>OU898284.1:4839234-6309615 GCA_918026665.1 Diabrotica balteata
ATTGATAATACAATTTCCACTATAAATAACTCACAATTCATTTATATTTGATGTACGTATATAACCTTCCTTTCCCTTAGCAAATAAATAACCACAAAAGCTCTTTCAGTAACTACCCCATGACCACAAGTATACTGTTTCGTTTACTGTGTGAGACTTGTACACAATTGAGGATATAATGCAGACAAAGACGTTGCTAACTAGTAATTTCGTGTTTCGGGAGCTATAAGAAGTTCATTGAAGAGGGTCGGATAAAGGTTCCGGACGTTGGGGCTTCGATTAAGCCACTAAAGTGTTTCAGAATTCTACGAGTTTCTATGATAGAGATGAGTTAACTCAGATTACTGATGGTAACTGAAATTGGTTCTGCTGCAATGTTAATAGCTAGAATTTAGCCAGTTATTATTTGATGATTAGCTTTAGAGGTTTTCTTAATTACATTCGAAAAATATTGATATGATATTTCATATAATAAAGATGAAGATAAAGAAAAATAACAATATAAAATGAGTCGTCTAATTTAAAAACCGGCCATTTGCAAAAAGTGCAATTTTCATAAAATGAAGAAAACTGATTTCTTAATTAATCTATCAAATAATGAATCAAATTGCAACTTGTTATTTTGGATTTTATTAGCTTATAGTTTATTTTTATGAACGAGAGAGTAATTAGCATAATTTTAACTGGTACCTCCGACCACTCCATGGGCGTGCTCAAGATTAATTGAAAAATTACTTTGAATAATTGTAAAAAATAAATGAATTATTTCAGTGTTATAAAGTGTTATGTGTATGTAATCAAAAGTGACCTCTTTTATCACACACTATATTAGAACTGACTGGCCTACATTAAAAAGGGTTTTAAAAAATTCACATTTTTTTTTTAATTTTTAAAAATTACAAAAGAGAAAAAGAGTTTTTAAAACCGTCTAAGGTATGTTAAATAGATGAATAAAAATATTAATATAAAAACTTACAGCTACTTGTTACAAATCCAAATCAGATTCAGAAGATGAACTTTCAGAACCAAGATTTATAATAACTGGCTCGATCATTTTATCAGTAATACTGTCAGCTTCCACATTTTTTCCTCTTCTTTAATAATGTGATTTACTGCCTTTTCCAGTTTTCAGGTTTTACATTATTTACGGCCTCCAAAAACAACTGTTTAACATCATGAATTTTAAAAGTGGTATTTTTTCTTGAAACTTCACTCTTTATCTGTGCCCATACCAGTTCAATCGGGTTTAATTCACAATGATATGGTGGGGATCTAAGTACTGTCATTCCACGATTTTTGTCAATTTAATCAATTTCGTATTTTTTAAATGTTTCTTTATGAAGGGCATACAACGAATAAAGTTCCTTTCTTATAGATCCGGGATGGTACGTAATATTTTTTGAACTCAGCCAATTCTGCAAGTCTTTTTTTAACCACTTGGTTGTGTCAGTCCTTCTATAAGTCTGGAGTGATAACTTGCATTATCCATTACTATTACACAGTTCTTAGGAAGAAGATCTATCTTCTTATAGGTGTATGACCCTCATTGATCCATGTTTCATCAAGATAAAATATTTTTCTTTTTTGGTTTCTCATTTCCTTTATGGTTCTTAGAAAATGTCTTCTCCATATGACAATATCGCTTCTTTCTAATAAAATAGACTTTCTGGGATTCTTTTTCAGCGGAAGCCTATTTCTTTTAAAAGTTTCCATAACGTACTTCGACTCGTCCTCAGAAGAGTGAATAAAAACCTAAGGGCACTGACCACCTTTAAATGTCGAAAGTTACAATTTCTAAGTTCTAAGTCTAAGCTACAAATCAAAGTTAATTGCTACAGTAATACGAAACCTTACACTTGTTTTAATCTTTGTCACACAGAATACAAAGAAAAAAGCCAAATTCTTCGTACCTAAACATAATAAATGAGATAGCCAGTAACAATTTTACAAAATAACAGGAAATAATATATTTTGAAAAGGTCTTTAGAATACAGCATTGAATGAGATCACATTACAGTACCGTGACAGAAAAATATTAAATGTAAAAATATGAAAAGAATTCGTACATACTTTCCCAAACACTAATAGAGTTTTAGAGGTAAATTTGACAAGCTATTGTAGGTTAAATTATGACAGTTCTTCTTCTATTTTTTAGTAATGTAACTTAAGTTAACCAAATTGAAATATAAGAAGAACTGTCACACTTTAACTTACATTAGCTTGTCAAATTTACTTCTAAAAGTCTAGTAGACAAAAAAAAACTTAGTTTTTCCAGTTCTCCTCTTACGAAGTGATGTAGTGCCAATAAGTTACCTCATTTTAAATTTAATGTCTATTTTGTCCTTTTAATTGTGTTCAGTTTGTCCCTAAGTGTCCTTAATTGTTGTAGTTTTAGTGATTTTAACACATCTGTCATTCTAATTATCCGCCAAAAACAGTAATCAAACTCAACTTTATCAAAGAAATTTGATAATTACAATCTAAAGGAATTGCACACCTACATAATTGTGTATCTAATTTCATTCATTGTCATACAACTATCCCTTTAATAAAAAAATTTCAATAAATTAACACACATTTCAAAAATATATCTCTTGAATAAATATAAATAACTTTTAATAAATTAAATAATAGAGAAAATCACTTTTGTTTAACAAACAATCACACTATACCTTATTCCTACTTCATTTGTTAAAATCTATCTCCTCAAGAAACTTCTACGCTAATTATCAAACAGTTACAATAGTAACACCGAAGATCCCCCATTATCAGCAATTACAGAATAGTTTAGTTTGAACTATGTTCTCCGAATTATTAATTATTAATTATTGTACCGGTCTGTGAGTAATGTTTTGTTTATTTACTAATTTATTACAATTTAGTAAGTTATTTTATACCAATTTGTGGGTTTTACTTTGTTTGCTTAAACAATTTATTCTTAATAAAACACAGACATGTAATATTGGCATAATTACTGTAATTTATAACATCTACTTTCTTTATCCTTATACACTTCATTGTTGCGTTGGTTTTCTCTGTCTTTGGTTGGTTGCTTCTTTTGTTTTGGGGTTTTGTCATCCTGTTTTAGGCTTTTGCCTCTTCAGGATTCTTTATCCTTATTAGACAACACCCTAATATGGGTTTATTATTATTTCAGCATTTATTTAACTTTGTATCGACTGAAGATGCTTTGCATATTGTAGAAAGCAAAACTGGTCGTCTTGGTAGTAAACCTATACTGACTGTGAGCAAATCTTATTTTATTTCCTTTTACCTATTGGAAATGGACTTACACAGGCAACACATTCATGATTTAAATGGAGTAGTTTAAAAGAAAACGTATATTTCAATCCCACACATAATTTAATATAAAAAAACATCTTTTAAGAACAAGGATCTTGTTAACATTCTAAATAGTATTGAAAATAAGTACAAGCTAGTAATAGAAACATTAATTATGGCACAATATTATAATTCATGTATTACTTTAATTATTATAGCGAGAAATAAAATATCAATGATGCTTAAGCGAGGCTTTGATTAAACATTACTTCTAATTGTATGATTGAAACGAAAGATTAGAATATGCAAACATTGGGATAGGTGGTAATATAAATCTGTTGTCTCTACTGAAAGTGATCAGTTGTACATTTTTTTATAATAAAGCATACAACTTTTGCTTACTCTCAAAAAAAATGTAAAAAATATTATACGATCATATCAAGTATTTGAAATGAATAAATATTATACTTTCTATACATTATAGTAAATTGCTTTATCTACGTATTCACATTGACTATTCTGTCACTGCAAGCCTAAAAACATTTAATAGTTTACTTGCAATTTTTTTTAATTAACACTATTTTTATCGAAACAAACTGGAAAACAATTAATTAAATATAATGAATTAACAGAGACTAACTTAGTAAAGGACACACTGTGTTAGTCTCTCGTCATTTAGACACTTTTGGTGCAATGGAGAATTTTCAGTACTGGACACACTGAATTGTCTCCTTCGTATCAACCTCTGGCTTATCAGTTTGTTTTAAAAATGTGTGATATTTTGGTGCTTATTGGCATAATAGTTTTTATATTGTTAAAAATTCCATTAGTGGACATTTTCATAGTTTACTTATTTATGTTAGTAAATATTTTAAGGATATTAAAAAAATAACCTTGAAATTCAACTAATGAATTTTCTGCTTGGATTTTTGCTTAAGTTTGCTGAGGCCATTATTTTCCTTTGTTTTTTTTTTCTGTAATGTCAGTAATAAATATACTCTTTACATGGATAATAAAAGGGTGGTATAAAAGCAAATAAAGTTTTATAATGAGCTATAAAAGGCATCAATAAATAATTTTGATAAAATTATAAAAGCTTTCTATCAGAATACTTTTATTTTGTGAACGTTAAAAATGACATTTTCTATAAATTTTCAAACTTCTATTGTAGGACAAACGCATCTGTGGGTATTTCTTTTTAGAAAGTAAAGTGTAAACTAGTAAACTAGTGAATGAAGATCATAATGAGCACATATTTCAAAAGAAAAGAAATACACAAGGAAACATGGATATCGCCAGATAGAAAGACTAAAAACCAAATAGACCACGTGCTCATCGAGAAAGAAGAACAGCAATGTATAAAGAAGATAAGAACATACAGAGAACCAGACGCTGATTTAGATCATTACATGGTGGGCATCAAAATTAAGCAACTGATACCAGAAAATAAAAACAAAATAATAAAAAAAAAGAAATGTATACATTAGCAATTAGCGATTAGCAACCAGGTAAGAGCAAGAAATATAGGAGGAAACAATGGAAAGAGAACTAAAAAAGATACAAATAGAAGAGAAAACTGAGAACAAATGGGAAAACATAAAGCAAATAATGAACAAAGCAGCAAAAGAATGTAATAAATAAGAGAATAAAAATATGAAAGACTGGTTCGACATAGAGTGCCAAAAAGAAATAGAACTAAGAAAATCATTAAGGATGGAAATAATCACGAAAGAAACAACAGAGACAAAGAATAGATATAGGGAGCAAAGGCAAAAAGTAAAGAGGGTGCTGAGAGAAAAGAAGAGAAAACGCATAGATAATAAGCTAAAAGAAATAGAAGAGAATTACAGAAATAAAAAAATACAAAACCTATGTCGAGGTGCTAGAAATGAAAAAAAAGGTTTCCAACAAAATCCCATATTCGTTAAAAACAAAGCAGGAAATAATATATACGGGGAAGCAGAAATAGTCGAAAGATGGAAAGAGTATTTTGATGAATTACTAAATGGCAATAATAAGTCAAACCAAAGAGAATGTATGGAAGCAGAAGCAAGAATCGAACACTTAGAAGACATAGAAGATAATTCACCCAGCAAAAAACAAATTGAGGAAATCATAAAAAATCCGAAAAACCACAAATCCCCTGGAAGCGCGATAACATAATAGCAGAGATGATGAAATATGGTGGAAAACTGCTAAATAATTGGATATACAAGATCATAAAAGAGATATGGATAAAAGAACTTTACATCAGTTTAGGGATGGACAAAAGTTAAAAGTAGAAGTAGAAGAAAGATTATCATACGAATTCGAAATGGTAGAAAGATTTACATACCTAGGTTCAATAATATCACGTAAACCTAACATTAGGCGGTTTATGGATAAGAAGATCAAATGATGAGTTAATGAAATTATATAATCAACATAACATAATAGGAGTCATAAAGGCACAGATACTAAGATGGCGAGGTCACCTAGAATGAATGCCGAACACGAGGACTCCAAAAATGGTACTAAACTACACTATAACTTTAAAAAAGTGAAAAGGAAGGCCAAAAAATAGATGGAGAATCAGAAGGTAGAAAGAGATATGGAAGAAATTGGACTAGACGGCCAGAAAAGAATAATGAATAACAGGAAGGAATGGAGAAATGTCACATATAGAGCCAGAGAAAATCTCAGTACATAAAGGAAAGCGAAAATGAAGAAAGAACAAAATTTTTAAGCCATGGGCCTCTAAGGCCTTTAGTGCTATTGTATATATGTATGGTCCAATGAATTTCACCCAATATTTTATCCAAATAGATTTCTTACCGAAATCAAACTCAGGACAGCGCATTGTCGCTGTGATCCTGTTATTTTAATCTGGCTTATCCGCGAACTAAAAATTGCTAGGCCATTTTCATTGGCCTTAATTAATAATTTAATCAAAAACATTTATTCATTGTAAATGTATTATAAATATTTTATTTGTTTTTGTTAAAACGCTGTATAAAATATTTGTTTAAAATTTGCTTATTACTGCATTTTACAGAAACAGAAAACTTTTAGCATAAATATAATATTTACAATGGCCATAGAATATCGCTTTAAGGCTTAAAGCTGGGGCTTACGAAAAGCACACATAGCTTGTTTTTAAAACCTTCTCAAAACTTCACAACTTTATGGCTTTACGTTAACTTTATTAAATTTAATTTTAAAAATAATAATTTTATTTTGATTGATTATGTAGACGCTGAACACTATATCAGCGGAGAAGAATTCAACTATAGTTTTTCCTCTGCCGATTGATATGTTAACATATTTTGTTAAAGCCAAGGAAGCTGCTGGACACAACTTAATATAAGATGCGCAAAAATCGTTATATATCATTACCTTAATAATTTACTTAAGTAAAGTAAGGTGGAGAGTATATGTAGAAAGTTTATACGAATTTTGTCTCACTGGAAAAGTGTTACCACTATTTATGTCTCTCGCAATTAGTAAGCTGTTATCACTCCTCCACCTTAAAATACTTTCAAAACAACCACATGTATAATTAAGAAATATGTATTGTACCTTTTAAGGTTTCTAAGGCACACAAAGATTGAAGTTTAAATATTTAAATGTACTTACTAAGTATCTACACTATAAGAGTAATTTTTAATGTCTTAGCACTTGTAATACTCACTCAAAAATATGCGTAGGTTTGTCATATGTAAAATGTATTTTCTGAAATAAATGTTTTCATTTTAACAGTGTTTTGAGTTTTTATTTCTCTAGTCCTGCAATAAAAGCTGATATGTTTATATTTATAAAAGAGCTGAACCAAACATCAGCAGATCAACCGTTAAATACAAAAAGAGTGTCGCAAATCTAAAGAACAGTGAACATTGGAAGAAAAACATGACCACTTTAACATACATAAACTTATTAAATAAGTGACAGGTCATAAAAAACCTTGCAATTTTAACTGTATTGTGAAGGACAATAAATTAATTACTGATCCCAAAAATCTACTTTAACATTGGAGAAACTACACACACTCTGAAAGTGAATATAAAAATGAACCCTCCCCCAAAATATTAAAGTCAGAAGTTGTAAGGGCAATCAAACAGAGCAAATGGGGAAAAGCACCAGGCCCAGACGACATATACATAAAGGTTCAACAATGTTGAGTGAAGACAATTTAGACACCTTGGTAGATCTTTTTAATGACATTTATGGTTCCCGTCAAATACCACATGAATGGCTTCAATCAACCTTTATACCAATCCCAAACAAGCCAAACGCTAATAGTTGCGACCAATTCCGAATGATCAGCATTTTGAGCCAGGTTCTAAAACTCTTCTTAGAGATAATTCACACACGAATATACAACAGATGTGAAAGAGACATTAGCCCCACACAGTTCGGTTTTAGACAAGGATTTGGCACAAGAGAAGCACTTTATAGCTTAACAGAAATGCAGAGATCAGCAAAAAGGTGTCTTCCTATGCTTTACAGATTACCAGAAAGCATCCGATTGTGTTAATCATTCAGAATTAGTAAGATTGCTCCAGGAACGTTCGATAAATGAAAATAATATATATATATATATATATATATATATTATATATACATATATATATATATATATATACATATATATATATATATATATTATATATATATATATATATTATATATATATATATATATACCAAGCGAGTCTTCTACAGCTGGCTCCGCTTCTCGCATCCTAATTTCCAGCGTTTTCTGTCGAAGCAATCTTCAGTTGTTAGATATCTGGAGGTCATTGCATCGTCGACATCGTCGACATCGTCTCTCCAGGATCGTCTTGGTCTACATCGTTTTCTTCTAGTTGGCGGAGTCCACTTTTCTACTTTTTTTGGCCATGTATTTTCCGGTATTCTCTGAATGTATCCATTCCAGTTAAGTCTTTTGGCTCCGATTGTGTCTATTATATGTAGATCGATTTCCATTTCTCTCCGAAGATCTTCGTTTTTCACCCTATCAAGTCTAGTGAGCTGGCAATATCGTCTCCAGTAGTTCATTTCCATGGCCTTAATTTTTGATTTGTTTCTTTGGTTTATTTCCCAGAGATCGGCACCGTACAGTCCAATAATTTCTATTATTGTGGTATAAGTTCTTCTTTTATTTTTTTATTATTTTTTTGTTCCATAATAGTCCGTGTAGCTGTCTAGTGGCTGATCTTGCTTGGCCAATCCTGGAATGTATTTCTTCGCTGCTTCCTGCTTTTAATGTTATTTGGACTCCCAAGTATTTAAAATTGTCTGTTGGCTTTATAGTTCCCATTTAGATTTGTAGGCTTTCTGATTTCTCTCCTACAACTAAGTACTCCGTTTTTTGATATTAATTGTGAGGCCCTATTTGGTGAAATCATTTTCCAGTTTTCTAAGCATGTATCCTACATCACTCTCGTCTTCAGCTAGAATGGCTTGGTCGTCAGCGAAATGTATCGTGTACAATATATTACCTTTGATTGGGATGCCCTTATTACAGCACTTTCTTCTCCACAGTGAGAGTGCCTCATTTAGATATATTTTGAAGAGTGTAGATGCTGTGCAGCAGCCTTGCTTTAGGCCCTTACTAATAGAAATTTCTCTAGTTAATCTATTTCCAGTTTTAATGTTTGCCGTCATATCTTTGTAGAGCTGTTGTACTGCTTGTATATATTTTTTGCTTATTCCTTGTTTTTCTAAGGCATTGAAAGTGGTACACTATCGTATGCCTTTGTCAGATCTATAAAGACTATATGAGTTGAAAGGTTGTGGGCTAAACTTTTCTCGATAACTTGCTTTAGAGAGAATATACTGTCCGTACAGGATCTGCCCGCAAGAAAGCCATTCTGTTCTTCTACATCTGTCATCTCTTTTCCAATTTTAATTTTTATAATTTTTCCATACAGTCTTGAGTCTTAACAGTCATGACTGTTGATTTATCCATGAAATTCGTAATATGCGGCTGTAACACCATATCTCCAAGGTCTCCAGCTTTCCTAAAGAAGTTTTAGTGGGCGACAATCACTCTTATTCTTCTTCAGGTTACTTCTCTTATGGTAGGTTGGAAATCATCATCGCTATTTTAATTTTATTGGCCGCATTTCTGAATAATTCTAATGAGCTGCAACCGAACCACTCTCTCAAATTTCTTAGCAAGGATATTTTGCGTTGTCCTTGGTTTCTCTTCTCTTTTATCTTTCCTTGCATAATTACCTTAAGTAATATGTACTTCTCGCTCCTTATTATATACCCAGATATTAAATCTTTCTAATTTTAACAGTTTTTATGTCTTCATATTCTTTCTTCATTCTTTGTAACACCTCTATATTAGTTCCTTTTTTAATCCACGATATTCTGTGAATTCTCCTATAACAAACACATCTTAAAGGAGTTAAATTTTTTGATTTCAGACTGTTTTATTGTCCACGCTTCTATACTACCGTATAGTAAAATAGAAAAAACGTAACAACGTAGCATTCTTGTACAGATCTCTAGATAAACTTCGTGATTATAAACCACAAGTATTTAAATCTATCCTTTTCTTTGATTGTTACGTTGTCGTCAATCTGTAGTTCTTCTTTGTCTTCTTCACTTGTACATGGGTACTCTGTTTTCGGGAGGTTAACACCTAAGCAGCCTTGGTATATTATTCTTGTAGTTTCTTTATCATGTAACTTAGGTCTTATTGGTCTTGTACAATCATTACTTGATCGTCTGCAAAGCTTAACGTATCTTCGCATTTTTTCCCATGGAGTCAAGGCTTTCTTTAAGTAAATTTTGAATAGGGTTGAAGATATGGAACAACCCTGCAGGAGCCATTTTATTGTGGTGAAGTCTCCTATTATTTGACCTATGATTTGACCTATGATATGACCATTTTCATGTCCAAATGTTTTTTCTCTTTCAACAATTGTTCCAGTTTGTATATGTGGTCTATGTATGATATTTTTGCCTTAAAGCCTGCCTAATTCTTCCCGATTTTGCGTTTTATCGCCTGCTCTATCTTCTGTCGTAGTATCTTTCCATATAATCTTCCTATTGATAATATTACGCTTACTCCTCTATAGTTTTTGCATCGTTTTGTATCTGCTTTCTTAAATATAGATGTCATATATGCCTCCGTATATTCCTTTGAAAGCTGTTCTCCATTTATGGCTTTCTAAAATATCCCTTGTATCATCCGGTGTAATTTTTTTTAGCCGTATTTTATAAGCTCAGGTGAAATGTCTTGAAGTCCCGGTATTTTGCGTTGCATTGCAATGCTTTGTGGTGCTTCGCATGTTTTAAATTTATCAGCTATGCAATTCCCAGTAAGATAATATCCAGACCGTTTTATTTTTTATATATCAACAAAAATATAATACAATGCTTAGTATAAATTTCACAGTAGTGCTATCTTTGCCGTCGCAGTTGATATTTACTTGTCGATAACAGTTCTTAGATAAAATGAATCATTTTTCAATAATATGTTTGGATTTAAATAATTCATTCGATAAAAGCTTTAATCATAGGAAGTTCTGTACCTACCTATATTCCCATAATAGTGTAGTAAGAGCTGGTAATTACGAAATTCACAGAACGAAAAAGGCACTAACAGAGTCATTTTACCTACCTATATTCCCATAATAGTATGGTAAGAGCTGGTAATTACGAATTTTACAGGACGAAAAAGGCACTAACAGAAACATAATGATTTAATAAGAATTAATTTATAATAAAATAATTCAATTCTAAAAAAAATAATGAAATAACCACGCCGTTGGATTTTTTAACAGGTGGCCTTGACGACAGCAGTGGACTTAAGAAAGCGTAGTTGCCACTATTACCTTAATGTATTTTACCTATGTCCATCTGAAAGATTTAAGTACTGTATTGGTAATACAATATATTATGTGAAAATCATGCGTGGAGTGAGGCAAGGCTATATTTTGTCTTTTCTAATCTTTGAAGAAGAAGAAGAAGAACATCTTGCTTAGAAAACCTTAGAATCTGGTTCAATACAACATATGTACAGCTTTTTCGCGCTGCTGCAGATAAGATTAAGATTGCCATGATGATGGCCAACATTCGTAACGGATAGACACATCAAGAAGAATATTGATCATATTTTAAGGTTGACGTACAACTGTCAAAATTTTAGAAAATATTTCTCAATTTTCAAATTCCGTTCAATATATTTGGCACTACTTTAACATTATCTACACATTGTCAAATATATCCATGAATATATTATTCGTGTGGCCTATACATTTTAAAAATATGCATTGTATAGCAAGTATCTCTCTTACTGGCAATAATGGTGACGTGTCTTGGCTAAACAAGACAAAAATCGTATCGGAAATGGAATTCAACTACCATAAATCACGACTAAAGTAAATGTCGTCAAGACAAATGGGCGAAGGTTATTGCTTTTCCAAGTAACATTTGTGAAGGAAATGGGACAATGAGAAATAAAGGTAAGTCGCATTTATTTATTTCGAGTTTAATACAGTAAAGTTACAAGAAATATGGAAAACGGTTTGTCCTCTCAGAGTGCAACTCTAATTGCGGGTATTAGTTAATGTCAAAACATTTATCAAACTGCTGCTGGTCATAATCCTTCAATGTATTTACTCTATATTGTTAGAGCCATCTTAGAGTTTAATATTTGATGAAGACTATTTGTTTAAAAAACTGCCTCGGAACACACTTGATGTACAAAAATAACATCTAATAATTTCGAATTACATGTCTCGACATCTTTGGTCATTGATACGGGGGCAAAGGGTTACAATTACACTTACAAGTTATGATACAGAATTTACAATAGTAAAGAATAAAATTATTCTTCTTCTTTTTTTGTGCCACTCCTATCGGAGATTGGAAATCATCAAGGCTATTCTGACCTTGTTTACGGCTGACCTAAAGAGTTCATTAGTGGTGCAGCCAAACCACTCTCTCAAATTCCGCAACCATGACATTCTTCTACGGCCTGGATTCCGTTTTCCTTTTATTTTTCCCTGCATTATATTTTGAAGTAATGCGTATTTATGTCCTCTCATCAGGTGACCAAAATATTCGAGTTTTCTTCGCTTTAGCGTTAACAAAATCTCTGGGTCTTTTCCTATTCTTCGTATTACTTCACAGTTTGTTATTCTTTCAACCCAACTAATCTTCAGCATTCGACGGTAGCACCACATCTCGAAACTTTCAATATTTTTCATGTTGTTCTGTTTGAGAGTCAAGGCCTCTGCACCGTATAATAGCGTGTTAAATACATAGCCTCTCAGCATTCTTAATCGTAGAGGGATGCTTATATTTCTGTTGCAGAAGAATTTTCTCATCTTTATGAAGGTGGCCCTGGCAATTTCGATACGTCTTTTTATTTCACTGTTTTGGTCTCCAGTTTCGTTTATTAAAGTTCCCAAGTATTTGTAGTTTGATACTTTTTCAACTTGAGTGCCGTTTATACTAATATACGCTGGTTGTGTCATGTTTTTACTGAAGACCATATACTTGGTTTTTTTAATATTGATATTTATACCATAATTGTTGCAAGCAATATTTATGTCTGTAAGTAATCTTTGTAATTCTTCTACTGTTCTTGCAACTAGTACAGTGTCGTCCGCGTATCGAATATTATTTACAATCTCTCCATTAATTACGATTCCTCCGTTTGCTTGTAAAAGGGCTTCCTGACAGATGCTTTCACTATATACATTAAATAACAGAGGTGACAAAATGCAACCCTGTCGTACTCCTCTACGTATTTCTATTGCTTGTGATGTTTCAGTTTCTATTTTGATGTTAGCTTTCTGATTCCAATATAGATTGAGAATTATTCGCAGATCTTTATTATCTATGTCCTTCCTTTCAAGAATCTCTCTAAGCTTATCATGGCGTACTCTGTCAAACGCTTTTTCAAAATCGATAAAACACGTATGTACCTCCTGATTAACGTCTAGGCATCTTTGTGTGAGAACATTCAAACCGAAGAGAGCTTCTCGAGCACCAAGCCCTTTTCTGAACCCCATCTGTGTATTACTAATATCTGACTCCAACTTTTGATAAACTCGGTTGTGGATGATTTTTAGAAATATCTTTAGTAGGTGGCTCATTAAAGATATTGTTCGATGTTCTGAACATTCTTTAGCATTAGATTTCTTTGGCAGTGTAACGAATGTAGACAACAGCCACTCTTGAGGTATAATGCCAGTATTGTATATTGTATTAAATAAGTGCAATATTATACCTATTGATTCATCATTCAAGAGCTTTAGCAATTCGGTAGGAACCTCATCCGGTCCATTTGCCTTCCCGGTTTTGGAATTTTTAAGTGCCATTTCTACTTCACATTTTAGAATTTCAGGTCCCGTTTCGCCATATATCAGAACAATGTTATTCTGTTGTCCTCAAATAATTCTCTTATGTATTCACTCCATCTATTAATTTTCTCTGTTAAATCTATAATAATCTTTCCATCTTTGTTCTTAAGCAAACTTATTTGACGTCTTCTTTGGGTTCCTGTAATTTCTCTTACTTTTTTATGTATATTGAACGTGTCATACTTTCTTTCATAGTTTTCCATTTCTACACATTGTTCTGTAATCCATGATTCTTTGGCATTTCTTATTCTTTGCTTTATGTTCTTATCAACCTCTTTGTATTTTTCTGCATTATTCTTCATTTTACGTCTTTCATCCATTAGTTCTAGAATGTCTGGTGTCATCCACATCTTATGTTTCTTTGCAGATTTGGTTAGGTGTTTCTTTCCCGTAGTTCTTATCGTATTATATACTTAAGTTTTTCATCTATGTTGTCTGTTCTGCGGATTTGGCTTTCTGCTACACTGAGGCTGGTGTTTATTTCTTCTCGCACTGTTTGTCGTAGATGTCATGTTGTCCAGAAGTCTAATGCTGGAATGATGGCTTTTCTTATTTTCTTTGGTCTAGCTTCTATCACAGATACTACTGGATTATGATCCGAACCGATATCAGCTCCAGGGAAAGTTTTAGTAGATTTTACGGCATTAAGGTATCTTTTTGTCACCAATATGTAATCTATTTGGTTTCTGACCACTTTTTCTTGTGTATGTTGAGGTGACGTCCACGTATATAGTCGCCTTGGGGGTAGTTTAAAGAATGTATTAGTTATTATTAAATCTTCGCTTTGACAAAACTGAACTAAACGATCACCCCTTTCATTTCTATTACCTAAGCCATATTCACCGACATTTTCTCCAACTTTACCCTGACCTACCTTGGCGTTCAGATCGCCCATTACTATGTTAATGTGTTGTCTCTTTGTTGTTTCTCATCACCTCTTCTAAGATATTATAGAATTGTTCTATTTCCTCTTCGTCTTTGTCTGCTGTAGGAGCGTACACTTGTATGATGTTTATCATGTTCTTATTATCTTTTAATTGTATTAACATCACGCGCTCTGAGAATGGAGTAAAGTTTATTACAGCATCTTTCCATTTTTTTGAGATGATGACTCCTACTCCGTATCGATGGGTTTTGGTGTCACTTGGTGTGTCAAACGTGTGTGTCCTATTCTCAATCTTCGTACTGCTATATTTTTTTTCTGTTTAGAGATGCTAGGGATAAATAGCTGTAAATATTAGATTGTATTTCTCTGAGCATTGTGTTTTTGGTGGTCCAAAGTTCCTGCCACTTGTCTTGGATATTCCTTTTGAATTTTGATTTTAAATCTTCTTGGAGCTGTATATTGTAGACGGGTAAGTTGGATGTAGATGCTTCTTTTGTAGCGCTGTTAGTCATCTCATTTCCTTGGATGACGATATAAGAAGGCACCGATATTGATAGATATTGAAGGCACAGACCTGATCGATTAGGTCTTTTCTCCATTCTGCAGTTGCAGAACACTGCCAAGAAACGGTCATTCCATATTGTTCGAAAAAACCCATATTATTTCTAAGAGCCAGCTTTTATTTTTATTCTTTTAGCTTGAGCTTTTATTCCAGGAAAATCCGCGAATCTCTAGAGATCCGAAAAAATCCACATAATATCAATCAAGAGGAAGGATACTACTTGTCTCCCATCTGGAATCTCAGTCTAGAGCCGCCGTCCGGTCCCGCTACTACGATGCAGCCACATGATTGGCCAGCGCGCGCTTCTTGACGTTCGCGCCACGGAGTGTGCCGATACGTCCCGACACGACAGGTCACCGCGACTATAAATAGAGCGGTAGCGGAGTAATCGTCGGCAGTCAGTCAGTCAGTCAGTGAGTTAGTTCAAAAGCTCAAAAAATTATTAAGCTGTCAGTCAAACCAGTTCAGTCATTCTGCATCGTGAATTCGTAGCGAACGGTTGTTTTTCTCGTTTTTAGGTTCCCGTCTCGTTCCTATAGCAAAGAATCAGTTAACAGCCATAGGCATTGTTAGCAGGCTGATCGCTTGGACGGACGTTACACCTGAAGATAAGAGAACAATAGAAGGCGATAAGGCGACAACAATAGAACAATAGGACCATTGTCCATTGTTCTATTCCCATTGTTCAACTTTAACGGTTTTCTGAAAACCGTTAGGGCTCATAGAGCTGTTATTGTGTTGGTTGGGTGCTCCCGTCTACTGTTTCGGAGATTCTGCTGGTCACGGTGAAGGCTAGGTGGATGGTATTGTAAGAGCCATCCGCGGCCGTAGCCGGGGCTTTCAGCCTCCGTTAGGGTGATAGGACGACCAGTCCGGCATCGTAGCGGTTCTGTGAATTTATTTTTAGGTACATTTTTTAGGTATAAGAAGAAATAAAAAGAAAATAAAAAAGTCAATCGAGATCTATAGGTGCCGCAAATTTTCATCTGGGGCAGTTCGTCCTACGCATTCTACTAGTTAACTAGTAACTGGTGAAAGCATAGTAGGTGGTTGCCGTAAGAAAGGCCACCTGCGTACGCTGTAGCCGGTTCTCTCTGTTTACTAACTGAGTGTCGACTAGCTGGCCTGGTGTTAAGTGTGGTACTTGGGTCACGAACTGACTACTTTGAAATTCCATATAGTTACTAATTTGTAATTGGTAACTTGAGGAAAAGTTGTTAGGAAGTTAAATTAATACACATATAAACCTCAATGGTATATAAGGAAGTGCATCGGGGGACCGACAGCTCATTTTATTGTAAGCATAGTCCGGCGACCCGCCATCCTATACATTGCACATCGTATAGGAAAAAGGGTGTCTTCTGGGTGTACGTCTAGCCAACCACTGTCGTAATGCCGCGCTCGACCCGCTCAAATAGGTCAAAGCCGCGTCCTGCCGAACCACCTGATCCTCCTCCCGTACACAATCATTCGATTACATCCAATACCAGCAACGATTTAACTCACGCTATTACACCTGACTTTCCACCATTACCTCAAAAACCAATTTCACCGATCCCTATCTCACCTTCAAATCAATACATACTACCGACTCCTCTTACCTACAATATCCCTACACTTCATATTCCTGATACCAACGTCACCACTCCGAAGATGAACGTCGCCACCGACAGTTTCGTCGAGGACCTGGTGACTACCCTCCCCATTGACCAAATCGACCGGTTGATCGCGCGTCTGCAGCTGTCCCGGTCTTCACTTATCGCCAATCCTGCATCTACTCCAACAAACACCCTTGCACACCAACACCAGCAAACATCCACCACACATACTACCAATATACTAACTACACCTACACCACAACCTACACCTCAAATTAGTATACATACAAACACATCTATCCCTCAACAAATCCCTTCCTATGCTACTGCAGCGCACTCTCCTAAACCACAACATCCTCCAACAACTTCCCAACAACCAAAACATTTTAACTATCTTATTTCCAATATCCCTCTGGAAAAATCCACACAACGTGATTTTTTCAGAATCATCAATACCAGAGAATTACTTCTCAATCAAATCACCACTATAAAAGTTTTACCCACCGGTACCGCTCACCTTACCACACCTCACCCGATAAATCACGTCGATGTCCAACGGCGACTCCGTGATGCTGTCGGGGATCCTAAAATCCAGATCTCTCCTAAACACAATACGAACCCATCAACCGCTAAAAATAACACTACCCGCACTCACAATCACGGTTATATGGTGGTCGTCAAGGGAGTTGACAGGATCTACTCTGACGCCGAATTAACCATCCTTTTCACTAATTTAAACATCCCTGTCATACGTCTCTGGCGCATCATCTCCAGAGAGAACAAACCCACCACCTATGTAAAGTTGATCACCTCAAGTGAATCTAAATACACGGAGATGCTCGCCAGGGGCGTGTACTTTGACGGCCTCCGTATGACCGTGGAGTTACCTTTTAATTCCAACCCCGTTCCTCCTGTACCCAAGTATTGTGCCAAGTGCAGTGCTAACGGGCATACCATTGCGGAGTGCCGCAAAAAACAGTACAGGTGCCCTACTTGTGGTCAGGACCACAAATCCACATCCTGCCCTACCCCACAAGCCCCTAAATGCCCTAACTGTGGTGGTGAGCATGCGGCCTATTCGGTCAAATGCCCACTCAGAAGGGAAATTCCAAAAACACCTCAGGAAACTCAACCCATAACCACAGAAAAAAGAGACCCACCTTACGAGCTGTCTTCAGACATGAAGGCAGTGATGGAATTCACCTCCCTCATCCTTATTAACCTCCTTCCGGATAGGCGTCAGCTTATTCTGGATATAACCAACCGCATCTCCACTTTGATGTTCGGTCACAAGAGTACTCTTGTGGCTCATAACAACAGAGCTTCCATCTCCTTCCTGCCTCTTTAATGGACAGTTCAATAGGTGCTGTTAACTGCCAGGGTGTTCGGAATAGGCGACCCCTTATTAAACATATTCTTCAACATCATAATATCCAAATTCTAGCCCTCACCGACACCCTCTCAAAATCTGATCCAACTTTCCCCGGTTACTGCACGGTACACCGTCCTAAATGCCAAATATCTCGCGGTATTGGCTTCCTTATTAAATACGGTATCCCCTTTTCCCCTCATGTTACACCTATGCACCTTAACCTTAATGATGTTGACTTCCTGGCAGTGGACATCCACCTAGACAATAACACGACAATTACTGTAGTCTCTTATTACAAACATCCTCATCAGGACATGTCCGAGATTTTGTTTGATTATATCTCCAGCCTCAATAAGGCTATTATTCTCGGCGATTTTAACGCCAGACACATTCAATTTGGCGACACCGCCACAAATAACGCAGGTAACGACTTCTCGGACATGCTCATTAATCTCCCTATTCATCGTATCCGTAATCGTGTGCCGACTTTTGTGGGTCACCAGGGCATGTCGATAGTCGATCATATTGTATGTACGTATGATGTGATCGATCTGTTAGATGACGAATGCTTTCTGGGTGACTCCATCACGTCGGATCACTTACCTCTGCTGGTTAAAGAACAGATATTTACACCCACCCCTCCTGCACCACCCAAAGTGGTAAGAGACTATAGACACGCTGACTGGGACCGTTACAGAGCCTTTCTGTCAAATAACATTCCAGAGTTAGGCAACTTAGTACACACAGATGATATCGATTTAGGTATCACGGCTATCTCAAATCTGATAAATCAAGCAATTGATATATCAATCCCTAATAAGGTTATAACCCTAATAGGCCACCTCTACCGCAATACATAATCAATAATATCAAACATAAGAGACGACTCCTACGTCAGTTTCAACGCACCCGAAACCCTCTTATCAAAGCAGAATATAACCGCATGTCCGCGGTGATCAAACTACAGGTGAAAGAGATGCAAGTCAGACAATGGCGGGCAGCCACCTCTAGTCTTGATTTCCGTGACGGTGGTAAGTTCTGGCATAAATTCAAGTGCCTAACTAAACAAAAAACCAATAATCCATCTCACATTATTGTGAACAATCAAATCATTAATACACACCAACAAAAGGCCGAAGCCTTTAAAAACCATTTACAAAACACCTTAATCTCACCTAATAATCCTAGATTTGACCGCGCCTTCCTGACTAAGACTGAAAGAGATGTAAACAGACTACTCGGCGCCCCTTTCGATCCTCAGGTGCCACATGACCATCCCATCATGGCACCGGTTGATCAACAAACTTTCAAAAATTTTTGTCATATCGGCAAATCGAATTCACCGGGTCCTGACAACATTGCCAGGAGCTGCGTGAAACAATTTCCTCCGAGTGTCTACCTCTATTTAACAAATATCGTCAATGCCACTCTCAAACTCTGCTATTTCCCATCTCAATGGAAAGTAGCTAATACAATTATGCTCCTAAAAAAGGGCAAACCCCGCACAGATCCTAACTCTTATCGGCCGATTTCACTTACAAATGTTTTAGCAAAAGTCTTTGAGAGGATCCTAAAAGAAAGACTCATTGACTTCACCAACGAACACAACATCATTCCCTCTTTTCAATTCGGCTTTAGAGAAGGGTGCTCCACTAATACGGCATTGACTGAGATTGTCACACACATTACTCAAAGTCTGAACGACAGCAAACTTGCACTAGGTATTTTCCTCGATGTTCAAAAAGCCTTCGATCAAGTCTGGCATGTGGGACTGATCAAGAAACTACTGAACATTGGACTATCAATTCCCTTCGTCAGACTAATCCAATCATACGTCTCTGAACGTCTGGTCAGAGTCAAGGAACGTGGTTATTTCTCTGATTCCTTTACTCCAACAGCCGGAGTACCACAAGGCTCTGTACTGGCCCCCATACTTTACACAATATACAACAGCGACTTCCCAAATACTACACGAAACAGAACCACCACTCTACTTTACGCAGATGATACTGCTCTGGTAACTACAGCAACGAACGTTGATTCTGTTCTCAGGTATGCTCAAGATCACCTTAGACTAGTTGAAAACTGGTGCAGGAGATGGAGAGTGTCCCTGAATCCGAACAAAACTCAAATGATTCTTTTTAGACACCCTAATCACAGTGTACGTGCGGCCTCCTTTAACGAAAGAAACTATCTCACGCTGTGGGGAGATCAACTCCAGCTCCGCGATCAGATCGAATACCTCGGTGTAAAGTTCACACGAACTTTGAACTGGAGGGCCGATTTGAGCACAGCCTGTGCTAAGGCTAGGAGCAGATTGAGTCTCCTCAATAGCTTGAGATGTAATTTCGGGGCTACGCACTCTAGAACATTAATTTTCACTTATAAAACTTTTATTAGACCTATTTTTGAATACAGATCAAATATTTATGCTACAATATCAAAATCAGTCAAAGAAAATCTATTAAGTCTAGAGCGGAGGATTCTGCGTAGAGTGAATGGCAGACGCAACGACTACCCTTCAGCCCTCATTCATCAACTATCTAATATCCAGCCCATAAATGAGAGATTACACTCTCTGAGCAGAAGTTATACTATACGCACTATCCGGAGCCAAAACCTCAGAGCTCAACGCATCCTAAAAACTGTCTGCTCTTCCCGCGGCAATGTATTCACCAGACATCCTAAACCCAAAATCCCACACCTACCCGCAATTCTACTGGAACTCGCCAGTAACGAACTCCCTGATGAATACATTGACATACAGGAGGCAACTCCCCTCTATTACCGTCGCATTCAAAGCTAAATTGCTCACTTCGAGCTTGCCTAGACAGGGGGGGATCGGTTTTCTGCGGTTTCCCGATCCCACTTGCAAATGATACCTGTCTATTTTGAGGATACAGCCGCAGCTGCCCTCACGCGTCGCGTTAACACATTTACTAATTATAACATATTAATGCATGTATTTATACATATATTAATATTGCATTCTGTACATACACTAATTTAACATTCACTAACTATTAACTAATATTTTTTAGAAAACAATTCTGAAAAGAACCGACCACTACCTTTCTCCACTGATTGTCCTGGCTGCACTCCACCAGTGGACCACGAAGAAAGAAGAATAAAAGCCAAACACCAAAAAGACAAGAACCACATCCTGAAGAGGCAAAAGCCTAAAACAGGATGACAAAACCCCAAAACAAAAGAAGCATCTAACCAAAGACAGAGAAAACCAACGCAACAATGAAGTGTAATCGTCGGATTCACTCCCCGCCTCTCGACGCGTTAGTGTTCTGAGCTGTTGGACGTGAATCCCTGTCCTGGCATTTGGTTTTCACCTCTGGCTGCGTTAAGTGTTGAGTTACTGTGACCAAATGCCCATCTTGGTAGTTAGTATTCGCTTCTGGTTGCGTTGAGTAACTGAGTTACCGTTGCTAACTACCCATCTTCCTGTCCTTTGATTTCTTTTTCTTTGTTCTCCTGAAGAAGCTACATACAATTGTAGCGAAACGTCGAGATGACCCACTTTTGGGTCACTCACAAATGACACGGTCCAAACCCGGAAGACGAATAAACTATAATATTAACACGATTATTAATTCCTAATGTGTTATAAATGGAGTTAAGACTGACTATCTCATTAAAAGAAATGGTCGATGAAGATAGCTGCCAACTTCATAATGTTTATTTTGCCAACTTTCTTGTTTTCTGGAGGCTAAAATACTATGCATTTATTTTTGACACTGACTCATATTTATCGTGCTAATATGCAATAAGAAAATATGTCTCTGTTCTTTCATAAATCAATAGTTTCGTTCACTTAACTGAATGTGCGGTTGATGTACACTGAGGAGCTGAATCCAATAAATTTTGAAGAATATAGATTCAGAACAATAGTTTTTTAGACCAAGGTTCCATTGTCTTTTTTAATCTACGCACTAATCATTGACCGAATTTTCGTTTAATTTGACCGGGGGATTTGACCGTTTTCCACTAGGATAGTTGCTGGGTTGAAAAATATTATAGTTACTGAAGATTTTAATATTTTCATTGCTTTTTTAATGTCGTGATAAAAGGTATCTAGTTCTTGGTCATAACCAATAAAAGTGGAAGCATAATCCTGTATAAAACTGGTTGCTAGAGGCGTTATATCGATCTGCAGCAAGTACACTCTGTTTGAAATGGGATGAAATAAAATATAAACAAATATTTTTGTGGTAAAAATTTATATTTGTTATTTTACAAAATAAACTGATTATTCACTTTTTTTTATTAAAATATAAAATATTTACAATTGAGATGTACAGCACTAAATTCTAAAACGAAATTAGTTATGTATATGTATGTACCTATAGTCTAGGCGGAATCTGTTTTGGATTGGACATTTTTCATAGGAAGCTATTTTTTTGCTGAAATCCATTCAGGATGTGCCCAATATCGATATTTACGATATGCACCAGTCGCAAACCCTGTGCTAAATTTTTTATTTAACAAAATCTGAAAACAATTGAAAATTTCTCATTTTTTTGCTCCTATTTTCGTTTATAATTCGGAAAATATTGATCGCAGAGAAAAAGTCATAAGAAGTTAAAAGTTTCGTTATTCAATTTTACATTATATTTCGTTAGCTACAAATTGAAAATTCATTGTTTATTGTTGAAAAATAGCAATAATTGGAAAAAAAAGTACAAAAAAATGAAGATTGCAATTTTCTACCACCAAAACAAAATGTATTTTATATTGATTAAAACGTCACTCAACAAATAAAGATCTTCAGTTATTTGGAAACAACTTAACTTATGTGGAACACTATAAAAACAATTTTTAGAAATAATCTTTGATAATACGATGTCTTGGAAATACAATATTGTTCCAATTAAGGAATCTTGTCAACCTGGTCTCAATTTAATGCTAAAACTTTGCAATTGTAATTGGGGCTTAGATTTTAAAAGTTTAATTTATATTTACAAATCAATAGTAATATCAAAACTCGATTATGGATCAGTTACTTATCTGCAAAGAATACTTTTCTTGCTTAACTAGAAATCGTATAAAATTGTTAACGTATAAAATTGTTATTGGTATCAAAACTAATTAAAAATTGTAATTTTCTTTTAACAGCTTTTAAATTGACACCCTGTATATAAATTCTACATTTCTTGCATCTCTTGACTAAGTCTTGTATATTGAAATAAACAATGCAGTCTGGGAATAGAGATATATACAGAATGCTTAATTAAATGATCTAAAGATGTAGTTTCAGGTATGATATAATTACTATTTGCCTCCAATCGGTTAGGTAAACGCGCTTGCACAAGGAACTTGGATGTAGTTGAGGCAGAAGCCTTTATTGTCTACATCGTTTGGGGCTTCCATGCCGTCTGCGTGAAAATAGAGTTGAAAGGGTTTGACTGTACCTGTAAAAAACAAAATTAACTGCTGTGCGCTATAATAATAAATGTAAAATTAATAAACTGCTTAATTAATATTATGCTTTTAGAGATATTGTAATATTTTATAAACTTAGATTACATTCTAAAATTCTTAAGAGTCAAAATATACATTTAAAATATTAAAAATCAAAAACAAAATAAATAAAACAAGACGCACGAAAACTTCAGTACAGAATTGGGCCAATTTATAGAATCCCTGTGACATTTTTCAATATTCTTAGTTATCAATACTTTCCAAACATTTACAACTGATTAAGCATACATACCTCCAAAAAAAGCATAACAGCTTCAACCTGCATAAGAAACTTAAATATACTGCCGGAATTAGAAAACAGAAAAATGCTCACGTACTTAAAAGCGCGGACGGGAAAAATTTGTGATCACGAACAACAGTGCAAAGAATGGGAGAGATACATCACTGACCTTTTTGACGATGCTTCTAGGAAAAATGCTCCAAATACTGCCTATGACAACCAGTTGGACAGAGGGTCCCAATATACTGAATTCGGAAGTCGAAAAGGCAATACAGCAAGCCAAAAACAATAAAGCACCTGGACCAGATCAAATCCCTGCCGAACTACTTAAACTTTTGGATGAGGAAAGCATTGCCTGCTTAACCACTTTCTTCAACAAAATTTACAACGAAGGAAAAATACCAGATGATTGGTTAGAGTCACTGTTTATAACATTACCAAAGAAAAGCAGGCCCACCAAATGCAGCGATTTTAGACTAATCAGTTTGATGAGTCACACACTGAAGATACTCTTACGAATTATACAAAACCGAGTTATTCCTTCTATGCGAAAGTAAGATGGGTGATAAGCAATTTGGATTTAGAAACGGTCTAGGAACTAGAGAGGCACTATTCTGTATGCGCGTTCTATTAAAAAAAAGTTGTGAATTCCGAAAGAATGTTTATGTTTGTTTCATCGACCTCGAGAAGGCGTTCGACAGAGTCCAACACAATACACTTTTCGACTGCCTACGGGCAGCAGGACTTGACCACTATGATATAAGACTGCTGAAATACTTATATTACAATCAAGTAGCCTCTATCCAAATTGAAGACAGTCCCACTGAAAAAATACCCATCAAACGTGGAGTACGGCAGGGTTGTGTTTTGTCACCCACTCTTTTTAATCTGTACTCTGAAGAAATCTTTAGGGAGGCTTTGGATGACAGACAAGAGGGAGTAAGACTAGGTGGAGAAGTAATCAACAATATTAGATACGCTGACGATACAGCCATTCTTGCAGAAAGTTTACAAGATCTCCAAACATTACTAAATCTAGTCAGTGAAGCAAGTTATCGGAGAGGCCTAAAAATCAACATTTCAAAGACAAAGTGGATGGCAGTTGGAAAGATCCATATAGATCAAGGTCTGCTTTCTCTTAATGGAGAAGAGATATAAAAAGTAAATCATTTCAAATACGTTG
This sequence comes from Diabrotica balteata, assembly GCA_918026665.1. Taxonomy (NCBI): domain Eukaryota; kingdom Metazoa; phylum Arthropoda; class Insecta; order Coleoptera; family Chrysomelidae; genus Diabrotica; species Diabrotica balteata. The sequence continues at coordinate 4,864,200 of OU898284.1, forward strand.
GCAGCTGGTTAAATGTAAATTGTGACTCTGATGAAGAGATAATATCCAGGATCGAAATATCACGTAAGGCTTTTATGACCTGGAAACCAGTTTTATGCAACAGAAACCTGTCAATGAACATTCGTAAGAAGGTCCTGAAATGTTATGTGTGGTCGATCCTATTGTATGGTTGTGAGACATGGACGTTAAAAACCACAATGCTAAACAAGTTAAAAGCATTCGAAATGTAGTGCTATAGACGAATCCTAAAGATATCGTGGGTTTCGCACACTTCCAATGAAGATGTTTTTCAAAGGATCAACTCAGAACGTCTCCTCATAAACATCATAAAGGAGGAGAAAAACAGAATACTTCGGCCATATAATTAGAGGACCCAAATACCATTTACTTCGCCTTATATACAAGAAAAGTGGAAGGAAAGAGATGGATTAGTCGAAAGAAACTTTCATGGCTGCGTAATATTAGACAATGGTGTGGTTTCACAGTAGAAGAATTATTTCGCGCAGCAGCCGACAGAGAAAGGTTTCAGGAAATTGTAAACATGATGACGGCCAACGTCTAAATACGGACACGGCACCCAAAGAAGAAGAAGCATACATAACCTTATTTTTTGCCGCCTTTTACTTGAGGAAATTAGGAAATTTTCCATTAAGTTTGTGACGTTTTGTACTATTGTGTTACTTTCGGTAATTAGTGAGTTTGTTTTGTTTAATTCCATCATACAGAGTTACGCAATTAAATTGTTATAATCCGACAAGCGAGAGCTGGCGGGTGAGCTGCGCGAAAATAGAAAAGGAATTATTCTAAAAGAGATAGGAGAGATACTTAATCGCGATTATAGGTATATAGTATAGGTACTTAAACGGTTATACACGATGTGAACTCCTAGCCGACTGCAATAGAAATGAGCAATCCCTTCCACTTTTCAATTTGTTTTACACGCAACCCGCCAGCTCTCGCTTGTCGGGTTATACTATTCAAACGACCGACGATTTTTTGTGTGAAATTATTTTTTATTGATTCAAATGAGAAAAATTTGTAAAAATTATTAAAATTTCAGAATCCACTCACTTTCTTCTGTAGATCTTTTTCTTTATATTTCCTTCTTTCTTCTATCTGTATTAGTATTTCTTCTGTCATCCACTGTTTTTTAGCCTCTGACCTATGCTGTATCAAACTTTCTTGGGCTGGTTTCAGTAAGGTGTTTTTTATATTATACCACTTTTATTATTTTTTTTTTATTTTTCTGTTGAGATGTGTCTAGCGATAGCGTCTCGATAACAACTAATTTAAGTATTCTTAAATTCTTATATTGGGTATGTTACAACGATTCTTGTAATTAAGGTACAACAATACGAATAAAAAAATTGCTATTTTAAATTAACAATTTTCAACCCTTAAATTATGACTAGAAAATATTCATTTTTAATTGAAGTTGCTAATTTTTATCAGCTTATTTATACACACTCATTTATGCGTAGCTTGTTTATAAACAAATTGAATGACAGTAGAATTTAATATGTGGAGAGTATTTCAGCAATTTAAAACCCGTTTGATGAACGGATGCCAAAAGTGAGGGATGGTAGTACACGCTATCGTTATTAAAATCACACTCTCTGCCGATTTCGAAATCCTACTTTTAATAGCTTTTTTTATATGGAGCATATTCCATGGGGCTTATGAACAAAATTAACTTTTCAATAATCATTTAGAATGCTGAAAGTATTCAAAAAATTAACTATAATATATTTTTCTTCTTATTTAGGTTTCATTTACGTTTAGAAGTTTTGATAGCATCTTTTTCTTCTTTGAGTACCGTGCCCAAGTTTTAGGCATGGATAGCTTCCATGACGATATCGTTCTCGATCTTGCGCGACATTTAATAATTCATCTGCTGATAAGCCAGTCCATTGGCGAAGGTTTTGGAGCCCTGAGTATTTCTTTCTACCAATTGCTCTTCTTCCGTCGATCTTTCTGTTGAGTATCAACTGCATTATCCTGTATCTGCTTCCTCTTATTATATGCCCCATTTATTCGAGTTTTCCCTTTTTTATCATCTTTATTAAGTCACCTTTACCTTGACCTACTCTGTTCAAGACTTCTCTGTTTGAAATGTGTTGAACCCATGATATTATGCGCATTCTACGATATAACCACATCTCGAATGTTTTTAATTTGTTTATTATGTTAACATCAGGTTTCACATCCATACAGGATACACATAGATTTAAGGAACTTAATTCTTAGCTTTAAGTTCAGCTGAGAATTGCTCAGAATAGATCTAAGTTTCATAAATGCTTCTCTTGCAATTTCTATACGAGTTTTAATTTCTTCATCCGGAGTTAGTGTCTCGTTTATCCAAAATCCTAGATATTTAAACTGATTAACTTTTGTAGCTGTATCATCATAATGCGATCATTAAAAGAAACTAAATTTCTAATACAGTTACGAATTTCTTTTTTGACAATAATTACGACTCCGTTACATCTGGGTCCTTCTACCTTTTCCTAGTGGTAGACAATGTATCCATTGCTTTTGAATATGTTTGATCCTAGCCATTTGGTCTCAGAGATGCCTAGGAAAGGAATGTCTAGTCTGGCCATTTCCAGTTGAATACTGTGTAACTTCGCGCCTTCAAACATAGTTGTGACGTTCCACGTAGCTATCTTTTGGACTTCCACGACATGGGGTTTTCTTGGGTTTACGACTTGAGAGGCCCCGTGGTCTGGGTGTGATCTTCCTCTCCTGCCTGATCTTAGATTCCGAAGTCCATAATTATTAAAAGTATGCATACTTTCTTCCTCTCTCATGGGAAGCTGTACTAGAGATATCCATAAGGATCTTTAATGCAGTGGTTTCTTCTGGCCTTGTACATCCTAATGTCGTTTACCATTTCTTGGTTGCTCCGTCTTTGAGACCAATTTTTTCGGTCTCAGGACAACAGAGTGCCCTACCACTTACCAACTGATCCGCCCAAAGCCGTTGGACAGTAATTGGGAGATTGCTTATACAATAAAGAGCACACCTTCCCAAAAGAAGTGAGCGATCAGATCCTGTACACTTTACCAAAGAAAGCACCTGTACTTCACTTAGCGCTATCAAACACCTTTTAGCAAAAGCAGTCGTTTATCTGACTAACATATTAAACGCTCTGATCAGAATCAGAAGTTTTCCTAAACAACGGAGAGAAGCTCATGTTATCACAGTCCATATGCCAAAAAAAAATATTATTTTCACCAAACTACATGCCAATGAGCTTATTTCTAGCAGTCAGCATAATTGCTGAAGGAGTCATACTCTGAAATTCTTAAAATTTTAAGAGCAAACATAAAGATAACGGGTATCACCAGAATATATCACGCAATAGGCTTCAAATGTAGACATTACTCCGGAGCAGCCTGTCCAGACATAAACAAAGCATTCGATAGAGTTTTTCCTCAAAGGACTGATCTACAAAATAAAGAAATATGGATACAGCAGTGCCATGATAGAGCTACTCTCCTCCGCCAACCGACAATTTACTTTTCACCTAAGTAGGACAGTTTTTACCCAAAGTCGGAAATTTGAAGGCTGAAGTACCGCAGTGACCTGTCCAACTTCACATTTAGTGACCATGCACAAAAACTAAGACATTGCAACCAAAAATCTTCAGAGAGCACTAGACACTCTAGAAAAGTGTTGCATACAGTGGAAAATTGTAGTAAATTGGAAAATTAGAAATAGATGACCCAGACAGTTATGTTTAAGAATAGATGAATGAAGCAAAGTTCGTCGGGATCACCATGGATAAGTTACTCATGTTCATATCCCATGTTGTAAGAATATTACAGAAGGCAAAAATGATACAAGACAATATTAAAAGTCTTACTAGAAGAAGAAGCAAATTAATATTCAGAACAAAAAGAAAGGACTCATTAACAGCGTCATATTGCCTATACTGACATATGCAATAAATCTCTTACATGAAGACAGACTGTAAGGTGAACAGAAAGAATATTTAAGCTAAAAATTAACAATATTACAGTATTAGACTCTATTTATTATGTTTAATAGAAATAACTGGCAGTTTTAGTTCGAAATACGAAACTAAATGTATCGACAGGAATTTTATTTATTTAATGATGTCTTTTAACTTTTGAAGTTGTTTTATATTAATGATTCCTTCATATTTAAGTTTCTACATTTTTTAGTAGGCAAAAAACACACTCATTAATTTCTGAAACTAAGCTCGTGTATATGTAATTAAGTTTTTATATATTTTCCTACTATGAAAACACGTGAATACGTAATGTCATTTTTGTAAGCGTGCTTTTAACTATTTTAGTATAATATAAAATATATTAAGTAGGAAAAATATTCCAGTTTGCTGGCTTATTAAAATGGATTCTGAAAGCGGAACAATACAATGCACATATTTTAATTCTAGCGAGTGCTTTTGTATATATAGAAATCATTTTGCTTTTATAAAAAACAGTGAAAATAATATGACTTTTTCTGTATGTTGGTTATGTTTAGTTGTTTTGTGTGGCTTGGATAAAGTGTGTTTATCTATATAAAACCCCAATTTATTTGTAAAATCAAAGTTCAAATACGTAGTAAAAATTATCTCCAAAATAATTAGTTTAATTCTGTGAAACAGTTCCAATCTAAACTTTGTACAGTACTGTTAGAAACTTTTTTTTCTTGATAGTACTCTAGAAAATATCGTACAACATACAAATAAACAACTTGCGCTCATGCGGAAATCATATAAACTGGAAAAAGATTGTGCGGCAACATATTATCATAAAATATGTGCGTTTATTGGGCTTCTATATTTGTCTGGAATAAAAAAAGCGGCAGCATTTGAGCACTCATGAATTGTGGCGAACGATGAAACAGCATCTACATATTTTGCTGTAACTATTATACAGAAGCACTTTCATGTCCTTGTGCGAGGTATTCGTTTTGATGATCGTCAAACCAGACCAGAAAGGAGAGCTGTTGATGATTGAAGTTTCCTCTTTTCGTCAATATATAGCAAATAAACCTCAGAAGTATGGCATTAATTAGATTAGATTAGAGTAAGAGATTAATAAAACCCATTGATAATCAATAATGCGAAGTGAAATAGAATATGCAGTTAGAACCACAAAGATGCATAAAGCAACAGGTCCAGATGAAATTAATATAGAAGCAATAAAACTACTAGAAGAGGAGAATATCGAAATCTTGGTAAAGCTGTTCAATAGAATTTATGATACTGGTTACATTCCGCGAGAATGGCTGCAGTCATCCTTTGTGATGATCCCAAAAACAGCTAACGCCACAAAATGCAATGAACACCGCTTAATCAGTTTATTGAGTCACTTGCTGAAACTCTTCTCTAGGATATTACACTTAAGAATGTACAAGATACTAGAAGAACTTAGCGGGTCAACACAATTCGGTTTTAAGGGAGGACTAGGAACAAGAGAGGCAATTTTATGTTTGAACACCTTAATACAAAACTGCTTAGATCAACGAAAATATGTCTACCTCACCTTCATCGACTACGAGAAGGCATTTGACAATATTAAACATGATATCATGATGGAACTACTACATAGGGCCAACATTGACCAGAAGGAGATCAGAATTATTCAGAATCTATACTGGAACCAAATGGCAAAGGTGAGGAATATGTTTGCGGAAGTATTAGAAGACACGGAATTAGGCATTAAGGTGAACGGCATACCAATTAGCAACCTACGCTATGCGGACGACACAGTGATTATAACTGATAACTTGGAAGATCAGCAGTTATTACTTGATAGGGTAAATAGCATAGGTAAAAAATATGGCCTCAAAATCAACATTTTGAAAACAAAATATATGGTCATTAGCAGAAACCCTCCAGAAAACCCACTCCCGGATCCACAACACGAGATAAAAACCCGAATACAAATGGCAAGACAAGCTTTTGTGAAATTCAGACGGCTCCTATGTAATCAAAACCTAAATTTCTAAATACGCTACAGAATGGTCAAATGCTACATATGGTCCATCTTGCTTTATGGCATGGAAACCTGGACTTTGAAAAAAACATCTATCAATAAACTTGAAGCATTTGAAATGTGGTCATTGAGAAGAATGATGCGCATACCTTGGGTGGATAGAATTCGAAACGATGACGTCCTTAAGAGGGCCGGTGTGGAAAGAGAACTCTTTGAGTTAATTAAAAAACGCAAGATTGGTTACCTTGGGCACATATTAAGAGGAGCAAAATATGAAATACCACAGTTAATCCTACAAGGAAAGATCGAAGGTAGGAGAGGAGCCGGCCGCAAACAATTATCGTGGTTAGGGAATATTAAAGAATAGACAGGAATACACAATACAGGCGAGCTGTGTCACGCCGCAAAGACCAGAATTCTAGTAATGAGATAGTCGTCTACGCACTTTGGTGTATGGCATGTTAAGAAGACTCTATTTTGTATTCTTCTCAACATAGCTATTTTTTTAAGCCCTTTCTCTATTCGGATTGCCGAATATAGGCCTCTCCTGATTCTCGCCATTCATATCTGTTATTTGTAAGACATTTCCACATTGGCCTTACAGTTCTTTTAATATCGTCGCTCTATCGCATTTGCGATCTTCCTCGTGGTTTTTTGTCTTCATATGGCTGCCAATTTCCGATTTCTTTATTTCATGAACTATACTATAATGACTAGACTATAGTAAATGGCCAAATAATTTATAGGAGTAATACTAACACCTTATTAGAACAAAACAGGTGATAAAACCACATTTAGAAAAACGGTCTTTAATTCAATTGAAGTTTTTCCATTAGCCTAAAGCACAAAATGTAGGGTGTTATACAGATCAGGATCAATCCAGTTTTAAAACCGACAATAAAGAAAAAAATAAAGTGCTTGTACTGTACTGCCAAGAAAAAAAAATACACAGCAAAAAGCTCCAGGCCGAAAAGACATATCAAATAAATCTCTTTTTCTTCTTAGCCTTCTATTGTGGATATTTGGACATAGGCCTCCCCAACTCCTTTCATCGGCTTCTATCCCGAGCAACATATTTCCAATTTGTTCCGGCTATTCTTTTAATGTCATCACCCCATCTCATCTGTGGTCTTTCTCTTGGTCGTTTACTTTCGTAAGGTCTCCTTCTTCTTAAGGTTCCATCTTCTAACGAAGGTTGGATATCAACATGGCAATTCTTATTTTACTTACAGCAGCTCTAAATAGTTGGCTAGAGCTCAGACTAAACCATTCCCTTAGATTTCGTAGCCAGGAGGTTCGTCTTCTTCCTACATCTCTTTTACCTTTTATTTTGCCCTCTATATTCAAACGTAGTAGCCCATAACGAGGACCTCTTAATATATGACCGAAATATTCAAGTTTCCGCCTCTTAATTGTCTGTACAATTTCTTCCCTCTTATTAACTCTATCAAGGACTTCAATATTGGTAATTTTGTCTACCCATGCTATTCGTAGCATCCTTCGATAACACCAACGCTCAAAAGCTTCCAATTTCTTAATCTCCAGTTGTTTCAATGTCCATGCCTCAGATCCGTAGAGCAAAGTTGTAAAAATGTAGCAGCGCAATAATCTTATCCTTAGATCCATTCTTAGGTCTGTACTACACAATAGATGTTTCATTTTTACAAATTTTGCCCTTGCTATTTCTATACGGCTTTTAATCTCTTGCGTTTGCTCTGCGTTTTGACTAACCAATGTTCCTAGATATTTGTATTTATCTACCCTTTCTATCTGGATATTATTAATATGGAGTGTCTCGTTGTCTTTTGGATGTTTTGTAATGACCATGAATTTTGTTTTCTTTAAGTTCATTTTAATACCATATATGGTACACTTTTCATTCAGCCGTTCCAGTATGTTTGTTAGACTTTGCAGAGTTGAAGTGAATATGACAGTATCATCGGCATATCTTATATTATTAATAATTTCACCATTTATTATCATTCCATCGTTACACTCTCCTAAAGCTTCTTGGAAAATGGCTTCGCTATATATATTAAACAGCAGTGGTGACAATACACAGCCCTGTCTCACACCCCGAAGAATTTCTATTTCTTCCGACATTTGATTTTCAATTCTTATTTTGACTTTCTGGTTCCAGTAGAGGTTCGAGATTATTCTGATGTCGCGGCTATCGATGTTTTTCATTTTTAAAATATTAATTAGTTTATTGTGCTGTACCTTGTCAAATGCTTTTTCAAAATCAATCAAACATGTATACATGTCTTGGTTCATATCCAGATTTCTTTGCATGAGCACATTTATACCGAACAATGCTTCCCTGGTTCCCGTGCCGTTTCTAAAGCCTAACTGACTATCACTAATTTCATCATCCAGCTTTCTGTAAATTCTGTTGTGGACTATTCGTAGAAATACTTTCAAAACATGGCTCATTAATGCAATTGTACGGTGTTCTGAGCATTCTTTTGCATTTTGCTTTTTGGGAATAATTACGAATGTGGATACTAACCACATGACCAACTACCATAGTTAATCAGGATAACCAGATAGTGCTTAGTGAAAAGGAGAAAATTGATATATGGGAAAATTATATCCAGGAGCTCTTCCATGACGAAAGACCCATGAGTGAAGTTTATACAGACGACCAGCTGACTGGCCCTTCAATCACCAAAGAGGAGATAGAAAAAGCAATATTAAATTCAAAAAACAATAAGGCACCTGGACCAGATGAGATCCCGTCAGAAATACTCAAATTACTAGATGAAAGGGGAATTTCAGCAATACACAAAATATTTAATTTAATTTATGAAACTGGCTGCTATCCTCAACAGTGGTTACGCTCTACCTTTATTCCCCTGCCCAAGAAAGTCAATGCAAAAAGATGTGAGGATCACAGACTCATTAGCCTGATGAGTCACACTTTAAAGATATTCTTAAAAATACTACATCAAAGATTATACAAGAAATGTGAATGGGACATCAGTGATTCACAGTTCGGGTTTAGGCAAGGATTAGGAACACGAGAAGCAATAGTAGCAACACAGGTACTGGTCCAAAATTGTTACGATCAGAGGAAGGATGTGTTCCTATGCTTTTTAGATTACAAAAAAGCGTTTGATCGTGTCCAACACCACAAGTTAATGCAGATTCTAAAGAAAGTTGATATAGACCAAAAAGACATAAGATGCATTGAAAACTTGTACTGGCATCAAACGGCACAGCTAAAAATAGACAACTCTATATCTAAGCCCATACATATAAGAAGAGGCGTTCGACAGGGATGTGTGCTTTCCCCTCTTTTATTTAACATTTATTCAGAAGCCATATTTCAAGAGTCTTTGGAGGATGCAGAGATGGGAATCAAGGTGAATGGAGTATTGATCAACAACATAAGATATGCTGATGATGGTGTCTTAATTTGTGACAACATAGTCGATCTTCAACAACTTGTCACTATAATCGGAGAATACAGTGAGCGAATGGGACTAGAGATTAATACCAAAAAGACCAAATTCATAATCATCTCCAGAAACTTGGATGCATTTGAAAACTCCACCATAACACTGAATAGTAAATCCATAGAAAGAGTGAGTAAATTTAAATACCTGGGATCGTGGCTTTTTGAAGACTGGGCATCGGACAGGGAAGTAAAATGTCGCATTGAGCAAGCTCGACAAGCTTTCGTAAAATTCAAGAAGGTACTGACTTGTTCTGAGTTCGATCTTCAACTGAGACTAAGGTTTACTAAGTGCTACGTATGGTCAGTGCTGCTATATGGCGTAGAGGGCTGGACACTCAAAACGAGGGATATAAACAGATTGGAAGCTTTCGAAATGTGGCTTTATCGCCGTATCCTAAAAATACCATGGACAGCGAAAATCACAAATATAGATGTCCTTAAAAGAATAAACCAAGAACGCCAACTTTTCGAAACCATCAAGAAAAGGAAAACGGCGTATCTAGGTCACATCATGCGAAATGAAAAATACCAGTTCCTCCAACTTATAATCGAAGGTAAAATTGAAGGCAAGAGAGGAATGGGACGCAAGAAAATGTCCTGGCTCCGAAACATAAGGCAATGGACAGGGATTAACGACATACAATCTCTGATACATATTGCAAGAAATAGAGAGTTAATGGAAAATGTGATCGCTAACATCCATTAGTAGATTTGCATCTAAAGAAGAAGAAGATACTAACCACTCCTTTGGTAAAATACCTATTTGATAAATATGATCATAAAGTTCTACTAGAATGTCTATCATTTCATCATCGATCAGTTTAAGAAACTCAATCGGGATTTCATCCGGACCTGTGGCCTTTTTCCCTTTTGTCTGTTTTAAATGCGTATTGAACTTCCTGTTTTAAAATTTTTGGTCCCGATTCACCAGAGTCCTCATCTATGATTTGTTGTCTGTCATCCCCGAATAGTTCTTTTATGTATTCTGTCCATCTGTTTAGTTGTTGTTTTGTATCTGTGAGAATGTTACCATTCGAGTCTTTTATAACATGTATATTATTTTGTTTTCATGACGTCATTTCCTTCACTTTCCGATGCATATTGAAACTATCATATTTCTTTTCATATTCTTCTATTTCGTGACACTGTTCAGTTAGCCATCTTTCTTTTGCTGTTATTATGTCTTTTCTAATCCTGCTGTTTAAGGATTTGTATTTGCTAGTGTTTATGTTTTTTATATTTTCTTCTTTCATTCATGAGAGTTAGTATTTCGTCTGTCATCCACATATGTCTTTTCTTTGGTATTGGTCCACGTATTTCCTCTCCCGCTTCTTTTAAAGCTTGTTGAACCTCTCTCCAATTTTCATTTACGTCTTTAGAGTTGGTGTTTTTTGACTTGATGGGTCAATGGTGTATTGTAGTATTCCTAACCTAAGAAAACATATTAATAAATACAGTATTACTTACTTCTAACTGTAGTTGGCGTGGAGCTAATATCAGCCGCTAATACTCCTCCACATATTCGATCAACGGTAGCTGTAGGATTCGCAGTTGCTCTACCAACATTCGAAGCCACGGGAATAATTAAATAGTCAGATTGGCAGAAGTTTGATGTGCCTGTACTACCCACCATTGATGGTACTCTATTATTTGAGTTCCCAGATAGAGTAAACGACAAGTTTCTAGGACTGGCTGTAAAATGAATAAAAGTATATAGTTTTAAAATTTTTCAAATTTATTTTGGTTTTAATCAGTTTTTTTCAGAAACCTTGCATGATTAGTAAGTGGGAGTAGGTATATTAATATCTTTACCCTGGTCCTGTGGTATTTAATTTTTTAAATCGTTGCGTCAGAATAAAAAGGTTCTATCTGCCATTTTTTTTTTTTCAAAACTGAGATTTTTATGTAAAATGGTTCTATTTGATAATACTAGCACCGACATCTATTAACAGGTGGCTGAAATACTAATGTTACAGGGTACTATCTCAGAGAATTTTAAATGTTGATCAGTTAACAGAGCTCTAACTGAAATAAAAACAGTCAGCTAAGTACACATGGTTCTATCTGCAAGAACAAGTGTTATGAGTTAACAAGGTCGTAGCTTGCAAAAAAGAACCGCCAATTCCTCAGTACACAAAATACCATCTACAAACATTTAAATAAGTTCTCATAACCTAACCTGGATGCTTTATTAGTATTATTGTAAGATTTGTTGAAAACAGTTTTAAAGTACTAAAGTGTTTTATTTACTTGCATCAAACTGAGTGAAAGTCCTGGATGTTATAAAGAAGAAATCAGTGACAGCATTATAGTTTTTCAGCTATATCACGATGGAAATGATGATTTTAAATATACTCGCGAAGAAGAGTACACTAATAAACAAAACACCAACAAGTAAGTCAACTACTTTGAGGCAAGTAAAGGGGATGTTATTGGGACCTACAGCTGAATTCTTGCAATATTGAAGAGTTACTGTAGTGCAAATAAACAATATTATTATTTAGGTGGAAAGTGAACAATTGAATAGTCGATGTAAAGGATTAGTGAATATCAATATATATGTTTAAATCAAAATTGTACAGTTAAAATACTTATACAAGCTAAACTGGCATCCTGTATATTTTATATTATATGTCTAGCTAAAAGTAGCTTTTACATGTTTGCTCTTTACGTTGTGCATCAAAGAGCAATTTTCACGACCGACTATGAGTGCCACTTTTAGATCTTAACATAAAACACAGTATTATAAATATATTTACTTAAAATTGCTTTTATTCCTCCAAATAATAAAACATCTAATGGAAGTTAAACTTGTTGGTTAAATGGAACATGTTTAACTAATTGATTCACACGAAAGGTTATTCTAGTGATAAAGGTTTTGCTACAACAAATTAAATCCTGACCCATTCGTTAAATAGGGAATGTAATCTGGAATGGCAAACTAATCAATTGCCCAACAGGAATCTCGTTCCGTATTCAATCGACTTAACTTAGTGGGAAAAAATCAGCTTTGATTAGGAAAATTGTCTTGGCTTAGCTACACTTTAAAAAAATATTATTTAGCAAGTGTAGAAAAGGTACAAAAACTTCTTTTAATTGGATTTAGATAGACTAGTTGTGCAATGATTATCTAAATTGGGAGGTGCTTGCTAGCAGCCAAGGCCCGAGAGATTTCTTGATTCCACCAAGGTACCAGTTGCCTTTTACACGGTTTAGTTTTTACTTCAAATGTAGATGCACAATTTAAGATAATGGTGTTAAAATCCGTGACGGTTTTGTGAATGTCATTTTTTATCTCATAATTTTCTATCTCGTCTTCCAAGTCTTTTTGAAAAAGTTCCCATTTTGCTGATTTTATTATCCATCTTTGATATACATTCGAATTAAGAGGTTGGTTTATCTCAATTGAGATAAGTAAGGGGAAGTGGTCACTGTCGTGAAGAGTTTTTACTGTGTTCCATTGAAACATGTGTGCTAGTGATGGGTTACACAGGGTCAGGTCAATTGCAGAGAACGATCTGTTATATGAATGCAATCTTGTTGGCTTTCCAGTGTTTAATAAGATTAAATTTGATTTATTTATCAGACTGTGTAGAAGGTTGCCACATTTATCGATTTTTTGGCTACCACATGCTGGGTGATGGCAGTTAAAATCGCCTAGAATTATTTTGGGATGGGGTAATTTTTCTATGAGTGCTGTTAGTTCGTTTATGTCGTTTTGGTTAGGATGCGGTAAGTATATATTGCAAACATTGATGTTTTTACTGTAGGTAATTGAAACAACCATAGCTTCCAGGTTTGTAGTAAGTGGAATGATTTTTGCCTCAGTGTTATTTCGAATGAAAGTAGCTACTCCACCACTAGCATGCATTCCATTTTTGTTTTTCAGAAATGGCACCTAATTTCTAAGTGTTTCAGAATTGTTTTTTAGGTGAGATTTTTCCACACAAATTACAATGGGGAAGAAATTGTTTTAATTTTTTAATTAAAAGTTTTAATTGCTCAAGGTGGGTGTAGAATCCATTTAGGTTCCATTGAATTAAAAATGTATTAGATGTTATTTATCCTGACTAATTGTGTCGTTGTCAGATTCTTCTGTAGATGTGAATAAAATATGAGGGTTTGTCTCACATTAATTTGATGTGATGTTCTATATTTCCTTCTAGGTTGCTGGTATGCCAAGAAATTGCGGGTAAGGTAACATGTGTGATATTATCAGGTTCTTCCTTGAGGTAATAACCCCTTTGCTCTTCTAATATTTCCTTGGAAAGGTATTTCTTCTTTGAGTTTAAATAAATGAAAACCCTTTAAATTGAATTTTCACTAGATTTTATTGAGAGAAACTGAAAATGTTTAAGTTCGGAATAGTTTTACAAAAAAATGCAGGTTAGATAGTTCGATTCTTGATGTAAGTTCATTTGGTCACGTAAACAGATGAGAACTTGTCACTTAAACCTCACTTTTGCACTTAAAAGTCTTTTACGAAGCACTTTATACAGCTATTTACAAAACATTGATGAAAAACACGTTGAAACCATTACTTGTTATATAAGAAAAAATGTTTAAAAGATATACGACCACATGTTAGCCGTTTATGAACGTTTAATTCCACTCGTACGTAAAAAAAAACAAAAACCAACAAAATACTACGAGTGGAGATGTGTACAGTGTTAAGATTGGAACGCTACTGCTGAGCTCCCGGTGCGCCCACGCTGAAGGAGCCGACAATGAGTATCCGGCCAATAGCTAACGCACCCAAGAGCCGAAATGAGTATCCGGCTAATAGCTAACGCAACCCAAGTGACGTCAAGCGACCCCAGAGCGCATGATCCCATATGAGTGCGAAGGAGATAGCCTTATGACGCTCCACATTTTTGAGAACTGTTGCGTCGACTATTCTCCAGACCCTTCTAATAAGCCCCCGATTCTTAGAAATGAAATAGATTTAAAACTGAACCGGCATTTTTCGAATATACAGGTCCGGCATTGGAATTTTATAATGATAATGTTCTGGTTAAATGTTATGAAATTTAACCAAGATGAATAATAATTTGAGGATAATTTTTTCTTAATAATTGTAATTGTTCTTTTTAAAGAGGGATTTTGAGTAAATAAAAATGAGGATGTTAATAATTTCGGATATTTCATTGATGTAATCTTTTGCTATAAGTTCAGGGTTTTTAGAGTTAGTGGCATTTTTTTAAAATAGGCATATTTCTAAATAACCTATAGGAAAGGGCGGACTTTTTTATTTTATTAAGTTTTTAATAGAGTCGAGGACAACAAATGTGTTTTCAGTCGACTTGGCTCTTTTTTTTTTGTTTAGATGTTTTGGGAACAGATATCTTGTTATGTGTGAATATCTAAAACATCTGGAGAATTTGATAATTGTCTTTTGTCCTTATCTTTATTTAAAGGTGGGATATCGTTGCTAGTTATAAATAGGGTAGGAGCTGGAGGGTTATAGGGATGTTTACTTCAGTAAGAGTCTTATTGGTGGTTTCAGTTAGCTGTATATTGATTTAGAGAATTGAATTAGCATTTTCAGGCACTTATGTTTTCATTTGTTTACTGGGCGAATCCGTTTTATGAATGCAATCAACTTCTCAGTGTTCTATTGTTCGACATTTAAAACAATTAAATTCATATATAGAAAGGTATATTCGATATGTTGTGGAATCAAAAGAAATGTTAAAAGAGTCTGTTATGGATAAGTTTATACACTTTGATTATATACTTTGGTATATAATATAATATATTATATATATATATATATATATATATATATATATATATATATATATATATATATATATATATATATATATATATAAAGTATATAATCAATGCGTACTCCCTGTTCTTACGTATGGCTCCCAAACGTGGACATTTACAGAAGCAAACATGGACAAAATCATAAAAACCCAAAGAGCAATGGAAACACAAATGTTGCACATAAGACTAATGGATAAGAAGAGAAACGAGTGGATAAGAGAGAAAACAAAAGTGAGGGATGTTAGACAAGAAGTTGCAAAATTGAAATGGAGATTTGCCGGACACAATATAAGACAAAAAGAAGACCGATGGAACAAAATTCTTACAAGTTGGAGACCGTGGGAATATAAACGAAGCAGAGGAAGGCCCCAAATGAGATGGGCAGATGATATCAAGAAGCACGTGGGCTCTAGATGGATGACTGTTGCGACAGACAGAGAAGAATGGAAAAGGATTGGGGAGGCCTATGTCCAAAGATGGACCGAAGAAGGCTAATTAGATAGATAGATGGATAAGTTTTCTAATGGATTGATGTAGATTTGATGCCGAAAACTCAGAACATTATTATATTCTGTCTCAGACATACCCACTCGATGAAATGTCATTTTTGATATGGCTATAATTCCCATTTTCTTGAGTTATTCTTCTATAACTTCATTTGGAATTGTTGAACAAACATTCGAGATGACTAATCTTAAGGGCTGGAGTTATTAATCTACGGACTTCTACTTGCACGTTGCTAATTTTAACGTATTTATGTAAATCAATGAGTTGGTCTACAATTCTTTTAGAAGATAAATAAATGCAAATGTAGTTGTTTTGCAATTTTCGAGGCAAAAACTATGTTTTTTGGAAGGACAAGTGATCCAATGGCAACTATATAATCATGAATTTTAATTCTTTCTATGGCAAATAGTACAATAGCTTGGTCTTTTGCCGGATATTTAAATGTAGTTAGTATGTTTGAGTATGTAGACGGTGTGGTGTTTTGTGAAGAATTATTTTCCTTTGGATTCATTTTTGGTTAATAATGTTTGTCTTTAAATTTATTTATCATAGTCAATTTTTTGCCGTGTCAATCCGGCTCTGTATTATCAGCAGACTTTGTAGCGTTTACGCTACTGATTAACCCCCTCAAGAAATTTCCAGCGATCGATTTTTAAATGGACATTTTTCCCCACACGCGCAGTAGTCGCTTCGAACGGATAATTGGTCGAGTCTGTGCGAGATACGATCAGTTTCTGGTCAGAACTCAGCGCAGCCACGTCAATCAATTCAAAGTGACCGAATTGGAGCAATAAAATAATTAATAATAATAAGTAAATTTTAAAAATCAAGATTTTCTAATCTAAGAGTTCCATATAAAAAGATATTATTTTTGGCGTGGGTTCGTGTTCCAAATTCCGTCACTTGACAATATTCATTTAAGAATATTCACTGGAAAATATTAAATTTCTTGAATAGTTAACAACTCGGTTATGGAGTTACCGATTTCTCGGAGCAGATAGATCAGTGCCTGGTTTGACTACATTAGACTTCCCTGGGTTTGTCCTTACAGCCACAAACTGATGTAACCGTGCCAAGAGGAATTTTCCTATGGACTTATAGGGCTGTAAAGATAAGTTGTTTGACTGTGTAATTTTTTTTGTTACTGTCTATTTTGTACACTTTTCATATGCATATGATAAGGTGAAGACATTTGTGATAATCTAATTTTGATATTGGGGGGGGGGGGAAATAAATTGGGATTTTAACACTAGGATTTCAAGAGTACTGACCAAACTCACTTTTGATATAATTTTTTTTTTAATACAATACATTTGAGATAATACAATTTTGATATTGGGGAGGAAAATAAATTTCATGTTGTTTTTTTTTAAATATGATTTAATGAGTATGGAACAACTCACTTGTAATATAATATAATTGTAATAGATTTATCAAGTTTGATATCTTTACAATATTGTAATTTGTATCTCATTTTAGTCGAACTAGTTAAATTTAAATTACTACCTTTTGTGTTAAGACTTTGGCTATGATACGGACTATTCTTGAATTTTTACTGATATTTTATACTTTATTTGGCCAGTGGTAGTGATTATTCGCTTGTTGAGGGGCTATTAAGTCCTATTGTATTTTTACACCATCCATTACCACTGTTATTTAGCTTTGCATTAAGTATATGTAAATTGTTAATACATTATATCGATATACATTTTTTTATAAATATATTTATTGTTACTATTTTGAGTTTTATTTCAGTTTCTACAAACCAGTATTTAATATAGCAAGACAAGATTAGTATTTAGTATTTTGGATTTCAGGTTATTATCTCTAGTATCATTTGTTTCCGGTCATTTGTTACTTCAAAATCTCAACTATCGTTGAGTTTGCGCCCTTCTTCTTCTCTTCTTATTGTTCTTTTTATATAAATTTATTCCCAGTGATCTTCTTTAGTTGTATCACGTTTGATATTACCAGGTCTCATTTCGTTTCTTGTCTCATTAGCTTAGTATCCTTGCTATATGTTTATATCTTTAAAGCCACAATTCACTGCATTGAAGCTAGCCCGAACACTCACTTGAGATTTAGTGTCTCTTTGGCCATTTAACTTTGTTCCTCTGAGCTTAGCCATATTTTTAGTAGTTTCATCACCTCTCTTCCAGTTCTTCTGGAATTTGGAAGTCTTACACTTCCTAAAATCCAATACTCCCGGAGTATTAAGGGTTCAACTTTTACATAAAAATCGCTCTGGGAACCGGTCGGAGCGGCTTTGTAATAATTTTGTTGATTTTCAGAATATGTTGTATTATGTATTATTGAGAATATTAATTTTACTCACTGCAATTTCAGGCCAATCGATGAAAAGCACTGTAGATTTTCTAGTAAACACTATTAACTATTTTTATTCACTTTAATCTATTAGATTTAAACGATATTATCGGAGCTAACCTAAATGTGGTTTGTTAAACCAAGGTCAGAGCCGTCTCCACCAATAACTTTTGCCACTCCATTATAAGGATTTTTAAAAACACAACATCTTGATAAACTAGAATAACATTAGTGTTGTAAGTTTCTCATAAAACATTTTACCGTAACATTTTTAAAGTGTATCTATTCCTGACTTTAATACTCTGAGCTAAAAAGCTACGGCAAAATCCGCTAAAAATAAAGAAAACGGGAAAATCCTCAGTTCGCAACAAGAAGGTTCTAAAAATCCAATTTTTCCGTAGGCTCGAAGACGTTAAAGGAGGCACAAATATATTTTAATGCTATACAGGTTTTATAAGTGAGTGACGAATTTATTATTAAGAATAAATAATTGGGATTCGATGTTTATTTTTTAGATTAATTTGACAATTTTTGAATAATTGATTGAATGATAGGATAATGGACGTTCTTTTACAT
This sequence comes from Diabrotica balteata, assembly GCA_918026665.1. Taxonomy (NCBI): domain Eukaryota; kingdom Metazoa; phylum Arthropoda; class Insecta; order Coleoptera; family Chrysomelidae; genus Diabrotica; species Diabrotica balteata. Next base: position 4,882,818 of record OU898284.1, read on the forward strand.
AACGGCACCTGGCCAGTTTCTTTTAATCTTATTTTTTTTTATTTCAACTTTAACATGCTCGGCTACTATGGCCACTTACACAGGTACTATAACAAGAATTTTCATTACACAAACATTAGGTGTTACATTAAGAATATGTTACAATAATACGGAATGATAATCATATGTTACACAATGTCTAAATTAAAATCTAATTATATTTTTTGATATAAGTGTCCATCTCTAAGGAATTGTAGCACAGCTTTTATTTGGTCAGGGTTGTTTAGGATATCTCACATTCAGTGAGAATATGTTTGATTGTCAAATATGATTGGCACCTTTGACAGGAGGGACGGACGCTAGAGGACATTAGGTAGCCGTGTGTGAGTTTTAAATGTCCTATCCAAAGTCGTCTTATCACAATGAGATCTCGTCTTGAGAGGACTGAATAGTCGAATTTAGGCTGATGGGTTATTCACGGTTGTATTTCGTGTATGATCGAACGGTTAGAGTTCCAATGCTGCTGCCAAAGGAGTCTGGTTCTTATTTTAGTATATAATTTTAGGTCCTTACAAATTTGAAGTTTATGGGTGATTTCAGGTGATGCTGTATGCTGTATATATGATGGTGATGCCGATGAGATGGCAGCCAAATTATGGTAACTGTTATGTTTTGGGACAAGATAATTTGGTAAGAGTCTAGGATCTTTTAGATGACTGGATAATCGGTAAATATATTTTTGACAGAATGGATTGAAGCTAAAAAGTCTGTGCATATGGCAACCTGCTTATTAGGTGAAGAAATATAGTTAAAAGCTTGCAATATACTAAATAACTCGCCAGTTTGAACGCTGCTGACGGCTGGTATAAGTGATGACTTAATTAGTGAATGAGAGGTTGTAACAGAGCAGCCTACTCCTGTGTCATGTTTTAAGGCATCCGTGTATAATATTAGGTCGTATTTATTTGTATTTATAATGTCTTTAGGTGCATTATAATGATTTCTTTCGGGTGTTTATTTTTATCGAAGTTGATGAGCGAGGTGTTAAATTTGGGCGTGAACATGATCCAAGGAGGAGATGGAGGGGGATAAGTACTAATGCATACATTAGTTACTATAAACCAGACCATAAACTTCCGTAGATCCACAGCCAGGCAGCTCGAGCGTTGGTCAAAAGTCGAAACATCCACTTCCTGAAGTGCGTTACGACGGTCAAGACCATTTCTTAATATGGCTCGGCAAAGAAGGTGTAAATAAATGGTGCAAATAGTGCAAGAAGTCACAAACGCAGCGTATTTGCTTAAAATGCGATCTTCATTTATGCTATTCCAACGCCAAAAATGTGTTTTTTCGATTACCACACTAAAAAAGAGATTATTTCACTTATCTTTTGTCATTTATCTATATCCATTTATTATATTATTTATTTATCCCTTGATAAACAACATTTTTTATTGATAATTCTACCTTACTCTTGTCTTGTATACGTGCTCTTATCTTCGGCCTAAACTGTCATGCGTGCCCTGAGGCACTGTTTTAACTTTTGTTAACATGACATATCTGGAAACGAGCAAGCCACCCCTGGATGATTTCTTTGGGGTTTTTATATGCCAATTATACTAGAAAAAAAGCCCTTTTATTTTTTTCACGTTGAGAGTTTTGACTCTTAGAGGGTAAATACAACTTTAGAAAAAGAGTAAAGCACTACAAGAGCTAAACAAAAAATTTTGACAGAGACAGTTGATGGCTTGAAGGGAGGTTATTTTGTATCCTTCGACATTGTGTAACTTATCCAAAGCTTCGACCGTGTTTCGCATAAATTATTGTTAGAACTGGGGATGTAAAGCTAGTTCGCGTCCGTAGTAGAACACTAAACGTGCACCCTGGGTAACGCTAAATGAACTAGTACAAAAGGCGCCAGACAATCTTGAATCTCCTGGCAATTCAAATATCACACAAAATCTTTCCAGAAATGACATTTGTAAACGGACCTTATCAGGACCATTTGACCAAAGAACTCGGACTAAGCATACGAGTTTGCCATTTTAACATAGAAAGCATAAGCTGGGCAAAATTTCAAATCCTACACAATGGAAATCCTACACAAACTTAAAAATGCAAAATCGTTGCCATTTTAAAACCAGGGAAAAGTAATAATTCACCGAAAAACTACCGCCCCATCGCACTCTTAAGTGTGGTGTACAAATTGTTCGAAAGACTGTTGTATAATAGAATCAGCAAAACCATATTCCAACACTTACCAGTGGAACAGGCAGGATTTCGGCCAAACCGCAGCTGCACAGACCAGGTACTCGCCCTGACCAATTATGTGGAATCAAACTTTCAAAAGCAATTAAAAACAACCGCTGTCTTCATCGATATATCTGCTGCTTACGACACTGTGTAGCGACAAGGGGCAATATATAAATTAATGCGAATAATCCCACGCAGAAAGACCACTAAGGTTATTAACGCCATGCTATCCAACAGATGCTTTAAAGTTATATTGGGAGACAAGACTAGTACCCAAAGAAAACTGAATAATGGACTTCCACAAGGATCCGTGCTGGCTCTTATGCTTTTCAGCCTCTACATAGCAGACATGCCAGAAACAACATCAAAAAAGTTTAGATACGCAGACGACTGGACGCTTGCCGCAAATCATAAAGAATTCGAGGTCACTGAACGCATTCTAACAAACGATTTAAATGCCCTAGGGAATTATTTCCGCAAATGGAGATCGCAACCCAATCCAACTAAGACAGAAGTGTCCTGCTTTCATTTGTACAACAAGATGGCCAACTATCAACCTCAAATCCATTTTGGGGATAGACTCCTTAAATATAATAAACATCAAAAATACTTAAGTGTTACACTTGACAGAACGCTGAACTTTAAAGAGCATCGTACTAAGACTGCTGTAAAACTCCGAACTCGTAACAATATCCTGTAAAAGCTCTGCGCCACTACATGGGGCTCCTCAGCACCCACACTTAGATCGACAGCATTAGGACTGGTATACCCCGTAGCGGAATACTGTGTACCAGTATGGATAAACAGTCCACATACTCACCGTGTTGATGTCCAACTCAACCAAGCCATTCGAACTATATCGGGCACAATCAAGGCCCACTTACTGGCTACCAGCTTTGAGTCATATAGCTCCACCACCCATCCGCCGGGAACATGCCCTTGTCAGAGAATTTACAAAAATCAATACTGATCCTAAGCTCCGCTCCCATGTCGGAACTTCCGCCAGAGACATAAATAGGCTCCGTTCAAGAAACCCGCCTCTAAAAACAGCAAAAGGCTAGTAGATCAAAACTTTAATGTAACTGAACGGTGGAGAGAACAATGGGAGAATAACGCTGCACCAGCTAACTGGAACATGCCATGTATTACAAGCAAACCTGAGGGCTTCAACTAACCGAGACGAATCTGGACCACACTCAATAGAATAAGGACGAACTGTGGCAGATGTTCCAACTCACTTTTTAGATAGGGAAAAATACAATCACCAAATTGGGACTGCGGCGCCGAAAGGCAAACAGTAAAACACATGGTAGAGGAATGCCCGATTAGATCCTATAACGGCAACCCTTCGGATTTTCTGGCTGCTACAAAGGAGTCAATCGAATATATTTATAATCTAGATGTTTGTTTGTAGAAAAATATTTTTGTATTTACTGTTGTTTGTAATTTATATAATTTATATTATATGTATATATATATATATATATATATATATATATATATATATAAACCTGTGATGTAGCCATACGCTAAATAAATAAATACTGTTAGAAAAAAATGCATTAATACGATATTATTGGAACCACTCTTAATCTATTTAGATCATACTTAACAAATAGACAGCAGGCAATAAAATATGATTACTCACCATAGGAATTAAATAGGTACAAGTTGGTATATCTCAATTATACAAAATAAAGCCAGAAAGCCAGTCGTCCGCTTCTTGTTGAAAGTAAGTTTAACTTCATTAAACATGGAGCGTGGTTTTGTAATTAAAATAATTTGTTTTTGGTCGGTTTGTAATCTGACGATTGAACTGCCGTTCCACTAATTTAATTAGATTCATTTTAAATATTCCGAATATTTTGTGGTAAAAGCTAAGAAAATACTTTCATCCTGCTCACAGCCGGAAATTCTGAATTAATTTTAATTAGGGTTAGGTAGCTTTTTAAAGGTATCTGCTTCGGTTTGAAATAAAGTGGCGCTAGTAACAATGAACATTATTGCGACAAGGAATGTCTGGTTATTGGAAAACAAAAACCAAGGATTTTGAATCTTTTTCAAGAAGAGTGAGAAAATAAGAAGTTCCCCAAATAGACGCGATAGCAAGAAAAGGAATATGAGGATGACAATTTCAAGGACGATATTAAGAATAAACTAAGGGAAATAAGAAACAATAAGGAAGTTACGATTTAATAACCGACTCTTTGGACTTTCTTCAAAATTTTTGGCTAAGATAACAACTGATTTTGCGGACAGGTCAGGAATTTAAAATCTGATTTTTAATAAAGAGGCAGTAATGGTTTTACTCATAAATTTCTTATAAGATCTTGAAGAAATTTTAAGTTAATCTGTAGAATTAATAAGAAATACACAGAAAATTTGTGAAAGACAAGGAGGTGTGTTTCGAAGATATGGATCTTTTTTTTTCAATTTAGATAGGTACAGTAAAACTCCATAACGGACGAAACAAAGAAAAATAATTGTCTGTTGTATAAAGTTAACACATACACAAATAAAACAAATAAAATACTTATTGTTAATACTTGTAAATATAATATATTTTGGAAACGGCTATCGCCGTATTCGCTTATTCCTCTGCCAATCCTCCCTGTGCAAGGCATGCTAATCCTCCAATCCTCTCGATTCAATTGCTATTCTAATTCCTTCATTCCATAAGCGTCGCGGTCTACCTCTTTTTTTCTTTCGGGGGGCTTTCATCTGTGAAGTTTTTGGGGCCAACATTCGTCAGACATTCTCAATAGGTATCCAAATAATTTTAAACCTCTTCTTTCTATTCTGTTAATGACTGTTTCTGTAGCATTCATGTTATTTCTTATAGATTTGTTGATCTTCTTTTCCAGCCCTAATGTTCTAGCACTTCTTCTCAAATAATCCATTTTAACTGCCAACAATCTTCTCTTCAGGTCTGTATTAACAGTGCATACTTCAGAGCCATAACAAAGAACTGATTCTACCATTGTTTGCCCTATTCCTTGTTTGTTCCTTTTGGAAATGTTGCGATCCCACCATAATGAGTTCAGACATCCTACAACTTTACGTCCCTGATTAAATCGGTGTTTAATTTCGGTTTCTTCCAGGGATTAACCAATCGGTTAATCCCTGTCCATTGCCTTATGTTTCAGAGCCAGGACATTTTCTTGCGTCCCATTCCTCTCTTGCTTTCAATTTTACCCTCGATTATAAGTTGGAGGAACTGGTATTTTTCATTTCGCATGATGTGACCTAGATACGCCGTTTTCCTTTTCTTGATGGTTTCGAAAAGTTGGCGTTCTTGGTTTATTCTTTTAAGGACATCTATATTTGTGATATTCGCTGTCCATGGTATTTTTAGGATACGGCGATAGAGCCGCATTTCGAAAGCTTCTAATCTGTTTATATCCGTCGTTTTGAGTGTCCAGCCCTCTATGATATATAGCAGCACTGACCACACGTAGCACTTAGTAAACCTTAGTCTCAGTTGAAGATCGAACTCTGAACAAGTCAGTACCTTCTTGAATTTTACGAAAGCTTGTCGAGCTTGCTCAATGCGACATTTTACTTCCCTGTCCGATGCCCAGTGTTCAAAAAGCCACGATCCCAGGTATTTAAATTTACTCACTCTTTCAATGGACTTAGCATTCAGTGTTATGGTGGAGTTTTCAAGTGCATTTAAGTTTCTAGAGATGATCATAAATTTGGTTTTTTTTTTTGGTATTAATCTCTAATCCCATTCGCTTACTGTATTCTCCGATTTTAGTGACAAATTGTTGAAGATCGACTATGTTGTCACAAATTAAGACACCGTCATCAGCATATTGTATGTTGTTGATCAATACTCCATTCACTTTGATTCCCATCTTTGCATCCTTCAAAGACTCTTGAAATATGGCTTCCGAATAAATGTTAAATAAAAGAGGGGAAAGCACACATCCCTGTCGAACGCCCCTTCTTATATGTATTAGTATCAATAAGTGCACCTAAATATTAAATATTTAATGATGCTAAAGATGTCTTCAAAGATATTTGAAATATAAAATCACAAATTAAGCAACGATGGGCAAAAGCAATTAAACACCTAGATGTTTTCCTGAAAAAAAAAACAATCGTGGATAGAGGGAACATTCGAGATTCCCATTGAAACAGCGTTACCTCAAGGTCGACCACCCATGTCTTGCAGAATTAAGTGAGCGTAGTAAATGAAGGAAAACAGAAGAAATAAGGGCCTCCGTAGGTAATGAAATAATTGTCCACGCTGCTAAATCTGTGTTGCACACAATAGGACATAGGGCCGACTCAAAATTGCTTTTACGACGATATTACGAATTTAGCAACATGGGCCAGTAAATATAGAAAAGCCTACAGTAAAGTTTGCGACAAGGATGAGCTACCTCCATTGACGTATCTGCAAGCACTTAAGATGTAAATGTTAGTTGAAGCTGATATATCGAGACGACAGTATGAGATAATAACAGCAACAAATCCAAAACATATCCCTTGCTATGATCTGGCTTCATACATTGCAGGTATTAACTTTAATATGATTAACAGTTTCAAGGTAATTTTAAAAACTATTTCAAGTGACCACAAAATAGATGCTGAAAAATATGATACGTATGCGTAACACAGCAAAATTGTACGTGTAATTGTATGATTGCCAGCCAACCTTGCACAAGCTATTGATACATGGAAGCCAAATCATAAAAAGTTCGCTACTTCCAATAGGACAGCTATCAGAAGAAGCTGCAGAAACCTGAAACAGGCATTTCCGGTCATACCGGTTAAATTTTGCTAAAAAGTTTTCTAGGAATGAGTGTAACTTAGATGTATATTATAGGCTTTTGTTAAGTTTAGATCCCTTCATTAGTTGTTTGAGACAAATAAAAAAACCTTTATGCAAAGCATTTCTACCTAAAACGATTGAACCTTTAGTACCTGCTGACCCAAACACAGAGTCAATGGAGACGTCTGAACTGGAGGATAATGATTGTTAATATATTCTTTTATTGTTAATTTTGAGTTTTCATTAATTTGTGTGTTGTAACTATTACTGTTTTTTTATTACATGGGCAATACATGTCTGTTGTAAAAAATATATCTATACCGTGGAGGTGAACAGTCGTAACTCCAATTTTTGCTGAAATGGAGTTACGACTACACTTTTGTTGACAGGTTTTTATAGCATCTGGTGGAAAATAATCGTACATCCAGCATGATTAGTTTCCTAGATACGGCGTTTAGAAACAACCGCAACTGCATTAGTCAGTTGAGGTAAACAGTAGTATATCCATAGATACGTGCGTATCTATGTGCGTATCTAAGTATGCTTTGGAATGCGGTAGTGGTAAACAGCCGTAGCTCCAGTTCGACATTAAATGATATTTAGTTGAGGGTGTTACCACGTGTTACTCTTGTTATTATTTCACTTTATTGCTTCTACTGACGTTAAAATTAACATAACTTAATAAAAACAAATATTTACGTCAATTAATTAGTGCAAGAATGTCTAAAATTATTAACCTCATAGAAACGCTAGATAATTTATTGCAAGGTAAGAAAAAGTAAAGCTAGGTACCTACTTTTAGTATTTAACTATTCAATCTTTGTTAAACTTGGTTTTACTGATACTGCAATGCTAGTTTTGTATGCTGTTACTGATTTTTTAATTAATGTGAGTCAATTTTAACCTATATTTATGAAGTAGTAATCCGTTCTAGTGGAAATACGACTTTTTACTGTAATAAAATGTTGCTTATTGCGTCAGGTAAAAATGATCAGACGTTGTCTTCCGACAACTATTAAAAATAGTAAGTAGTAAAGATATGCTAGTAGGGGAGACCAGTGCGTCTGCATCACTGATATCTGAATCTCAGCTGCTAATTGCTAACAGCAGTTGTCAGAGTAAAATTGTTGTAGTCTATTGAGAGGATGACGATGACAGCGTTGACGATCCCGATTATACGCCAAGTAGTTTATGTTGGTGACGACATTAATACGTACGACATGGAAATTGCAGAAAGAATTGTGCAGAGAGGTAAAGCTTTACAGAAGGTAGATAATTACGAAACTGCTGGCCCGAGTTCTAAACCACCACCACTTCAACTTTTGTCAGAGATATCAAACAAATAAAAACCTCAAAAGTAACTCAACGAGTTGCAGCCACTCAATAAGGAAGAGAACATATTGCTAAGTCTGGTAAAAAAATAAAAGCAAAATCGATAAAACCAGATTGTGCACCATGTAGAAAAGATTGCGTGAACAAATTCACCGACGCAGTAAGAAGGCAGATTTTTTAATATTATTGGACGAAACAGAAAAGTTGGGAATTAAAAGTTCTTTAGAAGTTGTGGCATCACACATTACTTCCAAATCTACAGATCGTCATAGACCTATAGACGGAAGCAGACATGATCAAAGAAAACTTTGATAAAACCATAAGTTATAACTTTGATATAAAATCAGCTAATATAAAAAGTTGATGTTTGCAAAATATTTTTCTCAATACACTAGACATACCTGAAAGAAAAAGTAAGATGCTGGGGGATTGGTCTCGCTGGATATGCGAGGTAGACATGTTTCGCCTAACAAATTGAGCAATGCGACGCTCAACAGGGTGAGCTCACACATAGATTCATTTCCTTGTTATGAAAGCCACTATACATAGAACAAAACTAGCAAAATTACTTGAAGAAACTGCCAAGTTGTAGCTTTATAAAAAAATTTTCAATTCTGAATTGAACCTGAGATTCAAAACTCCCTCAGTTGATACATGCGATGGATGCGATAAATGTAGTCAACAGCTCAAACAAGATGATCAAGATGAGGCAACAGCTGCCTTTCGTGAGAAATATGAAGATTATCTTCACGACGCTGATATGAGGCATACTGAAAAGAAGAACGACAAATTAACAAGTAAGTTATCAGTTGAGATCGTAGGCTTCCACGGCCAGAGTCAGAATTATAATTTATTCGTCTTCCGGGTTTGGACCGTGTCATTTGTGAGTGACCCAAAAGTGGGTTTATCTCGACGTTTCGCTACAATTGTATGTAGCTTCTTCAGGAGAACAAAGAAAAAGAAAACAAAAGACAGGAAGATGGGTAGTTAGCAACGGTAACTCACTTACTCAACGCAACCAGAGGCGAATACTAACTACCAAGATGGGCATTCCATGGAATCTCAGTCTAGAGCCTCCGTCCGGTCCCGCTACCACGATGCAGCCACATGATTGGCCAGCGCGCGCTTCTTGACGTGAGCGCCACGGAGTGTGCCGATACGTCCCGACACGACAGGTCACAGCGACTATAAATAGAGCGGTAGCGAAGTAATCGTCGGATTCACTCCCCGCCTCTCGACGCGTTAGTGTTCTGAGCTGTTGGACGTGAATCCCTGTCCTGGCATTTGGTTTTCATCTCTGGCTGCGTTGAGTAGTTGAGTTACTGTGACCAAATGCCCATCTTGGTAGTTAGTATTCGCCTCTGGTTGCGTTGAGTAACTGAGTTACCGTTGCTAACTACCCATCTTTCTGTCTTTTGTTTTCTTTTTCTTTGTTCTCCTGAAGAAGCTACATACAATTGTAGCGAAACGTCGAGATGAACCCACTTTTGGGTCACTCACAAATGACACGGTCCAAACCCGGAAGACGAATAAATTATAAAGTTATCAGTTGATAAAACCAAAGTGATTATAATCGACCTAAAAAAATGTCTTTCAACTCGTTACCTGACAAATAATCAAAGCTTTTACTCGTTAAAGCTATGGATACTCAACCTAACAATTTATGATTCTACCACAAACAAGGATTACTGCATGGTGTGGAACGAATCGAAAGCTGGAAGGGGTGGACATGAAATTGCTTCAGCATTATTGAAGTGGAGTGAAATTGTTCTTGTCAATTCTACGGTAGAACATTTAATCATTTGGTCGGACAATCGTTCCAGTCAAAATCGTAATATAATGATGATGTTCAGTTAACTATGGCAACTAAAAATATGTCCAAATTTGAAAATAATATCCACAAGTTTTTGTTGAGAGGGCATACCCACATGGAATCAGACCATGTTCATGGTTTAATTGAAAGGACGTTAAAAACAAGCAACTATGGAAATCGTTACGCCTTGAGACTGGCAGCAGTTAATCCGCTCTACAGGTGCAATTGTGATTGAAATGGAGGTATCGAATTTCAAAAATTTCGAAATATTGTCTGCCAAACCTCAAACAATCACCATGTATTGATAAAAAACGGAATAATGAAAAATAACAGTTCCTTATTTCAACTCTGGTGCACTTTAAAATTCGTGCTGCGTCACCGTTAACTATTTTTTATAAAACAAACTTTACAAATCAATATTTTATTAGTTTGAATGTATCAAGATCACCGAGAACTTAAATACCAATCCCTGATCAATTGTCTGCTATGCGTACGAATTGTTAAGGTATCACAAAAAAATACGAACATTTATTAAAGCTTTGCCAGTGTGACCAGACATTGTGACTTGGTTTTTGCATTTTTAAACACAGAATATAATATTTCTGTCAGATCACTTACGATTTTTATTTTGCATATTACCTGTTTAAAGACATAGCGATAAAAAGTCGTAACTCCCAATATCGTACACCAGGTAAATCATTTCTCAACAATACTACTTACTAGTAATAGATTTTCATTTACATAGTGTAATTTACCAATAATGTTGAATTCAATAAAATGGAAGTTTAGAAGAATTCAAATTTTTTTTTTTAATTTATTTGCTAGTCTCTATGTTTTGCGCTTTCCTGCAAATGTATACGTTATGGATATACGACTGTTTACTTCCAAGGTATAGATATACTTTTCCTTTAATTTAGTTGAACCAAAATTACACTAAATATAATTTTGGCCGCCTACATCTTTAAAATCTGTGTATCTGTGCCGTTTACCCTAAAATATGTACGGCGTACAAAAGTTTACCCCATCATTGACTTAAACTAACTTTAATCCCTAACATAACTTTAGTTAAATATTAAAAATTTACCTGGATCGGCATTAGGACACTGCGTATACTGAATCCCACAAAAATTCCACTCGGGTCTAATGCAAATGCTGTAGTCCTGATTCGAGAGTTGCGCTCCAGTTTCCGGATCATAGTTGTAGGACAGAATTTGACCTGCGACTCCTGTGAAGTACTGTAAACATCCCTCTCCAGCTGAAAAAATATTTGGCGATCACTTTAAAATGCACGTTTCGAATTGTTAAAAGGAAATAAAGATCGATGGGTAAATAGAAAACGAAAAGAAACCGAATTGGATCAATATTTACTTAAGAAGTTGTAATAGGAGGTTCATTTTTTTGTTTTACTGATAAAATAGCATTCAGTTTTTATTAAAACTTTGTTTTTATAGCACATGAGATAAATAAACAATGTTAAACTACTAATTAATACTAAAATTCATTTAGTAATTAAATAAAGGAAATCAAAAAATCTGTAAAAATATAATGTATCTGTATATATTTTTTGTTATCTAAATTACAAAATTACCATAAATAATTGATTTCATTTATAAACATAATAGGAAAGGCGGAATATCAGTCGAAGGTTAAAAAATCAATAACTTGATATATGATGATAACACTTTAATCTTCTTCTTTTTCTTCGTCTAGCCATTCACGTCCACATCTGAACATAAGCCTCTTCAAGTCTTCCTTTCCATTGTTTTTTATTCTACGCTACTTGTAGCCAATTTTTTCCGGCAGTCCTTTTCAGATCATCTGTCCATCTCATAGGAGGTCTGCCTCTGGGTCATTTGTGTTGGTATGGTCTCCAGGTTAAAATTGATCTGTGCCATTTATTTAGATCGCTTCTAGCTACATGTCCAGCGTATTCCCATTTCAACTTTAATGATGTTTGCACCACATCTGTGACTTTGGTTTTCAGCATGGTTTGCATTTCTTGTAGGTCAGTAGCTATCAGGATTATGTCATCTGTAAATCTTAGATTACTAAGGTAGTGGCCATTGATGTTCATTCCCTTATATTTCCAATTTAGGTTTTTAAAAACGTCCTCTAAAACTAAAGTGAACAGTTTGGTTGATAAAGTATCTCTTTGTTTGACTTCCCTGTCTAATGGTACAGGGTTTGTGTGTTCATTTTCAATAAGGTAATATGTAGCTGTAGCTTGGTTCATAGTTTATTTTATTAAGTTAATATATCTGCTGTCTATTCATTTTTCTATTAATATTTTTGTGGTTAACAGGTGATCGGAAGTTGAATAGCCTTTTCTAAAACCTGCCTGTTCGTATGGTTGGTATTCGTCTAATTTCCTTGTTAGTCGAGTAGTTATGACTTTGGTGAGTATTTTAAACAGGCGTGACAGTGGGCTGATGGGTCTGTAGTTTTCCAATTTTCGACTATCACCTTTCTTGTGTAATAAGATTACTTTAGAGTTGTTCCAGCTCTTAGGGCCTTTGCCCTGATGTAAACAATTATCCACAAGCTTGGTTACAATTGCAATTAGTTCCTTACCTCCTTCTAATATCATATCTGTGTAATACTATCTTCTTCTGCAGCTTTATTTCTCGTCATGTTTTCCAATGCTGTGGTTATCTCTGAAATTGTTACGTTTGGCATTATTTTTGATCCAACATTTTTTATTAATATCCGTGCTGGTCTCATCTCATTATCTTGTTGATGTGTTCTGTAAAGTTCTGTGTAAAATTCTTCTATTCGTGTCAGTATGTTTGTTTCTAGTTGTGATTTCATTTTCGTCTTTTCCATTAATGATATCATCTGACGTCGTCCTAGTGTCGGTCTAAATAATATCATACTCTTATCTTTTTTTTAATAGTTGTTGTTATTAATTTTTCGTTTTCTTTTCTTTTTTGTTGTCTGATTCCTTTTCTAATCTGCCTATTAAGTTCTCTATATTCGTCGGTTCCCCTTTTGTTAGATTTATTTAAGATCTTCCTTCTTTTTATTTGTTCTATTATTTATTTGTCTAATTCATTGTATGTTTTTTTTTTTGGTTTTTTAAGTTGCAGAAGGCTTTTATTCAATGTTTCGGTAATATGGTTATTCAAATCATCAATATCATTGGAGTTTATCTGCTGCATGCTAACTTGATTTAATGCATGCGCTATCTATTAAATTCACTATTTTTGATTTCTTCAGATGTCCATTTGTATCTTTTTTCATGTATTCTTTTTCTTTCTAGTTTTTTTGTTAATTATTAGTTTTGTTCTTATTAGTCTATGATCGCTTTCTAGGTCAAACTTATTTAATACTGATACGTCTTCTACTAGGTTTTCATTCTTCGTTAAGATATTTAATCTATTTCATTCTTTGTCTTTTTATCGGGGCTCATCCATGTCCATTTTCTGCTTGGTTTATTATTGAAAAAGGAGTTCATTGAGTACATGTTATGTTCATTAATTAAATTGAGAAGCATTTCTCCTCTATCCTTTCTTTTCCCGTAGCCATAGTTACCAATTAAATGTTCATAATCTTCCTCTTTTTGTTCAATTTAGCATTAAAATCTCCTAATAGTATTTCGTAATTTACTTTATTTGTTTCTATAGCTGTTCTTATTTCATCATAAAATATTTCTACTTTCTCATCGTCGTGGCTTTTGGTCGGAGCGTACACTTGGATCACTTTTAGAGTGGTTCTTTTATTAATCCTGATGATGAGATATGCTACTCTGTCTGATATTGGCTTGAATTCTTCGATACACTGTGTAAGGCTTTGTTTTACCAAGAATCCCACTCCCGTGTATTCGCCACCTTTATGCATAAAATGTGTGCCATTTTTTAGTATTATATACTCATCACTTTTTCTTCTGGTCTGGCATATACCAATGATATCCCATTTTAAATCCTTTAGTTCACTTTCTTTTTCTGGGAATATATTGTCCGTAAGTGTTCGAATATTGTAGAAGCATAGCCAAATTGTCATCTTGTGGCAGCCGGGTCTTACCCAGGGATTCTTAGTACCCCCCCTTTTCTTAGTTGTTTGATCGCTGCCGTGATCAAGACTCTGGGAAGTGCTGGGCACTGGGGGCCTTTTAGAATTAAAGGCTCGATATTAGAACAACTTAAAGTAAAGGATATATTGCTTAAACAAATACAACAGAGATATTTGCAGTATTTTGGACACGTTACTAGAAGAACAGGCACGATGGAAAACTGATAGTCGAGGGTAGAGTTAAAGGAAAAAGACCTAGGGGCAGATATCCAAGCCATTGGATAGATCAAACAAAAATATTGATTAACCAAGGGTTACATGAAGCCGAACAACTAGCCCAGAACAGAGAAGGATGGAGGGAAATCGTAAAAAAAACTGTGAAAGCCTGATAGTGTCACCACATCCCAAAAGGGATTAGGACTGAGGAGGATCAATATAATCTCAATTTTAATTTCAAACACATAAATGTTTAGTAGAGTAGCCATACTCAAAACTAGATTATTACCAACATGTGCCGTAATAATCGTCCAGTGTTTTAAAATTCCTTTAACTAAAATTGTTTACTTCGTGACGCTGCTATTTTCACTTCCATCCATCCATCCATCCATTCAATGGCACTACAGCCCAAATCGGGCCTTGGCCTCCTTCAACAAGCTTCTCCAATTATTTCTATTTACCGCTGTTTTTTTCTCCATGAACGCGTTTCCAGGCAGTTCCTGGCATCCTCATCGACTTCGTCTTCCCATCTCTTTTTTGGCCTTCCAACAGGTTCCCTGTATTATTGCATTTATTAATTTTATGGGGATTCTATTCTCATACATGCGGACCACGTGCCCTGTCCACCATAATGTCTGCAGTTTAGTGTATTGTGCTAGAGTTGGTTTGCTATATTGCTCATATATTTCTCTATTACACCTTATTCGCCAGTTGTTGTGTTCACTTATTGGATCCAGTATCCTACGTAAGGACAGGGCACTTAAAGAAGAAGAAGTAAAGATTCAATTTGCTACGAATTTTTGGTAGAATCCAAATCGGCAATAAAAAATGAGGGTTTAAAATTTCAAAATTATTCCCCACTACTATTCCAGAAGTGTGGATCGTTTTCAGTGTTACTGAGTGTTACTCGATAGATTTTTGAAAAATATTGAACACGTGTTTTTAAATCTTTTTTATCCGATGTAAATCTCGCGAATTTTTCGACCGCCTTGCTTCTTTTGGCACATCCGGTATACTTTCTTATAGGGATGAAAGTCAGCTTACAATATAAGCAAAATTGTTAAACAGTAAACTACTTCGTTATTTAACTGTTGTATTCTTGTCGGATATAAAGTACACTAATACATTCTCACAAACTTCTCGGTGTGCTGTCACCCGAGGAAAAACTTTGTAATATAATAAACACTTTGTCCTACTCGATTTTATAGGGTAAGCTAATTTTTCAGGTACACCTGACGCTTACTGGAGTTGTAAAGTTATTGTTATAATAATAGTTGCAAAACTTTAGAATTATTTTTCCACTAAACAAAGTTCTGTTAACTTAAAACCAATTTTTTCTAATAATTAATATTAATATTGTTCTGAAGCTATTTTCTTGTGGCATTTTTAAGTAATTACTATTTAAATGGGAATCAGCCACAATTAAAGGTTGCCACTTTAAAATCTACATTTTCCGCAGACCCAAGAATTTATCATACCTCAATGATATTAATATAATAAATAATATTTATTGTTCATATTTAAAGCATTATCTACATAAATAATAATATTGCCAATAATCCTAAAGGTTACTAAAGGCAATTATGGAATATTGAAAATAATCTACCTTTGTAAGGTGCGCTGCACGGAATTTGTAGAACCCTAATTTTCCAATTCCTTTGATAAGATGGTCCGCTTGTAACTACAGAAAGGGTTAGAGGTGAGATTATTCCAGGAGGGGTACTTACGTACACTGAAACGCAAATTAGAACAAAATTAGGTTACATATATGAAAGATTGTAAAATATCATAAAAAAAAATAGATTTTATAAAATATTTTCGTATATCCCAATAGCATGGTCATCTTACTGCCACAATCATTTATACAGTGTGTTCATAAATTGTGAAAATGGTGTATTAGCTGATGACTTAATTATTTCTAGAGTTAAAGCTCAGACAGTTCGATTTTTATTTTTGTTTTTTAACATTTAAAAAAAATATTTTTAACTACAATGAAATGTGACTGTATTCTACTTACTATGGTTACCCATACTATTGCCACAAATCACAGGGACAGGATTTCCACCGGAAACCAGGAACTGGTCGTTATCACATATATGATTGACAGATTCAGGTTGCATTAGGTTTAGTTCTTCGAAGTTAAGCCTGCAAGTTGTTCAATATACGAAATCAAAATGAATACTAAAAAATAATTATAAAAACATTACATTTATCAACAAAAATTTTGAATATTATGTAATTTTTTTGAAAATAAATTCTGGTTAATCAAGTAGTTTATTTTAAAGAATTTTTTTTTAACAATATTTAATGAAAGTTTTTATAAGGAAAGAATTGCGAAAAAAATATGCACAGACAAACTTTAGAATAAAGACGGTACAAGAATTGAGATGTTTCGTCCAACAATGTTCAGATACCGATTTAAATTTTTACTACAGCACCTTATGTTTGATGACATGATTCACGTGAGAAAAAAAATATTAGATAAATTTTTTCCCAGGCGAGAGATTTTTAAAATGGTTACTTTTAATTGCAAAAACGGTTATACGCCTTTTAAATATGTCACAATAGATGAAGAATTGGAGGCATTTAGATCTCGATTAAAGTTTTTTGCGCTAGCAGATTTTTATACCTGCAATTTGGAGTCATATTTGGGGCAACAACTCTAGGAAGGTGTCTCAAAAATAAGAAGGAACTACCCCATGAATTTTCTAAACCTATAAGCAGACCTATTCGATCCAGCATGTTTGCTTTTTATGATGATATCACTTTGGAGTCCTATATACCAAAAATTAAAAAAAAAACGTACTTCTCCTGTCTAGTATACATCATGACGATACAATTGATGAGGATTCCATGAAACCCGAAATGATTTTTGACTTGTTCTTCTTTGAGTACCTCTCCTATTGGATATTTTATATCATTAGAGGGATTTAAATTTTATTTACTGCTGTTTTAAATAATTCGTTACCATACCAACACAAAAGACCCAGAGGCAGACCTCCTATGAGATCTGAAAAGACAGGTGATCTGAAAAGGACTGCCGGGAAAAATTGGCTACAAGTAGCGTACAATAAAAAACAATGGAAAGGAAGACTTGAAGAGGCTTATGTTTAGATGGGGACGTGAATAGCTAGACGAAGAAGAAGAAAAAGAAGTACAGCCAAACCACTCTCTTAGATTTCTCACCCAGGACATTCCTCTATGGCCTGGATTTCAGCTTCCTTGGATTTTTTCTTACATTATATTTTGTAGGAATGTGTACTTTTGTCCTCTCATCAGGTGGCCTAAGTATTCAAGTTTCTTGACTACAATTCTACAAAGGGAGGAGTTGACACAGTAGACAAGTTATGTACTGCCTATGACAGCGCTAGGATTACTCGAGGATGACCAATGGTAATTTTTTATTCCATGCTAAATGTAGCTGGTATAAACTACATGGTCCTTTTCTTTTATAGTAATAACGAGATTCATTTATCGCAAAGACAGTTTTTGCACAATTTAGCATTCGCTTTGATTCAACAGCAGCTTAATAGCTTCATAGCTGTCAGCGAATACCACCGTGCCATCCGCATATCTGATTTTATTGATACATTTTCCGTTAATTCAAATTGTGGCTTTAACATGATCTACTGCTTCTTGAAAGATTTCCCTATTAGAGTTTATGTAAAAGGTAATAATAAAATTGCGTCTCAGACATGATTACTTAATTAAAAAGCGCGACTCTCGCAGTGTAAAACTTGTAATAACACACTAACAACAAAACATACTATGTAAATGTCTCTTGTTTAATAACCAATGAAGTAACAATAATATACCAGCAACACTTCTAGAAGCCCTATGTACAGACTGTAATTTCAACAACATTCTAGATTTCTTAAAAGACATTAATAAGTATCATAAAATTTAATAAAGGTATGTACTCTATTAATTTGTCGCTAATGACCATTTGGGCGATGCGATTATCTAAGTAAAAAAAGTATATACGAATTTCAGATATAATACATGTGAATTAGAAATTCATACCAGCTTTAAATCCATTCTACGCATCCAATCACCCACTTCCAATATGCAATTCATTGCAAGATATTACCGCAAAGCAGAATTCACAATTACTAACCTGAATTGACAGACATCCGGACTGGATTTAATCAAAGTAAGTTGACAGAATCCAGTGCCATCGTACTGATTGGGATATTCATTATTCACGAAGTAAGTGCCGTTCTCTCTTATCGTTTGTCCGCATGTCGCCATAACTGCAACACAAAATGCGTTATTGAACTGGGTACATTATGTAATTAAATTGCGGTATGTGCAATTGTGCACTGCAATTTATTTGCCACGTAATAAAAGTATAGGGAATTTGTCTGGTGATGTGTCTGTGGTAGTTTATAATAAAACAACATTCTATGACTCTAAATTAAAATATTTCTAAATTAAAATATTAAATTCTTTAAATAAAAAGGAATCTATATGTCATGAATGTGTTGCTTGTGTAAGTCCATTTAAAATAGGTAAAGAAATAATAAATAAGACTTACTCACAATCATTTTAATTTAACTATCAGACGACCAGTTTCGCTTTCTACAATATGCAAAGCATCCTCAGGTCTCGATACAAAGTTAAACAAATGCTGAAATAGTAAAAACCCATATTAGGGTGTTGTCTAATAACGATAAACAAAGCAGATGTTGTAAATTACAATAATTATGCCAATATTACATGTCTGTGGTTTTATTTAAATGAGTAAGTTGAATAAAAGGTATAAAAGTTTTAAAGTTTAAACAGACAAGTTAAGGCCCACAAATTGTTATAAAATAGTCTCTT
Organism: Diabrotica balteata; assembly: GCA_918026665.1. NCBI lineage: Eukaryota > Metazoa > Arthropoda > Insecta > Coleoptera > Chrysomelidae > Diabrotica > Diabrotica balteata. The sequence continues at coordinate 4,902,026 of OU898284.1, forward strand.
CGATTGTAATAAATTAATAAATGAGCAAATAAATAAAATAAACATTACTTACATGCCAGTACTCTATTAATTGATGGATGGTAGAACATGATTGAAACTACTATGTATTGTTGAATGGAGAACTCAATTCAATTATTGCAGTTGTTTGACAGTAAAAGGGAAGTTCTTGAGGAGATAGATTTGATCCAATGAAGAAGAGATATGTGTGTGATTGTTTGTTAAATGAAAGTGATGTCACCTTCATGTCACCTTCATAAAACAATTACTCAATAAATAACACACATTTCAAAAATATATCTCTCGAATAAGTATAAATAGCTTTTAATAACACAATGGTATATTACATCACTTTCATTTAACAAACAATCACACACATATCTCTTCTTCATTGGATCAAATCTATCTCCTCAAGAACTTCCCGTTTACTGTCAAACAACTGCAATAGTAGAATTGAGTTCTCCATTCAACAATACATAGTAGTTTCAACCATGTTCTACCATCCATCAATTAATAGAGTACCGGCATGTAAGTAATGTTTATTTTATTATTTATTTGCTCATTTATTAATTTATTACAATCGAAGAGACTATTTTATAACAATTTGTGGGCCTTACCTTGTCTGTTTAAACTTTTAAAATTTTTATACCTTTTATTCAATTTACTCATTTAAATAAAACCACAGACATGTAATATTGGCATAATTATTGTAATTTACAACACCTACTTTGTTTATCGTTATTAGACAACACCCTAATATGGGTTTTTATTATTTCAGCATTTGTTTAACTTTTTATCGAGACCTGAGGATGCTTTGCATATTGTAGAAAGCGAAACCGGTCGTCTGATAGTTAAATTAAATTGATTATGAGTAAGTCTTATTTATTATTTCTTTACCTATTTGAATCTATATGTATTGAAAATGTTTTAATCAACCAAATATAGAAATTTTTTAACATTAAAATATTTGACACATTTTAGTAACCTTGATCTTCTTTTTCAATATTTTTTGAATGTTGTCTGGTTCTGTTGCACTGTTGCTCTCTGGGATATTTTCAGTTCTTTGGCCCTTTGATTACCACTACAACGTAGATTTCGCTCATGTCGAGCCTTCACTTTCCGAACCGTTTCAGGTGAGGTTACTGTTTTTTTCGTCCACCACTATAGAGTTTGACAATGCTACCAGTATCACAGTATAAAGAGGTTCCACCTTATACCGGTGGAACCTCTTTATACTGTGCCAGTATTATTGTAACGAGTTATGGAGCATAACACAAACATTTTAATCACTTTGAGGTGTTTGAGCTAACGAACAATAGCTGGTTGTGATTTTCCAGCTAAATATAACGCAATCACTCTATTACGTTTACATTCCATTGCGAATAACTTTTGTTGTATGCATAAAACTTAAATGCAAATGGTTTTGACGGCTTATAAACAATATAATCAAGTGTTATCAGGCCAACTTTGACGTAGCTGTCATTATCGGTTTGCCAGATATATCGATGTGAAGTTGGTAACAGCGTATCCCTGTACTTATATATATATATATATATATATATATATATATATATATATATATATATATATATATATATATATATCCGGTTTTTTTAGGCGTTACGCCCGTCCGGTAGGGATCTATGGAGGAGTATAACCAAGCCGCAAGCCCTTATCTCTTGCCGTACTGCTCCACCATAGGCCGATCAGATCCCAGCATATCTTAGTCTAAGCCGCAGATTCATCTAGAATTTTAAACTGCTGCGTTAGACTATTTGTTTTCTGTACACCGAGCTGGGGCTCGACCCACATCCACTGAACCATTCGACAGTAAAGCGAATGAGAGGCAGCTGCACAGCCCGCTGAGCTATCCGACCGACTATCCGAGGAAATTAATAAACTTAATAAAAACTCGAAGTTAATGGATGATAAAAGTTTTTTGTGATTAACGTTTTAGACTTACTTCGTCAAATATGCAAAACAGCAAGCGTAGAATGTGATACACATGAACGTTAACATAAAATTGTACAAACACTACACTAGAACAACTGTTTGTCCTTGTCAACCTATTTGACCTATTAACGTACTAATGTAAAAATGTACATTTTATTACGCCAATCAAAGTCATTACCGTAGTACTTACTAAAATTTATACATCCTCTTGGCAAAGTTCCTAATGATTTTTCCTACATTTTTCGGATGTCGCCAAATTCCATTTTCTTAAGAAGCCCGATATAAAGAAAAGTCACGCCAAGTCTCCCACATAAAAGAAGCAGTTTATGTGCCACAAGGGGATCACGTTACTTTTCATTAATCTTTTGTCTTTTTTGTTATCGGAGAATTTCTTTCCCAACCAAATTTAGTAAATTTTGAAAACCGTAAATAATATCACCGATATATGGCACGAAGGCGTCATTCGCTTCTGACATGGTGTAGTATCGTATATCAGGAAACAATATTGAATAAGACTGGGACTCTAATAAGACATATACAGAAATAATTTTGTTACGTTTCTTTATTGTGTGGCTATTTTTCGTGTTGTTTTGTTTCTATTAACGAAATACGGTATGGTTATTATGATATTGAACGTGAAAATAAAATAGCATGCGATATCTTAATTCGCAAACCGGCGAACTCTATTTAAATAAATTTTTTAGGGGAGACATAAAACATTATAATATTTAAATCATGAATGTGTTGCTTGTGTGAGTCCATTTCAAATAGGTAAAGAAATAATAAATAAGACTTACTCACAATCAATTTAATTTAACTATCAGACGACCGGTTTCGCTTTCTACAATATGCAAAGCATCTTCAGGTCTCGATACAAAGTTAAATAAATGCTGAAATAATAATAAACCATATTAGGGTGTTGTCTAATAAAGATAAACAAAGTAGATGATATAAATTACAGTAATTATGCCAATATTACATGTCTGTGGTTTTTCAAAATGAATAAAAAGGAATAAAAAAAGTATAAAAAAGTTTTAACAGACAAGGTAAGATCCATAAATTGTTATAAAATAGTCTATTAAATTGTAATAAATTAATAAATGAGCAAATAAATAAAACATCAGTTACATGCCAGTACTCTATTAATTGATGGATGGTAGAACATGGTTGAAACTATTATGTATTGTTGAATGAAGAACTTAAGTCGGCTTTTGTAGTTGTTTGACAACATTATTGATAAAAGAACCCAAAAAGATGCCCCAACGAAAGTGGACATGGATCAGCCCTAATGAATCCACAAAAAATGAGATCGACTTCATACTGTCCACGAAACGATATATCATTAAAGATGTAACAGTTCTTAATAGATTCACAACAGGTAGCGATCACAGGATGGTCAGAGCAAAAATTAGTACTGACGGTAACTATGAGATGAAAAGACAAATAAGTAGAAACTGCGATCTAGTAGGTAGAAACAAACTAGGGCAATATAGAGATATACAAAGACCTATTAAAAGAACAACTTACCCAAAAATTAGACAGTGATGATAAAGATATAGACGAAATAGACATCATACTTACAGCAACAATGATTACATCAGGAAAAAAAATAGCAAAAAAGGATCTAAAAAAGAACAACTATATATCAACAGAAACAAAGAAGCTTATGGATAAAAGAAGGAAGCTGGACGAAGAAGGCAATAGGAAATCTATAGAATATGTAGAAATCAATAAAACAATAAGCAGAATGATAAAATAAAATAAGAGAAAAGAACAAGAAATAAAAATAGAAGAAGTAATATAGAACAACAAAAATATGAAATGCTTAAGGCCCAAATTAGGAAAGTTTGAAATAAACAAAATAAAAGTAAATGGGGTAGAAACAAACGTTAAAGATGACATCATAAATATAATCCACAATTTCTACTCAGAATTATATAAAACAAAAAAGGAACCACCAAAAGGAATAACTGCAGAGATGCTAAAATATGGTGGAAAAGTGGTAATTCATACTCTACATCCCCTTTTTAATAAGATATTAAAAGAAAAAGAATACCAAACAACTGGAAGAAATTAGTAACCATTATCTTACACAAGAAAGGGGATAAAGCAAATGTAAAAAACTACCGTCCTATAACACTCCTCAATGAAATGTATAAACTCCTAACAAAAATTTTAACCAATAGATTGACGACAAAATTCGATGGATACCAGTCGAAAGAACAAGCTGGTTTTAGAAAGGGATTCAGCACAAGTAACCATTTACTAAGTATGAAAATACTTATAGAACGAGCAAATTAATACCAGATTCCTCTCTATATGGCGTTCATAGATTTTTCTTGGTCAACTCACTGTATATCTAACATGCACTCAATAGTTTTAAAGTCAGTAATCATTCAAACATCATCTAACTGTTTTTCAAAATTCATATTTTTTTTTTCCCTACTAAAAAATCCTCATCCAACATTGCTCACCTTCTCTTGGTCAACAACTTAGTAGCACACTTATACATCAAATTTTAGGTTTTTACAAACCGAATTTATTACCACTAAAATACATTTTGTTCAGGGTGCTAGATGCTGTAAGCATAAAGGACCCCTATTATATCTAATTGTTGATTAACTCCTTTTCTCCTTTAACCATCCCCTTCTTCAGTCATTTCCTCTACTTTTATTCTCATCAAGTCTCTGAGGAGCTCAGCCTCTTCAATTTTAAATTAATCACATAGGTTATAACTCTGATTTCTTCAGCCTGTAGATTTTTAATTTACCAAACTTGTTTTTATTATTTTCTCACCATACTAACAGTTTTAAATAGTCATTTAAATACAAGGTCTTATATTAGCTTCAAATATTTGCTATTAAAATTTTTACCTGTCCTAGATGTGATAAACATAAAAGGATAATTTTCATATAATATATAAGCTAATCTAACATAAAATACACTTTTAGACCATATTCCATACGACAAAAAGCAACATAGGTTGCCTAATACACAGGTCATCCTCTTAAACATGACTTGAACAGCATTGGTGATTTCACATCGATTATAACTTAAATTTTAAATCCCAACACCTATATTGCTATTATCATTTTTTAAAATCATCAAAAATAATTTTTGAATCTTTTGGCTGTAGTAATACTAGGTATAACTAATATAGTTCTATGTTACATTGACATTTTGTTTTTGACACATTTCATAGGTATATTGTAAATCAGTTTCCAGCTGTTCTCCGTGCGTAGAGGTTTTCTCCCCGGCTCTGGAACTCAATTTTTGCAATGTATGTTACCTGAAGTCATATTTAATTTATTACTGAACATCACAGTTTTTTAACAACAAGATGTATAATCTTTTATAACTATATGTAATTTAAAGGGTTTTTACCTATGTATTTTTGGTGGCTCAGGCATTTTAACCTAGTAAGTATAGCCATTTTTGCTTTTTTAACCATAGTCAAAATTTCATAACCACGTTTGTTTAACATTAGGCAGTAAAAAGTTCTTTGATTAACAGTAGAATTGACCACAGATATACGGAACTAATAGACAATATATATAAGGAAGCCAAAACAACAATTAAAGTATATGAAGGAACAAAATCAATACAAATAAATAGAGGCGTGAGACAGGGTGATACAATATCACCGAAACTTTTCAATCAGGTTCTTGAGGATACTTTTGAAGGATTAGAATGGAAAGAAAGATAAAGAAGGTATCCCCCCAGACCAGCAACGTTTGATCTTCGCTGAAAAACAACTCGAAGATGGACGTACGTTGTCTGACTACAACATCCAGAAGGAATCCACCCTTCACTTGGTGCTCCGATTGAGAGGAGGTCTCATTGAACCTTCCGTTCGTATTTTAGCCATGAAATACAACTGGAAAGAAAACTGTATAACAATTTGTGGACAACGCTTGAACCATCTAAGCTACGCTGATGATATCGTATTGATAACTGATAAAAAGGAAGAATTATTTGAAATGATGAAAGAACTGGGCGTAGAAGCTAGAAAGATAGGCCTTAATATGAATTACAGCAAGACCAAAATCATAACAAATACAGATGAAAACATCACAATGAGAATTGGACAAGATGAAATAGAACAAGTTCAGGATTATATATATATATATATATATATATATATATATATATATATATCTTGGTCAAACTATAAAACTTAACAAAGAGACCCAAACAGCAGAGATAAGCAGACGAGTTAGACGGGCATGCGCGGCATTTGGCAAACTAAGCTACATTCTTAAAAACAAAAGATATCCACAGCATCTTAAGACCAAAGTATACAATCGATGCGTACTCCCTGTTCTTACTTATGGTTCCCAAACGTGGACATTTACAAAAGCAAACATGGACAAAAACCAAAGAGCAATGGAAAGACAAATGTTGTACATAAGACTAATGGATAAAAAGAGAAACGAGTGGATAAGAGAGAAAACAAAAGAGATGGATGTTAGACAAGAAGTTGCAAAATTGAAATGGAGATTTGCCGAACACAATATAAGACAAAAAGAAGACCGATCGAACAAAATTCTTATAAGTTGGACACCGTGTGAATATAAACGAAGCAGAGGAAGGCCCCAAATGAGATGAGCAGATGATATCAAGAAGCCCGTGGGATCTAGATGGATGACTGTAGCGACAGACAGAGAAGAATGGAAAAGAATTGGGGAGGCCTATGTCCAAAGATGGACCGTAGAAGCCTAAAACTACACTACGTATTGAGTTACATTTTTATACTGGTGAACCGTCTTCATATAGATAACAAAATTGATTTTAAAAACTCCAGAACCATAACCCCATTCGCTTCTATAAACCAAGAATTATCCAAGAAGCCATATAATAAAAATAGCCAAATTGTATTCATAAAGAGATGACGGCATTCGGTAACGTACGACAGAGATCTCTCATAGAGAAAATATCGGTCGCTCGAAAATTCTCCAGATTTGGTGAATATTTTTATTTTCATATTGTTACGAAACTTAAACTCGACCGCCAAACATTTCTCAATACTTTTTCTACACAAAACCTCTTATTATTCAAGCCATGATTCAAGTTCCAAACGTACACCACAATATCACACAATTCCGCTATTCCCGCTACGCCTAGAAGAAAACACAACATAAATCAATTATGTCGGTTTACGCAGCTCAAAGCTCGCAACTCTGTTTAGTCTCTTTCACTGGTAGCGACTGGTCGATTAGATGAAAAGAGATTACCAACAATTAGTTGTTCGTTATCGTCCACGCTCGCTCAGGCTTTTCGTGTTTGTCGAGAGAAATTCGTTGTAGGTCAATTTGGGAAAAGCCGAACTATTGTTACACGTGGAGGAGAGAAGATTATTTACCTTAACTGGTGTGTTTGTATTTAGTGGCCACTAAATTAATAAATACAAATAAGAGTTTAGTACTAGACGATCATTTGCGTTTATTCAGACAGGGTAATTTACATACGATACATAAAATCTGTTCGGTTTTCCCACTGTGTAAGCAGTTTCACTCCGTAAAATTTATATTGAAGGGTTCTATCTAAAATAAAGTACAGGGTTTTGCAATTGAACTGTTACCAACTTCACATCTATATATCTGACAAATTTATAATGACAGCTACGTCAAAGTTGGCCTGATAACATTTCAGTATATTGTTGTAATGGAATTTAAACGTAATACAGCGTTATATTTGGCTGGAAAATGACAACCGGCTATTGTTCGTTAGCTCAAACACCTCAAAGTGAATAAAATGTTTGTGTTATGCTCCATAACTTGTTATAATGATACTGGTAGCATTGTCAAAACGCTATGGTGGTGGACGAAAAAAACAGTAACATCACCTGAAACGGTTCGGCAACTCAAGGCTCGACTTAAGCGAAATCCACGTCGTAGTGGTAATCAAATGACCAAAGAACTGAAAATATCCCAGCGAGCAACAGTGCAACAGAACATACATGCAACAAATATTGAAAAGGGGATCAAGGTCAAGCCTTACAAGTTCCAAAAAGCACACAATCTTACACAGAAGCAAAAAAAAGTTCGGCTTGAAAGAGCAAAGTAGTTGGTACGCCTGCACAAACTAGGCGAATTGCCGAACATAGTCTTCTCTGATGAGAAAAATTTCCCTATTGAGCAGTTCATAAAACTCTTAAAATGATCGTGTTTACTTGACCGAACGCACCTACGAAAGTTTGAGGTTACGAAGTTACCTCCAGTTACCTTGGATCTTTCCCTGAATGATCAGATGTAAAAGATCATATTTTCCAGGGTGTCTCATAATGTGACCGAAGTATTCCAGCTTGCGTTTCCTTATTACATTGACCAGTTGTGTTGTTTGGCTCAGCCGTCTAAGGACCTCCTCATTTCTAACTCTGTCGAACCAGCTTATTTTCAGTAGTCGTCTGTATACCCACATCTCAAAGGCTGTCAAGCGTTTAAGCATAGCCTCAGTTAGAGTCCACGCTTCCACTCCATACAGCAGGACAGGAAAGATGTAGCAAAATGTCATACGAACTCTATTGTCAATGCTAAGATCGTGACTACAAAGTACGTTTCTCATTTTTACAAAGGCAGCTCGGGCTTGTTCTATTCAGCTTTTAATTTCTGCGGTTGGATCCAGCTCTCATTGATATTACTGCCGAGATACACGAGTTTCTCTACTCTGTCCAGTGTGGCATCTCCGACTTTTATACCTTCATCCTGTATATAATTCTGTTTGCTAACTATCATATATTTAGTTTTCTTAACGTTGAGTTTTAATCCATACTGATCACAAGTCTGTTTTATTTTGTTCATTAGATTTTGAAGGTCTTCTCCGCAATTGGCAAGGACTAAGGTATCGTCGGCATATCTAATATTGTTGACGGTTACTCTATTCACAATAATACCTTCGGATGTCTCCATTAAGGCTTCCATAAATATTTCCTCTGAATATAAGGTAAAAAGTAAAGGCGACAATATACAGCCTTGTCTCACTCCTCTTTTTATATTTGTTTCATCCGACAGGTCTTGTTAAACTTTTATTCTTGCCACTTGATGCCAGTATAGATTTGTAATTATTTGTAGATCTTTATCGTCCAATCCAGCTGTTTCCAATATTTCTAGCATTTTGTTATGACGGACTTTGTCAACAGCTTTTTCAAAATCGATTGCACAAATGTACACATTTTGATTTATATCTCTGCATCTCTGTACTAGCACCTGTATACTAAACAAGGCTTCTCTTGTACCCAAGCCACTTCTAAACCCAAATTGAGTATTGCTAATTCTGTCCTCTAACAGCGTGTAAATTCTGCTGTGTATTACTTGCAGGAAGATCTTCAAAACGTGACTCATCAGACTTATTGTCCGATAATCACCGCATGTCTTTGGACGATGTTTCTTAGGTATTGTGACAAATGTCGACTTTAACCAATAAATTGGTTTAATCAGTTGGTATACCAGTATCATAAATTCTGTTTTATTACACATTTTTATAAAGAGATTACACACAGCTTTAATTCCAATTTCTCCCAAAAACTTTAGTATTTCAGCACTTACTTCATCGGGGCCAAGTGCTTTTCCATTTTTTGCCGTTTGTATTGAACGTCTTACCTCACTTTCTGTTATAGATGGACCTGATATAGCAATCGGTGTATAGTGTTCTACTCTCTCATCTTCAAATAATTTAGAAATCTAGTTTTCCCATTCTTTTAACTTTTCATTGATGTCTAATTTTCTGTGTCCGTTTCTGTCTTCTAAATTTGGGAAACTTGTTTCCGTTTGTTTCCAGCGACCTCTTTTAATTTCTTGTGCAGATGAAATGTATCGTGTTTCTTTTCATATTGTTCAATTTCATTACATTCTTTATTATGAACTTGTGTTTTCGCGTGTCTTATCTTCTGCCTGATTATTGCGTTGATCCTCTTGTATTCGTTTTTATCTTTATTTCTGACTTCTCTTCTTTGTTCCATAAGTCTCAGTATTTCTTCTGTCATCCACCCTTGTTTTTTTCTTGCTTTTAGCGCACTTAATTTTGTTTCTTGAACAGTCTTTAAGATGTCTTTAATTCTCGTCCTTTTTTCCTCAGTACTTTTTTCTTTGCTTGATGTTAACTTCATTTTTTGTTCTAATATACTAGTTATTTCTTGTTTTACAGTATCATTTAGCATCGTTTCACTATCAATAATAACTGTTTGCTTATTCGTCCCTGCAACTTGGACTGCGTTTGCCTGCTATTTTAGAAAGAAACTTTTCCGTTAATTATCAAACAGTTACAATAGTAAAAACTGAAGATCCCCATCATCAGCAATTACAGGATAGTTTGAACTATGCTCTCTCAATGATTAATAAATCGTGTACCGGCATGTAAGTAATGTATTGTGTATTTACTAATTTATTACAATCCAATAGACTATTTTATACCAATTTGTGGGTCTTACTTTGTCTGCTTAAATAATTTATTCATATTAAAAACCACAGACATATAATATTGGCATAATTACTGTAATTTATATTATTTTATCTTTATGTTTATCTTTATAAGGCAGCACCCTAATATGAGTTTTATTATTTTAGCATTTAATTAACTTTGTATCGACTGACCTGAAGATGCTTTTCATATTGTAGAAAGCGAAACTGGTCGTCTAGATAGTTAAATTAAACCGATTGTGAGTAAGTCTTATTTATTTCTTTTTTACCTATTTGACTTTTTTGTATAGGAAAAGTTTTTTTTTGTTAATCTTTTGCTTATTCGACTCAGATAATGTCTGACGTTTCAGAAATGTTTGTGTATGTGAATAGAATAATACTGGTTAATACAAAATATCCCACAAAACAACTCGTACTTTTTTACTTCGGACATATTTTAAAAATAATATAGCCCATATTATTATTTATTCTATTTTCATTATTTTTGAAGTAAATACATCACAAAGGAATGTGATTTTTCATTAATATTTTCGTCTCAGTAGTATTCTAATACCAAAAGAGATATTGCCTAAAGCCAAACACCTTCAACTGCACGAAGCAGAAAAAATCGTATTTCTTGTCAACGAGAGCCCAAAAAGAACATGATGAAATACAGCTTTTACGGTTTGGCTCGAGGGAAAAGAAAAATAAATGGGGTGGTCGCTCTAAAAACGTTAAGTTTCGTAAGTTCATAGGGGATGTTATGGTCTGGTGAGTTATAATTTAGCTTATAATAATAATGTAATTAGGAATGCAGACAACGAGAAAGCAGTAGTCCTAGATGAGATACCTGCTCAATTAATCAAACTTTTGCCACAAGTAGTTAAAGAACCTTACTATTTTTATTTATAAAATTATAAATTATTAAAATAATTCTGAGTAACTGCATCTTAGATTTGTTCTCTTTTGTACTAATTTTGGTCAACTGGTACATTTTCAATTATAGTAAGGTCATTTTCAACATCTGGTTTTAAACCATCTTCTGGAACTGAGAGTTATATCCTCTTCTGGAACTTCATCTTTATGAAAATTTGATATGTTGTTTAGTGCAACACAACTATACATATTTTTTTTCTGCTATAATAGGATTATAATTGAATTGGTTATTTCGAAAAGGCCACAACTCCAGAAATGTTAATTTTACAGGAAACGAAAAAAACGTTTTATTTTGGTATTAATAAAGATATCTTTCTCTTTTCGAAGTAATGTTTTAAAATGTGATGTATGACAAAGTTTCATTAACAAATCTAACATAAAAAAGACATCGGTACACTGTAAAAAATAATTTAGTTTTTGGGAATCTACGACAAAAGGACGCGGAAAAAAAGACGCGCGAAAAAAGGACGCATGGAAAAAAGGACGCATATTATTAATGAATTACTATAAATAGTTTATTTTAATTGACATTAGCCATTACCCCCTTTTTATCCCCATATGTTATTACAGAAAATGATTCTACCTAACCTAAAATGGGTTACGGTAAGAGTAAAAAGTGAAAAATAATTATATGAAAAAAACTTGCCCTCACATTTTATCGAGGCTTAGGACTAAAATATCTTAATTAAAATAATAAATATAATGTTGATTCAAGATTTCTGGTATTAAAACAGGTTAGATTCCATATTATCAGAATTATGTATGGGATTAGAAAAACCCAAGTACCAGCCAGTAAGGGGTCTAATGAGGGTTTAACGCGAACCGGAAGGTTGGTAATTCCGCAGGTAATGTAAATAGAAACGATTAGTAAGAAAATAAAACTTTCTAATTGTTTGATAATTGTTTTTAAGAAATGAATATTACAAAAGGTCCGATATAACAAAACATCATTAACCAAATTGTTTATATAGGGGAAACTTGTCGCAGTAGGTAATTTATTTTGTCTTAACAAGAAAACATTTTACAAATTGATATCAGTCTGTTAAGATGGTGTTAGCGTTTATGAAAAGCCAAAAAGGCAACAACTTGTTACTTTATAATGGATTTCTCCATAAAAAAGAGCGAGTGATTGGTGAAAAGACAATTTGGAAGTGTGTTACTTATAATAAGTGCAAATGTACAGGAAGAGTGCATACCGTTATGGATGAAATTACAAAATCCACAGAACATAATCACGTTGCAGACACGGCAAAGATTGAAGCAAAAGAAGCTTGTAACCGGATGAAAGAAGTTGCACAACAACTGGAACACTCCACCCAAGGTGTAGTAAGTGAAATTTCTCAAGGACTTTCCTTAGCTGCTACGGCACAACTTCCATCAGTGTCGTCTTAAAAAAACTGTGCAAAGAGTTCGGAACGAGCTAGGAGGTACGCCCGCAAATCCGAGAAATTTAGAAGAACTTGTGCTTCCTGAAGAATATAAAACAACTATAGGCGGTGAGCTCTTTTTATTATTTGATAGCGGGCCAGAAGAAGAACGTATTTTGTTATTTGCAACACAAAGAAATTTAAGATTTATGGAACAATGCGATCATAGGTATGCCGATGGAACATTTAACTCAGCACCACCATTGTTTTCTCAAATATACACAATTCATGGAGTGCGATACAATAATGTAATCCCGACTGTATTTGCACTTGTAACGAACAAAACACAAGAGACTTATACACGTGTTTTTCAGCAACTAAAGGTGTTGAATCCGGCCTTGCGCCCTCTAACAATAATGATGGACTTTGAAAGAGTGGCAATGAATGCTGCACAAACTGAGTTTCCAAATGTGAGAATCCGCGGATGTTTTTTTTCATTTCTCGCAGTGTATGTGGCGCCATATTCAAAGTGCGGGATTGCAACGTAGATATATTGAGAATCCTGACTTCGCCCTTCACCTAAGACAATTGACAGCTCTTGCGTTTGTTCCAGACAACCATGTAGTCAGAGTGTACGAGGAGTTGCTCAATAGCGATTTTTATACACAAAATGAAGAACTACTAGTGCCGCTGATTAATTACTTTGAAGACACTTGGATACGGAGATTAGCTAGAAGAGGAAATCGAAGATAACCCCTTTTTCCAGCAAATGCGTGGAATTGTTACGATTTGGCAGACCAAGATCTACTCGAACTAATAATGCTGTCGAAGGATGGCACAACAGCTTTTCTTCTCTTCTTAATAGTGCACATCCGAATATTTGGAAATTTATTAATTCTCTAAAAAAAGAATATGATTTAAATGTTTTGAAAATAGAGCAGTACATTTCGGGCAATGTACCTCCACGCAAAAGAAAATATCAAGATACAGCAAACAGGATAAGGGCTATTGTTGCCGATTATGCTGACAGGCCAACTTTAGAATATTTGAGAGGCATTGCTCACAATTTTCAGTTGCAAACATAAAAAGAAATACAAAAAAAATTAATATCAAAAATAAAACAAAAAAAAAATAAAATCACAACAAAATTCCAAAAAAAAAATGCAAAAAATTTAAAAAAAATAAAAAAAACTTGTAAACACGCCAGCTTCTGCTGCCAGTCCTAAGCCTGGATAAAGTGTGAAGGCAAGTTTTTTTCATATAAATATTTTTCACTTTTTACTTTTACTGTAACCGATTTTAGGTTAGGTAGAACCTACTAGGGTAGGGTAAAAAACCTACCCCTACCTACCTACCTACCTACCTACCCTACCCTACCTACCATAGTATTTTGGTGGCTCAGGCATTGTGACCTAGTAAGTATAACCATCTTTTGCTTTTCAACCATAGTCAAAATTTCATAATCTCGTTTGTTTCAACTAAATGGTTTATACTTATTTTTAGGCATTTCTTGATTTTAAAACCTGATGATGGACTGTGTGGTCCGAAAACGTTTGTTTTATTGATGTAGCCCTTTTAAGGGTTTTTTTAAAATAAATATACCCATTTACAAAGACTAACCTCTTTTTGTGATACGTGGTATATAGCCAGCTACAGGAATTTTTTCCTTGTGGATAAATATATATGTCTTTGTTAAAGCAAAAGTAAAACGAGAGTAAAACGAACGAGGTATTTACGTGGGTAAAAAACTAGGTTAAATGTTGGAGAAAATGAGGTTACTTTACAATAGCAAACAGAAGAATAAGAACATTGAGGTTAACAGTACATGTACATCAATATAATAATTTAAAAAAAAAGGACTGTTTTAGCATGTAATGCGCAGAATCACATAACATATTTTTATAGAAAAATGTGACAATGTAATACACAAAACTTCTTATATTAATATTGTACACAATCATTTCATGTAAGTTCTTGTTATACCATTTTCTTATATCATTTTATGTTATAGTCTAAAACAGACTTAATATATACTGTTATTTATAAGCAATTAGAAAATTACTTACAAACACAGCAAACTCCATAACCGCGAGCGCATGGACCACTGACCGTTCCCCTTCGCTGTGCACAGTCCGACGCTCCGAGACAAGTTCCATAACTTCCATCTGCGGTAATACACTCTGGATTTAGCAACTGCACGTAAGTAAATAATGATAGAACTGAAAAACATACAAGGGCGTAATTTTAGTAACTCTTTTCAAAAGTAAATAAAGAGACAATAATGTGGAAAATATAGTGAAAAGTAAATAAGAACATGCTTTATTTGTGTTCCAAAAAAGGTTTATATGTAATGTTTCAGTAATAGTTATTGAGGAGCAACTGAGCAAAACGTAATATTAAAACGAGATTCGTATGTTGTTCGTCGACGTACGGAAAGCTTACAATAGCGTTCCACTGAAGAAGCTGTGGCAATCAATGGAAAGCACGAATATTAATGTCCAATTAATAAAAGCCACCAAAGTGTTATACAACCAACCAATAACAAAAATAAAAGCAGGCACATAAATAAAAACAGGATCTAAGTATAACATTAAAAGGATTAAATCAAGGATGTTGTCTGTCCCCCATTTTATTTAAAATAGACCTCGAAAGTGCTTTAAGAAGATGGAAATAAAAATGCAGGAAAATACCGCTCACCAACACTATGGTATGCTCAACTTTGCAGACAAGTAATAATGGTTTAAGATTATCACGATTTAAACTACCTGGCACGCAAATTAATTGAAGAGTATGATATATGGGGTCCAGAAGTAAATAAAAAGAAAACCGAATACCTGTGCATTGGAATAGAACAAAAAGATCTCATATTAGACGATACCACCAAGATAAAGCACTACTGTGACTACAAATATCTAGTTATCGCTATTTCACAAGATAGAACATTAGACAAAGCCATAAGAGAGGGAAATGCGTAAGGGAGAAAAGCCATCATATTGCTAAACAGCATTTTATGGACCAATCCATCAGCAAAGAAAATACAAAGAGGATATATGAGACTATAGTAAAAAGTAGCAGTTTTTACATCTCTGATGTTTGGTCACTGAAAGAAAGGACACTGGCTTCACTGAATTTGGAGAAAAGCCGCAGGAAGATCTAGAAGAGAAAAGATTACCAACAAACGCATTAGAGAAATAATGGGAATCAAACAAACTATCATAGATGACCTAACAACAAAACAACTTATCTGGTTCGGACACATACAAAGAATGGATGAACAATGAATACCAAAAGGAATGTTTAAATAGCAACCAGAAGGAAAGAGAAAACGAGGTAGAACGAGAAAAAGTTGGAGCGAAGGAATAAATATAGAACTGAGAAAGAGGGCCATAGTAAAAGACCTATGGAACAACCGGACTATGTGGCGATTGGAAGTCGTAAACCGGCGGAGAACGTTATAAACTGACAAGTAGTAGTATTGGTGAAGTCATAAAAGTAATTTTATTAATTAAATAGTCTGCTTTTTTATAAAAATTAAAAACATTATGTTCTAAACATTTTTTATAGGACCTAAAAAACTATACAGTGTTATGATGTCTCTTTTTGACAATAAAAACTTACATCTTGCATTCCTGTTGTCTTCTAATGCATTTGAAACTTCTTGCTCGATTTCGCGTTTTCGGAAAAATCCGTCAAACCATCCACCATTTACTGTAGAAACGATCAACGGCCAGATAAGTACAAAAAGTAAGACCATTTCAATACTAAAATTAAAAAAAATAGTTAATAACCGATTTTATAGCCACTAGGTAATTACGTTTATTGTTTTTTGGCTATAAATAAGTATTGCAATAGAAAATAAATAATCAAAGTTAGTTAGTTTAAAAACTTTTAAAAAAATATAAAACTGAAAAAAAATTGTTTAAACAAAAAATACGTACAAATTAAAAAAGAAGAAACTTCGAAATCCATAAAAAAACGAGAGACACAGTTAACAGCTTCTTCCCCTGCTACGCTCCCACATGTTACGTTTCAAATTTAAACTAGAAAGTCCCACCTCTATTTTCAAAATTTAAATAATTCTAGACGTGTAAGATCGGTTGCCTATAATATATTATAAGCATGGTGGCGAAATTAAAATTAGTGGTTTTTAAATAGGGGTAATGTGTGTCAAATTGTGCTGAGTTAAGGGAAAATGTCCTCTTTTTGTGAAGAAACTAATTTAGATTGTTCTTTCTCTTGGAAGAATTTAGATCCCAAAATTTAAATGTTTAAATCTTGGTATTATTCGGTGATTTCCGTGTGCCAAGTTGTCAAGTGTTCGGGAAGACGACGGAAAGGAAGTGATTTTAGGTTTGACCGTGGTACTGAAAAGTTCGGGCTAGTTTAAAAACGGCATTTTGTTTTTTTGCTGTTGTTCCATGTGGGATCTGGACTAGTACGAACGGTGTGGATATTCAAGGGGATTTGCTGCCTTCATGGAAGGGTTTTTGGGAATACCCACAATTTTTATATTTTTTTTGTTAAGCCTATGGTAAAGGTAAATCCATAGGATCCATAAGTAAAAAAATTACGTATAATAGATTGAATTGTTGATCGTGATGGAGCCGGCCTATTTGGAAATATTGTTGTCTAATCATGTTGTCTGAGAATCCATTCACATGCCAGACAACAATTTGCACTTTTTCCTCGACCGTTAAAACCATTTTCACGAATTGTTTTTTCAATAAAAAGTTTGTGTTTACCATGCAAAAACACTTCTCGATATGTTATTATTTGATGGCTTAAAGGCTTCGCTTCGCGCGCATCCATTCCAGTGTTGTCAATTGTTTTGAAAATCATTACCTGTACAGAGGAATTGGTATTACACTTAGAATTTAGTAATAGATTTGATATAAAACAGTCATTTCAATCATAAACAAAATTATTTTGTATTTCCGTTTTATAACATTGAAATAAGAATAAATTGTAAATAATGAGTTTGTCAAAAACTTGTTACCTAATATGTATCATCATTTTTATCATTTTTTGATCGAGTAAAACAAAAATTTTATCCTAGGTGTGAATTGAACCTCAACCTTCTTGTCAATAGACCACGTGTCTAAGCATTCCACCAACTTCACATATTGCTTTCGGACAGAACATACCTACCTTTAGTTTAGTCAAATATTTCAGTTTAGTTATTTTTTTATTACTTAAATAAACCTAAAGATTTATAATTTAAAATCGTTACTAATTATTGTTTTTTACTATAATATATCTTAATTTATTCAATCAAGTCATCCGTATAATTATGACTGTAGTCAAATAGCCACGTCTAACGACTAAAGGTGTGAGACTATCGATGGTGGTAATGCAATGTAATGTTAATTATAGGTTTCTATCGATTATTTCCCACCTCTACGAGTTTCATCTCTTTTTATTTTACAAGGTAACTGTGTTTTCTATCTCTTACGTTAAAAAGCCGGGTGGTAAAGCACTCATCACTGTATAATGATTTACATCGAACACGCAAGAAAACACCCTTGTTTGAGCTATCAGAAGATCTCATTTCTAAAAGTAAAACCACTACACAAGTAAAACTTAGAAAAAGAAGTGTAGGTAGACCTTCAAAGAGATCACGAAATAAAAATGTAGGAGACCACATGCCGATTGAAACTATTTTACTAAGAGACGGCGTTGTGTTAATTGTTCAAGAATGGGTAAAAAACGAAGAACCACAACCATCTGCACAATGTGCGATTCATATTTTTGTAAATCTGTCTGAAATAAAGTGTTCATTCATTTGTGACCGTAATCTCCCAATATACCCCACGAGATATAATAATCCCAACCAACATTCCCATTGGGACATATATATTCCACTATTTATTTGTTTTTTTATGTAAAAATTTGGTTTGGTACACTTTAAAAACCTTCTATGGTTACCAGTACAAAGAAATAATTAAAGTCGAGATCGCAACAACACAAAAAATTGGGTTTCAAAGGGTTAAATACCAAAAAATAAAATATCTTATTGTTCTGAAGCTATTTTCTTGTGGCATTTTAAATTACTTACTATTTAACTGGGAATAAGCCACAATTAAAGATAAAAATACGTTTATTGACGTTTCAATTTCCACTTCGGAAATCGTTCTCAAAATACAAAACCGAAAAATGTTTTGTACTTTGAGAACGATTTCCGAAGTGGAAATTGAAACGTCAATAAACGTATTTTTATCTTTAATTGTGGCTTATTCCCAGTTAAATAGTAATTAATAAAATTTCAATTATAAAAAACCTTCAAAATTATTTCGAGTTTTAATTAATTCAAACCATAAATTTTCAAAATTAAAAATAAACTGATAAAGTTACTGCTTTGAGAATACTAAATAAGGTACTAGATAAAGGACGTTAAAAAACACATCACTAATATAATTTTTGGAAGCGCACAAACCTTTTGATGGACACTATCACGTTCGTTGCCGCACAAAATCTGTCGTCGCTTTCAAAGCGCCGTGTAAATTTTATAACCTCGCACCAATTTGGTATTTACTTAGGAAATTAATAAGCGAAACTGATAGGAAGCAAACAATTTAACGAATCGTGAAAAATGCTATTATTGTATTTTCTTACGTGTTGGGTAAATCAGCGCAGTGACAGTTGCGGTACTTGCTGTAATTATTTAGCTGCTTGAACTGAATCGCCAAAAAACACAATATAGAATACGAAAAGGTTATATAAATGTGTTATGTTTTACGTCTTTTATCTAGTTTAAATTTTGCAACAGAGGATATTAGTTTTTATTACTTTTTAATAAGAAGAAACTGGAACACGTGTTTGCTTATATAACATAATTTCTTATAACAGCTCAGAGCTTGAAAATAATTCGTAATAGAACTAAGTTCATTTTTAATAAAAAGACTCAAGATAGAAGTACATAAAATTAGAAAATATGAGTCTAAAAGAAAACTTGACAACGCAATTCAAGAAATGAATAGAATGAAAATAGACCTACTGGGAATCAGCGAAATGAGATGGCCAGAGTCAGGATCATGTAAAAAGGACGTATAGACATGTAAAAAGGGACGTATAGATATAAAAAAGACGTAAGTGTATTATATTATTCCGGTAACAGCACAGAAGACCCGCATCACAAAAATAGTGTAGGTATATTAGTAACATCAGAACTGGGTAAATATGTGACCAATTTCGTACCAGTTTCGGATAGAATACTATTACTCCAAATAAATACTCAACCATTTAAAACTAACATCAAATCGACCGTTTTGCTAGAAGTCGGATTTGAAGCACTGCA
The DNA here is from genome assembly GCA_918026665.1 of Diabrotica balteata. Taxonomy (NCBI): domain Eukaryota; kingdom Metazoa; phylum Arthropoda; class Insecta; order Coleoptera; family Chrysomelidae; genus Diabrotica; species Diabrotica balteata. The sequence goes on from OU898284.1 coordinate 4,921,966, forward strand.
ACTTGGTTGTAACGGCGTGATAGACTTATTAGTTGGAATTTTAATTAGCCATTTATCCATGATGGTTAAATATTAATAAATAATTAAACAAAATATAGTTGAACTTTAACGTAATAATTAAAAACACCATCTGAAAATTACACAGTAAATACACACATGTCACTACGAAGACAAAGCTGAGTCCAAACTGAAGTACAAACAGAAAAATAACTACACTCGAATCTTTACCAGTCCAATGACAACAAATTACGATCAGATCAACCCCGACGCATGACGTGTTAAAAGTGTGCAGCGCACAAAGGCATCGTATTACAAAGACGCCGAAAAAGAAGCTTTCATTTAATTTTTTTTTATTATTCTTTTATAAAAATGATTTGGCGATTCGCCCAGCCTAGCTTGAATATGCTTCCGTATTGTATGTGTAAGCTGTAAGGCGATGCGGCGTCTGGGTACTTATAATCACTAAGTTATCTTGCAAACACTGTCGCCGGCGGCCAGACATCAATGTCGAACGTTCAGTTGAAAATCGAGGAGCGCGTTGTATTTATTATTTTACATGCTACTTCCATATTTTCATTTATAGGCCCTACATAACAGTTTTGCACTGCCACTTTTTTCAAAAAATAGTTATAATAAAACTACAATAGTATTTTGTATGATTTTTATTTGTATTTATATTTGTACGTAGTGTGTATACTAATTTTAAAATTTTATTTATAATGATTGAAAAGTATCAGATCTTTGCGACCCCCTTTCAGTAGTCTCGCGACTCCCCTGGGGGTCGCGACCCACAGATTAAGAAGCCCTTATCTAGACTGTAATTCAAATTCGTTGAAATTATAAAAATAAATCCACTAAGTAAGTTTTTATGAATTATTTTCCAAAATTTAAAACTTTAAATGGCTCTAGTGTAAAGTTCTTTAAATGACGCTTGGAAATTTTTGGTTTTCAACCATCGATATTTAAAAAAATATATAAGTTGGATCTAGCACGCCGTTATAAAAGATCATGTAAGACTATAACTTATTTTAAAATACAAAGATTTAATGCTATCTACAATTTTTTTTTATTTTTTTGTGTCATCTAATATAACAGATCTAGTGAGCTATCTCACACTAATAAATTACCCTGTATATATTATTATACTTTATTTTTATATGTTACCGGTATTTGCATCAATTTTATACTTATTTTACAATGTAATTGTTTCTCAAAACTTTCATTCCCTAGTGAATTGCGTGCCAAAAATACTCTCTCGATCCCCATTGAATTGTGTGACAGAAATACACTTTTGTTCGAATTCACAACTTCTCACAAGTGACTTTAAAAGTTTCAAAGACAAATTCATTTTTCCCAAATTGGGGTATAAGTCTGAATAAAAGGAATAATTAAATGTAAATTTCCCTTACAAAATTTGTCTTTCATTACATCGAGAAGTTGGAATTGACTATTTTCAGCTCAACAAACCCTCGTTTTCGACGAAACACAGTTGAATAATTTAGTCTCCAAACACTACAGAATCGACTTAACGGGTTTACATTAAGTGATAATTAGGAGGGCCCTGAAAAACCGCTTTCCTAAATTAAATGCCTAATAGCTAATTGCTAAAGTTATAGCATAAATTTACATTGAATTATTCATATGTAACATTTAACAACAAAAATATAATCTGCCTCTACAGCACAATAAAAACGATTCGATGGTTCAATGTTGATTATGGACCTGTGAGACAACAATGTGAGGTGCAGATTCTCATACTGTAATAAAACTCTGAGAAATGTTTATTGTTTTCCGACGAATAAGTAGGGGGTTCTAGGAATAGGACTTATGCCCGTATTTATAGTCAGTACTCAAGCTCGTGTTTGAGCATGTACTTCGCCAAGTCCAATTTATATCAAGATCATAGGCTGTTTATTAGTACGCACTCCGATGTGCATCGTAAGGCCTTAAATTTTCCCATTAGCTCTTGACCTTGAAATCCCTATTTATCGAACAGCACATATAAATATTGGCGATTTTCAGGTCAGCCAAACTTCGATCGCTTATTCAAACTCAACACTGAATTCATAGTAAGAAATACTCTCATTCATCAAACTCCAAATCACGTTCCAATTATGGACCCTATTGCTGACAGAGAAACGGAGAGTTATTGCCATATCGGCAACAATAATTCTCCCGGACCTGACAATATCAGTAGAAGGTGTCTAAAGCAACTTCCAGAGAGTATAATACCGCATCTTACAAAAACTATTAATATATGTCTCAAAAACTGCTAATTTCCTACTCCTTGGAAAATAGCTAACACTATCATGATACCCAAACCGGGTAAGCCTCGTACAAACTCCCTTATCAATTCACTAGGGAAAGTCCTTGAGTTAATCCTCAAAAAGAGGCTCAGTGACTATCTCGAAACATACCACATCATCCCCAAATTTCAGTATGGATTCCAACCTAAAAGATCAACTCAAAATGCATTAATAGATTTCACCTCAAAAGTAACTTAGTCGTTAAACGGCAATTTCATCGCTACTTTTGTCGATGTATGATCGGCCTTCGATCAAGTCTGGCATGACGGACTTATTCTGAGACTTATTTACATCAGGTTTTCCCTTCTTCTTCTTAACGTGACCTACCAGGTCGACTTGACGTTGGCGATTAACATAGCGAAACTGTCTCTGTCTCGAGCTATTCTAAAGAGTTGCTCAGCGTTCTTTATTCCTGTCCACTCCCTGATATTCTTCAACCAAGAGGCCTGCTTTCTACCAATTCCTCTGCGTCCTTCGATTTTACCCATCATAATAAGTTGAAGAATATTATATCGGTCTCCTCTTACTTCGTGTCCAAAATAGGCCATCTTTCTAAATTTGATGTTATCAAGCAGCTCGCGAGCAGCATTTGCTCTCTCATGGACTGCCACATTTGTCAGCATAGCCGTCCATGGAATTTTTAGTATGCCTCAGTGTAGCCACATTTCAAAGGCCTCCAGACGATTAATGGTGGATATTTTTAATGTCCATGCTTCGACACCGTATAAGAGGACTGACCAAATGTAGCATTTAACCATGCGCTTTCGAAGTTGAAGTTGCAAGTTATCATTACAGAAGAATGACCTCATTTTTAAAAATGTCGTGCGGGCTATCTCGATTCTACATTTTATCTCTTGATCTGAATCTAGTTGTTCAGCAATATGGCAACCAAGATATTTAATACTGGACACTCTTTAAATTATATAACCATCAATATATAATCGTGCATCTTGATATGCTAAACGGCTAAACACCATGTGTTTTGTTTTTGAACAGTTATGTTTAGGCTAAATGTATAAATGGCATTCAAAAGGCATTGTACTCCATTCATGTCATCACTTAAAATAACTGTATCGTCTGCATATCTGATTGTATTTATCAGAATTCCATTAACTTTCACGCCCCATTCCAAATTATGCAGCGCTTCTTTAAATATTCTATTTGAATATAAATTAAATAACAGTGGGGATAGTATACAACCCTGTCTGCAACCTCTTTGTATTTTACATATTTCTGTTGATTTTCCGTTTATGCAAGCTGTCGCTGTTTGACGCCAATATAACTAATCGCTACAGTTTTTTGGCCTTTTTTTGGTAGTGTTTTGAATTCGGATTTACCAATCTTCAGGGATATCACCAGTCGAATAAACATCATTGAAAAGTTTGACCAGTATTCTAATGTTCTCCTTATAAGCTTTAACATCGCTGTCGGTATGTTATCAGAGCCAACGGCTTTCTTGTTCTTTGCTTACTTTATAGCATGCAGTATTTCTGATTTTAGTATTTCTGGTCCTTCACCTTCAACTAAAGTCTCCGGTTCTTCAGGTCTATCATCATTATACAGTTCACCCTACAATTCATAGGGATTTTCTCTACAATTTATAAAAATTATTTACTCCACGAGCGAGAGTACCACAAGGCTTAGTGCTAGCATCCCTGTTGTACATCACATACAAGTCACCATTTCAAATCAAAACATACCACACACCTAACTGTATCTATATGAAGATGACACTGCCCTCCTCACAACAGCAAATGGTTTTTTTCCTGAGAGAACCTTTACCAGAGCACAAACTCTTTTAAACGGTATCGAAGAATGGTGTAATAAGTGTAGAGTTACTTTAAACGCTGCAAAAACACAAACAATTGTGTTCTGCAGCTCTAAAGCTTTGTCCGGAATCATTTGCAATCGTGATGATCAAACCCCCCTGTATCTGAGGGGACAGAGGCTCGCTACTTGCCCGACAGCTTCCTACTTAGGAGTACTATTTACAAGAACACTTAATTGGGAACCTGATCTAAAGGCATTCATAGATAGACTTGAAGCATTCGCGATGTGGACCTACCAAAGAATATTAAAAATAAAATGGGTAGACCGAATAACAAATGTTGAGGTCCTCAGAAAGATGACAAAGGAAATGGAAATCATGAATACAATGTAGATAAGAAAGTTACAATATCTCGGCCACGTTATAAGAGGGGATAAATATGTGTTGCTACAAACCATAATGCAGGGAAAAATACAGGGAAAACGAAGTATTGGAAGAAGACTCATCTCCTGGCTCAACGATCTGAGAAAGTGGTATAATTGCAGCTCCATCGATTTGTTCAGAGCTGCAATCTCAAAAGTGAAAATAGCTGTGATGATTACCAACCTCCTTAGGGGAGATGGTACCTAAAGAAGAAAAAGAATATTTTTCTTTAACTACGTGTGAATGGCCAGTTTGACCTTTAATTTTACATAACTGCATTTTCATTTCACTTTTAAAAATTAATAATCAATTCAGTTTGATTGTAATGTTTTTACTTCCTTTAGTTTACAACTGGCTAATAGAAAATTTATAATTTGTCGGGTATTGTTTTCGTAGCACGCAAATATGAAACATTTTACTGACGTACAAATTGTTCAAGCTGCTGAATGGTTAACGTACTTCCGGTTAAAATTGCAATATACGAGTTTACCTCACAATTAATATTTATTTTATAATTTGTCGAAAATATGGTGGGAGTAAATAATAACGTTGAATTACATTACCCGCTTCCTACACCTGTTGTTTTAATGATGGAATAATTAAATGAGTATAGTCATTTATTATATGTAGCTAAATATTTCAGGTAAATAATTTAGATGCTTTATAATTCTAATTTTTTGCTAATTAAAATACAAATAAAGAACATCATATAAAACAGGGGTGTTTATTTCGAATTACTCGTAGTATGCCACGGCTGATTTTATTGTATTTTCGTTGATTAAAAACTATATATTTATAGATATAGTCATTTTCCATCATATTGATAGTACATTATTTATGCAAATCCTCAACATGTCAAAAAACCATATGCATCACCCTACACTTGTTTTGAAATAAATAAAAAAAATGTATATATTAAGATGCCATCAACAATTCATTATCTTTTAAAAAATCTTCTGTAAAATATATGTCCACTAATCTCACTATAACTTTTTTGTGCGTAAAAAACGTCGGTATATATGCCACACGAATTTTGTTAATTATACACAGGTGATTAACGAGAAAATTCAATGTTTCACGAAATAAATTAATGTAAACAGTAATTTAAAGGTGATTATTGATTTCTATACAAGTTATCGCCTGACACAAAAAGAATACCTTCTTTGAACGATTACCTGGAATTACTGATAAGGCTTCACTAATGATAGTTTAAGTAGTTTTTATGCCACATTACAGCTTATGCCAATAATATAAATTAGAAATTATTTGCATCTTCCATTTAGTTTGTAGATGTACATTGTTCATGTCTTACCTACCTACGTTTTTGGTGTCGATATTTTGTTATTTGCATTTAAAAATGACGTCGACAACAGGTTTTATCCCAGATAAGTGTAGTTTTAAAGGTGCCTTCAGTCTAAGAGAAAAAAATATAATATTAAATGTACACGATGCACTTGTACATCAACGCCCTTTAAGTAATGTTCGTGAATCGTTAACATGTGTTCAAATATGACAGGGGTTAGAGAAGCAACAATTTATAGATTCCTAAAGAAAGAAAAGGAGGAACTGTTTCATCTCCCAAGAAGAGTGGAGGTGTGTAAACCCTTGGAAATTGAAGACATACATAAAAACATGATAAGACGCAGCGTCCACTCATTTTTTTTTAACAAAGAAACATTGGACAAACGAAGAAAACGAAGAGTTACCAATCATAAGCAACAAGAAATTATGGAGACTATTGAGAAAGATAAGATTTCGTTAGTAAAAGAATAGAAGAAAATCCGTTTTAATTGAAAAAGATTACATTGTATGTTGGAGACGAGATTATCTAAGAACTATTAAAAAGTACCGAGAAAAAGGAAAATAATTTTTTACTTGGACAACACTTGGCTAAATGAAGGTCATACTGTACCATATCTATGGGTTGATACAAATGTGAAAAGTTCCCATCAGGCATTCATCGAGGGTATATCTACTGGAATAAACAATATTCCCGTTGGAAAAGGACGCAGATTCATAATAACCCATATTGAAAACGAATACGGTTTTGTCAATGGTGGATTATTAAGTTTTGCCTCAAAATCAACAAAAGATTACCACGAGGAAATGCCTGCTGACGTTTTTGAAGAATATTTTAAGCAAATGTTGAATTTAATTCCAAAAAATTCTGTCATAGTCATGAATAATGCTAGTTATCATTCAAGACTAGCAGAATAGTTACCAACAACGGCATGGAAAAAGGAAAAGATAATCGAATGGTTGGATAAACATGCAATTGAGTACAAGGAGAATTCGACAAAAAAGGAATTATTACCTATTGTAAGGCAACATAAAGCAGCTTATAAAAAATATATAATTGATGAAATGGCATTAAACCGTGATGTAATTATTTTACGTTTACCTCCATAGCACCGTGATCTGAATCGATAGAAAATATGGTCTCAAGTAAAGGGTGAAGTCGGACGCAACAACAAAACTTTTAAATTAGAAGACTTACAACAATTATTAGAACATTCCTTATCAAAAGTAACTCCAGAAAACTGGAAAAATGCTGTTAGTCATGCTAACAAGAAAGAAAATTAAATGTGGAATTTGGATAATATGACTGATGCAATGCTGGAACCGGTAATAATTAACATTGGAGTTGAAGATTCTTTAGATTCTGAAGAAAGCAGTGAATCTAAAATGGAATTTGATTAAAATAATATTCATTTTTTTACAAATCGGCCCCTGTTACGGCCACAAATTATTTTATATATAACCAATAAAATAAACATCTTACATTTCTTGCAAATTCATTAGTACCTGTTAATCTCCATCACTCCGATACTGGCAACTTTATTTAGGGATTAGTAACCCTCAAAACTATTGTATTCTATTCTGCTTCAACCTTTATACCTGGTGGTCATACTCAATTTAAAATTGTTTTCCTATATACTTCTGTAAACTGTTGACAAAATATCTATTTTTCATTGAGTCACCCGTATCAACAGTTTAGGGATTTGCATACATAATGTGCTATCAATATGATGGAAATAGACTATAGCTTTTGTTGTGGGCAATATGGAAACATTTTTTTATTTTGCTTCAAACACTTATGGTTATTAAGATGAGAAAATATAAAAAGTGATAAAGGGATACATAGGCATATACAAAATATCAATTACATAATAAGCTATTTAATATATATTTAATTATTGATGTATTGTGTTAAATTTTATTAAAAAAGTTTATGGATTTTCTATTAAATTAGCTACGTATTTAGATTCTCCTAGAAATTCTTTTAATGTTTTTGGAATGTGGTGATATAGTCTTTCAACTGAGTATATTGAACAGTTAATCAAAATGTGCTTCACTGTCACTTTACATTCGCAAACAAAACACACTTGGTTCCTTTTCTCTTTCTCTCTCTCTCTCTCTCTTCAACAAGTATTCATGTGTTGTAGAAGTGTGTCCTAATCTGAGACGTGTTATTAGGACTTAATGTTGTCGCTTTAAAAGCCAGAAGTTCCATGGAAGGACGGACCATTTTATTTCTATAAATTTAGTGGTTTTTCTATTTCATTAGTTTTGCCAAACATCGTGAAATGTTGCTTTTAAGTAATGTTTTAAATCTACATGCACCGTTAGATTTTCCACTGCTGCGGGTGTACTGGTTACTACGGACCTAGCAAGACTATCTGCCTTTTCGCTACCATCTATTCGAACGTATGACGGTACCCAGAGGAACTCTACTGTCAAATTGTTTTGGTATATACCGTATAAAAATGATGGTACAATGTTGGATGTGGAGGGGGGGGATAAATCTGAGAAATTGATGTCAGACAACTAATCATCATCATTATCATCATCAGCTTCTCTCAATTCACTGCTGGACATAGGCCTCCCCTGTTTGTCTCCAAAGTGTTCTATCTTGTGCTTGCTGTTTTCAGTTTTTTGTTGTCTTGCCATCGTGTTGGCGGTCTTCCGCTGCTACATTTATCGGCTCTTGGTCTCCATTCAACTAGTTTGCAAGTCCATCTTCCATCCTTCATTCTGTCAACGTGTCCAGTCCATTTCCATTTTAAGTTACAGCTTCTTTCAATGACATCTATGACTTTGGTCGTGGTTTTTTGTGCGTTTTTCTTTATAACCGATAATGTTTCTACACCATAGGTCACAATGTAAGTAAACAATGAGATGTCAGATATTAACTTTTATTTGTCAGTTCGTTAATATCTGTGTCACGTTTTACGTTTTGACTCTTGACAAAGGCAAGGGTTTCCTGCCGAAACGTTGATTGATTGCTATGGAAATAAAATCTAGTTCCACATGTTTCTTTATTGAAACTAAACCGAAGAAACATTAATTTTATATTATATATATATATATATATATATATATATATATATATATATATATATATATATTGTTGTACTTTTGAATGTCTATAAGCAATAAAAAACCGATATACAAATTTTATTACTTAAATAAAAATTAAAATTATTGATAATTTATAAAGACACGGGCATATAAATTTTCAAACATCCTGTATAAGACAAAATATGTATTTTAAGTTGTTCGAAGAATTGTTCATTATTCCTCAGAGACAAGACTTTCAAATATTATCGATAAGAAATTTAAATAAGTCGGTTATTGTGGAATGGATTTACCCGGAATAAAAGTGTATATAGAAAGTGTTTAAACAATAGACCGGGATTTGCGGTGGTTTTTCTCCCCGAAAGATTATTTCGGTAAAAGTTTATTAACAAAAGACATTGAATTGAGAAACAGGTATCGTTTGTAGCTATTAGTAAGAAATATTTGTAAAGCAGATAGATTTAGTTAGAATAATTAAAGAATGTTGTTTTCTGGAATTACCCGAATGACGTTTTATAGAGAGTTGGTTGGTAACGATATACGTCACAGAGGTGGATGATTTTTATTGGTCAATTTTTGAATGCAAGGAGGTGGTGGTTTTGGGTATGAGATAGGAGAGAGGAAAAAAGTCAGTTTTGGTCGTCCAAGAAGAAAGGAGCTTTGTGATTTGTGTTTGTTTGAAGTCCCGAAGACGTAAATTTACCGGGTGTGTTTATTTGCTGTGTAAAAGCTGACCAGTGTGAGGAACGGGGTACAGAGAGATAGAAAAACTAAAGGGTATAAGAATATTAATATCAGACGAAGCCGGAAACATTTGGAGTTATAAACAGGTGCGGAGATTGGCTCAAAAGGAGGCTGCATAGAATAACACGAGTTGTTGGGTTGCAGATACAAGGACAGATAGGAGAAAGGTGTACGTAATCTGGACCACAATAGGAAGCAGAGAAAGGATTTTTTTTGGCATGGCCATAGAATTGCAACGGCAGAGAAAGAAAGGTCAGTCAATTTTCACTAGAGCAGGAGTGTGGTTTTCATTTATTAATTAAATAAATTGAATAAATAATAGAGACAGTTAATTTTGCGATCACTTAAAAAAAATTATAAAAAGAGCTTAGTTATAACACATATTAAAAATCAATGTAAAATAACATTTGGGTCCATGATAGAAAACAACTTCTCATATATTTAAAGTTAGTATATTGCAAATATTACAGGATTGATTGTTATATAAAATTTCATTAAAATAAAGGACATATCACGTATAGTTCAGTTGAAATTCTATGTATTTTATTCAGGTCATATTATCTAACCTATCTACCTATCCCAATTAGGAAGCTAATTGGAAAATATTTTGAATCCACGATCAAAGGTAAATAGTACAAGTTAAATAGCCTGAGATTGTAATTAATTAATGCTGATTTATTGTGATTAATTGGAGATTAGATCATTTAAATAATTATAGACAGGATTTTTTCTAAATAAGCAATATAATACAATTTAAATAGCATAACAATATATATATACTTTAAGTTCGTCATATATTTTGTTTTTGTTACATTCATTTTTAAACCTATTTTATGACAGACTAAGTTCTTCCAACATTTTTTTGTTTATCCCAAATCGTCTGCAATCAGGACTATATCGTCTGAGTAGCTTAGGTGGTGTAGCATCTATCCGTTCACGTTTATTCCTTTGGCACCCCATTCAAGGGTTTTGATCGCTTTTGCTAGAGCCGATATGAAAAGTTTAGGTGACAACGTATCACCTTGTCGGATACCTCTTTGGATTTTTATTTGGTTGCTGTTAGCGTGTAGTTGTATCGAGCTTGTCGCATTTTTATATATATTACATATTAGCCTCGAGTATCCGCTATCAATGTGGCTCTCGTTTAGTGCTGCTATAACACTGTCGAGTTCAAATGAGTCGAATGCTTTGTGGAAATCTACGAATGTTGAAACTAAGGGCTTTTTATATTCTATAGATTTTTCGATGAGTTGTTTTATTGTTTGAAGGTGATCGTTGGTTCCAAAGTTTGCTCTGAATCCAGCTTGTTCTCTACTTTGATATAGGTCTAATTTCTTGTCTAATATTGTGGTGATTACTCTCGTGAAAAGTTTATAAAAAATGATTTAACAGACTGATTGGTCGGTAATTTTCCAGATTAGTTTTTTCTCCTATTTTGTCCAGAAGAATTTTTTTGGCTATTTTCCATTCAGATGATATGGATTTCTTTGTCAAACATAGAATAAAGAGATCTTTTATTTTTCTCATTAGAAGTTCACCGCCACTCTTAATAGTCTCGATCACAATTCCTTCGTCTCCTGGTGATTTATTGGATTTCATTTTATTCATCGCTTGTCTAATTTCACTAAGAGTTATTTCTGGCATGAGTTGTTCAGAGCTTTAATAATGTTTTGCTTATTGCATCTTTTAGCTGTATTTGGTTTATCAATCTGCTTTTATAAAGTTTTCCATAGAAGTCTTCTACTATTTTTAAAAGCTCCTCTTTTTTGTTGTTATTTCGCCCGTTTTGTTTTTTAATTAAATAATCTGACTTCAACATTTCCAGCTCTTGTGTTTGTGTTAGTCGCCATGAATTTAGTTTTATTTTAATTTATATGTAACCCCATTCGTTCTTCTGCTACTACTAGCCCGGTTAGTATTTCCGCAGTGTTCGCCCTACAATCTATAGACATCTAGACAATAGACATCTAGACATTTATAATAGACTGATTTATTAGATATTGTTCTCCTGCTATCTAAATTAGTCTCTCGTATAACTTTTTCTAAGGCGACATTAAAAAGCTGACACGCCAGCGCATTTCCCTGCATTACCCCCTATGTATTTCAAATGGGGTTGACGAGTAGTTTTGAATTTTTACTTCTAATAGCATCTTCGCCATTGTCACTTTTATCAAACATATGAGTTTTTTTGGAATTCCTAATTCATTCATAGCGTTGTAAAGACTTGGTCTTAAGCCACTGTCATATGCCGCTTTAAAATCGATAAAAATATGATACGTGTCTATGTTAAACTCTTGCGCTTTTTCGAGGATCTGTCGTAATGTAAAGATCTGGTTAATGGTAATACATATTATTACATATCTTCATTTCTTTCACTTTTTTTCGCCCCCCCCTTTCACCCTATAATATCGGTAGTAGAACATACGATTGCATACTTAGACAAAAGTAAGCATATTGGGACCGTGCAAGTTCGGAACAGCGACACCTGGTGTCGTAAATCAGCAAAATTTACTGCGCTTTCATGTTAGATTGAGGTTACCGGATAACTGTCAAAGACGTAGCCCCAAAAAAGAATAAGAAGAAAAAGTAAGATTGAGGTTATGTCGGTATGTTATTAAAAGGTAAACGTTGTATGTAGTGTAAATACAAATAAATATATTATTAAATTACAGCATTACTGTTAATATGGATGCAATAATAAAAACTGGATTTGAAAAAGTAAATCACCAAATAACTTTTCAACCAAGCACTGAGTCAAAGGAAAAAGCTTTAGTAGTGGTAAATGTCAAAAAAGAATGGAAGAATTATGTGGAAGAATTAAGAAAAATAAATTACCATAAATAATGCTAAGGCATAAATTAGCAGGTTAAGCCCATGATATCATCATATTGGTTTGAACAATTAATTATTTTTCTGTAAACTTTTAGACAGCGAATATTCTTAATGCATCTTCAGAAAAACTTGAACTTGATGCATTTTTGTAAACTTCAAAAAAATAAAATTTAAACATTAAACTTGATTTTTGGGTTAAAATGAACTCTAAGTGAGTGTTATGAAACTAAAATTTATACTTAAAAGTGAACTTTTATTTAATATATATTTCAAACTGACTTTAAAAATCGGGCGCAAGAATAATGCATAATTTAGGTTATGTTATTTATGCATTTGTATGATATAAATCCACTTTTCTCTTTGTAGTAGCTTTGTGCTTCGAAGTTGGAAACGAATAAAACTTAAATTGACAATTTTTTGTTGTATTTTATAATTTATAACACAGCATTTCCTAAATCCCATTTTCTTCAGTGACAGAAAGTTTAAATAAACAAACGAATATGAAATATGACAATTGACAATATGAATTTATGAAATCTATGAAATGTGCAGTAAAAAATGCAAGATTTCTAAGCTACTCGCGCACGATCGTTTCTCGTATCCCCTCCAAGTACTTGCACGTCGCCAATACATTTTACGTTCTAATTTTAGAGGCCTTCTATAAGAAGTATTGAAATTTAAATTATTGGAGACGTTAGTTTACATGTTTAAAAGTATGAAAATAAGTGAGAAACCGAAATTTGTTGGTTACGATACTTTACATAGAAGGTGTCGATTTCAGAGACCCGGATCTTGCTTATATTCTGCACGCATTTTTAAAATTCCCCAAGCCAATAAGGTAACAGTCACCCTTTATATGTGCTTTATACATTTTTCGAAATACTTTTATAGCATACGAATGTGGAAAATATTCAATATTCACGACCAAATTTTACGAGCAAACTGTGTTTTATAACGTTTTGTTTTGGTAATGATTTATAAGGACTTCTCCAAGGAATGTGGGAACCCAAAGCCCCCATTATATCAACGTGCTCTCTATTATCCCGAGCTATATGTTTGTGTTGCCTTTCACGTAGTACGCACAGCTTTTATATGACTTCGTAAACAATAAAAAAGAAAAAGACCATTAAAAAAGCTTGTATCGAAATAATTCGACGGTCTTATACATCGCTCGAATGGATGCTGGCAAAAATTTTGTTGTGGGTCTGAGCTTTTAAAAGTTAATTGATTATATTTCTTGGTAAGACGATAATAACTTTAAGTGGTTCTACGAGATATAAAATATTTTTAAATGTTTGTTAAATTTATACACTTGGCGAAATAAACATATTTATTATAGTGTATTTTTATGTATGAGAGAGTAATAAAACAATAAATTATATATGCAAATCCCTAAACTGTTGATACGGGTGACTCAATGAAAAACAGATATTTGTCAATAAGTTTACAGAAGTATATAGGAAAACAATTTTAAATTGAGTATGACCACCAAGTATAAAGGTTGGAGCAGAATAGAATACAATAGTTGTGAGGGTTACTAATCCCTAAATAAGGTTGCCAGTGTCGGAGTGATGGAGGTTAACAGGTACTAATGAATTTGCAAGAAATGTAAGATGTTTATTTTATTGATAATATATAACCAATAAAAGTTTAATAAGTACCTACCTATTTGCAAAATAAAGTTTAATTCTTTAGATAAAATAGAACGTTTTATTTTATCTGAAATGAGTGCATTCCACGAAGTAAGGGTTTCAACAATCAAACATTTAATTCTTTAATTCCAGGAATCTACGACAGTAATTGACTAGATAATTACCTTCTAAACTTATTTCACAGAAAATGTGATAGTGGGTTTTTCCATTTTGTAGGAAGGTCCAAGTGGCGTATTCAAAATTCTTAACAGTTCACTAAAAGTAGGTACTTCAGTTGAAAGGTGCAGTTTATTGTGAATACTAGTGTTATGGAAAATTTGGAAGTGCCGTGTAAACGCCGAAAAATTGGTCCTTTAACAGTTAATGAAAAAACAATAATATTTAATTGTTTTAAATTATTTACAGACAAACGTTTATGTGAAAGTGTTGATAAGACCATTGAGTTAGTTAGCAGTACACTTGGTGTTGGGAAATCTACGATTTACAGAGTTATTAAAGAAAAGAAATGTGGTAGTTTTCAAATGCCACGTAATGCTCCAGGGAAACCAAAATTTCAAATAGAATATCATTTTAAAGAAATACTTCGACGGAAAGTGCATGAATTCTTCTTTAGACAAGAATTTCAAACATTGGATAAAGTTCTTGTCTCAGTTTGAGATGATAAGGATTACCCAGAAATGAGTCGAAGTACGTTATGACAACTTTTAAAAGAAATAGGCTTCCGCTGGAAAAAGAATCCCAGAAAGTCTATTTTATTAGAAAGAAGCGATATTGTCATATGGAGAAAACATTTTCTAAGAACCACAAAGGAATTGAGAAACCAAAAAAGAAAAATATTTTATCTTGATGAATCATGGATCAACGAGGGTCATACACCAAATAAATTTTGGCAGGATGAAACTGTTACAAGTCAAAGGCACGCTTTTGTAAATAACTTATCTACTGGTTTAAACCCACCATCAGGAAAGGGACGCAGGCTGATAATAGTACACAATGGCAGTTCAGACGGTTTTGTTGAAGGTGGTTTATTAACTTTTGAATCAACTTGTACCGGTGACTACCATGAAGACATCAACGCTAATGTCTTTCAAGAATGGTTCGAACAAATGATGGATCTTCTTCCTAAGAACTGTGTAATAGTAATGGATAATGCAAGTTATCACTCCAGACTTATAGAAGGACTGCCCACAACCAAGTGGTTAAAAAAAGACTTGCAGAATTGGCTGAGTTCAAAAAATATTACCTACCATCCCGAATCTATAAGAAAGGAACTTTATTCGTTGTGTGCCCTTCACAAAGAAAAATTTAAAAAATATGAAATTGATGAAATTGCCAAAAATCGTGGAATGACAGTACTTAGATCCCCACCATATCATTGTGAATTAAACCCGATTGAACTGGTATGGGCACAGATAAAGAGTGAAGTTTCAAGAAAAAATACCACTTTTAAAATTCATGACGTTAACCAGTTGTTTTTGGAGGCCGTAAATAATGTAAAACCTGAAAACTGGGAAAAGGCAGTAAATCACACTATTAAAGAAGAGGAAAAAATGTGAAAGCTAGACAATATTACTAATAAAATGATCGAGCCACTTATTATAAATCTTGGTTCTGAAAGTTCATCTTCTGAATCTGATTTGGATTTGTAACAAGTAGCTGTAAGTTTTATATTAATATTTTTATTCATCTATTTAACATACCTTAGACGGTTTTAAAAAATCTTTTTCTCTTTTGTAATTTTTAAAAATTAAAAAAAATGTGAATTTTTTAAAACCCTTTTTAATGTAGGCCAGTCAGTTCTAATATAGTGTGTGATAAAAGAGGTCACTTTTGTTTACATACACATAACACTTTATAACACTAAAATATTTCATTTATTTTTACAATTATTCAAAGTCATTTTTCAATTAATCTTGAGCACGCCCATGGAGTGGTCGGAGGTACCAGTTAAAATTATGCTAATTACTCTCTCGTTCATAAAAATAAACTATATCTATATTAAAATTATTTAGCACTAGGATTTATGACTAAATTGTATTGGTATTATGTATTTAGAGTATGATAAAAATATAAAAAATAAATTTATTGTTTTGGAAATGGAAAAATTAAGAGAACAATTTTGAAATCTCTAGATTTTATCTCTAAATGGGTCTTCTCAGGTACTCAGAGTACTTTGTCATTTTGATGTCATTTACGTGAGAGTGATGCTCTCATTGATAAATTTTTAAATATAAATATAAATCAATATAAGGTTGAATGTTCAAATAATTAAACTTTGAGGGTATACAAGGCAACTATCGAACACGGTGATTAATTTAATCTTGCCCAAGTACTTTCGATCAATAGATCATCTTCAGGGGCATTTCGTCAGTTGTGGCCTATCCGACATGAGTAGAATGTCATAAATGTAAAATTTTGACATAACAATACAAAATACAATACACAAAGACAAACAAACACTTTAAAATTTTAAGGAGAAGCTACATGTTGTATAGAAGCCGGAGACAGAATCTTCTGAATCAATCAGGAACCCCTGATCTAAAGCTTTAACAATAATAATAATATCAATACTGGCATTATCATATTTTTTATTACAATTAACAAAATCGTTTACGAACTGTGATTGTTAATAGGGCATATGTTTTTACCCGGTATATATACGTCTTAGCTCTATTTATCAAACGGCGAATTTTTATTATATTATATTTCTCAGTAGGTATATCCTGTTCTGAGAATGGCATGATCAATAGAAAATCTGCAATCTTTGTCATCAAAAACACCGCCTTCATAAAATTTCCACTCATATGCGTCAGTAGACACAGACATTGCCCCAATATTAGCTAAAAATAAATTTTTCTTTTCGTATACCTTTTATGTTTAATATTTCTAAATATTTTACATTACATTTTGTATATATATATATATATATATATATATATATATATATATATATATTAATAAAATTAAATACAATCCACAAGGAAAATCAAATTCCTTTAGGGAATCACAACTATATTTTATAAAGGATTGTTAAATAAAAATTGAATGGGTTATGAAGTTCTAGAACGAACTCACAAAGAAAAATAATTAATATAACTCTAGTATAGAACTTTCCCTTTAAGAAAGACAACTAAATTATAACAAAAATAATGAAAGTTAAGAAATTGACTGAAAAAATAATTCATATATTATTTATCTATGAATAATTTCTTTGAGGCGCCATCTCTAGGCAGATACCAGCAGCTTCTACTGGCTGATAGACTGAAATAGTGTCGTATTGTTGTTATGTAAATTACCATAAAAAATAACGCCGCAAAAATAAATGTAGGTATTAAATTAAACTTAAAAAAAGAAAAAATTTTAGTAACTTTAAAAGAATAAAATTTTACCACCTGGCACAAAAACTAATGGATCAAAAATGGCTGATGTAAGGCAGATACATGCAGTGCCCTCTCTATTCACTTTAGGCAGAGCCTAGCCGGCAAGTCCGCCAGTTCTCAACAGATACCTTTTAATAAAGATTTAACCCTTGCAATTTAATACCCACAGCAAAATGTGGGGTGTGCTGTGTTATGTGTTTATAGCTTTAATTTTTGTTTCGGCTAGAGGTTTATTTTTTATTATACTTTAGGAACTTTCGCATTGTTTGAGCATTACTGTTGCTATAGGTATTAGTTGAGCTGTTTTCTGTCAAATTCTTCGTTTAATATCTGTTAAAGTGTTTTAATGTATGTGATTAAATATTATTTTATAAACAATATGATGCCTAGTGAACTATAATTGCTACTCCTAAATGAAATAAGGCAACATCTTTTCAGAAAGTCCTTTACCATACATAAAAGTTTTATGTAGAATTTTTTTTTTTTATATTATCGCATCTGGCCAAACTGGCTTGTCTAAAATTAGACATAAAACGAAGAAACACTAAAATACATAAGGCATTTTAACGAATTTATAACATATTAATATATAAAATACGATAGATTTTAAACCATTAGTAAGTTATGGACTCAAAATGGCTAACTTAATTTAATGAGGAGCGATTAATTACAGGGACCCGATCCGTCAACTGCGCATGTGCGAGACGACTGCGTTCGAAATATTTCGAACCTTCAAATGAAAATGTTAAGCGGTAATAGGTAAGCGGTATCTTGCCCTGTCGAATAAAAATTGTTTTAAATAGTTTCCTGTTTACGTAAGTTGTAAATATGTCAGTGAACTGTTTTGAATGTGGTAAAATTTTCTCAAATCAGTTTTTAACTTAAATAAACATATAAAAAATATACATGGTAAACTTTCTACGCCGATGTAATATGCGGAAAATGTGCATTTAATAAGTGTCTGGCATATTTCCAGTAGCTTTTTTTTCAAACCGAAAGGACTCATATATTAATGAAGTTTATTTTACAGAAATTATGAAAGTTGTTGGAAAAATACAAACGCTCTGTTTTATGTCGAACATTACTTCAGTTTTTTTATGGAAGAGTATTGAAGAATTAAGCTATTTTATACCAGAATGTTATTTAAATTTAGTTCATTAATAATTTCTTTACTTTCAATAACAATAAATCAATTTAAGTTTATAATAATACATATATATTAATTTATTATAATCCCTATTTTCACTCATAAACGTGTATTACGTTTAATATTTAAATTATCTGGTAAGTTAACAATCTCCATATGCTACTACAACAAAATAACAATGTTGGACCGTTAATATCAAAGTCGTCAATATACATTAGATTAATGTGATTTTCTTTCTTATTACTGAGAGTTGAAGTTATTTATTCTCTATATTTTAGTTATGAATGTAACAACTATGTACCTGTAGTAATAAATATTTTAAAATTTTCGATTTGTATGCCTAAATAGTTTTCATAATTTGCTCAGATTTTTTTAGTTTGGAGATGTCACTTTTGATGCCATTTCAAAGATTGCACATGCGCAGTTGACGGATCGGGTCCCTGTAATTAATCGCTCCTAATTTAATGAGGTTTCTTAATTTGGCGCCATCTACTGGATTTATTCAAATACTAGTAGAGGATTTTTCGTCATGGATCGAACCAAGCAGTCTTTTGTCGTGATGTAACCTGCAACAGATATTTTTAAGTACAGAATGACATTAATAGATAACAGTAGAGTATCGAATTTGAAGAAAAAATAAAAGTAAAAACTGGTTAAAAAAAGTAAATTTCTAGGTGTGGGTAGTAAGTATATCATCAATTTAGAATAAAAATGTGAACTTTTTATAGTAGGTATAATTTAAAAGCATTAAATTTCCATTAAGAAGCTTTTCAGAGTACAACCCAATCTTCAGTACAGTTCTTAAAAAAAAGTTATATGGAGTTGCTACAAAAACTAGAACTTATAAAGTTTTACATCGATGTATTTATTTATTGCATTACATATCATTAAAGAAAACTGTAACCTGCCTTAAAATGAAAATGTCTTCATTCCAGATTCTAATGATTAACTTTCCAGAGATGACCGAAAGGGACATTTTTTTTTTTTTTTTTTTTTTTTTTTTTTTTTTTTTTTTTTTTTTTTTTTTTTTTTTTTTTTTTTCGGGAACCTATCAGTTAGGTCAAGTGATTTGCTATTTGGCTGAGTTGATCGATGATAGTAATAACAATTACAATGTTATTTGGAGTATATTACAATGAAACCAAATATTAAAAAATATAAGATTTATAATATAAAAAAAAGTACTGATAAGATCCAGGCATATAAGCAGTAAGACCTATAAATGTTACATTGAGTATAAACCTGATTCAATTGCAGATTCAAATGCAGGTATGGAGAGTGTAACTAACGCCAAGTATAGATCAATTGAACCTGAGGAAGCGGTTTTTGTAAATTGTTGAAGAATAAAATAGTAATGTTGATTAAAGTGTAAAATGAATAAATTATTAATGGGTATACCTACTCATTGCAAGACGTCTAAACAGCCGAGCTGGGTCCACTACGAGGTGAAGCTGCACTACAAAATCGGTTTAAAGGATAACAATAGCGGGATAAGATGGTCAAAATTGCACCATGCTCGATTTAGTTTTGGGCCTGGCCATTCGAAAGAACATAATTAAAAACTCACCCAGTTAAATTTTCAAGTCCTTAGGTGCCTCTGGGGGTTCGGTATGGGAAAAAAACGTATTTAAAGAAAAAAAAAATTTTTAGACGCTGTATTACTGCAAAAAATCTGAAAAAATTCATGAAAGCGTAGTTTAATAATACAATACTACCTGATTTTTTTTAGATTTTTAGCTTGAAAATTGAGCCAAGGAAAAATATTTGAAATTTTCAGTAATATTTTATGTCGGAAATTTTTGGCCAACTTTAAAACAATGTTTTTTTATGGATTTTCCCCGTTCTTTCGAATGGCATAGTATTATTTAAATTTATTTATACTGCCATAAGATACAATAATATCAGTTTTTTTTAATAAAAAAAATATTAAAAAAATAAACATAAATTAGGTTTTTTAGTGAGATGGATGACTCATAATACATCTAAATTAATGATACTTCATATTTTTATATGAATTCTTACCTTTACAATCGAAACAAGCTATTAAAACTATTATTTTTTTCCTACAGCATCCTAAAAAAAAAAAACGAAAACCCCGTTTTTTCGGCGTTGTTTTTAAGCTTTCGCTATATAACCTCTAAAGTCAGTGTCTAATTGAATGGTAATTTACATTTTCACATGTATCTTCCCCTTTACAATCAAAATCAGTTATTCAAAGCATTAGTTTTATCTCACAACTTTCTGAAAAACCGAAAAACCCCGTTTTCTCCATGTTTTTAATACATAACCTTAAAAGACTCTGAAAAATGAATCGTGAATGATTTTTTTTTTGTTTTGTTCCTAGGCCCATACAATTTATTGTTAAGGGGTGGGGGTGCTTCATAAAAATGCCAAAAAAGCAGTTTTTTCGATTTTTAGGCATTTTCCACGTTGAAATTGATAATAATACTATGCCATTCGAAAGAACGGGTGAAAACCCATAAAAAACATTGTTTTAAAGTTGGCCAAAAATTTCCGACATAACCTAAAATATTACTGAAAATTTCAAATATTTTTTCTTGGCTCAATTTTCAAGCAAAAAATCTGAAAAAATCAGGTAGTATTGTATCATTAAACTAAGCTTTCATGAATTTTTTTCAGATTTTTTGCAGCAATACAGCGTCTAAAAAAAAATTGTTTTCTTTAAATACGTTTTTTCCCATATTGAACCCCCAGAGGCACCTAAGGACTTGAAAATTTAACTGAGTGAGTTTTTAATTTTGTCCTCTCGAATGTCCAGACCACAAAACTAAATCGAGCATGGTGCAATTTTGACCATCTTATCCCGCTATAGCCTATAGTACAATTTAAATTAATTTGAGTATTAGGACAGTGACAGTTTCCATTTGTTTTTTTTTGTGATCTCCAAATCTTCCAATAAATCCAACTCCAAATAGTTTTTCTTTCTACTAATGTCATGTAAAATAGACGAACCAGTATTGATGTTTAAATTGACTCACCCAAGTACTCACAAACACCCTAAGTATTATAGACAGGTTTAATTGTGAGATCTGAATTATGTAATCTAGTTTAAATATTCTAGAATATGTCATATCTCATCAGTTGATTTACCATATTGGTGCCAGTTAGACCTTTGGTCAATGCTTAGTTACATAGAATTCTGAAATGTGCAGATCACATCTCCATGATTGTGATTGACCATCCAAGCTGTCATATGTCGCATGTCCCTTTTACATTTTCGTTAATACCGAGAGACATTTTTCTCCTGTTGCCGACTAGAATGTAGCTTCCACTCTTTTTTAAATAATTCTTAAACTGTTTGTCGTTGTTTAGTGTAGTGTTATGTTCAATTATGTGTTTAATCTTAAGTCTATGACATTCTGCAATTGTTGGATAGCCAAAAAAACGTTAACCACAAAAAAACTTTTATATAATTGATGGATTCGACCGTTACTTGATGGAAATTCATTTTATGTAACAATAAAACACTGAAAACTTTGTTTTCAAACTTCCACAAAATTTATTTAAATCATATCACTACAGCTGTTTCGGCTGATTGCCTTTCTCAAGTGATCTACTTTTGGCTTGGGTTTACAAATTTATAGTCTCTAATGAAATAGGTTGAGGAGGGGAGAACTGTTTGTCTCAAGTTGGTCATTCAGAATTATATCTGTGTTTTTTAATTTGTTGATTTCCATAGATTCTAACAAAGATAGCTTAAGGCCTTTATTTTAATTGTGAAGAATTTTAAATTTGTCATTAAAAGAATGATTATGATCTAGAAGGTGAAGTGCGTATGTCGAATCTGTTTTTCTATTCTTGAAAGCCCTTTTATGTTCTACTATTCGTTTATTAAAGTTTCTACCAGTTTGACTGATGTAAGTTTTTGGGCAGTCGCCACATTGAAGTTTGTACACACCACTATTTAAGTGTTTTTTATTTTGGCTCTTGTTATTTTTAATATATTTGCCTAGGTTGTTATTTGTTCGGAAAGCTGGTGTTATTCCTTTCTTTTTTATGTGTTTGGCAATTTTTGTTGTTATTTTGCCTGTATATGTAATCGAGCAGAAGGTATTCGGTTTTTTCTCTGGTGGTGGAAATACTAATTTCAGGGCTTTCTTGTGTAATTTTTGATTTAACATATTATTAATTGTTTGTTGGTTGTATCCGTTGTTTACTGCTATTTGCTTAATTATATTTAATTCTGTCTCAAAGTTGTATTTTGACATCGGAATTTCTGTTAATCTATATAACATACTATGATAAGCTGCCAGTTTATGTTGTGTTGGATGGGATGATGAATTGTGTGTAGTCCATATTTCCTTCTCCAATCTTCTCCATATTTCATAAACCTACCCATAATGACACGACTATATACAACTCATCATCCCATCCAACACAACATAAACTGGCAGCTTATCATAGTATGTTACATAGATTAACAGAAATTCGATGTCAAAATACAACTTTGAGACAGAATTAAATATAATTAAGCAAATAGCAGTAAACAACGGATACAACGAACAACAATTAATAAAATGTTAAATCAAAAACACAAGAAAGCCCTGAAATTAGTATTTCCACCACCAGATAAAAAACCCAGTACCTTCTGCTCGATTACATATACAGGCAAAATAACAACAAAAATTGCTAAACACATAAAAAAGAAAGGAATAACACCAGCTTTCCGAACAAATAACAACCTAGGCAAATATATTAAAAGTAACAAGAGCCAAAATAAAAAAATACTTAAATAGTGGTGTGTACAAACTTCAATGTGGCGACTGCCCAAAAACTTACATCGGTCAAACTGGTAGAAACTTTGATAAACGAATAGCAGAACATAAAGGGCCTTTCAAGAATAGAAAAACAGATTCGACATACGCACTTCATCTTCTAGATCATAATCATTCTTTTAATGACAAATTTAAAATTCTTCACATTCAAAATAAAGGCCTTAAGCTATCTTTGTTAGAATCTATGGAAATCAACAAATTAAAAAATACAGATATAATTCTGAATGACCAACTTGAGACAAACAGTTCTCCCCTCCTCAACCTATTTCATTAGTGACTAAATTTGTAAACTCAAGCCAAAAATAGATCACTTGAGAAAGGCAATCAGCCGAAACAGCTGTAGTGATAAGATTTAAAATAAATTTTGTGGAAGTTTGAAAACAAAGTTTTCAGTGTTTTATTGTTACAAAAACTTTTATCATTCATTAACTATTTAACGAGTTTTTTTATCAAAGTTAATAATTTTCTTTACATAAAAAAACGTTTCTTGGCTTATTTCAGATACCCTTGAAGATGCTTTAGGAAGTGAAAGTACTTGGGCAAGATTTAATTAATAAAACAGTGCTCGATATCTGCCTTTAATTTTATCAAAGTTCATTTATTCGAGCATTCAACATTATATCAATTTTTTATTAGTGTTCCTGATCTATTTGAGAGGGAGTATAAGTCAATTGTGATTACTGAAGTTATCACACAACTTTTTCTGCAAAAATCCGAACGCCACCTCTCACATCCTTCTTTTACAGATCCTGGTCTATATTTATTAGGCGACAATCAGCCTAATAAATATAAATTTATTATAGGGGAAGATTTTTAATTTTAAATTACAGCGTTCTCTTGTTTGTACAACTAGAAATCTTGAATTCCCTAATTTTCTGTGAACTTTAACATCCATTATAGAATACAAAAATTGCAAATTAATACGACCTTATAACTACACGATTCACATAATTTTGTAGTAGTCCCCCATTTGAAGAACGTATACCATTTTAACATATTATTATTATTAGTAGGTATAATCGTAATAATCGACAGAGGAACCTCAACTTGTTTTGGATGATTCCTATCTGACAGTAGTTATAGGTTGGTTGGAAGTCAGCGACTACCAACATTTTGCGTCTGACATTCGACGCTTGTGAGCGAAAATTGGTTGGCCATACACGATTTTCATCCCGTCACCTTTATACAACAACTATGTAGCTCTTTGTGTGGCGGTTTCTAGTAACTGGCATAAATAGTTGTGCTTTTAATATATTATGAATTCGTTACGTACTGATTTAATCATTAATTATGGATTTCCCTCTTCTTCTGTGTCAGATTCGTTTTCTGGCTCGATTGGAATGATTGTAGATTCACAAAGATATTATTAACAGTCCACAGTATTTCTTTTTTTTTAATTTTTTTACGGCATTGGTCCAGTTATATTTGGCTATGTTTTTTTTGCATCCAGTACAACATACCACTGGTTCTTGCATTTGTCGACTGCGAGAAGGCTTTTGATTCTGCAGAGTTCGAAACAGTACTGGAAGCCCTAAATCAAAGCCGAATAGATTACAGGTACACGACACTAATCAAAAACATCTACGAGAACGCTACATCAAGTATACGACTACACGAAGACACAGAAAAATTTAGCTTAGGTCGAGGAGTTAGACAAGGACACAATATTTCACCAAAATTGTTCACGGCAGCTCTAGAGCCAATATTTAAGAGCACTCAATGGCAAGATATGGGCATCAATATAGATGGAGAAAGATTAAATCATCTAAGGTTTGCAGATGATAATAATCGCAGATAACTTCAGACACAAATATCTGTGACACGAGATAAAAATAAGATGAAACACATGAAATACAGATGTGAATAGGCCTGATATGGGCAGCATTTGGCAAATTAAGCCATATTCTAAAAATTTCAATTCCCATGTGTTTTAAGCGAAGGTTTTATAACCAATTTGTTTTGCCTGTACCAACTTGTGGAGCAGAGTTTAACACTCACGCAAAAATCTGCGAATAAACTCAGAGTTACCAAAAGAACCACGACGCTTAAGTGGAACGGGGCAGGACACTTAGCCAGAACACAAGATGGACGGTGGACAAGACGTATTATGGAGTGGTGGTCCAGAAAATACAAAAGAGTGTAGTGGATGCCTATCTACTCGATATATGTGGATTTTCCTGAAACTCAAGCAACACATCTAATTTGAGTTCATCACTCAGTGCATTGGCAGCTGCTTTTTTTATCTGCCTTACATGACCAAACTCGCGAAACTGCTTCTCTATTTTACTTATTGTACCTTGGGATACAGGCGGTAAATTAGGAAATTTCTTATGAAATAGGCGAGTTACTTTCTGTTGTGTTCGGGTGTTATCTCCGTAACCAATCATTCGTAAAACTGTTATTTTATGAATTTCCGTTAATCTAACCATTTTTCAGAATTGAATTGAACGAACTTTTTACTCAAATTAAAATACTGACAACTTAAATAAAACAATTTACTAATGCGTGTTAAAATAACGTTGCCACTGAAATTCTTTAAAGTTTTTTAATGGTTACCATATAAAAACCACATTGCTATGGTTTTTGTTCACTTTCTCATTATCAAGACTTAAACAGGAAATAAGTTTTGAGTCTATTTTAGCGAATTTTGGTAACCACATGATTTTAATTTATTTTATCTTAATTAATCTTAATAAACTTGAAAGCGACAACATTTTTGAATGGAGAATGAAAAGACCTTTCAAACGATATATCACAAGCCTATACTTCCTATTTTAAAAATTGGGGGTTGTACCTGTCATTCTAAGGGGGTTGAAGGTAGGGGTTGCATTTTCACGTTAAAGAATGTCAAGTTATAATTTAAATTTGACGCGTTTCGGGATTTTTTATAAATATGTACAGTAACCTAAATAATGAATTTATTCCATTTGGCTTTTACACTCTGTATATAAAAAAAGTATTACGACAATGATAATGACAACACGAACAAAAAATTTCTTACAATATATGCTTTATATAATCTATACAATAATTTATAAAAATCTCAGTTGCAGCTAACGGTGCCGTGTGTTTTAGTATATTTTTTGGTTCTAATTTTTAACACCTGCTTTTACTGTAGTGCATGGTCAGCTATAGTCAACAAAACATCGTGTCTGCGTTGTGGCACGATGACTTGCCAATTCTTTTGAAAAAAACAAACCGTCAGAGTTTGTAGTTTGTGGATGATTATTATCTAATAACTGCTGGTAGTTCTCACACAATGGTAGGATTTTTAACTTTACAAACTCAATGCAATTCAAGAAGTAATTTTCCTTTTTTTTTCTTTAGCCGATTATAAGTCTTCAGCAGGTTGGGGTTAAAGAACCGAACGGAAAGCTCAGAAATGCAGTTTTATTGAAAACATAATTGTAGACATTAATGATTTCTAAGAAAATGCTTCAGTAGTTTATGATATGAAAACAAAAGAATTTGGTACGAAAATTGCCTTACAGTTTTGAAATTGTCAAAATATTTAAAACCATAACATTTGTTGTGACAATTATTTCTGAAACACTTTCACTTGTAAGAACTGAGTAGCCTATTATCAAAGGCGTCAATCTCCACCTTGAACAATTTTACAGAAACCGCGACATTCTGTGTTAGCTTTATTTCGGTTCATCCTAAAGATCATTGACATGATATAGGATAAGTCGAATAAAAAAATATAAATACATTATAAAACATCACAATTTCAGAATTAAAGGATAAGAAGTACATAGGATTAATTACTTATATCATCCAGATATTCACTTAGAAACAATTTTGCAATAGAGAAGATTTTAATTTACCTCGAAATTTATTTAAATTCGTTTCAGATTTATTACTGTTGGGAAGATGATTAAAAGGTCTTATACCCATATAATACTGGGATTTTTCAAATCGTTCTGTATTATGTTTTGGTACTCTGAAGATCGCCCTGAAGGTGCCAGAGTCAATGGAATCATCATTAACGTAAAGTATTAGCAGAAACAGAAGACCAACTAAAAATATTGATGAACATACTATCAGAAGAAAGTCACAGACTAGGTTTGGATATTAATCTTTCCAAAACCAAAATCATGGTATTCTACAAGAACCCCCATGAACAAATTACACCCAACATACAAATCAATGGTATCACCCTTCAGAGCTCCCAAAGCTTCATATACCTGGGCAGAGAGCTAAACAGTCAGCTAGACCACTCAAAAGAAATTAGAAGACGTATTGAAATAGCAAGATCTGGCTTCATGAACATGCGTAACTCTCTACTACTATATGACTGTGAGACCTGGACATTAAAACAGTATGACGTCAACAAACTGAATTCATTCAAAATATGGATGTACCGCCGAATGCTAAGAATAAGCTGGACCAGCAAAACTACAAATGAAGAGGTACTGGAAATAATGAACACACGACCTCATCTGGTTAATACAATAAAAATTAGAAAGACGTCATATCTAGGACACATGATGCGCCATAAGGAATTTGAGCAGCTCCAGGTACTATTAGAAGGCAAAATCGAGGGTAAAAGAGGTATAGGAAGAAAGAAGAAATCCTGGCTCCGAAACATCAGTGAATGTACTTACACAACAGGAAATCACTTAATCCATCAAGCCCAGAACAGAGAGAAATTTGCCATATTGATCGCCAACCTCAATAGAGAAGGCACTTAGGAGGAGGGGACTCTGATGAAGTCATTTTGCCTAGTTGAGTACTGGTGATAATCATCAGAGTATACATATATATATATATATATATAGAAGGTACTTTTAAAATGTTGTATTTTTTAAAATATTGTCGACATGGTAAATGTCAGCCTATAGAATAGAATAGAATAGAATAGAATATTCTTTATTAATCCCATCAGATCACATTGTGATATAGGACGAGTCATATAGTACATAAAGCATGATCAACAAGTTTTATACGACAATTACATAAAACAAAATCAATAAAATATAGATTAATATAAAAATAAAAAACAAAGATATGCAATATAGAACGTCTTTGAACCCGTCGGTTTTTATTCTCTGTAGTCTTTTAGTCAAAAGTAGTAGTCAAAATATTCATTTAGGTTGTAAACGCATAATTGGATCAAGCATGCTTTTAATTTATTTTTGAATTTTTGAATATTGTTTTCATTTCTTATATTAAGTGGCAAACAATTATAAAATTTAGATCCTGCAAAATCAGGACTAGTTTCAAGGAGAGTTGTGGAGGGTTTACACACGCTTATCAACCTCCCGTGTCTTGTCGGGTAATTATGAAAGTCAGAGTTGAGGGTAAAATTTTGAAATTTAGTTTTGACGTGAATAATACACTTATAAATATATAAAGCATGAAAAGTCAACAGCCTGTGTTCAATAAAATATTTACGACATGATTGTCTATTATCAATATTGAATATCCATCTAAAAATTCTCTATTGAGTTATAAAAACTCTAGAAGAGTTTCTAGAGTTTCCCCACAAGATAACATTATAGGCCATATATGAATAAACCAATGCATAATACACACTTATCAATTAATTGGTGTTAAATAGAGTTTTCAACTGAAAGATCGCATAGTAACCCTTATTCATTGTTTTGCAGACTTTAGTGACATTTTCATCCCATGTCATATTACTTTCTAGAATGCTACCAAGAAATAATGTTATATCACTAAAAGGTATTTCGTCAGAACTAACTGTGGCTTACTGAGCTAACTGTAATGGGATGGCTTAAAGCGCGAGTAGAACTGAATACAAATAGTTTTCTTTGCATTTACCATTAAAGAGTTCCTTTTACACCAGGTTGTAAATTCCTGTGTTACTAAGTTCATTTTTGATATGAGATCGACTTCATTTGACTCGTCAACTACAATTGTTGAATCATCTGTATAAAGAACTGTATGGTCTGCAGTTAAAAAATGTGTCAAATCATTGACATATAAAAGAAATATTAGGGGTCCCAATACGGAGCCTTGCGGTACACCTCGGTCAAGATTAAAAACAGATGACTTCTTATTATTGACTTTTACTAGGAATTTACGATGTTGTAAGTATGACCTTAACCAGTTCAAGAAATAACCCCGAAAACCAAGGGCTTCTCATTTATGCAGTATGATTTCAATGTCAGTAGAGTCAAAAGCCTTAGTTAAGTCAAAAAAGAGTGCACCCACATACCTTTTTCGATCCAAAGCAGCGTGGATATAATTAAATAATGAAATAGAAGCACTTTCTGTAGATTTATTAGGAAGAAACCCATGCTGTCATTTATTTAAGATATCATGTTTATTCAGAAAATTTAACATTTTGTTATAAATACACTTTTCGATAATCTTAGAGAGTACACTTGTTTGGCCTGTAATTATCAACCAAACATGGATCTCCCTTTTTGAAAATTGGACTGACTACTCCCGTTTTAAGGTCACTTGGAAACTTGCCATCCTTGACAGATAGGTTGATGATGTGAGACAAAACAGGAGATATATATGAAGAAATGTATTTAATTATTTTAGTGTGGATTTGATCAATACCTACTGAGCTGGTATAGTTTAAGAAAGATATAGCATTTTCAATATCAAGATATATACGAATGTATATGGTAAATTAAAAATTAACCGAATTATCCTTTTCTGAAAGACAAACACTCTTGCAACATTCACAGCGCTACCCCAAAGATTTATATTGAAGGCCAAGTGAGAATAAACAATTGCATAATAAACATTCAATAACTGTTCATTTTTAAGAAATCTTTTTAATTGCAGTATTGCGTAATAACTACTATTTATTCTTTTGCAAACAATTAATTTGAGATCCCCAGCTCATGTTATTATTAAGATACAAACCTAAAAGGTTTGGTGGAAGTTGTAGAATGAACCAGGCTATCGTTTACTTTTATAGAGAACTGGTAACTTGAATTTGATCTATAGTAGAATTGCATGTTTGTGCTTTTTTTAGTATTAACAATCAAAGCATTTTTTACACCACTCTGTAAAATCAGTTCAGTGGAACAGTTAATTTCTCAGCACACACATTTATTACAGTAATATCGGCTTCACATTAGCAGTTTGGCAAAACAAAATGGCTAAATAATGGAATAGTGCTCTTATTTGTCCGAACTACAAAAGATGTGACAACATGGAGTGTGAACACTACAGAAGTACAGCACTATTAACAGTAGTCTATAAAATACTTGCAAACATTATTAGGAAAATATTAATGAAATATCATAACAAAATGATCGAAGAATACCAGGGACTCCAGGGAAGGTTAAGACCAGCAAGAATAACTACTGATCAAATAATTATGTTAAAATTGATTCAAAACAATAACTGCTTACAATACTTATGATTATATAGGTTTTTTACTTTTTGAACCTTATTCTGGGGTGTCACATAAAAGTAATTATGCAAAAGTATATTATAAGAATATTTTTTTGAAAGAACCCGAACTTTGCGCCTTGCCTATAATTATTTTTACTTAATCGTTATATAATAAAAGGATAAAAAAATATCGACTCACTGAATAAATTATACGAAAGCTAAACACATACAATTTCTTTTATTGTTTTATATCTCCTTTCCAAAAAAGAACCTTTAAATAAAACCTCAGAGCAACATACAAGATATATACGAAGTGCCATCAATTTCTCAGTTCATTGAAGGTATTGGTGGAGTCAAAAGTTAATCTTCCACCTAATCTAATTCCGAAAGAAAGACAAATGGTACAGAGCTTGAAGGTAATGTTTTAAGGTCCGGAGAAAAATTCTAAAACTAGATAATGTTTGTCCTTTGGCAGTGGATCGGTTTCAGATGTTCATTCATGTCAATAGTAGCGATATAATCTGTTGTGGTATTTGGGATTGGTTTCATGGGTCGGCTGAAGACAGTGGTGTGGCCAACAGCTTAATCAGAATAATATGCATTTGGAATTTCATTCATAAGTTCTGCATGCACAGTAGTGTTCTCTGAAATACAGAAAATTCTTGGTATGTCAAAATTATGTGACGAATAAATCTGTTGTTTCCTTTATTAAAGAAAAATGAGTTGTCTTACATTTACATTTGTTTAAATAGCATTTAAAATAAGTTTTCCTGATAATAGATAATCATATGTATATATGGAAATGTTACACTGATAGATGACAAACGTAAAATATAAAGGCCAATAGTGAAAAGATTTAGAACTTCTAGTTATCCAAAATGATTTAATGCCAATTTAATTACGTTATTTAGTATATTACTCATAAAAATTATTTGGCTTCATGTAATCAAGAGGATCATGTGATTTTCTTACAACACAGAAGATTGTGTAAAGTTTCTCAAATCAATTTTACATCACTTACCTGAATAAAGTAAACCATTATTTATGAAGTAATCCTAAGTACTTTTCTCAGTTTGTAAATAGTAAGAAAGCATCAAATGATTTACCAGATATTACGTATTAAGGCTTATCTTCGAAAATCCCAATGGTTAAATTCAGTGGGATATCTATTTCATATATATCAAAATATCTTTCTTTACGAAAACAAAATCCATTCACGAACAATATTCTAAACGTCATATTGTACTAAAGTTAAGCTATATACCAACTTACAACCGGGACATCCACCCTCTGTGGTGAAAAGTCTTGGGTCTATACAATAAAGCGAGCGGGCGGTCTTCTATTCAGTGTGGTTATGGGGTAATTAGAATAATACGAGTATACCAGAAATATTATTCTGGTATACTCGTATTAATTATATTTATTAAATAATTAATTCACAACTTGGCAAAGGTACATACAGGTACGTATAACAAGATATTTAGAGGTCACAGGATTGCTGAATTCGTTTTTTATGTCTTATATTTTCTTTTGTTTTTTTTTTGTTTTTTTTTACTGACAAATTGGCTTTTAACGTAGATTACAGTTTTATGATAATTATTCTGAAATGGAAATGTTAAAATACGATAAAAAACGAAAATTAAAGTACTTTAAATATATTATGAGAACTATCTGGATGGTTTATTTTAGTTATTTATTGCCAGGAAATTTTTGGTAAGACGTGTTCAGGAAGACGACGCATTTCCGGGCTCCATAACCTAAGAAACTTCATGCCTTGTTCCAGCAGCTGCGAATAAAGTTGAACTTGCAATAATAAACATCAATATCAAGAAATGAGAGGCTCTATTAAAAAAAGATAAATACTTACTATAATATATTAAGAGGGTAGGCGCAAAATTTCGGGCCAATGCTTTTTAAATGCATTCATTTTTTTCGAATCCTGAGAAAACTAATAAGTATTTTTGAAAAATTTAAACGCAGAATGAAAAATTAGATTATTACCGAGGGCCGAAAGTCCCTTAGAATAAACAAAAAGTTTCTTTTGAATGAAATATTTAAAATCTTAAATTTCTCTTCTTTTTCACCCCTGTAACTTACTAAAATAAACATTATAAAAGTTTTCAGGGACTTTCGACCCTCGGTAACAATGTAATCTTTCGTTATGCGTTTAAATTTTTCAAAAATGCTTATTAGTTTTCTCAGAATTAAAAAAAAATAAATGCATTTAAAAATTATTGGCCCCAAATTTTGCGCCTACGCACTTAAGAAAGAATGAATTTTAGTAATTGTTCAATCACAAATTAATCCCTTAATTTTTAATCTTACTTTATTCTTAACTTCTTAATATTTTATATTTTACTGTATATAATTGAAACATTGTGTAAATATATCGTATAATATTTTAATAATTACCTACATCTTAATAAATCGCCGAATAATATATATTCTATGTAAGCAAATAATTTAAAGCATGGTATGATAGAAAGCAATAACCTCTGTGCTGAGTTATACATTATTTGTGAGATTATAAATTGGGGATTTGAGGTCATTTGAGGGCAATCTGTTATAGATAGTTACCTAACCAACATCTATAGTGTAATTATTAGTAGTTGTCAACAAAATCAACATGTTTACTTCACAACTTCAACGTTTTATTGTATTTATCAACGTCGATCAAGAATAAACGGACATAGGGGTATTATAAAACAATTCAATCCTTATAACTAACTCGAATCTGTCCAGAGAATATTTTTCCTGGAAAACTAAAATACTGTGAAATTATTCATTTTTGTAGTAAAAATTAAAATCGATAGGTATTTGTATAAAATTTTTGCTCAAAACATTTCCGTTATTCTCTAGTAGGGCACCAGATTAGAAATATTTTAGTTACACCACTGTCGATTTTCTTATCGACTGTTCGAAATAAATACAACTTTATATATTTGTGCGGTTAGATGTCCGCAGAGGACATTCTTCTCCTGATGATATCTTTAATTATTTTACTCCGGTTTCTAGGAACACATAAAACTTGAAATTTTTCGGTTTATTTGAATGTTTTGCTTCCATATCACCACCTAATATCAAAGTTCTTGTGTAAGCTAATAAAAATTTGGTCAGACTTAATTTACTTCAAATTTTATGACAAAGAAGCGCTTTTACTGGTTTAAAGTTTATTTTATGTTTTAAATACTGATTAATTATGTCATTTATTTATATTATATATGAAGCGTGCATTTCCATAACGTAGTAAGTGCCAAATTATAAATTTTTCAGGAGGAGTAAAAAACAGTTTTTAATCGAACATGTTTATTTCTTATAATGTAACATACTGAAAAAGGATTAGTTTAAAGGTATTATATAATACAAACATACCGCAAAGGAACAATAAACAAAGCTTACTTAAAAAAATTAAAAAATCTGTCTAAGGTCAAAACGTTGTAAGTGCCATCAGGTTTGCAAGTCAAAACGTTTTAAGTGCCAGATTTTTAACCGTTGTTTCCTACAGTAGAAACTTGCCCTGGTTGACCTAATTTTTCTTAAAAATACTTCTTGGCATCATCGAGAAGATAATGGAGCATTTTTTCAATATCTGTTCTTTTTTTCTCTGGGATACCAAAGTGAGTTCTAGTTTTTTGAAGGTCTATGATTTTAAAGTCTTTTAATGTAACTCCAGATTTGAGTACATTGGTCTCACTCCATCCAGCTAGCTCACTATGTCCTTTAGCCACCATCACCGTACCAAATTTCTCTCTTGTAAGACGAAGCTGCGTAGTTGTTGAAATTCCTAATTTCTTTGTGTTCAGTTTCACAGGCAACGGTTTTGAAATCATAAAAGTCCTTAACCACCATGCACGAGAATGGATTTTTCTGGGCCGCATCAGTAATGATGTTAACAACATTCATCAATGTATAAGCCTTACACACTTTTTTACGTTTTCCTATGATTGCGAAATCTCTGTCGCAATTAAGGAAAGTGTGTCCTTTTACAGGAAATTTATGAATAATTTCCTCAAAAACGTTATTTGCTAGTATGGTCAAATACATGGCGATCATGAACTGATTTTTATTTTGACCCCCACAATTATCCGACCACAAAATAAGCTTTTTCTTTCCGTGATTGCCAATTTCCTTAGTAAGGTAAGTATATAAACAGGAGCTAATTTCCAAGGCACTCCTTCCCCCAAAGTCCTCAGTCCATAAACACATGAATCCCTTTCCTGTGATGGAATCGTGAATTCCTAAGTTATACACTGCAAGCTGTTGTGAATAGTACATTTCGGAGTGAGTTAATTATGGAATGTACATTTGCTGCTGCATATCGAAGGAAAGAACATAGCAATTACTTGTACATGCATTTTTGGTCTCAGTTGACATTGCTTTTGTAGCAGCCTCTGCTCTCCGATGGTGAAGCTCCTGTTCTGTTACAGCAGCTTTATCTCCTGATTTTATTTGAAAATCCAAACTATCACATGTGGAGCATGTATCTACTTTAGGCCTTGCAAAAGATAAGTTAAATTTTGATATAAAAGTTTCATTATACCATTGTCTAGTCACTGATGGTTTGTTAGGCGGCTGATAATCCGAACAATATTTCTCTAAAAATGCACGGTACATTCTACTTACGTTCAAATCCGGTGACAAGAAGAGCTTATCCGGGGTTTTCGCCCTTGCGTAGTGGCTCTCAATTTTTGGAAAACTTTCGATATGCTCTATAATCTTGTTAGTCCAGACAGTCTTGAAAATATTTTGTCGAGCCCCTCCTCGTTTTTCTGACATATCCATTTTACCATCAAGAATTTTTTCTCCCAAAAGTTACACTCTTCTTGGAGTTACGGCAAACGTACTACAAAATGTTTTGAGGCAAACCCTTATTTCAGATCCTCCAGGCAAAAGTAAATGGTAGGTGAAAGAGTGCTTTCTCCTACTTTCACTGGTATGTTTGTACTATTAATGACGTCTCCTTTTGATTAATTGGGGATGAATAAACCTTTGTAGGTAACTTTGCTGCTTACTATAATCAGCCATTTCATAGAAATGATTGTACAACTCAACAAGTCAACCAGTCTTATGGATCTACATGCTAGTGGACACTAGCATTTTACCTAAAACAATTTTGGATTATTTAGATAGATTTGAACAAAAAAAAAATTATTTATGTTTTAACGTTTATTTAGATAGGTATCTCCTTAAACCATACTTACATCAGCTGGTAGCATTTTCTTTGTAACGGTCTTTTTATTGACTAGAGAAACATATTCTTTGCCAGAGTTTCTCATTTTCTTGGTTTTATTTTTTTTTCAACTATCAATAACTCTTCTTTTCTTTTTGGACCGTTTTTCTGTAGTTTCATCCATATTCGTTCCAAATACTTATGTTTATACCCAACCCAACACGTCCAAACAAAAATAATTTAGTAACTGATGCGCCACTCTACATTTAACAGCATTGCACTACGATACTTACAACGTTATGACTTGCACCGCTACTTTATCCCCACTTTTCACGCCGTCGCTAGCCATATCGACATGAAATAAATTTTAGGCGATGGAACATGGCACTTGCAACTCATTTAACTTAAAAAAACCAAATGAGGCATATTGGCACTTACAACGTTATGGAAATGCACGCTTCATATACAGATTTAAAGGCTTTGCATCATGTCTCACAAAATTTGCCCTTTTTAACTGATATTTCTATATATTACTAGACTAAAGCAAATATGCAAATAAAAAAGTGTGAAATATGCAGTATTTTATGCAAAAATATGCAGTATTTTTGGAGCACACTATGGGATACTCAAAGATGATAATGGTAAACTCATTACAGACATCAAAGACAAACTAAGATTTTGGCAAGAATACATAAATTATTCGACGATGATAGAATGATACAAGAAGAACCACAGGAACAAACAGGACCGAAAATAATAATGTACGAATTAGAACAGGCAATTAAAAATGCAAAGACCACAAAATCAGTAGGCCCAGATCAGATACCCACTGAGCTAATTAAATGCATTGACGAAGAAACACTGCATATACTTTTAGATCTGTTCAACAAAGTTTATACAACAGGAGTAATACCCCAAGATTGGTTGCTGCCCACGTTTGTAACACTACCAAAATCAGTACATACGTCAGAATGCTCTCAGTACAGAACAATTTACTTAATAAGCTACACACTTAAGATATTTCTCAAAATTATACATGGAAGACTACACAAACAAATAGAAGAAGATATAGATGACACCCAGTTTGGATTCAGAGGAGGACTAGGAACGAGAGAGGCTCTATTCGCTTTTAACGTTCTTGCGCAAAGACGACTAGATATAAACCAGGATCTCTATGTCTGCTTTATAGATTATCAAATGGCTTTTGATAAAGTACCACATCAGAAACTCGTAAAAATGTTAAAAGAAAAACATGTAGATAGTCGAGATATACGGGTTATTGTCAATCTGTACTGGAATCAAAAAGCAAAGGTTAGAATAATTCGAGTATATTTATGAATGTCCTCGATTGAAATTATTAAACATATTTTATATAAACAAAATGCGAAACTAAGTTACATGTTTTTCGTTTTAACTTATTCTTTATATGAATTATAATATTTTAGGAATAATACTACACAGGTCTAAGTTTCTTCAAAATTGTATCACTCTAGGCTTATTAATAAAAAAGTTCTAATTAAAAAAATTTGAATTCATATTACTTAAAAAGTTGTTTATGTTACATATCCTTTATGCATTTGTTTGCATTTATTTTACGTTTTAAATGAGAGTTGAGACACGGCATCAATACTCAATCAGAGAAGGTAACAAAGTTACAAACAGCTTTTTGAGAATTCAACTAAATTAGTTAAACTAAACTCAAAGTAAACTAGCCCAAATTAGATGTAATGAAGTTATTCTGCTAGAAATAAAACAACGAATTTTCATGGTAATTGGCATTTGCTATAAATTCGACATCCCGCAAGGACAACCTACAGTATTGTGCGAATTAATGGAATCACTGTAAATTTTTTTTCATTTTTTCAATATTGACACTTGGCAACACTACCTACACAGTTGACAGCTGACCAAGCATTGAAAACATAACCTTACTGTGTGTTGGTGTGTTTAAGTGTGTTTTAGGTCATTTGTTACCAAGATTGTGTTGTTTTGGGGGTTTTTGTACTATTTTGTGTTGTTTTTGGTTTTATTCCAACATGGATATTACGCCTAGGAAGCGTGAAAAGATTGTCACGTTAAGTGAACACACTAGTATGTTACAAAGAGAGATTTCTAGAACGTGTGGAGTGAGTCAGGGGGTAGTAAGCAAAATTTTGAAGCGTAAACGAGAAACGGGATCAGTGGATGTGAAAAGGTTAGGAAAATGTGGAAGAAAGAGAAAAACAACACCAGCAGATGATAGATTTTTACTTCGAAAGAGCAAATTGGACCCAAGAAAATCAAGCCAAGACCTACAACAAGATCTAGTAGCATCAGCTATAGTGATTCATGACTCAACTGTTCGTAGAAGACTTTTGGAGAATGGTAGAAGGGCAATTCGTCCACAGAAAAAACAGCTTCTAACTGAACGAATGAAGAAACAAAAGCTACTGTGGGCCAAAAAATACTCTAATTGGACTGTAGGCGACTGTAAAAAAGTCCTATTTACAGATGAAACCCACTTTATAGTTCAGGGACAGCAGTCGAAATTCGTCAGGAAGTCTGACAATGAAAAGCTTACACCATCTCATATTGATCAAACCGTAAAACATCCAGTCAAGAAAATATTTTGCGGATGTTTTTCATACATGGGGGTGGATCTTTGGTGCCAATTGAAGGCATGATGAACAGCCAAAAATACAAATCCATGTTGGAAAAGTATTTGGACAAACAACTCCAAAAATGTCAACCCCAAGGAGGAGCGATTCTTCAACAGGACTCTGCTCCCTGTCACAAATCAAAGAAAATGAGCATTTTTCAAAAATAAGAAGATTATTGTTTTAGATTGGCCCGATAATTCGCCTAATCTCAACCCCATTGAAAATTTGTGGGCCATTTGCAAAGCTAGACTGCGAAAAATCGACTGTACCACTAAAACAAAAATGATAGAAGCGGCCATTCAGTTTTGGTATCGAGATGAAGGGACAACTGCCAGAAACTCATAGAATCTATGCCAAAACGGGTAAAAGCAGTAATTGCTGCCAAAGGAGGACATATTTCCTACTGAATGATGTAAGTTTACCTTTATAGTTTTGTCAAAATATAATTTTTTACTAAATAAACTGTTTTTTCATTAGAACAGCCTATGATTCCATTAATTCGCACAATACTGTATCAGAACAATATTAACAAATTTCTTTTCTGGGAAGGAAATAGGTTTTATAAAAGTTTCTCTGTACATAAAAGTCATACAAGATTCCAAATGATACTCATCTTTATAATATATCGCTACTTAAAATTAAAGACGAACGCAATAACTCTTTTTTATTTATTACAGCGGTAAATCGCGACGGGAAACAATGACCAAATCCTTCCTTCCACGATTAACTTCCTCACAATAATCCTCGAAAAGATCGTTCTGTTTCTTTAAATTTAAATATGCAAATAATCCGATCCGGATTTAGCAGCTTAAAAATATAACAGAAATGCAAATAATTAGAAGCTAATTACACAACCGCTAGAATCTCCTTCCGCTAGTCTATACCTCGACGAGTAAGTTATGCGGATACAATCAACTGCACAAGGCGATTTAAAATAAAACACAAAAATTAATCAAACAAATCTCCAAAAACTGTCTCGGTGTCACAGTGGTTCTTCTTTTTATGGTGCCTATTCGTTACGGATGTTGGACACTAACATGGCTATTCTGACTTTGTTGACTTCTTCTTCTTAAGGTGCCGTGCATTTCTGCGTAGGCGTCCACCGTACATCGTCTTGTCAGGTGAGATGTTAAATATTCTGGATTAAATAATTCTGTTTTTAGCAGCTTTTAGCACTTAGCACTTTGCACTTTATCATCTTAAGCACTTTGTTGACTGCTGCCCTGAAAAGTCCGGTAGTGGTTAAGTTAAACCATTTTCGCAGGTTATGCAGCCAGAATATTCTTCTTTGTCCTAGACCTCTTTTCCCATGCACTTTACCTTAAAGTATGGTCCGAAGTAGGTCATATAGTTGCCCAAACCTGCTACTTACTTCTGTTACCCAGAAGAAAAGTGTCTGCAGACCTTAAATACTGTCTGCAAAAATAACAGTATCATCAGCGTATCTTGTACGATGTTCAATCGTTCTAGGTTTATAAGTGTTCCCTCGTCTTTGTTCGTTAGGACAACGATATGACCTACTTCGGACCATACTTCAAGGTAAAGTGCATGGAAAGAGAGCTCCAGGTTGAAGAAGAATATCCTGGCTGAGTAACCTGCGAAAATGATTTAACTTAACCAATACCGGACTTTTCAAGGCAGCAGTCAACAGAGTCAGAATAGCCATGTTAGTGTCCAACATCCGTAACGGATATGAATGTGTATTGAACAATAATGGGGATAATATATATCCCTGTCGCACACCTCTTTTTATCTTTATGTCGTTTATTAACTGATCCCCAACTCTAATAACTGCAGTTTGTTCGTAATAGACATTGTTTAACATACAGCGATCTCAGCTGTCTAGAACATTCCTATCGCCTTCAAATGTTGTTGTCACATAGATAATCCATATTGTTTTTGTTTTTTTAATATCAACTATTGGATTTCCTTGAGCGTCTAATAAGTGCCCGGACTTTTTGATTTATTGATGGCTGATACTTCTTTGATATTTTTGTGGAGGTTGAAGGAATCGTGTTTACGTTTCAATATCTCGATTTCTTTATACTGTTCTTCCAGATTTCTATTTTAAGCTTCTCTGACAGCTTTTTTATCTCTTTGTCTAGAAATTAATATGCAACGTAGTCTTTCCGCTTGGATTCTCTTCTTCTGTCCATCAATGCTTTATGAAGGTCAACAAACATGAGATGGGTCTCTTCATTGGTTGCTATTTTTTTTCGATTGGCTGTTGTAGACAGAAGACACTGTGCAAGTCCTTCCTGGGCAAAAACCAGCCTGTTATTCTTCTTCTTGTTCCCTCTACTCTATCTTAATGAGATTTCTTAGAACGCGTCCATACACCCGGCTTAGTGTAATAGTTACCGATATTCCTCTGTAATTTGAGCAGTCCAACTTATTTCATTTTTATGGATGGAAGAAATATGAGCTACTTTTCATAGACTGGGTGGTGTGACTTTGTTTATATATTTGTTCATACATCAAGTAAGTACTAGAAAAAATTTATCTGTGCCACATTTTATTAATTCGTCTGGAATATTTTCTGGGCCAGGAGCTCTACCATTTTTGAGTTCAGTTACAGCTTTCTTCACCATATCAACTCCCACTACTATCTCTTCGCCTTCAACGAATACTTACGTTGGTGATTGTGTGGTATATTCTGCTCTACTTTCTGTTAGCAAATTCTCGTAGTGTTCTTTCCATTTTTTTGTTGGTATTAATGACACTTACCGTCTATACTACTCTATTTGTTGTCATTCGGCTTATATGATCGTTTCATTCTACTCTTTTATTTCGTACCCAGTTTTTTATGTTCCCCACCTTGCATCTATGTCGCATATCTGTATTTTTAACTCTGTCCCATAGTGTATAACCATCAATTTTTCTAATTGTTTCCATCTCTGCCGTTTCTTACATCCTTTTTGTCCTCTCTGTGTCAGGTCTTGTTTCTGCCGCGTATGTCATTATTGGTCTGATGACTGTTTGGTAAATTCTGATGTTCGTTTCTTTCCCGTTTGGTTTCTTTCCAGATTGTTTTATTTAGGCAGCCTGCGACTCTGTTTGCTCTATTCACTTGATCTTCCACTTCGGTTTCGAGCTTTCTGTAGCTAGACAATGTGATGCCCAGAGATTTAAACTTCATCACTTGTTCTATTATCTGACCTTCCAGCTCCAATTTACATCTTAGTAAATTTGCTGTTGTAACCATGCATTTTGGCTTTGTTGGGAAAATTAACATGTTAAATTTTCTGACGGCTATATTAAATTGGTGCATCATACGTTGTAAATCATCTTCACTTTGAGAGAGTAGTATTGCGTCGACTTCATAGCAGATTATTTTAAGTTTAAGTGTTTCTCCCATTTGGTATCCTTTTTTTGTTCTTACTTTTTTATTATTTCATACATAATCAGGTTGAACAATAGAGAAAAAAAAAACAC
The DNA here is from genome assembly GCA_918026665.1 of Diabrotica balteata. Classification (NCBI taxonomy): domain Eukaryota; kingdom Metazoa; phylum Arthropoda; class Insecta; order Coleoptera; family Chrysomelidae; genus Diabrotica; species Diabrotica balteata. The sequence goes on from OU898284.1 coordinate 4,963,943, forward strand.
AACATACACTGCTCACACTTAACTTTGAGCACTACTAATACTTTAAGCATTGTTATTGTGAAGAAGGATGAGTTTTCTTTTAAAGTTTTCTTTTTTAAATTATTATAGTTAAAAAAATCGTCTGGCTAATTGCTCTTTACCAAAGCCACCTAATTAAGTAAAAAAAGGACTCAGGTAATCTTCCTTTCTTATCCCATTATTAATTATAGATTATTATTATATGGATTACAGATTATTTACATAGTTTCAAAATCTTGTATTTTAGAAATTCGTGCAATTTTTTTACCCCATGGCCATGGTCTCGGACAATACAGATTATTAAGATAGCGCACTTGTGATTGAAATAATTACTGCTAAATTAGCATACGGCTTCGTGATATTGATTAATTGAGCACGTTTATTTATATTGTGTAACACAAAGTGTTAGCGATAAAGAAATAGGTAAACTCTTTGTTGTACCTACTTGTTCATTTAGTTAGATGAACTATTTAGTTAAAAGAGTTAACAATTAGAAATGCATTTTAGATATAGAAAACTGCTAGGTACTAAAAGAATCATATTCCTTATCAGATTTGTTTGGAAAAAAAATGTTACCGAATAAACCGTGTAGAAATTATAGTTTTTTGTTTAAAGTTTATATATAAGAAATTAAAGACTTATTCGATTTCTAATTAAAACAGCCACAATATAAAGCCTTTTGCATAAAAAAGTATTGGAACCAGACAGCAACAGTACGTCTTCAAAATTTGAACGAAACAGAAGATTTCTCCATTAAAAAAGGAGTAATGCAAGGTTATATACTGTCTCCAATGCTGTTCAACTTATACGTATAAAAAGCCTTCGCAGAAGCAGTAACAGACTCTAATAAGGGTATTAAAGGTAACGGCATATTTATTAATAACATCAGGTATGCCGATGATACAGCCATAGTGGCAGATAACATCGAAGATTTTTAATGCCTCTTAAATGATCTAACTCTTGCAAGTGAAGCTCGGGGTTTGAAAATAAATATCAAGAAGACAAAAATAATGATTATAAGCAGAAATGATTACCCCAACGCAAACATATATGTCTCTGGAGAAGAAATCGAACAGGTCAGGCAATTTAAATACTTGGGTTGTTTGCTGAACAAGGGTTGGGACACAAAAATGAAATAAAGAGCAGAGTTGAACAAGCCAGAAATGCTTTTTTGAGGCTTCGTAAGTTTCTGACTGATCGCAAATTGGACTTCAACCTCCGATACAAGATGCTTAAGTGTTACATGTGGCCCGTTCTCTTGTACGGAATGGAAGCATGGACGTTAAAAGCCAGTTCCATTAACAAACTTCAAGTGTTTGAAATGTAGTGTCTGCGTCGAATGTTTAGAATATCATGGACGGACAGGGTCAGTAATGACGAAGTGATCAGAAGAGCGGGTTTACATGATAGGGAACTTTTTAGTTATATAAAAAGTAAAAAGTCTGCATACTTGGGGCACATATTATGAGAAGAAAGATACACTTTTTAGCAACTGGTACTCGAAGGGAAGATAGAGGGTAGGAGAGGTCTGGGACGTAAAAAAATGTCATGGCTGCGCAAGATTCGACAATGGACAGGAATCCACAGCTATAAAATGCTTCGCAATGCTGCTAAAAACAGAATTATTTAATCGTGACTATTTAATAACTCACCTGACAAGACAATGTACGGTGGACGCCTACGCAGAAATGCACGGCACCTTAAGAAGAAGAAGCATAAAAAAACTTTTATAAAAGATATTTCAAAAATTTAAAATGGCCATTAATTGACATTTTTGGATTTTCAATCGTTAATTTTACATAAACTATTTGGTCAAAGTTAATTTAGCACAAGTAAAATTAAAGCTTTATCTACTTTTATAATATAGTGCTTATTCTACCCAAAATTTTGTAAAATAAAAATAAAAATAATCAAAAAACACCGTTTTGGTGTGTATGGAGGTGTTGAATTTAAAAATTCACTAATTAACGCTCAAAATCATTCATTTTTGTCTATACAGCTTGAACTAGTGCTCCAGACCGACAGAAAAACCAGCCAATATTGAGCCTATTCGACTACTTTAAAAAACAGTCAACTTTACTCATGTATTTGACTATAAATAGCGGTTTTTTAATAATAAACATTATATCCTTACATTATATTCTTAATTGTTATAAATATAGTAGCTGTGTTTTTTAAACAAATCAAAACTTTACTTATATTGGTCATAGAAAGGACTAGTATACGAGGAGCTGATTAAATGGCGAGTGAGCATAATGCAGGGTCAATCACCGACGGTAGAAAAGAAGAGATAGAAGGAAGCAAGATAACTCGCCGAGATGTCAACAGGAGGCCATACTAGTAGAATGTGGACATCGAGACACTGAAAATGAATGGATAGCAATAAGAAGGTTAACGAGAGCAAGTAACAAAGGAGATTAAGGAAGAGAATCGCGCAAGAAAGAGGAAACTTTACAGGAAAATCCGTACAGAAAAAACGAGGCACTGAAAAGAGCTGCGTGAAAGGCTGCATAAGAAAATCTGGGACCAAGGATACAGGATTGCCATGAAGAAGTTTCCTGCATGTCCTTTTACGAAAATGTCTATGGATAAGAACCTCAATGTAACAACAGAGCTCCTTCCGGACGGCAGATGCCATAGAGTACGGAGGGACGATGAAGCTGAGCGGGCCGTAACCTTTACCATAGATAAATTTGTCGAGGCACTGTCTCGACAAGTTTTAAATATGCGCAGGTCTATCGGACTGGCTCAGATACCAACTGAGGGTTTAGAAAAGGGCGGATTCTGCATGGCTTTCCATCTCTTTGAGGTCGCAAGTTTTTTGCCACATGATATCAAACTGCTTCTAAATACGTTTTACTTAAAATGTGTCGTTTTATAGATTTGTGCAAATTATTTAAATCTGAGTAACCCGTATTATTCCACACGTTTTTCTCACTTATATTAAATAATATACACGGAAAACAAAATAATCTCGAGATACTTTTACAACCTGTCAACCACTTAAAGGAATCGTATTTATTTTTGTTAAAATAACGTGTACCTTTCGTCGACTTGATTTGAATTTCCTGTAATGGTTTTGGACTGCCTAGAGATATATTATTACACTTTTCTTGAAAGTTAAATTTTGAAAATCCACATTTTAATAAATCAACAAAGAGGTCTCAAAAGCAATTAGAAAGGATATAAGGGCATATAAAAATGAGAAAATCTCGCAGACAATCGAGCACAACAAGAGCATAAAGATATTAAGAAGGAAATTGACGAACAGCAGAAAAGAAATCATTAGACTTAAGGGAAAGAATGGCAAACTAACGTCCAACAGAGACGAAATGCTAGAGATAGTAGAAGACTTCTATAAAACACTATACACAAATAAATTGGACTTAAGCCCGACAGAACATACAGAACAAAAAATTATGAATCAAGGTTCAGAAGATATTCCCGACATATCAACAGCTGAAATTTACCATGCTCTAAAGAAAATGAAAAAAAAAACAAAACACCAGGAGAAGATGGAGTAGTGGCAGATGCACTAAAAATCGTAGGCTCTGCTCTCATCAGGACAATCAAGCAGCTCTTCAATATATGCTTAGAAAACCAAGCAATACCAGCTGAATGGAATAATTCTATAACGCTCCTCATGCATAAGAAAGGAGATCAAACAGACCTCGAAAACTATAGGCCAATCAGTCTTCTAAGTCACCTGTATAAATTATTTGCTCAAATTATCACTGCCAGAATTGAGAACAAACTAGAAACATGCCAACCAAGAGAACAGGCAGGTTTCCGCCCTGGGTATGGTACAAAAGACCATCTAACTTGTCTAAAGGCCCTAATTGAAAAAACTATAGAGTACAACCGGCCACTAGTTATAGTATTTGTTGACTATAAAAAAACCTTTGACACTATCGAGATGGTAGCTATCTTAAGAGCTTTGAGAGATTGTAGAATCGACTACCGATATACCAGCATTGTTCAACATATATATGCAAATGCCACAACAGCAATAAACCTCCAAACCCCTACTCAAAAAATAAAACTAAAAAGGGGAGTTAGACAAGGAGACAACATGTCACCAAAACTATTCAATGCCGTAATGCAGCATGAATTCCAGATGTTAGAATGGGAAAACAGAGGTTTTTGTGTCGATGGCGAAAGGCTGAACCACCTACGATTTGCAGATGACATAGTTCTAATAACCGACGACTTAAAGGAGGCCAACGAAATGCTACAAGATTTACAACGAGTCTCCCAAAAAGTAGGGCTGGAAATAAACTTTGGGAAAACTAAAATGATGACAAACTTAGTACCTAGTGGACCATTGAAACTAGAAAACTGGCATATTAAAACGGTTTACAAATACATATATCTGGGATACGAAATACAAATAAGTAGAGACAACCAAACATGCGCATTATCTAGAAGAATAGCTTTAGGATGGGCAGCCTATGGCAAGTTAAAAGACGTGTTTAAGGAAAACATCACAATAAAGCTAAAGAGAAAAGCATTTAACCAGTGCGTACTTCCGGTGCTCACTTATATAGCTGAAACACTGACATTGACTAAAGCATCAATAAAAAAGTTACAAGTAGCACAACGAAAAATGGAAAGATCTATGCTTGGCGTAACTTTGAGAGACCGAATACGAAATGATGAGATACGGCGAAGAACTGGAGTGGAAGACGTCATAAAACGGATTACGAAGTTGAAGTGGAAATGGTCAGGACACGTCGCAAGACAGAGAGACAACAGATGGACAAAGAAGATTTTAGAATGGCGGCCAAGGGCAGACAAGCGAAATCGTGGAAGACCACCTACCAGATAGACGGACGACATTAAAAGAATAGTGACAACCTGGATCGCAACTGCACAGGACAGAGAAGAGTGGAGACATCTTGAGGAGGCCTACGTTCGATAGTGGACAAATTTGGCTGTGTGATGATGATGATGAATAAATCGCACACAATACAGCACTGTCCATTACAGTTTTCCTGGCAGGATTGAGAACTTGTACACAGTTGGGGTAAATCTGAATTGACTTCGGAAAAACTACTCAAATGCAAAACACGGCAAAAGCGCTGTAGTACTATGTGATATGCCTATGATAAGCAAATATAATATTGCATACAAAATTCTTAAAAATGCCGATCCAAACCTATACAAATTGGACCCGAGAGCCGACGTGTGCTGCCGCATTGAAGCGATGCTAGCGCGAGCAGAATGGTTTCACAAAATACATCCAAACATATTACAGTCATAGTGCAATGCATCCCTTGCATCCAGGCACCGCACGCCCCTGATGAGCACACTTTAAACTACTCATGTTATGCTTAGCTTAGATCTTTACTAAATTGGTACAAACGATTTTTTTTAATCTATTTTGTATCCTTCCTTTGTTGGATATAGGTCTCCCCCAGTTCTCTCCATCTTGCCCATTCTTGAGCTGGTTTCTGCCATGTGGGACCTCCTTGTTTCCTGATGTCATCTTTCCACCTCATCTGTGGTCTGCCTCTTGATCTCTTTGCATTGTATGGACGCCACTTTTCGATGGCATTGTTCCATCGTCCGTCTTGGAGACGTTCATTGTGTCCAGCCCATTTCCAATTCAGTTTTGCTGCTTGTTCTATCGCGTTTTCTGTCTTTGTTCTGGTCCTGATCCACTGGTTACGTTTTCTATCTTCAAGTGCTATACCCAACATTTGTCTCTCCATCGCTCTTTGTGCCTTCCTTATCCAATCCAAATTGGCCTGTGTAAATGTCCATGTCTGCACAAACGATTATGTAAACAATTTAAGCAAAATTTGTAGATATGTGTTATTTATATAAACAGTAATTTACATTAACATACTATTTATTCCCTGGTAAACCCAGTTTGGTTTTGAATCCGCTATATCTTGCACAATATAAAAAAATATATCATCACAAACTGACTTTAAAGTTACATTGGTACTATCATATCTCTTTTATTATCAGACCTCTTTGCTTATTCATTAATTAAATAATATAAAAAATAACGGTGAGTCTTGCACCTCTTCCGCTCTAAATTTAGTCAATTAATTGCCAGATTTCTTTATCTCACATTGTCGTGATTTTGTTAAAACCGTCAAGAAAATTTGTACAGGCCAAATTAAATATCGCGCTATCGCTCGAATCAGTAGCAATCTACGGATACCAATATTATCGGTGATTAATTCTTCCCTTCCTTTGACAATTCTCTTTATTATATCGCGTTGTTCCCACGATCCAGTCTCCGCTGAGGCCGGATGGGACAAAATCAAAAATAAGACAACGGTAGTCGGTAGATGCAACGACACACATTCGTATCTGTCACAGAGATAGCCGTACGTTGCTTACACTACATTCCACTTTACATCACCGAACATTTTACACTTACCAATACACTGTTAAAATATTTATATCCCTAGAGATAAATTTAATTAAAAACCGAAGTTAATTTTGAGAAAAAGTGTTGTATAGCAAAGTAACAAATGGCTCATTTTAATTTTTTTCACAAACATAAGGGTATATACAGGGTGAGTCATGAGGAACTTTACATACTTCTACCATATGTAGAGTCCCTCAGGGAGCATATCATGTGGCCACTAAAAAATGTCAACTCTTCTTCTTTATTAATTAACAGGGTGATTTGTGTAATTGACCATTTATTTCATTTTACTGTAGTGTTTATACGGCTTATTTGATTTTTTAAATTTTTGCATTATACAGTACACTACTATCAAGCATTCGACTAGTATTAGCTAAACCAAAAAATTCCAGGACTGGCTTTGAAAAAATTAATTTAGGGATTCGTATTAAATATTACACCCTGTATATATTTTTTTTTAAAATGGAATAAGTGATCTTCAAACTACATAAATAGCCAATGAAAACAACATATGCGACAATGTTGTCGCACTTTTATTAAATTTTTAGTGAACGATCAAATCTTACCAAAAATAGAACAACCATAATGAAGTATCAAATTATAAGGTATTTATGTATTTAAACAGGTAATTTAAACAAATGTTACAAATTTCAAACATTTTAATTAAATGAGTTCCTACAACATAATCTAATACGTAGAAAATTAACAACTTTACTGTCACTTTGTATTATCTCTACGATAGAATCAATTGTTTTTCAATTTTAAATTTTTACTCATAGATCATATTGGGGCATTATTTTCGATAAATAATAAATTAAATTGATTAAAAAGTCAAACCTCTTGTATGTGTTAGTTCTTGTTGATTGTAAATGATTAAAATTTTATGTCAAATAGTAATACATTGCATCAACTGTACTAAATAAAAATAAATCTAAAAAGTTTAAAATGAAGGTTGGCGTTGACCGTTTGACGTTTCTTGATATTTTATACCATTGTCATTATTGTCATTATCAATTGTTATTTATGTGTACAAGAATACATATTTCTTCTGTCATATCTACGTTAAGTACATTGTGTTAGTTTTGGTAGAGCTTTTGTTACTTTCGTTCAAAATGCCACATCAGTTTTCGACCACAGAATATGCAGACATAATATTTTGTTTATGGATTCTGCAATGGGAATGGTAGGGCTGCTAGTAGAGAATATCGCAGGAGATTTCCTAATCGTCGAACTCCCAGTCATCCAACATTTGGGTCAGTTTTTAATTATTGCGATAAAATAGCACTTTTCCTAGTGGAACAACAGAGCGACATGTAGATGAAGCGCAGGAAGATGACATTATGGACGCCGTTACTATGAACCCTACAATAAGCACTAGACAAGTAAGTCGAGAACTCAATGTTACTCAATCAAAAGTAAGTAGAGTCTTACAAAAAATAATCTATACCCATATCACATTCAAATGGTTCAGCGACTACATGCTGGAGATGAGATCGATAGGTTGGAATTTTGTAGATGGATTAACAATAATCCTCCAACGCTATACAGGACACTATTTACAGATGAAGCCCAATTCACCAGAGACGGGATAAATAATTCACGAAATTCACATGTGTGGGCAGAAGAAAATCCCCATGCTATTCGAGAACGTCGTTCTCAGTTAAGGTTTTCAGTTAACGTGTGGATTGGTGTCATAAATAACCAATTAGTAGGTCCTCACTTTTTTTTGGTCCTTTAACAGAGCAGGTCTATTTGAACTTTCTACAAAATATTTTGGCGAATTTGCTTGCCAACGCGAACGTTGCTATCTGAGGGATGTATTTTCAGCATGATGGGGCACCCCCACACTTTTTACTGGCAGTGAGACAACATCTCAATAATGTTTATGGCAACAGGTGTATAGGACGTGCAGGTCCTATTTCGTGGCCTTCAAGATCCCCTGATTTCAATCCCGTTGATTACCATATTTGGGGACGATTGAAGCAACTAGTTTACGCAGTCAATATTAATAACCGACAACAATTAATTGATAGAATTATACATTGTTTTAATACTACTAGAAACGATCCCCAGAGTATCCGTAATTCAATACGTCAATTAACAATTCGGCAACAAAAATATGTACAGGCTGCAGGGTTCCATTTCGAAAATCTATTTTAAATTATTTTTATTTTGTTACCATTACTGTATCTTTTCCAGTTCTAATTTATAGGTTTATCATAACTATGTACATATTTTTAGTTTTTTTTTAATTGTTCTTCGTTATTGTTAGTAGTTAGTTTTTGTTGTGCAGTGACTCAGTTTATCATTTCAATTAAGATATTGGAAATTTATAACATTTGTTTAAATTATTTACCTTATAATTTGATACTTCATTATGGTTGTTCTATTTTTGGTAAGATTTGATCGTTCACTAAAAATTTAATAAAAGTGCGACAACATTGTCGCATATGTCGTTTTCATTGGCTATTTATGTAGTTTGAAAATCACTTTTTATGTAGCATTTTAAAAAATATATATACGTGTAATATTTAATACGAATCCCTAAATTAATTTTTCCAAAGCCAGTCCTGGAATTTTTTAGTTTAGCTAATACCAGTCGAAATTTCCTCATGGCTCACCCTGTATTATGGGTTTCTGCGATGATCGAGGTATCTTGTATATCATTTGTGATTCCATCTGTCTCTGTGGTCTGCATCGTGGGTAGATCTGAGGTCTTTTGAAATAAATTATATGCATTAAAGAGTAATTTTAAATTTTCATTTGGTTTTTCGCAATTATCAAAACATTGAAATTGTAATATTTTTGCGTCTCCAACTGTGTGTACAAAATCTTCGTATTTTATTGGTTTTGTCATCAAATAATGTGATTAATACCTCTATTTGGGTCTATGACCTTTCCTAAACAAATGGAATAGTCTATTGCTTCAGGGTTCCATGGATAAAATCCAGATGCTTTAAAGCCATTAGTTATGAAATCTTAATATTTTAATTGACCAATTGATCAATTTTAATTAGTGGATGGTATTTGTGGAAGAAATGTTTCCTCTGTTTGGGGTTTTGAGTATTTTTTGGATATGAGGGATTTGAGGTATAGGTCGAGGAAAAGTGACCAGCTTGGTGGCATTTGTACCAAGTCAGTTTATCGGAAAGAAAAATTCGGTACGAACTATTTTTAAAATCAATTAGGACGGAGTACAGTAAAATTGTCTGTAGGTGCAAAGTAAACTTGTCTTCGAAAACTAAGTACATGGCTGTATTGCGGGTCTTGTATTTCAGCTCTGAGAAACGAAATCGGAGACATTAATTTAAACCCAATATTAATTAAAGACTGTTCAATTATGTCATAGGGTATAGATGGACATACGTTGGATAACACTAATAAAGGTAGATGTATATTTTTCCGTTTGACATTTTGGATGAGAACAGTACATTTTTGGATGGTCTATAGTTCCTACTGCAATGGTGTACTCTTCTGTTCTTATTTCATCTACTGCCGCTAAAATTATGGCCTGGGTTTTAGTTGGGAATTTTGTTAATGGTTGTTGCTTAGTGATGGTAGAATAAGTAATGTTTTGCTGATCGGGATTAATTGATGGTCCCCTGTAGTCAGAAGTACCACCTGCCTTTTGTCAAATTTAATCTTCTATCTTTTTTTTTAAATTTAAATTGAACTTTCATTTCAATAATCTTAATTTGGGTAGTTCCGATTCTGTTTATTTAAAAGTAAATAGTCGATCTAGCAATTAGCATGATAATGCCAAGAGTTGAAACTTGTTTTTTAAATAATTAATAAATACGAAATATAAATAATGTTCTTCATATGTACAGTGTGTAAAAGCCAAATGGAATAAATTCATTATTTAGGTTACTGTACATATTTATAAAAAATCCCAAAACACGTCAAATTTAAATTATAACTTGACATTGTTAAACGTGAAAATGCAACCTTCAACCCCCTTAGAATGACAGGTAAAACCCCCACTTTTTAAAATAGGAAGTATAGGCTTGTGATATATCGTTTGAAAGGTCTTTTCATTCTCGATTCAAAAATGTTGTCGCTTTCAAGTTTCTTAAGATTAATTAAGGTAAAATAAATTAAAATCATGTGGTTTTACCACATGATTTGATGCCTGAAAAAAAACGTACCATTGATAGATGCCTGAAAAAATGTAACAAATACATGAAAAATTAAATCAAAATGTGATATTTTACTGATTTCAATAATAAACTACATAGAAATAATATAATTATAAATTTTACTTAGATTTTGAATTTCTGACCTTTTGTTTAAATTATTATCACTTTTGCTAATACAAACCATTTCCAAAAAAGTTCTTTTGAATTTATTACTTTCACTACATAAAATTTTAATATTATCAAAGTCCATAATATGGTCTTTGTCGATTACATGCTCTGCCAAAGCACAAGATGGTTTCTTAATTCTGCAATCACTTTTGTGAGAAATAATGCGATTTGAGAGATTTCTTCCAGTCTCACCAACATACTCAGCTTCACACTGAGTACAACTAATGCTGTATACTACATCTATTTTATCTAATTTATCTATGGGATACTTAGTTTTGGAATACAAAGATGAAATGGTTTTGATGTTCTTTGTTGCTATTTTTATATTGTCAATAACCTTTAGTGTTTCTATTAATTTAGGTGTTAATTATGGTATAAACAACAGATAATGATGGCATGAACAGAGTTCAACCTCAAAAGATGATAAACATTTTAAAAGAGACAGACCGGGATGACAAAGAACTCATAATAATTTCAGAACTCTACTGGAATCAGACCGCTACATGAAAATTAACGAAGAAGAAACAGATCACATAAAAATACTATGTGGGGTTAGACAGGGATGTATCCTATCGCCGTTGATATTTAATATGTACTCAGGGAAATTTTTAACGAGGCTCTTTACGGAATAGACGAAGGCATCCTTCTAAATGGTGAAAGAGTAAACAATGTTAAATATGCCGACGACACCATGGTGATAGCAGATAGTTTAGAGGGACTTCAGAGGCTAATGGACAGAATAAACGAGTACAGTCAATAGCGCGGACTAAACATTAATACCCACAAAACGAAACAAATAATTATCAGCAAGGAGAATATAAACGGGGCTCATCTATAAATTAATGGGACGCAGATAAAGCGAGTAAAACAGTATTGTTATCTGGGAACTATTATTAACGAACAGTGGAGCAATGTACAGAAAATAAAGTGCCGCATAGGAAAGGCAAGAACGGTCTTTAACAAAATAAGCGCCATCTTCAAAAGTCACAACATATCCCTTGATACAAAAATGAGACATTTGAGATGCTATGTTTTCTCTGTGTTGTTGTACGGGGCGGAGGTATGGACGCTTACAGACATCACTATTAAAAAACTTAAAGCATTTGAGATGTGGCTTTATAGAAGAATGTTGAGAATATCATGGACAGCAAGGATCACCAACAAGGAAGTTCTAGGAAAAATGAAGAAGGAACCAGAGATTGTGTTTACGATCAAACGCATAAAATTGCAATATCTGGGACACGTTATGAGAAATCAGCACCGTTACTTGCTACTACAGTCTATATTTCAAGGTAAAGTCAAAGGTAAGCGTGGACCCGGTAGAAGGAGAATATCATGGCTGCGGAATTTAAGAACATGGTTTAAGAAAACCTCAACGGAGCTGTTTCGAACCGCAGTGAGCAAGGTTATGATTGCCAATATGATTTCCAACATCCGAAACGGATAGAAACCAGAAGAAGAAGAAGATGGTATAAAAGGTAGTGAATGATAATAGATGTTCTGATTGTTGGATACAATGTTCTGAGATTTAACAAAAGTTATTTATATTAAAAATATTAGAAAAAAGCATCCTATGTAGCATATCTGGACGATAAGAGTTTTCAATTAAAATATTTTTTAACAGTTGAGGATCTTCTTGTAGATAGTCTGGATGAGAAAGCTTTAAAACACGTTCTTTTAATCCTATTATAAGGTTCATTTTCATCTTATTTTGATGATGAGAGTAATTGTAAATAATAATAATTGTAAACACAATTGAAAGCTTGAGTAAAAAATAGTTAACAAATAGCCCCTTTTATTGACTCCAACCCACCCAAAACAGTTTTATATTTTTTCCAGAGAGTCACAAGTACTTTTTTTTTATATATATAGTTGTAGACAATTAAATTTGCTACAAATAACATTTAATAAAATTTTCTGCATTATAAGGCGAGAATTCAAGAACCCGGTCTTCTTAATACTGTAAAATCCAGAGAAATTAATGCAATTAATTAAACTTGTAGTAAAAATTACTCTATGAAACATATTTTATAATATTGCTTTAATGTCATTTTATTGTAAAATGACCAGATGAGAAGTTATAAGGTTCAAAAGGAAGTCTGTTCAAAAATTTTTAGTTGTTTTTGATTACAATTTTTTTATTTTCAATTGTACGATAAAAAAATAATAGAAATAAATTTGTACCAAACTTCCTCCCTTTTTTCTGAGATCGCGATCGGGGGACAAAAGTGGAGATTGAACTTAATCTTATATTAACCACCCCAACACATCAAAAAAATAAAATTGCGTCCTCTCAAAAATTTTATCTCAATGTACCTTTTCGATGGACTATGTGTTTCTTAAATATATACTTAACCGTTTTTAAAACTGACCAGCTGGCAAAACAACCCGTTGTAACACTTGTTTCATTTTAATTCACCTTATCTCGCTTTTATCTACATAACCAGACATTAATCTTTTCCATAAATTTTCTCAAATTTTTCTGACGTTTCGTCTAATTTAAACCAGTCTTTAATGTAAAACCTATATGTATGCTAATTAGGTAATTTTAAAAAACACTTTTGCTCCAATTTATTTTTAATTACATGTGCTACCCCGCCGCGTCTGGTCGAGAAATTAATTTACTTTACTAAAAGGAAAATGGTGTTTAAAAGAATCGAAAAAGCGACCTATCTCTAAATCTACAATGTTCTGTGTTAGAATACATGTACATACGTGATTCAGCGAAATTATCGACCAACCTCGCAATGGTAGGTGTGAACAAACTGAACTATAATAGTTTTTTTTATGAGGTATAGTTACTTATTTTTCTATTCGTTAAATTTAGTTTTGTTAACGGACAATGATACCTGATAAATTGAGCTAAAATGATGAGAGAAAGCCATGGCAATATCCTGAGGGCCTTATGTATGATCATTAAAAGATATCTCGTGAGGAAAACTGCTGGTTTGTCTCCTACTTCTTATGAATGTCCAAAAACTATTTGGGTCATGAAAATGTTATCTTCAATATTATTTTGATGCTGCATAAATTCACGTTTGATTTGCTTTTTAATAGTTTTCTAAGACTCCTAAGATTAAAGTCCCCCCTGGTATAATCATACCTATAAGACTGTTGTATATTACTCTCTTCTTCTTCTTCTGGTTCCTATCCGTTTCGGATGTTGGAAATCATATTGGCAATCATAACCTTACTCACTGCGGCTCGAAATAGCTCCGTTGAGGTTTTCTTAAACCATGTTCTTAAACCATGTTCTTAAATATTACTCTCAGTGTATGAATTATCTTTATATTCTAGTAACATTTCTAGTGTCGGGTGATAATAATCTTCAGGTACCAAAAGAGACCCAGACCTAATTAGATTGGTTATGGATATGTTTGACAGTATAAGATCAAGCAGTTTATTTTTACAATTTGAAATTGTATTATATTGATTTAAATTGTTTAGATTTTGAAATTCTTTAAGCAAGCTACTCTTTTTACAACTTAAGTTAATAAATCCAGGAATATTAAAATCTCCAAATATGATAATATTAATATTTTCTGACAATACTTGGTTATCAAGTTCTAAAAGTTCTTCATAAATATCTAACCTTGCACTAGAAGGTATATACAGAGTGGCCCAAAAGTCTGGAAACGGCTAATTATCTCGTAAAATTCTAATCAGAATTGTACAAATATTGTGGGATACGGAGGTTCTATATTTGATATTTACAATGTTGCCAGATTTGCCGTTTTTCTTATATTATTAGTAACTTTGGGTTTTCAAATACATCACCCTGTATATTCAGTCAATATTGGAATCTCCTATTCAATACGAGTTCAACCATATGTAACACTTATGGTTTTATGTAATCTGGAAGGTCATTAATACATAAAACCGAAGTCTGGCAACGCCTAAATTGTTTCAATAAACAATAACTATTTTCAAATACATTAAAATGTAACAATTGATAGCTTAGAATATATTTGAACATAGTAGTTACGTTATTAAGTGTTCAAAATGTGCTCAATTTGTGAGTTGACAGCACCCTAATCGATGGTAGAAGGCGTCTACCACATTTCTCCATGATTGTCTAGAAATTATTCGAGATTCATTAATAATTCGTTGCCTTAGTTCTGCAATACTTGCTGGTTAAGTATTGTAAACTGAATTTTTCAAGTATCCCTAATAAAAATAATCTTTAGGATTGAAATCAGGTGAACGTGGAGGCCATTCAATTCTACCTTGTCTACCAATTTATCGTCCAGGAAATATCTCATCTAAATATCGCCGAACATTTACAGCAACTATCTGACGTTAAGTTTTTTTCGACAAAAAATGACCCAATTGAATAAGTAACTACTATATCTGACCATACATTTAATTTTTGTGGTCTTTGAGTATGGTTTTCACGCATTCAGTCTTCAGTATGAATTTACGTCACACCAGTACCTTAAATTGTGTCAATTTATACTTCCACACAGTGTAAAAGTTGCTTCATCGGAAAATCATATTCTGTTAACGAAATTTTAATAATTTTCAATTTTATCTATCATTACCTCAGTAAACTCTATTCTACGACCAAAGTCATCTTCACTTAATTCTTGCAATAAGTTAATTTTGTATGATTTAAATTTATTTTTACGTAATAAACGTAAGACTGAAGAATGACCTACATCATGTACTTGTTCAACCCTGCCTGGGGATGTATGTGGATCTTCAACAAAACTTTGCTTATATCTGAAGTTTTGTTGTCATTGATAACTCGTTTCGGTCAACCTGATCGGTCTCTATCTTTTACTTCTCCAGATTCCTCAAATCGCCTTACAGATTTTTGTACCGTCGCGTCGTCTTATGAATAGGAGAACGGTTTAGAGAACGGCATTTTAGAGAAGCAATTTAAATTGCAGAACTTTTTGAACCACAACTACTGTCAATTTTAGTTCATAATCTACATATCTTGTACATAAATCTACATATTTTGCACTGTTTTATGTATTTAAGATCTTTCAGACTATATAAAATCAAGTGAACATATGGTTGAACTCGTATTGAATAGCTGAACTCGTGTGAAATTCACACTGAATGCGTGAAAACCATACTCAAAGACCACAAAAATTAAATGTATGGTCAGTTATAGTAGGTACTTATTTAATTGGGCCATTTTTTATCGAAAAAAATTTAACGTCAGATAGTTGGTGTAAATGTTCGGCGTTATTTAGATGAGATATTTCCCGGACGATAAATTGGTAGACAAGGTAGAATTGAATGGCCTCCATCTTCACCCGATCTTAGTCCCAAAGATTATTTTTATTAGAGATACTTGAAAAATTCAGTTTACAAAAGTTAACCAGCAAGTCTTGCATAGCTAAGGCAATGAATTATCGATGAATAATTTCTAGACAAACATGGAGAAATGTGGTAGACGCATTTTACCATCGATTAGAGTGCTGTCAACTCACAAATGGAGCACATTTTGAAGACTTAATGACGTAACTATTATGTTAAAAAATATTCTAAACTATCAACTGTTACGTTTTAATGTATTTGAAAATAGTTAGTATTAAAAAATGTATTGAAACAATTTAGGCGTTGCCAGACTTCTGTTTTATGTATAAAACCTTCCAGACTACATAAAATCATTAGTGCTACATATGGTTGAACTCGTATTTAATAGTAGATTCCAATAATGACTGAATATACAGGGTGATGCATTTGAAAAACCAAAGTTACTAGTAATATAAGATAAACTGAAAATCTGGCAAGATTTCCAGACATTTGGGCCACTCTGTATACACTCTGTATACACAGGAGACATACAATGAATATGTTTTAAACTTTACCTTAAGTAACAAGCACTCAATAATTATATTACCATTAACTTTAATACTCTCTAAAATAAATTTCTTTTTTAATGCTACCATAACTCCACCATTCAATGTCTTGCCACTCTATAATTCTCCTATTTTAAAATGTTCAAGCTTTTATGTTCGTATTAGTATAGTAATACACTAGTATCGGTTTTTCCGATACTCTCAACATTCTTATTGGCATTGAACATGTTAAACAGACAATTATATTTACACCTTCCCTGGCACATGGAAAGCTTGGTATTAGCATAAAAGATAACTCTAAAATCGAGTCGATTTTTTTAGTATGTAGACAAAGTTTTAAATTAAAAAAGTTATACTACGCTGTATAGTAACATATATTACAAATTACCAACAACTTAATAAGCAGGTACCTCTTTACATCAATATGATTTAAATAGCTTAAATTAAACCACCTTATCTGCTCCTAAATGGGGAAGTAATTCTAAATAATTACAAGGCGCAACCGTTTCTTTACACCTATAATTTGGTTACTTGTCTGCTGCCTACGAACAATGCTTTATCTATAGAATCATTAAACTCATTTAATGAAGGAAACGGTACATTCTTGAAAATTAGTCCGAAAATTGGGTGTTTAATGTAATATTTCACATCACCTTTTTATAATTATGCAGATATTTGATAGATACTGGAATAATTTGCAATTCGCTAAAGAAGCAACATTATAACACCATCATAATTATTTAGAACAATATTAAACGAGAAAATTATGGTAATTAGCAATATTGTGATCCCAATCTATAGAAACAGGCATTATAGTTTGAAGTATAGCAAACCAGTATGAAGTTAGCTCTGAAATGTATAGCAGAATTTTTATCCCTAGACTTATCTCTAGGCTCAGACAAATGTGCAAAATGCATATATTCCATATTTGTTTATTTTATGCAAATGTCTGGAGATTTTGCTTATTTATACAAAAAATTGAAAAAAAAATGCACAGTCGTTAATCTATTTCAAATAGCGAATTTTAAATAATATTTATTTACCCGTAGATTAGACTAAGAATTAGAAATTCTAATGTTAATTTTATTTTAATATTTCGGTCATCAATATTACCGATAGTACCTATAGATACTACCTAATGGAAACTGTTCAAAAATTTTAGTTTTGTTATCAGCATCCTTTTTTTTCACAAGACTTATATTATTTATAAGTTTATCTTTAATTTTATTACATCGTTTTATGCTTCTACTTAATATTTAACATCTATTTTAAGGGGGGAAATCCTCTAAAAATTTAAAAATAAATAAAACAACAACAGTTAGCTATTAGTAGATATATTTAAAAAAATGGTACAATGATTATTATCAACAAAATTAGTATTTGGTAGGATAACCTTTGTTTTTTAGGACAGACTCAATTCTGCGAGGCATGGAGTTGACGAAACGAGCCAAATCTTCTGGTGTAATAACTCTAAACCAGTTTTGAATCATGGCTTCTATCAGTCCTCTCTTGTTGCTTGGGTTTTGGCGTGATACTAAGACTTTCAACCTTAACCATAAAATTTCTATTGGATTAAGATCGGGACTATTTTCAGGTCAAGGCAGAACAGTAACATCATGGTTTCTCAACCATTCCATGGAAGTCTTAGCCGTATGACAAGGTGCTGCATCCTGCTGGAAGATGCATTGTTGGGCATCCCCTTCGAACAAATCTCTGGTAGCGACAGCAGTTTGGCTTGCAGTATCTCGGATAAGTTTGAAACTACAGGTGACGTTAACAAATGAAGCAGTTAAACTGGCGGTATTGGGTTATTTACAAATATATAATTGATAGTCTATCAGACAACTATCTCGTGCATCTGGTGTATCAGCATTTAGTGTTTATCAAAGTATAAAAGCCCATAAAATTCACCCCTTATAAAATACGATTATTTCATCAATTAAATAAAGATGATCCTGATGATCGACTTCAATTTCGTGAATACCTTAGTGAAATCATACTGTACTTTTATGTTATATGGTAAGGTTAATGGACATAATTGTCGTTATTGGAGTAACAGTAATTCTCATTTATTTATGGAGACGCATGTACAAACACCTTAGAAATTAAATGTATGGGTTGGCATTTTAGGAAACTTTAAATTTGTTAGAAGACGTTATTGATCCTCTGATCAATGATACATTAGAATCTGATATTAATCTTTTAGAGGATACACTGACTTTCCAACAGGACGGGGCACCACCACATTATGAAATAAACATAAGACTATTTTTTAATCAAAGTTTTTCAGGGCGTTGAATTGCTAGAAATGGTGGCCGGCCAGATCACCGGATCTTTCGCCTTTTGTTTTTTTTGTGTGGGGATATCTAAAATTAAAAATATACTTCTCCCGCAGATTAATAATAAAATTACTGTAAAAATAACGTTTTTTTCTTGTAATTGTTTCGGTCAATTGTTTATATATTTTAATTTAGCATCTCGCAAATCAAAGAGCGTTTTTCAGAAGAAGAAGAATTTTTCGCTGTTTTTTTTTCTTTATTGGCCTGTATTTCAAACACATATTTCGCCGTGTTTAATGGATTCTAAATCATTTCATAAATCCATTTCCCAAATTTTATCTATATAGCAGTTTTTAGGATTTAAATCATTGTCAAATTAAAAGTGAATTAAAAGTTTTGTTAGGTGTGACTATCAGGTCACGAAACAGTTATTCTTTATCGTTAATTTTTTTTTTCATAAATTTCGTGACATATGTTGATCAGTTTTTGCTAATTCACATTAATCCGTTATTTTACTAATAAAAACTTAACGTCATAAAAATTTAATTACCGACATCAAATAAGAACTAGAAATTGACAAGCCCACGTCTTATCAAATGATCTACTAGATCACTATATCTATTTTTAATGTGCTACTGTTGTCCTCACATTTTTATTGTTCCGGTTAGTCGGTAAAGTTTTTGGTCGTAGGACGAGATGTGAATTTTGTTTCGATTCCTACTTTCAGTTTATATCTCCCTTTCGGCATGGTACAAGCTATAATTTTTCTGAGTAACGAAGATGTCACTGACACTTTATGGTTTCGATATTTTGAAGGGGAGTGAATGTTGATATGAACAGTCGGGTATTAAAGGTATTAATAATAAAATTTCGCGATAGAATACAGTGGAATTGATAACGAGCTAATCGCTACAACTAACAATAACAAACTGCTGAACACTAGAGGTTTAGCCTTGTGCATCCAAAAGAATCTGACGATATCGATATGATAATAGTGTATTTGAGCAAAGTAAATACTTCTTGTAATTATGTCATCGTGTATTTTCATTCTTCTTCTTCTCGTGCCACTCCTAGCGGAGATTGGAAATCATCATGGCCACTGCGACTTTGTTAGCAGCGCGCCTAAAAAGTTCAATCGAACTACACCCGAACCATTCACGTAGATTACGAAGCCACGATATTTTTCTTCTTCCCACACTTCTTTTGCCCTTAATTTTGCCCTGCATGATATTTATTAAAAGTTCGTACTTTTCACCTCTCACAATGTGCCCCAAGTATTCCATTTTTCTAGTTTTCATCTCATTTAAAACTTCGCATCTTCTGTCTAAAGTTTGGAGTACTTGCGTGTTAGTGACGCGGTCCATCCATGATATTCTGAGAATGCGCCTATAGCACCACATCTCGAAAGCTTCGATGTTTTTTATGATTAACTGTTTTAGTGTCGAAACCTCAACTCCATATAACAGGGTAGAAAAGACATAACACCGCAGCATTCGTATTCGTAACTTTATATTGATATCACGATTGCAAAAGAGTTTACGCATTCTATTAAAGACTGATCTAGCGATTTCTATTCTACATCTAATCTCTTTTGTTTGATCAGTATCGTCTGTGATCCAAGCACCTAGATATTTATAACAGGGCACACGCTCAATCGTTGTATTGTCTATTACAAGATTAGCTCTGATGTTCTTTGATTTCGTGATTACCATAAATTTAGTTTTTTTCAAATTAATTTTCAAGCCGTAACTGTTACAGTATATATTGAGACTTTGAACGAGATATTGTAGTTCTACTAGCGTTCCCGTTAGGAGAACTGTATCGTCAGCATACCTTATATTGTTGATCGTCTCACCATTTATTATCAGACCAAGATCTTCTTCCTCGAGTGCTTGTTCACAGATAGCTTCACTATACAGATTAAATAAAAGTGGCGATAAGATACATCCCTGCCGGACTCCTCGACGGATTTGAATTTCTTCTGTTAGTCTGCCCTCAACCTTGACATTTGCTGTTTGATTCCAATATAAATTGCATATAATTCGAATATCTCGGCTGTCTATATTTTTCTTTATTAGAACTTGTCTTTGTATTTTCATTACCAACTGTCAAAAGTCTACGTCCTCCACATTTGAAGTTTTCGTGACCCTTTTGATCTTAATTAAATATATATTGTAACAATTATAATTTGTTATAAGGGGTTGAATGGAAGGACTGATCAATTACTGGGCTTGAGGATAGGGAAAGCAAATAAATTGAAACGTTTGCGAATTGCTACAAGTGTTTAGGTTGGACAGCTGAGTTATAGATAAGGATTCCTTCATTTGGGGAGGACTGGGGGGACTAACTACAAAAAAATACAACAAAAAATACCTACAGAGATGTCCTGGCAACACTACACAAGAAGATTCCTAAACTATTTAAAATAGGACGCCGTTCACAAAAATAATCTTGGTACTTCGAGAGAAAGGCTTTCCTTTCCTAAAAAATTTCTAGGGTAAATATATTTTTAAAAGAAATAATTTAAAACTCCTGGTTTACAGAGAAACATTACAAATTTATTTTTATTTTACATAAACAGTTATTACAAATAAAAATATTCAAATTTATGAACAAACTTTACATTTGAGTTTAACTTTCTAACAAAACAGAATTAAATCTATGTTTATCAACAAATGACATTGAACCTTCTAACAAAATAGATTTCAAAATAATGGTTGTGTACCAAATGACAGAGAAGAATATACTGACTGTCATATGTCGAAATAAAATACCACTCTTTTCTGAATTAATAAATAATTATCAAGGTTAACTTTATTCACAAAAAAATTAAAATATGTAAATTAGCTGATCCATAAAACTTATACTTATTTATAAACTTTTAAATTTAAATGAGAGCAAATCTTAGTCTATTAAAGGTTAATGTTTTTTTTTTTTGGAAAAATTTAACAAAACTAATAGCTTGACTAGCTAATTATTTCTTTGAAATTATTAAAAAAAAGGTTGTCACGTTTTTATATTTGTTCTTCTTCTTCAGATGCAAATCCACTAATGGATGTTAGCGATCTATTTCTTGCAATATGTATCATAGATTGTATGTCGTTAATCCCTGTCCATTGCCTTATGTTTCGGAGCCAGGACATTTTCTTGTGTCTCATTCCTCTCTTGCCTTGAATTTTACCCTCGATTATAAGTTGGAGGAGCTGGTATTATTCATTTCGCATGATGTGACCTAGATACGCCGTTTTCCTTTTCTTGGTGGTTTCGAAAAGTTGGCGTTCTTGGTTTCTTCTTGTAAGGACATCTATATTTGTGATTTTCGCTGTCCATGGTATTTTTAGGATACGGCGATAGAGCCACATTTCAGAGCTTCTAATCTGTTTATATCCCTCGTTTTGAGTGTCCAGCCCTCTACGCCATATAGCAGCACTGACTACACGTAGCACTTAGTAAACCTTAGTCTCAGTTGAAGATCAAACTCTGAACAAGTCAGTACCTTCTTGAATTTTACGAAAGCTTGCCGAGCTTGCGACATTTTACTTCCCTGTCCGATGCCCAGTCTTCAAAAAGCCACGATCCCAGGTATTTAAATCTACTCACTCTTTCAATGAACTTAGTATTCAGTGTTATGGTGGAGTTTTCAAGGGCATCCAAGTTTTTGGAGATGATCATAAATTTGTTTTTTTTTTGTATTAATTTCTAATCCCATTCGCTTACTGTATTCTCCGATTATAGTGACAAGTTGTTAAAGATCGACTTTCTTCTTCTTAACATGCCATACACCAAAGTGCGTAGGCGACTATCTCATTACTAGAATTCTGTTCTTGGCGGCGTGACACAGCTCACCTGTATTGTGTATTCCTGTCCATTCTTTAATATTCCTTAACCAGGATAATTGTTTGCGGCCGGCTCCTCTCCTACCTTCGATCTTCCCTTGTAGGATTAACTGTGGTATTTCATATTTTGCTACTCTCAATATGTGCCCAAGGTAACCAATCTTGCGTTTTTTAATTAATTCAAACAGTTCTCTCTTTCCACGCCGGCTCTATTAAGGACGTCATCGTTTCGAACTCTATCCACCTAAGGTATGCGTATCATTCTTCTCAATGACCACATTTCAAAAATCGACTATATTGTCACAAATTAAGACACCATCATGGGCGCCGACTTGCCAAAAACTTTGGGGGGGCTTAATCTCCTCGGTGGGGGGGTGTATGAAAACATTTTTAGACTAGATCTTTATACATGCCAAAGATTAGTAAGCTAGAGAGCAAAATCTGGATCTTTTCCGTTATACGTATACTACCAATTATTTCTATTACGTACATCGCGCCGCGGCGATTAGGTTAGTTTCAGGTTATTATATCCTTATCCCTTAATCACTAAGATATGATAACTTGAACCTAACCTAACCGCTGCGGCGCGATGTAAAACGGGTGGTATACAATAACATTTGTTTAAATGTTGACTAAAAAAATTCATAAAAAAGCAAAAATCGACTTTTTGTTGAGCGTATAGCATTATTTGAAAGCTTGTGTTTTGATTGATTGTTTAAAAATTTTTAAGTGCAGATGGCACATTGTTATTGTTAAAGTTTTTCTTTCATAATAACAACGGTTATTATTACCAGTAAACCAATTAACTTTACGTTTACTTTTAATAAATATGTCCATCGTCTGTAAATTTTTTTATTGTTGAAAAATATTCTTACTTTACTTATCCTTTTAAACGAATAATTTTCTTTGAATTCAAAGTTAGATTCTATATAAGGCTACATTTTATTGTTAGTTTGTATTCCTTTTTGGCAAATATCAAGTATGAAAGAAAAAATAGGTAACAAAACTAACATAAAAGGGTTCAAAAGCTATTTATTTTAGATAAAGGTAACATAAGTTGCAATTTACATCAAATTATTGTAACTTGTATTGAAATCATATAATTAGTATTAAATGAAATTATTGTAGCCTGAATAACAAAATAAACTAACTAACAACTGCTTATTTTTTAGTTTGGTAAACTGCCAATGTACGGTCATATAAGGAAAAATAAACATTTCCAAAACTGTCTAAAAACATACGTACTTTAAGAAGGTGAAGTTTTATTTGTCGGAAAAGTCGAATTTCCCGTAGAAAATGAAACTAAAAACTAGGCATACAAATGATTTAGATGTTCTTGATTTTTTAAACATAAATTATTATAGAATAACGGAGTCCAAATACTTTTTTAGGGCGCGATGTATATATGGGGTGGTATACAAATAATGGAAAAGATCATTTTTGTATTCTTGAGATTTTTTGTTCTAAAAGTAGGTACATAAAGTTCTTAGATAGTTTTGGACATTTTCATCTTTTTCCGCATTTGAACGTACATCGGCAGTTTTACCAAACTAAAATATAAGCAGTTGCAAAAAAAAAACTGTCATTAAAAATCATAAAATAACATGTAAATTGAAATTAGGATAACATCGAAGTTGAGGGTTTACCGGAAATGGCGGAAAATTGCAGTCTATCCTTAGAAGAGTGCAAAACAGGATCTTCTAACATGATTTCTTTTAATGAACTCGTTGATGACTGGACGAATGTCTATTTCATCCAAAATATCTTGATGGGCATGAGTAATTGCTAAGTTGTTGAGTCTCTTCTGTCCCATGGTAGCTCTAAGGTACGTTTTGAGACGCCGTAGGGCACTAAACGAACGTTCGTTAGTTGCTGACGTCACCGGCACAACTTGAAGCAGCTTCAAGCATTTCACAAGTTCCGGTAACATTTCCTTTACACTAGGTTCTAGTACAAAGAACTTTTTAACGTCGTTTAATGTATCAAGTTGCACATTCTTTTGTTTCGAAATGTCACCCAGCATTGACAGATGTAAGAGTAACCTGTCAGTGTCCAGATCATTTTGAAAAAGCTCTTTAGAACGTGTCATATCACTTTGTTGTCCTTTCTTTAGAACCGAAAGACACTCCCTCTCCACTGCAATCACTTTCAACAGTCCTGTTGAGTCGAATCTACTGGTAACACAAGACTTGACAGTTTCACAAATTTCGATGTATACGACTTTAAAATATTCAGCTGGTGTGTTGAATGTGTGGGGTGGTCCAGCCTCCTTGTTTTCGTAGCGTTGAGGAACGCGGCATTTCCGTGCTAGTTCCGGTTCACCTACTGATGGTGGCTTTACTTGTAAACAAAACTTCCAGAAGTCTTCAAATCCTCCACGCTTTTCTTCCAAAATACAGGCTAGGTTAATGAACATATCTTCTAAATCAGTTACGCTCAAATCAGGTGATTGAACTTTACGATTTACCTCTTCCACTGGGTTCATTACATAGCAATAAAGCTGTAAAAACAAGTAAGTCTTGAATTTCAGCATAGATTCCAAAAAACCTGCACATTTATAACCTGCGTCGTTCTTATTCGAAGAAGAGATGGTTTCAAACAACTCCAGAATACTTTCATAATTTTTCAAGATTTGTTGCACACTTGATGCTCTCATTGTCCATCGTGTTGGGCAAAGCGGTCGAAGTCCTACTTTATCACTTAGACTGGTAGCATTGGCACTGCTTACACATCTGAATATTTCCATCCTTTTAGGGGATTCTCTAACATTATTAATTATATCCTTTGCAAGGTTCATTATGTCTCTCATACAAGTCAGGCACCGAAGACTGTCTTCAACTGCTAAATTGAGGCTGTGGGCAGTACAGTGAACGTAAATGGCCTGATCCTGCACGTTTAAAATTAACTGTTGCAGTCCGTTGAATTTTCCACTCATATTGGAAGCGCCATCGTAACACTGTCCTCTCAATTTTTCCATAGACAAATCCAAACGTAAGAGGATGTCCTTGACAATACTGAACAGAGTTTGGGATTCAGTGTTTGGGGTTTCATATAGTCCAATAAAATCTTCATTGATGGTCAAATCATCATTTACTGTCCTGATACAAAATGATACCTGTTCGTGAATTGAAACATCACTAGTTTCGTCCACCATTATGGAAAAGTGCCCACATTTCTTCACGTTAACTAAGACCGAGCGCAAAACAGACTGACCTAGCAAGTCAATTATTTCATTTAGAATATCGTGGGATGTCCACTTATAACCCGAACGATTTAGCCAGTCTTTTAGTTCTGGGACGTCTTCTTTCCTAAGTTCCAAGAGTTGCAAAAAATTTGAGTTTATATCCTCATGTCCTCTAATTGCTAGACCTTGTCGGCATAGGAATTTTAAAGTTGTGAAAATAGCAGTTAACGCTAAACGGGCTTTTTTCATATCATTATTCATGTGTTCATTTAACTGGGCAGCTACGGTTGAGTTTGAAGCAGTTGACAATTTAAGAATACCCTCCTTGTGGACATTTGTAGTTTCATGAGTGCGAAATTTTTCCAAGGCCCTTTTCCAGTTTGAAAAGCCGGCAGAAGTAAACGCATCTTCTTTCTTTAAAGTAAACTTTATAAGGCCTTTCGCTTCTGCCTCTTTGCAAACTTTACAAAATGCTTTGTCAGTTTGTTTTTCATATTCTAACCAAGAATATTTGGTTAACCATGACTTTTGAAATGATCTTCCCTTACCCTTACCGATGATATTATGGTTGCTGCTGCTGCTCAAATTTAAGCTGTTACTGCTGGCAGACGTTCCAGATACCGGAACAGATGATTCTAGTGCTGGGAGTGGAGTTGTGATCCTATCAACACGCGCCTTTTTAAATACAAACTTATCCATATTGTATCACTTTACAATAATTCACACTCAAACACTACTCACTGCTTACTATCAATCACATCATTCACATCAACATATAGAAACACGACGTAAACTAACTGCTTGTGACCGTGCAAACGGAACAACGGAACTGATTGCAAGAGCCAGAGCCGACAAGACAACCGAGGCGGTAGACAGTACGTTTGTTTTGTTTACAAAGAGCGCGCTAGGGGTGTCTGTAACTCATCCCTCCTCCCACCACTCCACGGCCAGCCAGGCGGCCACAACTTCAACGCAGTGACCTTGGAAAAAGTCACGTAGGCAATCTATTTATAACTTGCTAACTGGTGGAGTGGCGACAGGTAGAGCTACAAGTTGCGGTTTTTATTTTTATAATGCTTTTACTAAGTATTAATTACTTGCAAACACGTGTTAGAACACATTTACTAATAAACTAAGTTTGCCAATATCATTCTGCTTATATCATCATGTACAATTTGATAATAAAGTAAATATGGTTTAAAATTACATGAATAGGCATTTAAAACCTTAGTACATGTATTTAATTACCTTCTAAGGATTTAAATTAATAGAAAGATTAATATGATGTGAATTAGGTTTATTTAAAGTAAATTAAAGAAATACTGAAATGCAAATTTCTGAAGTATTAAATGTCAATGTCATTAAAATAAAATGGATGACAACTTAACAGAACTTCAGTATTCCGAATTATCGCGAACTTACATTGGCGGAGGTTAATTCTCTCGTTCATTTCCATGAGATTGTTCTTTTCAGCACATTCTGCGGCAATCAAAAATCTGTTTCCGATGCTTTATATACTCTTTACTCCTTCGAAATTTAGGGGGGGCTACGCCCCCCCTAAATTATTTTTGAGGGGGCTTGAGCCCACCCAGGCCTTATGGAGTCGGCGCCCGTGGACACCATCATCAGCATATCGTATGTTGTTGATCAATACTCCATTCACTTTGATTCTCATCTTTGCATCCACCAAAGACTCTTGAAATATCGCTTCCGAATAAATGTTAAATAAAAGAGGGGAAAGCACACATCCCTGTCGAACGCCCCTTCTTATATGTATGGGTTTGGATATAGAATTGTCTATTGTTAACTGTGCCGTTTGATGCCAGTACAAGTTTTCAATGCATCTTATGTCTTTTTGGTCTATATCAACTTTCTTGAGGATCTGCATTAACTTGTGGTGTTGGACACGATCAAACGATTTTAAATTTGTTGACAAAACCCAAAATTAAAATTTAATGTTTTGAAGATTAGGCTCTAACAATGGAAGAGCATTTACGCTAAAGTTGATAAGTCCAAGTATTACAAAGTACTAAGTATTACAAAAAACAAAAAAAACCATACAACTAAAGTTGAAAACCTGGATTTTTATCAAGATATAAACAAGGTTCTTCAAGTTCCCACTTACAGTTTTCATGACAGTTTGCATATTGGGATTATCCGAACAAATTTTTTACCCTGATTAATCAGTATCTTTCTAATCTATCTATCTATTGAATGACTCTTTTTTCAATAACTATCTATCAAATGGCTCATTCCTCAATAACATTTTGATCCTTCCAAATGCCCTGTCCGCTGGAAGAAAGCTATGTTTTCTTACAGGAAATACTATTTTAACCATAGTTATAGATGTGGTACTATTAACTTACCAATACATTAGCACGTGTATAGCGTGTTAGTGTAAGTAGTAGCATTTATTTTTGGAGAGAGATTTTGAGAGAGTTTAGAATATGTAAAAGTGCAGATGCTACTTCTACACAGCCTCTTCCAGCTTGATCTTCAAAATCATTCAAAATTATATATTAACTTATTTTCCTTAAGTAGAAAGTATCAGAAATATCTGTTTTGGCAAGGTTTGGACTTGTTCTAGATCGAAGCAATAAGCTAAACAGTTTTCCGGCATTTCCTTCATTTATTTGTAGAACGGGTTAGGTTAGGTTAGGTTAGGTTAGGACCTAATTAGGGCAGTTTATGAATTCTTTTCTCAGTCTGCAGAGCAATTTTTTTAGCAGGATTTGTGTGTTTTTTAAAAGTATTATTAAGTCTTCCACATTAGCTGCCTATATAAGCTGAAGGAGATTTAAAGCCAATGTTAAACTCTTTTGCAAAAATTCTTTGAAATGTTGAAAATAAGACAATTTTAATTTTGGCAGCTCAACGGCATAGACGAAACAATTTTTTGATTGTTAAGTTACAGTTAAGATAAATAAGTTTAAATTTATTTCGATCATTACGATTTTCGGTACCCTCCAATCCTTTTAAAAAATTCCGGACTTCTCTGCTTGAAGCTAACTTATGTGATATTTTATCCCCTCTCATCTTTTCTTACGTACACCGCCTTATTCCAAGATTTTAGAAATTCTAATAAACTCTAGCTCTTGAAAGCTTAAATGCCGAAAGGAAAAAATCGGGAACATACTGTTTTGTGGCTGTTTTGCTAAGGTATCTAAAAACAACATCTCTTACTTTTAGTTGCTAAAAAAAATTAATATTCTCCAACTTAATATGTAACTAATAGATTTGTCGAGACTTTATCCCACCTCGTTTTCTCAGGCGGTTCTTCTACAGTTAGAAACCTACAAATCAGCCTATCCTGTTCTATTTTAGAATATTCATGATACAATGTTATATATTGATATATATCTTCATATAATTGTACTTTCTTAATATTTTTTCCAAGACAGTTGTAACAGTAATTTTTAATAATATATTTACCTTTTCCAAATTTTATTTTTACATTGAATCCTGCTTCATTTCCAAATTAAGTATATTTTAATCAAATTCTATATCTGCGCTTTTAATACAGTAAGTTGTTTAATTTACCAAAACAAAAATTTCAGTGTTAGTGTCCAATGATCTTAAACCAATTTAGTATGAAAGTACCTCACCGGGAGACTCGCAGTCACTCCCACTTAATAACCTATAAAAACATTACGCATTTTACGACTTACCAGATTTTTGTATCCACCTTTTCTCTCGATCTTGATGTTCTTTATTTGGGTAATAAAACCATGCATTTTTAAACACAAATAAAAAACGAACTGTCTTTCTAATTTATAACAAAGATTATTATCCGAGTGAAGAAACATTAATTTAAAAATCGCACTACTTAGATACAATAGAACAGAAATGTTGCGTCTGAGTCTTAAAATCTGTTTTATATTTTGGAAGTTTTACAGCAATTGTTTAAAATTATCTTTTTCCTGGTACAAATTCATTAAGTAGCGTAAAGTTAATGCAATTTTTCTTTATGTCATATAATATTCCCAAATTGAACGTAAATAATTACGTTACTAGAGGTTCACCAACGAAAAGCAGACCGTGCTAGATGTGGTATGAAACAAGATGTAGAGTATGCACAACAAAATCCTGAAGAAATGACAGTGATTACATTTGACTTGATGAGAACGTTGCTCACACCAGTTATCAGCACTAGGAGTCCATAATTTGGCTACTAATAATGCTCATATGTATGTTTGGAAAGAGACACAAGCATCAGGAGAACCTCAAGAAATAGGATCCTGTTTACTGCATTATTTTAAAAATGTTGTTACAACAAAAAATGTAATAATATATTTCGATCAATGCGGGGGGCAGAACGGTAACATTAAAATGGCTATCCTTTGCGATTTTATTGTGTCACATTCTGATATTGTGGTGGAAAATATTGATCATAATTTTTTAGTCAGCGGACATTCTTACCTTACCTGTGACCCAGATTTCTGAGTAATAAGTAAGCAAAATTTTTTTTTAAAGATATCTACATATCTGACGACTGGATAAAGGTAATAGCACATGCACGAAAGAAATCATATTTTACGATAATAAAGAACACGTAACACGATTTTTCTTCTACTAAGAAGTTAGAAAGAAATATAGCAAATCGCAAACTTAATACACAAAAATCAAAAGTCCAATGGTTCAGTGGTTGCAATACAAGAACACAAATCCAGCAAAATACAATCCTAGAAATACATTCAGGGAAATACTTCAGCTAGATTATCTTTATCCCGATGGACGTCCAATAACCAAAGCAAAAAAAAAGATCTTTCGAATTTCCTTTCATTTATACCTCCAATACATCATGGATTTTACACAAGCACCAGAATGATAAGATCCAGTATACAGCAAGAAGAAGAGTTCATTAACGATGAAGATTAAGTATTTTTGTTATTTTGTTTTTTAATAAAGCATATTTTCAACATTGATATTGTTTAATTGTATTGTACTCTAGGTCTAATCCACATTTCTATTAAATTTTTTAAGGGCACACTGATGCAGAAGCGGTCTAATCCACAAAAAAGCTTAAATTTTTATATTTTTGTAAAATATACTGCAAGATCTTTGATTTTTTTGTAATTAGTTAATGATTTGTACACAATGACTATCTTTTGGCATCAGATTTTAATTTTATAAACTTTCAAAAAAAAAACGCTTATATTCTTAGTTCATGTAAATCCTTTTACATTAATTTTAAGTATGTTTTAGACTATAACATAAAATGATATAAGAAAATGGTATAACAAAAACTTACATGAAATGATTGTGTACAATATTAATACAAAAAGTTTTGTGTATTACATTGTCACATTTTCATACTAGAATATGTTATGTGATTCGTCGCATTACATGCTAAGAAGTATGTTTTTATGTTGGTACATGGACTGTTAACCTGTTCTTCTATTTCTTTTAACAATATTTTAAGCTCATTTTCTCATAGATATATAATACAAATTTTGCCCTAGTTTCACCTTTGTTATTTTATATAAGATATATTATAATGATGGATAAGAAAATTCTATTATTATCTGCTGCTTCTATTGCAACATTTCTTCTTATTCAAACAAGCAAGAAAAAAAGCCAACGCCAAATATGTGGTCTAGACCTTGGCTTCACAAAAGACAGGAAAATCGTGGTGTTTTAAGTATGTTGGAAACATAAAGACAATGATCCTGAAGAATAAAAGCAGTTTATATTATATTATTATCTGCTGCTTCTATTGCAACATTTCTTCTTATTCAAATAAGTAAGAAAAAACGCCATGATTTTGATTTTAGGTTGGCTTTAACTTTACGTTTCTTAGCAAAAGATGAATATTATCGTTCTTTGATGTTTTCAACTCCAATTCATTAAAATACGATTTGTTTGATAGTACCAGAAGTATGTAAAGTGATTTATCATAGACTAAAAGACGAATACATGAAGATACCTCAAACTGTAAGCGAGTGGCAACAAGTGGCAAGTGACTTTGAAAATTTGTGGCAATTTTCAATGTGCCTTGGAGCAACTGATGGCAAGCATATTAACTTTCATGCGCCAGTAGCAGTGGATCTTATTTTTACAATAATAAAGGGCAGTTCAGTCTAGTACTGCTTGCAGTATCAAATTCTGAATATAAATTCCTATATGTTAATGTAAGGGTAAATGGAAGAATGAGTGATGGTGGTGTATTCAGAGAATCCTCACTAAAAAAAGCCATGGATAGAAATATACTTAATTTTTCTCCAGAGCAAAATTGACCCATGAGCAACATTGTTGTGCTCCATATATTTGTTTGCGATTATGCATTTCCCTTATTACAACACATGATAAAACCTTATCCCACAAGAAATTTATCAAATGATAAAAAATTTTAATTATCGTTTGTCTCGAGCACGGAGAGAAAATGCATTTGGCATAATATCCAATAGGTTTAGAGTGCTTTTATCAACAATAAATTTGAGCCCAGATAAGGTTGAAACAATCACTCTTGGCTGTTGTATCCTGTACAATTTTTTAATTTCAAAAAATTCAACGTATGCGAAAACTGAGAAAATGTATGCATACTAAATCTATCTTAATCACAATAGGACAGCAGAAATTACTTTATCTGCCAGAGATAAATTTAAAAATCATTTTATGAATGAAGGTTCTGTACCTTGGCAAAGTAAATGTTTTATGTAATTAAAATAGTATTGTACAGATTTATATTTAATAAAACACAATTTTTATTGTAATTTTTTTATTGTTTTTTACCAACTACAAAATATTCCTTCCTGTGGGCTTCCTACAAAATATTGTAAATCATTTGTTTAACTTGTAATAATCTTTTTTTAATTTTTATTTTTGAAAGTCTCTCTGTCACATATTTTCCATAAATGGAGTTTTTATCTTCATTTGTTGCACTACTTATAGCACGTGAAATGCTGTCTAAAGCATCTGATGCTTTATCTGTTAACGATGGTTCCACCTTCTTTTTTTTTTATTTGGTGTCTTATACACTTCATCTAAAGTTTCTTGAACCTAATTTGAAAGAGGTGATAAAATTCCATAATCACTTACTTCATACACCATATCTAAGTCGTTACTTGACGAACTGGCTGTTTCATTGATATCGAATGATGAGACTGCCTTTCTTCTTTCTTCTTTAAGTGCCCTCTCCGCTACTTAGTTTGGCAATCATCATTGCTATTCGTATCTTTGAAGTTGTTGCTCTAAATAATTGGTTAGATTTGCACTGGAACCAGTCTCTCCCCACGCTTCTTTTTCCCTGAATTTTTCCTTGGATAATTAACTGGAGCAATCGGTACTATTTCCCTCTCATCACATGACCAAGATATTCTAACTTTCTTCTCGTGATGGTGATCAACAGTTCCCGTTCTTTGTTTATTCTTCAAAGAACTACACTATTTGTTATTTTGTCTGTCCAAGGTAGACTTTTTGTCATCAATAAGAAAGGTCTACGACAAAAAAAAGTTTGCAAAAGTTATTGCCAAACATAGAGAAACTAAAGAAAAAAACTTAAGAACTTGTTCGTAGTGCAACAAAGTTCCTCCTACATCGACATTTGTCAACGTCAGAACTTGATACTGTACCCGAAAAACAAAAAAAACTTTTCCAAACTGTTATTCTATAAATTAATATTTGATTTTTATTTGACCAACATTTCATTTGTTATTTGTACATCTCACAGCTCTTCGGTTTTTTATTGCTTTCATTCGATGTCTTTTGAACATTGTATAATGATATTTAAACTAAATCCAATTTATATTCCGTAATTTATACTGTCAGCATCTTTTTAAAAAAGAACTCTGTATAAATTACACTTTATATTTCCTCACTGTCACCTGGGTGTGTTCGAACATTATAGGGTTAGTCCACCAGAGTACCTACGAATGACAGTTTATCTATATAAGCAAGATGGATGAGGATGCCGTAAGCCCTCTAGTCGCTTTCGATAACGTCCGATCGAGGATCTATATTTGATTTTGTAGCTGTCACTAGTGTCAAGCCGATGTTCTCAGCTCCTTGCTCCATAAAAGATCAACATCTACAAGTCAGTATTAAATCTTTTTGGTACTGGCGGCAATTATCTACAGGGTGTACATTGTTTTTATAAAAAAATTATAAACAACATGATTAAAGCAATTAGATGTAAGAAACTATATTCAATAAGTAACGTATTTCATAAAGCTTTTATTAATAGTAAGGAGGGTGAAGGTATAATGTGTTAAATAAGTACACTGATTAGTAAAATTATTTTATATTTTCTTTTTGGTCTTTATTCTTTTCTTTTTATTATTCGATCTTAAGCTGTCGTAGTATAGCGGAGATTAGGGACGGATGTAACATTAGGTGGAATGCATAAAACATAGTATTTGCTAATGCTTCAAGTAATTCTACATTTTTGTAGTACTTACTACACTTACAAAGCATGTTTCTTTCCTCCGTAGTATTTGCTACTATTTACCAGATACGTAGAAGAATGATAGATAGATAGATAGAACGTTTGTGAACGTAGTGATGACGATATCCAACCTCCGATTTGGAGACGGCACTTAAGAAGAAGTGCAGTTTTATTCATACAGTGCGCTGGAATAAGTGTTACCCCCTATATTAACTCATTTGTTTTTGGTATATAAGCAAAACGCTCGGAGAGCAATTTCGAACTTTAAGCAATCCTTCTTCAGATGACAGTCATAACTTTATGACTACGGATAATATAAAAGTTAAACAGAAGAAATTTACTTAAAGAGAAATAACTGGATAACATTTCCTAACACTAACGAGTTGGTTGAAGTTGCTATCAATCAGTGGGCAAATACCAATAAGCAAATGCCCAATGTTATAGGTGCTATTGATTGTACCCACGTTAAAATAACAATGCCACTTCCTATGGTGAAGAATACGTAAATAAAAAAGTATTAAAAAAATATTCCATAAAACTACAAGCTACTTGTAACGCCCAAGAAATGTTTACCAGTGTCGATGCGAGTTAGCCAGGTTCCGTGCACGATAGTCGCGGAATTTGGCGAAACTCCATAGTGCATCGAATTATGTATAATAAGGTGCAAGGAACAGCCTTGATAGCTAAGGTTACGGTAGCTAGTGCTACAGCGGGAAATACAGCATTTCATAGATATAAAAAAAAATGCTTAGAGATAAGAAGATAAGCTGAAACACAAAGAGGTAATCTAGAAAACGACCATAAGAACAATAGTGATATATACCGCAGAAACTTTTACATTAGCAGCAAGAAAAGAAGAGCAATTAAAAGTGTTTGAGGGGAAAATTATAAGAAAAATACTGGGACAAAAGAGGGAAAACGAAGAGGATGCAAGACAATGGATGAATCACGAAATACAAAAATGGTTGGGTATAAAACCAAAGGCAGACCTAAATTGATATAGAGAGAACAAGTGAAAAAAGACTTAAGGAGTAAAAAAATTAGAAATATACAAAGGACAATCAAAAAGAGAGAAGAATGGAGAAAAGTAGTGAAAACAGCGAAGTCACATAAAAAACTGTAAAACCAAACACAGAATGGGACCATCCTCCACACAAAAAGGTTCTTCAAGTGAAAACATTACAAACAATACCAAACTTGAGCAAGTTGATAAAATCGTCTACCTTGGACAGCAATTAAATTGTAATGCAGAAAATCACGGCGAAATTAGATCCAGAATAGAGCAGGCTAGAGCTGCTTTTAGAAGGATGTCCAAGGTGTTATGTAACAGAGACCTAAAATTGGCATTAAGGATCCGCCTACTTCGCTGCTACGTGTTCTCGGTCTTACTTTATGCTGTCGAGTCCTGGACTGTGAATAAAATCGATCTAAATACCTTGAGGTTTTCGAAATGTGGTGCTATAGAAGAATTTTAAAAGTTTCCTGGGTGGAGAAGATTCGTAACTCCACATTACTAGAACGTCTCAGCAAGACTACTGAGATAATAAAAAGCATCAAGCAGAGAAAGCTGGAATATTTCGGACATGTAATGAGAGGTCCCAAATATAGATTGCTACAAAATATCATGCAAGGAAAAATAGCAGGCAAACGCAGTCCAGGACGAAGAAGAACCTCATGGTTGAAGAACTTGCGAGATTGGTATGGTGTAGATACAAGCATGCTATTTAGGGTGGCAGTGAATAAAATTAAAATAGCTATGATGGTAACCAACGTTCTGAAAGGACATGGTACATGAAGAAGAAGAAGTGAAAACAGCTTTAGCGGGAGCGTATAGCTTGTATATATGTATGTGTAAGTAAAAATATCGTTTAAGTATGTTTGCTTTTAGAAAATATTTCTCTTGCATTAACACTGCCATTACCTCATTTTTAAGTGAGCATTATGAAGAGAAATTCTTGAAAAATGGACCAGAAACACAAAATAAACGATTTAATAAGATTAACACACAATGGCAAAAAAGAACTACGTTAGAAAAAACTAATCTTATCATTTTCTTCCCGTACTTACGAGTATAAAACAAAATAAGATTTCGCTTAATCTTAGAAGGACTTTATCTTTCATCTCCCTGAATATTTCTGTCAGTGTTTTATCAACGTAAAGTGCAGGTGGCAATAAAAATGCCATTAAAGAGTAATATATAGACAAAAAATCGACACCACACCTTTTCCTCAAACACATTTACCGAAATCAGAAAAACATCTTAATTTCAGGTAGAAGAAAGAATTATATCGAAATCAGGAAGATGTGCTTTATGTCCGACATGATTGTCGGCAGCCGTGAGAAAACAGTGTCGATATTGGAATATTTCGAAAAGGGATTCAACAAAAAGGATTAACAAAAAATTTTTTCTAGTAGTTTCATATTAATTTTATAAAAGTATTTCTTGTGCTAGCAAAATGTTACAAACAACTGAATGAAATAAATTAATAAAATAAAGTCTTGAGGACTGACTAGAAAGACTACAAATAATATTAAAATACTTACTCAATAAAAGATGTCTACAAAGCAGATCAAAGTATATTTTATCATGTAATGTCCAACAAGACGTTCGCTATAAAAAGTGACAAATAGGCCGATAAAAGCAACTCCAAAACAACGGTTAATATTTTAATTTTGTGCAAATATGAAGTACAATAAAGAACATCCCTCATTGATTGGAAAAATAAAAGCTCTTAAGGCTTCAAACATTTCATACCGGGATGTAGAGCTAGTTCACGTCCGTAGTAGAATACTACACGTACACCCTGAGTAACGCTAAAAGAACTAGCACATACTGGCAGTCAGACAATCCTTAGGATCTCCTGACCAAACAACACTTCCAACCGCACACTTGTGAGGACCTCACAACCAGACCAATCGGAACTATAGTTCGAATTTGCTACATAAACATAGAAGGCATAAGCTATGCTATAAGCCAGTTTTTATCAAAACTATTAAAAGATGACAACATTGACTTAGTTCAGAAAACCTACTGCGAAATAGAGGAGCAACTACAAAAAAGGGGCAAAATACTGGGCTGTAAACTATTAGGTGCAACTTACCACCGAACATACGGCACAGTCACATATGTCAAAGAAAATATTAAAAATGCTTCGCTAATTTCTACTTCCGCTGATGACTGTATTTATAATGTGGTCACAAAAATCGCTAGCATTACTGTGTCTAATATTTAGAAGCCACCTG
Source organism: Diabrotica balteata (assembly GCA_918026665.1). Lineage (NCBI taxonomy): Eukaryota > Metazoa > Arthropoda > Insecta > Coleoptera > Chrysomelidae > Diabrotica > Diabrotica balteata. Next base: position 5,001,397 of record OU898284.1, read on the forward strand.
CTACGTCGTGGCCAGCCCAAGCAATTCAAGTACAACCTCACCCTGCTGTATACGTTGGAGATTACAATAGCCATCAGGAACAGTGGAAGTACAAAAATAGTGATGCGAATGGAAATGCTTTAATAAAATGGACAGAAGACGAACACCTGTATCTTTTGTTTGATGCCAAAGATCGACCAACCTTCAGATTCCCAGAACAAAGATTTACCTCTAGGGGTTTTACGAAGAGTTCTAACTGATTTCCCACACAGCCAACATCGACCAGTAATAATAGAAGTAGGGAGGCAAATCCCTTTAATTAGTTCTATCCCACGTCCAAGATGGAATTTTTAAAAGGCCAACTGGATTGACCTCTACGGATCTGGATAAATGCCTAGGGTGGATTACACCGAATATCAAAAGCAACCACAGATTTGTTGGTGCCATGCTAAGTGTAGCCAAAAAACACATACCAAGAGGATATCTTCTTCTTAACGTGCCCTATCAATTCCCGTTGACGTTGGCGATTAACATGGCGAAACTGTCTCTGTCTCAAACTATTCTAAAGAGTTGCTCAGTTTTCCTTATTCCTGTTCATTCCCTGATATTCTTCAACCAAGAGGCCTGCTTTTACCAATTCCTCTGCGTCCTTCGATTTTACCCATCATAATAAGTTGAAGAATATTATATCGGTCTCCCCTTACCTTAAGAGAATATCGCAAAGTATATATTTCTGGCTGAAAATAACGAGGAACTATATCAGAGCTTTCTTGACACTGGCGACCAAAAAATAGCGGATGAACTACTGTACAGCCTAGACGCCGCTAGAGCCAAAAGTGGACCGAAACAGTAGAAAGTCGAAAGTTCCAGAAATCAAACAAACAGGCATGGTCATTACCAAGAAAATTAGGGAGTGGTGATCAGATGCCCTAGGATCACATTTAGTAAAAACATCCAGGGCACCAAAGGATAAAGCCCACAGCATCTACGTAAAGAGAGAACTTAAAACTTTAAAACATGTAGCCACAGAAACGGAGCATTCCCTCTCCTTTACCAGCGAAGACATATCAGAGGCTCTTAAAGACGTTAAGCCACCCATTGAAAAGCACCAGGATTTCATAATATTCACCCTCAATTTCTACTAAATTATGGCAAGTATACAAAAGTTTGGCTGACTCGATTTTTCACAGACATCATGGAAACTGAAAATATTCCACAAGAACTAAAGCGCTCAAAGATAATAGCCATACTAAATCCAGGCAAACCAGCTGATAACCCAAAAAACTACAGACCAATTGCCTTCTCTCTGCCATCTACAAACTATTAGAGAGGCTTATATATAATAGAATCAGTACAAAACTGTTCCAGGTGATCCCACTCGAACAAGTGAGTTTTCGATCAGAACGAAGCTGCGCGGACCAGGTAATGTCACTCACCACCTATATCAAAAGAACAGGAGAAAAATAAAGCATGCAAAAATGTGTAATTCTATCTCGTACACCGCAGAAATAAAGTCTAATACGAGTGCAACACAAAGATACATAGAAACGAATATATTAGAAATCATTAAATCATAAAATGAATAACACATAGATGGGCAAAACAAGGAGTAATGAGGTCAGAAATACTGCTGAATATACAATATAAATGAGGGAATGCAATATAGAAATGAAGAACACGATATGACGGAGGGTTAAAGAAAAAGAATTGGATAATGCCTAAATAATGGAATAAAAAAGCATATATATTGTTATGATATGTAAAATTGAAAATAATATTGGTTTGCTTTTAATATATTTCAAAGCGTAAAATAAAAGATAGTTCAAAGAAATGAATCCATTTAAAAGAAATGAAAAAGTCCATTATCCTGGATTACCTGTAGTAAACAAAATTTAAAGATATGCATAAATTATTTTTGTAAAATATATTCGAGTCACGTGAGTGAGCTTAGTGAAATCGTGAACAATGCGAGCGGGTTTTCCAAATACATTTGTATAGTATTTATAAAGTCAGTTGAAACACCCAAAAACCTGCTTGCCGAAAAACAATAAAAGAATAATATCATATTACCAGACATGGGCGCATCATTTATTTTTATAATTAAATATATATTAATGTAGAACAGAAAAAGGACAATTTTAATTTACTTAAAGCTGTCGTAAAGTACATAAGCGTATAAAATTTTTTTTAACATGTCATATTAAGCAACAAAAATAATTTATAATTAAATGGCAATAGGCTATATTGACAGTATAATGATTTAATTATACTTCGTAAAATAATAAACATTTTTACTGTACAGCACTGGCATGCATCGGCAGCGTTTCTTATCTGTACCCTTCGCCACCGGCTAGAAGGGAACCTCCAAGTAGCGTGTTAAATATTGGTGATTTTGAATAACATATTAATGTCCAATATTTATTTGATGGGATGTATCTTTCATTCCATCTATTTCCTACGAAGTACGGGGATTGTTCAAATACGTTTGAAACATTGACGCGTGTTATTTATACTTTAAGTTGATTACCGGTAAATATAATATTGAACTGCCCTTATAAATCGAGTCGGAGAGAAATGTTTCAACTGACTTTATAAATACTATACGTCGATATACAGTCAATAAGACAATAGAATATTTAGATATATTTAGAAAATATAATTCTCCGTCAGTTCTTAAGAATTTGTAGAAACCGATTAGCATGTTAATAGTTTTTAGGAAATTTATAATTGTAGGTTAAATTGTTGTTTGTTATCTAAATGGTAGATGGGGATAAGTGTGACAAACTTTGATTGGAGGAGATTGAAAGAAGTGGGATAGATATGTAGGAATGAGAGTTTAGCTAGATTTTTGAGGGAGAAAAGATAATCAGTTGTTTTCCAAGGGTGCAAGGCGAACAGTCGTTGTTGTCTGGTGGTTCCCAGAGGTAGTAAGCAGTAGAAGTGAATATTTGTGAGTTTTCGTGGAGTAAGTGTATCTGCCAGAAGCTGATTCAGTAAAATATTGTAAGTTATATTTTCTACTTATATTTCAAGAGTCACTGTTCAGGCCAAAACGAGAGATTCAGTTTATCGAGAGGAGAAGAGGCTAGCATAATTTGAACAATATGTGCATTTGAAGGTGATCATTAAAGACGATAGGCTCGCAACAATTTGTTATAAGATTGTTGATTACCTAGGGGCTGCTAAGAATAGATAGTCTAGGCTACAAGGAACAAGGATTTGGACAACTCATCATCAGAGAGATAGTTTTACTATTTGTCAGTTTTTCTTTATTAACAACACAGTTTTTTAACAATTGCTTTAGAAAAAATAGGAATATTTTGATCAGGAGATTTAAAACATCAATTTTGAATTGAAATTTTTAATTTATATTGTATAATACCATTAAGTTTTAAAGGTTCACGTACGTAGAATAAAATTTTGATAATCATTATATGAGATATTTTTTATTGAAGATATTTGAGTGTGAATTTTATTTCAATATATAATGGTGTATCATATATGTTTTTTATTATTCCGGTATTCTTTGGATTTTACCATATCATATGTAAAGCATAGATATTGAAGCACGAGTATAACCCTGAGATAAGAAAATTAAATAGTGTTATAGAATTATAAATGCATCTTTTAAATAAGTTTAATTAATTAATTAATTAGCTAATTCATTGCTTGGTGTACCTTACACTTTTAATAATATCACATTAATATATTATACAAAATGAGATAACTTTCACATGAATATATTTACTGATGTCTACTGTCCATATTCTTTTATCTTGCTCTCTTACAAAGACCCTCTAGTGATCTGGCGAATAAAAAATATAATAAAAAACATTGTTTCTGATAAAAAAAACTATTGGAAAGAACTTAGTGGTAGCAATAAGAGGTTTTAACAAATAAAAAAATTTGTTAAAAACGTAAAACAATACTATTAGAACAAAAAAATAAATGAACCCCTTCGACGCCCATAACTGCGCTTTGACCAAACTAAACATAAATATTTCTTGCACTGGCTCCAGATAGTGACAATATGGGCCTGGCAGGGTTCATTCTTGCGAGATTTATTGCAAACCTGCACGTTTTGTTAAAAATTCTCGCCCAGTAATTTTCTAGTTCATTGCAAAACAATTCAATAGATTAGAGGCGCGTGACGTGGTACATGGGACCGAACTTGGGCCCATCTTGTTCTTTGCAGATAAAACCGAGAAGATATTATACTGTGGGAACGCGTCTGATGTCTTAATGTGTCCTTTTCGAAAGGTAAATATCAGGTCCGGACTACAATATTTTCTTTTTAGGTAAATTTCACTTTTTATAAAAATTTGAATTTTGTTGATTTCTATGAATTATCATTAAACTGTGTTAACAGCTTTTCTTTTGGAAACCGTTTGGTCCTATAGTCGAATGTACTCCGGCCAATTGGATTATTTTGCATCGTTCATTTGTATGTAACCATATGCCTTCGATTTTTAGTGTTAAGGACTAGTTGCTTAGCCGGGACCGATAGCTTTATGTACCCTCAAAGTATAGTAGCGACTCACTAAAATTAGAAAGAAAGATGTCTGTGCCGGGGATCGAACCCGGGCAGTCTGGTTTGATAAGCGTACGATAGCACTGAGCTACGGACACAATACAGATTGAACGAAATAAATTCGGAACATACGAAATATTATGTATTTCGGCTCAATTCTGCTGTAGGTGGTTGGCCAACAAAAGGTTGTCAAATAATTATATTATCAAAATCCAATACTTCAGCGGGCTGCTGGATTCTGAACTAATTTAAGAACTCATTCATAGGTGGTCAAACCACCTATCGCTTCCTAAAGCCGGCCACTCACGGTACAGCGATGTCGTTCGGCAAAATCGGACAGAGGCATTGTTCAATTTGTTGGTATATACCCACACACCATACTGCGCCGCAATATTTGTTCGGTTCTCGACCATGTCAAATCAAACAATAATTTGTGTATAACTAAGCGTAAGAAGAAACCTAAAATAAAACGTAGATTCTGGTGCAAAGAATCCAAGATTTTGGTGCAAAATAAATCTCGTCTGCCCCTGTACCCGATTTACTGGACTGCACTGCTAATTTTAATTCTCTTTTATAGGATGTTCTAAAATTGTTAATTTTTTTTTCTTACATACTCTTCATTCGCATCTTTGTTTACGTCTTGGAACTTTAAAACTAGAATGTCCATTGCCTGTTTACGGGCGTTTCTATCGTGATACGTTTTACCTTTTATTCGCTATAAGCATTCTTGTTTTTTATATAATTTAAAAAACTCTCTTAAAAAATTCTCGCTGAATCAAGCCATTTCGATTTTCTATAATATGATCAAAGCAAGTGTGTAGTTAAAGTATCGTGAGTGGCCGTCTTTAGGCAAGCACCTCTTTCGTTTATCGCAGATGAAGATTTTGAGCGGTGTTGCCAATATCATTCCACTAGATGTTTCTAAAATAACTACTTCTGAAATAACTACAAACCATTAAGTTGATTTTTGTTATTAGTCTGTTGTAGTAGATTGGTAAATACAATGAAAAATATAGGCAAATATCCTATTTATTTAAAGATACGAAGAAGATATAACTCTCAAAAAGGTCCGCAAATCAGATTATTACACGGCGATTGGCAACATTGACTTTGAGTTGCGCTCTAGACTGTGGTGCGTTCTAAAAGAAGACGGATAGTTGAACGATATTTTATACAATGTCTAACACCTGGTATGGATTTATTTTTGTCCAAGTTTTATATTGGTCCACTATTTCAAATGCAGTTCAAACAGACATATATTAAATTGTATGATCCGTTTTAAATCCGTTCAATCTGTATACATAGTTACTTGGCAGGCGATCGACTAGCATTCACTTCTCTATCAAAAGGCTTTACTGGACGAGGGTTTGGGGCATGGCCTGGGACAGTAAAACAAAAATGCTTAGGTAGTAGTTTAAAATTATAAATGATTCTCCTACTTAGACTGGAATACGTTGGTGTATCTGATATACCTATGGATGAATAGTTCTGTAGGAGAATCGGTGCTTACAGTATAGTAACTAGTAATCAGTAATAATTAGAGAAAAAAAGAGAATTTGAGAAGGACAGAGGCAGGTATATTTCGAAGAGATGGGTTTTTTCGAAAAGATGGATCAATTTAGGTAAGATACAAAATGTATCGCAGCAAGAAAATTGAAGACGCGGATTAACTAGGAATTATTTTGGGAAGAAACAAGAGAAATTACAAAAATAACGGAGCCAGGAAATAGTGATCATCTTATAATCAATTTTTGAAGAACTCGGTTGTCTAAAATTTAAAACTAATTTTTCAAAGAAGTTATTTTAATTTATATAAAAAAAGAAGTGTTAGTAATAGTAATTCTCCTACAAGAGTCCTGGATAGGTTAAAGATAGCTGAACTCAAAGATACATTGTAAGCTATTTGCTTCCATTTTGATTTGGTTCAAGAATTTATGATCATAAAGTTTGACTGAAACAGATATCGACTGTGGATTTGGTTCAGTTATATTTTAAATAAATTTGGTAGAAGAATTTTTCGATCAGCTACCAGAAATAAAATTTTTCATCACAAAGAAATTTTATATTATTTAATACTGGAAGGAGCTATTTATATAACATTACTAGAGTCTTAGATTGAATTAGAAAGTCAGTTTTTGGTGAAGAAGTATCGTTTTTTAAAGAAGGTTAAACTTATCTTGTGACTAATTAAAATTGTTTTTTTTTATTTGACACTTTGACTACGTATGGCTCTCATGTGAGCCGCATCATTGCTTTGTCAGATGCTCAATAACTTTTAAACATATTGCAGAATTCCGATGATGATAATGATGATGATTATTCAGATTTTAAAATAAGTGGTCAAGACTGCGGTTGGGGTAAATCGAATTCGCATAAATGATAAGGAAGTTAATATAGGTAATTGATTTTTATGGTTACAAAAAAAATTATGTAGGTGCAATTGATGATATTATATCCATTGAAGAGTCGGAGGTTACAAATAATGTTATTGGTGGTCTTTTGCAGTGGTCCGATAAAAAGTTCCAGTTGACTAAAAAAAGCATTTTGTACAAACAAAGATATCTTTCTGGATACTGAAGCATCGTTAAGAAATCCAGAATTCTCAAGCCGTGGCCATGCAGATTGTCGCTTTATCGCAATTGAGGTTAGAGGATATGAAAAACAGTGTGATGGTGGAACGTTTCGTAATTCGTCGTTTTTCCATGTAGATGAAATCTAGAAGTTTAAATATTTCTCCTGAAAACGACCTACCAGATGTCGCCTATCCTTTACTTCAACATTTATTGAAACCTTATCAAGGCCGGGGTTTGACACCAGAACAAGAATATTGCATGCGTTTTTAAGAGTAAAACGCATTGTTGAATGCGCATTTGGCATACTGGCAGCTAAATTTCAAATCCTGTGAAAATCCATCGAAGCTGCATTTGTCCAAAATGTTTTTAAAATTTATTTATGTAAAAACAGAATGTAATTAAGTACTAACTCAAATTAAATACATGCTTCAATAATGTTGTGTTTATTAATTTATTCAATTACGCTAATTAACAGTTTAAATACTTAAGGAGTGTCTTCATTATTGCAGTCCCTTCATCCCAGTTTTGCCTCAAATGTATCGTTTTAAATGTAGAGAATCCTTTTGATTCCACAACGGTTTTCTTTGAAAAAACACTTCCGCTATCAAGACATCGAGACTCATTTTTCTAAATATGACTAGCATGTGCGAGCGGAGAAATCAAACTGGTTTGGTTTCGCTGCTTTGCTGTTTGCCAGACGGATTGCTTGACCTTTGGATCACGCTCTACTCTGTGTACCCCTGCTTGTCATTAGTAGGTTGATTTCGCCACTTTCCTCTTTGTTCTTGGCTCCCACTCCTTCTTCGCTCCACACTGAACGTAACCTAACAATATATCATCAGAAAAGAGGATTGGCCAAGGACCCCTCTTCCTTACCTTGTCTGCCAATACATCCATAACAAGATTAAACAAGTAGGGACTCAGTGAAGAGACTTGATGCAAAGCAATCATTACTGCTAAACTTTCGTTGTATCCGACACAATTCCTTACTTTGCTGTTAGCTTCTTCATAAATACCCTTGATGAGGTTCCGTACTTCTTAAGAATATTTTTCTTTAAGATATCTCGCGATAGCTTTTGTCTAAGAACTGTCTCGTACACCCTGTCTTTTCTTTGATACACGGTTAATTTTTTCTACTGCTCTTGAATTGTAATATCGATTTTAATTTTTATATTTTGTTTTGCGATAATTACCGTAGAAGAAATAAAAAACGCATTACAAAAAATGAAAAATAATAAAGCTCCTGGGCCGGGTGATTTACCTATCGAGTTATTCAAACATGCCACTGCAATAACATTAGAATTGCTTTGTAAAATGTTTAACAAGTGCCTACAAGGAGAAAGTATCCCAAGAGATTGGAAAGTCTCGTACATAAACTCCATCTACAAAAAGGGAAACAGGAATGACTGCAGTAATTACCGAGGTATCAGCATTACGTCATCCACTGGCAAACTGCATGAAAGAGTTCTGAAAGCCAGAATAGAAAAAGAAGCCACAGAGATCGAAGAACAAAGTGGATTCCGACCAGGGAGATCTTGTGTCGACAATGTATTTACTCTCAAACATCTAACGGAAAAGAGATTAGCAAGAGGACTAGAACTTCATGCCACTTTTATAGATCTCCGTAAAGCGTTTGACTTCGTACCACTGCAGAGACTATGGACAACATTGGAAAACGCAGGTATAAATGTAGTATATATAAATGCCGTGAAAAAGCTATATCAAGATAACCAAGCTTATATTAAGGTTGGAAACCAAATTTCCAAGGGTTTCACCCAAACAAAGGGTGTCAAACAGGGCTCTTGCCTCTCCCCAACCCTATTTAAAATATATCTTGGTAATGCTTTAAAATATTGGATGAGAAAATGCAGCCCAATGGGCATATGGGTAAATGACACTCCTATATACACAATCCTCTTCGCAGACGACCAGATAGTTCTTGCCGAGGACCTACAAGATATGACGTATATGATAAACAAACTAATAGACAAATTCAAAAAATGGGGATTAGAGGTTAATACCGAAAAGACACAATACATGAATATAGGAGGCATCGGTCAAGACACGGAAACAGAAAGCGGATTAATTAAAAACGTTGATCAGTACGAATATCTCGGAGTTACACTAAGCGAAGACGGGAGACACGACAAAGATATAACAAGAAAAATAGGAAAAGGAAAAAACATGATAAAAACACTACATCCGATCCTGTGGAATAAAACTTTAACTAAGAAAACAAAGAAAAATATATATCAGGCTATGATTCAGCCGGTGCTGACGTATGGGTTAGAAGTGTGGGTCTTTAACAAGAATATGTCACAAAAACTCCTCTCAACGGAAATGATGTACTGGAGAAGATGTTTCGGGTTAACTTTGTTTGACCACATAAGAAATGAAAACATAAGAGAGAGAATGAAAGTAAAGAACACAATAATGGATACGATAGCCGAAAAACAATTAAAATGGTATGGACACCTGAGACGGATGAACGAAGAAAGGATACCATGAAAGGTTTGGAACTGGAGACCTACACAGATAAATAAAAGGGGAAGGCCAAGAAAGAAATGGATATCCAATATTCATATAGAAATGGAAAATAGAGGTCTTCAAGAAGGAGACTGGGCCGATAACAAATTATGGCGATTGGAATGCGAGAAGCGACAAAATTAAAGTTGCAAACACTCGCTATATATATTTTGTTTTTCTTTTTTTACCGCAGTAATGATTAAGAAAATATTAGGCCCATTTTGCATTTTATTGTATCAAAAATTTAATAAACAGTGGTTGTATGAAACGAACATATGCAAACAATTGTAATTATTTAATTGTAAAAATATCTGCAAACGTGTTATAGGTAGGAAAAAATAAATAAAATGATAAAATGGGGTTACGTTTTTGCATATTTCATGTAGACCTAGTACAACCCTGCTAATACACTTATTGTGAATGAACGGCTTTCTTTCGGATCGAAGAATATGGTCAGCTATAAATTATCAAACATAAATAAAACTGGATTTTTGTTTTAAGTATCTATAGTCGGCTTCCTGAGATATTAATTTACAGTTTAGGACTTTTTTATTGACATCTACTTTCAAGCCATAAATAAAAGAATAAAATTTCGTGATATAAAAATTGTTGGGTTATCTTATCGAAATTTCGGAATGGCTAATGAAAAATATGTTGGTATAAATTTTTTTTGTTTTTTTTTTATCATAATAAAGTGCATATATGTTCTTGTGAATTTTCACTCTTAATCCATAGTGGTGGCGTAAGCTAATTTTCCCAAATCGAGAATAATAAAAATTACAATGCTCGATAAAAACCATGGTCACAAAGAACAGAAAACGTTGCAAGATAACCACACAAAGGAGCAAGTACAAGAAGTACGATACAATTTGAATAGTTTACACCAAGAAAGTGTTAGAAACCTATATAAACGTAGACTGGAACAAAAACTAATTGAAACGGAAGATAATACCAGGAATGTTAATCAGTGATTCAAAACCATGAAATAATATATACACGCCGCTGCCCTAGAAGCACTAGGGCGATATGAAAAGATCGGACAACAAAAACCATATTGGTAAAAAATATCTGAACACAAGAAATGTAAAAGACAGAAAAATATGCAAAAGAAAAATGAATCATGGGAAAAAAGTGCACCATGCTAAATACATTTATTGGTGGAAGCCAAAGTTCAGAAAGCTGGAAACTGACAATTTAAGAAACAACAGAAAAGGAGATATTATCCAATCTATATCACTTTAAACTTGGGAAGAATAAAACAAAATGACGGTATTAGATTTTGATTTGATACAGAGCTGCAACAAGCCGCATATACGTATTTCGATCTCTTTAGATCTCCTTAGTACGGTATAGCTACTACTCCATAGATACTACACTCATGGAGTAGTAGCTATACCGTACTGGGGAGATCTAAAGAGATCGAAATACGTATATGCGGCTTGTTGCTGCTCTGTATCAAATCAAAATCTAATACCGTCATTTTGTTTTGTTTATTTACTTCATTTGGAGTACCAGAAATCGAATTCACTACGAATATAGGCCATGATGAACGGCATTTGGAGTGCAATTTTTAGACTTCCTTGCCAATTCATTCATCAAGCTGTTTGCTTCGCAAGTTTTAGGGAGCACGGCGGCTTATATTTAAATTCGATTTCGCCAGGTAGAAATCATATGATTTCTCTTTTTGTTTAGGAAGAATACTTTAAAGATTTACTAACAGAGACAAGAGAGTCCTTCAAACAGGTAGAGAACTAGGGTCTACAAGGCGTCAGGCTGATAGGATAACCAATCAGAATAAATGAAAAAGAAATCGAAACCGTATGCAGACATCTAAAGAATGATAAATCACCTAGCCCAGGAAATGTAGCTCCGGAACTCATCAAACATGAACCCAAAATACTAATTCAGCTACTACGACAACTTTTCTAGGAATACATAAATAAACATGAAATACCTGAGGAATGAAAAGATTCGCATATGAGCACCATCCACAAAAAGGGAGATAAGTCGAAACCTGAAAACTATAGAGGAATTGCAGTTACTAGTAGTATTAGCAGAATATATGGGAAAATAATAAAAAATCTAATAAAAGAAGAATACCAAGATATGGAAGCCGAAGAACAGGCTGGTTTTCGTGCAGGTCGATCTACAATAGACCATGTCTTCTCTATTACTCAGATAATTGAAAAGAAAGTTGCTTGTGGCCAAGAAGTCCATCTGACGTTCGTAGACCTTAGGAAAGTATATGATAGTGTCTCGCTTGATTAATTATGAAAGGCACTGGAAAAAACAAATATAAATATAGAATTGATTGAAGCGGTAAAAATGTTTTACTAACAACAAACAACAAGAATTAAAACGGAAATCTGATAACACTGGGATTCAAAATGACTAAAGGTTTAAGACAAGGATGCTGTATATCTCCAACATTATTCAAAATATATCTCGAAGCACTCAACAGATGAAAGAAAAAATGTACGAATATGGACATACCACTAATGGACTTATTTTTATACATTCTGGGCTTTGCGGATGACCAGGTCATCATCGCACAGGACCCTGAAGACCTTAGTTACATGATGCGAAAACTATTAGAATAGTTTACAGAGTGGGGTTTGGAAGTATCACAAGGTATGGCTGCGAAGTGTGGCCCCTAAATAACAGAACAAAGAAAATGTTTAGAGCAACAGAAATTTACTTCTGGCGCCGCTCAGCGGGAATCTCTGGACGCGACAGAATAACGAACGAGAGAGTCCGAGAAATCATGGGGGTACACATACTATTGTTCGGATAGATGGTACGGACACGTAAGGAGAATGCCAGAGAATAAAATGCCAAGACAAATTCTTAAATGGCAACCAAGAGGTAGGCGGAGACCAAGAAGGCCTAGAAGAAGTTGAAGAGAAGGTGTTGATAAAGAAATCAGGGAAAGAGAACTGGAGGACGATCTATGATAAGAACGTTGTAAACTGTTGTAAACCGTTGAACGTTACAGATAATGCTTGTAGCAATGGGCTACAAATGGCTGAGCAATACATGAGCACCGCCGGAAGAATCCCTTATGACGGGAGATGGATTACGAAACCTCATACGCGGAGTCGATCTTAGCTTCGACTATGTGCCCACAGGTTTATTTAAAAACATGGAAAAAAAATTGAAAAAAATCAATAATATACGACACACACAGCTTAACAGCAGTTAATTGTTTTTTGAGAAGATAAGTGCTGACTGATACTATTACCTGTGGCCAAATAGGAAGAAATGATGGCAGAGTTGAGAATCGGGAGAATGTGACAGCAGTGGATACACACACTCACACACATATACGCACACATACATACACACACACACATACACACTATAAAAGTAGTCATTTAGCAAGCAGTTTAAAAGCAGAGGTTTACAATACATGCCAAAAGGAGGGTATATTTACGCACATATGGAAGTAACAAAGATTAGTGCTTCTTCTAAACGGGAAGAAACCACCAGAGGAATTATCATCTTATCGTTTGGTCTATATGCTGACTACATCTAGCAAGATATTAGAAAGAATTGAAGCAGCAGTTGAACCGCAGTTCAACACCAAGTAGTATGGTTTTAGAAAAGAGCACTCACTCTATGTGCGATTAATCTTGTCATTAACACAGCTGTGCAGCAGATGGACAAAGAAGTACTGTCTGGTGGCCAAATAGGATATCAAAAGTGCTTTCGACTCCGCAAACTGGAATTGCACTCTGCAAGCTTTAACCAAAATAAGGGTACCGGCATATTTAAGCAGGATAGTTCGCTGAATGACTTTTAAAATATGACACAAAGTGTGCCTCGAAAGAATATATACTGGAGGTGTGCCACAGGGCTTTGTGTTAGACCCCCTCTTGTATGATATTATGTATGATGAGTTGCTTAAGCTAGAATTATCAAGGACCGTGCTGGGCCCGTGGCATACACCGACAATGTAGCTGTGGTGATCTTCGTAAAGCACCTTGAGGAAATAAATCCTCGATATTATCTTCGGAAGAAACTGCAAATGAATGAACAAGGTTAATTTAAAACTAGCGAAGCACAAAACTAAACCAATGCTTATTAGTAGACTAAAACAGGTGGAAACCGAAATACTGAGCATTGGAGAACATAAAATCACATCATAATAATTCCTTCGTTACTTAGGAATGGTGATTGATGCCAGACTCAGCTTCAAACAGCAAGTAGAGAACGTCAGTGCTAAAGCGTAAGTAGTCAGATTAGACTTGTCACAGCTAATGCCAAATGTAGGTTGTCCAAAACAAAGCAGGAAGACGTTATTGTCGTCATCAGTATTAAAGTACGAAACAGTTGCGTTTATTATTAAAGTACGTGCTAGTTGTCAGTACTACTATACGGAATATTAATTTGGCCTGGCACCTAACTCGAAACATGGGAATCACGGAGGAAGATTGTATCAGTATATCATCTGTGCGCTTTATAAAAGTACCGTCTTCATATTTTATTTCTTTGCTCTGTTTGAAGTACCAGAAATTGAATTCACTACGAATTTTGACCATGATGAACGGCATGTGGAATGTAATCTTAGATTCCCTTGCCAAGTAATTTATCAAGTTGTTTGCTTTGCAAGTTTTGAAAAGCACAGTGGTTATAATTTATATGATTTCTCTTTTTATTATACTAAAATGCTTTACAAATATATCTATAACTATAACTTTATTTTTTGACTCATATACTAATAAAAGTTGTTTTCAAAAACTACCAATTAAGATTTATGAATAATACATACTACTTAACATTTATGTATAATTAAGTAATAATTGCAATGAGTAGCGAACTCCAGTTTATTGATAAGTGGCTACGTCATCAGCATACTATTATAGATAAAAAGCTGTTTTACACATTCTTGCCTTAACCTTAGTTTTGGGTTTTATGTGTTTTGGTCATATTGTAAATTTCAATACAGTGGATTCCTAATAAAAAACTTAAATTGAGGTGAGATTTTCTGTTGAAATTTTTTTTTAATGTTTATCATTTATTATTCTGACAAAAGGTATAATTTACACATTTGATATTTAGAAAATTATTGCTTAAATAGTTTTTAGTTACTAAATGATACAAACCGATTCACAATAGTTTTATGAATATATTTTTAGAAATAAATTGTAAATTATAATATAACATCTTTATTTTACTTTAGTTTAAAAACTTTGTTTTTAAACTTCCACAAAATTTATTTTAACTTGTTATCACTACAGCTGTTTTGACTATAGTCTCTAATGAAATAGGTTGAGGAGGGGAGAACTGTTTGTCTCAAGTTGGTCATTCAGAATTATATATGTGTTTTTTAATTTGTTGATTTTGATTTTGAAGAATTTTAAACTCGTCATTAAAATACTGATTGTCATCTAGAAGGTGAAGTGCGTATGTAGATTCTTTCTTTCTATTATTGAAAGCCCTTTTATGTTCTGCTATACGTTTATTAAAGTTTCTACCTGTTTGACCGATGTAAGTTTTTGGGCAGTCGCTACATTTAAGTTTGTACACAACACTGTGTAAGTGTTTTTTTTTATTTTGGCTCTTGTTGTTTTTGATACATTCGCCTAGGTTGTTATTTGTTCGGAAAACTGGTGATATTCCTTTCTTTTTTATCTGTTTGGATATTTTTGTTGATATTTTACCTATATATGTAATCGAGCAGAAAGTACTTGGTTTTTCTCTGGTTATTACCTCCCTCTCTTTCATTACCTGATAGTAAACGAAAATCAAATATGTGAAACATAAATACCTACATAAAAAATACCGTTTCAAGCTACAAAAAAAATGTTTTGACTCAAGGCTATTGGATAATATGTTAACGTAATTTGCAATTGTCAAAAATAAAGTTCATTTTCTATTGAGAAAAATTCTTATTTTTGACAAACTTCGTTTGGTAGTCAAATAATTTGATATTGTCCTGAAGGTATTTTCTTGTGGCATTTTAAATTAATTACTATTTAACTGGTAAAAAGCCACATTTAAAGATAAAAATACGTTTATTGACGTTTCAATTTCCACTTCGGAAATCGTTCTCAAAATACAAACAGTAAATTAAACAAATTTTGTTTTTTGTTACATAGTGAAAAATTCTTCTAATAATTTAATTTTATCTGACTTATTTATATTGACAATTCAGACATACATTATGCATTTTAAAGTAGACGACTTTAAAATGATATTGCCAATATTGTTGAGTTGCGCTCCTGGGACGACTTTACTTGTAAGATAGTTCATTCAAAGACAAAAACATGACATGATGACAGTAAAATTCTCCTGTTAGTGATTCCATAGTAAATTATGAGGAAAAAACCAGGAAAAAAACCTCATAATACTATCCCGACATGGTAAGTATTTGTTCGTGCATTTGGTATACCTTCAATAAAGACCAAAATTCTGATTTTATATGTTTCGTTATTTAAAAAACATAAATGATGTATCCTCTATATGTTACTGACTTACTAATACTGGTATTTTCTTAATAATAACTTCCTCTTTCAATATTGGTAACCAGATCCTACTACATTTTGCCGAGGAATTTGCGACACAGTTGGCCTCATTTAGCATAATTAGAGCCGCTTCTTTGATTTTTTTTACCATCCGTTTCTTTTAGGACTACATCTGAATTATTCCATTAAACTATATGTTCATTATCCCATGCGTGTTTACATATTTGAGATCTATCAAATTCTTTATTTTTAGTATAAGATTGATGTTCACTTATTCTAACATTTAATGGCCTTGATGTTTCACCTAAATAAAACTGATCGCATTTACAAGGTATTTTATAAATACAATTCTTTGTCCTTTCTTGTTCATTGATAAAAACCAAACAAAACCAAACCTAACAATGAACAAGAAAGGACAAAAAATTGCATTTATAAAATACCTTGTGAATGCGATCAGTTTTATTTAGGTGAAACATCAAGGCCATTAAATGTTAGAATAAGTGAACCTCAATCTTATATTAAAAATAGAGAATTTGATAGATCTCAAATATGTAAACACGCATGGGATAAAGAACATAGGGTTCAATGGAATAATTCAAATGTAGTCCTAAAAGAAACGGATGGTAAAAAAAGAAAAATCAAAGAAGCGGCTCTAATTATGCTAAATGAGGCCAACTGTGTCGCAAATTCCTCGGCAGAACGTAGCAGGATCTGGTTACCAATATTGAAAGAGGAAGTTATTAATAAGAAAATACCAGTATTAGTAAGTCAGTAACATATAGAGGATACATCATCTATGTTTTTTAAATAACGAAACATATAAAATCAGAATTTTTTATGTTTATTGAAGGTAAACTAAATGCACGAACAAATACTTACCATGTTGGGATAGTATTATGAGGTTTTTTTCCTGGTTTTTCCCTCAGAATTTTACTATGGAATCACTAACAGGAGAATTTTACTGTCATCATGTCATGTGTTTATCTTTTTAAAGACGAATTACATGCTATGATTTTTTTCTGACGGATATTCCCAAGTTAAAGTTGATTTCATGTAAGCGAATGAACTATCTAATAAGTAAAGTCGTCCCAGGAGCGCAACTCAACAATATTGGCAATATTATTTTAAAGTCGTCTACTTTAAAATGCATAATGTATGTCTGAATTGTCAATATAAATGAGTCAGATAAAATTAAATTATTAGAAGAATTTTTCACTATGTAACCAAAAACAAAATTTGTTAATTTACTGTTTGTATTTTGAGAACGATTTCCGAAGTGGAAATTGAAATGTCAATAAACGTATTTTTATCTTTAAATGTGGCTTATTCCCAGTTAAATAGTAATTAAGAATTTGATAACCTATGGTTGCATTTTGGATTTTAGTCTTTGCAGAACTCTTTATAAATAGTATTTTTTCCTAAAGTTATTAATAAAAAATTTTTCCATATGGTTCTAACTTAACTAAATGTGTTGTATAAATAAAGACATCGTTTTTTAATGTTTACTAAATTGTTACACGGGGTATTATAAATTTTTTGTGTTGATGTTAACATGTAGATCATGTTGACGTAAATCCATAAATTAAATTTGTTTTAGGTGATTAAATTATAGCTATGAAGCGATAAATCGATATGACTCAATTTACTTCCCCCGTTATTGAAAAAAGTAACGGCTCTGAAGTACAAGGTAAGCCATAAAAACAATTATTTGGGTAAGTAGTTTATTTAGATAAGCTTTAGGTAAGTCATGTTATCGTAAAAGACTTTATCATCCGGCCTTCTGGATCCTAAATTGAACAATATTGCCAAATCTGGTCCAATGTAGTTCAATATTGCCAAAAATATAATCTAATAACATTGTTTATTATTTGTTTGTAACTGTCTAAGAATTTGATTTAAAGCATAGGTATTTTTTGGAACGGCACTGTTTTGTTTAGTGATTCTTTACTGTTCCTAGAAATTTCCTTCACTATAGTTGAAACATACTCTACATATGGAAGGAGTCTCCTACCAATTTTTACACCTTTTTCGAGGTTTATTTTTCATCAGAAAGGCTTGTGAGATGACTAATCTGAAATAAAATGTACCAGCTAGTTGACAATTACAGTAGAGTAATATCCCAAGGTAAACAATTAACGAGCTGTAAAGAGGACATATTTTAAAAGTTCTCTCTTTCAGCGGTCACTACTAAGTTGTTATACTTTTATGGTGCTTTTATATCTTTTGTTATATTTCTATCCTACAACAAGCTATTTAGCTGTATTATTGCTCTTCGAAAGTTGACAAAGAAATTAATAGAAGAATAAGGTTAGCGTGGCAGAATTTGGAAAACTAAGTTGGATCTTGTAAAGCACAAAAATAGAACAATATTTGAAAACCAGAATTTACAATCAGTGTATCCTCCTATACTCATGTATGGTTGACCGGCGTGGACACTTACCAAGTCTAATATGGATAAAAAGTAAAAGCACAAAGAGCGATGGAAAGATCAGTGCTCATGGTGAGAATTATAGACAAAAAAAAACAAACAAATGCTTTGCAGAACACAATCCGACTAAAGGATACGAGATGGAATCACGAAATACAACAATGGATACCATGGTTAGGAAAGAGAAGCAGAGGAAGATCACAAATGAGATGGGCGGATGATGTTAAGAAAACCGGAAGCAAGTGGCGCAAAATAGAAAAACTTTATTTATTTGGGGGAGGCCTATGTTCAAAATTAGATTACTTAAGGCTTAAGTAAAAGAATTGCTCTTCTTTCTTTGCTTCTAGTTGTTCTTGAAATGGACTTTAAAGAGCGCCGTTGAAAAACAGCATCTTTGCTTTAGTCCTTTGCTGATCTTAAAACATTTTTAAAGAGACTCTTTTGATTTTATTGTAACGGTATTATTTTGGTACAGTTTTTGGACAGTTTTTATAGATGTGGTATAAATTCCGCATAAACGAGGTGAGTTGTGACTTCTTTCCACTATTTTATCAATTATTTTAGGGATTAAGAATAAATAATATATGGTGGATTGTCCAGCTCTAAATCCTGGTTGCTTATCTGTTTTCTTTTAAAGAACCCTTGCTTGCCTTTACAATATTTTAAAAGCTCCGTGGGAACATTGGCTGATCTCGGAGACTTTCTTGTTCTCAGAGATTTATAAATAATTCAAAATCCACTAGGAAACTAAGTTCCTGTAGCTGGCTGTATACCTTGTATCACAATTTTTTTTTGTTTTTAAATCCTTTATAAAAGGTATGTAACTAAAACACCCAATCTGGCGATATCACAATTACAAAACATTTTTAGAATCGATATTTCATCATCAGTGTAACCTAAAAGTGTATTATAATTTTTTTTTTATTTTAAAAATTTTTTATAAATAATTATTCCTTGAAAATTAATATATGTAAATGCGGAAATAAGCATTTGTACGACTGAGCTAGATATTATTATTTTATCATAAAGCATCTAATATTATTAAAGCTTTTGTTAATTTTGTGCTGCATACATAAAGTTTGATTTAACAAATTTTTCTTTAATTAATTCATCTAATAAAATTTTTGTTTTAGAATTTGATTGTGAAGAAGCACTCTCAGCTTCAGGATGTGGAAGATTCAACGCATACGTAGTTGTAATTGCCATATTTACTGGACTCATATGTGTGTTCGAAGGGAGAGTGATGCCATACGTTGTTCCTGCTGCAGAATGTGATCTTGGTCTAGGAATTAAAGAAAAGGCTGTTTTAAATGCAGTTCCTTCAGCAGGTATAATATGTTACTTTAGAATTGTTGATTATCTTTTAAAAATAGCATGTAAACATAATGAAAATACCTAATTCTTATGTAACAATCTTATATACAGTCACGGGGCAATGTCACCAAGCGCTTTTATCAAAAAGTGTGTTAAAACTGGTCAAATAAAAAAGTTGATAAAATTTTTACAAAAAAAGTAATTTACAATCTACACAAATGCTAATGCTATGTTCGGCGTTCGGCACTTTTATGGCAATGTTCACATTTATTTCGAGCCTTTCTGTTCTTTTTTGGGGACATAAGTCACATGGGCCTAATAAATCATTTATCTTTTGAGCAGTTTCTTTTTCTTCTTCGCAATTTAGAAATTTACGAATATTGGTCCTAATTTCTCTTGGGAGGCGCGTATTGGTCATTCTTTGTTTCAAATAATCTTCATCTTCTACAAGGGAATATGATAAATCTTAGTTACTAACAATATGACAGTCTTGTTTTTCTTAGGCACGTAAGAAACTAACGTGCTGTTCTCTTCGTATAGCATATTCTCTTCGTCTTTTCGATTTTTTAGTGGATATTTTAGATGGCTTTTTTCACACCATATATTTTATTTTTATTAATATTTTAAAATATCAAAAATGTTAATTGTCGGAATAACAATAGTATATATTTTATGAATTAACTCAATTTCTTATTTTTAGGAATGATGTTGACTTCATTTTTATGGGGATCTCTGGGAGATAGCTTTGGTAGAAGAAAATTAGTTATTGTTATGTGTATTATGGACTTTTGTTTCATGTTAGTTGCAGCGTCATCTCAGTCTTTTGCAGTGCTGTTAACGTTTCGACTTCTAGGTGGTATGGCGTAGGTTTTATATTATTTATAAAAATGCTCTTTAGTAAACTACAGTTCAAATTTTTTATATTTAATTTGGCCATGCGTGAGCTTAATAGTATATTACTTTATGAGGCGGAGAAGCATGACTTTTCTTGACGCGCCCGATATTACGCGCTGAACGAAGTGAGGCGCGTAATAAAGGACAAGTCAAGAAAAGTCGCTTCTTTGCCGAATAAAGTATACTATTTTATATGTTATATACTATACTATATATATGTTTGTATACTATAAATAGTACAATTCATACGCTATTTTTACTCGAAATTAACTGTGACAACTATCAAGCCGTCTAGATGTTAGAAATTAAAATAATTAAGTCGTCGGTGGGATTTGCGTCTCCCTGGTTACAGTTGTTTGACAGTTGTTTGCAATTATTAAAGACAGCTTATTATTGTTCGCAAGCCGCCAACATCGGGAATGATTGCTGAAAGTTGTTCTCGACCATCAGTATCATCAACAATTACCAATGCGTATCAAGAGTCAGGAACATTTTTGCACGGTTTCAATTTTGAAAATGCCTCATTAACTAATTGTACTTTTAATATTACTATAAATAAAAATGATGTTTAATTGTTGTTAATGACATTTGTATTGTTGCTTTGTGACATGATTCATATTGTTGCCATGACAACATTTTTTCCCTCCGCCGCGCCGCGCCGTGAAGAAATGGGGGAAAAAAACTGCTGCCGGCGGAGTGATCAAGGATCAAGTAATGTCATCATTATTTGACGTTTGAAGAAAAAATATTATTATAGGTTTTTTATTAAATCATTAATTTTAAATATACTGGAGTGAAAGGTTAACCAGAGGGAAATGTTAACATAATTTATTTAAACAATACTTTAAATTATTTTTTCTTCAAACGTCAAATAATGATGACATTACTTATCTAACTTGATCCTGTCAAAGTTTGATGTCTCCGCTGGCAGCAGTTTTTTTCCCATTTCTTTACGGGCGGCGGAGGGAAAACTGTTGTCATGGCAACAATATGAAACATGTCACAAAGCAACAATACAAATGTCAATAACAACAGTTAAACATCATTTTTATTTATAGTAATATTAAAACTACCATTAGTTAATGAGGCATTTTCAAAATTGAAACCGTGCAAAAATGTTCTCGACTCTTGATACGCATTGGTAATTGTTGATGATACTGATGGTCGAGAACAACTTTCAGCAATCATTCCCGATGTTGGCGAATCATGAGGGTTTAAAATTTTTTGAGCATTATCGTTCTTATCGGACTTGGAGGGCCCCAAACGTGCTACTGTATCATTAGCCGCGGACTCAATTTCGTTTAGGTTTTCCATTTTTGCACAAAATTTGCGCTTGCGGTTGCAACAATAATAAGCTGTCTTTAATAATTGCAAACAACTGTCAAACAACTGTAACCAGGGAGACGCAAATTCCACCGATGACTTAATTATTTTAATTCCTAACATCTAGACGACTCTGATAGTTGTCACAGTTAATTTCGAGTAAAAATAGCGTATGAATTGTACTATTTATGGTTGAAAATTGCTACGTTTGAAGAAAAAATAGTATACTTTATTCGGCAAAGAAGCGACTTTTCTTGACTTGTCCTCTATTACGCGCCTCACTTCGTTCGGCGCGTAATATCGGGCGCGTCAAGAAAAGTCATGCTTCTCCGCCTCATAAACTAATATACTATTATATCTCAGTTCATGTAAGAAATTGTGTAATTACGAGTACAAATAACTATCATTTAGAAAAGTTAGTTATAAGGTGAAGTGCTTAGAGGGTACAGATTTAGTTAATATTGTTAATTTGATTTTGAACGCTTAGAAACCTTCGGTTTTCGAAGTTTTTGGTAAATAAACTATCTTAATGTAATCTTGTCATGTATCTTTGGTAAATGATAAATTATCGAATTTAATTCAAAAAATCTTTTATTAAGTTTTAACATAAATATTTTATTTACAAATGTGCCATTAGATAAGACTTTTATATAATCAAGACAAAATTTGTGATAATATTATTATATTGGCAACTAGAACAATAGCTTTATATTATCTCCAATAGCTTTATTTTATCTCCATTATAAGCCGATAAATTTATGGAAGATTTTAAAACAAATATTATTTTTCCAAACAAAATTTAAAACCCACAGTTTTCTGTTTTGTAAGGTCATATTCTCAATATGACCTTACGGATTAGAGTTGTTAGACATATTCCTGAATGACATAAACGATAAAGAATAAACAATAACATTTACCATAGAAAAGTAATATAATAAGACACTATCTTTCCTGGATGATTTAATCTATAAGAACGATACTGGATATAATACTTAGGTGTATAGAAAACCAACACAAACTAACAGATATTTAAACTACAAATATATATCAGATATCACAATAATAATAATAAAATGAAAATCATTAAATCCTTATACGATAGAGCCAAAATTATTTGTTCTAACGAAAATTCGTTCTTGGAGGAGAAACATTTGTTAACATCTGTTTTTTTATTAAAAAATGATTATCCTTTATCGTTTATAAATAAGGAACTTTCAACAATCGACCAAATAGAACAGAAAAACAAAACGAGATCATACAGTATATACAAGGAATACTACGAGGAAATAATAATACATACACAAAAGGATAATTAGAAAATCTTGAGAAGATGGGAAATAATTTTAACATTTTAACACACAAAAAACAGTATTCAAAACAATAAACACATTTAGATCTATTTTATCTAGAAATAAACCTAACAATGTATAAGAAAGAACAAAGAATTGAATTTATTAAATACCTTCTGAATGCGATCTGTTTTATTTAGGTGAAACATCAAGGCGATTAAAGGTTAGAATAAGTGAACATCAATATTATATTAAAAATAGAGAATTTGATCTCAAATGTTTTAAATGTAAAAATGAACGATTTCCGAAGTAAAAGATACACACTAAAGAAATAATAACACTTGGCCGTAAAACTATACACATATATTTCTAATTTAACTGGATATATCTATCGTGAAATGGTCTTTAAATTTTATTTAGAAGTTCAGAGGTCAAAAATAGGCATATACATACAACACAATCCTTTTCTCGGTTTAAACTATATTGCAAGCTTTCAATAGTCAAAGGTTTTTGTTGTATGCAGAGAGCAATGCACTTACTTTATGAATCGTAGCATTTTAGTGAGATTATAAATATAGCTTCGGGACTAGTTTGGGACGCAGTCTATTGTATAAATTTTTACCTCAACAACAACTATATTGTAATAATTCAGTAGATGTCAATAAAACTATATTTTACTCCACGACTTATTATCGTAAATCGAAAAGAATCGGACACAGGGAATTAGAAATTATTTGAAATTATAATTACATCCAAATTGTCCAACAACAAAATACAAAAACTTATTACGAATATAAGGTGTGAAGAATACCTGAGTCGTTCTCAATATGGTTTTAGGAAAGGTATAGACACCAGAGAAGCAATAATGGGATTGACACTAATGGCAGAAAGGTACCTCGAGGTTCAAAAACAACTGTATGTGTGCTTTGTCGATTATAGAAAGGGCTTCGACTGCATTAGACACGAAAAATTGATTGAGGTGCTAAAGAAGTAGGGCTGGACGGACACGACATAGCTATAATAAGCAATACATACTGGAACCAAACAGGATGTGTTCGAACAGACAACGGAAATACCAATTATGTAAACATAGAACGAGGAGTGCGTCAAGGGTGCATTCTGTCCCTCTTCTATTTAATGTCTATGCCGAAAATATCATCAGAGCTTCTCTTGAAGATCGCTCTGAAGGTGCCAGAGTCAATGGAATCATCATTAACAATGTAAGATATGCCGATGACACCGTAGTATTAGCAGAAACAGAAGACCAACTAAAAATATTGATGAATATACCATCAGAAGAAAGTCACAGACTAGGTTTGGATATTAATCTTTTCAAAACCAAAATCATGGTATTCCACAAGAACCCCCATGAACAAATTACACCCAACATACAAATCAATGGTATCACCCTTCAGAGCTCCCAAAGCTTTATATACCTGGGCAGAGAGCTAAACAGTCAGCTAGACCACTCAAGTCGTATTGAAATAGCAAGATCTGGCTTCATGAACATGCTTAAAATGCTCTGTAACCCCAACCTATCAATTACAATAAGGTTAAGAACAGTAAAGTGTTATGTGTGGTCTCTACTACTATATGGTTGTGAGACCTGGACATTAAAACAGTATGACATCAACAAACTGAATTCATTCGAAATGTGGATGTACCGCCGAATGCTAAGAATAAGCTGGACCAGCAAAACTACAAATGAAGAGGTACTGGAAATAATGAACACACGACCTCATCTGGTTAATACAATTAAAATTAGAAAGACGTCATATCTAGGACACATAATGCGCCATAAGGAATTTGAGCAGCTCCAGGTAATATTATAAGGCAAAATCGAGGGTAAAAGGGCTATAAGAAGAAAGAAGAAATCCTGGCTCCGAAACATCAGAGATTGGACTCACACAACAGGAAATGATTTACTCCATCAAGCCCAGAACAGAGAGAAATTTGCCATATTGATCGTCAACCTCAATAGAGAAAGCACTTAGGAGGAGAAGGATTACGAATATGAGTTTTCAGCACTAAACTGTATTTAAGAAGACGCCTTGATCACTTAACATGTACCTTTTTTGGATGCCAATACAAATCGGCCTCAAATCTTGGTGTTTTTATATTCGTTATATTTAGAATCAAAACTGATTATACGCCTAAAGTAATACATAATTTTTAAATAACAAATAAGTCGTAAATTATTCTAAATTATTCAGAAACTTGAACCTACGGTGTAGTTTTACAAAATATAAACGGTTTAAGGAATGGAATAGAAATATGTATCTTCATACAGCAGAATTAAAATTTAGTGGAAGTTATGTTCAAAACATTAAAACATTCCAATATGCCTTTATTTTTAATTTTTCCTTAATAGCTGCATAAAAACAATGCATGCATTTAAATAAAACAATAGAATCCGAAGAAAATACTTATTTTAATGATTTACGTAGGGTATCAATCAAACTCTAGTTTTTGTCACTAGATTTAACTTGCTAATATTACTGTTATTTTTAGATCCAGTGGTATTTATCCAAGTTTAGCATCCTACCTGACAGAAGTACACGTAGTAAAACATAGAGCTGTGGTGCAGTTATTGTTGGGAAGTGTTTATGGACTTGGAGATATTTTGTTGCCTCTATTTGCTCTCCTAATTTTAACAAACCGTGACACTATATTATTGTATGATGCCGTTGGTAAGCTATTACTTTAAACCTGCAAAATATATACTTATACAATATTTAGAAAACAGCGTCATAGTTAACTATGATGGCTAACGTGATAGTTAACTATCGCAAAAACAATAACACTCAGGTACAGAATATAGAAAAGGGACAAAAAGTAACATCTCCTAAATATAACCTAGAAAGCTTAAAAGAAGATTCAACAAAATTTCTTTACAAATTACGACTGGCCACAAAATTACAAAATGTGGATCGAGAAAATATAACAGCAGAAGAATTATACCAGCAACTTAAAAAATGCATTCATGAGACTGCAAGTGAAGCTTTGCGTTATAAACACAAACATGAAACAAAAAATCAAGAGTGGTGGTCGGAGAATATGCAAACGTTAGTCAACAAGAAGAAAACTGCTTATCAGAAATGGATGTCAACGAGAAAGGAGGAAGATTTCAAGATATATCAAAAATTAAATCGAGATGTAAAAAGAGAAGTAGTGAAAAGTAAAAATGAGATGTGGGATCGAATATGTGCAGAGGTGGATAGGTATATGGGTGGAACAAGAGTTGGGCAAGCTTGACAGGTGATACAGTCTCTCCGAAGAGAAGAAAAGGAAAAATCTAACTTAAGTTAATATTTTTGAAAATATCCCTGACGATTGGAATATTGGATACATCACCTCAATATTTAAAACAGGGGATAAACATAAATGCCCTAATTATAGGGGAATAACTTTTATCAGCTCAGTTAGGAGATTGTACGGTCGAATAATAAAAGAAAGAATAGAATCAGAATACGAATTCATAGAAGAATAAAATGGATTTCGTTCAGGAAGATCATGCACTGATGGTACATTCTTACTGCAGCAGGTAATCGAAAAACGGAAGGCAAGAAATAAGAAAAGAATGGCAGCTGTATATATCAGAGTTGTTTGAAGATGACAGGAATAATATTGCCGAATTATACCAAAACTGTACTGACGGCCCATAAATTATGAAATACGAAGTAGAACATGCTATAAATAATGCTAAAAATAGAAAAGCTTGTGGTCCAGATGATACACCAACTGAGTTGCTGAAACTAATAAAGAATGATTACATAAAAGTAGTAGTAAGACCTGTTAATTCAATATATAACACCGGAGTGATTCCCGCAGATTGGCTCAAATCCATCTTTATCGCAATACCTAAACAACGCAATGCGATAAAGTGCTCGGAATATTGATTAATTATGCTAATGAGCCACACTCTTAAATTTTTCTCAGAATACTTCACAACAGAATTAGACGCAAATGCGAAGAAGATCTTGAAGATACCCAATTTGGTTTTAGAAATGCTATGGGAACCAGGTAGGACCTTTTCGCGCTTAACATCGTATTACAAAAATGCCGTGACCAAAGAAAAGATGTATTTGCATGTTTCGTGGACTTCGAAAAGGCATTCGATAAAGTACAGCATGTAAAATTAATGCAAATACTGAAAAATATCGGAATAGATGACAAGGATAGTCATGTCATTAAAAATTTGTACTGGAATCAAACTGCTATCATAAAAATTGGAGATAACTACACCGATGAAATCCCATACAACGAGGAGTCAGACAAGGTTGCATTTTGTCGCCAACATTGTTCAAATTTTACTCGGACCAGTTTTTTAAAAAGGCACTTCAGAGACAACCATATGGAATAAAAATCAACGGAAAAATATTTAATGTGATTAGATATGCAGACGATACAGTAATTATATCAGATAATATTAAAGGTCTTCAAATTCTGCTTGATCGTATTCACGAGGTAGGAGAGGAAATGGGCATTAAAATAAACTCAAACAAAACCAAATTTTTAGTGTTTTGTCGTGACCCACATCCCGATGCAAAGCTTCAATTGAACGGAGTCCAAGTTGAAAGTTCACAAAATGACATATTTGAGAACTGTGATAACGGATCAACTAGATCGAGACAGAAATAAAACGTAGAATAGCAATGATTAAAACTATTTTTATGAAAATGAAGTGATTTATTTGCCATCTCAGTTTAGATCTAAGACAAAGAATGGTTTAATGCTATGTTTGGACTGTACTTTTGTATAGTGCAGAAGTGTGGACGCTAAAAGTATCGATCATGAACAAAATTGATAAATTGGGAATGTGGCTTCATAGACGAACGCTGAAAATACCTTGAACATCAAAAAAAAACTAATGAAGAAGTACTAAGGAGCTTCAACAAAGATAGAGAACTGCTAAAGACGATTAAACATCGAAAAATGTCTTATCTGGGCCATAGTAAGGGAAAGTCGATATAAAATTTTACAACTGATCCTTAAAAGCCGTAGAGGTGTTGGAAGAAAACAAGTTTCTTGGTTAAAAAAACATTCGTGAGTGGACTTAG
Source organism: Diabrotica balteata (assembly GCA_918026665.1). Taxonomy (NCBI): domain Eukaryota; kingdom Metazoa; phylum Arthropoda; class Insecta; order Coleoptera; family Chrysomelidae; genus Diabrotica; species Diabrotica balteata. The sequence continues at coordinate 5,029,781 of OU898284.1, forward strand.
ATACCAAATGCAGGACAATTATTCCATATTGGAGAAGATCGAGAAGCCTTCGCATTGGTGATCGCCGACGTCGGATAAATCTGATATGGCACGCGAAGAAGAAGAAGATATTCATATTAAAATTTTTTTTAAAAAACAGTTACTAAAATTATCTGCCCTATCATATGATGTTAAATTCGTTTGGATTAAGGAACATTCAACCTATGGACAAAGGTCAACTGTTTGTGCTTTTGTCTGGTGTCTGTTGTTTGTAGAAATGTATGTAAATGTTTGACATTCTTGGATGGGCTGAAGTATTTGGGCAAGATTTAATAAATAACTGTGCTCAATATTTGCTTTTTATATGTAGAACTCATGTACTCAAGCATTCAACCATATCTTATTTAATATCAAGAATTGACAGTCGATGATTATATCATCGCTGATAACTTTTTTGTTAATGATGTCAGCAGCAAGTGCATAGCGATAGATTTTTTACAATTATGTGCTCTTTGAAGATTAGGCTACATTTCACAAAAATGGAACAGTGCATCGGCATAATTTATATTACTATGGATCAAGTAATCCCCACTTTAAACAGTCATAGTCAAAGTAGGTGGTTATGTGGGGTGGTATTGTTAAGGACTCTCTGTGTGGCCCTCATTTATTTGAGGGCTGTATGGATAGTGTTATATATTTAGATTTTGTCAATAATTTTTTTTGTCATTAGTACAGCAAAATGTTCCACTTAATATTGGACAAAGAATGTGGTTTTTACACGATGGTGTTCCAGTTCTTCACACTACTCTTATTTAGAATCATCTAAATAATAACTTTCCTGCGAGGTGGATAGGCCAAGGAGGACCAACTGTTTGGCCACCGCAATCACCGGAATTGTCAACAACTGATTTTCTCACGAGGGACTAGTGTCGTAGAAGCCTCCAATAACGCCAGATGATATAAAAAAGAGAACCTTTTAACAATATTTACTCACAAATGTTAAGAAATATGGCTAGGTCATTTGGTAATGGCTACAGACTTGCATAGAAGTTTTAGGTAGACGTTTTAAACATTTAGTTTAGATTTAATAGTTATGTATTAAATAAAAATAATTTTGTTATAATATTAAACAAGACTAAGTTATTTCTACTTGCAAAAGTCGAAGGTATTCCCGATATTTGAAAACCCCAAAAATATCCCGGAAAGTAATGAGATTATGTATAGAGAAAGCTTCATAAAAATGATGGAATTATAAATGAAATATAAAAAAATTATAGTGTTGTTAATAATGTTGTTGTTCTAAAAACCCAATTTCTAAGTATTCCATATCCTAAATTTCCTGATAATAATTACGTAAAATGTCTGTAAAACGTTTAATTTGCACCCTAAAGAAAATCACCCTGTTTTTTTTTAGTATTTCATTCGTGGAACTTTTACTTGTTGTTATGCTGTATTCCCCCATTAATAGGAGGCATTGGATTTATGTGGCTTCCAGAAAGTCCAAAATACCTGGTGAGCAAGAAAGAACACGACAGGGCTCTTAAGTCATTTCAGTCTATTTATACAATTAACACCAAAAACCCAGTCACCGATTATCCAGTAAGTTATTATTTTAATTAATAAGTAATTTTAATGGGTGATGCAACCATGATTAAAATTCACATAATCCTCTAAGACACATTCAATCGCAAAGCAATTTCTACTTAGGATAAACCTTTCCGTCTCCAACGCATTAGGTGTACATTGTACAAGTTGTGCAGTCTCTAAACTTAAAGGCATATTACTCTAACATAAATTTTATGTAAACTAAATTAAGTTATTGAAACAATACCGATAAAGTTGCTAAAATTTATATTAAATTATATATTAAACCAGATTTTTATTTAATAAAAAGTAAAAAACTAATGAAGAAAAAGTGGCATGTAAAAAGCTACATGTTTTTAATTTTTATATAGAGCTATATCCATTACAACTAAATCAAAATCCTTGGTATGAAAAATTACGAAAAATAAAAATGAGTATGTCAGATGAAAAACTTTGTATTTGCCGCATAAATCAAACTGAGTTATTTGCAAAAAACTGGTAAATTTTGTGATAATAAATGCTTTATTAAGCATAATATAATGATTTTTTTCTAAGAATCTTATTGTGTTTGCTAGGAAAGGAAAAAAAAATTGAACGGAGTTTTGCAACTTTTTGCAACTATTATAGTCCATTTCCATCATATTGATAGCACATTATGTATGCAAATCCCTAAACTGTTGATACGGGTGACTCAATGAAAAATAGATATTTGTCAACAAGTTTACAGAAGTATATAGGAAAACAATTTTAAATTGAGTATGACCACAAGGTATAAAGGTTGAAGCAGAATAGAATACAATAGTTTTGAGTGTTACTAATCCCTAAATAAAGTTGCCAGTGTCGAAGTGATGGAGATTAACAGGTACTAATGAATTTGCAAGAAATGTAAGATGTTTATTTTATTGGTTATATATAAAATAATTTGTGACCGTAACAGGGGTCGATTTGTAAAAAAATGCATATCATTTTAATCAAATTCCATTTCAGATTCACTGCTTTCTTCAGAATCTAAGAATCTTCAACTCATTTTACTTTCTTTCTTGTGAGCATGACTAACAGCATTTTTACAATTTTATGGAGTTACTTTTGATAAGGAATGTTCTAATAATTGTTGTAAGTCTTCTAATTTAAAAGTTTTGTTGTTGTATATGACTTCACCCTTTACTTGAGAGAATATATTTTCTACCGGATTCAGATCACAGTGGTATGGGGGTAAACGTAAAATAATTACATCACGTTTTAATGCCATTTCATCAATTATATATTTTTATAAGCTGCTTTATTAATTACTATTTATAACTGGGAATAAGCCACAATTAAAGATAAAAATACGTTTATTGACGTTTCAATTTCCAATTCGGAAATCGTTCTCAAAATACAAACAGTAAATTAAACAAATTTTGTTTTTTGTTACATAGTGAAAAAATTCTTCTAATAATTTAATTTTATCTGACTCATTTATATTGACAATTCAGACATACATTATGCATTTTAAAGTAGACGACTTTAAAATGATATTGCCAATATTGTTGAGTTGCGCTCCTGGGACGACTTTACTTATAAGATAGTTCATTCGATTACATGAAATCAACGTTAACTTGAGAATATCCGTCAGAAAAAATCATACCATGTAATTCGTCTTTAAAAAGACAAACACATGACATGATGACAGTAAAATTCTCCTGTTAGTGATTCCATAGTAAATTATGAGGGAAAAACCAGGGAAAAAAAACCTCATAATACTATCCCGACATTGTAAGTATTTGTTCGTGAATTTAGTTTACCTTCAACAAACATCAAAATTCTGATTTTATATGTTACGTTATTTAAAAAACATAAATGATATATCCGCTATATGTTACTGACTTACTAATACTGGTATTTTCTTATTAATAACTTCCTCTTTCAATATTGGTAACCAGATCCTACTACATTCTGCCGAGGAATTTGCGACACAATTGGCCTCATTTAGCATAATTAGAGCCGCTTCTTTGATTTTTCTTTTTTTGCCATCCGTTTCTTTTAGGACTATATTTGAATTATTCCATTGAACCCTATGTTCATTATCCCATGCGTGTTTACATATTTGAGATCTATCAAATTCTCTATTTGTAATATAAGATTGATGTTCACTTATTCTAACATTTAATGGCCTTGATGATTCACCTAAATAAAACTGATCGCATTCACAAGGTATTTTATAAATGCAATTCTTTGTCCTTTCTTGTTCATTGTTAGGTTTGGTTTTGGACAAAATAGGATCTGGTTACCAATATTGAAAGAGGAAGTTATTAATAAGAAAATACCAGTATTAGTAAGTCAGTAACATATAGCGGATATATCATTTATGTTTTTTAAATAACGTAACATATAAAATCAGAATTTTGATGTTTGTTGAAGGTAAACTAAATTCACGAACAAATACTTACAATGTCGGGATAGTATTATGAGGTTTTTTTCCTGGTTTTTCCCTCATAATTTACTATGGAATCACTAACAGGAGAATTTTACTGTCATCATGTCATGTGTTTGTCTTTTTAAAGACGAATTACATGGTATGATTTTTTCTGACGGATATTCTCAAGTTAACGTTGATTTCATGTAATCGAATGAACTATCTTATAAGTAAAGTCGTCCCAGGAGCGCAACTCAACAATATTGGCAATATCATTTTAAAGTCGTCTACTTTAAAATGCATAATGTATGTCTGAATTGTCAATATAAATGAGTCAGATAAAATTAAATTATTAGAAGAATTTTTTCACTATGTAACAAAAAACAAAATTTGTTTAATTTACTGTTTGTATTTTGAGAACGATTTCCGAATTGGAAATTGAAACGTCAATAAAACGTATTTTTATCTTTAATTGTGGCTTATTCCCAGTTATAAATAGTAATTAATTTACAAAGCCACAAGAAAATAGCTTCAGAACAATATTAAGCTGCTTTATGTTGCCTTATAATAGGTTATAATTCCTTTTTTGTCGAATTCTCCTTGTACTCAATTGCATGTTTATCCAACCATTCGATTACCTCTCCTTTTTTCCATGCCGTTGTTGGCAATTTTTCTGCTAGTCTTGAATGGTAACTAGCATTATCCATGACCGTGACAGAATTTTTTGGAATTAAATTCAACATTTGCTAAAAATATTCTTCAAAAACGTCAGCAGTCATTTCCTCGTGGTAATCTTTGGTTGACTTTGAGGCAAAACTTAATAATCCACCATTGACAAAACCGTATTCGTTTCCAATATGGGTTATTATGAGTTTGCGTCCTTTTCCAACGGGAATATTGTTTATTCCAGTAGATACACTTTCGATACATTCCTGACGGGAACTTTTCACATTTGTATCAACCCATATATATGGTACAGTATGACCTTCAATTTGCCAAGTCTCGTCCAAATAAAAAATTGTTTTCCCTTCTTCTCGGTACTTTTTAATAGTTCTTAGATAATCTCGTCTCCAACATACAATGTAATTTTTTTCAATTAAAACGGATTTTCTTCTATTCTTTTGCCAACGAAATCCCATCTCTCTCAATAGTCCCCATAATTTCTTGTTGCTTCTGATTGCTAGCTCTTCGTTTTCTCCAATTAATGTTTGGATTTTGTCCAATGTTGGAAATTCTTTGTTAAAAAAAGTGATTGGACGCTGCGTCTTGTCATGTTTTTAGTACTTCTTCAATTTCGAAGGGTTTACTCCCTCCACTCTTCTTGGGGGATAAAACAGTTCCTCCTTTGCTTTCTTTTAGGAATCTATAAATTGTTGCTTTTCCAACCCCTGCCATATTTGAACACATGTTAACAATTTCACGAACATTACTTAAAGGGCGTTGCTGTACAAGTGCATCGTGTACATTTAATATTAAATTTTTCTCTCTTAGACTAAAGGCACCTTTAAAACTACACTTAATCGGGATAAAACCTGTTGTCGACGTCATTTTTAAATGCAAATAACAAAATATCGACACCAAAAAACGTAGGTAAGTAAGATATGAACAATGTACATCTACAAACTAAATGGAAGATGCAAACAATTTCTCATTTATATTATTGGCATAAGCTGTAATATGGTATGAAAGCTACTTAAACTATCGGTTTAAGTGAAGCCTTATCAGTAATTCCAGGTAATTATTCAACGAAGAATACTATATACAGAAAATATACAGAATATACAGAAAACAATAATCACCTTTAAATTACTGTTTACATTAATTTATTTCGTGAAACATTGAATTCTCTCGTTAATCACCCGTGTATAATTAACAATAATCGTGTGGCATATATACCGACGTTTTCTACGCACAAAAAAGGTATAGTGAGATTAGTGGACACTTATTTTATAGAAGATTTTTTAAAAGATAATGAATTGTTGACGGCATCTTAAAATATTTTTTTTTTATTTATTTCAAAACAAGTATGGGGTGACGCCTATGGTTTTTTGACCTGTTGAGAATTTGCATACATAATGTGCTATCAATATGATGGAAAAGGACTATAACATTTGCAAATACATAATAATAGTCAATAGTGGTTTTTGGATCAGTCTATTTTTAAAACTTAGTGAGTTACGAATAAAAAAGTAAGCATGTGGAAGCAAACTTTTATTTAACAGTATATTATTATCTAGCGTACAAAAGGTCTTACAATTTATGTATATATATTTATAATAATTTCTAAACTCTAAGTTCCTTCAGCTCCTCATCATTGTTATGATCATTTTCTTCAGCACTCTCCGTATTATTTGTCTGTATGCCAGTATCAATTATTTTATAAAATATGTGATCGGGTTGGTTTCCAATTTTCAGCCAAATGTTTTCTAAGGAGTGTGTCTACGGACGATTTATTTTCTTTAAATGAACATCCAATATGCTGTAACTTAGGTTTCAATAGAGAAATCTTTTTCCCTTTGCGTATTATAGACTTGCTGAACTTATGTCAGAACAATAAAATATTTTTTCCTGTACCGTAGCCATATGAACTTTGTCGTTAGAAAATATAAATCTTTTTGATGCATTACATTTAAAATGCCACTGGAAAGGTTTTTTAACAACAACATCACTTATCTTTCTCCAGTCTGATATCTATCAGTCTTCACCAAGTCTCAGCACCTTTGAGTATTATCCAATTATATCTTCATATCCTTTTCTGTTTATTACAACGTTTTTCTTTTTTTATCTCCCTTTCTATCATACCAAAAATCCTATCTGGTCCCAAAAAGGAATGACCAACAACAATAAACGTAAAATTTACTTCCTTGATGTGACCAGGTGCTTCATATACCAAACAGTAGATTATCATAGATAGTATCGTGCTATTTTTGTTCTGTCCATCACACATCCAACTGCAAAGAGGTGAACTTTTTCGATTTGATTTTTAAAGTTGAATTTTATGAGAGTGTCGTGTACAGCAGATTCAACAGCATTTAAATCTTTTGGATGTTCATACTTCAGCCACCATATGACGTCATAATTGCAGAAGAAAGATGGGGTTTTGAATTTCGAATGTTTTTTTATCATGATTTGGTTCGTTTTTTAACAAAGACCAAAAGACTTTAGCTTTTAACGTATAAATTCTCTGCTCTGTTATAACCTTTATCTTTTCTTCTTCTGAATGTTCATTTCTTAAAATTTCTTTTGTTCTGAGACACTCAGAACAAGCATTTATTAAAGGGGTGCCTGATGTAATCTGTATTCTGGTAATACCTGCTACATATAATCAATGAACGGCTAAAGAACTTTCTACTTCCAGAGATAGCCGAAGAACAATGTGGATTTGTACCAGGAAAGGGAACGCGTGAGCAAATACTCAACACCAGACAGATAGTAGAAAAAGCGAGAGAACATAACATACCAATGTTGCTCTGTTTTGTAGATTACACAAAGGCTTTTGATTCAGTAAAATGGGATCCTCTCTGGAGTATAATGGAAAATATGGGAGTACCTAACCACCTAGTTAACCTAATAAGAAATCTGTATAATAAAAACTCAGCCAAAGTTAAAGTACATGGAATATATTCAAATGCATTCAAAACAGAGAAAGGAACTAGACAAGGTTGCATACTATCACCATTATTGTACAACATATATTCTGAATATATAATGAGAAAAGTACTAGATGAATGGGATGGAGGAATCACTATAGGAGGCAGAAAAATCAGTAACCTGCGATACGCAGATGACACACTTATACTAGCAGCGAATGAAGTCGAAATGATTACCATCATCGAACGGCTAAGCCGAATAAGTGAAGAATTCGGACTTCAAATCAACACCAGAAAAACAAAAATAATGATTGTAGACAGAGCAAATAATAATCTACCGCATATACGCCAAATAGGGATTTTCGAAGTAGTCGACAGATTTGTATACTTGGGCTCTCTGATAACCAACAATGGTGATTGTTCCTCAGAAATCAAACGTAGACTAGGAATGGCCCGAACCGCAACTGCTAAATTAATTAAAAATATTGAAAGACCGAACAATAACAAGGAATACTAAGCTTAGGTTGGTCAATGCCCTTATTTTTTCCATTGCTACATATGCAGCTGAAACATGGACTCTCAAAAAAATTGATAGGAGTAAGATCGAAGCCTTCGAAATGTGGGTATATAGAAGAATTCTACGCGTGTACTGGACAGAACGTAGAACCAACCTGTCAATTCTGGAAGAGCTTCATATAAAAGACAGGCTACTAAAAAAAAGTAAACCAAGCATACCTAACTTACTTCGGCCACATAGCTAGAAGAACGGGCAGTGGGCACCATGGAACTATTGGTAGTAGAAGGTAAGGTAGAAGGCCGAAGACCAAGAGGAAGATCTCCAATACGATGGGTGGACCAAATGAAGAGTTTGGTGGGAAAATCCCTACATGAAGCTGTCCATATATCACAAGATCGCAGTCAATGGAGACAGCAGACTAATAATATTTAGGGTGTCACTACGCCCTGACAAGGGCTAAAGGATTGAGGAGGAGGAGGCCTGATGTACCGCTTAGTAAAATTTAGATCACAGGGTAAATACAATTTAGTTGATCATCCTCTATTATAATGACTCTCTGGACCGTTTAAACGATCCATAAATATTTGGATAGATAATTTTATTGGATAAAATCTACCTTTTGTTGTATCTCCCCCTTTTCTCTCTTTTGGTATTGTACTCCGGATAACAAACTTCTTACAGCACGCTTTATTCTTTCAGATTGAGTTATTCCAAGAAATGCTCTCTCGCATACTCTTAACAGTCTATCTTCTACTGTAGGAACAAATCATTTAATTTAAATCCCATGTAGGTTTGTACTTGATCTCTTGAGCTTTTAAAGATTCAGCAAAAAAATATCTTATTTTTGTCAGTGGTTGAATACATATTATTATGGAAACGCTGAAGGTCTTAAATCTTTAAATCTGTACAACAATACACATTCTTTGTATGATTACAGACGGAAAACCCGATTAAATCTTTAGGTTTAGGCCTAAAAATATTGACAATAAGTCCTGAACCTATCTAGTTACTAGATACCCTCTTACTTCTTACCATTTTCTTCATTTCTTTCCATTTTCACATGGTCTAATATGCACATGAAGATCCATAATGTCAATTATTTGCAATAAACTTGGTGTTTTTATCACTCAAATAACAAACAGTACAGCCGGTTCAAACAATGTAAGCGATTGGCTAATTGTAATTACAGTTATACAACTGGCATAGGCTCACAAGTACAAAATTTTTAATCTGACTCAAGATTTCTAATGCCTATTTCTATATATGTTACAAATAACTGTTAGCTAAAACACAATTTTTACAATTTTTTAAATACAATTTTTTACCAGTGGACTAATATATCCACTTCAATTGTTAAACGATCTATTCGGTATTGCTCCTTTATGCACATTAATGCTATTAGGTAATGGATTCTTTCTTTCAGTTTAGATAAATTCATTGAAATTTGACATCAATAATTTTGTTACGATTTTTATTTACATTTAGTCATCTATGTTTATTTATATTATAATATATTTACAAATGTGTTCCAATTCATCCACGTTTTCGTTCACATTATAGAAAACATTCAGTTTAAATTATAACATATATTTCTTTTTAGATTAAAGATTTAAAATATTTATCATGTCTTGGTGATAAAAATGACGTACAGAAAACTACTGTACCCAAGAATAGATTTCAGTTTTCTCCAATTTTACAAAAGAAACATTATAAAAATATAATAATCTCTGTTTCCGCTCAGTTTCTTATATTTTTATGGTAAGTTATAATGTTAACGTATTCATATGTATTTGTATAATAAAGTTTATGCTAGGGAAAGAAAAACTACCTGTAAACATTCCTGTAGAATCGATAAAAAATTGAGCAGAAGTTCTACAAGAACTTCTTTCCCAGATATTTATTAAATATATTTATGATAAAACAAGATAATACTCCAAAAGATGCGAGATTGAACCAATTATCAGTAGTAATATTTTCTCCTGAATTATAGATAGGTTCAGCGAATCTCTTGACCACATCTATTGATTTATTGCTGACACGAACTGGACCTTCAGGCTGCAGTCCTGCATAAATTTCCATATTGCTTGTGCAAAATAGTTTAGAATCAACCATGGAAAAAATGTTAATCCCATATTTGTTAGGTTTTGATTGGATATATTGCCTAAATCCACATCTGCCCTGAAAGCTTGCCACCATTTCGTCTATAGTTACGTTTTGTTCCATAGAGTATTCTTTTTTGCAATTTTCTACAAATAGTGAAAATATTTGTCTAACAGCTGACGACTTATCAATCTTTCATCGATCTGGTCGAGTTATCTTGTCATCGAATCTTATACAGTTGTTAATAAATTTGAATCTTTGCATTGACGGCGTTAGTCTAAATAATTCAATTCCACTACCATCTGTTGCCCACAAATCTTCCAAATTTAGTCGATTACTGCGGTGTAAGCCCCTCCTCCTCCTAAGTGCCTTCTCTATTGAGGTTAACGATCAATATGGCAAATTTCTCTCTGTTCTGGGCTTGATGGATTAAGTCATTTCCTGTTGTGTGAGTCCAATCTCTGATGTTTCGGAGCCAGGATTTCTTCTTTCTTCCTATACCCCTTTTACCCTCGATTTTGCCTTCTAATATTACCTGGAGCTGCTCAAATTCCTTATGGCGCATTATGTTTCCTAGATATGACGTCTTTCTAATTTTGATTGTATTAACCAGATGAGGTCGTGTGTTCATTATTTCCAGTACCTCTTCATTTGTAGTTTTGCTGGCCCAGCTTATTCTTAGCATTCGGCGGTACATCCACATTTCGAATGAATTCAGTTTGTTGACGTCATACTGTTTTAATGTCTAGGTCTCACAGCCATATAGTAGTAGAGACCACACATAACACTTTAGTGTTGTTAACCTTATTGTGATTGATAGCTTGGGGTTACAGAGCATTTTACGCATGTTCATGAAGCCAGATCTTGCTATTTCAATACGTCTTCTAATTTCTTTTGAGTGGTCTAGCTGACTGTTTAGCTCTCTGCTCAGGTATATGAAGCTTTGGGAGCTCTGAAGGGTGTATGTTGGGTGTAATTTGTTCATGGGGTTCTTGTGGAATACCATGATTTTGGTTTTGGAAAGATTAATATCCAAACCTAGTCTGTGACTTTCTTCTGATAGTATGTTCATCAATATTTTTAGTTGGTCTTCTGTTTCTGCTAATACTACGGTGTCATCGGCATATCTTACATTGTTATTGATGATTCCATTGACTCTGGCACCTTCAGGGCGATCTTCAAGAGAAGCTCTGATGATATTTTCGGCATAGACATTAAATAGAAGAGGGGACAGAATGCACCTTGACGCACTCCTCGTTCTATGTTTAGATAATTGGTATTTCCGTTGTCTGTTCGAACACATCCTGTGTGGTTGCAGTATGTATTGCTTATTATAGTTATGTCGTGTCCGTCCAGCCCTACTTCTTTTAGCACCTCAATCAATTTTTCGTGTCTAATGCGGTCGAAGGCCTTTTTATAATCGACAAAGCACACATACAGCTGTTTTTGAACCTCGAGATACCTTTCTGCATTAGTGTCAATCCCATTATTGCTTCTCTGGTGCCTGTACCTTTCCTAAAACCATATGAGAACGACTCAGGTATTCTTCACACTTATTGTAAATGCGGTTATAAATTACTCGCATAAAAATCTTAGGTGTACGCCAGCTAAATACAAAAGGCCCAAAAATGATTTTAGTTCTATTTTATCGGTTTGTTTAGCATCTCGTTCTCTGGAATATCTGTTTGAAATAAAGTCTATATATTTATTTGTATAATGTAAAATTAAATCTAAAAGTTCTTCTGACACGAAACAGCTCCAGCATTCATATTCAGTTTTTGTATTTTTTGAGACATTCTAAACATACTAGACGCAAGTGACACCTCAGAATATTTTGTTTCTGTCGCCTAATTTTATTTCCATAAACTGGCTTTTCTCCCCACTTTGTTACTTTGTTTTTTCCGAAAAAATACTCCCCGTTTTCATATATTATGTTCTCTTCGCTCTCCTCACTAGAAATGTCATGTTCGCTGTCTGAGTTTTCTGATCGCTCTTCGACATAATAAATTTTGTCCACGCCACTTTTGTCTCTAAACTCATTTGTTTCATTTCCATCGTCAGGATCGAAAAAAATACTTCAACATCCTTGGATTATCCAACTGATATACCTTTTTCGATATTCTATATATAATATAGATTACATCATCATCATCATCATTGGTGCTATAGACCTATAAAAGAGCCTCGAACTTCACAAGTCTATTAAGGCTGTCAGTTCTATCCATTGCCAACTGTTGCTAGTTTGCTGCGCCTATTTTTCTACCATCCTCATCTATGCCATCCCTCCATCTGAGTTTTGGCCTACTCCGACTTCTATTTCCCACAGGTTGTGACATACGGATTCTTCAGGAGGGTTGTTATGCTGTGATCTTGAAACGCAAGCTGGAATACTTTGGTCACATTATAAGACACCCTGAAAAATATGATCTTTTACATCTGATCATTCAGGGAAAGATCCAACGTAATCGTGGTCCTGGTAGACGAAGAACATCATGGCTGAAAAATCCAAGGCAATGGTATGGAAAATCAACTACATCGTTATTTAGAGCTGCTGTCAATAAAGTCACTATAGCGAATATGGTAGTCAACTTGATATCCAACGATCGATAACGGTCATGGAACTAGAAGAAGAAGAAGACAGTGCCGTAGAATTATACGCTGCACGTCTTTCAAAATATTTATAAAAATGTTTTCAATGTACCTCTCATGTCAGCCAAGACTTTCAAAGAGTTAAGGAAATGCGCAAAATATTTGGAGCTGCATATAAACGATCAAGGGCAGTGGCGCGAAAAATTTAATTTCGAATTATACTAACTCTTGAATGAATCAGATACCGTAAAGTTCATTAAAACCGAGCGACTTAGATGGGTCGGACACACAATACGAATGCCTGACAACATGATTGCTGGAAAGATAACGACAGAAACATGTATAGAAATAAGAAGCAAAGACCGACCGCGAATAAGGTGGTTAGATGGAGTTGAGACCTACTCAGGGATACTGGAGATCAGAAGATGGCAACACGTTGCAAGAAACCGAACATGTCAACTAATCTTATAGTAGACCACAGAGGATTGTCGAGCTAAAGATGGTCATGATGAGAAAGATAAGTTAAACATGTTACATTAGTAATGTTCGAAAGAACGAACAAAGAAATCCTTAAATTTCTACTAAAGATGTAAAAAAGAAAAAGATTTAAATTACCTCTAAACAATAATAGCAAAAGAAGGAACATCTAAAAGAGACGTACTTGTATTATATGTATGTACCATAAATTTTATTTTTATTTGGATAATAGTATGAGTGTTTAGCAATAACAATTATATAAAATACTCGTTTTAGTTTAAACTCAGTTATGCTTTGGTTGCCACAAATCCTTCAAGAAATGAGTATTCATCAACAACATCACAACAACACTGCCACAGTATGTGAAACACTATATGATCTACGAGATCTGACTGGAGTTGGTGAAATATGTCAAAGTGTAAGTAAAGTTCATTCTTTATAGATACTTATCTAATTATGAAGAAATATCCTAAACACATAAAATGTTCAGATATTGACTTATTATTCTTTTTAGGACTTGAGTAAAAATACAAAAATATACATATTTTGCATGATTGTTGCCTCCAGTACAATTCTAGTTTTTGCTGTATCTGGATTTGTTGTAAATCGTATCGGCAAGAAGACACTTTTATGTAAGTAATAATTTATTAAACACTGCCATTAAATTTGTTTATAAACTGTTTATCTGTTGTATTATATAAAAGGCAAAGAAATGCGGAATGGTATGATGATGAATGCAGAACTGCAGTAGAGGAAAAATGGCAAGCTAGGCTTAACCAACTTCAAAGAAACACAAGAAATATCAGTGAGATTTATGACGAAAAAAGAATACAAGCGACTAGAATATGCAGAAGAAAGAAAAGAGAGGCTATGAAAAAACAAATACAAGAAATCGTAAAGCATAACAACAGACGCGAAAGCAGAAAATTCTATAAATGCATAAAAGAAAGCACACAGTCATTTAGACCAAAACTAACGATATGCAAAGACAAGGACGGAGAACTACTAACAGAGAAGCAAAAAATTATGATGAGATGGAAACAATATTTCGAAGAAAATCTAAATTCAGACAACGAAAATGATCAGAACGAGACAATATATTATACGGCGGAGCTGCACATCGAAAATCCGAGTTATGAAGAAGTAGTTCAGATAATAAATAAAACTAAAAAACAATAAAGCACCAGGAACGGACGGAATTTCAGCAGAATTAATAAAGCATGGAGGATCCGAACTCTGGGAAAGAATCGATTACCTAATAAAATTAATATGGACGAAGGAGCAAATGCCAGAGGAATGGACAATTGGCCTTATACAGCCAATATATAAAAAAGGAGATAAGAGGGAATGCCAGAATTATAGGCCAATTACATTGCTAAATGTAATATACAAAATTCTTTCTGGTATAATCTACAATAGATTATTAGAATACTCCGAAAATATAATTGGTGATTATCAAAATGGATTCAGACCAAATAGAGCCACTACAGATAACATATTCATACTAAGAACAATACAAGAAAAAGCTTATGAATACGACATAGACCTATATAATATGTATATAGACTTTAAACAAGCTTTTGATAGTGTGAAAAGACACAGAATGCTGGAAGACCTTTGTAATCTAGGTATACCTAAGAAATACATCAGCCTCATAAAAATGACGTTGCAGGGTTTAAAAGCTGCAGTCAGAGTAGATGGAGAACTGACTCCCCTGTTTAACATCAACATGGGAGTAAGACAGGGAGATGCCCTATCAACCATGCTATTCAACCTAGTTCTTGAGGCAGTTATCAGAAAAACCAATATAACCGGCCATATAAACACCAAATCAGTACAAATTACTGGATATGCAGACGATGTAGCCGTTATTAGTAGGAATAAGCCACGACTAATGGAAGTGTTCAAACAAATTGATCCTGAAGCAAGAAAAAGAGGTCTCAAAATAAACGAAGCAAAAACGAAGTATATGTCAGTCAAAAGAATAACTGACAATGAATATAATATCACAATAGACAACTGTACAATCAAACAAGTGGAGGCCTTTACATATCTCGGCACAGAAATCAATTAGAAGAACTCCGTAAGTAGCGAAATTAATGCACGTATTTCCAGCGGGAATCGTACATACTATGCTAATAAAAGATTGATGACATCGAAATTATTAGACAAAAGAACCAAAATGACTATCTACAGAACACTGATTAGACCCGTAGTAACCTATGTATGTGAAACTTGGGTAATGACGAAAAAAGATTAAGCCAACTAAGGACATTCGAGAGAAAAATACTGAGGAAAGTATATGGCCCGGTACAAGAGGAAGATGGCACATGGAGAATCAGGAGAAACAACGAGGTTAATGAGTTAAATGAAGGTTATGACATTGTAAGATTTGTGAAAAGTCAAAGACTGTCATGGCTGGGACATGTGCAGAGACAAAACAATGCCAAAAAAACAACAAAGAAAATGTTACAATGGAAGCCCATAGGAAGGCGAAAAAAAGGAAGGCCCAGAACGAGATGGTTGGATGACGTGGAAGACGACCTGAAAACAATGAACATAAGACAATGGAGAAGAAGAGCACACGAGAGATCTGAATGGAAGGACATAGCCAGACAGGCAAAGACCCATACAGGGTTATGATGCCAAAAGAAGAAGAAGAAGAAGGTTTTGCTATTTATAAATTATTTTTTTAATCTCTTATATTTTTCGACAAAGTTATTAATAATTTATATCTGTCATTTTAGATTTCCTTGGAATAACATCAGCAATTGCATCATTTTTATTAATATATGCTCAGGATTTCTTCATGACATTGGTATTATCATCAATAATATGTTCTTTTGGCAACATTGCTTTTAATGCTTTAGTAGCTATTGTGGTGGACTTATTTCCAACTAATTTAAGGTGAGGATCAATTTCTAATACATATTTTATCATAATTAATTGTAAACAGAAACTGATAAATTTACATATAATGCTCAAAAAGAGACAGTTATTTAACTGGCATGTTTGTCTTAATTATATAACTTGTAGCAACTTGGGAGGTTGCAACCCCCAAGAAAATATATAATATATATAACAAGCGAGTCTTCTACAGCTGGCGCCGCTTCTCGCATTATAATTTCCAGCTTTTTCTGTCGAAGCAATCTTCAGTTGTTAGATCTCTGGCGGTCATTGCATCTTCGACATCGTCTCTCCAGGATCGTCTTGGTCTACCTCGTTTTCTTCTAGTTGGTGAAGTCCATTCGTCTGTTTTTTTTTTGCCATCTGTTTTCCAGCATTCTCTGAAGGTGTCCATACCAGTTAAGTCTTTTGGCTTCGATTGTGTCTATTATGTCTAGATCGATTTCTCTCCGAATATCTTCAGGCTAGAGTTTGGCGCCGTACAGTCCAATACTTTCTATTATTGTTTTATAAATTCTTCTTTTATTTTCTTTTGTTATTTTTTTATTCCATAATAGTCCGTGTAGCTGTCTGGTGGCTGATCATGCATGGCCAAAGAAAATATTGAAGAACTATTTGTGCATAAAAATGTGCAGTACTCGATGTACAAATCTTTGGATTTTGTCAAAACTTTTTTTGTGCTGCTTCTTAGAGGTGTACAAATTTTCGTTGGAGAACGTTATGGTATGTACAATAATGTCATCATCATTCAGCCCCATTTTCACATCCATTGTTGGATATAGGCCTCCTCCAAACGTGTCCAGTTCTCTCTATCTTTAGCTGCTGCAATCCAGTTTGTTTCGATTCTCCTTAGGTCGTCGGTCCATCGGGAGGGGGGTCTGCCTCGACTTCGCTTGTTGGCTCTTAGTCTCCACTCCAATAATCTCTTCATCCATCTTCCGTCTTCCATTCTAGCAACATTGATCTCTCCATTCGCCTTTGTGTTACCCTCAGTTTTTCGGCAGTAGCTTTCGTTAAAGTTAGGGTCTCTGATCCATAGGTCAAGACTGGTAAGATGCATTGGTTAAATGCCCTCCTTTTCAGGTGAATTGGGATATTTGTTTTAAAAATATCTCTTATTCTTACATATGCCGCCCATCCCAACGTGATTCATCTATTTAGCTCACAGGTTTGGTAGTCTTTGGTTATTCTAATTTCATGACCCAAGTATGTGTATTTATCGATTAATTCGACCTTGTTTTTATTAATCTGTATCTCTTCGCTGGGAACCATATTCGTCATCATTTTGATTTTCTCTAAATTTATCTCCAGCCCAGTTTCTTGTAGTATGTCATTCAGTTCTTGGAGCATGTCTTTGATCTCTCCCAGATTATCTGACAGAAGCACGATATCGTCCGCAAAACGTAGATGGGTTAATCTTTTTCCATCGATGGATATTCCTTTCTCTTGTCATGTTAGTTTTTTAAATGCATACTTAAGAACGGTAATGAACAGCTTTGGTGACATGGTATCACCTTGCCTGACTCCCTTTTTAACTTTATTTTATTAGTTGCAGAATGTAGACTTATGGTTGTTGTTGCATTTTCATATATATTTTTGATTATATTACAATATCTGTGGTCGACCCTGCAATCTTGTAGTGCTCTTAAGATGGACGGTAGTTCCACTGTATTAAACGCCTTTTTAAAGTCTACAAATATCAATGCCAAGGGACGGTTATATTCGTTAGTTTTTTCTATCAGGGTTTTAATGCATTGCAGATGATCGTTTGTGCCGTAATTAGGGCGAAAACCAGCTTGTTTCCGAGGTTGGTAAAAATCCAGCTTTGTCTCTAATCTGTTCGTTATTATTCGGGTGTATAATTGATAAAGATGGTTAAGGAGACTGATTGGTCTGTATCTTTCCAGGTCTGCTATATCTCCCTTCTTATGTAAGAGTACAGTTATTAAATTATTTCACTTTGTTGGGATATTTTGATTCCATAGGCACAGATTAAAGAGCTTTTGAATTTTGGCTATCAGTACTGAGCCTCCTATCTTTATCGCTTTCGTAAAGACACCGTCCTCCCCCGGAGATTTGTTATCCTTCTACAATAATATATCCGCCAATATATTAAAGATGTCATCTTCAAGAATAATTAAGAGAAACAAGAATAAAGGAATTTGGTGAATGTATAAACTATTTAATATATCTTACACATTTAATATTTCTGACCTCTACAAATTCCAAAAAGATTTTGCGGGTATTCCTCAGGGTGGCCGCACACAGAAAAAGCAAAACTGTTTTAGTCAAAAACGTTTTTGGTCGAAACGAAAACGTTTTTGTTTCCACAAGAAACATTTTCAAGAGAAACAAAATGTTAGCACAAACCATACTGCAGTCAGTTTTATTAAAGACGTCGACAGATAACGACGAAATTGCACTAGTTTTCTGGCAGTAGTTCCTCTTGCAGGACAAAAAAAAAACGCAAAATAAAAGACAATTTTGGATGAATCCTATAAATGAGAAATGAACTGCTGAAAAAACTCTCCAGTCTTTGCGGTTCAAATTTTGATTGTAGTGATCTTCTAATTGATAGTTATATAAGGAGGTCTGGCCTATATCAGTACAATTAATTTTTTCTGCGTCGACTTTCAATATAAACAAGCAAAATATAGTTGTTTCCAGATGTGCTTCTTGTTGACTACTCGAGCGGTTTTAAGAAGGGAATTCCAAAAACACGTTGCGCCTGCGTACATTGAAATGTTTTGACACAAAACGACGATCCGGTAATTAACATCAAACAGACTGACTAAAACTAAATGAGCCTAAACATGCTTTAGACACACGACTAATCAGTGTGCGTCAGCTCATTTCATTTATATGGAAACATCAGCATCAGACTCGTTTAATCAAAAACGTTTTTGACTAAAACAGTTTTGCTTTTTCTGTGTGCGGCCACCCTTATGCTAGAGGCATTCCAGTATCTTCGAAGACCGTTCCAGTCCTTCGATAGAAGAATGAATAAGTACTGGCAAATTTAAAAGAACACTTTTATTAATATTTGATCGTTTTACTTGAAAACATGTTTTTTAAAAATTTACTAATATTTTTTTATTATAGGGCAACATCTGTATCTTTATTAATGACGACCGGTCGACTTGGAGGATCATTGGGGGCGTTTGTTTTTCCCGTGTTACTTACTTATGGCTGTGAACCTTCACTTCTATTTATTTCATATTGCAGCTTAAGTAAGTTACCCTTTTTATTTTACATATAACAGAATAATGCAAAATGGTGATATTAATAAAAAATCGACGTTAAATAGACAGCTTTACTTATTTAAAAATAAAATAAAATAAAATAAAATAAAATAAAATAAAATAAAATAAAATAAAATAAAATAAAATAAAATAAAATAAAATAAAATAAAATAAAATAAAATAAAATAAAATAAAATAAAATAAAATAAAATAAAATAAAATAAAATAAAATAAAATAAAATAAAATAAAATAAAATAAAATAAAATAAAATAAAATAAAATAAAATAAAATAAAATAAAATAAAATAAAATAAAATAAAATAAAATAAAATTAAATAAAATTAAATAAAATTAAATAAAATTAAATAAAATAAAATAAAATAAAATAAAATAAAATAAAATAAAATAAAATAAAATAAAATAAAATAAAATAAAATAAAATAAAATAAAATAAAATAAAATAAAATAAAATAAAATAAAATAAAATAAAATAAAATAAAATAAAATAAAATAAAATAAAATAAAATAAAATAAAATAAAATAAAATAAAATAAAATAAAATAAAATAAAATAAAATAAAATAAAATAAAATAAAATAAAATAAAATAAAATAAAATAAAATAAAATAAAATAAAATAAAATAAAATAAAATAAAATAAAATAAACTAAATTAATGCCAACTTCCGCTAAGAAGGTGGCACATAAAGGAGATCATCTTCACCAACCTGTATGCGTCTACTGCCGGACATAGATCACCCTCACGTTTTTTCATCTGTCTCTGCTTTGTGCGGCTTGCATCCAGTTATTGCTAACACGCTTCAGGTCGTTAGTCAATCTAGTTGTTGGGCGTCTTCTGCTCCATCTTGCTTCTTATCTTGGTCTCCACTAGACAATACGTTTTGTCCATCAGTTGTCTGATAATCTGACGACGTGTTCTACCCAATTACATTTTAACGACGGGATTTTTTTGATGATGTCTGTTGTTTTTGTTGTACGGCGTATTTCTTCGTTTGGGATTCGGTTTCTCAGAGATACACCCAACATCTGAATCTACATAGGTCTCTGAGTCCAAGAAATCTTATTCACTATCCTTTTTGTGAGTGCTAATATGTCAGTTCCATAAGTGAGTTCAAGGAACACACATTGGTCAAATATTTTCTTTTTGAGGCATACGGGCAGATCTGATTTAAATACATAGTTTGATTTACCAAACGCTGCTCAGGCTAATCCTATGCGACGTGATAGCTCCCATGTCTGGTTACCTCTTCCCTACCAAATTGCATGTCTTAAGTTATTATACGATGTAGTCTGCACAATATCCCTTCCATCAAAAGCAATACTTTGATTTAGCACCAGGTTAGTCATTATTTGCGTCTTATTCAGATAGTCTTACGCTGGCTGTGGCATTTTGGTAGATATATTTAGGTAATTATGTTGGTATATCAATGGTCTATTCGGCATTCTGTCAATGCTTTAAACATTTTCTTATGGCTTATGCTTTGTCGTAGTCGACAAATATCAGTACCAATGGTTTGTTGTATTCTGCAGACTTCTCTATCAGGTTCTTTATTACTTGTAAGTGGTCTATTTAGTAGTTTTTTTAGATCTGTTATGTCTCATTACTTGTGTAATGCAATAATAACTGCATTGTTCCATTGAGAAAAGAAGTTTTCCTTGGTAGATGCGTTCGGTGAAAAGCTTGGCTAAAACCTGGATAATTTTATTTCCACCTAGTTTGATTGCTTTGATCACTACTCCGTCATCGCCAGTGGATTTGTTATTTTTCATTTCTAAGAGTATCGTTTTGATTACGCATGGAGTTATTTCTGGCATTAACTTTGATCCCTGGTTTGTGATTTTGGGCAGGAGCTCATCTTGCCTTATTATCATGGAGATCATACTGAGCAATATTTTGTTATATTATTTAAAGCGCTGTAATTTTTATTATTTAAGTAATAATGCTTTATTTCTTAATATTAATTATTTATAACTTTTAGTATGGGTTTTTCTTGTATATTTATTACCAAATCAGGATGCAGTATCTTAAAACTGATCGACCAACTTATTCCATTAAGCAATGATGATGGAGCTTATTTAAGGATGTCCTTTAAGTCGAGTGAGAAATACAAATAATGTAATATATAGTTAGTATCAAGGCAATAAAATTGTAATACAAAATTAAAATTTTTTTTTTCTTTGAAAATAGTGAAGAATAAAACTCGTTGACTACAATCATTCATTGTATAGTACCTAACAAAGTCGAATTGATAAAACTGATATTTATGGTGGTTATTCAAAAGTTATCAAAACCGTTAAAGACATCATGGTTCTAAACATATTTGTTACCAGTAGCGATCATAGAATGGTACGAGGTAAAGTAAAAATAAGCTTAATGAATGAGAGGTATAAGATGATTAAAGAGAAGAACAAATCAAAACCATGGATGAAACCATCAGATGTAGATAATTTTCAGCAATGTATTTCCGACATACGTAGTAGTCCTGAAACAGAAAATAATATAAATAAGGTAAATAATAAATTAACAAATACTTTACTGAAAAGTCAAAACAAATTCTGTCCTAGAACTCAAATAGAAGTAAAGATCAGCCAAAATACTAAACAGCTAATGCAGAAAAGAAGAGAAATGAGAAGCGAGATTTAAACTAAAGCCAACGAACTACAAAAATTAAATAAAGAAATATCCAAAAACAGTTAGACAAGACACTCAAAAAGAACAAATCAAACATATCATTGAGAACAATAGAAGTATGAAGGCAGATAATAAAGATTAAAGATAGATATGGTCATCTTACAACCAACAAAGAGAAAACTCTTAAAATGGTTGAAGACTTCTATAAATTGCTGTACACAAACCAACACAAAGTAAATAGCAGAGAAAATCAAGTATCAGAAATATTAACAAGGAAAAAGGGCATTGTCGACCAAAGATCAGAACTACATACTACCTAAAATCACAATGGACGAAATAAAACTAGCCCTAAGAAAAGCTAAGAATAACAAATCTCCAGGCGAAGATTGTGTAGTTATTGATGCAATCAAAATCGGAGGCATTTACCTACTTAAGAAAATAAAAAACCTTTTTAACATGTGCCTTTTGGACAGTAATATACCTGACAAATGGCACAATACTAGGGTAATTCTTCTTGAAAAAAAAACTAGATTTCTACCAGCCAATAGAGCAATAGAGATTTCGTACCGGATTTGGAACAAATCATCACCTACAGAGAATTAAAACGGTAATAGAAAAGACTATCGAATACAATCGACCACTCGTTCTGGCTTTTGTAGATTTCCATAAAGCCTTTGACACGGTAGAATTTGACAAAATCCTGAAAGCACTACAAGCCTGCCGTATTGACTACCGATATACAACGTTAATTTACAATACATAGAAAAACGGAACTATATCGGTGAAAATACATGAAAATACAGATCATATCCCAATCGGCAGAGTAGTCCGTAAGGGAGAGCGCCCACTAAACTGCCATGGCAAGTGGCAAGTAGCGCGCGTCTAGCATATACTTAAAATGTAACCAATGCAAACGAATTATTCAGCGCACACCAAAATGGTAGTGTCAGTGGCGTCATGTAGCTTGCTACGCCACGTCGTTAAATAGAGCTTGTTCTACTTTTTGCCACGTGCTTCTTGGATTTTGTATGTTTCTTGAAAAATATCTTGGGATCCATGACAACACAAGTCTATAATTCAAAGTTATTCATCAATAACTTGAAATCGTAGGCTTCCACGGCCAGAGTCAGAATTATAGTTTATTCGTCTTCCGGGTTTGGACCGTGTCATTTGTGAGTGACCCAAAAGTGGGTTCATCTCGACGTTTCGCTACAATTATATGTAGCTTCTTCAGGAGAAACAAAGAAAAAGAAAAAAGAAAACAAAAGAACAGGAAGATGGGTAGTTAGCAACGGTAACTCAGTTACTCAACGCAACCAGAGGCGAATACTAACTACCAAGATGGGCATTTGGTCACAGTAACTCAACTACTCAACGCAGCCAGAGGTGAAAACCAAATGCCAGGACAGGGATTCACGTCCAACAGCTCAGAACACTAAACGCGTCGAGAGGCGGGGAGTGAATCCGACGATTACTCCGCTACCGCTCTATTTATAGTCGCGGTGCCTGTCGTGTCGGGACGTATCGGCACACTTCGTGGCGCGAACGTCAAGAAGCGCGCGCTGGCCAATCATGTGGCCAAATATTTTAGGATTTATGCTCAGCCTGCTTAAGATCGAAGGAAAAGTTAAAAAACAAAAATATTTCTAGTTCAGAAAAGCAAACTATTATCACCGAGCAACGGATACATAGATTTTGCCTTATTAAAGCAGCCGCTAGAAAATACAGCGGTTTTTTCGTTTGATTGTCAGAAAAATTTGCCTTTGCCGAAGCTTCCCGATCAAGCTAGTTATTTTAGTCAACAAATTAACTATTACAACTTTACGGTAATTCATGGATCATCAGCAGCACAGTTGGTTCCAGAAAATGTTTATTCTTATGTTTGGACGGAGGTTGATTTTCCCAAAAATTATAATTCGATAGCTTCAGCTGTTTGGGATGTAGTGAATAAGTTTAACTTTCCCAATGAAATCGATATAATTCGTTTATTTGCTGATGGATGTGGGGGGCAAAATAAGGATATTATAATGATGACCATGCTTTCTGTTTGGTTGATGACGAAAGCTCCCAAAAACATAAAGACCATTAACATAATATTCCCCGTAGTAGGACATTCTTTCATACCACCTGATAGGTTGTTCGGAATAATTGAAAGAGAGGTTAAATAGAAATCCATTATTTTAAAAACTTCTGACTACGAAGATATTACAGCAAATAAGTCGACAATTAGAAAATTGGGTTTAGATTGGCAGGTGTATGACTGGAAGAATGAAGCACAAGTAAACACCAAAGCACCATCCTCATGGCACTTTCAGTTTAATAAGGCTAAAAGGTTTGTGCTTACTAAAGGGAAAACCAATGCACTAATACGAGGTGAGCCCAATTATTGTGTTGACGTCGGTGAAGCAAGTCTGTTGTCAAGAGAGGACTAAAATTGACACGTATCAATCCTACTCAACTTCCTATTGGCTGCAAACTCAAAGGCGATAAATAGACAATAATTTCTCTTCTCAAAAAACATTATGGAAACGCCTGGGAAGAAAATCCTGATTTGGTTTTCTTTAAAGAAAATCTTGTTAACCCTCGAATGGTGGAAAACCAAAATTCTGTAAACGATGTTGAAGCTGGCTGCAGTGGTTTAAAACCTTGCGATATTAATTTACCAATTTAATGTAATATGTAAATCACTGTTTAATTTCTTTGTGAATAAAATTTGTTTCAAACTATTGATGTAACATTTTTTGATGCAAAACTCGCTAAATGCATTATTTTTTCTTCATTTATTTAAAAAATGTGCACTATTTTTTTAAAATATGTTAAAAACTATTAGAGGTGTATATGTTCTAAAGGCACGCTAACATCATTAATTGGTTATTAAAAAATATAATGCAAAAAACGTTTTTTGCACTTTTCTCAAATTGACTTTACATGCATTAAGCGAGTTTTGCATCTCGTGCACTGATATGTGATATATCGCTTTTCCTCTGTTATATATCAGTTTTTTTAATTATCATAACCTGTATTTTAATTATCATTTCTTTATTTCAATAATATTTATTATAAATTTAAAAATAAATTCTGTATTAAAACTTTTACCAAATTATAATTTATTTTATATATAGATATTTCTTTAAATACTAAATATAACATTTAGTCAAAACCTTTCGGCTATACCAAACCTTTTCATTAAATCTGTACTACTCATATCGGAGCTCCCATTAGGACCGCACTTTTAATTTGACTAATAATACAGGGTTTCAGTGAAAACCACCCAATAGGACACGCTCCTACCCTTAAAGTTAACAAAGGATTTGACGAAAAACAGAGGGTGTGTTTCTTTCTTTTTGTAGTTCTGAAATGTCCCGCTAAGAGGGAGACACGTGATCTATTTACCTCGTGTTTAACCCATTGGGGGTCCTGTCAAGAATAGTAGCCTGTGGGAAATTTGCTAAGGGGACTGAAGGTTTCGTTTTATATATATCAAGTCGAAGAATGGGGTAATGGAAATAATAAGGGAATAAGATGGAAATAAGAGAGTAGTTATATTTCTGTTTAGATGTTGTAAATGAGATTTTTAAGAAAGTTACATATAAATACATCAAAACTATGGAATACAGATTCGTAAACTTTGATAAGTAACATAGAAGTATTTGAAAACAAAACCTAATGATTAACATTCTACTGCATGAATTATTGGAAACATTAAGGCTGTTTTCGCAGTTATAGCATACTGCGATTTGAAGTGGGCGTATCACTTACTTTTCTACACTGCTATGTCAGACCCTACGTGACTTCCTAATACATAGTTTGGATGTTTATTCAGTGGCGCCGGCCGACGGGTTGTTTAAAATAAATGCATTATTCTCCATTCAAATTAGTTTTGTCGGAATACTTTTTTTTAGATTAATTATCGTAGATAATGTTTTAAAAAGAATTAATCACATTTTTAATTTATATGTCTAAACATAGTATTAAATAAAAATTTGTGAAACGTGACTGCAAAAAACACCATGGTGTTTATTTATAATAAATTTAAATTTTGTTATATTAATATTAATATATAATTAATATTTTGTTAATATTTGTTAGAGAAAACTGATATTAGCGTAGTAAAAATTAAACAAAAAATATTTTTATTTATCTATAAAAAATTGGTACCTGCGAAACCATCATAATAGTAAATGTATTTATCTGGCAAGTATTTCGAGGCGACGCACTGCGAGGAAAAAGTTCTCTGAATGGAATATACATTATTTTAATATATTTATAGGTTGCAGTTACATAAAAGTATCCAATTGATGAATAAAACACAAATCTTGGATAGTTATTTCATCATATCAGTGGCATTTCAGCTCGTCATGAGCCAAAGGCTTCTTCAGAACAATCTTCCATTCGCCCCTGCCTCTGGCAACTTTCTCCATGCTTTAACTCCGATGGATTTTAGATCATCCTCTATGTTATCTTGATACCTAAGTTTTGGTCTTCCTCTGGATCGTCTTCCCACTGGTCCTCTTCGGTCGAAAATTTTTCTGATCGTTTCATCTTCATCTCGCCTAATTACATGTCGTATCCATCAAAGGCGTACTATTTTAATAAATTTTACAACGTCAGGTACTACACCTGAAGAAGCATCGTAGTTTACTTTATACGATCTTTTTGACCAAGCACCATCAGCTATAACGGTTATTAACCCATTTCCGTCGGAATCTACTTCACCAATTTCTTTGGCTAAAGCTAATTCCTCCCGTCCAGCCTCTTCTAAGGAATCACAAGTGTTTGGCCGATGATATCTGCAACTGTTTCCGTATGTTTTGCATACTGCCTGTAGGAAATCACAGGTATATTTAATGTAGCGTGCTGCTGCTGTATGTCTGAATAACCAGAACCATTCAAGTTCAGTGAATTGTTACCAGAATCCTATGTTGCTATCTCCTTTTCAATATTCCACATTTGACATTTAAAAGTCAATATACTTATCAATCTGTCCATTTTTTCTTTGATAATCTCCATATTAGAAAAGTTGCATGAAAATGGAGAATGAGTATTTTTAAGTTAAGTAAAAGCTTTTAAAAACGGTTGTAATATAAATAATAAATACTAAAGCAGTGCAATTGCCCTCCTTTTCCTTGACATAGGACGTTTACTGGGACTCATTTTTTATCTTGTCTCTTATAACTTATATTACTAACCTAATGTAATACTTAAAAATACGCGTAAACTAAAGAACTTTTAACTTATACCACTAAACTAATAATATATTACTTAACATACACGTAAACTAAATAATTTCAATGTTTTCAAAATAAATAAGAATACTGTAAACTGTAAAAACTAAGCAAGTTGATAAAGAAAATACAGGAATGAAAGAACTAAAATGGATTCTAATTCAAGCGAACTAACTGACCGTACCCATAGAGAAATAAAAATAAGACCGTACCGTACGCTCATGTGATTTGACGTCACTAATGCGATAACGATCGAGCTCAGCGACAATGATGAGGAACACGTTTCACTATTAGATTTCAGTATTTTTTAGCAATTTTCTTCAAAGTTTGAATACGCTTTTCTCGATTATTACTGGACACAGAAAGGTGAAAAAATAATCAACGATTACAGAAAAAAAAACTCTTTCAACTGATGGGCGTGAAAAGTTTGGTTATAATAGAACGTTAAACAGTATAATCCAATTTTTCAACAGAAAATTCAAAAAAATAAAAAAAGTAAAACCATCAGTTTAAAGGCAACATAATTTCGTATAACGTGTCCAAATTTCGAGACATTTCGTCGGAAAATAACAGAGAAAAAATTTTGGTGCACCGATAAAACAGCCTTAAATAAAAATATTGTAATGTATTGTGATGTTTAATAAAGCTTATAAAAGCCATTAATTAGTACATTTAAAATAACTGTTTAGTCTTCTAGTTAGAAGTTTTTTTGTAAACCCATATATGGTTTCATATGTAATAAGTGGAAACTGGAAGATTTTTTGAAAATCCATAATGTTGACATACAAAAATATTGGTTAAATATTCACGAAAAATATTCATATATGACATCTATATTTAAGAAAGGAGATAGAAAACGAAACGAAAACTTGAGAGAAATAAGCATAATATCATCAATAGGAAGATTATCTGGGAAGATACTACAAGAAACACGCCAGGAACATAACGTATAGAACACATATACACATTGGATCAACTTTTGGAAAAGAAAAAATAAAAAAAAAAATATATATTTGTCATTTGTGGACCTGGAAAAGGCGTATGACTCCGTACTAAGGTCAGAACTATGGTAGGCAATGTACAAATTGAAAATACAGAGAAAATTTTATTATAAACAAGACAAACAGCAGTAGCAAAGATGGAATACCTGAAAAGATGTTGCAGAATAACAGGAATGGATAGGAGAAGTAATGACGAAATAAATCAAAGAATATCAATAGAAACAGACATACTAACATATATAGAACAAAAAAGACCAAAGTGATATAAACATGTAGGAAGAACTAGCCAGCAGATGGAAAAAGAGAATAGCAGAATGGAGTCCCATAGGAAGGAGGAAAAGAGGACGACCCCGAAGATCCTGGAGACAACAGAGAGAGATGGAAACTGTTGAGCGAGGGAAGGCAGTGAATACTGGAAATTCCTGAATATATATAGAAGAGCGAGGAACTGGACTTTTTGAACAAAACCCCAGGTTTTTGAAACCCGCTTAATCAATTTTTCGTATTATGCAAACAGCTTTTAGGACCGTACCGGAATATCATGGTCGACAATTGGTTTGCTTAATTGAAGCTGGTAGACGAAGCTAGAAAAAGGTTTCTAACACATATAGGCGATACGAAGATGGACAAAACCATTATACCAACAGACTTTAAGAGCAAATATTTCTATACTGTTGGGATCAACACTTTATGGATTCGCTGGTAATATACCTGTAACTCTGTTATTAATTCATATTGATGTCAATTTCAAAAATCAAGAGATAAATTATCCTTATCCGCTTTTGCTAAGATATCTCTTATTTGTGCTATAGAAAGTGTATTTATATTGACTTACCAAAAAATTACCAAATGCTTATAATGCGTTAAATAAAAAATGTGCATCTGATAAAATAACTTCTGTTTTAACCCTTAATGTTTGATGGACAGTCAAGTGCATTTGGTTGGCTGTTCTACCCTTTTGACCAGTCATATCCGGTTTGTTATTTTACTCGCCACGAACGGCTTCCATCGTCCACCGGACGGATGCGCCATCACGATAAGGGTTGAGAGCCCTTTAAAACGAGAGGGATATTTATTATTATGATATTTGGGTATTAGAACAATTAAATATGGCCTAATCTGGATGTTTGTTTTGAGTTGAATAAATTAAAGGTGTTTATATTTTAACTTTGGAGCACCTTTCAGCGTAAGCGTAATTATCGGTTGAATTTTATTGATACAGAAATAGAATAAATTATATTTATAGTTTCATTTTATTGACCGACACCAATAAATACTTACAGTTTTTTAGAAAAATTTAATTTATCGCTATAATGAATTTATATATTTACCTTTGTGGAAATAGAATTAAACTAAATTTCAGCAGAAACTTTATTATTGAATTTATACCATAATTCCGAAAAAATCGTCTTAACGCCACCATATTTTATATCAATAAATTGATCTTGATAGATAAATATGGATGTAAGTCTTCAGTGTAAGATATTTTTATTTATAAAAATTCAATAGGAAATTATATTTTCTCAGATTTAAATGATCCTATTATCATATAGGTACTTTTACCTTTTTTCACTTTGTTGAAAATTTTAACCAGCATATTGAAACATACACAAAATAAACTTAAATTATCGGAAAAATGTCAGTTTCTCTTTGTTGCTTTCATTTGTTTCCATTTCCAATTTCCCAAAAAAAAAACAAGATTAAAATCATTAGTCGTCGATGAAGCTGACTATTTGACTCTTAACGAAAGAAAGTGCAACAGAGAGCAATAAAAAATTAGAAAGAGAGAAAAAAGCGAAAAAACGTTAATGATGCCGAAAGGGACGCTAGCGACGGCAGCGTCGTTGTCATGGTTACGTGTTTCGACGTCAAGCCAACTCCTCATTAGTGAATTCCGCTAGGCGTCGTTTGAAATCTGTCATAAAAAGCCGACTTACAGTAATGGACTTGGAGAAACTTATTTCTTGCATTCATGACAAAACCGTCTTAAATTATAACGAGAGATGTTTATTTAGAAAAAATAAATCAAGAGGTTACAGTAAAATCCTCAGCTTTTCTTGTTGTGCTAATTCATTTTTAGTTTAAATGCAAAAATAGAAATTAATCTTAACTACATATTTAGTGCATATTTCCATTTTTTTGCGATCAATATATCAATCTGTTTGATAATTGTAAGATGCATGCTATACAGGGTGGCCCCGAAAATAGTGCGTTCCTGAGAAGTATAGGTAGAAGGCACCATGTAAAGCTAAAAAGTCTTTTAGTAACATTTTTTTTAATAATTGATGGATTCGACCGTTACTTAATAGAAATTCATTTTATGTAACAATAAAACACTGAAAACTTTGTTTTCAAACTTCCACAAATTTTATTCTAAACTCTTATCACTACAGCTGTTTCGGCTGATTGCCTTTCTCAAGTGATCCATTTTTGGCATGCGTTTACATTTAATAGTCTTTAATGAAATAGTTTGAGGAGGGAAGAACTGTTTGTCTCATGTTGGTCATTCAGAACTATATCTGTGTTTTATAATTTGTTGATTTTCATAGATTCTAACAAAGATAGCTTAAGGCCTTTATTTTGAATGTGAAGAATTTTAATTTCGTCATTAAAAGAATAATTTGGATCTAGAAGGTGAAGTGCGTATGTAGAATCTGTTTTTCTATTATTGAAAGCCCTTTTATGTTCTGCTACTCGTTTATTTAAATTTCTACCAGTTTGACCGATGTAAGTTTTTGGGCAGTCGCCACATTTAAGTTTGTATACACCACTGTGTAAGTGTTTTTTATTTTGGCTCTTGCTGTTTTGCAACTTCCGGAAGTTAAAAAGCAAGCAACTAAAAGAAGAAAATAACATTCAACGAGAAATCAATCAATTCGAAGAAATAATTAAGAAAACTAAACAAGATCTGCTAAAACCAAATAAAGAAACACAGAAGAAATCTTGGATGACTCCAGAAATCCTTCACTTAATAGAACGCAGAAGGTTAATTAAACGAAATAAAGATGAGTATAAAAAAATGCAGGCTTACATCAGAAGAAAAATAAGAGAAGCTAAAGAAAAAGAAGCTGTAGAGAAATGTAAAGAAATAGAAAAACTACAAGCCAAGCATGACAATCTTAATGTACACAAAAAGGGAAAAGAAATAACGGGTACTTTTAAAAAGCGAACACAAATAAAACTTATAGACACCAATGAAAAATTAATCATTGACACCCAAGAGATGAAAGATAAATGGAGAATATAATAATATATGGATAAATACTTTTTCAAGATCAAAGAACGGATTATAGGCATCCATTTTCAGAGAGGATGACGGCCCGGACATACTTAAATCCGAGGCAGAAGAAGCAATAAAATGAAAGTAAAGCAAAAAAGCTGTAGGGCCTAATAATATCGAAGCTGAATTTTTAAAACTCTTGGAGAAAGAAGGAATAAATTGGATCACAGCTGTCTTTAATAAAATATACAATAGAGGAAACATCCCTGATAAATGGCTAGAATCAGAATTCATAGCGATACCTAAAAAACAGGGGGCTAAAAAGTGCGAAGAATATCGAACAATCAGCCTAATGAGCCACATGTTGAAACTGTTTCTTAGATGATAAACATTTTAAAAGAGGCAGACCTGGATGACAAAGACCTCAGAATAATTTCAGAATTTTACTGGAATCAGACAGTATACATGAAAATTAACGGAGAAGAAACAGATCACATAAAAATACTACGTGGAGTTAGACAGGGATGTATCCTATCGCCGCTGATATTTAATATGTACTCAGAGAAAATTTTTAACGAGGTTCTTTACGAAATAGACGAAGGCATCCTTCTAAATGGTGAAAGAGTAAACAATGTTAGATATGCCGACGACACCATGGTGATAGCAGATAGTTTAGAGGGACTTATAGTTTAGACAGACGGTTTAGAGGCTAATGAACAGAATAAACGAGTACAGTCAACAGTACGGACTAAACATTAATACCCACAAAACGAAACAAATGATTATCAGTAAGGAGAATATAAACGGGGCTCATCTATATATTAATGGGACGCAGATAGAGCGAGTAAAACATTATTGCTACCTGGGAACTTTTATAAACGAACAGTGGAGCAATGTACAGGAAATAAAGTGCCGCATAGGAAAGACAAGAACCGTCTTTAACAAAATGAGCGCCATCTTCAAAAGTCACAACATATCCCTTGATACGAAAATGAGACATTTGAGATGCTATGTTTTCTCTGTGTTATGATACGGGGCGGAGGCATGGACGTTTACAGACACCACTATTAAAAAACTTGAAGCATTTGAGATGTGGCTTTATAGAAGAATGCTGAGAATATCATGCACAGCAAGGATCACGAACAAGGAAGTTCTAGGAAAAATTAAAAAGGAACCAGAGATTGTGTTTACGATCAAATGCATAAAATTGCAATATCTGGGACACGCTATGAGAAATCAGCACCGTTACTCACTGCTGCAGTCTATATTGCAAGGTAAGGTCAAAGGTAAGCGAGGACTTGGTAGAAGGAGAATATCATGGCTGCGGAATTTAAGAACATGGTTTAAGAAAACCTCAACGGACCTGTTTCGAGCCGCAGCGAGCAAGGTTATGATTGCCAATATGATTTCCAACATCCGAAACGGATAAGAACCAGAAGAAGAAGAAGAATCCCATTCATCTACCTGCTATGATGGCACGAACTCTGTTCCTTTTAATATGTAGCTTGTACTTTTACTTTTTTTTATTCGAGTCGAATGTTTATTGATATATTCTTAGAGTAAGCAAAGTTATCAAATGAAAACAGATAATTTTGTGCCGTAAGCTCCTAGGCTTCAGGTCCGCGCCTGTTCATCGCGTATTTTTATACGTGCACTTGGTTCATTTGCAAACTACAGCTCCTCATTGTGTTGGAATTTCTTTCAGGAGAAAATTTCAGTCAGTAAACGAAACGAACGACAGCATGCTCTGGCGCGCATTCATAGATGCGTGCATTTCAAACACTATTACCCACCTTCTCATATATAAAACTCGCTTCAAGTGCTTTACGCTTCTTTCAAGTTGGTGTTTGTCGCCAAATTACTACGCCATCGGTGTAAAACTTACGTTCGTATGAGAGATTTTTATTTTTAGACGAAAATACCTATTTGAAAAATATTCAGGGTCTAAATTTGTCGAAAGCTTTCTTCACGTTGTGGCAGCCATGCAGATAATTGGAAAATATTGCAAAGAAATAAAGCAAATAAATTTAAATTAGTGTCACTTTCATACTACGTAGATAATAAAATTAAAACTTATCTAATCTTTGGTTCTTATCTACATTACTACTAACATTACCACTATTTTATATGAAGCCAAAAATATTATAACAACAAAAAACAGTATTGTTTTTAAACTCTACAAAATTTAAGGAGACAATATAAGATAACTTGTGATACATGCTCAAATGTAAACATAGTTCAGACATACAGAACTTTTACAAACAGATAACGTAACATAGTTGAACGGTTACAGAGACAGAACGTTTATTATGTCAGTAACGAAACTAGTTTGGTCCACAGTAAAATCAATTCAACATAATGTCATACTTGACGAATTCTACCAAAACTGTACTAACGGCCTAGAAATTATGAAATGCGAGGTAAAACACGCTATAAATAATGCTAAAATTAGAAAAGCTTGTGGTCCAGATGATACACCAACTGGGTTGCTAAAACTAAGAGAGAATGATAACGTAAAAGTAGTAGTAAGACATTAATTCAATATATATCCATCTTTGTCGCAATATCTAAAAAACAGAATGCGAGAAAATGCTCTCAAATGCACGCAAATGAGCCACACTCTTAAAATTTTTCTCAGAATACTTCACAACAGAATTAGACGCAAATGCGAAGAAGATCTTGCAAATACCCAATTTTAGAAATGCTATGGGAACCAGAGAGGCACTTTTTGCACTTAACATCATATTCCAAAAATGCCGTGACTAAAGAAAAGATGTATTTGCATGTTTCGTGGACTTCGAAAAGGCAGTCGATAAAGTACAGTATGTAAAATTAATGCAAATACCGAAAAATATTGAAATAGATGACAAGGATATTCGTGTCATTAAAAATTTGTACTGGTATCAAACTGCTATCGTAAAAATTGGAGATAACTACACCGATGAAATCTCTATACAGCGAGGAGTCAGACAAGGTTTCATGTTGTCGCCAACATTGTTCAATGTTTACTCGGAACAATTATTTAAAAAGGCACTTGAGAGACAACCATGTGGAATAAAAATTAACGGGGAACTACTTAATGTGATTAGATATGCAGACGATACAGTAATTTTATCAGATAATATTGAAGGTCTTCAAATTCTGCTTGATCGTATTCACGAGGTAGGAAAGTAAATTGGCAATAAAATAAACTCAAATAAAACCAAATTTTTAGTGGTTAGTCGTGACTAGAGACTGGATTATATGCAAAATGCATATGCATATATATGCAGCATATTTGTGGGTTTCTTTATAAATGTATATGCTATTCATATTTACTTGATTAAGGGCATATTGCCACATATTTGAAAATATTACATAAATAAAATGGTTTTCTATACATATTTAGATAATAGTTTCTTGGAAGTTTCATAGCAGGTACTATCATTGATTATAAACCACTACCACTAAGTAGTGGTTTATAATCAATGGTACTAGGTAAGGTAACTACTAAATAATTTTATTACAAATTTCTATCAAATTTACAAATTCTCTTGTTTGGGAAAACCCATCTGGGAATTATTTATCAAAAGAATAGAGCCAACATGCAACTAGGTATTATACAGTAAATTTGTTTTTAAATTCTCTTGATTACCAGTTGGTAAAGCAACTTGTAATTGTGAATATTGTGCTTATAAAATAACATAATTTCTGTTTTGAAAATACGCCGAAAGTAGCGAAACAAAATTCAAGTCTATTGCGGAGTTGGGTTGGTGGCAACAGTGAAATAAAGATTATAGACAATGAAAGTGTTTTCTGTACTATTTCTGATATAAAGGGGAGTCCACTAATATTTTAACGATTCAAAAATTTAACTTAAAATCACATTTTTGCATGAAAATCGGTATACCTATACTAAACAAGTAACAGTTTGACTATTTCCGGTAGTTTTAGTTTCGAGAAAAAAAATATAAGTTATCTTAAAAATTTGAAGTCCATATTATTGCATTTGACTTCCATTTACTAAACGGTTTTATTACAGATTTCATGTAAAAAAAAATTCCAAATTTCCCAGCACCTGAAAACGGCTCTCCACGAATATAAACTATATAAGGACCTCAAGACACCACGTCGGCAGCTTCTGCGGATAATCTGTTTGAATTTTGGACCTTACTTTCTCATGCCATCAACACTGCTGCATTAAAGGTTTATTACTATTTGCGACTTCGTACTTGTGCGAAACGGGCTTTTTTGCAGTTGCAGTAATTAAAAACCACTACAAGTCAAACATAAACTTGAAAAAGAAATAATATTGGCAATTTCCAAACTGGTTCCCTGGTTTCATAAGCTGTGCTCAAAAAAGTAACACATTAACCAGCCAGTTACATAAATAAATATCCCTTTTCATTTTTGGGCCTATGTTTTGATTTTGTCTCAATTTTTAATAAAAAATATATAAGTTTTTATTATAACTATAACCTGTTACTAGGCTAACACTAAAATTGGTAAGTATTATTGGGGGTTGGGTTGACAGGGTGTCGCTAAAAAATAGCAAAGTCCCAAGGGCGTCACAATACAAATAAGTTTGGGAAGCCCTGTCCTAGGTGTTAAAAGGCAGATAACAGTTCCATCTCTACACAATTGAAAGTTTTACTGCGAAGCGATGTGACAGGTGACCATCACTTCATTCTCTTGTAACCGTATTTGTATAATGATTCGTAACGCAAGTGCTATCAAACTGATTGATATGCAAATGCACGGGGAACTTTTTACGAGAAATTGTATTATCTTGCTCACTGATCTTATCAAGTCTTTATACTACTCCAACGGTATGCTTTAGTTAAGCGGTGGAAAGTCATATTGGAATTGTTAGTATAGAGAACTTTCGATTAACGCATCTCTTCTACGAATACGAATCTATTATTGAGTAGGTATTTAGCAACTAATTTCTCAAGTATTTTAAAATGTATAAGAAGAACATGCAAACAAATATACTAGTAAAAACCTGTTTAAAACTATAATTCTTTTGACTGTATTATTTTTGTTTTTTGTATCATTGTTACTTTGGTATTTTTTGCTTGGGCTCGTTCAAAGTATTTCTGGAGGTTTACTTATTTATATTTAGTCTTTTTTCTTACCACTGTGACGATAATATATTGTATCGTCTAGAGTACGCCTATGTATTAAACAAAACACTTATTCTATTCTATTCTTTCCATCTAGTGTGTTAAACTAGATAGACATCTTTATCCCCGTCCGAGTACTCGTTCTGCGTTGAGGAACGAGTACGACCTCAATTCCTCGATCGCCATATCTTAGTTTATCATATCGGATATCGTCACACCCATCTACCGAAATAAATAAACAGTACGTTCTTGTATTTAAGCATTATATTCGGTAAACACTTAACGTTAATTACTTTTTTCATTTGTATATGTTAGTTCGAAATTAATGTCTATACGAACGAATCCTGTTTCTCTGGCTGAAAGACACTATCCGACCTCACACGACAATGATTTTCAGTTGAGTTTACATGAATGATACCGAACTTTTTCTTGGAGTGCCGTCCCCCTACCAAGGTTGGCAATCATAATGGCTGCTTTTATTTTTAAAATTGCTGCTCTAAACAAATCAATCGATCTGCATTGATTCCAATCACGTAGATTCTTCAACCACGAGTTCTGCCTTCGGCCAACAGATCTTCTTCCTTGAATCATTCCCTGTATTATGAGTCTTAAAACTTCATATTTTGGTCCCCTCATCACGTGGCGCAGGTATACCAGTGTAGGTATTGGTTTGTGTAGTGGTAACAAACTCCAAAAATATTTCAAAAGAAACTTGTTAAATAATAAACGATTTTCGAAATAAAACCAGTGCAGCGAATCAAATCTTTTCTTTTCCTAACCCCGAAAATCTAAATGATTACTTTGTTAATGTGAGTAAAAATATACCTCAACTATTTCGCCACAACAAGATCCAGTTTGCTATCTCACTAATTCAAAAAACATTACTGATACCTTATTTTTAAGACCAGTTGATAAGACTGAACTCATTCGAACAATTCGTAGTATAAAAAGCAAATCTTTCTGTAGTGCAGATAGATTATCTATTAAATTTTTTTCAAATCTTCCGCCTAATCTTTTAGAGGTCATGGTCTAGCTAGTAAATGATTCTCTTGAAAAAGGTACATTCCCTAACTGCCTAAAGACTGCCATTATTATTCCTCTTCATAAAAGTGGAGAAAAATCTGATGCCTGCAACTAGAGACCTATTGCCTTGTTAGGCACTATTAAAAGTTATTGAAAGGCTTATAAAAGTTCGACTTATGCCCTTTCTCCTTGAACATAATATTTTATAGCAAAATCAGTTCGGCTTTCTGTGTAATAAATGTTCTAGTGATGCCATGTTTTCTGTGTTACATGAGGTATTTTACTTTTTTTGAACCTATTCTCTATCCTTCCATTGTTGGATATAGGTCTCCCCAGTTCTCTCATCTTTCCCTTGAGCTGTTCTCTGCCATGTGGGACCTCCTTGTTTCCTGATGTCATCTTTCCACCTCATCTGTGGTCTGCCTCTTGATCTCTTTGCATTGTATGGACGCCACTTTCCGATGGCATTGTTCCATCGTCCGTCTTGGAGACGTTCATTGTGTCCAGCCCATTTCCATTTCAGTTTTGCTGCTTGTTTTATCGCGTCTACTGTCTTTGTTCTGGTTCTGATCCACTGGTTAAGTTTTCTATCTCTAAGTGATACACCCAACATTTGTCTCTCCATCGCTCTTTGTGCCTTCCTTATCCTATCCAAATTGGCCTGTGTAAATGTCCATATCTGTGCTCCGTAGGTGAGCACCGGTATGATACAGGAGTTATATACCTTGCTTCGTAAGTATAGAGGGATTGTTTGATTTTTTAAAACGTAAGAAAGTTTGCCGAACGCTGAGGCAATGAGGTTTGCCGAACGCTACATGAGGTATATCTATCACTAAATAGTAACCTCTCCTCCGCCACCGTTTTCTGCGACTATTCCAAAGTCTTTGACTGCGTAAATCACGACATTCTATAAAAAAAATTAACTTTCTATGGAATTCGGGGTGTGTCTTTGAATTGGTTCAAAACTTACTTGGTAGGTAGGAAACAATTGGTTAGAATAAAAGACACCGATTCTAGTTGTAAAGATATTGAGTGTGGAGTATCGCAAGGTTCAGTGTTAGGTCCCATTCTTTTTTTACTTTTCATTAATGACATCACTTACTTGAAATTGAGGGGAAATTTTTCTATTTGCTGATGATACCAGTATTACTTGGAGCAACTCTAATATTTCAACGCTTCATTGAATTATAACCGCTGATTTGCTTATAATCAAGGCTTGGTCAGACTCCAACTTACTTAGCTTTAACGTGGATAAGACAGTAGCATTATCTTATAAAGGAGTCATTCAACCCTTGCTTTTGAATGAGAGCCAAATCAGTATCGTTAATTCCGTAAAATTTCTAGGTATTCTTATCGACAGCTTGCTTTGCAATAAGATCTGTTTCAAAGGAACTAAATTTATCTTCTGTCAAAATGGCATATTTCTCATTGTTTGAGTCCCATCTTCGATATGGGCTTCCATATTGGGGTTCTAGTACAGCGGCCCAATTTGAGACTATTTTTAAGTTGCAAAAAAGAGCAATTCGTTATCTATTTGGTCTCAAACAACTCATTACAAGACCTACTTCAAAAATCACAGAATTTTGACGCTTCCCTCTTTATTTATTTGGTAACGGTTTGTTTGATTCTAAACATTTTTCCCGATAGATTTGATCATGGCTACTCCATTAGAACGATTACCGATCCCGTACTTTCAGCTAGTAAAGAATTCCATTCTATATAGTGCAAAAAAAACTGTATAATCACCTTCCAAGAGAAATTAAATCCGCAACATCTTTCATTAGGTTTCGTAAGATGACAAAAATCTATCTCTCTGAAAGACCATATTATTCAGTTGACGAGTTTCTTAGTGTATAACAAAGAAACAAAATGAGTCTTATGAAATCGTAGGCTTCCACGGCCAGAGTCAGAATTATAGTTTATTCGTCTTCCGGGTTTGGACCGTGTCATTTGTGAGTGACCCAAAAGTGGGTTCATCTCGACGTTTCGCTACAATTGTATGTAGCTTCTTCAGGAGAACAAAGAAAAAGAAAAAAGAAAACAAAAGAACAGGAGGATGGGTAGTTAGCAACGGTAACTCAGTTACTCAACGCAACCAGAGGCGAATACTAACTACCAAGATGGGCATTTGGTCACAATAACTCAACTACTCAACGCAGCCAGAGGTGAAAACCAAATGCCAGGACAGGGATTCACGTCCAACAGCTCAGAACACTAACGCGTCGAGAGGCGGGGAGTGAATCCGACGATTACTCCGCTACCGCTCTATTTATAGTCGCGGTGCCTGTCGTATCGGGACGTATCGGCACACTTCGTGGCGCGAACGTCAAGAAGCGCGCGCTGGCCAATCATGTGGCTGCATCTTGGTGGCGGGACCGGACGGTGGCTCTAGACTGAGATTCCAGATGGGAGACAAGTAGTATCCTTCCTCTCGATTGATATTATGGGGATTTTTTCGGATCTCTAGAGATTCGCGGATTTTCCTGGAATAAAAGAAGGGGCTCTTAGAAATAATATGGGTTTTTTCGAACAATATGGAATGACCGGTTTCTTGGCAGTGTTCGGCAACTGCAGAATGGGAGAAAAGACCTGATCGAATGCATCTTTGATGCTCTTGAATCCGAGTTTTGACGGAACGACCAGTTTCGCCAATATACACATGTCCACATGAACAAGGAATAGAATAGACACCACAGGAAGATAGGGGCGGTAATGGGTCCTTAGGAGAGGGTAGATATTGTGAGATTTTCTTGGGTGGTCGAAAAGTAGTCCTGAAAGTAGTAGAGCATACACTTGTATTGTTCTGTTTTTTATTATATTTGTTTTGTTTTATACTTTTTGTACTATTTGACTGATTTTTTTAGCTTTGTCCATAAAATTGTTCAATAATTTTCAGTGACAATAAAGCATATTTATAACTATATTTTCAACTGTACCTACTCCAATTTTTGCATTAAAGTCTTCTAAAATCTAAGTAATATCTCTAGTTTTTGTTAACTTGATTGTATTGTGCAATTCTGAATAAAACTTTTTTAAATAAAATTTTTAGCATTATTATTCTTTCTGAGATTAGAATCACACCTAGCTCTGATTTTCTAATAGTATTGCTAATGATGAAAGCTCCTCCGTAGCTTTTTTTTTGTTTTTTGTGCAAGTGTTTCACATGTTATTGACCAAGGATGTCTCCCCTGTAGGAATTTGGTCTCCGATAACCATAATCAATAATGTCTCTTGCGCAAATAGTATTAGCCATTATAATGTATACTAGATATGTAATCAGGGACCCTTATTGTATTGGTTTCTCGTTGCCTTCTGCATTCTGATACTGATAACCATTTTCTGTGTTCTTCCGCCTTCGAGACTAATTTTCCAGCCTTAGGACAACAGAGTGTCCTTCCACATACTAGCACATGAGCATAAACGAAATATCTACTTCCAATTATTGAGGGTTTCGTCCATGTTGTGGTTAATTGCACGTTTCATGATTTCGAGCTGCATCGTGTCTTAGATTACGGTAAAAATCGTAGCAGAAGTATAAAGGATAAAAGTTGTAACACATTTTTGTACTTTGGGAGTTTTATTTTGACGACGACTTGGCGAAGAAGCGAAAGTTCAATAACTGATGGAATTGCTAAAGGTCGTACCACCCTTTTATTTTTAGTTCAAATCAACAGTATGAAGGGGATGTTCTACTGACAGTGAACCCTTATAAAACAATGTGCAAGGTGTCTAGAGGCAATTGCTTATAAATCACTGTCCAATCTAATAAAACCAGTAAAGCCGGGATCCAACGGCGCGTGAAATATCACTAATCGCTCCAATCTAGCATAATCACGCGTTGGTTAATAGGGCAGAATGGTCGATATTCGATCGGACCACGAATCAACACGATTTAAATAATCTCGGAAGCCGTGTCGCAAAACTAAACTAAAACTTTCATACTACACGCTCAATAGAAATGGCTCGACCGCATTTAAACATCCCAGCCGCGGTGGGGTGAGAATGGTAATCCACGCGCCGTTCAATCCAGGCTTAAGACATTAGACAATTTATTATTAAAGCTGTATTAGGTTTATGTACTACTACTACTAAGGATTTTCACAGTTTTCACTGTCTTCCTTCACTCAACCGTTTTCTCCAATTTTCCCTGTCATTCCAGTCTCCATCTCGCAGGGTTATTTTCTCCATAGCCTCGTCGATTTCGTCTCTGAATGACCTTCGGGGTCTTCCTCTCTTTCTTCTTCCAATCGGGCTCCATTCTGTAATTTTGTTTATCCAGCGTCCTCTGTCCGCTC
Source organism: Diabrotica balteata (assembly GCA_918026665.1). Taxonomy (NCBI): domain Eukaryota; kingdom Metazoa; phylum Arthropoda; class Insecta; order Coleoptera; family Chrysomelidae; genus Diabrotica; species Diabrotica balteata. The sequence continues at coordinate 5,071,680 of OU898284.1, forward strand.
TTCTGACGTGGCCGTACCAGGATAGTCTCTTCTCCTCTATATAGTCGATTATGTCTGATTGCACTTCCATTCTCCGCTTAATCTCTGCGTTTTCAAATCTGTCTCTTTTTGTAAGTCTACAGCTTTTCCTTAGGAACTCCATTTCTACTGCTCTTATTCTACCTCTATTTCTCTTGTTTATTGTCCAGTTTTCGGACCCATATGTCAGGATACTTCTTGTCAGGGTATTATATATTCTCTTTTTTGTCTTTATCGTAATGTTCTTATCCCACAGCACTGAATTTAGTTGTCTTATACAGTTTCTTGTTTGTCTTAGTCTGTTGTTTATATCTTCTTCTGTTGTTCCCTGGTTTGATATTATGGTTCCTAAATACTTGAATTTATCTGTTCCATTTACTTGTGTTTCCTCGTCTATCTCTAGGTTTCTCATATCCTTGTTTTCTGTTGTTAGGTATTCTGTTTTCTCTTTTCCATTCCGTTGTTTTTATATTCCCCTTCTAGTTTTCTGAGCATAAAGCTGAGATCTTCTTCATCTTGTGCGATGACTACTTGATCGTCGGCAAAACTTAAGGTGTATAGGTATTCGTCTCTTACTGGTATGCCCATTCCTTCGCACTTTCTCCTCCATGGTTTGAGTGTCTGTTCCAAGAATATTTTAAACAAAGTAGGGGACGTACCATAGCCTTGTAGAAGTCCTTTTGTCGTCTTAAATGGATTGTAGGCTTTATTTCCACATTTAATAGCTACTTTGTTTTCTTTGTACAGTGATTTAACTGCTTTTATTAGTGTTTGTCGGATTCCGAGATCAGTCATTGCTTCACATAGTTTGACTCTAGGTATTGAGTCGTGTGCTTTCTTTAGATCAACAAACGCCAGATGGACTGGTCTACCTTTTACCATTTTTTTCTTTATCAGTTGTTCTAATGTGTACGTATGATCTAGACATGATTTTCCTACTGAGAACCCTGCTTGGTCTTCTCCAATTTTTCCTATTACTTCAGTTTCTAGTTTTTCCTTGACAATTTTCCCGTAAAGTTTACCTACCGACGATATTATACTAATTCCTCTGTAGTTTTCACATTTTTTCCTGTTTCCTTTCTTATGTATGGATGTGATGTATGCTTGTGTCCATTCCGCAGGTATTTCCTCTCCATTTAGTCCTCTTTCCAACATTCTGTGTAGCATGCGGAATAACTTTTCCGTTCCGTTTTTAATTAGTTCGTTTGGTATCACTCCTGGTCCTTTGGCTTTTTTTGTTCTTCAATGTCTTGATTGCTCTCTTGACTTCTGGTTTACGTCTAACTAGAATTATCTGTATTAAAAATCTAGACGGACGAAAAGATATTAACTAAAAATGTGAATATAATTTTAATCATTTGGTCTTTTTGTAAAGACGACAAACAAAAAAAATGTCGATCTTATATCCTACGACACGATCCTGTAGAACGATTACTTGTACTCAATAGTTTACGCACGTCCTATTAATTATAAAATTAACAAGGTCAATAATTTCTAATAGTTTTCCAACTATCTATAAGCGAGATGATACTCAGCTGTCACACTTCCAGATACTAAAAAAATGAAAAATAACAACCAGCTATACAGGTGTTTTATACTCACCGGACAGATGGCTCGAGCTGAGAGACCCAAAAGAGTCGATATTTTTCTAATAAACTACGATTTTATTGTTGCCTTAATTGAAAACTTGGACAATAAAATACAACTTTGTGGAATATTTATATAAATCTCTATAAGTCTTTGCAAAGCAATAGGTAAGGAATTTTAATGAGGAATATTGTGATTGAAGATTGCCAAGATTTTTTAAAGTTTTATTGAAGACTGATTTTTATTTTTGGTTTATGTACTGTATCGACACAATACCGTTATAAAAATAAATAAATAGTCTATAGAATAAAGTTAGTGGTGATTATATTGCAAATCCTAATAAATAGATACGATGGACGATCAAACATTGATGTAGGTTTCCATTGTTTCTAATGGTTTTCTGTAAAGTTCAATGTTTAATAACCAATCAGTTTATTTCTTTCAACATATTGGTAAATCAGTTTGCTTCGTACGAAACATTTAATGTGATCAAGAATATTTTGTATCCTTCAAGAACTAGTTAAAATAGAGATACAAGGTAATATGTATTATTATGATTGTTTAATTTGACTTTGATCTTAGTTTATTGAGCCAATAAAAATAATATAACTTATTTGTTACCAAATGTAAAATAAACTCCTTATATTACCTGTGTTCGATGGATTCAAATATTTTCTAGTTGTCCTTTATCGGGATAGAGAAGAAGAATATTAATAAAAGAAAATATTATATTACAAAAAAAATACGTTTCTTTATTTTATATGAACGAATAAAACAATTGTCAAATTCTGCCCTTATCTTATCAATCAGCATACAAGAAAATAAATGAAATTTTTATAATAAGATTTTAAATCTACATACATTTATATTAAGTGAAAACCAATTTTATTTAAATTTTCCTTTACTTGAAACAAGAAACAACAAAACTTTAAACTTTTGATTAGCCTAACAAAACCTCAGTTCTTAAATTTGAATGCTAATGATCATGATGTCAAACAGATCCTTCACAGTTATAAATTTCAATTGTACAAAACACTTACAGCTTATTTTCTTATTGAGTTGTATGTTGGAACATACCCCGAAAAGTCCAGTCTCCTCAACGATGTGATCTCTCCTTTTTTTGGCACCTCGGCTCCTTCCTAACGTCTCTGAAAACCTCCTGCACCAACCAAAATCACCTGATTCACTTCTCCAACAACTCAGCTACTTATTAATGACAAAGGACTTCCTTTTGTCAACTTGATGCCGTAAAACTACTTTCATATATTTTCACAAAATGCCCACAGTAGATACAAGGACCTCTTTTAATCTACTTGTTATCTCTTTCTGCAAAACTATTCAATTCTTTTCACAATGCCGGTATCCGACTCACGAACCACACCCTATCTTGAGACAAAACGACTGTTTCCTTCGATGACCAAATTATCACTAACTTCTCCGGTTCTCCTGATCGGCTCACAAATTCCCATTCAAAAACGACCGTCCAATAAAAGCTCAAATTGTGTTTACCATGATTTTGGAAAAGCCTAATGTCGGTTTCAGAGAAAAACTAAATAGCTTACTTTAAAATTGCTTTTGTCAATACACAATTTATACATATTTCAAAAGATTAAAATATGGTCATTCAATACTCGATTATACAAACAATGAAAAGATTAACTTACAGGTAAAATGTCTTCTAATTCTAAACAAAGGTTTTTTGATAATTTTATTGGAAACGGAAAAGGTCGTTTGCCAAACAAATTTCTATTCTTATCTACACTAAATCTTATCTTAAATTACTATATACAATTTGTTTATACTGATATATTAAAATTTTATTTCGATGGATCTTTTTATTTATTTTTCTTTGGTTGGGAAAGAAGAAACATAACAGTATATGCTTAAATATTTATTGAACTACAAAACTAGGTTAAACCAGCGTTTGTTAACCTTTTACCACTTGCGACCCAATTTTATATAATTATTTTCATCGCCCCCCCCCCCCTCCCCATAGAATAAAAATATCCAGGACCGATTTTCGGGGGGGGGGGTGAAAAAATGTGATTATTATCACAATCAAAACCAATAATTGTGGCTCAATCACAATAAAAACATAATATTTAACATAAAATATTATTTTTATAATTAATAAAACTTTAAAACTGCTAATATGTTCTAATAGCGCTGTTTTCTGCAATAAAATTGCCAACCGCTAGACATAAATTTAACACTATTAATGACATGACAGCACCATTTTTCTTCCTACAACCAAGCATCGGTGAAATGCTAAACTTAAAGACAAATTAAGATACAGTGACTTTATCGTGTTTTAAAAATCACTAGAAATGGTACAGTATTGATTTCAGGTATACAGTTTCATTTTGAAAAATATGTTGGCGCCTATTGTCACCTGGTGTCTCAGCATTCACTTGACACGTTTATGAGCAACAAAGGCGTAGATAGCAAATATGAGGTATGGACAGTCAATATATTAAATAAATGTGTAGAAAATGCTGATTAGTAGTAAAACTATTTTAATATTGTTGACTTACATTGTAAGTACAGTCCTCTCTCTAACGATATGCAGGGGATCGGAAATTTCCATCGATATAAGGGGAGATCGTTATACAGAGAGAGAAAAAATTCGGTAATGTAATATTAATATTACTGCACTAAATAAACTAGATATTTTAATTTAAAAAATTTGTCAAAACGAATATAACTGAATTAACACTGTATTGTACACCACATAGATTTATTAAAGAATAATATAAGCGAAGCGATACAGTATAAAAAAATTACTGTACAATTAAAACATGCGTACTGTACAACAAAAAAAAATAATATGCTACTGTTAAATACATTTAACCTACATTACCAAAAAAGTCTGTCACCTTGGTCTGTTTCCTTTTCTTTTTCCACAGAATTGACCTGACCCTGTCCTGAAGAGGCATAAAATCTTCTACAGTACTCATATCGTCTTCCTAGTGAATGAAGAATCGATGCAATACTTTTGGTGTATCTAATTCCTACTGAGGGTTCGGAGCTGGTGCTAACTCTACTTCCACTTCCGGGTCACTGTTTTCTTCTTCTACATGAACTGCTTGTAGGATGTCCTCGTCAGAAAATCCAGATGTTGTAGCTACATTGCCATCAACTTCTTCAAAATCTGTTAGCTGTTTCGATCTGTAGGTGATAGTAAGTTCAAACTGTCTGGCCCAAATATTTAATGGCAGGTTATTTTCATCATCAGTCATTCCTTGATCTTCCAGCCATCCTGCGTGTTTGAAGGAATGTTTTATTGTGGTGCTTATCACCTTGTCCCAGGATTTTCTAATCATAAGGATTGCGTCAAGAATGTTTAGTTTAAGATTACCTTTGTTCTCAACAAATTCTATCAAAAGTCTTCTCCTGTAGTGACGTTTCAAACTGTTAATGACACGAAAGAAAGGAAATTCAAGAAAGGAAACAGAGCAAACATCGAGAATTACCGACCAATATCCTTGCTATCACATCTGTATAAATTACTAACTAAAATCATAACCAACCGCCTAACACATAAGCTCGATTTCTATCAACCTATCGAGCAGGCTGGATTCAGAAAACATTTTAATACCATAGACCACTTGCACACCGTAAGAACACTGATAGAAAAATACACCGAGTATAATGTTCCAATTCATATGGCGTTCGTCGATTTCCACAAAGCATTCGATTCCATCGAATTATGGGCAGTGCTTGAATCTCTAGAAAATGCACGCATAGATTCAAGATACATTAACATAATTAAAAACATATATGAAAATGCCACCATGCATATAAAGCTGGACGAAAGCACAAAAACTAATCCCATAAGACTACAACGGGGAGTAAGACAAGGAGACACCATCTCTCCCAAACTATTTACCCTTGCTCTAGAAGATATTTACTGGAATGGAGCAATAAGGGTATCAACGTCGACGGATCATACTTAAACCATTTGAGATTTGCAGATGACATAGTTTTAATAGCCGATAATATCCAAGAACTAAATGATATGTTACAACAATTAAATGCAGTTTCAGGAGCGGTAGGCTTAAAAATGAATTACAGCAAAACAAAAATACTGAGCCGAGACCAGACAAATATAACAATACAAAATCATACCATAGAAAATGTGGAACATTATGTATATCTAGGTCATGTTATCAAATTAGGAAAACCAAATCAAGATGCTGAAATTAAAAGAAGAACACAACTGGCTTGGGGCGCTTTCGGCAAACTAGCACATATCTTGAAAAACACCTCCATTCCTATAAACTTAAAGAAAAAGGTGTATAACACATGCATACTACCTGTTTGTACCTACGGCTTGGAGACAGTAGCACTTACCAAAAAATCTGCCAAAAAATTAGAAACAACGCAAAGAGCAATGGAACGAATCATGCTTGGAATATCACTAAGAGACAAGATTAGAAACACCGAGATACGACGTAGAACGAAGATTAGGGATATTGTGGAAGAAATTACAAAAATGAAATGGCGCTGGGCAGGTCACGTAGCCCGATATAATGATAACAGGTGGACACGGAGAATTCTAGAATGGAGACCAAGAACGACAACAAGAAGCATGGGAAGACCTCAAAAAAGATGGGTAGATGACATAAGAGCAGTGGCAGGCAAACAGTGGATTAGATTGGCGCAAGATAGAGAAAGATGGAAGCAATTGGGAGAGACCTACATTCAGGAGTGGATGGAAAATGGTTGACAAAGAAGAATGACACTTTGATCCATGGGCTAAAAGACACTCGTTGTGTTTTCTGGCAGAAAACAAAGATCAATGTTTTAAAGGTCGCTCAGCACAGGATGTGTAGGACAATTTTCTACAAGCAGAAAAATTTTTTTCTCATTAAGCTTGATATTCCACTTTGTTATCGCTTCTTCAAAAATTTCCGAAGTCATCCACGACTCTTGTTTGCTTTATAGGTCACCGGTAGATTTTTTATGTTTTTAAAGCAGCGTGGGTTTTCATCTTCCCTATCACTAACGCACTTTTCCAATTTAAATTGTAAAGATCTGTTTGGTGTAATTTTAAAAAACAATTCAGTATTATCAGCATTGAAAATGTCGTCTGACGCATATCGTGCATTCAGTCCAGGCCACACGTTTTCTAGCCAATCATCCTTTAGGTTTTTGTTCATCCTGCGTGACTTTCTGCTGATTTGTCCATAGTTAATCTTATGCCGCAGCTTCCACTTGCTCGGCCAACCCTTAGATGCCAACCCAAGATCAGTTGCAAAGAAACGCAGCTTTTGTCCTGACCACAGGCCCAGAAAGTGGAATATGGTTGATACGCTGCTGCTGGAACCACTGTAGCATAGCGCGATTTTAATCTTCGTACTGAGGTTTCCGCAACTTCTTCCGCCTTCTTCTTCTCCTTCCAAAAACAAAACAACCGCTGGACAATGACCTTGCCACTCTTGACTCATGTAGTCTCAACTTAAAATACAATCACACATTTGTCGTCTACTATTGAACGCTGAAAAGTCATCGCTATGAAGAGAGAACGATATCAGCATAAAGAAATAATTAATACGTTGTCCTTATGATGAACCAACCAACATTCACTATTTTCATCGTTTTAGGGGAATTATCGTTATATAAGGAAATGGTTATAAAGAGAGACTACTGTAGTTACATGACTGTCGCAGAGAACAATGTTAACAATACAGTTATACTTTTACTTGTACTCTTGAACTAAACTTCCTTCGATACTAGGAAAGGTAGTATCTATTAATTAACAGACCTAAGCAAATATGAATAAAACATAGTGTGCATATTTTATGGAACTAGTGAAGTTCTTGCATATTTTTATATAAATCAAAGTAAAATGCATAAAACATAAATGCATAAAATAATGCTCAAATTTGTATCCAATAAATTTAAATATTTTTTGGTATTTTATAATAGATAAAACTAGATATTTTTTAATAGTACAATACAAGCAGTTTGAAATTACTCAAAACGTGCTGACAAACGACCTCAACAAACTATATGAATATTTCACAGAGTGGCGCCTGATACCCAACTTAAATAAAACTGAGGTAAGCTGTTTTCGCCTCAATTACAAACTGGCAAACCAAAAATTAAAGGTCAAAATGAGAAATGTACCACTACCCTACCAACCCTACCCAAAATATCTGGGGTTATTTTGGACAGGACTCTCTCGTTTAAAAAACATCTACAAATAACTGCACAAAAAATAAGTAGTAGAAATAACCTTATCCAGAATCTTTGTGGTACCAACTGGGGCGCATCTGCGGACACACTACGAACATCTGTGCTTTCTAACTTTGGTTTATTGTGTGGCAGAGTACTGTGCACCGGTCTGGCTAAATAAACGTCATGTGAAAATAGTTGATACGCAGCTTAATATAGCAATGAGAATAATTAGCGGCTACATCAAGACTACTCCACTATATTGGCTTCCGATCCTTCGCCATATTCCTCCGCCTATTCTACGCAGACAAAAGGCCTTGATAATAGAATATTCGAAAGTAAATAGCAACTTGCAACCAGAAATCCATGAAGACATCCCCAGTTTAGCAGCAAACCCATCCAGAAAACCACCCATAAGAACAGCCCAACAGCTAACATAAGATGATTTCAATGTTACCTTCAGATGGCGCACGCTGTGAACTGAGGAAGCTTTACCTGAAGTATCCAACCTTATTTACCCAATCCAAAAGCCTGACAGCTTCGACCAGCCACGAAACAAATGAAAGAGCCAAAACCGAATTAGAACGGGACATGCAGTATGCGCACACAACCTACATAAATGGGGAAAACAGCCTACCTCCAGCTGCGACTGCGGTGCTCCAGGTCAAACCTTTCAACACATAGTGGAGACATGTGAATTTGGAGGATATCGAGGGGACCCAAAAGACTTTTTTAAAACTACTCCTGCAGGCCTTGAATGGATAGCTCAACTTGACTTAAAGATGTAACCTTATCTGTTTGTATTATCTTATATTTTATCTGTATTTTGTCTATGTTTGTTTTTATAATCTTATGTTTGTATTTTTGAATTATATACTTACGTTTTTTACAATTATTACTGTATTTACTTTATGTATTGAGCCATACGCTAAATAAATAATCTTTTTAATAACCGGGAGATATACCCATTATTTCTATTTGAATGTAAATAAATGGTGCAGTTAAATCTTCTTCTTATTTCACACTATAACAATAACAATATAACTCCCTTTCGTGACTTTCTAAGAAAGGGAAATACAAATATGTTTTGGTAAATTTTATTTTTAAATAAAGGTATAGATAATATTCGGCATTTTAGAAACATAAAAAAGACGGACGAGGATTAGGCAGTGGCGCACCCGGGGGGTGGAGTTTTGGGGGTTAAGACGCCCCCAGGAACCTATTCCGACACTGCTATTTACAAATTTTAAGGACTTAAAATGGTGGAGGTAGCATACAAAAATTTCGATGTAAAATCAAATCCATCCCAAATTAGCAGCAAACTTATCCAGAAAACCACCCATAAGAACAGCCCAACAGCTAACATCAGATGATTTCAATGTTACCTTCAGATGGCGCACGCTGTGAACTGAGGAAGCTTTACCTGAAGTATCCAACCTTATTTACCCAATCCAAAAGCCTGATAGCTTCGACCAGCCACGAAACAAATGAAAGAGCCAAAACCGAATTAGAACGGGACATGCAGTATGCGCACACAACCTACATAAATGGGGAAAACAGCCTACCTCCAGCTGCGACTGCGGTGCTCCAGGTCAAACCTTTCAACACATAGTGGAGACATGTGAATTTGGAGGATATCGAGGGGACCCAAAAGACTTTTTTAAAACTACTCCTGCAGGCCTTGAATGGATAGCTCAACTTGACTTAAAGATGTAACCTTATCTGTTTGTATTATCTTATATTTTATCTGTATTTTGTCTATGTTTGTTTTTATAATCTTATGTTTGTATTTTTGAATTATGTACTTACGTTTTTTACAATTATTACTGTATTTACTTTATGTATTGAGCCATACGCTAAATAAATAATCTTTTTAATAACCGGGAGATATACCCATTATTTCTATTTGAATGTAAATAAATGGTGCAGTTAAATCTTCTTCTTATTTCACACTATAACAATAACAATATAACTCCCTTTCGTGACTTTCTAAGAAAGGGAAATACAAATATGTTTTGGTAAATTTTATTTTTAAATAAAGGTATAGATAATATTCGGCATTTTAGAAACATAAAAAAGACGGACGTGGATTAGGCAGTGGCGCACCCGGGGGGTGAAATTTTGGGGGTTAAGACGCCCCCAGGAACCTATTCCGACACTGCTATTTACAAATTTTAAGGACTTAAAATGGTGGAGGTAGCATACAAAAATTTCGATGTCCAATCAAATCCCCCCACCCCAGAAGGGGGGGGGGATTTGGTGGGGAAATTCTAGGTGCGCTACTGGGATTAGGTATGTAAGTAGTTTGTCCTTGAATAATTCTGTTTTAAAATTCGTTAAAAATGTATAAAAGTAACTGTGTTTTTAAGTGGTTTAATCTAAACTATGAGCTTTATATAAGCTCTGTTTGTTTAAGGTTACATTTGAATAAACTCATCTAAGTTCAGTGTAATATGATTACTTTATAATGAAATAATCAAACAAAAGTTAAAAAGTGAACTAATTTATTGGGGGATAAAGAAGTAGAATGCGAATACATGCAGTTGATTCCAGTTTACTCCAACTAGCCTCATCTACTCAAAACCGACTCTCACCTTCACGCTAGTATGCCTTGTTAACCGAGCAATCTAGCTCCGGTATCCAACTCTACTTTAAAATGCCCTCTCGTCGCCGAGTCTACGCCGAACGCCTACCTGCTAAACCAGACCCTCCTCTGTCATCCAGCGATCCGGAAGCGGAATGGCCACTGTAAGGCCGGCATCACTTCCGAAGCACTACCTTTATTCATTCATTCTCCATTCATATACATCCACACTCCTAGTTCGGCATCATTCCCAGAAGGGCATTTCCTCCTTTCCCACAGTCAAACTCACGCATTCTAACTCAAAAAGTGTGACCCACTGTTCTAACTTCACCTTTCAGCATCATTCACTCCACCTTTGCCGTTGGTCCAACTGTCTTTCTTCCTCTTCCTTTTTCTTGATCACTGCACGGATATAACTGTGTATGTTTTTATGTATGTAATTTATTTTCAATCATTCTCTCAATCATTTCTCTCACTGTAACAAAATTCACACCTGTCTCTCTCTCTCCATTCTGTTCCTTTCCACTATCCATCTGCTGCAATCTAACATCGTATGTGTCACAGTGTCCGAGTATCCACAATATAGGCATTCGTTTGTATCAGCCTTTCCGATCCTATAAAGGTAGGCCCTAAAACACCCGTGTCCTGTGAGCACCTGCGTCAGGAAATAATCCAGTCGCCTGTGACCACAGTCCACCGAAGTTCTTATGTTCGGGATCAGCATTTTCGTCCACTGTGCCACATCCTCCGTATTGTTCCATTCTTCTTGCCATCTTACAACTGACATTTCCCTTACCTGTCTTCTCTCAGCCATAGTAAGGTTTGGGCCTCTTCTCTCATAAAGCTCTTTTCTTTCCACCGCCAAAATATGCAACGGAATACATCCAGTGATGGTCCATAAGGCTGCCGCAGACACAGTCCTATAGGCGCATGCCACTCGCAACAGACTTGTTCTGTCTACTCGTTTCATAAGACTCCTATACACTTAACGAACCTGGAAATATCTGCAATTTATGTGACATATTATCACAATATAATGCTGATACTACTGCAATCCAAGAAGTACGATGGACAGGCCATGGCATAATTCAAAAAGCAAACTACAATATATAGTATAGTTGCCATAGAACCAGACATGAATAGTCAATCACTTTGCTCTAGGTTTTAAGCCGATAAATCCGCGAATGAGCTGTTTAAGGATCAGTAATTTTGCCATGGTTCTTCTTCTTCTTTTTCTTTTACTTAAGCCTTTATTTATCCATTGTTGGAGATAGGCCATCCCAATCTTTTTGGGTCTTCCCACGCTTCGTTTTGTTTCTCGAGGAATTCAAAATGTCACTTTATGAGACCATCTGTTGGTGTCTTGTCTTGCTACATGTACTACCCATTGCCATCTTAATCTCGCTATTTTTCCCATGATGTCGGTAACTTTAGTTTTTCGACGTATTTCGGTGTTAGAAATTTTGTCTCTGAGGCTTATATTATTTAACATGGCCCTCTCCATGGCCCGTTGAGTTACTCTTAATTGTTCTGCCATTTTTCTTGTTATTGCCATAGTTTCCAATCCATAAGTTGCAACTGGTAGTATGCAAGTGTCATAGGTTTTTCGTTTTAAATGTATTGGGATTTTTCTGTCTTTTAAAATGAAGCTTAACTTACCAAAAGCAGCCCATGACAATTATGTCCTTCTTTTAATTTCTTGTGTTTGATTTTCCTTTTCGTTTTTAATTGCATGTCCTAGATATATATTGTTCTATCTTTTCTATATTAATGTTAGCTGTCGTGATGTTCTCTAGGCTGTTGCTTAATATCTTTATTTTGTCGAGATTCCTTTTTAATCCTATGTGACTCGATTTGTGATATAAAAGAAGTGACTGATCATTAGACAATTATTTTGCACAGTAAGTTTTGAAGCCGATACAAGGTAGATTGTGAAAGGCCAAATCACCGTCGAATCATGGTTCTTCAAGTGGTAAATATTTTCCAAGAAAAATTTTAGAAAAAAACCAATGTGGACCAATGCCTCTTAGCAAAACTACAACATGCTTCTATTACATACGTTGATGTCAAAAGAAGTTTTTGTATTTATAACTATCTATATTACGACAAAAAAACTTCGACAAACGTTAAATTGTCTACTGTTTTTATGAGAAATCTGAAATCTAATATGCAAAAAAATATTTTTTGCATATTATTGACAAAAGTCTATATTCATATTTGCCTAAGTCTGATGATTAATAATATTCCATTCAACAAAATAAATTTATTATATTATGTGATGAATTTTCGTTTCTATTACGCCACTGAGTTGCTGACATGAAACCACTTTGACACGTTGATGGACACCCGCTGATTTGGCCTTTCACAATCTACCTTGTATCGGTTTCAAAAATTACTGTGCAAAATTGTCAAATGATCAGTCACTTCTTTTATATTAGATAAAGATAAGATAAAGAGTGGCGCCGTTTAAAAATTCATCAGTCATTTTGAGCAATAAATGTCCATCGCTCCCTGGGAGGTAGAATGGAGACAAAAAATTAAAACATATTGTATAAATATTTTAGCCTCGATTTATTGCTTGCATTTTTTTCTAAATTATTTTAAAAGTAAGAGTAATTTTCTTAAGTAAAAAGAAAAGTATTTTGGGATAACATATATAATATAAATAAAATGGTTCACGATGTGATATTCAATTTGTATCTCTGTCCAATTTTAACACCTGGAAATAAATTTAATATTTCATCATCAATAACTATATGATTTTTCTCTTTAAGAATAATCTTAAAAGGGTTTTAAATCATAAAAGTGTTTTTTCAGTTTAAACTCTAAATAATTAAGAAGCCATTCCGAAACTTATTTTGCTTATAGTTTATTTTTATGAACGAGAGAGTAATTAGCATAATTTTAACTGGTACTTCCGACCACTCCATGGGCGTGCTCAATATTAATTGAAAAATTACTTTGAATAATTGTAAAAAATAAATGAATTATTTCAGTGTTATAAAGTGTTATGTGTATGTAAACAAAAGTGACCTCTTTTATCGCACACTATATTAGAACTGACTGGCCTACATTAAAAAGGGTTTTAAAAAATTCACATTTTTTTTAATTTTTAAAAATTACAAAAGAGAAAAAGAGTTTTTAAAACCGTCTAAGGTATGTTAAATAGATGAATAAAAATATTAATATAAAACTTACAGCTACTTGTTACAAATCCAAATCAGATTCAGAAGATGAACTTTCAGAACCAAGATTTATAATAACTGGCTCGATCATTTTATCAGTAATATTGTCCAGCTTCCACATTTTTTCCTCTTCTTTAATAGTGTTATTTACTGCCTTTTCCCAGTTTTCAGGTTTTACATTATTTACGGCCTCCAAAAACAACTGTTTAACCTCATGAATTTTAAAAGTGGTATTTTTTCTTGAAACTTCACTCTTTATCTGTGCCCATACCAATTCAATCGGGTTTAATTCACAATGATATGGTGGGGATCTAAGTACTGTCATTCCACGATTTTTGGCAATTTCATCAATTTCGTATTTTTAAAATTTTTCTTTATGAAGGGCACAAAACGAATAAAGTTTCTTTCTTATAGATCCGGGATGGTACGTAATATTTTTTGAACTCAGCCAATTCAGCAAGTCTTTTTTTAACCACTTGGTTGTGGGCAGTCCTTCTATAAGTCTGGAGTGATAACTTGCATTACCCATTACTATTACACAGTTCTTAGGAAGAAGATCTATCATTTGTTCGAACCATTCTTGAAAGACATCAGCGTTCATGTCTTCATGGTAGCCACCGGTACGAGTTGATTCAAAAGTTAATAAACCACCTTCAACAAAACCGTCTGAACTGCCAATGTGTACTATTATCAGCCTGCGTCCCTTACCTGATGGTGGGTTTAAACCAGTAGATAAGTTATTTACAAAAGCGTACCTGTGACTTGTAACAGTTTTATGCTGCCAAAATTTATTTGGTGTATGACCCTTGTTGATCCATGTTTCATCAAGATAAAATATTTTTCTTTTTTGGTTTCTCATTTCCTTTATGGTTCTTAGAAAATGTCTTCTCCATATGACAATATCGCTTCTTTCTAATAAAATAGACTTTCTGGGATTCTTTTTCCTGCGGAAGCCTATTTCTTTTAAAAGTTTCCATAACGTACTTCGACTCATTTCTGGGTAATCCTTATCATCTCGAACTGAGACAAGAACTTTATCCAATGTTGGAAATTCTTGTCTAAAGAAGAATTCATGCACTTTCCGTCGAAGTCGTTCTTTAAAATGATATTCTATTTGAAATTTTGGTTTCCCTGGAGCATTACGTGGCATTTGAAAACTACCACATTTCTCTTCTTTAATAACTCTGTAAAACCTAGATATCCCAACACCAAGTGTACTGCTAACTAACTCAACGGTCTCATCAACACTTTCACATAAACGTTTGTCTGTAAATGATTTAAAACAATTAAATATTAATGTTTTTTCATTAACTGTTAAAGGACCAAATTTTCGGCGTTTACACGGCACTTCCAAATTTTCCATAACACTAGTATACACAATAAACTGCACCTTGCAACTGAAGTACCTACTTTTAGTGAACTGTTAAGAATTTTGAATACGCCACTTGGACCTTCCTACAAAATGGAAAAACCCACTATCACATTTTCTGTGGAATAAGTTTAGAAGGTAATTATCTAGTCAATTACTGTCGTAGATTCCTGGAATTAAAGAATTAAATGTTTGATTGTTGAAACCCTTACTTCGTGGAATGCACTCATTTCAGATAAAATAAAACGTTTTATTTTATCTAAAGAATTAAACTTTATTTTGCAAATAGGTAGGTACTTATTAAACATTTATTGGTTATATATAACCAATAAAATAAACATCTTACATTTCTTGCAAATTCATTAGTACCTGTTAACCTTCATCACTCCGACACTGGTAACCTTATTTAGGGATTAGTAACCCTCACAACTATTGTATTCTATTCTGCTCCAACCTTTATACCTGGTGGCCACACTCAATTTAAAATTGTTTTCCTATATACTTCTGTAAACTTGTTGACAAATATCTGTTTTTCATTGAGTCACCCGTATCAACAGTTTATGGATTTGCATACATAATTTATTGTTTTATTACTCTCTCATACATAAAAATACACTATAGTAACGGTACATATAAACTAAAAAACTCTTCAAATACCTGGCTATTGAGACGTCCTGAGTAAATCTTATTTCGCTGGAGTAATATTCTTCTTTTTTAAGTGCCGTCTTCCAAACGGAACTTGGATATCATCCTCACTATCCTTACTTTATCTACTGCTGCTCTAAAGCGTTCTATAGAAGTGCATTTAAACCTGCCCCTTAAATTCTTCAACCATAGCACTCTCCTTTTTCCTATACTCCTTCTTCCTCTTATCTTCCCCTGTATTATCGATCTTAGCAGTTCATATCGCTGTACCAAGATATTCAATGTTCAGCTTTCATGTCCATATTGCAGTATCGAAAATACGTAGCATCACTGTATAGGCCTCCAGCCTAAAATCTGCACCACACAGTAAGACCGTGTAAATGTTTTTTTAACAGACATGTGGGGGGGCAAAAAATCAGTATCCACTTGATGTTCAATAATCCATTCAAAGAACTCGTTTCACTGTACATGGTTATTAGGCGTCAGTTTTATTAAAAAGTATCTTTAAGTAGTCTTTTATCTTTCAACATTTCAATTAGAATTTCATCGTCTCCCGGAGCCTTATTTCTTTTTATATCTGTAATTGCTTTTTCTATTTCTTCTCCGGTTATGGGAGGTAATATTTCAGAGTTTACATTCATTATTTTCTTTTTCTTTCTTCTAACCTTTTGGGTTAGGACAAAGAAACGAAAGAGGTGACAGACTAGAAATATTCGCAGAAGATAACAAGCACGTGGTTCTGAACACATTTTATAAACTATCACTGAGGAGATTGTATACATGGAAGGCACCAGCAGATAAACCCGATAACGTAATTAGAAACCAGATAGATTATATATTGGTAAATAGAAGATTCAGAAACAGTTTTAAATCTGTCAAAACATATCCAGGAGCGGACATTGAATCTGACCACATACCTTTAGTGGGAGTCATAGATGTGAGACTGAAGACAATAAAGAAAAAGTCTAGACCTAACTACGACATGACAGCCCTGCAACATCCGGAAGTTAAAAAGCAAGTGGGGGAATATATTAACAACCAAGTTACACAACTAAAAGAAGAAAATAACATCCAACGAGAAATCAATCAATTCGAAGAAATAATTGAGAAAACTAAACAAGATCTTCTAAACTCAAACAAAGAAACAAAGAAGAAATCTTGGATGACTCCAGAAATCCTTCACTTAATGGAACGCAGAAGGTTAATTAAAGGAAATAAAGATGAGTATAAAAAAATGCAGGCTTACATCAGAAGAAAAATAAGAGAAGCTAAAGAAAAAGAAGCTGTAGAGAAATGTAAAGAAATAGAAAGACTACAAGCCAAACATGACAATTTTAATGTACACAAAAAGGTAAAAGAAATAACGGGTACTTTTAAAAAGCGAACACAAATGAAACTCATAGACACCAATGGAAAATTAATCATTGACACTCAAGAGATGAAAGACAAATGGAGAATATATTTGGAGACACTTTTTCAAGATCAGAGAACGGATTATAGGCATCCATTTTCAGATAGGATGACCGGCCCAGACATACTTAAATCCGAGGTAGAAGAAGCAATAAAACGGATAAAAAGCAGGAAAGCTGTAGGGCCTGATAATATCGAAGCTGAATTTTTAAAACTCTTGGATGAAGAAGGAATAATTTGGATCACGGCTATCTTCATATATAATAAAATATACAATAGAGGAATCATCCCTGATAAATGGCTAGAATCAGAATTCATAGCGATAGCTAAAAAACAGGGGGCTAAAAAGTGCGAAGAATATCGAACAATCAGCCTAATGAGCCACATGTTGAAACTGTTTCTTAGAGTCGTCCATGGAAGAATTTATAAGAAGTGCGAGGAACAAATATCGGACAGACAGTTCGGCTTCATTAACGCAGTGGGTACCAGAGAGGCACTTTTCGGAGTATAGGTACTGATTCAAAGATGCAGGGACGTTAACTGCGACGTATACGCGTGCTTGATCGACTATGAAAAGGCATTTGACAGAGTTCAACATCAAAAGATGATAAACATTTTAAAAGAGGCAGACCTGGATGGCAAAGACCTCAGAATAATTTCAGAACTCTACTGGAATCAGACCGCATACATGAAAATTAACGGAGAAAAAACAGATCACATAAAAATACTACGTGGAGTTAGACAGGGATGTATCCTATCGCCATTGATATTTAATATGTACTCAGAGAAATATTTTAACGAGGCTCTTTACGGAATAGACGAAGGCATCCTTCTAAATGGTGAAAGAGTAAACAATGTTAGATATGCTGACGACACCATGGTGATAGCAGATAGTTTAGAGGGACTTCAGAGGCTAATGGACAGAATAAACGAGTACAGTCAACAGTACGGACTAAACATTAATACCCACAAAACGAAACAAATGATTATCAGCAAGGAGAATATAAATGGGGCTCATCTATACATTAATGGGACGCAGATAGAGCGAGTAAAACAGTATTGTTACCTGGGAACTATTATTAAAGAACAGTGGAGCAATTTACAGGAAATAAAGTGCCGCATGGGAAAGGCAAGAACGGTCTTTAACAAAATGAGCGCCATCTTCAAAAGTCACAACATATCCCTTGATACAAAAATGAGACATTTGAGATGCTATGTTTTCTCTGTGTTGTTGTACGGGGCGGAGGCATGGACGCTTACAGACACCACTATTAAAAAACTTGAAGCATTTGAGATGTGGCTTTATAGAAGAATGCTGAGAATATCATGGATAGCAAGGATCACGAACAAGGAAGTTCTAAGAAAAATGAAGAAGGAACCAGAGATTGTGTTTACAATCAAACGCATAAAATTGCAATATCTGGGACACGTTATGAGAAATGAGCACCGTTAATCCCTGCTACAGTCTATATTGCAAGGTAAAGTCAAAGGTAAGCGAGGACCCGGTAGAAGGAGAATATCATGGCTGCGGAATTTAAGAACATGGTTTAAAAAACCTCAACGGAGCTGTTTCAAGCCGCAGCGAGTAAGGTTATGATTGCCAATATGATTTCCAACATCCGAAACGGATAGGAACCAGAAGAAGAAGAAGAATTTTCTTTTTCAAGTTTTGTTGAGTTTAATCAGGTGGACTGTTTTTAGAACTGTAGAGCTCACTATAATATTTATTTGTTATCTTAGATATTTGGGTTCGGCTTTTTTCTATTACACCTTGTTTATTTTCCATCTCTATGATTTTATTTCTTCCTAGATGGGACTTGATAGATCTTAAGTTTCTATTTTCTTCTATAATCTTCTCGATTCGTTCTTCTTGATGCCGTTTGAGATCTTGTTTTATGTCTTCTTATTTCTGCATTAAGGGTTTTGTACTCAGTTGTATTTCTTTTATTTTCTTGTAGTTGGCTTCTCCGTTATTGTAGCATGTCTAAAGATATGGCACTTAGTTTTGATTTTTTGTCTAATTTTGCTGGTGCTACTAGTCTAAAGCTAGTCTTTGGAAGTTCTTCAGTAAAGGCTTTTTTAGTAGATCTAGATTTAGGTCTGGTAGCTTTAGTTCTTCAGCTGTTCTTAATTTGTTTAGGTATTGTTCTTTATTCTCCTTTAATTTTTCTGGGTGGACTTTTTTCTTAGAGTGTACATGTTGTCTTCGATCTTTTCTATGTTTAATATTTATTTTAGCCCGTATCATTCTGTGATCACTACCAGTAGAGATTGAGTTCATTACTGTGACATCTTTAAAACATGTATAATAATTTTAAAATATTACATTTTGTAATATATCTACTTATGAGAAACTCCGTGTAATTTGCGAGTAAAATTCCGCAATCGAGTAAATCGACAAAACGCCAACTTCGTGTAGAAACCTGTACGGCTCGGATCAGTATAATGCATTATTTACTTTACGAATAAGACCATAAACTACTAATTGGTAGATTTTTATCAAAATTGCGTGAACTGTAACCTGACTGGAAAGGCGCTTCTTGCACTGCATACCGGTTACTTACTCACTCACAAATTATCTATGCAACCACTTTGCTATTGTTCCTTCTCGAAAGATGCAATGAGTCAGATAGTGTCGTCGGTTTATTTATTTTGAACACTTTCGTGATTTTATCACTGTGGCCGTGTATTTATTTCGGCCGGGTTTCGAAAAATTTTAAAATAAAACACGAATTATCGTGATCGGGACGGTAATAAATGTGTTTTCACATTCCATATACTAAAGACACTAATATTATGTTGAATCGCTTTAAACAATTGTCTAATAACCACTATATATTTCATATTTTAGAAAGGTAGTCAACTATAGTTGGGTACCGTTGGAAAAACCATTTTGATTTTCATGAAAATCAGATTTTCAGAATACGCAAAAGAATTAATTACTAATCAATGCAGTACTGCTACTGGGAACAGAACTGTCGAAAGTAGCCGGATTCCGTCATCTCTTTTACTTACACAATTTAGATTTTTTTGATGATGAAATGAAATAATGAAGATGAAATAATCGAAATGATGGACGAAAGAAGACAGCTTAAAAATAGAAATAACTCAGAGTATAAACGAAAGCATAATCTGATTCGAAGAAAAATCAGGGAAGCCAAAGAGTTATGGATGCGAGCAAAATGTGAGGA
Organism: Diabrotica balteata; assembly: GCA_918026665.1. NCBI lineage: Eukaryota > Metazoa > Arthropoda > Insecta > Coleoptera > Chrysomelidae > Diabrotica > Diabrotica balteata. The sequence goes on from OU898284.1 coordinate 5,091,849, forward strand.
ACTAGAAGAATTGCAACGAAAACATGACGAATTTAACACAAATAAGAAAATAAAAGAAGTTACAGTATACCAAAGAAATACACCCATAACATTAACGAATAATGAAGGTCATGCACTATCCCTAGAAGACGAAGTAATGAAGGAATGGGAAAACTACATTAAAGCATTATTTAGGGATGATCGAGGATCACTACCTAACTTAAGTGCAAATAAAGGACCATCAATTTTAAAAGCTGAAGTGGAAAAAGCCATACACCAAGCCAAAAACAACAAAGCCAGTGGAACAGATCAAATATACAGCGAATGGCTAAAATTACTTTCAAATGACAATATAAAAGAACTCACTGTACTTTTCAATCAAATATATGATACCAGTGAAATTCCATCGGACTGGTTAAAATCGATCTTTATTCCTCTACCTAGGAAACCAAACGTTAAGAAATGTAGCGATTGTAGACTCATTAGTTTAATGAGCCATGCCGTTGAAATACTGTTGCATATTCTTCTAAACCGAATTAACAACAAGTGCGAAGAAATAATTAGTCAAGAGCAGTTCGGGTTCCAGCGATGCCTTGGAACTAGAGAAGCACTATTTTCTATGCAAACACTTCTTCAACGATGTTGGGAGGTAAGAAAACCCGTATATATGTGCTTCATTGATTTTGAAAAGGCAGTTGATTGCATTCAGCATACCAGACTAATTACCGCCTTGCAGAGCATCCAACTAGATGAGAAAGACATCAAACTTATTGCCAAACTTTACTGATACCAAACAGCCATTAATAATACCAACAACAGAGAATCAAAGCCAATCAGTATTGAACGAGGCGTAAGACAAGGCTGTATACCATCTCCCACCCTCTTTAACGTGTATTCTGAGAATATATTTAGGGAAGCTTTAAAAGATCAAAAAGAAATTATCATAGGAGGAGAAATAATTAACAATATACGGTACGCCGACGATACTGTGATTCTAGCTGAAAACATCGACGATCTGCAGGAGCTAATCAATAGAGTTGACATGGAATGCACAAATTGGGGACTGTCGATAAATATCGATAAAACCAAATACATGGTAACCAGTAAAGTGGATATCGGCGCATCCGAACTGATATTAAACCAACAACCGCTGCAGAGAGTTCAGAGATTCAAATACCTTGGATGTTGGATTACCCAAAATCTAGATCCATTCTTCGAAATTCGATGTAAAATTGAACATGCAAGAAACTTATTTCAAAAATTCAAACCTCTATTATCCAATAACTCATTAAATTTGGAAATCCGTGAAAAGTTTACAAGATGTTACGTGTGGTCTGTACTTTTGTATGGATGTGAAACTTGGACTTTAAACGCCGATATCATGAATAAAATCGAAGCGTTTGAGATGTGGTTGTATCGAATGATACTAAAAATTCCATGGACTAGCAGAACCAGAAACGAAGAAGTTCTTTGAAGAATGGGACATCAACGAACTCTATTAAATATTATTAAGAGGCGTAAACTAGAATATCTTGGACATATAATCAGAGGACCAAGATATGAGTTCCTTCAGCTAATTCTCAACGGTAAAATCGAAGGAAAGAAACGGATATGGCACTCTAAGAAAAAGAAGAAGATTTTTTTACTTTCTATGGCTTTTCTTATAATTTTTGATTTACAGACGAGGATGAGAACTATGTTCCTGGAGTTTTAAAAATCAATTTTGTAGCCTGTATGAAGATAGTGTTGACCAAGAGCTGAAAATAAATCGGAATTACGAACAGAAATAAAATGTTAATAAATCCTATTTCAGATTCTACGATTTGTTTGGCCTATATAAGATCGAAGGCAGTAGGCACAAGGAATTTTATAAATTCCTTGTTGTTTATTTGGAATGTTGTCTTTGGTTGATCGGACAAGAGATGAAATTTTTTGTCGGTGGGTAAATATTATCATTGTTCTTCTTGATTTAAGAATTTTGTCGATTTTATCTGTGACAGCTTTGATGTAAGGAAGAAAAGCTATCGTATGAGGGGGTTAGAGTCTTTGAGATTGAGATTGAGTGGAAAATTGATGTCTATGGATGCTTCTATTGATGTGATTATCGCTGTAACCGTTTTGTATGACGTTTTGTTTTAAACCAGAAAGATCAGCGGGTTTACCTGAATTAATTTATGAAGGTCTATGATGAGTGTTGGCATGCAAGTAATGATTGGTATGGCCTGCACTGTAATATACCCTATTTGTCCTCCTTCTAATATTTATCTCCTGATATGATCTTTTTTGGATACACCACATGCTCTTCTTAGAAAATCCATTTCTATTATTTCTATTCTTTTCCTAGCTTTTTTCGTGATCTACCAAACTTCTGCCTATAAGTCATAATAGGCTCTACCAAGGTTCGATAGATTATCAATTTCGTTTCTTGTCTAATATCTTTAGACCATAGTCGAGAGTTTAGAATGGTTACTGCTTTTTTCCCTGCTGCGTTAAATTGGCCATGTCTCTTTTGGAAGTGCCTTCTATGGATATTATAGATCCGAGATATTTATATTCATTGCACGTTTTTGTGTTTCTAATTTCTAACTTTGGATGTTCTTCATCATCTCCTATTTTAAGATACTCTTTCTTTGACATATTCATATTCTTTCTTTAGTTTTCTAAACATGTAGTCCATGTCTTCCTCATCATTCGCTACGACTACCTGTGCACGATCTTCCTGCACGAAATCCAGTTTGTTCATCTATGTCTTCGTATATTGATTTTATTCTTTCTTTTATTATTCGACTGTACATCCTCCCTACTGAGCTGATAACAATTATTCCCCGATAAGTAGAACATTTACGTTTATCCCCTTTCTTGAATATTGAGCTGATGTATCCAATATATCAACCATCAGGGATATTTTGCCCTTTTAAGCATTTGTTAAATAGTTGAACTAACATCTCATGTAATATTTTTGAGTGTTGGAAGCACTCGACCCAGCGCTGATGTGATTTTGTGTGATTTTCGTTCCAAGCTGTAATTTTATAACTGCTCACAAATTTCGTTACATTACGAACTCCTCAAATAATTTAACATTGTGTTCTTCTACGCTAATCCAATTATTATTTGCCATGAATTTATTCGTTGCCTCGGCTTCATTCCAATTCGGCTAGTTAGTAATTTCCAAATATGGGTACATCTTCAAACTGTGATTTCCACTGGTCGAGATTATAGATGTAAGTTTGATAAAATGGAAGGGCTATTAACACTGTTTCTTTATCAATAGCGAGGTTCACATTAGCTTTGTTTACTTCGTTCAATACAGCTGACGACAGGAACTGTGAATCAACTCTTGTTTTCAACGACTGCAGGAAATCGTCCAAAGCCTGTGTTATTTCAATCGCAGCTACTTCTTCACCTTTAATTCTTAAGACTGCCCGATTGAAAATCTTTTCCTATAGAAGAAAAACAATTGCAATTCAGGGTAGATTCAAAAGTCATGAAGTGATTAAAAGTAATTTTTGAACACGTTTCTTGAGATGGTTTTACATTAGGCAATTTTCATGCTAGGCAAGAGACAAGCAAGACAGATTATGCAACAGCGCATGCCCGCAGGTTATTTTCATGCAATTCCTGTGCTATAGGAAAAATTAAAACCTGAAACAAAAAATTGACAAAACCGAAAAAAAAACATTTTTTATCAGCAATCATTACATCATTGAATGCAGCTCTCCTCGGTTATCATGATTGATGTGTATACAATACATGAATTAATATCGTTTTTGCATAATCTTTTCGGATGAGAGTAACTAAAATACAGAAACGAAAAAAAGTGCACAGTTTGACTTTTGCTATAACATAATCATCATCATCTTTGGCTCGACAATCCTCTGTGGATCTTGGCCTGCTCTAAGATTCGATGCCATTTTGTTCGGTTTCTGGCAACATGTTGCCATATTCTGATTTTTAATATCCGTAAGTCAGTTCCATCTAACCACCTAATTCGCGGTCGGCCTTTGCTTCTTCTTCCTACAGGTGTTCTTGTGGTTAGCTTTTATAGAGATAATAATAATAAATAGCAATCGTATTTTCTGGCATTCGTATTATGTGTCCAACCCATCCAAATCGGTCTGTTTAATGAACGTTATGACATCTGGCTCATCAAAGAGCTCATACAATTCAAAATTATCTCTTCTGCGCCACTGCCTTTAGTTGTTTATAGCTCCAAATATTTTGCGGAGTATTTTACGCTCAAATATTCCCAAAAGTCTTTCATCTTTCTGCGTTAGAGTTCATGTTCCTGCTCCATATGTGAGGACTGGCCGCAGTAATGTTTTGTATATAATAACATGATAAAATAACATAATAGCATGATAAAATGCATGCGTTTTGGATGTGGTATTAGTATTACACTCTAGAAATTGTCGACTTTTTTTCGTCCCAACAGTTCAATTTGATGTGATTTCTTAGAAGAAAAACGTATTTAAAATTTCAACATAGAATTTTACCAGAAATTTAAAAATTCGGATGACCCGGAAGGCTTGCCTGGGACGCCAGGACACGACGTAATTCGGGCCATGTCTCGGATTTCTCGGGCTAGTTCGGGCTATTTCGGGTCACACTAATTATTATAGAATTATTTTCATACGATACAATATTAATACAATACAAATTGCAACACAATAATAATTGATACACAAAATGTTTGAGAGAGCACTGAATGGAGAAGACTTACCGGCAGAAAGGACCCAAGCATATATGACATCAATATACAAGGAAGCGAATAGAAAAAACTGCGAAAACTATCGGGGAATTAGCATTATATCGTCTATAGGCAGACTGTATAGAAAGACCATAAAGGAAAAATTATAAATATATATACAAGATAAAATCGGAGAAGACCAGGCACGTTTCATAGCGGGGAAAGCATGCTTTGATCACATTTACACGGTCGAACAACTAATAGAAAAAAGAGTGACCAAAAATAGATCCGTCCATCTGGCTTTGGTTGATCTTAAGAAGGCATATGACTCAATACCTAGAACCAAGCTATGGGAAGCAATGGAAGACATCGAAGTTCCACGAAGATTAATAAACGCGGTAAAAGCACTCTACAAGAATAACGAAGTAGTATCAAAACGGGCAATAGAATATGCAGTCCATTTAAAATGACAAAGGGACTACTACAGGGTTGCTCCACATCCCCCACCTTGTTCAAAATATTCCTGGAAAAAACCCTGAAACCATGGAAAAGAAAGTGCGAAGGAATGGGTATACCAGTAAGGAACGAATATCTATATACGCTAAGTTTTGCTGACGACCAAATAGTGATCGCACAAGACGAGGATGACCTCAGTTTTATGATGAGAAAAATGGAGCAGGAATATACAAAGAATGGGATGGAAATAAACCTAAAGAAAACTGAATACCTAACAACGGAAAATACAGAAATAAAATAGCTGGACATAGACGAAGGTAAACAAATCAAAGGAACAGACAAGTATAAGTATTTAGGTTTCATAATATCAAACAAAGGAACAACGAAGGAAGATATAAAAAATAGACTGGGACAAACAAGAGACTGCATACGAAAATTAAACCCGGTACTATGGGATAAGAACATCAGCATGAAAACAAAGAAGAAAATATATAGTACCATGATAAGAAATATCCTCACTTATGGGTGTGAAAATTGGACAATAAATAAGAAAACCAAAAACAAAATAAGAGCAGCAGAGATGGAATTCCTAAGGAGAAGCTGCAGAGTAACAAGAAGAGATAGAATAAATAACATGGAGATTAAGAGGAGAATGGGAATGAACTCCGACATAATAGACTACATCGAACAGAAGAGGTTAACCTGGTACGGACATGTCAGAAGAGCAGACCAAAATCGGTGGATAAATAGAATAAGAGAGTGGAGCCCGATGGGAAGAAGAAAGAGAGGCAGACCCCGAAGATCTTTCAGAGATGAAGTGGATGAAGCCATGAGAAGAAGAAACCTATAGGAAGGGACTGGCTAAACAGGAAAAGTTGGAGAAAACGGTTGAGTGAAGGAATACAGTGAAAACTGTGGAAATCCTTGTATATATATATATATATATATATATATATATATATATTTAATGGATTTTTATATGAGTTTGTTGTTTATGAATTTCATGAAGCCATCACAATGTGGGTTCGACTCTGAAATAAAAGAGAGAAAAAGATTAGTAAATTGTTAAATAAATTAATTTTGACTTACCTGGTATAGTGTTAATAATTTCTGAATAGTATAGTTGCCTAGTGTATAGGTGAATCGTCTAAACCTTAAAAAGAACAAAAAAAAGAAGAATTTTAAAAAAATATTTAAACATAGAAATTTTAATAAACGTCAGAAAATAAACTGCTTGACAGTTTATTTGACAGTCTGTGGGAGCTAAATTAATAGGGGTTTTGTTAAATAAGAAATTACAATGATGTGGAGATGAAAAGAATAAATTAGTATTGTAATAGAATAAGTTTTATATCTAAACATTTTTTTTTGTAAATTCCCAAATTATATGTGATTAAAGTGATTATGAGAAAGTAATGTGGCTTGACAAATATGTCAAACAGGACAGTTTTATGGTTTAAAATATTTAAATAGAAGACAGAAAAAAAAAGAACGTTGGTTGCTGTTAGCAACGGATAATAATGGGAATGGAGAGGACGCCGAGGAGGTTTTTTTTTGGACGAAGGAGAGCCCTGAAACTGTGGAATATGTCGGGAGTGTTTTTTAACTCGTCTAATTAGAATTTAGTTTTTCCACAGTTTCTACAGCAGAGATATCCAGAAATTTGTTCCAGAGAGTAAGAGAAACAATTTCACTTATAAATTATATTGGAGTATAGAAATGTCATTTAAATTGAGAAAATTAAAATTCATGAATTAACATAATTGCGATAGGCCTTAAAAATTGAAATTATTAATGATCATTAAATTAAAAATAGAATAATACGTACCTAAACTTCTGAAGAGAGGATTGATATTCCAGTTTCACCGATTATTTTTGAGTAGTTAGTTTCCTTTAAAGAAATCATAACTGTTTTAAAGTGAGGTTGGACAATAATTTTGGGGATCATTTGAAATTTTGATTATATTTGAATAGTCAGCGGAATAAAGTGTTCATTTTCTTTTTCTTTATAGTTCATTTAAACACTTTATAAAGTTGCAATATTTATTTAGTTTTTAGGTACTTGTAGAGTCTTCACATTTTGTAATACATTTTTTTTGTCACGTCACTAAACCACGTTAAGACTTAAACGATTCCTATTTTTGTAAATTTTTAAAGGCAACCGAAGTTGCAGACGAATTTTATTGTTTATATTAAATTTGTTCAATATTAATAAATAACGTGCTTCATTTGGGTTCATTTATCAAAGGTCTAAAGTAAATTTTGGTTTAATTTTTTTTTAACTCTACCAGGAGACTACAGAGTCGACGTCACACAGTGACAGATTGCTTAGAACGAACACATAATTGAGCTAGCCGAGGTATATTAAATTAAACAACGAACCACATATTATAAAAATTACATTTATTATAAATAAAAAATAAAATTAATAAAATACAACTTTATCAATATATATATATATATATATATATATATATATATATATATATATATATATATATATATATATATATACAATATTAATTACAATAAGTAAGTTATTATATAAGAACAATAAATTCAAGTTATTTATACTTTTCGCATATTGTTCACTTACTATAATAATTTAAGCAAAAATAAATCTTTTTAGTAAAAGCCACGCCCTCGTAGAAGCCTGTGCCATGATCACGTCAGCGCCATCAGTACCTAGTATTTGTTTTTTACCTTTTTAAGTATTCGGCAGACACGACGTGAGAAAGGCCTTTATGCCGTTTCATGGGGGTTAAATCAATAGCAAAGTTTTGCAAACAAGCGTTCTCAGCACGAAAATCTGATAAAACACCGCCCAAACCCTTTTGCTATACATCAGCAAAATTTAAGCACCCTCATCAAGTTTGTTTCTTTATTTAAAGAACGTGAACATGAACTCGCTAACTGAAAAATATTTAAAATTAAGAGGGTGAAATTAAAAAGGTATTAAAAATAGCTGTTTAGATGTGATGAGGATAATGGGATAAATATAAACAAAGCTTTAATATTATGACTATTAATTTATTGTATTGAGAATCTCAGCGAAATGAGATGGCCAGTGTCGGGATCATATAAAAAGGACGGAAGTGTATTATATTATTCCGGTAACAGCACAGAAGACCCGCATTACAAAAATGGTGTAGGTACATTAGTAACATCAGAACTGAGTAAATATGTGACCAATTTCGTACCACTCTCGGATAGAATAATATTACTCCAAATAAATACTCAATCATTTAAAACTAACATATGATAAGATAGTTGTATGGTCAGATCCAAGACATCTTACACAAAACTTAATAAACACGAAATTTTATATATTATAGGTGACTTCAATTCAAAAATTGGGGAAGGTCGACAAGGTCAGACTGTAGGTCCTTATGGTTTAGGACAACCTAACGATCGATGACAGAGGTTGGACGAGCGACGACTATACACTTGGAAAGCCCCATTTGAGGATGGCAATAACTCTGAGTTTTCAAGAAATCAAATAGACTATATACTTGTAAATGAGCGTTTCCGAAATGCCGTCAACAAAGTCACTACATATCCTGGGGCAGATATTGGATCTGATCATCAACCACTTGTAGCAGATATTAAACTAAGGTTAAAACGAATTCAGCGACAAAAATCAAAAACCAATGTGCTTAAATTTGACAACATAAACATAAAACAATAAAAAAGAATTTAACAATACAATAAAAAACATCGGAGAACAACCAGAAGATCCAGAGGAACTATGGAGTAAATTTAAAACCCAAGTTAACGAAATCTCCACAAACAATTCTCCGCATTCTCCCCTGGTTCTTCCTTCTAATCTACCTAATAAAAAAACCTTATTATCTCAGATTTGTCACCGCCCATAAAATGTCCCAAACAGGAAAGCTTGTGATATTTTATTAGTTTTAACAGTTCACATTTGGTACTTCGGTACACTTCTTTGTTTGTCACATAATTAACTTGGACAACGTGAAATTTGCAGTAGTTTACATAATGTCTAAATTTTGAACGTTTCTCTGCCATTCATTATATATTATTATAAGCCATAGTTTAGGCTAAGTCTAGGTCCCTACGGATTTGGACAAAGAAATGAAAGAGGCGAAAATGGTTTGGGTTTCTTGGTACGAAATGGCCTCTTTGCAATAAATAGTCTTTTCAAAAAAATCCCCAAAGAAACTGGACCTGGACAAGTCCAGATGGAGTCACCAGAAATAAAATTGATTTTGTCTTAACCAACAACAAAGACATGGTCCATGATGTAACAGTTCTTAATAGCTGTTCAATGGGAAGTTATCTCAGAAGGGTAAAAGCAAAGATCGTGCTACATCTACAAAAAAAGATACAAAGTGATAGCCAAAACACACCCAATAGGATGGAATCCAATCGAAAACACCATATCCTTCGAAGAGGAAATTCTGAGATGTCTGGAGACAACAAATATAGACGTTGTGGATGTGGAAACCTTAAATGATAACTTAATAAAAGCTATCATAACGCAGAGAAAAAGTGAAACACAACTTCTGGGAGACATAAGGAAAAAAATAACAGTCAAAAGACAAAAAGACTTATGGAGACACAAAGAGAACTTAAGAACAAATACGATACGAATGCACGTGTACTACAACAACTTAATAAAGATATTAATAAAGCAGTGAGAAAACGCGTACGACAATATAACACAAAAAAGATTACAACGGTTTTTGAGGAAAATTAAAGTTTAAAGGTGCTGAAGAGATGTTAAGCTCTAGGTAAGAAGAATATTGTTAAGCTCGCAAATCGAAATGAAAACGTGGTAACAACAACACATAAAGATAAGATAGTTAAGGTAGTTGAAGAATTTTACACAGAATTGTAAAGAGAAAGAGGTAAGAAAGCCGGCACCAAGTTAAGAAAAGTACAGAAGGTGGGTTCAGAGGATATCTCAGAAATAAAAATGGAAGAAGTCCCAAAGTCATTAAATCGAATGAAAAACAAAAAAGCAGCTGATGATGACCAAATTATTAAGGCAGTTAAAGCAGGAGGAAAGACAGTATTGAAAGCATTGACACAATTATATAACTTCTGCCTTTCAAAAATTCATCTCAATGCAATAAAGTTATTATAGTAGTCATGCAGAAAATGAGAGATATAACAGAGATAAAGAACTATAGACATATTAGCTTATTATCTCACGTTTATAAGTTGTTTATGAAGATAATATTTAATAGGTTGACATCAAAACTAGATTTCTATCAACCTTGCGAGCAAGCAGGATTTAGAGCTGGATACGGAACAAATGATCATTTGCAAACCAGTGAGTCGTTGATTGAAAACACCATTGAATATAATAGACCCCTAATACTTGTCTTTGTCGACTTTTAAAAAGCATTTGGTACGGTCAATCAAAGTGAACTCCTCCAAGCTCTAACACAATGTAGAATAGATCACCGATACATATCCCTCATCAAATACATCTATTAGCATGCTACAGCCTGTGTAAGACTTAATGAAGATACTGGGACTTTTCGTATTGAAAGAGGCGTTCGGCAAGGAGACAACATGTCTCCTAAATTATTTACAACTTCGCTAGAATACGCTTGTAAAACAATAGATTGGAACGAAAAGGGCATCAATGTAGATGGAAAATTTTTAAATAACCTTAAATTTGCAGATGATAATATCGTTCTTATTGCAGACAGCTTTGATCAGGCACAGATAATGCTCCAAGAACTCCATACTGCCACAAAGAGAGTTGGTCTTAAAATAAATTTTTCAAAATCACAATTTATGACAAATTTAGTCCACAACAAAATCATCTCAGTAGAAGACAAAGATGTTGAGCCAGTTGACTTCTATAAATACTTGGGCCATGAGATCAGAATAAGTCGAGACAACCAAACAATCGAGCTGAAAAGAAGAATAAACCTCGTTTGGGCTGCATTTGGAAATATGAAAGATATTTTTAGGTCTAAGATTCCAATGTGTCTGAAAAGAAAAGTATTTAATCAGTGTATTTTGCCAGTGATGACCTACGGCGCAGAAACCCTAACACTCACAACAACAACAGTGAGTAAACTACAAGTTGCGAAAAGGGCAGTGGAGAGAATAATGTTAGGGATTTCTCTACATGATAGAATACCCAATGCTACTATACGCGAAAGATCAAGAGTAGCAGACGTTATTGAAAGGATAACAACACTAAAGTGGAACTGGGTAGATCATGTAGCAAGATCAGTTGAGTTGATGACTGGTGGACAAAAATAATTTTGGATGGAGACCCCGAATACAAGCTAACAGAAATAGAGGTCGACCCCCAACAAGATGGACAGATGACATAAAAAGAGTGACTACGAATTGGCAGTATTGGCAGTAGAGGCCTATGTTCAGCAGTGGACGTTAGAGGCTAGTTGATGATGACGATTATAAGCCAACATTATAAATATAATTTTGAAGACAGAAGAATGTCTAATTTTAAAGAAAATGAAACCACTACTTGTTATGTCTAGAAAAAAAATGCAGTTAAAAATTTTATTAAATTGTAATGTACCAAAGATGTTTTTGATAATAATAAAAATTATTTTTCACATAATCGTTTTAAAATACCTTTAGACGATATGAAATTTTCATCTTGACTTATCTAATAATGTTCATGTGTTGGTAAGTAAACCAACGTGTGTGTTAGTTCACCAAGTGGCAGTTCCATAAATCGTCGGCTTGTTCTCAGTCGGATGTGAATGATTTACAGAGTCCTTTCTTACCTTTGCATCCGCCACTAGATTATAAGAATACAAAGCCAGCGAAAAGCGAATACTAGAACAGGCATAATACATGACTATGTGAACCATGAGTGATATATAGAAACGCCGTTTATTCTTTATCAGATAATTAACGGCACTGTTTGCGGGTCGCGAACTTTTATTTTCTTTTAAGTTATTTAAGTTCTTAAAATCAAGTACATAGATGTTATGTTTGGGAGATAATATTATGAAAAATAAATATCAAATTGTTTTATTGATTGTGTGATTTGTCTAACGATAATATTAATATTTTTTAAATAAGTTATACATCACTATAATAATAATAATTATCAACAAAACCAATAGGTCTGTTATTCAGGGTTTGCTAAAACTATACAGAATTATAAAGGCTGAAATGATGGACCTAATGAGACAATTAGCAAGCGATAATTAAAAAAAAACAAGGACCTGGACGATATAAAAAATACAATGAATAATATGATTGAGGAACTAAAAGAAATTAGAAAGCAAAATAGTGAATACAAATTGCAAATGAAATAAATAATAAGAGAAAATGGCAATCTAAAGAAAGAAATGGCTACGATGAAACAAAAAATAGATAAAATAGAAATATGCTTGGAAGCATGCCAGAAAAAAAAAAGAATAAAAATAACCTAACAATGATAGGTTTACCAATAAACACAATAGAAGCAGAGCAACTAGAGAACTTTATAGAAACAAAAATTAGAGTGAAATTATAAATAAATAGGGTACTACAGATAAATGAAACAATGTATGTTTTATCTATCAAACAATTAGCAACCAATCTATACGGAAGAAAATCTGTTCAATTTTTCACATGCGAAAAATTATGCCATTTTTTTCTGTATTATTAACTATCATTCTATCACAATTTTACAATTATTATCTTAGTCCAACCCTTGACAACCCTTCCTACTCACATTTTAACCCCACTCCATTACGAATACAGACAGTTTTAAGATAGCAAAGAAGAAATACACTCTCTTGATTTGACTGCCGCTAGGGCCAGTCGTGCTCTCTTGATTGTCGGCTGCCGCTAGGGACAGTCGTAAAAATCTCTTCAGAGACTTGTATGCCATTTTCCGTAAGCTTTTCACCGTCTGCGATTATGTTATGGCTTAAAATGAGGTTTGAAACCACTTCTTAAGACAAAAATCCTTAATTCGCACTAAATCAAACTTTTACAACAAAAACTAACTTACCATGATTGGAAGAACAAGAGAACCCTTCTCAAATAACAGGTGTTATGAAAGTTAGCTCTGATTCCCATTCACTGACTAACAATATTCTTAAAATCTCTTGTATCACTTCCATTTATTGATATATTAATCTAATATTATATAATCTCATAATACTCGAAATTTGCAATTTTTATTTTCTCACAACTAGCTTATTCTAACAGTTTCTACAAAAATTCGACCGTCTTTATTGATGTCTTCATAGCGTTCCAAGTCACTTTGGCATTAACTGAAAAATAAATATGTCGTAAAAGCTCGAACACACACCACTCTCTCGTCTCATAAAGATATGCAAACAACTTCAGTGATTACACTCTTTATTTATGCTTTTGCCGACTGACCGAACACATCCAGTGGTGTACATTTAGAGCAGGTCATATGTAAATATCGCAATTTTATTTAAATTTAAATACCAGTGGCTACTCAAATAACTTTTGACAACAGAAAATCGTAGTGGGCAGAATTCATAAAAGAGGGTTTACATTAACTGAAGCAACACATATCCTATATGATCCATATTGCTTTAATGTTACTGGCAGCGAACGGGGTACTGTGCGACCGAGAAATCGGAGAAGGGCTAAAAGGAAAGACATACAAGAGTGTGGATTGTAAGACCTACCTGAAGGTAGCTGAAATGAAAATGTTACGCAGTATGTTGAATAAGACTTGAAGGGACAGGGTCAGAAACGAGTTGATTAGGGAAATATCCAGAGCGATTACAGTCTGAAAATCGGTTTAAGTTTAAATACTGCAATGGTTTGGTTAGATTAGACGTAGAAATAAGAAGGGACGAAGAATAGAGCTGTTAGAAGTTAAGGGAAAAGAGAGGCAGAGAAAAAACAAGAAAAATATGAAAGGACCATATGGCAGATGACTTAAGAGAGCAAGGTTTAGGTGAAGAACTCACGATGGACAGAAATAAGTGGCAAAAAGAGTAAAGAACAAACCCCTGCAAATAGAAAAGCTGGAAAAAAATAAATCGTGGCTAAACTATAACGGCTGTGAACTTAAAATAAGGTGGACCCAGGAGAGGAAGCTTTATCGCCGAACTTCAAAAATGCCCTGTGCGGCAATGATGTCTAAATAATTTCTACAGTAAAAAAATAAATAAAGACTGGTTGTTTTGGAAACGTTTCGTCAATGTCATAGTTACCATTTTCAGGCCAGATTTGTTCTGCTTTTTCCTTATATTCGATGAGAACTTATCAGTTATCCACAACAATAAATGCTGAGTGTTTGATTAAGGTTTTAGCCCTGATACAGTTCAATTTCCGCCTGCAAATGGAGGAAAACATGAAGAAATTGTGGACAAAATGTAGAAACATAATAACTGAGAAGGCATCGGAAATATTGCGGACAACCAAACCAGTCAGACAAAACCAATGGTTTGACGAGGAGTGCCAAGAAGCAACAGATAACAAAAATAGAGCATACCTAAAGACAAATCAACCTATATGCACAACAAGAGCAAAGGAGGAATACTGGACCCTAAAAAGGAAATAAAAAAGATAACATAGAAAAAAGTCAATTTGAAGAAAAGCAGTTAGAAGACATAGAATGACTAAGAAATCAAAACGAAATTCGAAAGTTCTACAGAAATGTAAACAAAATAAGTTTAAGCCAAGAATAGGTAGCTGTAACGATGGAGACATTGACACACTGGTCACACTCAGTTTGGTTTTAAGAATGGGTTCGGAACAAGAGAAGCACTTTTTTCAATACGTGTGCTAGTTTAAAGATGTAGAGATGTCGATTCTGATGTATACTTGTGTTTTATAGACTTTCAGAGGGCGTTTGACCTGGTGAAACATGATAAACTAATAGATATTTTAAGGTCATGTAATATCGACGATAAAGACTTAAGGATCATTTCAAACCTCTACCAAGAACAAAAGGCTAAAATCAGAACAAAAGACGAAACATCCGGACAAATCAATATCGAGAAGGGAGTAAGACAGAGATGTGTCCTATCACCTTTGCTGTTCAATGTTTACTCTGAGAAGATATTTCAGAAAGCTTTGGAAGGCACCTTGGATGGTATAATTATAAACGGACAATGTATAAATAACCTTTGATATGCTGATGACACTGTCATACTGGCAGATACTGCTAAAGCCCTGCAACGCTTAATGGACCGAGTAACGACAGCCTGTAGAGAATTTGGAATGAAATTGAATACAAAGAAGACAAAAACGATGGTCATCAGCAAGCACCAAAACAGAAGGGTTAAGGTCAATGTCGACGGAACAGATCTGGAAAGAGTAACAAGAACAACGTACCTTGGAAGTAATCTTGATGAAACTTGGGACCACTCACTAGAGATAAGAATACGCCTGGAAAAGGCACGAACAATATTTTACAAAATGCAAAAAGTTCTATGCAAGCGCCAGCTGGGCATCTCATTGAGAAATAGAATACTTAAGTACTATGTTTTCTCCACCTTGCTTTATGGTGTTGAAGCCTGGACAATGACAGAAGCAACACAAAAAAGAATCCAAGCATTCGAACTCTGGTGTTACCGTAAAATGCTCAGAATATCCTACATGAGCCATACGACAAATGCGGAAGTCTTGCGGAGGATGAATAAGGAAAGAGAGCTTATGCTTATAATAAAAGAACGGAAAACACAATATTTTGGTCACATCATAATAAATCAAAAGTATGAACTGCTCCAACTTATAATCGAAGACAAAGTCAATAGCAAAAGAGGACCAGGAAGAAGACGCAACTCTTGGCTTAAAAACCTACGGCAATGGACGAACATGACCTCCATAGAACTATTCACGGCTACTACAAATAAGATTAAATGGGCAAATGTAATGGCCAACGTCCTTAAGGATAAGGCACCGTAAGAAGAAGGATGGAGAAGTGATACGGCCTCAATATTGAACCAATGAGTTTTTTAATTATTTTAGTGTGTTAGAGTAGTCTTAAAACTAAATATATTTACTGTTAATATAATAGTTTGACAAATAGTTGACATTTTAAAAATTCCTCACTTACTAACTATTCTGATGTTTTGGCAACGCTGCTGTGGGGTTCTGACGACGTAAATCTTGAATGACGTGCAATCATTTTTATATGAAAAATTCTATATTAGAGACTATCACCAACATTGCATTCTGCATATGGATGTAACTAATTCGTTCTATTTCACTTATAGAAAATCACCAGAATATCTTTATTCCTAAAAAAAGCTTTGAAAGTAAATTTATACTTTGACAGGTATTTGAGATATACCAGTTTACATATTTAGGCCTATAAAATTTATAAACGTACCTAACTCTGATTTGATGAATTGTGTTTGATAAATGTACGCCTGCATCTATTACAACTTTAATTTAACCAAATCACCAGTTTTGTTCTTTTTAGTTTATGCAAATAAACGAAAATCCTCTTTACAATTACACAAAAGCGTTTATCGCTATAATCTAACACAACAAAAGGCATTTGCAGAACGGTTTTTGCATCGCTTCTTAATTCAACTCGGAAAAATTACGATCATCATCAATTTAACATAAGTAACAAAGCAATGAGAATGCCGAGTAATGATTTTTGCGAGATAAACTAATTCCTCGCGAAACTTGATGGCCACTTTCTCTTTGTTGAGAAGCTAAAGTAGATGACTTCCGTTCATAGAGAATTAGATTTGGATACGCAAATGTAATCGCATGATTGATGTTATAAAAAAAAGCAGATACACATGAGATAGTACCGAAGAAAAAAAACTTTAGTTAGAATTTTTGTGCAAGCCTATTACGAAAGTATAAAGTACAGCTTATTTCAAATCTAGTGGCGAGCCTTTCCACGAAATATTTTTTTTTATTGAGTTTAATGCATCGACAACTAATGATCATTGGCATGGTACAGTAAATTTTTGTAGTGTGTGTAGAGTAAATGTCTTGATACTTAGCAAAGTCAACGTCATTGTCTTTGCTAAGAGATTCTAATTGTATCCGAACGTCTGCGGTCCCTCCGGTGAGTACCGATCGCTCAAGGATAGAAATTATTTTAAAAAAATCCACAAGTTTACTTACTATTGTAAACAATCTAACCATTTTGTAGCAAATTGTCCATCCTGTACAAATCCAAATCAAAACTTAACAACAGAGTATAATCACATAATAATAAACAATCAGAATGTCCACTCTCCATGGAAAATTAAGTACGCGCATCTCCTTCGCGCAGACGGTCCGCCATGTTTTAGAGGGAACCAGTGTTGTGTATGTGATAGATGTGCATAGAAAAATTAACCCTGTTTAATTGACTTATTTATAAACAATTACATAACCTCACAAGTCATATGTCTGTGTTAGGTGTTTCCTTTACATTTGCCACATGCCATTCATTTGTTTTGTTCATATGTAGTTGCAGTCTCTCTGATGCTATTATTGGGTTGCTACGAGAGGCCAAGAAAGCAGTATCATCTGCGAATGTTGCAAGCGTTAGGTTATTGCTTATTGGCAAGTCCTGTATGCCACACCTTGTCAAAAGCTTGAGAGGCGTCTAAAAAGGCTGCAGTACAGCATTGCTTGTTCTCGAGACTACTTCTTATTGTTGTGTATAGTCTGTGAACTTGTACGATTGTACCATGTTGGTTACGAAAACCGAATTGATCGTTAGGTATGAGACACATACCTTAGAGATGACTGGAACTAGACTAATCGGTCGGTATGAGTTGACATCTTTTGGATCTTTACCAGGTTTTTGAATGAGTATAATCTGTCCCACTTTCCATTGCAGAGGGAAGTAATGCAGACTAAGCATAGCTTTGAAGATGATAGTGATTATTCTGTAACAGTCATTGGTTAGTTCCTGGAGGATCTTACCCGTTATGAGGTCGAATCCCGGAGCCTTATTGGGTTGTATCTCATTCTTTATTATCTGTTTTACTTCTTTAATATTAAACTTGGTGATTGGTAATTCCATTTGATATGGAGCCTCAAGAAAAAAATTAAATGGTTCTTCTTGTTCTAATGGCACTACTCTGTTAAATGGACTAAATACTGTAGAAAGATGTTCAGCGAATGTCTCAGATTTTTCTGTGTCTATTCTTGCCCATTTACCTTTGACATTTTTTAGAGGAGGTATGACGTCTTGTGGACCTTTTACCTTTCTCGTCGCCTTTCGTAGAAAATAATTGGTGTCTTTGGACGGAGTCAAATTTTCTAAGTAAGTTTGGATCACCCTGTTTTTCTCTTCTTTTAATATATTTTTAAGTCTTCTGGTAATTCTGTTTAAATTTTGTTTGTCAATAGGAGCGTGTGTGTTTTGCCACTTTTTCCTAAGTTTTATTTTCTCATCGATCAGGTTTTTTGCACTTTGCGAACAGTTTATGCTTTCCTTCGGTTTCCTAGGTATTTGTTCTGCTAGTGCGCTTCGGAATATTTTTCAATTTGTATTATTGGTTAGGACTGGAGGCTTATTTCTGAGTATGATTTTGGAGTCTAGGTCAATTCACTAGCTAGGTAAATACAAATACGGTGATTTGAAATTCGTGATGAAAAAATAATTCATCTTGGTTCTATAATTTTTCCCAGTGCAAGATATGTTTCAAGTTTGGCGTTTTCCAGAGCATTGTATAAAATAGCTTGTTTTTTGGACGAAATGAATTTTCGTTGTTTAATGACAACAAGTAATATAAATGAACTTCTAATGAAGTATCTAATTAGACTAAAGTTACTTACATATTTTCTCCAATAAGTTCACTAATATTTATTTATCGAATAGGATATTGCTTTTATTATTATTCACTATTTATACGTTCAGATTTGAAGAAATAATCATTTAAATATTTAAATTTTTAAGAAAAACTTTGAAATGCCAATGTTCGTAGTTCTGAGCAGTAATGGGTTAAAACTACATTTCGTATATAAGTTTTCTCCAAAGTAATGTTTCTGGGATCTCAAGGAGGATATATCTTTTATATTATATTTCATTATTTAATTATATCCACGCTGCTTTGGATCGAAATAGGTATGTGGGTGCACTCTTTTTTGGCTTAAATAAGGCTTTTGACTTTATTGACATTGAAATTATACTGCATAAATTAGAAGTCCTTGGTTTTCGGGGCCATTTCTTGAACTGGTTAAGGTCTTATTTACAACATCGTAAATTCCTAGTAAAAGTCGATACATATTAAGAAATTATCTGTTTTAATCTTGATCAAGGTGTACCGCAAGGTCCGTATTGGGACCCTAAATATTTCTTCTATATGTCAATGATTTGATAAATTTTTTAACTGCAGACCATATAGTTCTTTATGCAGATGATTCAACAATTGTAATTGACGAGTCAACTGAAGTCGAACTCATATCAAAAATGAGCTTAGTAGCACAGTAATTTACAACCTGGTGTAAAAGGAACTCTTTAATGATAAATGCAAAGAAAACTATTTGTATGCATTTCTACTTTCGCTGTAAGCCATCCCATGGTTATAAAATCACAGTTAGTTCTGAGGAAATACTTTTTAGTGATACAACATTATTTCTTGGTAGCATTCCAGAAAGTAATATGGCATGGGATGAAAATGTCACTTAAGTCTGCAAAACAATGAATAAGGGTTACTATGCGATCCTTCAGTTGAAAAGTCTATTTAACACCAATCAATTGATAAGTGTGTATTATGTATTGGTTTATTTGTATGTGGCCTACAATGTTATCTTGTGGGGAAACTCTAGAAACTCCTAGAGTTTTTATAACTCAAAAGAGAATTCTTAGATTAATATTCAATATTGATAATAGACAATCATGTCGTAAATATTTTATTGAACACAGGCTGTTAATTTTTTATGCTTTATATATTTATAAGTGTATTATTCACGTCAAAACTAAATTTCAAAATTTTACCCTCAACTCTGACGTTCATAATTACCCGACAAGACACGGGAGGTTGATAAGCGTGTGTAAACACTCCACAACTCTCTTGGAAACTAGTCCTGATTTTGCAGGATTTAAATTTTACAATTGTTTGCCACTTAATATAAGAAATAAAAATAATATTCAAAAATTCATCATCATCATATATAACGAGGGTCCTACGGCGATTGCCGCTTCCCGCATTTCAGCCTCCATCTTTTCCTATCTCTCCAATCTCCCTCTTCTAAGCCCCTAGATTGCATTGTTTTTGTAATTTCTCTTCTCTAGGAATTTGGTGGTCTTCCCCTTTTCATTCTTTCTGGCGGAACATACATTAAGGCTTTCTTTGGCCACCGCTCCTCCTCCATTCTCATCACGTGACCATACTATTGTAACTGCCTTCCTTGTATTCTATCTGAAAGAGTATCTCTAATTCCTGTACGGTTTCGTATTTCTTCATTCCTGATTCTTTCCATTCTCGATACTCGACATGACCTTCTAAGATAATCCATTTCCACAACGTTTACTTTATCTCGTTCATTCTTTGTCGTCGTCCAACATTCAGCACCATATGTGGTAATTGGTTCTACAAATGCTCTGTATACACGAAGTTTGGTATGCATCTTTATTTTATTAGACCACAGTAATGAATTCAGTATTCGGATGCATTTTTTCCCTTGGGTTATTCGGTTTTGTACATCTATCTTAACTCTGCCATCTGTTGATATGATGCTTCCTAGATATTTATACGGGTTGCAACCTTTTATGACTGCGTTTTCAAGCCTCACATATGTAATATTTCCTCCAATTTTTAAATATTCTGTTTTGCTTATGTTTACAGTAAGCCCCCATTTGGCATATTCCTCAAATAATTTTTGATTCATATAATTTATATCTTTCTCATCGGTTGCAACCACTACCTGATCATTTGCAAACAACAATGTATACAGAGTTTCTTGTCCCACTTCGATGCCCATAAATCTACATTTATTTCTCCAATTCCTGAACGCTTCGTGAACGTATATTTTAAAGAGTGTCGGTGACAAACAGCATCCTTGCTTCAGGCCTTTAGTGACTTTAAATTCATTTGAAGTGTTGGTTCCAATTTTCCCAAGGCAGGATTTCCCGGTATGAAAGCCGCTTTGTTCTTCAATATCTTGTATCTGTCTTTCAACCCTCTTCTTTAATAATCTGCCGTACAACCGGCCCACAGTGCTCGTGACACTAATACCTCTATAATTGGAACAGTCTCTTTTATTCCCTTTCTTATATGGAGCTTATATAAGATTTATTCCAATCTTTAGGAATTTCCTAGTCTCCACACATACATTTATTAAAAAGGTCTACTATTAATTCTAAAAGTGCAGTCGGCCCATATTTAACCAGCTCTATGGGAATGTCTCCAGGCCCTGCGGCTTTTCCGTTTTTAACCTCTTTTAAGGTTTCCGTCAATTCAGATAATGTTATTATAAGTATTTCCTGTCTTTTATCTCTGTTATCTATTAATTCCCTTATCTTGTCCCATCTGTACTCTACTATATCCTCTTTTAGCAGTTTCATATAATATTCTTCCCATTCATTTAACTTTATAAGAAAAATGTTGTCTTCATTTTTCTCATTTTTTCCTAAACTGCTTTATTGTTTTCCAAGCTTGTGCCACTTTTGTTCCATCCATAACTTTTTCTTCTAGTTCCGTTGACAACCATTCAGGTTTTCGTGTTTTCCGATTTTTAACTTTTCCAAGTGCTTCATTTGCCGCTTCATGAATATATTTTTTAATTACCTCATACAGACTTTCAGGGTCTAAGTTCTTTGTTTCTATATTTTTTATTTTCTGAGCTATTCTAATTTTATATAAGAATTTTGTCGAATCTTGTTTAAAGCTTTCCAGGTTATATTTTATGTTTTCTATGGTTGTTCCTATGTCTGTTACTTCATCATTTTTGTGACTTGATTGTTCTCTATTAAATGTCACCATTACTTTTGCAATAATCATATTGTGGTCGCTTCCACATTCTGGCCCTCTAAACACCCTCACGTCCTTCGTTTTTAGTTTAGAATCTTTACGCTGAATGAAATAGTGAATTATTGATTTTAAATTCCTGGTAGGCTGCGTCCATGTAAATTTGTGTATATTCTTACGGGGGAAGAAACCATTTAATATTTTCAACGAGTGTGCCTCGCAAAAATCTATTAATCTTTGACCATTGTCGTTCAGAATGTCTTCTTCATATCTTCCTACTATTTCACTGTTGGAGCTCTTTCCAGTTCTTGCATTAAGATCACCTAAGATCCAAATTTCTTTCTTCTTATTAATTGTGGCTAGAACAGTTGTTAACTTGTTAAAGTACTCTTCCTTGCTGTCAACCCTTGAGTCATCCGTCGGTGCATATGTTCCAATTACCACCATTTCATGGCCATTTTTCTTAATTTCCATGAGGATAATTCTTTCTTCTATTTTTTGCCATGATTTAATACATTTTTTCAGTTTCTGATGTATTGCTATAGACACTCCCCTTTTTTTCTATGTCTAATTTTGTCTATTCAAAAATTCAAAAATAAATTAAAAGCTTGCTTGATCCAATTATGCGTTTACAACCTAAATGATTATTTTGACTTGATAAAAGACTACAGGTAATGAGGACCGACAGGTTCAGAGACGCTCTATATTGCATATCTCTTTTTAATTTTTATATTAAACTATATTTTATTAATTTTGTTTTATGTAAATGTCCCATATAACTTGTTGATCATGCTTTATGTACTATATGACTTGTCCTATATCACAATATGATCTGATGGGATTAATAAAGAATATTCTATTCTATTCTATGCTATCAACTATTTTCTGTTTTTTATCTGAATGATTTATTGCTTCCCTAGTATGTAAAATAAATCCGATATTGGATTGGTAACCACACCATGTCATGTAAGCACACCTAATTGTTCCGTGTATGCAGCATGCATTTTCTTCGCAAATATAGACATATATCAAGCCACTTCGTTTATACATCAAATTAAAATATAAATGAAATGTTCCTGTTATATGTATACAATGTAAATATATACACGTCCAGTATTTTAATTATATGTTTCTTTAGCTGAAAACCATCTGAGCAGAAATTACTACGAGCCTATCTTCCTAATGAAGAAAAAATTATGCCAGAAAAGGCCAGCGCGGCCATAAAATATAAGTGGTTTAAAATTAATTCACAATTTCATTCCGTGCAACTTGAACATAAAAGTTAAAAGTTATTAAAAAAGACATTTTACTGTTGATTGAAGCTTGCGTACGCATCCCTTTTCTTATCTATAATTAATCGCTTGTTGTCTTAAATGGCAACACCGCAAATTTTAGCGGCACAAGTACTTAATACAATAAAGTATATGTTAATTTATTTATAATTACACTTGTCGTAAATTCGTTTCTTCGTTAATGTCTTTATTAAAATAATTGGCACAAGTTTGGAATAGCTCCAGTTTTAAATTTTCGTGTTTATAGTCACTTCAAAAGATAGCGCAGGTGACAGTAATGTATGTTTTATGAAGTTTCGTCTTTATTCTTAGCACACGTGTCACATGGCAGATCGCGAATGTCACACTCCATAGTGTGACCTTTGCATCAAACCTTGAAACTTTATTTCTTCTTATTTTGACTTTGTTGACTGCTGCCCTGAAAAGTCCGGTAGTGGTTAAGTTAAACCATTTTTACAGGTTGTGTAGCCAGGACTTACAGACTTACTTTCCAGAACTTACATTTCTACCACGGTCTCAGATCGGGAATAAACTCCTTTGTCCACCTTGCCTTTCCACTATCATTCGCCCATTCTCTTTCCCACTCTACTATCGTTCTTTTTCTTTCATGCTCATGTATATTTACATCCATCCTCTTTGCGTACATCCTCGCGCGCTCTTTACACAACAAAACGATCGGTATCATCGCTCCAATGACATATAGAGCCTCATTCGAGACTGTCCTATATGCACTAGACACCCTGAGGAGCATTCGCCTTTGCGAAGTCTCCATCAGCTTAGCGTATTTTGCAGTGTTTAGTACACTACACCACACAGGGGCAGTGTAGGTTACTGCCGACTGGAAAACTCCATTTTGCACCTTTCTTTTGGTGCTTCCTGGGCCTCCAATGTTTGGCATCAACCCTATTAACGCTTCCAGATATTAAGATATTAATATTAATATCAATGCGACCTCAAAGGTCTGCCTCACAGTATCTGGTGGAGGCAATAATTCGCTTTTGATTGATAAAAACGAAAACTCACTAAGACGAGCACAACATAAATCAAAAAAATTCGTCAACCTGTCAATAGGGACATACAATATTAAATCAATGTCCACAGATGAAAAAGTACATTAACTGGAAAAAGAATTAACAAACATGAAATGGGATATCATAGGCCTATCAGAAACTCGACGAAAAAAAGAAAACCGAATACAGCTAAAATCCGTTAATCTACTATATTATAAAGGAAATGAAATGAACAGTAAATTTGGAGTAGGATTTATAATAAATAAAGCTATAAGTAAGCATGTCCAAATTATCAAAGGTATATCAGATCGTGTCGCCTGTCATACTTAAAATAAGAAGAACATCAATTATTCAGGTATATGCCCCCACGACAGCTTATGATGAAGAAAATATCAAACTATTTTGTGAAGATATATCAAAGGCTATGGAAGAACATGAAAATCGTCTTACACTAGTAATTGGAGATTTCAATGCCAAACTTTGTAGAAAACTAAACAAAGTAGAAACTAAAATTGGTGATTTCGGATATGGTCAGAGACATGATAGAGGTGATACTTTGATGAACTACCTAGAAGAAAAGCATCTATACGCAATGAACTCCTTTTACAAAAAGAAGCCCCAACGAAAGTATACATGGATCAGCTCTAATGGATCCACAAAAAATGAGATCGACTTCATACTGTCCACGGAATGATATATCATTAAAGATGTAACAGTTCTTAACAGATTCACAACAGGTAGAGATCACAGGATAGTCAGAGCAAAAATTACTATTGACGGTAACTATGAGATGGAAAAAAGAATAAGTAGAAACTGGGATCTAGTAGATAGAAACAAACCTATTAAAAGAACAACTTATCCAAAAATTAGACAACGATGATAAAGATATAGACGAAATAAACAACATACTTACAGCAACAATGATTACATCAGGAAAAGAAATAGCAAAAGAGGATCTAAAAAAGAACAACTATATATCAACAGAAACAAAGAAGCTTATGGATAAAAGAAGTAAGCTAAACGAAGGAGGCACAAGGAAATCTATAGAATATGTAGAAATCAATAAAACAATAAGCAGAATGATAAAATAAAATAAGTGAAAAGAATAAAAAATAAAAATAGAAGAAGTAATAAAGAACAACAAAAATATAAAATGCTTAAGGCCGAAATTAGGTAAGTTTGAAATAAACAAAATAAAAGATGTAAATGGAGTAGAAACAAACGTTAAAGATGACATCATAAATATAATCCACCATTTCTACTCAGAACTATATAAAACAAAAAAGGAACCACCAGAAAAAATTAAAAACCAACTTAAGGTTAAAATAAAAAAATGTCAACTCAGAGCTACAGCCAGAAATAAGCAAATCAGAATGTTCGAATCATTTCAAACAGTTTTGATGATCCATACCTAATCAACTCAGGATATATTCCACCTGGGTCTGGGGATTTTCTTAATTTCATTCCCTTAACGACTTCATTCACTTATTCTATTGATATTTATATTCTTTCTTATACTTCCACTTGTTCATTTGCCTGTTTAAACCTTTCCCTTCTCTCAGTTAATAAGTTCTCAAAATGTTTTCCCCATGTGTTCTCTGGTATTCTATTTATTATGACTTGGTTTTTTGTCGTTGTTTTCATCGTTTTTATAGTTCTCCAGGCTTTAGAGCTCTTTGTCCCTTCTATGTGGTTGTCTAGGTATTGGCATTTTTGTTCCCATGTATTATTTTTCTTTTTAATCATTTCTCGTTTGACTTTATTATTTAAGTTTTTATTTTGTTGTTTTGTTTGTTCGTTTCCCTGTTGTGATAACTTTTAATATACTTTCAGCCCCTGCGCTGCGTCTTTCATGCCGTTTTTTATATGTTCGTATTCATCCGTCGTTCATCTTTGTGATTCCTGTAGTTTTTGTGTTAGTTTCCAGGAGTAAAGTAACGGTATGCTTCCCATGATTTAATATATTTCTTGAA
The DNA here is from genome assembly GCA_918026665.1 of Diabrotica balteata. NCBI lineage: Eukaryota > Metazoa > Arthropoda > Insecta > Coleoptera > Chrysomelidae > Diabrotica > Diabrotica balteata. Next base: position 5,118,072 of record OU898284.1, read on the forward strand.
TTTCTTTTGTACAAATATTGATATCCCTGCTCTTGCTGTTTGATCCTTTCCCAATCCTGAGAAGAAATCTACATAGTCTGTTAATTTTTCGCTTCCATTTCCTTTTTTCTTGGCCTCAGAGAGAATGGCTTTATCCAATTTTCGATTTACGAATTCTTGCATAATTTCTTGTTGCTTGTTCCGGATTCCCTATATATTCCAGAGTCCGTAATTCATAATTCCATTTTCATTGCTGTTTTCGTCTACTCTAATTTCTATCCGGCAACTTACGACTTAACCCCATCCTTAGAGGACCGAATTTTCTATTGGGGTTTATTTCCCTAGCCGACATGTTCCAGTTTTTAGGCGCCAGAGACTCGCCTTTCTCTCTCTCGTAATGTTTGCTACATAGCGCACTCCCATTGTACGCCATGCACCCAGTGGTTACAACAAAAGCATCGGCAGCTTGATGTCGCCTCTAAGACCCCTTACCACCCTTTAACCACCGATTATTTGTTAGCTTTATCTAATTATTGATGCATAACCAGCAATTATAATAATTGAAAAATTTATAAAAAACATTAATTAAAAACTGCAAAAATTTCTATTTTCTATTACCGTAAACTTCATTTACGCTTTAGTGTCAACGTACTCAAAAAACTCTAAAATTACTTATAATACAGTTACATAAAACTTATGTAAATTTATTAATGAATACCTAAGACAAGAAGTTAATTTAAAATACAAGAATAATTATAAATAAATTAACATATAATGCTAATAAATACGCCGCAAAAAGTTTCCTTGTCGCCCAGAATAAAAAAAGCGTGATGTTTCACTAATCTCCAGACAACAATATAATGACGTTTTCTGCTTTGTGAATTGTTTTGTTTTTATTTGTGTATCCACCGTTTTAAGATCAGATTATTATTATTGAGTGTTGTAAGGGAGCTATTATACAGGCGCTTATAATGCCGCGGAAAAAAGGGAGCTTAATATGTTCGCATTGTTCTATCTATCTAATTAGCCTTCTTCGGTCCATCTTTGGAGATAGGCCTCCCCAATCCTTTTCCATTCTTCTCTCTCTGTCGCTACAGTCATCTACCTAGAGCCACGTGCTTCTTGATATCATCTGCACATCTCATTCAGCCGAAAGAACTGGATACCAGTTCTTTCGACTGGTATCCATCGAATTTTGTCGTCAATCTATTGGTTAAAATTTTTGTTAGGAGTTTATACATTACCTTGAGGAGTGTTAGTGTTTATACATTACATAGGACGGTAGTTTTTTATATCTGCTTTATCCCCTTCCTTGTGTAGGATAATGGTAACTGATTCCTTCCAGTTGTTTGGGATTCTTTTTTCTTTTAATATCTTGTTCAAAAGGGGATGTAGAGTATTAGTTACCACTTTTCCACCATATTTAAGCATTTTTGCAGTTATTTAATCTTTTCCAGTCGATTTGTTGTTTTTCATTTCTTTCAATGCCTTCTTTATTTCTGATTTGCTTATTTCTGGCTGTAGCTCTGAGTTGACATTTTTTTATTTTAACCTTAAGTTGGTTTTTAATTTTTTCTGGTGGTTCCTTTTGTATTTTATATAGTTCTCCTTCGACTCTTATTCTTGCTTTCTGATTTTGATACAGACTGGATATAATTTTTAGATCTCTACTATCTATGTTTTTTATCTTAACAATACTTAAAAGCTTTTCATGTTGAACTCTGCCAAATGCTTTCTTAAAATCTATGAAGCAAGCATATATATTCTGATTCATATTCAGACATCGTTGTGTCAGAACGTTGACTCCAAATTATGCTTCTCTAGTTCCTAGGCCCTTTCTAAAACCCATCTTTGAATCACTTATGTCTTATTTTAATTTCATGTGGATTCTGTTTTGTATGATTTGAAGGAAGGTTTCAATGTGTGGCTCATTAATGCAATTGTCCGATAGTCATTGCAATCTGTAGCATTGTGATTTTTGGAATTGTTACAAAAGTTGAGAGAAGCCATTCTTTGGGTATATGTCCCGACTTGTATATGTAGTTAAAAAACTGCCAAGACATCAATATTATCTTCAATAGTTCAATTGGTATATTATCGGGTCTTGGAGATTTTCTGACTTTTGAGTGTTTGATGGCATAAATAACTTCCTCTTTCATTATTTCTGGTCCGTAATTTATCATCGTTGTTCATCTACGTAATTTGTCTTGCGTTTCAGTTATAGTGGTACCATCTGCATTTGTTAATATCCCGATTGGTTTGTTACGACTTCCTGAAATCATTTCTTTAACCTTCATATGGGTGTTGAAAGTGCCATACATTGCCTCACATTCCTCAATTTCTTGATATTTAATGGACAATAATGTTTCTTTATCTTGTTTTATTTTCTGTTTTATTTGTGTATTAATTTCTTGATATTTAATTTTATCTTTATTTTTATGCATTCGTCTTTCGTGCATCTTTCCGAGAATTTCTTGTGTTATCCATTCTTGTTTGGTAGCTTTTGTAAATGTTAATGTTTTCCGTCACACAGACTCTATTGTGTTCTTTATATTCTTTCATTTTGTTTTAATATCTGTAGTATTTTTATTTTGTTGTTTTATTTCTTGAATACTCTGATTTATTTTATTTCGAGTTTCTTGGTATGTATTTGGTTCTCTTAGTTTATCAATGTATATTTGTGGTCTAGATCTTTTCATTAATGGTTTTCTCAATCTTGCATTCATATTTACTAGTACTGTGTTGTGGTCCGAGTTTACATCTGCTGCAGGATAAGTCTTCACTAATATAATATAGTTCTTGTACCTGTTCCTTATCAAGGTGTAATATATCTGATTTCTTATACTTCTATCTTTGTTATCCCCAGGAGCTTTCAACGTATAGAGCTGGCGATTTGGTAATTTAAACATTGTATTTATAACTACCATTTCTTCTGTTTTGCACATCTAAATTAGTCTTTCACCAGGCTCATTTCGCTCTCCCAATCCATACATTCCAACACAACTTTCCACACTTCCTCTGCCCACTTTAGCATTAAAGTCACCCATTAGTATCAGAACTTCAGACACTGCAGACACCAGCATATTCGGTCTAAACCGGAGATTCATCTAGAATTTTAATCAGCTGCGTTAGCCTTTGTATTTTTCTGTACACCAAGCTATTGATCGAACTCACATCCACTGAACCCACAATTCGCAGTGAAGCGAATGAGAACCGGCCGCCTAGGCCGCTTGGCTATCTGACCGACAGTTAGGTAAATATAAAAACAAATAAAAGCACACTTGTGGCTATAATTATTTTATTAACTGATGCTTTAACTAGATTAGTTGTTGTGGAGAACCATTTCCTCAAGTTTTTTAACCATGATATTCTTCTTCTTCTAATTCCTCGCTGTCCGATTACTTTGCCTTAAAAGATTATTTACAGTAATCTGTATTTAGTGCCGTTTTTCATTATGTGTCCGAGATATTCTAACTTTCTTACAAAAAAACAATAATTACAAGACTTAATAGCTAATAAGGAAAACATGTACAAGGCACCTGCAGAAAAGAACTTATCATGCTGTAAATTTATCTTTCAACGTATTTGAAACCTCATTTAGATAAAACAACAAAACGTGCATAAGTTGTTTTGTCTTAATTTTTGTACTGAATTTTTCCGTATTGAATACAAACTAATGTTGGCAGGCCTATAAAACATGCACCAAAGAATTAAAACACAGAGCGAAAAGGCTTAGATACTAGTCAGGTTGTACAAACAGCCACGGCTGATTTATGGCCACTTGTTGTTAAGTGATATATGAGTTTGTTTAAAGTAGCTATTAAAAACGACTTGGAAATTGGATGTCCGTTGAGAGAGAGTGTTTGTATATATTGGAGATTGGTGTACCTATAAATTCTTCTTTCTCGTTAGATAACACAAAACGCAAGAGAAATTGAGATGTATCGAAGCACGTGACTTATTAAAGCTTATTATATAGAGATGTGTATTGCACTTTTACTTTAGGAAAACGTTATTGTTAATATTACATAAAAAATTACAACTTTTTTTCATATAATAATTTTATAATTATAGTGTATTTTTATGTATGAGAGAGTAATAAAACAATAAATTATGTATGCAAATCCCTAAACTGTTGATACGGGTGACTCAATGAAAAACAGATATTTGTCAACAAGTTTACAGAAGTATATAGGAAAACAATTTTAAATTGAGTATGACCACCAGGTATAAAGGTTGGAGCAGAATAGAATACAATAGTTGTGAGGGTTACTAATCCCTAAATAAGGTTGCCAGTGTCGGAGTGATGGAGGTTAACAGGTACTAATGAATTTGCAAGAAATGTAAGATGTTTATTTTATTGGTTATATATAACCAATAAATTTTAATAAGTATCTACCTATTTGCAAAATAAAGTTTAATTCTTTAGATAAAATAAAACGTTTTATTTTATCTGAAATGAGTGCATTCCACGAAGTAAGGGTTTCAATAATCAAACATTTAATTCTTTAATTCCAGGAATCTACGACAGTAATTGACTAGATAATTACCTTCTAAACTTATTCCCCAGAAAATGTGATAGTGGGTTTTTCCATTTTGTAGGAAGGTCCAAGTGGCGTATTCAAAATTCTTAACAGTTCACTAAAAGTAGGTACTTCAGTTGCAAGGTGCAGTTTATTGTGTATATTAGTGTTATGGAAAATTTGGAAGTGCAGTGTAAACGCCGAAAAATTGGTCCTTTAACAGTTAATGAAAAAACATTAATATTTAATTGTTTTAAATCATTTACAGACAAACGTTTATGTGAAAGTGTTGATGAGACCGTTGAGTTAGTTAGCGGTACACTTGGTGTTGGAAAATCTACGATTTACAGAGTTATTAAAGAAGAGAAATGTGGTAGTTTTCAAATGCCACGTAATGCTCCAGGGAAACCAAAATTTCAAATAGAATATCATTTTAAAGAAGGACTTCGACGGAAAGTGCATGAATTCTTCTTTAGACAAGAATTTCCAACATTGGATAAAGTTCTTGTCTCAGTTCGAGATGATAAGGATTACCCAGAAATGAATCGAAGTACGTTATGGAAACTTTTAAAAGAAATAGGCTTCCGCTGGAAAAAGAATCCCAGAAAGTCTATTTTATTAAAAAGAAGCGATATTGTCATATGGAGAACACATTTTCTAAGAACCATGAAGGAAATGAGAAACCAAAAAAGAAAAATATTTTATCTTGATGAAACATGGATCAACGAGGGTCATACACCAAATAAATTTTGGCAGGATGAAACTGTTACAAGTCAAAGGCACGCTTTTGTAAATAACTTATCTACTGGTTTAAACCCACCATCAGGAAACGGACGCAGGCTGATAATAGTACACATTGGCAGTTCAGACGGTTTTGTTAAAGGTGGTTTATTAACTTTTGAATCAACTCGTACCGGTGACTACCATGAAGACATGAACGCTGATGTCTTTCAAGAATGGTTCGAACAAATGATCTTCTTTCTAAGAACTGTGTAATAGTAATGGATAGATAATGCTAATATGATAATAATGATAATAATAGATATCACTCCAGACTTATAGAAGGACTGCCCACAACCAAGTGGTTAAAAAAAGACTTGCAGAATTGGCTGAGTTTAAAAAATATTACGTACCATCCCGGATCTATAAGAAAGGAACTTTATTCGTTGTGTGCCCTTCATAAAGAAAAATTTAAAAAATATGAAATTGATGAAATTGCCAAAAATCGTGGAATGACAGTACTTAGATCCCCACCATATCATTGTGAATTAAACCCTCACGTACAAGATGTAGTCCATGTGACACACCACTTATGTGAAAAACTAGGTGTATCAGATACACTGTATCTATATATTGGATAAAATATGTAAATTTATATTGTAAAACAATTTTTTTTATACAAATAAACTTTATTATTATTATTATTATTTGCACTTATATTTGATCGGTATTCCAGTAACATCCTATATATTATTCCTAGGTATCTCAGCCCTTATTCTCGCCTCGTGCAACGGTTGCTGCTTGTCAGTTGTTAGTCTAATTAGCTGAAATAGAAAAGGTGTTGAATGGTCATTTTCAGGTCCCGTCACAATCACCCGTTCCTATATAAAATAACAAAAGGCCCAACAAGCGGGCACAGCACAGCTATAACAAACGAACATCAGATAGGATTTCATGGCCTGCCGAGTTTAAAGACATTTTAAAATAAACTTGACCAAAGGAGCATAAGCCGCATTCACGCATATCAAATATTTACCGATAAGTGGTCTTTGCATTAGTACTTAAAACTGTTTTGTCAAAGACTACCTAGATGTTTAAACACACAAATGGCAAATAGCGATAAAAATCTGCAACCGGACGTTTAAGCTAACAGACAATCGGGCTACTTTTACGGTAGAGATGGAAAGAAAAATAGGACTAATAAGAGTTTAAACAGCTGAGAGTTCATAAATATGAAATATTTTGTATTATTGTAGTTAATACAAAGTTAACTGAACACAAATAAAATTCGCAAAACTGTCTTTTATATAATAAAATTTAAAATATATGTTTAAAATATTATACAATGTACAATTGTCATCATCATCATCATCATCATTCCTCAACCTCTTGCATCCACTGTTGGATATAGGTCTCCTCCATGTTCTTACACTGTTCTCTATCTTGCGCCTTCTGTATCCAATTTCCGACTGTTTTTCTCAAGTCGTCCATCCATCTTTTTGGTGGTCTGCCTCGGTGTCTTTTTTCTTCTCTAGGTCTCCATTCTATGAGTCTTTTGGTCCACCTATTATCATTTAAACGTGCTATATGTCCAGCACATCTCCATTTTACTTGTGCAATTTTTTCTATGACATCTGTCACTTTAGTCCTCTCTCTCACTATCCTATTTGGTACCATATCTCTTCTAGTTATTTCCAACATTGCTCTTTCCATTTTTCTTTGGGTTTCTCTCAATTTATTTGCAGAATGTTTGGTTAAAGTTATTGTTTCGGAACCATATGTTATTACTGGCAGTATGCATTGGTTGTAAACCTTTTTCTTCAAGCAGATCGGTAGCGTTCCTTTTAGAATATCTCGCATCTTGCCAAATGCTGCCCATCCCAAGCCTATGCGACGCTGGATCTCACAAGTTTGATTGTTTTTTCCTATTCTAATTTCATGCCCTAAATAGATATAGCTAAAGACCTGACCAATCTTGTTGAATAAACATGGTTAAATTGAAATTTATTAAATTCATAAATTTTGCTATGCAAATACATTATACACGAAAATATATACAGACCGGGAATTGTAAGAATATTGTTTTGTCTAAAGATGCCTCTACGAGAATCTCTAAATTTCATTTTATACATTATCCTAATAGCTCTTTTCTGAAGTACGAATGTCTGCTCTATGTCTACTCTACTCGAATGTTTTTAATATTAATGTATGAAAGAGACGTGAAAGAATTCTTAATGCATAACATGCACTATTAATCTGGATTTCAAATTAGAAATGTGGTTTGACCATTTACAATTACTGTCTAGAAGTACACGCAGCAACTTCGTGCAGTCTGTTTTATCTATTGCTGCTTCTATAGTGGCTTGATGGTTTAATAAATTATTTGACGTGAAAATCATATACTTTGATTTGTCTTCATTCAAAACTAATTAGTTGGATAAGAAATAACTTTTCATGGTGGATAGTATCTGTGAAGTTTTATTTTGCACATTTTGATCAGAAGTTCCTCTGACTAGAATGTTGGTATCATCCGCATAACTGATAATGTTAACCCCAGTCAGTGAATTAGTTACCAAAGTTATATCATTAATAAATACTATAAAAAGTAGAGGACCCAATACACTACCCTGAGGGATACCATAATGGATATCCAATGTGTTTGATTCGTTTACAAGTCCATTAGATGTTACCTTAACTTTTTGTCTTCTATTCTCTAGGTAGGAAGTAAACCATTTTAGAACTATACCACGAATACGAATCCTCTCAAGTTTTATTAGCAACAAATTATGATCGAAAGTGTCAAAAGCCTTGGACAAATCGAGAAATAAACCACATGCCTTTTCTCGTCTGTCCAAAGCATCCAACACTAAGCTGACGAAATTTGCAAGAGCTGTAGTTTAGACTTAGAAGATGTAAAACTATGTTGAAAATTATGCGACACTATGCTTTTTCAGAAATGCGTTCATTCTAGTATAAACTAGAGTTTCAATTATCTTTGAAAACACAGATAAGAGACTTATGGGACGATAGTTGTTAAGGTCATCTTTATCACCACTTTTGAATAAAGGGATTACAATAGATAGTTTAAACATACTAGGAAATATTCCTTGTTGAAAAGAGGCATTACAAATATCCGTCAGTGGATCTGCGAGAGCATGAATGCATTGTTTTGAATGAGCGGAAATAGCATACTTACAAACAAATCTAACCAATTAGCAGCATACGCAGATAATATAAACATAATGAGCAGAACAGTGAATGCAGCAGAAGAATCCTACGTTGAGTTGAAACAGAGTGCAGAAGCAGTAGGGCTACCAAAAAATACAAATAAAACATAACTACTCATACAAACCAGATCAAATAGACCGGCGCAACAACACTTTATTGACGATATAGAACATGTGAATTGATTCACATACCTAGGAATGGATCTAGTCGCAAGCAATCAAGAAGAACCGGAAATAAATAGAAGGATTGTGTTGGTAAATAAAGCCCATTTTGCGATGGGCCTCATATTAAAATCGCGAGACGTACACCGGAAAACAAAACTCCGGGTCCATAAAGCAATAATCAGGCCCATACTATACTAAACTCTAGCACAATCCACTAAACTGCAGAGATTAAGTTGGGCAAGACACGTGGTCCGCATGCATGAGAATAGAATCCCCAGAAAATTACTAAATATAAGAATGCAGACAACAAAAAATGCAAACAAAACTGTTTTATGTGGAGCCATGAAATTTAGCAAGTCATTAACATAGAATATAAATAATAGAGGGCTCAGAACTGATCCTTGTGGTACTCCAAATTAGTTGTAAAGGAGTACCTCTTATACCGTGAAAATGCAGTTTTTTAACAAAATATCATGAGAAACACAGTCGACGGCCTTTGAAAGATCACACAGCGTTATGGCAGAGTGTTTATACTTCTCAGGGCCATCAACTATGGCACTGATTACATCTAAAAGTGCATGTGTTGTGGAACGATCCTTTCTAAACCCATATTTTAAACTAGTAAAAAAGTTATTTGTTTCGAAGTACTATATAAGAGCAACCTTTTTTTTTTTCGTAGACGAGGATCTTCAAAAGACCTCTGGGAAGGTGTCCCAGATGTGTTGGATTTGGACGACTACGTTTTACCGTAAATGACCGCCTACCAACTAAACTCACCCTGTTCAATCACAAATTAATCCCTTAATTTGTAATCTCACATTATTCCTAACTTCTTAACCTTTTATAGTTCACCGTGTATAATTGAAACATTGTGAAAACATCATGTAATATTTTAATAATTAGTCCATTTACCAATATTAAGAACCGAGAGGTACTGACCACCATTCAATCTCGAAAGTTACAATTCTTCGGACATATTATGCGAAATGAATCCAGATATGCTCTCCTTCAAGCCATCCTGCAAGGAAAATTATTTGGAAAGCGAAATAAATTTGGAAAATATTAAAACTTCCTAAAAGTGTTGCAATTACGGCCTAGATTAAATTGTATTTTAAGCTCATAGTTCAAAGTTTGTGAGTATGATAAAAGCATTAACGTTTGTGGTGAGGTATACATTATTTATGAAATTATAAGTACGGGATTTGAGCTCTTTTGAGCGCAGTTCATTATAGAAAGTTACCTTACCAACATCTATAGTGTAATAGTTATGGTTTATTCATAGCTGAGAACAAATTGTAAATAAAGTGGAAACAAAAAAAAACTCTATAACGTCTGTCATGCGAGTATAATTGATAACAATACTATAATAGATAAATTACTTGTATTTGAATAGTTTAAACACTAGTTTAAAATGTAAAGTTAATGCTATTTAATTTTTGAAGTTAATCGCTCATGAGGCTGATATTAAAATTTTGCAATCACTAAATAAGTAAACTTTCAAACAATAGATCGGATATGACCAATACCGACGTTTAATAAAAAAGATTTTAATGTCGCTCTCGAAATCATTCATTTGTTAAAACACCTGCTAGAAGATAATTGCTTAACGATAATTTTAAAGTATTATTTGTATTATAAACTAGATCAATCATTTTTTGGTCACGCTTTCACTTTTCGATGTTATATTCAAAACCATTCGAGAGTAAACTAACAATAGGGTAGTAGTACCTAGGTAGGTACACTAAATGTGTTAAGTAATAACACCATCATCATTATAACATTTTTTTATTTTATCGTATGGCATACAATAAGAACACGTAATTAAAAATCGACATAAAATGTTACATGAAGTATTACAAACATTTAATGTATTATTAATATAACGTAAAACATGTTCGGTCGCATTCAGGAACTCATCGAAAACTCTCGAAAACCGCCTTTGGTGACATTTTTTAACAATGTGGTGACGGATGATCTGTCGTTACCTTCCACAGCCACTCTCAGGAGTAAGGGCTTTTTCCCGTCTATCTAAGCTGTCAGCACATCTACCGCTGCTTGTTGTTATTCTGGTTAGCAAAAAATTGTTTAAAATCCTTTATAAAAGGTATATAAAAATGCCCCAAACGGGCTATCACAAACACATTGCAAAACGTTTTCGGATTAATCAATCCATCATCAGTGCAAACGGTTGTACATGCTAGTAGCCACCAAAATATATGGGTCAAAACCCTTTAAATGTTTTAAATTTGTAGTTGTTTTACATTATTAGTAGTTATAATTTGTGATGTTTAAGTTACCGTTGGATAGGTAACATGGCGGCGTATGACTCTACATGAGTAAAATGGTCCTGAGACGAAGTGTCTACGAGGACCTGTTGATAACAACTCAGTTGTTATTGAATTGATGATATTATAGTTGAAGAGGTCGCTAATGAACAAAATGAAGGAACTTATGCTGGTGGAAGTAGTTATCAAGAAGATGAATTTATAAGTTCAATAACACCAAAAGGTGACATCAAATGGCGTACAGGTATTATCTATGTTACACCTACTTTTCCTCATTATCAAGAGGAGGAGATTGAAGTTGTAAAATTGGAGAGCCCATTTACTTTTTTCTTCAAATACTTTACGGACGATTTACTTTCTCGTATGGTGGAATTTACAAATTTATATGCTGTGCAGAATAATAACATCTTTTTACCTACAAATATAGTAGAAATGAAATCATTCGTTGGTGTTCATATTCTTATGGTAAATTAACATTATCCAAGGATTAACTGTTATTGGGAACCTAAACTTGCTGTTCTGCGAGTTTGTGAAAGGATGCCAATAAACCGTTTTTAAAAGTTGGGGCAAAACTTACATTTTGTCAATAATGAAGAGGCAAAACAGAATACTAACGATCGCTTTTGGAAGGTAAGGCCTCTTTACAATACTATAAGAGCTCTTGCTTTCTCTTCTTTTGGAAGCACATCTTTCTATTGATGAGCAAATGATTCCTTTCAACGGAAAGCTGAATGTAAAATAGTAGATCAAGAACAAACCAAAGCCGTGGGGATAAAAGTTTTTGCAATCTGTGGAAGCAGCGGCAAGATGTTTAATTTTATATTGTATCAAGGTTCCAACACAGAGTTTGATCATACTGTGCTAAAGATGTTTGGACAGTCTGCTACTATTTTTGCACAACTTATCCGCAGGCTAAATAATTAAAATAATTACAGGATTTATTTTGATAACTACTTTTCAAACTACAATCTTCTTCAATAACTGAGAAATAAGTATATATATGCAATATGTACAGCACACAAAAATCCACCCTTCAGTGATGACAAAGAAATGAAAAAACGAGGCCGTTGATGTTACGAGCAAGTAGTTAGTGGGGATGGTGAAGTCATTATGACTAAGTGGTATGACAACAAATCAGTTGTCGTAACATCCAATTATATGGGCTCTGGTACACCTGACATGTGCAATCGGTGGGATTCAAGTGACAAAAAATTTATTCAAGTTCAAAGACCTGAAGTAATCAAATATTACAACACATATATGGGCGGTGTTGATAGACTTGATTTTCTAATTGAATTGTAAAGGATTTCCATTCGATCTCGTAAATGGACATTGAAAATGTTTAGCCATGCTATTGATTTGGCGTGCTCAAATGCTTGAATTGAGTATATAAAATGCGCCGTATCTCTTGGTGTTCCTAAAAAACACATTTTAGATTTACTACATTTCAGGGCATATGTGACAGAAACACTTATTTTGGCTAATCAAACTATTACTAGGAAAAGAGGTCGTTCATCCAATGACTTTGAACAGACGATTTCCAAAAGAACTAAGGTAGAAGTGCGCTCAGTAAAGGAAGTTCGTCTCGGTAATATAGGACATCTACCCAAAGTAACGTAAAAAATTTCCAGGTGCAAAAAGCCGGGATGTAAAGAAAAGTCAAAGTATACCTGCTGCAAATGTAACATTCATTTGTGCCTGGATAAACAGATTTTTTTTATAATCACACAACATAATACTATTTGTAATTGACTGCAATAAATTTACTACAAGTTTGAGTTTCTAACATTTTATTTCCTCTTATTCACAATGTCCTCGTATGGGGACAACCCCTAACCCGTTTAAGAGTAAATAAAAAATTTTAAAATTACAAAAAATAAACTAAAATAATACCAACATAATATATTTTTTGTAATACGAAATAAAAAGTCGTGAGCGAAAAGGTTAATAAGCCTATAATCTTGTCATTGAAAATGTCTAGCTTAATTACAAATAAAGCTTTTATAATAAGTATAGGAATTATAGAATATATGGGAATCAACCTAAAAATATTTTAAATATTCAAGAAAAAAAAATTCCGTTCCATCTGGTTAATACCGAAATTCCCCTATATAAAATATTCAGTGAAGATTGAAATCATTGTGAGTTTATTAATAAATTTTAACAAAAATTATAATAATGGTTTTTAATATTTAATTAATTACATTTTTAATTCATTAGTCGGATAAGTGCAGTTTTTCTTACTAAAAAACAACGTGTTAAACAATAAATTGTAGTTCAACTTCACACCACGACAAGAAGAATTCCCATTCCTTTAAGTATATCTGCTCGTTCATTGAAATAGCAAACATACCATTATTCCGCTTTAAAGCAGCAATGTTGGTATTTAGGAAATGCTTCGCAAATAAGAATTATTCTTTAACATAAACAACGAATCAAGTTAAAAAAGATCACGGTGACAATCACACGACAATAAATTTGTCAACGACGGTTAAGAATAAGGAAACTGGACTATTTAAAAGGTTAAATATTCTGATGTTGCCATTTACAGCTATTGCTTTTGTTCATAATGTTTTTATATTGCAACGGGATATATTATTAAGGCAAATTTTAGCTCTGTAATTCTATAAGAAAGATCCTTATAGAATTTTTTTATTAACAAAAATTTTATAACGTTCTTTATTCTGTACCAAGAATCAGATAGGAATTAGGAGAACGAAACTAACGAGGAGACCGTATGGTACAATTTTGTCAAGCGGAGGAGTTAGTAGTTGTTAACACTCTTTTTAAGTTACCTAACAGACGACTCTAACAGACGACATGGAAATCTCCGAGTGACACCAAAGGTAGAGTAGTCAGAAACCAAATTGACTTAGTCCTTGTTAGTCAAAGATTCCGCAACTCTATACTCTCAGCTAAAACCTACCCAGGAGCAGATATAGGCTCGGATCACAATACTGTAGTAGTCACATTAAGAATAAAACTAAAGATCATTAAAAAACACATACAGAAACAAATTGACGTGAGAAGACTGAATGAACAACATATAAAAGAGAAAACAATAGTAAACATCAAAGAAAATTTACAAAATATAGAGAAACTGAATAGAAATACTGATAACATAGACCAAAAATGGGAGAATATTAAACATGCCGTAATGTTGGCAGGGAGAGAAAATTTAACACCGAAAGAAAGGAAACATAAAGAATGGATGAATGACGAATACCACAGTTGATGCGTGAAAGAAGGGTACACAAAACAAATAATCCGATAAGATACAAAGAAACAGATAAACTGATAAAAAAGAAAATAAGAGAAGCTAGAGAAAGATGGCTAAGTGAGCAATGCCAGAAGTTGGAACAATTGGAGCGAAAATATGACTTTTTTAATGTACACAAAAAGATTAAAGAAATGACAGGAAGGAGAAGAACAACACAGACAGAACAGATCAAAGATACAGATAGTATAATTATAACAGATTTACAACAAAAAATGAACCGATGGACAAAATACATATCACAACTGTTTGATGACAAAGATAGACAAGAAATCTCAAACGAATATACAGATGATACAGGGCCTGATATAATTAGAGAAGAAATATAATATGCAATCAAACAAGCAAAAAGTGGTAAGGCCCCCGGTCCTGATGAAATTCCCGTAGAACTGCTCAAACTTGTGGACGATGAATCTATTAAAATACTCCTAGATCAATTTAACACAATATATAGAACTGGAAAAATACCTAGGGAATGGCTCCGTTCGACCTTTATACTACTGCTAAAAAAGGCAAATACAAAGGAATGCAACGAATATCGTACGATAGCTTTGATGAGTCATGCTCTAAAACTGTTCTTAAAAATAATCCATAATAGGATCTATAGGAAATTAGACGTAGACATCAGTAACACTCAGATGGGATTCAGAAAAGGGCTGGGTACAAGGGAGGCTCTGTTTGCAATGAACGTTCTCTCACAGACATGCTTAGACATAAACCAAGAAATTTACGCCTGCTTTATTGATTTCGAACAACAATGCATGACAAAGTACAACATGAACCACTAAGACAAGTTCTAATAAAGAAAAATATAGACAGCCGAAATATTTGAATTATATGCAATCTATATTGGAATCAAACAGCAAATGTCAAGGTTGAGGGCAGACTAACAGAAGAAATTCAAATCCGTCGAGGAGTCCGGCAGGGATGTATCTTATCGCCACTTTTATTTAATCTGTATAGTGAAGCTATCTGTGAACAAGCACTCGAGGAAGAAGATCTTGGTCTGATAATAAATGGTGAGACGATCAACAATATAAGGTATGCTGACGATACAGTTCTCCTAACGGGAACGCTAGTAGAACTACAACATCTCGTTCAAAGTCTCAATATATACTGTAACAGTTACGGCTTGAAAATTAATTTGAAAAAAAACTAAATTTATGGTAATCACGAAATCAAAGAACATCAGAGCTAATCTTGTAATAGACAATACAACGATTGAGCGTGTGCCCTGTTATAAATATCTAGGTGCTTGGATCACAGACGATACTGATCAAACAAAAGAGATTAGATGTAGAATAGAAATCGCTAGATCAGTCTTTAATAGAATGCGCAAACTCTTTGCAATCGTGATATCAATATAAAGTTACGAATACGAATGCTGCAGTGTTATGTCTTTTCTACCCTGCTATATGGAGTTGAGGCTTGGACACTAAAACAGTTGACCATAAAAAACATCGAAGCTTTCGAGATGTGGAGCTATGGGCGCATTCTCAGAAAGATGGAATACTTGGGGCACATTGTGAGAGGTAAAAAGTACGAACTTTTAAGAGACATCATGCAGGGCAAAATTAAGGGCAAAAGAAGTGTGGGAAGAAGAAAAATATCGTGGCTTCGTAATCTACGTGAATGGTTTGGGTGTAGTTCGATTGAACTTTTTAGGCGCGCTGCTAACAAAGTCGCAGTGGCCATGATGATTTCCAATCTCCTCTAGGAGTGGCACGAGAAGAAGAAGAAGAAGAATCAGGTTTAACCGAGAGCAGTTTGGTTGTAAAGTTTATTATGTCATCAGATCTACAATCACACTACTGATATTTCTTTCAGTTGAGAGGTCATATTAGGACCTATAAGATCTATTTGGACCCCCTTTGGTTGTCTTATCTGCTGATTTCTCAGTAAGTCTCAGTCTTTAGTTTATTATATCTACAATCGATATGTTACTCTTTTTCTTCTCTCTATATATAATAATAAAATACTTATATAACTATATATTTAAGTATTTTATTTTAATAAGTACGTACATTGCAACAATTTACTTTTACAGTTTTTTTAGAATTATTTATTAAAAAAAAACTCTTCAATCTTACCGTAACTAGATCTACAAATATAGTTATTTAACGAACAAGAAACCTGTAGTGGAATGTACCCTTGTATGTTAATGAAACATATACAATTACCAACCAACTTTTAAAATTGATTTATTTCTATATAATTCCAATCAGAGAGTATTCTTAATATGGTCTCCTCTTTGTTAGTTTTTTCCAGTAACTTAAAATTCATAAAGTATCACGATCATTATTATTACAAGATGAGAAATTCATCTCGTGTAAAATTAAATCAGTGGCGTACGCTAATGATAGTTATTGTATAAAAATACGTTATCTGGTAAGCAAACAAATAACAGAATGCATACTCTGAAAAACATAATTATCACCAACAGGCCGTTTCAACTCCACTGCACGACACAGACCTGCTCTGTTTGTATCCAGAGCACACGGTCTTACACATTGTATACATGTAAAATATGTATCCTATGTTTCGTTATCTTTCGTAGATCATCTTTCCATCGTCTTTCTCTATTTTGTTTAGTTATTCTTGGTCTCCATTCGGTTAACTTGCGTGTTCACCTTCCCCCCTTTATTTATTTTATTTTTACGCACAACATTAAGGCCTAGGGCATTTTTTTAAACATAATCCTAATAATAACTAATTGCAATTATTTTAAACAAAACTTTAACTTAAATATGTATATACAACATTCTTAACTACTCTGAAAGACCTGGTGGACAATATTTCTCGATTGACTTCCATTTTGTGCTTTTCTTTTCCAGTCCCTCACCATCACGTGTTTAAGGTCTTTCTCCACTTTACTAATCCACCTCGTTCTGGGTCTACTTCCTCTTTTGGGGACGATTAGTTTTCTGGTTATTACTAGTTTAGGCATTCTGTTTGCTGCTATTCTTTCCACATGTCTTAACCATCTGAGTTTTTGTGACTTGACGAACTTGATAATGCTAGGTTCTTTGTATAAAGCGAATAATTCATTATTGGTTTTTCTCTCCTAAACATCTTCTCCCTTCTTATTTAATGTCCATGTCTCACCGGCATATATTACTGTGACTAGAAGACTAGAAGACTATTCCATAGAAGAAAAGAAAAAGAAGCTCCAACGATTAAGACGTAATGATGGTAATCAAAGTAGGCGAAAGTTTACTAGAAAATATTTTTTATCACAAAACAGTGGTAAGAAAATTGAATTGTGTCAAAACATGTTTTTAAATACATTTGACATACGTTTAAAGAAAGCGCGAGTAATTGTTGAAAAGAAACGGTCTACCGGAGGTTTATGTCCGGAAGATGGACGTGGAAAACATGGAAAGCAATCTAAGGTTCCAGAAAATGATAAACTCTTGATAAGAGAACACTTAAACCAATTCCCGGCTTACCAAAGTCACTACTCGCGCTCCCATACGCACAAGAAGTACTTGTCACCCGACCTATCTATTGCTGAAATATACCGACTGTATGCCAATTATTGTAAAGACAGAAATATTCAACCGCAAAATGCCTGAATGTATAGAAAAGTATTTGTTGAGAAATTCAACCTCTGTTTTTCTAAGCCTAAAAATGATACGAGTGCAAAATGCGACAAGTTTGAGATGCAGTTAAAATGTTGTAATAGTGGGACAATACAAACGTCAATCTAAGAAGAAAAAACAGTCCCTTTACAGTTAGCTGAGTCCGCCTACAAGTCAAAACGAAGAAATAAAGAAGAATGTAATAATCCAGGTTACGATACCATTTCCTTCGATTTACAAAAATGCTTGCCTACTCCCTACCTCAGAAGTGGTTTGAGTTTTTATAAACGCCAACTGTGGACGTTTAACCTCACTATATATCAAACTATGGGAAAACAATCATCTTCCATATGTTACGTTTGGAATGAAACAGTGGCTGGCAGAGGTAGACAAGAACTTGGTTCCTGTATTTACCATTACCTGCATAAACTCACAGAAGAAAATAATAATTTTCATACAGTAACTATGTACAGCGATTCTTGCGGAGGACAAAACCGCAATATATTTTTTTCTACAATGTTACTGCAAACTGTTTCTGAATTGAAAGCTAAAGGTAAAAACTTGACTATTGACCACAAATTTCTTGAGAGTGGTCATACTCATATGGAGGCAGACAGCATTCATGCCGCAATAGAAAAAACAAAAAAACGTACTACTGCGGATATTGAATTGCCTCGAGATTGGGCAAACTTGATACGTTTGGTGCCAAGAAAACCACATATACAAGTAATAGAATTGGAACAAAAGGAGTTTTTAAATTTTAAATCATGTTTAGATACTCATTATGTGCATCGTAAAAAGAACACTCTAGACGAACCAGCTCAGTGGTTGCAAATTAAATGGATGCAATATTCAACCGACACCCTAGCTATCTTGTATAAACACTCGTTTGTTGGTGAGTTTAAAACGTTGGATATATCCAGAAGTCCAGAAAACAAGGCAGTGTGATCATCTTCCTACACTTCTACCATTTAACAACGAACCACTTCGTTTAAGCAGAGAAAAACTAACGGACTTAAAGGCACTTTTACCGTACATAACTAATACAAATCGAATATATTACAATCATTTAGTGAAATACCTTCCAGATGAACCTCAAGAAGAGGAGAATGTAACAGAATAATGGAAGTAGTATTGCCGATATTTTTTGATAACAAAAATTATATTTTTTTTATTTTTTGATACAATTCTAGTTTTAATTTTCTTACATTGAATTACAATGAAATTTGTAACTCCATAATAAATTATTAAAATTATGCTGTTATTCTTATTGTTACTTTTTTTGTTGTGATAGCCAATGTCATACACAATGAAACAAACACGTCATACATTTATGCAATAAGGGCAAAAGTCATTTTTTTTTGCTAAGACTTTTGAATTTTGAGAAAAATAAAAAACACTATCATATTCTGCTCAAAAATATTATACATTGAGTCAAATCTGGTACATTAAGGTTGTTAAGCTGGTTAAGCTGTAATTACAAATATTTTTCACCAAAACTTCAATAACGATTTTCTGAAATATGAACATTTTGATATTGGCCCTTTTAGGTCCAAGCCACAGATATAATATATATTACAAAAGAAACATTTAAAAAACCTGTATTCTAGATATTTTTATTGTTAAGAACCGATTAAAGATTGTATTCGTAGACTAAAACCTTTTCCTGTCTACGCCACTGACTTAATCCAATTTGAGTTATTCGCGTTGTTAACCATACATTGACGTCCTCCGTTCAAGAATTTCTTTAATAACAGCGTATTGAAGTAGAAGAGTTTTTAGCCGTTTGCGAAAACTCAACCAACTTATCTGTATCTAATTTAAAGCAATGCAGTCTGCTATGCCGTTTTTGACGTGTACAAAGTGTTCGGGTCTTAAACAAAGTCCGCAGCTGAATAACTTGCAAAGTTGAGGCCAGTAGCAGTAGCAGATTGTTCAGATACCGACTGATAATATTCCAAACACCACCTGATATTCGCACAGACCATTACGTTGAAATATTACGTCAATATATGAAGAATTGATTTGCATTTAGTTTGTTTAACTTTGGATCCAATTAGAGTTTTGGCTCGTTAAAAGTTTGCGACGTTTTTTTGGCCAAAATTAAGAGGATAATTTGTTTGACTTCGTCTTATAGAGTGTTAAAAATGTTAAAGATTGTTTTTATGTTTCGCATGAACCGCTATACTTGGTTTAAAACGTTACAGGTGGTGTTTTACTTCATTTTCATAATTTAAAAGAATATGTACTATGTTGGTTTTTGTACTGTCTTAAACTTACATATTTATTAGAATCCTTAAATTAATTTTCGAAACCAAATTTAGATTTTTGCTTTAATATATGCCTTCTAAGAATTGCAAGGCAAAACAGACGTTGATAAAGATGTTAATAGAGACATGGGGAATCTAAAATTTCCATTCCACAACATATCTTCTCAACTAAACAAAAATCCTTAGCGAATTGGTTTCTTGTACTCATACAGAGTATATCCGAATAAAATTTAAAATTCAAAATTTAATTTAATATTTACATTTTCAATATCACTTTGATCTGATGTTTTTATTTTAGTATTTTTAACGGGTGATGTGATAGTTATATTTTGAGTAATATTAATGTTTGTGTCTCTATTTTTTAGAACCATTGGGTTATCCGAATGTTTTGGATTATATTTTGAACCAAATTTTGAACAACAAATTCAAATGATCGTCGCTAGGTAGATTATTCTTTGAATTTTCTTTGAAATTCTCTAAGATATGAACTTTTTTAGGACCTAAGTTATTTACTTTACAAAAGTATTATAGTCCATCTTGGTTTTCTTTTGATGATCTAAACTGATTAAATTTTTTACTACTTCTTAATTTAAACATTTTGTGTAGTCAATAGCATATACTTTAAATGGAAACAATCCACAAACCTTGAAACCATTAAGACTGTTAGTTTTACAGCTTTTTTGTAGCATGCTCCAATATAAAAGCAAATACAACCTTATTCACTACCCCCTTCCCTGGATGCTGTTCTTTCCATTCTCTCACTGACTGCTGCTAAGCTCCTTTTAGCGGTCAGAAAATCAAAACATCACATGGTTGTAAAATCCTTGTGGAGTTGGGATAAAGCGCAATTACTTCAATCTGCAGTTCATTAGACAATAGACTTAATTGGTAACTTAAGTGACTCTGTGCCCATCTACAAAAAGAATAACTGGAAGCTTAATATTCTTTTCAATTAGGTGGGGGTAAAAAACATTCACAATATACTGATAGAATGACTCGGCCGTCATCCAACAATTATTGCTTCTGTCCACACCCCATTTAGGATTAATGCCATTAGCAACTTTTTCTGGAATACATTGATAAGGATAAAAAATTAGCATAGGCACGCAAATTTTACCGTTTGTTGAAAACGTAAACATCACAGTGACGTTTTCTTTCAATAGCTTTTTTCAACATTATAAACATCTTTTGAACCTTTTATAATAAATGCTTTTCCTGTAGATGGACATATTTGAAATCATGACTCCTCTCCATTATAAATTCTTGATGGATCAGTTACAACTTCTTCTAGATATTTTTCTTTAACATAGTTTTCAATATTTTTAAACCTGTTTTTGATGTCTCATTAAATAACGATTAAAATACATTTTTTTGGTGACTTTCTTTTAATAATTCATTTTCAGGTCGATTATCTTTAATGTTATTGGGACGCGGATCTACGTTAGGGACTATAAGTGCCTTTACTACACCATTTCAAATAAAAATTCAATCTTACCTTAAAAATAACACGTAGTTTTAAAAAAAGTAAGAACAGATGCTTAACAAAATGCTTAAATGTCACTTTACTCACATAACCTAAAAATATTTACCGCCAAAATCACAGAAACTGTTAAAAGCAGAACATAGACATAAGAATGTACGAAATATAGAAACGAGTAGTGCCACCTAGGGAAATATACTCTTGTTAGCACTTGCAGAAATCTTATAATCGTAAGTTAACACTGTAATGTTCATTAACTGTCTCGTGTCCAATAACTGGCATTTTGCCCTTTGATGAAATTATAAAGAGAATAGTCGAAACAAATTATTTTTCCATACAAACAGTTACATTATACCCTTATAGCAAATGTTTTTTAAGACTATACCTCTACTATAGTGATAGTTGATTTAAACATAAAATGGCGTTTAACGAAAATAGTAAAAGCAATTTTATTTTCCCATACACACATTTATAATATACGGATCTATACCATATTATCATTAGATATCAACTTTTATTAGTTGTATATGAAGTGTTTTTCTTTCTCTTTTTTTCTGTTTATTGGCCACTCGTGCTTCTGCCAGCGCATTTTGGTAGCCGTTGCAGCTCGTCTTGCTCTAAGCAATGCTGCAACACTAAAAAAATTAATAATTCCACTAATCAAACACAGATAAGAGCTTTGGTTCTTCAGACTTTAATTGAAAAATTACTTTTTTATAATGATGCTAAAGATAATTTGAAATAAATTAACATAATACTCTTTGCACAAACTAGTTCGGTGGCATGGCCGCCATGGTATCCTCATGACGGCCAAGCCTCGAATTATATGAAGTGTTTTAAAAAATGTAATTTTTACTCGAGAGTAAAATATATGTATTTGTGACAGAATTATATATGATTATAATTAAAAATAATTTTTGAAATGTTTAATATTGTTTATTTACAATAAAAATCGGGTTTTTAAAATTTTCTCTGCAATAAAGTTCATGACTTTCACATGATCTTCCATGGTTTCATCAAAATGATGCGCTATAAAATCTACCAATTGTTTTTGCCGAATAATTGTATTTTAAAAATTATGTATTGTTCTGAAGCTATTTTCTTGTGGCGTCTAAAAAAAGAAAATTTGTTTAATTTACTAATGTTTGTATTTTAAGAGCGATTTCTTAAGTGGAAATTGAAACGTCGATAAACTTACCTTTAATTGTGGCTTATTCCCATTTAAATAGTAATAATGCATTCCTCAGGAATAGGAGGATACTCCTTTCCTTTCATTGAACTTGCCTGTTTGTAATTCATTGTTAATTTCTAATTGTTTTATTTTACCCCAAAAATATTTTAAAAATTTCGTCTCAAATTTCATCCATGAGACTAATATATTGTTCTTGTTATCGAACCACAGAAATGCTCCATTAGTTAAATCATTTCTTATAGCCTCTTTGCAATCTTCAAAATTACCTATGTGTTGAAATTTATTTTTAATTATTTTAATGAAAGTCGTTGGGTATTGTTTTCTTACGTTTCAGCCAAATTTGATTTGAAGTTTGTGTGATTACTTATCAATTTTCTCGGGCAAAGGTTATGCTTCCTATGTCTTCTACTTTCTTCTAGATTTTTTTGATATCATTTTTTGTTTTTAACTTATTTTCTTACATGGCTCTGTCTATTTTCCATTCCACCCTCTCTATCCCCGCTTGTATTTCGTTATACCTACCTATGTCTTCTCTTCAGTGTTTTATTGTTACATAAAATGAATTTCCATCAAGTAATGGTCGAATCCATCAATTATTTTTATATATAATTGGGTATCACATGCAGCAGCTTAAACTTATTCGCAAACTAGTTCGTAAGGTTTCATTATGTAATTTGCAATATAGTGAAATTTTGCAATGGATTGTAAATTTTTTATGTTTTATTCTGTGATATTGACGATAGTTTTTCAATATCACAGAATGTTGTGTGTGTTTTTTATTCTGTGATACAAACGAACAAGTGTTTTGTTCTAAATGTCACTTTACTTTTGTGTAATTGACGAAAAACATTTTGTAAAACGAAGAATTCATAAGCAGTTTTTTATTTTGCAAATGCATATTAATTAACTATGCTGAATATTAACCCTAATTTTTCTTCTTTACAATTGGTGATGATCTCCCTAATTTTTCCTCTTTACAACTTTCCTTTGTTTCTGAGCACGTAAGAATGATCCAAAGAACCACGTTCACATATCCGATCCTGAGCAACGCGACCTTCTTTTTATTTTGTGAGCCTTAAAGTATTTAACGTTTGTATTACTATCAAGTAACCAAACACTATGTCTGTATATTTAATTTGTCTATAAACGACTGTGAGTTGTAGATTGTATTGCTATTCTTTTGCCATGATTTGCTAGCATTTTTGATTTGTTTTCTTTACAGAATAAGCAAACAACAAACCAAATAAGGAAAAGTTACAACAGAAAACAGACTGAATTTGGTACCTGCTTTATGCTTTATTCTTTACTGAATATTATTTTCTCCTACGTTTACATCGGTTTACAAACGTACGACTACATACTTTATTTAGTATAGGCAATTAGTTGTTCAGTTTTTATCTTATAGGTGTAGTGAAACGATATTATCGATCCATTATAAATAAATTTTCTATTTAAAATTCTTTTAGTGTTTAGGTGATTGTATCACACTAGATAACCTATGGTTAAAGACAAATATGTACGCCATTGGCAACACCCAAGCAACCTCTGGCAGACCATGATCTATTGTCCCGTAAGACAAACGTCAGAGGGCGTAGACCTAACGTCAATTTCTGGCCGCCCTTGATTGACACCTTTGAGAAGAAAATGAATGGGTATCTGTAAAAGCAGACGGTAGCAAAATACCGGTAGGATATATTTACATATCTTGCGAACATTTTTCTTAAACTTCTAATTGTATACGTTAGATTAGTAGTATGTTTATACTTTTATTACCTACATAAGTACCTAACTCAGACAATATACAGTGAAACTTGGATAGTTATAATCTCAGGGAACCCTTAAAAAACTTCGAATTATCCAAAAATTCGAATTAAAAATATATCTACAAAAAACATCTGCAAACTATACAAATTCGACCAAGAATACTAATTAAAACATTTGCAATCTATAAAAAATGTTCAATGTCATTATGGCAGGTGCTTTTATTAGTATTTTCGGCCAAATCTTGGCCGATAAAAATCGTCCAGTGAGAACGCGTCATTAAAACAATAAAAAAGTTTGTCTCAATTAACAAAAATAGATAGATCTTAATTTTTTCCAAAGGAATCCGATATTTTTGGCGCTTTTTAGAATTTAGCTTCTCCGCATTGATAATAGATTACTATTTAACATGGAATAAGCCACCATTAAAGATTGTTTTGTTTGTTTGTGTTTAAATGACTGCGGACACTAAATACATTCGCCAATCTTACAATTTGAGGTGTAGTGTGTGTTTGTGTGTGTAGAGTAATTGTCTTGATACTTAGCAAAGTCGACGTCATTGTCTTTGCTAAGAGACGCTAATTGTATCCGAACGTCTGCGTTCCCCACCATTAAAGATAAAAATACGTTTATTGACGTTTCAATTTCCACTTCGGAAATCGTTCTCAAAATACAAACAGCAAATTAAACAAATTTTGTTTTTTGTTACATAGTGAAAAATTCTTCTAATAATTTAATTTTATCTGACTCATTTATATTAACAATTCAGACATACATTATGCATTTTAAAGTAGACGACTTTAAAATGATATTGCCAATATTGTTGAGTTGCGCTCCTGGGACGACTTTACGTATAAGATAGTTCATTCGATTACATGAAATCAACTTTAACTTGGGAATATCCGTCAGAAAAAAATCATAGCATGTAATTCGTCTTTAAAAAGACAAACACATAACATGATGACAGTAAAATTCTCCTGTTAGTGATTCCATAGTAAATTATGAGGGAAAATCCAGTAAAAAACCTCATAATACTATCCGGACATGGTAAGTATTTGTTCGTGCATTTAGTTTACCTTCAATAAACACCAAAATTCTGACTTTATATGTTTCGTTATTTAAAAAACATAAATGATGTATCTATATGTTACTGACTTACCAGTACTGGTATTTTCTTATTAATAACTTCCTCTTTCAATATTGGTAACCAGATCCTACTACATTCTACCGAGGAATTTGCGACACAATTGGCCTCATTTAGCATAATTAGAGCCGCTTTTTTGATTTTTCTTTTTTTACCATCCGTTTCTTTTAGGACTACATTTGAATTATTCCATTGAACCCTATGTTCATTATCCCATGCGCGTTTATATATTTGAGATCTATCAAATTCTCTATTTTTAATATAAGATTGATGTTCACCTATTCTAACATTTAATGGCCTTGATGTTTCACCTAAATAAAACTGATCGCATTCACAAGGTATTTTATAAATGCAATTCTTTGTCCTTTCTTGTTCATTGTTAGGTTTGGTTTTGGACAAAATAGATCTCAACGTGTTTGTTGTTTTGAATGCTGTTGAAATGTTGAATTTATTTCCTATCCTTTTAAGTTTTTTTGATAATCCTTTTATGTACGGTATTGTTATTTTCCTCGTATTATTTCTTGTGTATGCTGTAGGATCTCGTTCTAAGTTGTTCTGTTCTATTTGATCGATTGTTGAAAATTCCTTATTTACAAACGATAAGGGATAATCATTTTTTAATAAAACAGATGTTAACAAATGTTTCTCCTCCAAGAACGAATTTTCGTTAGAACAAGTAATTTTGGCTCTATCGTATAAGGATTTAATTATTCCCTTTTTTACATTAATATTGTGATTTGATTTGAAATTTAAATATCTATTGGTGTGTATGGTTTTTCTATACACCTGAGTCTCATATCCAGTATCGTTCTTAGAGATTCAAACATCTAGGAAAGGTAGCGTGTTATTATATTCCTTTTCCATGGTAAATGTTATTGTCTCTTCTTTATCGTTTATATCATTTAGGAATGTGTCCAACAACTCTGATCCATGAGGCCATATTGAGAATACATCATCTACATACCTCCACCATACTGTGGGTTTTAAATTTTGTTTAGAAATGATATTTGTTTCAAAATCTTCCATAAATATATCGGCTAAGAATGGAGATAAACTAGAGCCCATTGCTAAACCAAAATTTTGTTTATAGAATTCATTATTTAGTTGAAAATATGTATTATCAGTACATAATGTTAATAACTCCATTATAGCCGATATGTTTAGTCTTGTTCTAGTTGCCAATGAATCATCACTCTCTAATTTTGTCTTGACTATACTTAAAGTCTTATTTAATGGCACATTCGTAAATAAACTATTTATGTCAAAACTTACCAAAGTATTATTTGAATTAAATTCAATATTTGATAATTTATTTAAAAAATGTTGTGTATTTTTTATGAATGTGTCATTTTTATTTGTAAATGGTTTTAAAATATTTAATAAAAATTTTGATAGTTCACTACAAGGAGAATTCATGGTACTACAAATGGGTCTAAGTGGTATATTCGTTTTATGAATTTTTGGTACTCCATAAAAATGAGGAGTCTTACTGTAATGAGGTGTAATTAATCCTCTCTGATAACTTGTTAAACAATCTTTAAACTTGAATAAAGTTCTATATATTTTGTTTTCCAAAGGCTTTGTTGGATCTTTTGTTAATTTTGTATAAGGTCCGTTTATTAGATCTTTAATTTTGTTTTTTATTGAAATTGAAATTGAAACGCCAATAAACGTATTTTTATCTTTAATTGTGGCTTATTCCCAGTTAAATGGTAATTAATTTAAAATGCCACAAGAAAATAGCTTCAGAACAATATTAATGATTAATTACTATTAAACTAGGAATAAGCCACAATTAAAGATAAAAATACGTTTATTGACGTTTCAATTTCCACTTCGTTCTTTTTTATTAATTTTTCTTAACGATTTTTAACGATTTCCGAAGTGGAAATTGAAACGTCAATAAACGTATTTTTATCTTTAATTGTGGCTTATTCCCAGTTAAATAGTAATTAATTTACAATGCCACAAGAAAATAGCTTCAGAATAATATTAATGATAATAGATTTTAAGGTATTCTGAGGAGAACTAAAAATAGAGTGACTTAGGTCATTTTTACTTTCAAAGTACCATCTAAGTTGTGAAATATTGTTCATTTCTTCTGCTGTACTGCATATTCATCCATGTTAACAAAAGAGTTTTGTTCAAGAGACGGCCGGATCAGAAATGACGTCCTCCCAGCCGTCAACTGGAAGCAGCTCTTTTGTTAAAGCCTGTTCTACTGTCAACATGTGGTTTCCTACAAGTCCAACAAGAACAAATTGGAAAGCTCTTTTATAAGACAGATTTTAATAATAAAAATTTGTGGGAGATGAACTTTATGAGGTATCGAATACAGTAAATGACATTTCCAGCCAAATTAATACAAGTCTAGTCACAAAACAAAAGTACAATGACTTAATTGCACTATTGCCTTTTGTTCCATCGGCTTGTCATGGGTTTTACTAAAATTTAACACAGCCATGTAGCCACAAACGATTATCCCCAAGAAGATGAAGATGATATGGAGCCTCTTTGACAATTTTAAGACTTGTCGTCTATAATTTTACTAAATTATTAAAATATCTGTCTCTAATAAAATAATAGTACAGACTGTTTAATGTGTTTGTCTTGTTTATTTCGTAGGGACCTTAACATGTAATGTCACATTATTTAAAAAAAATTGTTAGAGGTAAACTCCAACTACTTTTTTTTTTAATTTTTATAAAATAACCGGTAAACTTCAGATATATAGGACTTCATGGGAGAAAAAACGATTATATACACAACAGTAATAATATATTAATCTTGGTTATATATAAGATATATAAATACGGTATGGAAGCGTGGACAATACAACAGTCTGAAATCAAAAAATTGAACTCCTTTGAGGTGTGGTGCTACAAGAGAATCCACAGAATATCGTGGACTGAAAAAGTAACTAATACAGAGGTGCTACAAAGAATGAAAAAAAAATGTGAAGTCATAAAAACTGTTAAAATTAGGTACGTGTTACTTAGGTTAATGATGCAAGGGAAGATACAAGGAAAGAGAAACCCAAGACGACGCAAAATGTCCTGGCTAAGAAATTTGAGAGAGTGGTTCGGTTGCAGCTCATTAGAATTATTCAGATTCGCAGCCAATAAAATTAAAATAGCGATGATGATTTTCAACCTCCGATAGGAGAAGGAACGTGAAGAAGAAGAAATATAAGAATCATTTGAGTATTTGCTGATTACAAATTAAACAAATGTTAAAAGTGCTCTCCTGAAAAAGTAAGAAAAAAGACATAAGTTAAAAAAGTTTTTTAAAGTAAAAACTAATCTTGTGGCCATAAGCCCAAACCATTCACCACAGATTAACAGTGAGTACTTACCAGCACACCCTCGATATCGTAAAATACCTCGTTAAACGTCGAAGTTTCTCAGAAACCCTTTTAGAGAAAGAAAGCAGGTGAAAATAACAACAAACTGCACGTCGGAGTCCAGACTAGCGGACACACGCCACCTAATCGCTAACGCCGATAAGAGGCCTTTTGAAGAGTGACCGCTTGTGTCAAGTCGCCATCCGTTTTCTAATTATTCGAACCTAAATAGTCGGCTTTCACTCAAAAAAGACGGTAGGTATCATCACAAATAAACCGTAGGTTAGTGTTTACTTTGTAAATAATGACTTTATTAGGAGCTTCTATCTAAAATCAATGGCTGTTATATAAATGCGCTAGGTAGAATGAGTTTAAATCTTTTTACAGAATCTATCTTGTGCTTTTAAAGCTCCGTAATAATTATTAATAATATTTATTGGTAAGTAATAAGATTTAGATACAGGAAATGCTTCACAAAAATTAAAGATATTGTTCTGAAGCTATTTTCTTGTGACATCTTAATACAATTACTATTTTTATTGGGAATAATCCATAATTAAAGTTTAAAATAAGTTTCAATTGGCGTTTCGATTTAAACTTTGGAAATCGTTTCCAAAATATATACCAGTATTAATTAAACCAAGTTTTTTTTTTGGTACTTGGTGAAAAATTCTTCTAAGAATTTAATTTTATCTGACTTAAGGTGAGTCAAGGAGAGATGGCTCTCATTTTTTTGACTATCTGTATCTTAGCACAAAAAAGTCTACGCTCTGAAATATTTATATATTTATATTGAAATACCATTAGAAGAAAGTGGACAGAGTTGGTTAAGCCAAATATTTACATACAAAAACAGTAAACATCAAAATACAAAAAATTGTAAAACTCACCCAATGTGTCAGGGTGAGATGATTCGGACACTAAGGTAAGGGTGATATGGTTCGATCATAAACTTTATTTGGCAAGGTTTTTGCCAATACTTTTTTACATATATCACATAAATTAATATATTTTGAGCAGTTTTCGTGAAACCAAGAATTGCAATGCAAGCACTTTACCTAGTCTTCTGGTTTCGATGTGGTTGAATGTATTTCCCCACAACCGGCACATTCACAATTTGTTTCATCTTGTAGATTATCACTACAGTCTTTAGTAATTTCCATATGATCGTCAGAGTCTTCGGAAGAAGATGACTCACGAAACATCTTTTATTCTTTTTAGCACTTTATCCTTTTTAGTGAAATTAATCATTAATCAAACCAACATGACAATGATATATATAATGACAATATAGATATTTTTTAAAAAATTATATGGTACGTTTTATAAACTACAATATTAACTGTAATCTCACGACTAGTAAGTAAGACAATTAACTATTATAACTAGTTAATTTTTATATTTCCTTGTTAACAGATAGAAGATTTGTCTTGAAGAAGAACTAAATTAAATTCAAAAGTTTGATAGTAAGTCAAAGAGTTTTCTTTGTCTTGTGGGCCAAATAGACTGACTGCATCCTCAAGAATTACCACTTGATATTTAAATCAACAGTCAAGAATATCACCATCTTATATATGCATTGGTGTGATAATAATAATAATATACCCAGTTGTTGTACTTGTTAATTCTGTTAACCTATTTGTAATCAATATCTTATTCTTCTTCTTATCGTTTTGTCCGTTTTTGAGATTTGATATTCTGCATATTCAGCATCTAGAGATATAACAGTGATCATGGGTAATTTTAATGTAAAAATTGTCGAAGGAAAATGCTACCCTAATGTAGGACCATGTGGGCTTGGTGAATGAAACGACAGAGGAGATCGCCTATATATTTTTAAATAACCTAAGCGACGCCTTTATACTTGGAAATCGCCAGCTAACAAAGACAAAAATGTCGTTAGAAATCAAATTGACTACATCCTAATAAAACACGGATATGGAAACTCAATTCAGCCAGTAAAGGCATATCCAGAAGCAGACGTATCCTCTGATCACAGTCTTTTTATTGCTAGGTTTCAACGTCAACTAAAAAGACGCAAAAAAGCCGTAACACTAATAAACTTAACATAGAAACTAAAGTCAGAAGAAACAAAAGAAAATCTGAAACACGAAATCAACACAAATCTAGATAGCGACCCCGTAGCGAAAATAGCACCTAAAGAAGAAGAAGATTGTAGATATCGACATTAGCGATGAACTAATTTTTTTTTTAATTTTTCTTGCAGTAAATAGGTTAACATACTTCAAAACATTTTATATTTATTGTTTTCCACTAAATAGTTAATTATTTATCCAAATAACCCTTAAAATATATCCTATTCATTTGTCCTGTAAATGCAAGAAGCAGTTGCCAAATGTCAGAAGCATCTCGAAAACGGATTAGCTCCAGTAAATTTTCAAAAGACGTAAAATTAGCTGTCAAACCACCCTAACAAAAGGACTGACCACCCTATGTGGACAGTGGCGATTATAGCAGGCAATGTCCACAAGCTGTTCACAATAGACAATACGTCTAACAAGAGAATTTAGAGAAATTTAACACTCAATAAACAGTGTAGCCGTTCGGCACGCAACAAAAAATCGTTTTTGTGTGATATGGAAAGGACAGATTGTATCGAGTGTATAAGTTTAATCCGTTTTGTTTATCAAGATCGATGGATACTACAGTACATACAAACAGATGCTGTTTCTTACAAAAAAATTGATATAAAAGTTTGTAGGTATATTATAATGTAATTAGACCAGGGCGGATTTGTCTTGAGATGGAAGTATGAGAGAGAGAGAGAGAGAGAGAGAGAGAGAGACAGAGAAATTTTTGCAGAAATAGTTATGTGTAATGTAATAAATTCAATAATAATAATTGACTTCTCCTCTTTCTCAAATATATCGAGATAATTAAAATTAAATAATTTGTATGAAAATTTACTTTTTTAAAAAGTTTATTTTTACAATTAGTAGAACATGTATTACAATACGAATGAGAATTAAAACTGAACTTTAAATCTAATTTTTACTATCTATATGCTTCTCTTCTGTGATGGGATCCAAAGTTCAGACAGTGATAAAACTAATGGATTTCCAGGTTCGGATTCCGTAATTTGTAGCATTTGCAATTCATTGATTTTTTTTGTAAGTATATTGAAATCCCCTCGTATATGTAATATATTGAAATCCCCTCATATATGTTTAAAAAATAAAACGAAGAATTTTTTTAAGTTCAAGTTAAAATACCCAAAAGTGTTTTCAGTCATTTTATTTGCATTTCTGGATGTTAATGTAAACCATTTTAGAGTTGATTATTATTTTAAAGTTGTGTACTTTCTCGGCATTTTCTTTTAATGTTTTATTCGAAGTCGCCTTATAATTTTTATACGTCGTAGAAATGGAATCTTTTAAGTCTTAATTTTCGTTGTGTTTTGTTATTTCAGCGTTTGTTTATTTTTAAGTTAAGTAAACGAATTCTTAAGAGAATTTCGTCATTCTTACTTGGGTCGTCGTAGTCTCAGGACTGGATCTAAATTCTTACTTGGGTCGTCGTAGTATCAGGAATGGATCTAAATTCTTACTTGGGTCTCGGTAAGCTCAGGTGTGTTTTGGCCCCTTTTTGTGGAAATGTGTAGCAGTGGAAAATAAATTGTGTAGTATACCAGAACATGCTAGAATTTTGAAGCAGTATATAGGATGTCCCTCCAGTTTCGTTGTCGTTTGCCTGCTTGATCCAACTCCATCTACATC
Organism: Diabrotica balteata; assembly: GCA_918026665.1. Classification (NCBI taxonomy): domain Eukaryota; kingdom Metazoa; phylum Arthropoda; class Insecta; order Coleoptera; family Chrysomelidae; genus Diabrotica; species Diabrotica balteata. Next base: position 5,150,756 of record OU898284.1, read on the forward strand.
AGATCTTCGTTGCTGAGTATGGAAATGGTTTCCTTTTATTCCAGTTGAGAGTTTCGTCCTTGCAGCTCCAATCCCAGAGATAGCAGCAAGTTTTTCAAAGTTAAGTGGCAAAGTTTGTGAATTAAAAGGTAACATTATGTGTTCATAGTAAAATAGCTTTTATTTTAAATAACAGTAATTGCTTTCATTAAAATTTAAAGGATTTATAATAATTAATAAATTATAAAATTTTAGAGTTTGACTTAAGCTGTCAATTTGTGTGTTCAGTTTTTTTTTATTTATTGTTAACTTATGACAGCACTTTTAAATATTTTTTGATTTTAGTTTATTTTATTTCTAAAGAAGGTTAACTTCTATGCCATTTTGAAAGATTTTGTAGCAATCTTCTTTGAAAACAGATGAAAATGTAAGTTTTTTTATATTTTTGTGTTTTGCGACTATTAAGGTAATATTTTTGTATTGTCTTTTTTGAGTATTGTTGTATTCTCTATGCTTTGTAACTGTTTGTGGTAAGACACAATAAATGTTAAATTTTGTTTTCTTAACATTTTTTTATTGTTTTAACTAACCCTTTTTTAAGTTTTATTTGAGAAAGATATGTTTTTGATGTTTTATAATTATTTTCCTAGTTACAACTAGTGGTTGTAATAGGTATAATTAGGCACCTTAAGTGGCGCCCTATATTAAATTACTAGAGGTGTTTCCTGTTTCTTTTTGCTTTGTTTGTTCCAAGAGATTTATGACCTTTTGTTTCATATTTTTGTACTTACCCCATTCCACCCCCTTATCTTTTACTTATCCACGACCCCAGCTCTCTTAACAAACCCTGAGTGCTGTTCGCACAAGTAGCGATTATTTTGCTTGCCTTATCTCCACCCCCTTAGTTTCAGTCCCCAATTTTCTACCCCTTGTATTAATACCTTATGTGGCAGGCAAAAATATTCTCGTTACAAATTCTTCCCCCTTAAGATGGAAGCTATGAACTCTTTGGAAGGACGTGGCTTCAGGAACAAAGCCTATATTCTTTTTCACTTATACATACACAGGCTAAAAATGGCTAAAATTATTAAACACACTAGCAAAAATTAAGTCCAGGAGATGTAGTGATGAATTGATATTTGATTTTCTGGTAATTCCTCCAGAGTGTGACCTTTAGGAATAAAAATGTTTCTAAATTTAAATTGTATTTGGCTTTAATTGGTACTTCTTTTGGATCATGAATTGTAAATTCTTGAAATTGCAAGCAATTGACAGGCATAACGAAGACCTCGCATTGTTTTAAAGTAGGTCATCGTTGTGTTTGTGGATTGTTTGTACTTATTGAAGTTTCTTCCAAAAATATATAAATGCAAATGTGCAAGTTTGTAAATGGGCTAAATTGCACCGGTCAGTTTATGGTTTTGACATTCATATTTTCTTTCTTCTAAATGCCAACATTGAGAGAACCAATTTTCATTTAAATAATATCCAGAGGGTGCTAGGAGCAGCGTCGCGAACAGTCTGTGAATCAAGCCAGTCTGGTGAAAATTATAATTTAGGTTTAAATCAACAAACGAAAATGCAGAGTTCTAGCTTGTTTACTAAAGAAAGAAAACCAAGAAAACGAAAAAAAATATGACTTTTCCATTCAGGAAAGAAACGATATAAAGCGAAAGAGAATTATTGAGTCCCACCCTGTGATGATGCCATGTTCAAAAACATGCAAATTAAAATGTACACTACAAATAACACTGGATAAACAAAAAGAAATAAATGAGAAGTTCTGGGCTCTTAATTCTGCTCAAGGCTCAAGGCAGAAAAAGCTTTGTTCTTAATACCTTAAATCAAATGCCTGTCAAGCGTAGAACTTCTGAACCCGATTCAAGGCGTTTTAATACAAATAAGCTTTATTTAAAAACTCACGAAGGAATGAAAACATTAACAATAAAATCAGAAAAAAATAAGAGAGAAAAAACAAACTTACTATGAGTAAAAATGTAAAGAGTAAACGATAGAGGATCTTCAGAACAAATACGACCTATTCAACATACATAAAAGGGTTAAACAAATGGCCAGGCTGCAAAAAAAGCCACAACACAACTCTTCTAGATAAAAATGGAAATACTATGATAACGACTGACGAAAAACTAAAACGATGGGAAGATTATATGGAAGAGCTCTTCGACGACGAAAGAGGAAACCTACATGACTTGTCTTTTGAGGACAGAGAAACAAGTGTATAAATTACAAAGGAAGAAATACTGTATGCACTTAAGAACACCAGAAACGGAAAAAGCCCGGGGCCAGATCAATTGCCCATTGATATCCTTAAAATAATAGAAAATGAGTACATTGATGTCCTCTTAAAGCTTTTTAATAAAATTTATCAATCGGGTGATATACCCAACGAATGGTTGACCTTAACATTAATTTGTCTCCCAAAAAAGAAAAATGCTAGAGAATGCACCGAGCACCGTACAATAAGCCTGATGTCTCACACACTTAAATTGTTTTATTCATAAACGCATTTACAAAACTCTTTATATGGATATTGAAGAAACTCAATTTGTATTCCGTAATGGCGTAGGTACCCGTGAAGCTCCCTTTGCATTCAACGTACTAATTTAGAGATGCTTGAATGTAAACCAAGATATGTACGTCTGTTTTATAGACTACAACAAAGCTTTCGACAAAGTCCGCCACAAACAGCTAATAGACATCCTCAAAGCAAAACAACTACAACACAATGACCTTCGAATTATAACAAATCTATATTATAAACACCAGGCGCATGTAAGCATTAATGAACACACATCAGAAGAGTTCGAAGTTAATAGAGGAGTGCGACAGGGGTGTGTATTGTCCCCACTACTATCACTACTTCAATGCATACTCTGAAGAAATTATGAAAAGTTCTCTTGAGGGAAAAACAGCAGAAATCAAGGTCAATGGAACACCAATTAACAACATTAGATATGTGGACGATACTATCATAATAGCAGACAACCTCCAAAACTTCCAAAAGCTAATAAACAAGATAGTTGAGTATGAAGAAGAATATGGATTATCAATAAGCACCAAGAAAACCAAATTTATGAGGATATCAAAAACTCAAAATAATGGTGAAAGCCTGACAATTATCGGTAGTGCTTTAGAACAAGTTGAAAACTACCACTATCTTGGCACAATAATTAATCACACAAACGATTCATCATCATCATCCAGCCGAATTTTCACATCCATTGTTGGATATAGGCCTCCTCCAAACGTCTCCAGTTCTCTCTATCTCTAGCTGCTGCAATCCAGTTTGTTTCTATCCTCCTTAGGTCGTCGGTCCATCGGGTGGGTGGTCTGCCTCGACTTCGCTTGTCCGCTCTTGGTCTCCACTCCAATAATCTCTTCGTCCATCTTCCGTCTTCCATTCTAGCAACATGTCCAGCCCACCTCCACTTTTGTTTATTGATTCGCAGTATAATATCGTCTACGCCAGTTCGTCGGCGTATCTCCTCAGTTTTTCGGCAGTAGCTTTCGTTAAAGTTAAGGTCTCTACTCCTTAGGTCAAGACTGGTAAGATGCATTGGTTAAATGCCTTCCTTTTCAGGTGAATTGGGATGTTTGTTTTAAAAATATGTCTCATCCGTCCATATGCCGCCCATCCCAACATGATTCGTCTATTTAGCTCGCAGGTTTGGTTGTCTCTGGTTATTCTAATTTCATGACCCAAGTATCTGTATTTATCTCTTCGCTGGGAACCATATTGGTCATCATTTTGGTTTTCTCGAAATTTATCTCCAGCCCAGTTTTTTGTAGTAGGTCATTCAATTCTTGGAGCATGTCTTTGATCTGTCCCAGATTATCTGACAGAAGCACGATATCGTCCGCAAAACGTAGATGGTTTAATCTTTCTCCATCGATGGATATTCCTTTCTGTTGCCATGTTAGTTTTTTAAATGCATACTCAAGAACGGTAATGAACAGCTTAGGTGACATGGTATCACCTTGCATGACTCCCCTTTTTATTTTTATTTTATTAGTTGCACACAAACGATTACTCTTAAGAAATCAAAGTTCGAATAGAGAAAGCACATACAAACTTCAATAAAATGAGAAAGGTACTTTGTACAAGCATTGAACATCTTTTTCAACACATTTAGCAACGTTCCTCCTCCTTCTTTGATTTGTTCAATGACTATCCCATCTTCTCCAGGTGATTTATTGTTTTTCATGTTAGAGAGAGCTGATTTTATTTCCTCTGTTGTGATATTTGGGATATCTTCTGAGCCTACATTTTGAACTTTTGGTATTTGATTTTGATCAGGAGCTGGAAGTTCTTCTCGCTTATACAATTCTGAGTAAAAATCTTAAGCAATTTTTAAAATATCTTCCTTATTTGTTGTAGAGATACCTGTTGTAGAAATAAATCTAGAGATACCTAAAAGAAAATATGAATACCTAATGGAATTATTGCTGGCCAATGCAATTAAAAAGTGCCATGCACATTTTTACAACTGTCTCAAACCCTATAAAGAATAATAATTAATCGCAACAAACTTTGCGTTGTTTGTGTTGACATTTTTTCTATTTAATTAGAAGAAGAATGCACTATTTTATATTATGTTTGTTATATTACTTTAGTTTTTTTGCAAACTATAATTTTAATGTATTGTCGAACATTAAAAGCTGTAACAGTGTGTTTAAAATAAGTTAGGAACATATTATAAAGGGTTAAATTAGTTATACAAAAATATTATTAGGTAGTATTTTTCTTTTATGGTTATTGTTGTAGCTTTTGTTTTTTATTCACTATACTAGATCCTTATGCAGTCAGTTTTTTCAGAATGTTTAGGTTTTTTATTGTTAGAGTTTGTTTCTTTTCATTTTTCTATAAAAGGTATTTTACAGAAACGAGTTGTAATGTTTTGTTGAATAAAAATCCCAATAAAAGTATTTTTTTTTATTTATTTTTATATTCTTTGTCTTCAATTTGTTACTTATTTTAATAATTGTTTTAAAGAAAATATAAATGTCAATAATGGCACATTTTTAATAATTTTAATTTGTTTCTTAAAAATTAAGAAAAAAATAATTTTTTTTAGCATTTTATATGTTTCTTTTTATAAATAACAAAACATGAGAAAAACATTTAGAACTGACATAATAATATTCATGAAAATCTCAATTTACTATTTTTAAATTACAAAACTTTTATTTTCTACAAAGTCTAATTTATTAGATGTGCCATTATTGCATCAAATGAGCGATATATGTATTCAGATAGACGCCATAAGTTTTTATTTAAAAATTTTGAACATCATTTGATAATTAATTGTTACCACAATTCAAAATAATATTTATATGTTAAAATAATTGTTTATGTTATGTATTTAAAATTTTTATAATATTGTATATTCTATAATATTGTAAGTATTTTTGTAAATAGAAAAATATTGTAAATATTTTTATAACATGCATATTTTCTAGATAAATATGCATATTTTGCATAAAATACTGCATATTTATGCGCATATTTCGTATTTGCCTAAGTCTAAATATAATATTGTATTTATTATGATGATTACATTATATATATATATATATATATATATATAATATATATATATATATATATAATATATATATATATATAAGCGAGGTTCCTACAGCCTCTGCCGTTTTCTCGCATTTCGACCGCCATCGTTTTCTGTCCATCCATTCGTCTTCTCTGATGGCTCTATCTCTCATTATGTGCCGTACATTTTCTTCCCAGGCAACTGAAGGCCTTCCCCTTCTTCTTCTTTGTTGTGGTATGTAATTTAAAGCTTTCTTTGGCCATCTATCTTCATTCATTCGTTTCACGTGACCATACCACACTAGTTGTCTCGTTTCAATTCTATCTACACTGGAATACACAGTATTTGTCCTCCTTCTAATATCTTCATTCCTGATGTGATCTTTTTTGGATATACTTCTATTATTTTTCTATCCTTCTGCGTTATCTGCCAAACCTCTGCCCCATAAGTCATAATAGGCTCTACCAAGGTTCGATAGATTGTCAATTTCGTTTCTTGTCTAATATCTTTAGACCAAAGTAGAGAGTTTAGAATGTTTACCACTTTTTTTCCCTGCTGTGTTCTGTTTTCGATGTCTCTTTTGGTAGTGCCTTCTTTAGATATTATAGATCCGAGATATTTATATTCATTGCATGTTTTTGTGTTTCTAATTTCTAACTCTGGATCTTCTTCACCATCTCCTATTTTAAGATACTCTGTCTTTGCCATATTCATATTGAGGCCCCATTTTTCATATTCTTTCTTTAGTTTTCTAAACATGTAGTCCATGTCTTCCTCGTCATTCGCTACGACTACCTGATCATCTGCGAAAAATAAAGCTGTTAGACATTCACCACCGCCTATGTCTATTCCCATTCCGGATACTTGTTTTCTCCACTGTTCTAGCGATGATTGAATATATATTTTAAACAGGGTCGGAGACAGACAACATCCTTGTTTAAGCCCCTTGGTTATTGGAAATGATTCAGATATAAAGTTTCCTTCTTTAACGACACTTCTTGTATTTTTGTATATATTTGCGATAGCATCCACATACTCTCTACTGAGACCTACTTTCGTCAATGTATAAAATAGTTTTTTCAAAGGTACCGTATCATATGCCTTCTCTGAATCTACAAACAATAGGTGGGTAGATAGATTCCTTGCCTTCCGTTTTTCGATTACCTGCTGCAGAACGAATATATTATCAATGCACGATCTTCCTGCCCGAAATCCATTTTGTTTCTCTATGTCTTCATATTCTGATTCAATTCGTTTTTTTATTTATCGACCGTATAACCTCCCAACTGAGCTAGTAACAGTTATTCCTCTATAATTAGAGCAATTGCGTTTATCCCCTTTTTTCTATATTGAGCTGATATATCCAACATTCCAATCATCAGGGATATTTTGTCCTTTTAAGCATTTATTAAATAGTTTAACCATCATTTCGTGTAATATTTTTGGTCCATACTTTACAAACTCAATTGGGATGTCTCCAGGTCCTGCTGCTTTACCGTTTTTCGATCTTTTGAGGGCATCGCTTAACCCTCCGGTTGTTATCTCAATTATTTGTGTATGTTCAGATATTTCTTCCATTTCGATATCTTGGAATTTACGTCTATCCTCTGTCAATAAGACCTCATAATGCTGTTTCCACTGTTTCAGATCTATTAATTTTAAGTTAGATTTTTCCTTTCCTTCCCTCCGGAGAGACTTTATCAACTTCCACGCTTGCCCAACTCTTGTTCCACCCATATACCTATCCACCTCTGCACATCTTCGATCCCACATCTCATTTTTACTTTTCACTACTTCTCTTTTTACATCTCGATTTAATTTCGTATATACCTTGTGATCTTCCTCCTTTCTCGTTGACATCCATTTCTGATAAGCAGTTTTCTTCTTGTTTACTAACGTTTGCATATTCTCCGACCACCATTCTTGATTTTTTGTTTCATGTTTGTCTTTATACCCCAAAGCTTCACTTGCAGCCTCATGAATGTACTTTTTAAGTTGTTGGTATAATTCTTCCGCTGTTATATTTTCTACTCCATACAGTAGGACAGGACATACCACCTACTGTATGGAGTAGAAGCGTGGACCCTAACTGAGGCTATGCTTAAACGCTTGACAGCCTTTGAGATGTGGGTATACAGACGACTACTGAAAATAAACTGGGTCGACAGAGTTAGAAATGAGGAGGTCCTTAGACGGCTGAACCAAACAACACAACTGGTCAATATAATAAAGAAACGCAAGCTGGAATACTTCGGTCATATTATGAGACACCCTGAAAAATATGATCTTTTACATCTGATCATTCAGGGAAAGATCCAAGGTAATCGTGGTCCTGGTAGAAGAAGAACATCATGGCTGAAAAATCTAAGGCAATGGTATGGAAAATCAACTACATCGTTATTTAGAGCTGCTGTCAATAAAGTCACGATAGCGAATATGGTAGCCAACATGATATCCAACGATCGATAACGGTCATGGAACTAGAAGAAGAAGAAGAAGTTATATTTTCTCGATCCACATTTTGTAATTTTGTGGAAAGTCGTAATTTGTAAAGAAATTTTGTTGAATCTTCTTTTAAGCTTTCTAGGTTATATTTAGGAGATGTTACTTTTTGTCCCTTTTCTATATTCTGTACCTGAGTGTTATTGTTTTTGCGATAGTTAACTATCACATTGGCCATAAGTAAATGATGGTCGGATCCACACTCTGATCCACGGTATACCCTTACGTCAGTTGTTTTCAGCTGGGAAGTTTGACGTTGGATTACAAAGTCGATTATCGAGCGCAGATTCCTAGTAGGTTGTATCCATGTAAATTTGTGGATGTCTCTATGTTGAAAAAATCAATTCATAATTTTGAGAGACATTATTTCACAAAAATCTCTAAGACACATTCCGTTGTCATTGGTTATTTGTTCTCCATGTCTTCCTACGACTCTGCTATTTTCTTCTGTCCCTACTCTGCCGTTTAAATCTCCTAGTATAAAGATTTCACAGTTTTCTTTAACTTCAGAGAGTATTTCATTCATATTGTCGTAGAAATCGTCTTTACTTTCTGAATTTGCATCTTCGTTTGGGGCATATACTCCGACAATTACGACATTGTGCCCATTCTTTTTCATTTCCAGTATTAGTAGTTGTTCATTTACTTCAGTCCACGATTTAATGTTGTTTTTAAGATTTTTTCGAATGGCAATTGAGACTCCCCTCTTAGCTCTTTTATCTTTACTCACTCTGCTGTAGATATGTATATATTCTCCTATCTCTTCATTTCCTTTTCCCTTTTTCTTGGTTTCTGTGAGAACACATATATCTATTTTTCTTTCCGCTAATTCTTTGAATACTTCTGCTTGTTTGGTTCTCAGTCCTTGTACATTCCATGTAGCCAATATCATTTTCCTTTTTCGTTGCATTAGTCGTCTTTGTGTTGATCCATCCTTTGTATTCGGAGGCTTTTGGTCGAAATTTTTAGCATTAATTTCTTTTGACATTACATTATAAAATTAAATATTAATTATATATATATATATATATATTATATATATATATATATATATATATATATATATATATATATATATATATATATATATATATATATATATATCGCAAAAAGGAGTACGACCGTCTATCCAATATAAATAAGGATCACTCAGATGAGTGGTGGGTTCAATCGGTCAACTAGGTGGAGAAATAAAAGACAAAGTTGATACTACTTCATCTATTTTGAAGACGTTTCGCTATCGAATTCTGATAGCATCATCAGTTCATCTAAAAATTTATTTACATTAGAGTACCACACATTCATGAAGAAGATGTTAATGAATTCATTCATGAAGAAGATGTACCTTAATGTAGTTAACTTTAATAATGCTACCAAAAGTTAAGATGAAGTTAAAATAAAAAAATTTTTTTTTGCTTAGTTGGAAGTGAATCAATGATTTTCTTAGTTCTGCTTCACTAGTTAATATTATATTAAATATTATATGCTTATTACACCACGTGTTCTGTTGCTTTGCTAAATTTGACTAAGTCTCTTAATGTTGTTAGTTATTTAATTGTTTATACAATATCACCATTCGATGTCCATTTATTTGAGTTTTTGTACTGACTTTTTAATACCATTGACAACTACATATCTTTTTTAAGGTAACTATTTAACATCTTCTTCATGAATGTGTGGTACTCTAATGTAAATAAATTTTTAGATGAACTGATGATGCTATCAGAATTCGATGGCGAAACGTCTTCAAAATAGATGAAGTAGTATCAACTTTGTCTTTTATTTCTCCACCTAGTTGACCGATTGAACCCACCACTCATCTGAGTGATCCTTATTTATATATATATATATATATATATATATATATATATATATATATATATATATATATATAATTATATATATATATATATATATATATATATATATATATATATAAATGATTAGATTATAAAAATTAAATTTTATCATTTCAGCTATTTATTTTTATTTAAAAAGCCCCTATAAAACAAACCAAGATGTAACAATGCATCTAATCTCCGAATAGTAGTTTAATGTTTGCCTAATCACGTAATAAGAGACAAGCAGATATCGGACCACGATCATCAACTTAGCTGCAACTTGGCATATGTTTATTTTGGTAAGTATCTCTGTACATTACGGTTAGCCGACGATACGGTTCCGCCTCTCTAAGGAAATGAACCGAAACATTAACATTAATACAACATTAATCTATCATCTATCTATAAACAAATAAGTATCTAGATTCGGATAGGATATCGAAGCGCCTCCCTGGCGTCCCCCACGACTCCCCACTGTAACGGGGCGGAGTCAGGGCATTTAGCGGCGCTCACATGCGCTCTTTGCTGATACGCGACAGCCGTATTCAATCCGTCTAACTGCGCGGATGCCTTTCTCTTACTAAAATTACAGTGTAAATGAGTTTAATAAAAGATTCAAGTGACATGCGCACCGATTCATTACCACCAATTGCTCATTATCATTGTTTTTCGTCTATGAAAGGTACAAGTGCATTGGTCCTTATATAACAAGCTTTTTAACTCTTTCTCGTACCGGGTCAGTTTCGGGAGTGACTACTAGTGACACGAGAATGTTTTGATGTCTTCGACGCGAACTGTGATCTAGCGGGAAAATTTTAAATCTGTGCGGCGGCGGTTTTTTAGTTTTGTGACAGTTCCCGACGGATCAGTAGCAACGCTGTCAAGTAAATCTAGGACCAGCGATTTGCCGCCTCTGCAGATGGGAGTGTTTGAAGAAAGGCCTTCTCACACACCCGGGATGCATTGGGTAAGGTTCTTACTAACAAATTTTCATTTGCAATAAATGCGATTCAAAATAATCTTGAATGTTCTCTTTATCTTTACTGTAATTCGTATTACATCGTTCATAAAGTAAGAAAAATTGCACAGGCCTACAGAGATTTTGGTGCCAAAGTGTTTAGAGCTAATTTTAAGTATATTTGGGGTGCTGATCTCAAATGTGGCTTTAGTTTTGCCCTATCAGCTCTAGTTTTCAAGATAACGTAGGTCATGCCAGCTTTTATGCATTAAAATACATACAAATATGCTGATATTGATATACTAAATTGAAATAAAAATCACACAATTAGAAAATATATTTGAAGCCATTTGACTACAATAAAACCCTTTGTAGAATGAAACAGATACACAATTAGTTTTGAGAAAAAAACTAACAAAATAGAAAAAAAGCTTTACTTGACATAACAAAAGCTTCGCTTGCGTGATTTCCTGAAATGAACTTTTAAACAGTCTCTCTTTAAACTTAAGCAAAAATCTGCCATCATATGGGTTTCCTATCTTCCTTGGTAGCGGTTCTTATGTCTTGGTGAAATCTTTCACCTTGCTCCTCACTTGTGTCACCTAAGTTTTAAGGAAAACTTCTCATAATGTCTACGAATGAAAGTCAATCTTTTTTCTCTACTTCTTCTTCTTCTTCGTCTAGCCATTCACGTCCACATCTGAACATAAGCCTCTTCAAGTCTTCCTTTCCATTGTTTTTTATTGAACGCTACTTGTAGCCAATTTTTCCCGGCAGTCCTTTTCAGATCATCTGGGTCTTTTTTGTTGGTATGGTTTCCAGGTTAAAATTGATCTATGCCATTTGTTTAGATCGCTCCTAGCTACATGTCCAGCGTATTCCCATTTCAAGTTTAATGATTTTTACACCACATCGGTGACTTTGGTTTTCTGTCTTAGTAATGTGTTTGTTTTCTTGTCCTTAAGTGATAGGTATACCTAGCATTGCTCTTTCCATCGCGTGTTGAGTGACTCTAAGTATATTCATATTCTTTTTTGTGATTGAATGCATCCATCAAAAACTTTAGATCTAAGATGTAATTGAATTTGTTGATTTCTGAGTATATAGTTCAGTTTACCAAATGCTGCCCAAGCTAACTTCCTTCTTCTTTTTATTTCTTCAGTTTGAATTTCCCTATTTAGTATTATTTTTTGTCCTAAGTATATATATCCTTCAACTTTTTCTATAACTTTATCGTTTATTATTGTCACTGTGTCTTCGGAGTGCATGACTTTTTGTTTTGTTTAAATTCATTTTCAGTCCTATTTTAGAAGATTCGGTATGTAGTTCTAAAAGCATGGTTTGCATTTCTTGTAGGTCAGTAGCGATCAGGATTATGTCATCTGCAAATCGTAGATTACTGAGGTAGCGGCCATTGATGTTTATTCCCTTATATTTCCAGTTAGGTTTTTAAAAACGTCCTCCAAAACTAAGGTGAACAGTTTGGGTTATAAAGTATCTCCCTGTTTGACCCCATTATTTAATGGTCCTACAGGGTTCGTGTGTTCATTTTCATTTAGGTAGTATGTAGCTGTAGCTTGGTTCATAGTTTCTTTTATTAAGTTAATATATCTGCTGTCTATTCTATAATTTTGCATTGCGTTTATTACGGCCGTGTGTTCTATGGTATCGAAAGCTTTTTCGTAGTCGACAAATGCTAGGAAAACTGGAAACTTGTATTCGTTACATTTTTCTATTATTAGTTTTGTGGTTAACAGGTGATCGGAAGTTGAATAGCCTTTTCTAAAACCTGCCTGTTCATATGGTTGGTATTCGTCTAATTTCCTTGTTGAAGGGAAGAGCTGAAGGGTCTGCAGTTTTTCAATTTTCGACTATCACCTTTCTTGTGTAATAAGATTACTTTAGAGTTGTTCCAGCTCTTAGGGACTTTGCCCTGATGTAAACAACTGTCCACAAGCTTAGTTACAATTGCAATTAGTTCCTTACCTCCTTCTAATATCATATCTGTGGTAATACTATCTTCTCCTGCAGCTTTATTTCTCTTTATGTTTTCCAATGCTGTAGTTACCTCTGAAATTGTTACTTTTGGCATTATTTCTGATCCAACATTTTTATTAATTTCCGTGCTGGTCTCATCTCATCATCTTGTTGATGTGTTCTATAAAGTTCTGTGTAAAATTCTTCTATTCGTGTCAGTATGTTTTCTCTAGTTGTAATTTCATTTTCGTCTTTTCCCATTAATGATATCATCTGACGTTGTCCTAGTGTCGGTCTGAGGCATTTCGTACTCTTATTTTTTTTTAATAGTTGTTGTTATTAATTTTTCGTTTTCTTTTCTTTTTTGTTGTCTAATTCCTTTTCTAATCTGCCTATTAAGTTCTCTATATTCGTCGGTTCCCCTTTTGTTAGATTTATTTAAGATCTTCCTTCTTTTTATTTGTTGTAATATTTCTTTGTCTAATTCATTGTATGTTGTTTTTGGTTTTTTCAGTTGCAGAAGGCTTTTATTCACTGTTTCGGTAATAAGGTTATTTAAATCATCAATATCATTGGAGTTTATCTGCTGCATGCTAACTTGATTCAATGCATGCGCTATTTTTTATTAAATTCACTATTTTTGATTTCTTCAGATGTCCATTTGTATCTTTTTTCATGCATTCTTTTTCTTTCTAGTTTTTTGTTAATTATTAGTTTTGTTCTTATTAGTCTATGATCGCTTCCTAGGTCAAACTGATTTAATACTGATACGTCTTCTACTAGGTTTCTATTCTTCGTTAAGATATAATCTATTTTATTCTTTGTCTTTTTATCGGGGCTTATCCATGTCCATTTTCTGCTTGGTGTTTTATTGAAAAAGGAGTTCATTGAGTACATGATATGTTCATTCATGAAATTGAGAAGCATCTCTACTAAGAATTCTGATCTGTGGTACATCAAAGATTCCAGCTTTAACTTTTTCCGTACTTATCTGGGGTAGCTCCCTTCCTATGTAGACAAAGCATGGTCCATTAGAATTAAGTGTCTTAACGGATTGCTTCATTAGGCCTAGCTTAAACCTCGACAAAAATGTTCATTTGCTCAATTACCAAGTTTTATTTTCTCTTAGGCAACTCTTTTTTGGTCCCTACCATCCCAGAGGCACAAGAAACAACGATATTTCGTGTAGCTGCTTTGCTGCCCAAGAAGAAAGTTTACCATTTTCAAGTCTACACAAATCACCTCGCGATGTTTCTGGTATTTTATCTTCTGTAAAACTAAAGCAATTGTAGCATATTGTTTCATATTGTAGCATATTTTAAACTTGTTTCCATTGTGAAGCAGAACACATTTCAAACTGCGCTTGGAGCTATCAATAAAGAAACGCCATTCATTTGCATTGTAGTGTGGAAGTTCTATTTTCTCAAAGAGCCCCTTAACGTCCAAACAAGAAGTAAGGTTTTCTTCTTGGTTAAAGAACGGTAGCAGTTTCTTATGCCTTGTTATATAAAAAGTAATTTTTGTGCCTTGTTCCAGTAAATTTTTATTATTTAATCTTGAAGCTAGAAGTTCCGACGATTCCTTCGGTAAGGCTAAATCACTAACGAGATCACTTAGTTATTCTTGACTAAATAGTTGTGGGTTTGCTGTTGCTCCGTCATAATCACTACCAACCACTGTTTTTATTGGAGTTAGAAATATGTTCAAAAATGTCACCTTCATCCTCACAAATATCAGGTAACTTTTGGAATACTGGAATCGGTAATTCCTCTGAATGGGATACTGGTCGTCTAGCTAACTACCACTATCAGGATATACCACTTTTGGTGATTATTTTTATTGATCCTTAAAACATTGACCAGGCAAAAATAACAGTCATCAACGTGGTTTGTAGGTATTCTCCATGCCATTGGCACGCCAAACTTTATTCCTTATTTTAAATTAATATTTTTCTTTTTCCTTTGATCCACTGCCGTAAGTGTTATGTCAACAATACAAAAATTGGAGGTTATGAACATTTGTTATGAATATCTAAACAGAACTGACTACAACAAATGCAACAATATCAGCAGTAAAATAAGTGAATATGCCATGTAGCGAATACTTATTGAAATAATTTTACTAACTGAGCTTAGTCATTGACAGAGAGCAGAACTAATAATGATTATGAAGTACCTAGTATATTGTTAGGTGGAGGCTGAATGTGTTTACAAGTGGTAAATATTTTTTTATTTTTATTTTCTTTATTTTTTTATTTTATTAGTGGTAAATAGTTTTATTTCCTTCCAAAATAGTAATATAACGACATTAAATCATTTCTTGCATCAATAAGGCATAATTCAGTGACAACGTCAAATATACTATTATTATAAGGATGAAGTTTAATTAACAATGTATATTCCTGTGAATAGCATATTCTTCATTATCTCAAAATATTATAACTACTAATGTGAGAATATGTCATATCCATAAAACTAGACTGATACAAAAAACGCAATCCCTATTTCGATTTATCGTCCCTTTCTTCTTCTTCTTCTTAGCCTTCTGTCGTCCATGTTTGGACATAGGCCTCTCCCAACTCCTTCCATCAGTCTCTATCCTGAGCAACATATTTCCAATTTGTTCCGGCTATTCGTTTAATGTCATCAACCCATCTCATCTGTGGTCTTCCTCTTGGTCGTTTACTTTCGTAAGGTCTCCAATGTTGTATTGTGGTATTCCAACGTTGGTCTTTCTGTCTAGCAGCGTGGTCCGTGAAGCTCCATTTAAGTTTGGTAATTTTTGCTGTTATGTCCTCGACTTTTATTCTAGATCTTACCCTGTCGTTCCTCTTTTTATCTGACAGTCGTATACCTAACATTGCTCTTTTCATTGTTCTTTCTGTTGTGACTAGTTTATTCATGTTTGCCTTGGTTAGGGTCCAGGTTTGACATCCATATGTCATGATAGGAAGGATGCATTGGTGGAACACTTTGCTCCTCAAGTATTGGGGTATTTTGCGGTTCTTAAGTATCCAACTAAGTTTTCCAAATCCTGCCCATGCTATATGAATATATAATGAGAAAAGTACTAGATGAATGGGATGGAGGAATCACTATAGGAGGCAGAAAAATCAGTAACCTGCGATACGCAGATGACACACTTATACTAGCAGCGAATGAAGTCGAAATGATTACCATCATCGAACGGCTAAGCCGAATAAGTGAAGAATTCGGACTTCAAATCAACACCAGAAAAACAAAAATAATTATTGTAGACAGAGCAAATAATAATCTACCGCATATACGCCAAATAGGGATTTTCGAAGTAGTCAACAGATTTGTATACTTGGGCTTTCTGATAACCAACAATGGTGATTGTTCCTCAGAAATCAAACGTAGACTAGGAATACTAAATGAGACATTTGAGATGCTATGTTTTCTCTGTGTTGTTGTACGGGGCGGAGGCATGGACGCTTACAGACACCACTATTAAAAAACTTGAAGCATTTGAGATGTGGCTTTATAGAAGAATGCTGAGAATATCATGGACAGCAAGGATCACGAACAAGGAAGTTCTAGGAAAAATGAAGAAGGAACCAGAGATTTTGTTTACGATCAAACGCATAAAATTGCAATATCTGGGACACATTATGAGAAATCAGCATCGTTACTCCCTGCTTACAGTTTATATTGCAAGGTAAAGTTAAAGGTAAGCGAGGACCCGGTAGAAGGAGAATATCATGGCTGCGGAATTTAAGAACATGGTTTAAGAAAACCTCAACGGAGCTGTTTCGAGCCGCAGCGAGCAAGGTTATGATTGCCAATATGATTTCCAACATCTGAAACGGATATGAACCAGAAGAAGAAGAAGAAGAAGGCATAGGTGGTCCAAAAGAATCACTTGTAGCTGATAGATCATCTAGATCCGTAGTTCCATATTTTCATGGGCTCTCATTGGTGTCTTGTTTAATGTAGTACTGTTTTTATTCCCGAAACATTGTTATCCGTTTTAATTTCTTAAATTAAATATATTGCTCAAATAACCTGTCTGTTTCTTGACATTGTTTGTAAAGCCACTTTTGGTTAGCCTTTTTTTCTTGCTATTGTTTACATTTGGCTTTTTGTTAGAGTAGTTATAAGTAGATCTTTCATTATATCAAGACCTCCTCTTTGACATCATAAATTTGTTTGCTTCTTCTTCTTCCTATCGTTCCATTTTACTCTTCTTTCTCTTACCCAGTTTTTAATGTTCTCCACCTTGCATCTATGTCATATATCTGTACTTCTAACTCTGTCCAATAGTGTCTTACCATCAATTTTTCTAAGTACTTTTCTCTGATGTTTCTAATATCCTTTTTGTAATATCTGTGTCAGGTCTTGTTTCTGCCGCGTATGCCATTATTGGTCTGACGACTGTTTTGTAAATTCTGCCTTTCTTCTCTTCCCTCAGCTTCAATAGGGAACGGTTAGTTCTTCTTCCACTTTTACTTTAACTGTGCTGTTTTGGTTGATATTTTCGATCGTTTTGATTATTCCTAGAGGTATCTCTCTTGCATATAGTAAGTGGACGTTTATTTTGTTATAACATAAATTTAACAAATATTTGAAATACTCTGAAAAACCTCAAAAACTGAGTTATTTTGTAACTAGACTAAACATTCTCCTGTAACAAAAAAATGAGAAACAAAATTTTTTTTTCTTAAACGTAAACTTAAACATTCAAACTGACCTACCAACACAAAAAATAACCAAAAACAAAAAACATCATAAAAACTACAATCCATTCTTATAGGCAATATTTGCAAATGTGTGTTTCACACATGTGGCATATTGGCGTTTTGCAACTAACGCAAACTATCTTCGTTTTTCTATCCAATGATCGTGAACATTTTGAGCACCTTACTATTTTTTCTAAAATAGCATTTTTCTGTTCAGGAATGTCTGTTTGTAAAATGGGAGCGATATTATGTCTCAGTTGCCTTGGAATTTGAGAAATAGTTAGTCTTCTTTCCATATGATTCTGCACAAGCGCCGAGCCAGAGATTTGATGAATTCATACCTCGACTTTTGGGGGTTTCCTGGTAGGGATGAGTATATTATAAACGTATTGATGGAAGAAACATTCAAAATTGTATAAAAACAAGTAAAAGGCCATCTTCGACTTCTACGATGTGTAGAATAATACACTGTACATGTTTTTTATTTGATTATAAAACTCGATAATTTCGGGTTTGTTTGTTCCATCGTTTACTGCATTACTGTAGTGCATTGAAGACATTAAAAGTACCGATTTTTGTGATTTAGGTACATAGGAAACTAATGCAACTCTATCGACAAATCCAAATAGAGATGATCCCGTGAGCCTTGTTTTAGTTGGCAAAAAAGAAATAGGTATCTCCTTTTTATTTTTTTTAACAGTAATTACGTATGTTAGGCGTCAGTTCTTCCCTCGTAGTTTCGTCATCAAACCTAAGCGCTGTCAAAAGTACTAAGAATCGTTTTACTGACGTGGTGCATCTAAAAATTTCTCTACCAGTACCGTCGGTGGCGAACATCGAACTCAAGTCTTCCGTATTGGATTTAAATATGACTAAGTAAAATAACAAACTTATAAACGCTCTCAGTTCAATAATGTTTAGTTCTTTTAGATCCCTTCTATTACTATCGGTATATTTTGTTCTAATCCTGGAAGTTTTTCATTTGGTCTAAGAACAATATCTTCTAAAATATTGTTTGTTATTATACATTTTCAAGCACTTTTATGGAGACACAATTTCTTAAGAGACTTGACTGTCCCAATAACCCCAGGAAGATGAGAGATAATGTTGAAACTTTTTGTTCTTACATTTGAAGGTGGAGCTTCTTCTGGCTGAAGGTGCGTTCTCGAAGGGTCTGGAGTTGGTTGCTGCGCATGTGGATCCGAGTCCGAATTAACTTCCGAAGGTGCTGCATTTTGCGGGATATTATCTTCAACATCCAATACAGGTTCCACGGTTTCCGGCTTCAATTTCTGTCAATCCCAATCAGTTTCGTGTTCGCTGATATCGTTCGTGAGTTATCGTTACCGCTGATATCACTCTCATCCGCGTCTAGAATATTTTGAGCCCATTTTCCAAACCTAGGATCATCGGAATCTATTTTATTATATCGTTACAGGTCCATTTTCAACTGAAAATAAAAAAACTAATTATTAAAAAAACTTTACCGGTGAGGTGGGGTCACAGTGTCCCCACGGCGCAGGACGTATGCCACTTTAAAAATCTGTTGGGGCTTGTATGACCCCGCATCACCAGTTAGGGGTTAATTTCCTTTTTTGATTTCATTAAGTTCAAACCGGAAATATGCGTAATAATATGACCTGGATCGATTGTAAGATAACCGGGATTACAAAGTTACTCCAGCTCACGCTCACTGATTCGTCTCGAATCCCGTTATTTGACGTAAGTCGCCCAACATTACATTAGAGCGAACATCTAATTCTCAACTTTTAAAAATATATTATATCGCACTGTGAAAACAAAAGTGGCATTATACTGAAAACATCAATTTTTAGTTATAGCGACATCTGCATTACTTTTGACTTAACGCTCCTTTTGCAAAGACTCCTGTTCTAATAGCTCGCATAGTTTCTCCTAGAAGTCGCTAGTGTCACTTTTGACTTTTAGGTGTTTTGTCAAAGTGGTGATTTCAAAAGTGGCACTCTATCTGTTTTCGGCGGATTGTTGAAGGAGAAGCACGTCGTGGTAAGTAAAAAAGTGACATTTTTTCTTTAGTGCCGGTTTTTACGTAAATTATGTAATTATTCTGCCTAGTTAATGAATGAAAAACTGGCATTTTAAGTATAGTGTCGGTTTTTGAATAACCTAAATGACTAAGTTCTTATATCAATGAATTAAATAATAGCATTTTTCGTTAAGTGCCATTTTTTCTAAAGATTGGAATGAAATTATACTGTTTTTTGTAACTAGATAAATGTCAAATTTAGTTTAATGTCAGTCTTTTAGTAAAAATAATAGGACAATCATGCTGTATTTTAATAAATAAAAGATATTTTTGCAGTTTCTCGTGTGTAGTCGTTTTATAATAATGTAACATAAATAACTGTGATTATTTGTTGAAAAATTACATGATTTTAATATTAAATACACCATCAAAATATTGCTAAGTGCATAGACTTTTTTTGTTTAAGGGGTTATAATCATGGACAATTCACACAGTAGAAGTAGAAGAATATTACAATTAGTTGCTCAAAAAGGTAGTCAAAATCCAGTACCTGAAAAAATGGAAGAAAGATGCCGAAGTTTAGTTTTTACAGAAACTAAATCCAACCATTTGCAAACATCCAGCAAGGACTTCGCTTCGTTTAACAAAGAAAACTTATCCAGTGATGACAGCGGTGACTTTTCACCCGTTTCGGATGATGACAGAACATACGCACCCCCCAAAAAAAGATGCCGTAAATCTAGCTCTTCATCTACTTCCAGATCTTCATCTTCTTCCAGCTCGTGCTCCTGTTCTACAAGATCTTCTACATGTTCTTCAAGTGCTTCCTCACATTCTTTAACTAAATCTGTAGCTTACGTAGATGAAAAAAATGCAGAACTTTCTAATGAAAACGAAATAATCATACATGAAGAAGTAGTAAGTAAAAATAGTGGTGATTTGACGACAATTATAAATGAGAATAATTCAAATTATTTTAACGAGGATTTTAATGAACATGTTATATCTAACGATGTTGGTGATGAGTTGTTAACTATAACAGATAATGAAAATGTTCGAATTGCAAATAATAATGTCGTGGAGGATATTCCATCTGCGGTTGGAAATGGGATCGACAAACCTAGGAAACAAAAAAAAAATGAACGATATGCCAAAACTGTTAAGTCTTTAAAAGACTCTGGACAAGAATATGTTTCGAGTTCTAGATCAAAAAAAGTGTTCCAAGCTAAAACTATAAAAAGTTCTTGTGGATTACGTTGTCGCCTGAAATGCCCCGAAAAAATTAATGAGGAATCAAGAAAACGATTATTCCATGATTATTGGGGAATGGCTTCGCTGATCAGACAAAGAGAATATATCGCGCGTAATATAGAAGAGATCCATCCAAAGTATCAATACAAGAAAGCAGATTCGACTAGAAAGTTAAAAAGTGCGTTCTATTTTGATGTCAATGGTACTAAAAGCAAAATATGTAAAACATTTTTTAAAAATACATTAAATATAACAGATAGATGTATCAGAACAGTTATTGAGAAGAAAAATAATATGACTGGTATACTAGAAGGTGAACAAAGAGGTAAACATGGAAAACATCGGAAAGTGCCAATTGACTTGACAGAAGGAGTAAAACGTCACATCAATAGTATACCTCGAATTGAAAGTCATTATTTGCGGAAACAAACAACGAGGGAATATATAGATGGCGGAAAAACCTTAACAGAAATTTATTTTGATTACAAAGAAGACTGTATACAACAAAGATCGCCCTATGTAATGATACACACATATCGAAAAATATTTAACGAGGAGTTTAATATTGGGTTTTTTGCACCAAAGAAGGATCAATGTGAGCAATGTACTAAATACAAGCTTGCTGAAGGTTGTGAAAAAGTTGCACAAAAAGAAAATTATGAGCGACATTTGGCTGAAAAAGAAAAGAGTCGCGAGGAAAAGGCTAATGATAAAGAGAAGGTATCGCACAGTTTTATTGTGGCATGTTATGACTTGCAAGCAGTAATGCCAGTTCCAAATGGTGAGGTATCAACTTTTTATTACAAGTCTAAAGTAAATTGCTTAAATTTCACTATTTCTGAACTCAAACAGGACAAAACTGAATGCTTCTTTTGGGATGAAACACAAGGAAATCGCGGAGCTAATGAGATAGGTAGTTGTATTTTAAAGTATCTACAGAAAAAGTCGCTAACTGCTGATGAAGAATTGAATGTCATCTTTTATTCTGATAACTGTTGTGGACAGCAAAAAAACCAGTTCATTATTGGGATGTACATACATGCTGTCTTAAATTTAAAAATAAAATCTATTACCCACAAATTTCTAATACGTGGTCATACTCAAAACGAAGGAGACGCTGTACATTCTTTGATTGAAAAACAAGTCAAAAGATGTCTTAAGTCAGGACCAATATACGTACCTTCGCAATATATTTTTGCTATTCGAAGCGCAAAAAAAAGAGGGACACCTTTCGTTGTAAATGAAATGAGCTATGGCGATTTCTTGGACATAAAACAATTACCGGTTCCGAGGCTGAATAAGAGCGTAGACGGCCAAGTTGTAAAACTGTCTAATTTAAAAGTAATCAAAGTTGAGAAAAACGAACATGAAGACATAAAAATTAGCTACAAAACATCTTACTTTGATGATTTTAAAGAGCTTGACTTAAATAAAAGATCCAATAGAAATAGTCGTCCTTCAGAAATCAAACCTCTGTATCAGCGTAAATTGGATATATCACAGAGAAAGAAAGATGATGTAAGAAGTCTTATTGATGCTGGCTTAATTCCCAATTATTACAAATCCTATTATCAAAGTATGTTTGAATAATATTTAAGTTTTTTAATTATTTTGAGTTCAAGAAAATGTTAAGTTTCATTAAGTATTAATAACAGTTTGTTCACTTTTATCAAATAAACAATTTTTCTTTTTAATATGACACAATTTCGTTTTATTTTTCTCTTTTTTTATCATAAGGTAAATATTAACTTGACTTTTTATTCTAATGATCAGAACTTTTATGTAAAACAAAAGTGGCACTATAAGGAATTTTTTTTAAAGATTTTTTTCTAAATTAGTAGTTACATTATTAATTTGCCTTCTTCGGTAGAAGCTAACTGTGCTTTAATCAAACTGTTGAATAACATTAATTATAGTATTTAATTCGGTTATTTTAGTTCAATATCCATTACAGAACTTTTCGAAAAACTTTAAACGGTCATACTGAAATATTTAGTTTTTGGGATAATGCCACTTTTGTTTTCAAGGTGCGATATGTTGCTATAAAATTTGAGATCTCTGCGTGGAGAAGTTTAATATTCTCGTATCACTCTCTTAATATTCATACTTAAAATGTTTATACAATACCTAAGGATATCTTAAAAATTATTTAACTGCCGATTAATCAGGAAAATAGTTGTTACAAGGACATAAAAATTTAAATATTTATACATAAATTACATAAGTTTTGATAAAGATTATAAACAGCCAATAGGTTCTAATAAATATCAGTACATCCTATTAAAATAAGATAAGGAACGAATGTTTGAATAATTTAAAAAAAATGCATTTTAAATATGAGTTTCGGTCATGCATAAATACATACATATACAAAGTTATAAATGGGAAACTAACTCGTGGCATTTTAAGTGATTGAAATCATCATGTATAATATTGGCATAAATGCTTTTTCGCAAGCAGCACATGCTAGTAAAATCATTCTACAGATAATACACTAGATTAGATTAGATACAATAGATACAATACAATAGATTAGATCTATTTACCGCAGGACAAAAAAATATGGACACCCACACATAAAAAACGCTAAAATTAATTTTATAAGATCACCGGTTTCTCCAATATTTAGCTATGCCTCTAAAAAGTGGACCATTTGAACAGAAGATAGGAAAAGAATCGATGTATTTGAGATGTGGTATTGGAGAAGAATGCTTCTGATTATTTGGATTACTAGAAGAACAAATACCTCTTGCAGAGTTTAACAAGCCACAACATCTCTGCAGTTCCAAATATTTCAAAAAATAATAGCATTCTTTAGAGAGACCAAGTAAAAAGCAATACCATCCCTGAAAGGCATAATTGACAATCATTTTGGTAACAGGTAATTTTGCCTCTATCGTATAACGATTGAATGATTCCCTTTTTAACATCGATACTGTGGTTCGATTTGTAATTTAGATATTTGTTGGTGTGTGTTGGTTTTCTATACACATCAGTCTCATATCCTTCTTTGAGATTAAAACATCCAGGAAAGGTAGTGTCTTATTAAGTTCCTTTTCCATGGTAAATATTATTGTCTTTTCTTTATCGTTTATATCATTCAGGAATGTGTCCAACAACTTGAAAATACATCATCTACATATCTCTACCATACTGTGGGTTTTAAATTAAAAGGGCTTTTTGTTAAAGTCCAGGTTTCTGAACCATATGTTAGAACTAGGCGTATTATTGTTTTGTAGAGTTTTACTTTTGTATTTCTTGATATAACTGTACATTTAAAAAGGAGATTAAGCCCAAATTAGTATCTATAAGCCGTGGTAGTGGCATTTTCAGTATTGACGAGCGTTCCCAGGTATACAAATTCGTTAACTGCTTCGATGACGTCGTTTTATATAACAAGTGGCCGTCGTATTTGTGGTTGCGGATCTATTTTTATGTATTTCGTTTTATTAATGTTTATTATTAAACCCATCTTTGTAGCCGCTTCCTTTAGTGCTACATACGCCTCTCGTGCTGCGTTCTCCGTTCTCCCAACAATATTGATACCATCAGCATATGCTAGGATTTGCACATATTTGTTATATATTGAACCGGTAGTTGTGATTCGTGACGTACGTATTACTTTTTCCAGAGCTAGATTGAATAGTACACAGGAGAGTTCCCCCTGGATTCGTACTCTGCATTCAAGTTTTTCAAGGGTTAGTTTGGTTAGACTTACCAACTGATTTGATACTCCTAGGTCTATCATTGCTCTAAACAATTATCTTTTATTTACAGAGTCGTAGGCTGCCTTGTAGTCTATAAATATGTGGTGCGTGTCTACACCGTTTTCCAGTGTTTTCTCTAGAATTTGTCTCAGGGTTGAAATCTGATGAATTGTTGATTTACCACCTCTGAAACCGGCCTGGTATTGTCCTATTATTCGCTCTGGATATGGTGCCATACGATGGCATAGTATATTGGAGAATAATTTGTATGCTGAATTTAAAAGCGTAATTCCCCAATAGTTAGAGCATTCAAAGGTATCTCCCTTTTTGTGTATGGTGCAAGTATTCCAATATTTCAATCACTGGGAAGGGACTTCTGTATGCATATTTCTTTTATAAGCTGCTGTAGCGGTATTATGATATCGTGGCTACCTTCTTTATATAATTCCGCTGGTAGATTATCTATTTCGGGTGATTTGTTTCTGGCTAGTTTGTTTACATCGTCTTAAAACTTCCATAATCGTTGGTAGATTCTCCTCCCTCTCGTCTGCTCCGCTTACCTCACAGCTTTCGTCTTCCTGGTTTTCTTCTGCTTCCTCTATATTAAGAGTTCGTCTGTTCTTGTTGTTAATAGATCGCCATTTAAACTTCTACATTGATTTGTGTTTGCCTTGAAATATTTTCTGTTGATGTTAACTTTCTTATAGAATATTCTGAATTCTTTCTCTCGGTTAAGGTTTTCTATATTTTGAAGTTCCTTTTTTAAGTGGTTTCGTTTCTTCATTCTGTGTATTTTCTTTTCTTCTCTTCTCTTTTCTTTGTCTGGTAAGTCTCTACAGTCTACACTCGGCGGGTAAGAATTTTTGCATAAGCTTCATTTTTTTCTGTGTTGCGTCTTTACATTTAACGTCAAACCAGTAATTTTTTCGGGTGCAAGTTTCTGTTCCTATTTCATCTTGTGCTGCTGACTCAATATCTTCCTTTATCGTGTTCCAGTAGGAGTTTATATCTCTCTAGTCTTCTTCGCTTGGACTTTGATTTCTTAACCTATTGGTAATATTTTTCCAGTACTGTTTTGCAGCAGTTGCATCTCTCAGCTTCTGTATATTCCATTTCTTTGTATCTATTGTTTTTTCTTTGTTGGAATTTGAAATTCTAGCCCTTAGTGTTGAGATCACTAAACAGTGGTCTGAGTCTACAAAAATGATCTTCAAGTGAAAACAGCTTTAGCTTCTTCGAAAGCGTATAACTTGTATATAATATATAAGTTTTAAAACTGAGTTTCTGTTTATACATTAGTTTCTTAGGTAATTGTAACCCTCAGTTTGGTATATTCCAATCTCAACTTTTAGTCGGTAGTCAAATATGCGATGGTATGTAAAACCTGACCATACAATAAATCTCTTTAAAGCATAATTAAATAATTGCTTTATACCTACGATCTGCCTACAACCATAATTGTTTTAACGACCAGCGATGGTAATAAAATCAGCAAATACGCGATCGGCGCTACTTAAACAAAAGCTAAGTACAAGCAATAAACTTTTAACGACCAACCAAATACTTTTTACCTCAATAAGTCCATAAAATCGATTAAATGCTTTGTATAACAATGAATACACTTTTAACGTAATTCTACAGGTAGCACGCTTGCATATTTTTGTACTTGTCTTCAAATGCCGGCATAAATTGAGTAAAGAAGTTAAGGCTTACAATATTGCTACACCTGAATGTAAATTAGGATATTCTAAAACTGTTATTTTTTTGTGGCATGCTAAGTTCAATATTGTTTCATATGGGATAAAACCACAATTGATTGTAGTGGGAATTATTTTTTAGATTTGATAGTGAAACTTTGAACTTAGTTCAAAAAGCTATAGCAGGGATGAAGCATGGAAAAGCAAGTGGACCAGAGGGAGTAACTACGGAATTAATAAAGAATGGCTCAGAGAAATTACACAGAATGATCACGGTGATATTTAACGAATATATTAATGGACATCTAACACCAGATGAATGGAAAACAGCATATATGACCCCAATATATAAAAAAGGTGACAGGAGAAATTGTAAATACTATAGAGGGATATCGGTCACAAGTTCAATGAGTCGACTCTACGGTCGAATACTACGGGACCTGATAGAGGAAGATTATCATTCGTCTGTAGACGAAGAACAAGGAGGATTTAGAGCAGGTCGTTCATGTACAGATAACATCTTCTGTCTTAAACAAATTATAGACAAGAAAATTGTGACAAATAGAGAGTTACATGACTTTTGTAGATCTTGAGAAATCATATGATGCAGTCCCGCTAAATAAAATATGGGAAGTCCTGGAAAAAAACAATGGAAAAGGAAAGTCGAAGGAATGGGTATACAATTGAACGATCAGGATTACATATATACTTTACAGTTTGCAGATGATCAGGTGGTGATCTCAAATGACAAGGACGACATGAAATACATGCTTAGAAAACTAATTGAGGAATACCAGAAGTGAGGATTAAATATCAATTTAGAAAAGACAAAATACCTCCCAACTGGAGCTGAAGCAGAACAACTCGATATCAATGACAATCAAAAAATAAATCCATGTGACGAATATAAATACCTGGGCGTCATCTTCGACCGTAGTGGAAAAGATGAACGAGAAATAGAACATCGAATTGTACAAGCACGAGAAAATGGAACATCTATGAGACAATGATTAAAACTAGCCTACTTTATGGAGCTGAGACATGGAGAATAACCAAGAAGTATAAGAAAAAGGTCGAAGCCACGGAAATTGATGCCATCAGAAGATCGATAAGAATATCAAGAGCCGACAGAATACGGAATGAAGTGATAAAACATGGACGTATTAACATAGATAGACACAGCAATAAGATACCTTTAACACACAATGTTTTGAAGCTTCGATAGAATGTGATGCTTCCAAAATGAGCATAAGCGTGCTTGAATTTTTACTCGCGGGTAATTATTCAGATTTTAAAAATTGGAAGTAGTAATAATGTATAAAAACACGTTCAAAGAATTTAAAAAAACGAGAGTTTAACTATTAACAAATCACGTCTTTATAGATAAATTAAAATACAATTTTATTTGCTTTAAAATAATACAATAAAATATAGTTGAATTTAAGTTAATTTTTAATAGGTATCAAAATAATGCTATAATAAAAAATCTTTATGTTTTCTCCTAAATTTGCTACCAAAAGTTTTATTCATTTCACTAATTTATTTGCATCTATGAGAAATATTAAATTAAAAAGGTACTAAATAGATCTCTTTTAATCAGATGATGTCTACTTACAATTTAAAAATGTCTACTGATTTCATGAACTTATATCTTATTTAATACATTAATGAACATGAATAAACCCAATGGTACGCCTATTAAAATGTAAACAAACACGCTTCCTCATTTCCTCATCTTAAATAATGTAAATTTTATGTACTTACAAATGAAATGCGAGATCGGGATGTAAATATTTCGTTTATTTTATTTCACTTTTCACAAATATCACTCAAAATACAGCCAAAATATCGAAAAACAACTTTTACTAAAAAGTAAACAAACATGGAACAGCATTTGAAGTTTGACGTAGATCTATAAGACAGAGAAATGTAAACAACCGTTGCCATTTATAAATAGTTTTCAGTGCTTCTACATATAAAATAATTGATTGATATCTAAATTATACGTTATTATTAAATGATAATGCACACTATGTGCACACTTTATATTTTAATTACAATTAAATATATTAATCTAACCAATAAATTATTATTTTGGTTTGATAGCACCTGTAGAGTATAAAATACGGAGTAATATTTTCAGCGACTCGCGAATAAGAAATTTTAAAACAAAACGTGTTTAAAAAAAAAAAAAAATTTATGTAAATAACTGAGTCCATCTGTGTTTATACGTCCATGTGATAAAACAACAAATGGGTATAGAGGGCACTATAGTTGAGGATATTGAGAGAAAACAGCTCATATGGCATGGGCATGTGAGCCGAACGGGGGACGAAAGATTGCCTAAAAAAACGATGATGTGGCAACCCCCAGAGAAGAGGAAACGAGGAAGACCACCACAGAGCTGGAACCTGGGAGTTGGGAAAGCGATTAGCGCTCGAAATCTGGACGAAGACCTAACTCAAGACAGAATACAGTGGCGTTTGGGAGTCGGACAACGTCGTAAGACGTTATAAAACCCTTACTATTCATTCTACCCGTTTTGGTAGAATACCCTTCTCTAAAGCCGAATTGGAATGATGGGATGATGTTATGTTCGGTGGTAAAGTCAACGAGTCTCTCTATAAGGATCCTCTCGAAGACATTAGCAACAATGTTAATGAGTGATATCGGCCTGAAAGAGTACAAATCGGCACGGTTTTTCCCTTTTTTAAGAGCATGATTGTAT
Organism: Diabrotica balteata; assembly: GCA_918026665.1. Taxonomy (NCBI): domain Eukaryota; kingdom Metazoa; phylum Arthropoda; class Insecta; order Coleoptera; family Chrysomelidae; genus Diabrotica; species Diabrotica balteata. The sequence goes on from OU898284.1 coordinate 5,179,670, forward strand.
TGGCTACTTTCCACGGAGATGGAAAGTAGCAGAGTTTGAGGGTGGCAGTGATTATATTCGTCAGGTAGAGTGACACTCGGTGGAAGTTGTTTCACGCAGTTTCTGGCAGTCTTGTCAGGTCCTGGTGAGTTCGATTTGCCGATTTGGCAAAAATAATTGAAAGTTTGTTTGTTGAGATTAGGGTGTTTTATAGGTTGATTAAGGCGTCGGCCTTCTGTTGATTTGAATTGATGATTTGGTTGTTCACCACAAGGTGAGAAGGGTTATTGGTTTTCTGTTTGGTTAGGCATTTGAGTTTGTGCCAGAACTCTCGATCGTCGCGATGATCAAAACTAGAAGTGGCCGCAAGCCATTGTCTGGCTTGCAGTTTATTCACCTGTAGTTTAATCACCGCAGACAGGCGGTTTTATTCTCTTTTAATTAGGGGGTTGCGGGTACGTTGACACATTGGACACATTTAGACACCAATGTGTCTAAAACGTAGAGTTTATGACAAATGTATCTTGCCTGTAACTACATATGGACTGGAGACTGTGGCCTTCACAAAGAAAACCTTAGAGCAGCTCAGTACAACCCAAAGAGTAATGGAGAGGGCCATGCTAGGGATTAGTTTGAGAGACAGGATTCGAAATAACGTCATTCGTGAAAGAACAAAAATTACTGATGTCTCAGAACGTATTGCAAGGCTCAAGTGGCAATGGGTCGGACACGTTGCCCGAGATAATCCCGAAAAATGGACACAAAGATTAACAAACTGGAGACCAAGAGAGAACAGGCGAGGAGTAGGCAGACCGCAGAAGAGGTGGACAGACGATATCGAACAAGTCGCGGGCAAGCAGTGGATGACAATTGCCAAAAGTAGAAATCGATGGAAGCAAATGGATGAGGCCTATGTCCAGCAGTGGACGAACACAGGCTGAAGAAGAAGAAGGGTACGTTGAAACTGACGGTGGAGTCGTCTCTTTTGTTTGATTTTATTAATGATATATTAAGGTAGAGGTGGTTTACTAGGGTTGATAACTCTATTGGGGACTGATATATCAACTGCTTGATTTAAATAGTTAAACAGTTTTCGGACATTATTATATCTAATATAAAGCAATGCCGGAAACATCTAATTTCTTCTTCGACGACATTGCTCACCGACTAATAAATACTTCTTAAAGTCGTCTGTTTTTATCACCATCAAACTTTACGGGTTTTTAATAAAATCAGGTCAGCGACAGATAGTATACCGAGAACAAGTTTTTCGACTAAATGTTATCTCGATATTCTTAAAATGAATTAATTTGTGGCCGGATACGCGATGTATCTAAATGAAGGTGGGTTCCGCCAAGTAGTTGTTTCTTAAATTGAAGAAAAAATCCTGTCGAACAGGATATTGTTCAAAAAGAAAAATAACCAAAAGTTGTTAAACATTTTTGCTAAAAGAGAACAAAAAAAGACCGGGAGACATTCTGGAGCCAAATTTTATTATAATTTTTATTACACTTCATTTTCTTCAACAGTTGACTAAAACAGGATTTTCAGTTGAGTACGTTAACATAATATTACACAAGATAGATATGATAGAAAAGTAGCTAATTTTGAAATGTAAATAATACACTGTAAAATACAACATTGTTTTTAATTTCCACTGAATATACTTAACTTGACATAGTTCGCTAAAACCTCGGCTTAGGAGAATTAATTATATTCTTGTATATTAATCTTCTTAAAAACCATTCTTGTCTTTGACTCACGTAAAAAATCTCTTAAAGTCACTTTTATGGACCATTTTGCATGACATTCGATTCTGTTTTATCGCAGAAATTATGAAAAGCAACTGAGACTAAGGTTTACTAAGTGCTACGTATGGTCAGTGCTGCTATATGGCGTAGAACTCAAAATGAGGGATATAAACAGATTAGAAGCTTTCGAAATGTGGCTTTATCGCCGTATCCTAAAAATGCCATGGACAGCGAAAATGACAAATATAGATGTCCTTAAAAGAATAAACCAAGAACGCCAACTTTTCGAAACCATCAAGAAAAGGAAAACGGCGTATCTAGGTCACATCATGCGAAATGAAAAATACCAGTTCCTCCAACTTATAATCAAGGGTAAAATTGAAGGCAAGAGAAAAATGGGACGCAAGAAAATGTCCTGGCTCCGAAACATAAGGCAATGGACAGGGATTAACGACATACAATCTCTGATACATATTGCAAGAAACAGAGAATTAATGGAAAATGTGATCGGTAACATCCATTAGTGGATTTGCATCTGAAGAAGAAGAACGAAAAAACCAGGTAAGTACACGTTATGAATCTTCGCTTAGGCTCTATACGTTTTCAAGGTATGGGATTTCTTTTAGCCTTCTTAGCCTTCCATTCTTCTTCTTGGCCCAAGCCTACCAGCAAATTACAAGTTTCATGGATAACAAACGATTATACGAGATACTTTATGTAGCAAACGTGTAGAGGTTAGCTGTGCCTAGATCCTTACATATAGACTAGGCGGCATCTGTAGAAATTCAGACCATAATGAAAATTTTCCATAGGAAGCTATTTTTTGCTGGAATCCCTTCAGGATACGCCCAGTATCAATAATCGCGATATGCGCCAGTCGCAAACCCTGTGCTAAATTTTTTATTTAACAAAATCTGAAAACAATTGAAAATTTCTCATTTTTTTGCTCTTACTTTCATTTATAAATCGAAAAATATTGATCATAGAGAAAAAATTATAAGAAATTAAAAGTTTCGTTATTCAATTTTACACAATATTTCGTTAGCAATAATTGAAAAAAAAAAAAAGAACAAAACAATGAAGTTAAGCCTTTAAATGTTTTCGACTTTCTAAACTTGACTTACAAGTTCCATATTCCGCCTAGAAAAACTTTTTAATATGTTTAAAACGTGTGCTAAATTTTGTTAAGATCGGTCGGATAGGTTTTGCATACTAATTTAGCAATCCAGCCTACTGGAACAATATTGCAAATTTTCAAATTCATAGTAGGTCCTAAATAAGGCGCTTCATGGCAACATCCATAAGAAAGACAAATAAAAAACCGTTTTCTCGTAAAATGTCGTTCGGAATGGATGAGAGGTGGTGGTGAGGGACATTCACTTCAAATGTGAATCGGCGAGTATCAAGTAGGGGATCATCAGTTTGTTTAATTTCGGGTTTTGAAATAAAAACAAATAGTAAAGTGCTCCAAAATCTGTAAGGGCTTGTATTGAAGGCTTGTATGTTATACAAGTAATTGCATTTTTTCTTCATTTTTTTGAGCTTGCAATTTATACATTAAAGTAAATTGTTACTTTTAGTAAACAAATATGTATTTATAAATTGTTAATAAATAATTTGAATTGTTAAAACGAAGAAAAGTTTTTTTTTGTAACAATTAAACATTTTAAAATAATTAACATTAAAAATAATTTATTTCTGCAGTTTTATCATAATAATGACATTATTTGATTTGAGAATATATTTTGATTCGAAAGTGACGTGTATATTGTATATTGACGTGTTATTATACTGCTGTGTAATGCTCGAAACTGGTTTTTTTTTGAGCTTGCAATTTATACATTGAAGTAAATTGTTACTTTTAGTAAACATATGTATTTATAAATTGTTAATAAATAATTTAAATTGTTAAAACAAAGGCGAATGAAAACAAAAATTCTTTTCATAAATAAACTTTATTTTTACCCAATCTTCAATAATTTTTTTTAAGTCTTTTTCTTTTTTTGGAAGGACAAGAATCTTCAGGTCTTATTTCTTCTTCAAAACCTTCATTTTCCATTTCAATATCTTCATCCTCGATCTGTTATTTTAATGTTTCTTCTTCTTTATTTGTAGCTTTATCTTGTGCCTCCAAAAAATCTAAGGAATCCATTGACTCCATATCCATATCTCGTATCAACTTCTTCCAATATTTTACTGTGATCAATATTTTTACATGTTTGACCATTGCAGTGAAGACAATAGTCAGAACATTTGAGACCATGTTTGATACAACTGCATGTTTTTGTACAAAGTTTTTTACATTTGCAACTAATATTTCTGAATAATGAGTCAGGTAGTAATACTTGCTCAGTTTGTATTGGTTCAAGACCATTTATTTTTTTTATATTTTTATATTTAGACCAGGTTATTTCCAAGCCACTGCTGTACTTGGAAATATACACGAAGCGAGTGTTGCTCAGCTGCAGATTGTGTAGGTGGCAGCATGGACAATTGAAAATTTTTATTTTTGCAACCTTTTTTAAAGCACAAGTAGCGAATTCATCAGAATTTATTAACAATTTATAAATACATATTTGTTAACTAAAAGTAACAATTTACTTCAATGAATAAATTGCAAGCTCAAAAAAAGGAAGAAAAAATGCAATTACTTGTATAACATACAAGCCTTCAAGACAAGCCTTTACAGATTTTGGAGCACTTTACTTTTGTTTTTATTTCAAAACCCGAAATTAAACAAACTGATGGTCCCCTACTTGATACTCGCCGATTCACATTTGAAGTGAATTTTTTATTTATCTTTTTTATGGATGTTGCCATAAAGCGCATTAAGTTAAACTTTTCATATAAAAAGTATTTGGCAAGACGAGGGTATTTGTTTAAAAACGAGCCCTCTATCACTTATGGTTACATGGCAAATGTATGCCAACTTTGACCTTCAATATCTCGGCAACCAGTAAGCCGAATATATCCTTTTGTTTTTTAAAAGAAGCGTCTTTTAATGTTCTTTAAGTGAATACATTTTGAAATTCATATGTTTAAAGCTCGTAAAGTTATTTAATTTGTTTATAGGCCTAAAAATTGTTCATAACTATAAAAAAAATTTTAGGCTCTCCTAGAAAACCGATTTGAATTTTTCAAAAAGCGTTTGAAAGTTTACGACTTCCTTTATATGTAAAAAAAATGCAACTATCTGAGAGCTTTATTTAGGGCCTACTAGGAATTTGAAAATTTGCGATTTTTTTCCAGTAGGCTGGATTGCAAAATTATTATGCAAAACCTATCCGACCGATCTTAACAAAATTTAGCACACGTTTTAAACATATTAAAAAGTTTTTCTAGGCGGAATATGGAACTTGTAAGTCAAGTTTAGAAAGTCAAAAACATTTAAACGATTAACTTCAATTTTTTGGTCTTTTTTTTCCAATTATTGCTATTTTTTCAACAATAACCATTAAATTTTTAATTTCTAGCTAACAAAATATGGTGTAAGATTAAATAACGAAACTTTTAACTTCCTATAATTTTTTCTCTAGGATCACTATTTTCCGAATTATAAATGAAAATAAGAGCAAAAAAATGAGAAATTTTCAATTGTTGTCAGATTTTGTTAAATAAAAAATTTAGCACAGGGTTTGCGACTGGCGCATATCGTGATTATCGATACTGGACGTATCCTGAAGGGATTCCAGCAAAAAAATAGCTTCCTATGGAAAATGTCCAATCCAAAACAGATCATGCCTAGACTAATAGGAGAAGGTATCGTTGTAGAATGAGATTGACAAACTATAGAAAACCAATCCTCCCCTGTCATTGTGGAGTTTAGTGTATTATTGTTCAGTATGTTCTTTGGTTTTGTAGTGTGCTTTTATCTTATTTTTTGTATTTATGTTTGTGTTTTTGTATAAGTTAAGTTGGGTTGCTGACGAGTGAGTGCCCTTAGGGTGTTTGGTAGAGTAATGTACTGTTTGTGTTGTATGTGGTTAGTAGCAGTTATAACTACGGATTTGTGTAAATGTTTGGTTAACGGAATTATTGGAAGTGGATGTAGTATGGTATATTCATATAGAAGGTAAAAAAATTCATTGAGAGGACGGATTATATCATTCCTCTTTTTAGAGAAGTGAAAGTGAAGTGAAGTGGATAAAGGATATCATGTTGGACATGAGATCTTAGTACTGAACTTGTTTTGATCTAGTTACTAATTATGTTTGTTTGGGGATGGTTGGTTGTGGCTTTTTTCTTTGAGCATCTGATTGAGAATTCAGGACGTTTTCTTTAGCTGTTATAACATTTTTGAGCATTTGCCGTAAGGTAAGCACTCTATTTATGCTGTTGTCTGCATTTTTTACAAGAAGTGCAATTTTGGAAACATTCTATATTAAGATGCCCACTTTCGCAACATCTCGTGCAGTACTTTAGATGAATAGCAACAGTATTGTTTGATCTAGGGATCTCACAATTTAATTTTTCTCCATCAATCCTGGTACCATTTAAGCATCAGCGAACTGAGTTTGTGAAATCTGTGATGAAAGGAGTGAGATTATTATTAAAGCCGGCAATGATTCGAACTATTTTGTTAACTGGAAAGTTGATCTCAAATAAGTTATTCTCGATGACTTTTATGGAGAGATTTTTGTCTACACCGGCAATGACAAAATGGAATTTGTTCTGAAGATGTATTGGAGTGGAAATTAGATTATTATTGATCGAATGAGGACCACAATGGAATATGGATATACTATTATCTTCAGTGATTTGACATGGAAAATGTGACATCTTATTGATAAAATGTTCGAAGTAAAGCTGCCTTTTCATTGAGGAAGACTTTTGTGAGTTTAAATTGTTTGGAAGAAGATTGTTGGTTTTAATAAATTGATAGAATAATTGCTGTCGGAAAATGTTTTAAGGAATTTCGTCGATACTGTATTGTAAGGGCGGGTTGATGTAGGTTGTGTGTTGTTTTTAGAAGGTGTATTATTCTGGGTTAAGGATGAGGTGAAGGTTGTCAGGTATTGTTTTTTCTGTTTGGTGCGGTTTGAGTTGTAGGAGAGTTGGAAAGTGGGGAGGGTGGTCGGGGTAAGAAATGGGTGGCAGTGGTTTGGTTTTGTTGTGTGTATGAAGAGTTATGGTGGTTTTATGGTGTGGATGGTTGTTTATGTGATGTTGTTAATGTTGTTGGTGGGTGTGAGACAAAGTCTATTAATTTTTGTTTGGGTATGTCTATGCAGCTATTGTCTGTGCAGGATCTAAGGTCGTCATTCCATTCATGGATATGAGTGATTGGACCATTGGTATATGGGACTGTTTTTGTTCTTAAGACTAGACATGTAGGTGGAAAGGAATATCTTCTAGTAGGTTCTGGAACTTAAAAATAGGATTCTGGATAGTCTTCTTTGGTAGGAGAGCTTTTTAGGAATTTATGTCATGTAGTATTTGTGTATGTATTAGTGCATGTGTTCTGTTGGGTTAAGGGGTAGATTGGACATGTTTTGGTCAGAAATGAGAGATAGGCATAAACAACGTATAATGTAAGAGCCGTTAATGTATTATAAAGAGATAATCAAGAAGACGTTCGGGTAAAATTATGAAATAAATTCATTTTTTTAGAGAATATGCGACCTTGGAGACCCGATATCCCAAAACCGGTCGATTCTTATTTTTGAGCTCTCCATACGGATGATCGCGAGTTATATTCATTTTAAAAATCAAATTCATTTTACAACGACTGTTTCCGGATGATTTGTCTCCAAAGTCACCTATTCTAGAAGATACAAAAAAATTTATTCCATAATTTTGTGCCCCCTGTATCTTCTTCTCTACTTCAAGTGCCCTGTCCATTGCGAACGTTGGCAATTAACATGGCAATTCTGATCTTGTTTGCTGCGCTTCTGAATAGTTCGACCAATGTGAGCCCGAACCACTTCCGCAGATTTTGGAGCCACGAGTGTCTTCTCCTGCCTGGCCCTCGCTTACTGTCTATTTTTCCCTGGACAATCAATTGTAGCAGACGGTACTTCGTGTCTCAATATGTGGCCTAAATATTCAAGCTTTCTTTGTTTAATTGTATTCACGATTTCTTTCTCCTTTCCGATTCTTTGAAGTACCCCTATGTTGGTGATATGTTGGTGATATGTTGCACATTTCGAATGCTTCTAGTTTTCTCGTGAGCGTCTCCGTCAGCGTCCAGGCCTCCACACCATACAGCAAGATCGGAAAAATGTAGCATTTAACTAGACGTAGTTTTAGGGGAAGAGACAAATCCTTGCTTATGAGGAGCTTTTCCATATTGCTAAATGCTGCTCTAACTCGTTCTATTCTCGCCTTAATGCCCCCTGTATATATATGCCCCCTGTATATATAAGCATTAACAAATATATGAGTAAATGTAGCATTTAAACAAATTAAAACATTTTTAATTAAAAAAACATGCCTAAAATCAATATTCAGTAGATCTTAAAGTGGGTCGATATGGCCCAAACTTGTAGCATTTTTATTTACTTGTGCAAGAAGAGGGCAGTATGTGATAAACTCGCATATCAGAGATAAAATATCGGAATATGATAGACAGTGTGTTCGGAACGCATGACCTCCTATCTGTAAAGACATATTTCGATGACTCTTGACCGGTAACATAAATAACATGATATATCACAAACTTGAACCTATAAATATTATTGATATTTACTGAGGACGTTCTAATATTATATAGCAGCGGTAGTACTTTGTAGAGCATCATTTCCATAAATAATGAAATCGGATAAAGAGTTTTGTATTGTCGTTGTGCTCATATATCTTAGTATTCTTTTTAAACAATTACCAGAGTGGGTGAGTTATTGCTGTAATAAATACTACTAAACAATCGAATGCAGGTTATTGCTAATGCATGATATATGAGTGTAAATTGACTTGGCAATTGAATTAAAATATAGATTTGTTGCCTTCTGTCTAGAGTATCTGTAGTAGTAAATAAAAAAACAGGTAAAGAAGAACCAAATTACAAAAAACAAAGGTTTAAAAAGGACTAAAAATAAAATGATAATGGTAGTACTTACACTTTACGCACTTAAATAAATAGAAGATATATATATATATATATATATATATATATATATATATATATATATATATATATATAAGTGCTATGCTAAGGTCCGTACTTTTATATAGTGCAGAAGTGTGGACGCTAAAAGTATCGATCATGAACAAAATTGAAGCATTGTAAATGTGGGTTAGGATACTGACGAATGCTGAAGATACCTTTGACAGCAAGGAAAACTAATAAAGAAGTACTAAGAAGCGTCAACAAAGATAAAGAACTGCTAAAGACTGTTAAAAATCTAAAAATGTCTTATCTGGGACATCTAGTAAGGGGAAATCTTCATCTTTAGATTACGAGTACTTCTATATAGTATTAGTATTATGCATTGTAAAAATGTAAAGATATTTATATATTTTAAATTTAACGACCAAAAAACAAACTCACTGTCCGGATGCGGACCGCGGTCCGCCATTTGGTGACCCCTGGTATATGATAGTACAGGGGTGCTCAAACGGTCGATCGCGAGTGCTTTTTGGGTAGATCTCGAGAAGAAAAAAAATTTTAATAAGTAGGTAGGTAACTAAACTACTGTCAGCAGAGTTAAACGTTTTTATTAATACTGAACTATACAAATACATAGAATGCTTGACTAAGCATCATTGCAATTCAAAGAAGTGGGGACAACAAAATACTGTCCACACAGCATATTTTATATTTACATATATTAACTAATTATTTTATTAATTCAATATTTATTATAATTATTAAACAAATTTGAGATAATATTCTATCAACTACAAAAATGTATTACGTAATAAAATAACACTGCTTGCGGCAAAAGGTGGCTTTATCAAAGGAACGCGCGGCACTTGTCAAAGAAAAGCCGTGTTGTTTCTAGACGAGAGACAGTACATTCTAGTTTTGGGCGGCGCGTTTTACGGGAACATTCTAGACTTTCGTTCACGCCGATATAAATGTTGCGCCTGTAGGAATTGGAGTTATTCTGAATTGTAACTTCATAGCGATCCTACGCCGATACAAAGTTTATTATTAAATAGTGGAAAATGAGTGCAGTGAAGAAATCTAAAACGTATAATTTTAATAAGGATTGGGAGGAAGAATTTTTCTTTTCTATGGTGAAGGATATGAATATCATGGACAGCAAGGATCACGAACAAGGAAGTTCTAGGAAAAATGAAGAAGGAACCAGAGATTGTGTTTACGATCAAACGCATAAAATTGCAATATCTGGGACACGTTATGAGAAATCAGCACCGTTACTCCCTGCTACAGTCTATATTGCAAGGTAAAGTCAAAGGTAAGCGAGGACCCGGTAGAAGGAGAATATCATGGCTGCGGAATTTAAGAACATGGTTTAAGAAAACCTCAACGGAGCTGTTTCGAGCCGCAGCGAGCAAGGTTATGATTGCCAATATGATTTCCAACATCCGAAACGGATAGGAACTAGAAGAAGAAGAAGATGGTGAAGGATAAGTGCATTTGTGTTATTTGTCTTATTTGTCGTGCGTAAGTTGCAATACCTAAGCGTGGTAACTTAGAGAGGTATCATAAAACGGTTCATAAAAACTATGAATAGGATTTTCCGCCACAGAGTGAATTAAGAAAACGAAAAGTAAGTGATTTGATATCTTGTTTGAAAAAAGAACAATCCATGTTCACAAGACCAGCCAAACAATCAAAAGCTGCTACGATCGCGTCATTTAAAATATCTCATATTTTGGCGAAACACAAGAAACCATTTGAAGATGGATCGGTGGTGAAGGAAGCATTTATTGAAGCGGGTGAGAGTTTATTTGGAGATTTTAAAAATAAAACAGAAATCATGTCTGCTATTAGAGAACTTCAGTTATCTCGTCCGACTGTCACAAGGCGTATTGAAGTCATGAGTCAAGACATCGCAGATAAACTAAAACATGATATCATGAAATGTACATACTTTTCTTTACAGTTCGACGAATCTATCGATATGACAGACACTGCCCAGCTGTGTATTTTTATTCGGATGGTATTCAATGACATGTTGGCTAAGGAAGAATTTTTGTCAATCATTCCTCTGAAGGGGAAGACCCGTGGCGAAGATATATATGACGTTTTCTTAAATTTTGTAAAAAACTACGAGCTACCAATATATAAATTAATGTGCATTACAACCGATGGAGTACCAGCAATGACTGGAAACAAAAACGGTTTTGTGGCATTGTGTCGAGCTAATGAAGAATTTCCTTCATTTTTTTCATTTCATTGCATTATACATCAACAAGTTTTGTGTTCAAAAGTTTTGAACACGGAGGAAATTATGGGCATTGCTTGAAACGGCGGCTCTTTCAGTTGCAGTTGGAAGATAGGGAGTCAGCTGAACACACCGATTTAGTTCTTCACACGGACGTCAGGTGGTTGAGTCGCAGAAAATTCCTAGAAAGGTTTCAAGAACTATTGCCCGAAATAACAGCTTTTCTAGACGAAAGAGGTGATGACACTCAGATTTTGAAAAACGAAAAATTGCTAAATGATTTGGCATTTTTGACTGACATCACAATGCACTTAAACACCGTTAACTTGGAGCTTCAAGGTAAAGGAAAAACTATTATTGAGATGATTAGCGCAGTAAACGCATTCAAAATAAATTGCAACTTATGATAGATCAACTGAAAAGAAAGGATCTGAAACATTTTCCGTCTTTGAAAGCAAGGATTCCTCAGTTGAATTATGATACGTATGAGGCTGAATTATCAAATATTTTGGTACAATTCGAAATGCGTTTTTATGATTGTAGTAAATTGGAAAATATAGCATCATTTATGAGTTATCCTTTTTCATGTAAAAACATTGAGGAATTAGCTACTGAAATAGCAAGTCAGCTTAATATGAACTTATGTTCTGTTGAAAATGAGTTGGTGAAGATTATATCAGATATACATCTCAAAGCTACAGTATCTGATACAAATTTCTGGCGTTTGATATCTGAAGATAAATATCCGAATGTAAGGCAAATCGCCCTTCAACTGATGGCATTTTTTGGGTTAACTTACTTGTGCGAGTCTGGATTTTCTGAAATGAAGATAATTAAGTCAAAATATTGCAATCGACTAACTGACGATCATATGATATCATGCTTGCGATGAGCACTCAGTGGTTACGTACCATCTTATGAAAAGTATGCTGAGGACATGCAGTGCCACGCTTCAACATCCAAAGCCACTCCTTAGTTAAGTTTAACACCATATGTAACTCTTTTGTTTTGTAACAAAAAATAAACTCGCAATTTTGAATAACTATGAGTTTTTTCATTGATATTGTAGAGAAGAACCTAACTTAACCTAACCCAAACTTTGACTAAAATAATGTACCTATATTGTGCAGAAAGCTAATATCTATATATGCTACGGTACGTCCTGCCTAGGTAGGTAGGGTGTATCGTGTATGTACGACAACCCTGCATCACACACACTTGCAGTCTCTCAGAGTCGATCGTAAGTAGTCTAAAAATATTGAGGTAGATCGCCAGCAGTTCAAGTTTGAGCACCCCTGTGATAGTAGATGTAACATAATATTAAATACCTTGTCTATTTGCTACCGCAATAAAAGGTTCGCAACTAAAGCATTCTACTCGTTTCATATTCGTGGAAGAAATAGTTCTGCGTGAGCTGCTCTAATCATTGGACCTGATTTATTTATGAAATCTGAAATGAATACTACATAAACGACCAAAAAATGTACCTATTTTAAATCACTTTTAGTACTCACTCCATTTTCGAAAGAAACACTATTAAACATTTTTATGGCTAGTAACCAGTCTTTTATTTTTCGATGAGTATCTTTTTTATTTGGCTCTCATTAAACGCTTTATGGGAATTTTATGGTTTAAGATTGTGGTAAATATTTTAGTAAACAAAAAGAATTAATTTAAACTATTTCGCAGTCATAAAATTGTTTTTATGTTTCCTGATATTGTTGCAGGAGCTAAATTTTAATACCTCTCACATTTAAAAAAAAAATAGCCGACTTTATGAACCCAAAATCACGTGTGGAAAAATTGTTAGCTGTGTTAAGCGTTTTATATTTATAAAGATAAGAAATTCCTTTTTCAAAAATTCACAACACTCTATAAAGTACTTAATAAAATACAATCAGACATTTACGTGAGAATGCACTATATCTGAACTGAATATATCTGAATTGCTTAATGGCAAATCTTTATTGTACCGCTTCTGGTGATGAAAACTAGTCAATAGAATTCTTAAATAAGAAACGATTTTAAGAAAATAAAGGAATACCATTAATCAGTAACACTTCGCCAATAAACAATCCTATAAGCTTGACTGAACTTATTGAAACTCTTAACTCCTTTAGAAATACTGATACAGCACCAGATAATATACATGTGCTTTTCCTACAGAACCTACATTAGCAGGTCAAGAAATATTATTTATTTATTTATTAAATTTGAAGCAGAATTCCATAGACCAATCTCCCTCACGAATGTAATGTGTAAATTGCTAAAAATGATCATTGCCAATCAACTCATGTGGTATATTGAACATAAACATCTTATTATTATACCCAAACAAAGTCGATTTAGAAAAAATAGATCAACATTACATAGATAGATAGATAGATGGTTTATTGGTAATAAATTAATACATGAGTATTTTTTACAAGTCAAATAAAATAAAGTAAATGTCAATATAGTTAATATGCACACATAAATATAAACACAAAATATAGATACATTGTTTTAAATTATACTGTTAACAATTACAACAAATTAAAATTGGAAGTAAAGTACTCCTCATATGTAAAAAAAGCATTCATTATAAGGTAACTCTTAATTTTTGCCTTAAACTGATGAAAATTAAGAGCCTGTATTCTAGCTGGCACTAAGTTGTAGAATTTTATGGCTAAATACCTTGAACCATTTCTGGATCTCTCAAGACGGCTAAATTCTGGTATAAGATTATTGTTAAATCTGGTGGGATAATTGTGAAAATCTACATGCGCATTGTATTGGATAAGATTTTTTTTAATGTGCAACAGAGACTGCATAATGTATACACAAGGTAAAGTTAAAATTTTTAAAATTCTAAAGGAGTTTCTATAGTTTGCTCTTTAAGAGAGCCCAGAGATAATACGAACACACTTTCTTTGTTGTGCAAGCACTTTGTCGATATGACAAGAGTGACCCCAGGAGAGAATAGCATATGTCAGATGAGAATGAAATTACTATGATAAGCTGTTAAAATAGTCCCTGGAAGTCACTTGTACAAGGTTCCTGAAGAGAAAAAGTTGTCGGGAAAGCTTTTTCGATAGATTAACTATATGTTGTTCCCAGGTTAATCCTGCATCCAAATATATCCCCAGAAACTTCGCTCCGGTTACACATTGTGGTAGAGCAAAATTTTCGACTTGTGTTATTTCTTAGAGTAAAATTAACACTTTGTGATTTAGAGTTGTTCAAAGAGAGACGGTTAGTTAAAAACCAAATAAATAAGTTTTTATCAGATGTTTGGTAATCAAGGGTGTCGAATTCAGAAAGTCGAAGAATGTGTCGAAGAATTCAGAACATAACTCAATATCATTGGAATCAGAAATTCACGAAGCATTTATATGCAATCAAGAATGTTTAGCCATATTCTTTAATGTATAAAACACTTTTGATAAAGTATAGCGCTATGACATTTTAACTAGACTCCACAATTGGAGTATTTATGGTAACATGTTCGCTTTTATTTCAAACTTTATACGGCAACGATATTTTCAAGTTCGAATCAATAACCATTTATCTGAATCTAAATTACACAAAAATGGAATTCCACAGGGCTCGAGTCTAAGCGTAGCGCTATTTTTAATTGCTATTAACAATGTTGTCGTACTGCAATGGCACAATTAAAATTTTTCTGTATACTGATGATCTGGCAATTCTAGCAAAAAACAAAACATATTATCTGCTTATAATCTTATTGCTGCAGCTCTTGTAACGAAATATTTATTGCCTACCCATGGGGTAGAAGATTGGGGTAGATATAAGGCAAGCAAAATAAACGCTACTTGTGCGAACGGCACTCAGGGTTTGCTAGGAGAGCTGGGGTCGTGGATAAGTAAACGGCAAAGGGGGGTGGAATGGGGCAACTACAAAAATATGAAACAAAAGGTCATGAATCTCTTGGAACAAATAAAGCAAAAAGAAACAGGAAACACCTAAACACTAAAAATTTAATATAGGGCGCCACTTGAGGTGCCTAATTATACCAAATAGTTCTACAAATACAGATGACAAAAAAAATAAACCATATAAATAGTTGTAAAATACACAAATATAAAGAAAAAACTTACATATTCATCTGTTTACAAAGAAGATTGCTACAAAATCTTTTAAAATGGCATAGAGGTTAACTTTCTTTAAAAATAAAATAAACTAAAATCAAAAAATAATAAGACGTGCTGTCATAAGTTACCAATAAATAAAAAAAAACTGAACACACACATTGTTAGCTAAAGTTAAACTCTAAAATTATTATAAATCCTTTAAATTTCAATGAAAGCAATTAGTGTTATTTAAAATAAAAGCTATTTTACTGTGAACACATAATGTTACCTTTTAATCCACAAACTGAAAAACTTTCAACTCTAAAACTCAAAACGAAACTCTCAACTGGAACAAAAGGAAACCATTTTCATACTAATGAACGAAGATCTGACGTAGATTGGGTTGTATCAAGCAGGCAAACGACAACAAAGATGGTGGGACATCCTATATACTGCTTCAAAATTCTACTATGTTCTGGTATACTACACAAATTATTTTCCACTGCTACACATTTCCACAAAAAGGGGTCAAAAACAGAAAACTACAAATTCGACGGTGAATTTGGATTCATACTGAGCCTACAGCGACCCAAGTAAGAATGACGCAATTCTCTTAAGAATTCGTTCATTAACTTGAAAATAAACAAACGCTGTAATAACAAAACACAACGAAAACGTAAAAGGTTCCATTTCTATGACGTACAAAAACTATAAGGCAATTTCGAATAAAACATTAAGAAATTGCCGAAGTACACATCTTTAAAATAATAAACAACTCTAAAATGGTTTTATTACTGGGCGACGCTGAAAAGAACGAAATATTATTTGGGTTTTAAATACGTACGAATAGGAAGGTACATTAAAAAAATATTCTGCGATTTCTCAAACATATATGAGGGGATTTCAATATATTACATATACGAGGGGATTTCAAAATATTTCAAGAATCAATGAATTGCAAATGCTACACTCTTAAGTCGATAGAATCGTGGCCTAGCAATATTGGGCTCCAGTTTTCCACCACAAAAAGCTATACAGTTTTCACGATAATCATATCCACAATAGCCCCCAAATCTATTTGTATACAATTCTCCTATAGAATATATAAAAGAGGTTTAAATCTTTGTAAGTAGGAATACTTAAAAAACCCTTAAAAGGGCTACATCAAAATAACAAACGTTTTCGGAATAATAATTCCATCATCAGGTTAAAAGCAGGTTAACATGCCAGAGCCACCAAAATATTAGGGTAAAATCCTTTACAGTAATTAAAGTTACCAAAGAATGTGCATATTATTGTTAAAAATGAATGATGTTTAATATTTTATTAGATTTTACTTCAGGTAACATATAACCGTGCCTTACGTGAGTACCAGCGTCCCGAGGGTAGACCTCTTCAAACGGACTTCAGCTGGTTACCAGCTGAATTAGATTAGGACACACTTCTACAACACATAAATACTTATTGAAGAGAAAAGAGGAACCAGTGTGTTTTGTTTGTGAATGTAAAGTGATAGTGATGCATATTTTGATTGACTGTCCAATATAGGTCCTCAGTTGAAAGGCTATATCACCAAATTCCAAAAACATTAAAAGATATTCAAGGAGAATCTAAATAGGTACCTGAATTGATAGAATTCTTGAAATCTATAACTTTTTTAATAAACATTAATTAGTATACATTATTATGTAATTGATATTTTGTATATGCCTATGTAAGTCTTTATCACTTTATGTATTTTTCTTATGCTTATAACCCTAAGGGGTTGAAGTAAAAGAAATACAAACAAAAATTACTTTTTATGTTGACCTTCAGTTTCAGGGGCTGTTTTGTCTTACTATCTTTGGTTTGCTTCCCAATACAATGTGCACTAAATTTCGTAAAGCCTAGTCAATGTCAAATGAATCTTTCCTAATATACAAAGTACTTCAAGATATAATTTATTATACACTCGATGTTGTAATTTTATTAGTTAAACATATAGTTGTTGACACTTTTGCAGTTAAAATCATTTAAAATAAATATTCCGCTTGGAATCTAAACTAAAAACTAACAAATATAATTAATATAAGTTTGAGTTGATAATTGTACCTTTTAATGTATTCAAACTTGATTGGTATTCCTAAGCAACCTTTGTAACAATTTTCAATGTATATATATATTTTAATAAAAGCTATTATTTATGTACTCATAATATTCTAATTATGGGTTACTTTTATTTCTGCCAATCATTTAATTAAGTTAAAAATATAAAGTTGCATTCAGATATAAAATCCTACTGATAGGTCTGATAAAGATGCTCTTTTAAAAGAAAACTTTTCTTCTTATTTATTCAGAGATTTTTTATAACCCAGATGCTCCTTAAAATTATCACTTCAAAATTTTTACTAAATTCTGCTATGAATAACTTTCTACTTAAATTATTATGCTATGAATTAGCTGTTGTAGCTTATAACCAACAGTAGGAAACCGAGCTACTCAAGGATCAATAATAATTCATTTAGGTATTCTGTTCATCTTTTTATTTTATTCTCTAGATCTACAATGAGATTTCCATCTTTATCTTTAAGTTTCCTATTTGGCATTTCTTTAAGCTTCCTGTTATCTTTTTTACTTTTTTTGTGCATATTGAATGCATCGTACTTTTTCTCATAGGTTTCCATTTCTTCACACTGTTCTTTAATCCACACCTCTTTGGCTTCTTTTATTCCCTTTTGTATGTGTTTGTTTATTTCTTTGTATTTGTCTAGGTAATTCTTCATCTTTCTTCTTTGTTCCATCAAGCCTAGTATATCTTGTGTCATCCACCCCTTATTCATTTTTGTTGTTTTTGTAAGATGTTTCTTTCCTGCTGTTTGTATAGCTGTATTTATATACTTTAATTTTTGATTAGCGTTATTTGTATTGTTAATTTGTTGCTGCACTAAACAGTGGTTTTCATTTATTTTTTCTCCTGTTTCTTGTCGTATATTTTTGTTTCTTTTATTATAAGTTTATTTAAATCTAGTGCCTTTCTGTGTGGAAAAGTACGAAGATGATTAAAGACAATAACAAAAGAGGTAAATCAGAGGATAGAAGAAACCGATAGGAAATAAGAAGCATAGAAAAAGGAGATTATATATATATATATATATATATATATATATATATATATGGAATGGAAATGGAAGAAAACTTTGCTCTATTAGTATCGCATGCCATCTGTGTCTTGCTTTAAACCTATCAAAAAACATTGATTTTGATTGATTTTCCCATTATATTGCTTTAAAACTTTAAAGTTATCATACAGACAGACAACGACATGATGCCAAGAAGAAACTATAGATTGGGGCTAGGGCAATACTCTATCGATTTCGAATATCAGAAAAGCGCATTGCCTGTTTCATTTCCCTAAGACAAAAAAACGCAAAAAATGAAATACCAACCTATAATTATACAGATAGAAGCTCCAATGCCATTGTCAACATGTTCGTGCAAGTAGTAATTTATATGTAAAGCGACAGTAACATTTTAATTTTACTCTTTCTTGTCTCATCGCAAAATTTTAAAGTTGTCTGACACGATAATTACTCTAAGATTACCTCATTAATGTAACGACAGGTGTATTGCCATTTCTTGAAAACATTAAAGAATTAATAAGATATGTATATCGACTGACCATATTTCAGCATTTGCATAAAAAATAAGTATTATCGACATCTACGACCAATAAAATGTTATATGTTAATACAACAGGGCAGAAGGACAAAAAGAATGTTTTCCTTTTTGGTTTTATATATATTTTTAATTAAGAGCTAACTTTAAATAAAAACAAATATGTTTGTGTATTTCTGTCAATATTAGTTTCTTCCTGTCATTACTTTTGTTAACATATGCTACAAAGACAGTCTAAAATTACGTATTGGTCTTACAACATTTCATGTACCTGACTCATTTATTTGGTAACGCCATTCTGGGTAACGCTAAATAAACTAGCACATACTGGCAGTCAGACAATCTTTAGGATCTCCTGACCAAACAACACTTCCAACGAAAGATGATAAACAAAATAAGCGGCCCTTGTGAGGACCGCACAACCAGACCAATCGGACCAGACCAATGGTCCAACCAGAGATGATGATTAAATAAATTTTAAACTATTGACTAAAACTACAATTTCAAGGGCAAAGAAAGGTCAGGTGGACCACATTTTAGAAAACTAAAGCCTGTTTCTTAATTAAATAAACAGCAGAATCTAAAAAAATTGTATAACCTAACTAACCTATTTTTTTTATTTTAGTTTGATGGCCTTGGCCGAGCCAATTAGCCAGACAAATTTAAAGATAGACAATTTTAACAATCAAAGGAATTTTTTACAGTTAGAGGAATAAACATACAATCATCCGCACAATCTAACGTGCAATTGTTAATAAATTACAACTTATTTTTTAATTCTTTTTTTTATCTTTTTTTTTCCTTTTTTCCTGCGCTAAGACATAACCCGATTCAACATCTCGGAGGTTTATATCTTCCTTTTTATTTTTTAATTCTTTATTTATTTATTTTTTTTTTCTGCTGTAATACAATATTTACTTAAATATAAGGGTTAGTTTTAAGCTACAATTTATATTTACAGTTTTTAATATGTTATTAAAACGATTTTAATATATTGATATCTCTAGGGAAAATCAAATTGTTCAGGTAGACGGGAAGTGGAATTTTTAATATAATAAGATTATCCTAAAATTTGTTTATGTTTACTGATTTGTGGGAACATTCAAGAAAAATATGTAATAGGTTACCTTCTTTTTCGCACTTGCAATTAGGTGAGACTCAGTTTGTACACATGAAGGGGGGTAAGAGCATGATTAGATCTTAATCTGTTTATAACCCTTATGAAATGGCGATTTGATAGAGTACGAAACTATCTTTTTATGGTTATTTCAGGCTGCATTTGTTTGTAATTATTTCCAGTTCTCGTGTTTCGATAATATGTTTGGCATTTTTCTTTTTGATGCCGTTTACTAATTATATCAATGTCTGAAAAGGGGAGTAAGTTCAAGGGAGCTTCTCCGCCTATGTCTAAGGCAGATTTGGCTAGGCTATCTGCTATTTCATTGTCCTTAATGCCCGCGTGTCCCTTTATCCATGATATAATAATGTTTTTCCCTAAATTTGTAATTTTATTGTAAATAGTCATAATTTCTAGTTCTATATGATTTAGTTGTTTGGACCTATGTACGTTTGTTAGTCTGTCGACGACACTCTTACTGTCTGTAAATACTATGCAGCTGTAGGGTTCGTTACTATGTATATGCCTTAATGCAAGAAGAATCGCTGTCATTTTAACAGTCTATATAAGTGATTCAGCTGGCAATTTCAATAATTTTTTAAATCCACTTTGAATATTAATTAATGCCCATCCTACTTTGTTTTGTACTTTAAATCCGTCTGTAAAATAAAACTGATAATTTGGCCATTTATGCCGTGTAAATGATTGAAAAGCGACTGGAACTAAATTACTCTCCATAAAAAAGGTATTAATATGTTTTAAGAAAAGCTCTTCTAATATATGGGAATACATAGGTAAAACTTGGTTTTCATACGAATAGAACTAACCTAACATTGATATTTGTTTTGGTATAAGTAAAAACTTAAAATAATAATTCTTAAACCTAAAAAAATATATTGCACTGGCATGTCACTAGTAATAGGAGAGATGTACCAAGTTAAACTTTTTTTTTTAATAACAAGAGACTTTCCGTACTTGTACTCGTACTTGTTATAGATATTAGCGAAGCCAGTATAAGTTTCATGTAACCAGGGCATTTGGTGATATTCCTCCATGTACCCAACACACTTTTTTCAATATCCTCATGTTTTCATCACCACTAGTGTCGTTTAGACTAACATCTTTTTCAAATAGTGACATCCTTTTTCATTTTAATAAAGTCTGTAGCAGTAATCTCCCCAGCTATTTTTTTACGAAATCTCTTTACTAGAGTTATATCTTCATCAGTAATTGATGGCTTGTTTGGGCTACGGTGCAAATTTTTTACTTGCTTGGTTGGGAAGATTCTTAGCTAACTGGACAATTTATTGTTTCTATTTATGATAGAGTATTTGTCAAAAATGCTTATTCTGATATAATGTCTACTATAATCCTTTCCACAGGTAACTGTGGCTTTCTCCGTAGCTATATTGCAGAGTTACCAAGCTGTAATATAGGGGTTGACAGAGCTGCCACAATTGGTAACATGGCTCCTATAGATCCTCTTCCCAAGATCCTCCTTTTTTAACTTGGCTGCATCGTACTAACAATGATCAAAAGTTTTGCCAATTTAGCTAATTAATTAATCAATTAAACTTCTTTAAATGATGCAATTATGATTCTATCACACTATTTAATTCTCATATCTCAGGGTTATACTCGTGCTTCAATATATATGCTTTACATATGATAGGTAAGGTCCAAAGAATACTGGAATATGAATATGATACAACATTATATATTGAAATAAAAATATATTGAAATAAAATTCACACTCAAATATCTTCAATTAAAATATCTCATATAATGATTATCAAAATTTTTTTTTACGTACGTGAACCTTCAAAAATTAATGGTACATATAATATAAATTAAAATCTCAAATCAAAATTGTTGTTCTAAATCTCCTGATCAAAATATTCCTATCTTTTCCAGAGCAATTGTTGTTAATATAATAAATAATATAATAAAAATATATGTTGTTAATAAAGAAAAACTAACGAATAGTAAAACTATCTCTCTGATGATGAGTTGTCCAAATCCTTGATCCTTGTAGCCTACACTATCTATTCTTAGCAGTCCCCTAGTTAATCAACAATCTTACAACAAATTGTTGCGAGCCTATCGTCTTTAATGATCTCCTTCAAATGCACATATCGTTCAAATTATGTTAGCCTCTTCTCCTCTCGATAAACTGAATCTCTCGTTCTGGCCTGAACAGTGATTCGGAATATAAGTAGAAAAATATAACTTATAATATTTTACTGGATCAGCTTCTGTCAGATGCACTAACTACACGAAAACTCACAAACATTCACTTCTAATGTTTACTACCTCTGGGGAACCACCAGAGAACAACTACTGTTAGCCTTCCACCCTTGGAAACCAACTGATTATCTTTTTTCCTTTAAAAATCTAGCTAAATTCTCCTTACATACCTATCCCACCTTTTTCAATCTCCTCTAATCAAAGCTTTTTTACAAACAAACAACAATTTTATCTACAATTATAAATTTCCTAAAAACTATTAACATGCTAATCGGTTTCTACAAATTCTTAAGAACTAACGGAGAAATATATTCCCTAAATATTTATTCTATTGTCTTATTCACTGTACAAGTCTATTTGGAAAACCCGCTTGCATTGTTCATGATTTCACTTAAGCTCACTCCCGTCACTTGAATATATTTTACAAAGAAAATAATTTATGCATATCTTTAAAATTTTGTTTACTACAGGTAATCCAGGATAATCGACTTTTATTTCTTCGAAATATCTTTTATAATTTATTAGTCGAATTATTTGAATTATTATATTTTGTACTTTGAAATATATTAAGCAAACCAATATTATTTTCAATTTTACATAGCATAACAATATATATATATATATATATATATATATATATATATATATATATATATATACAAATATAATATGTAGAAATGTATCTCTATATCTTTATCTTTTGGCGATCTGGTAACAGCCACAAACCTAACGGCCGACCATTATTGCGCATACGAAATTCTCAAGCAACTGCCATTGTGCGTGTTACTAGTAATAATGATAAAATCAAATTCATGTATTCCGGTGCGATGCAGATAAAATTCTAGATGAAATGAAATGAACATGTAAGTGTTTCTTCTCCAAGACGTAATCCTCCGGTTGGTAAGACGATTTTCGCAATTAAAACGTCCACAAACTGTCAATCAAAATCCAGTACATAGGTCTAATTTAATCTCGCGAGAATAGCATAACCTGAGATGAATGAAAGTTATTCGTTCATTGGCGTGTATAAGATAATAGAGAATTATTGTTTAATCTTTATTTTTTGATGAAAGAGTTGTCCATTTCAAAATTTATTATTTTAGACATTTGATGGGCTGAGTACGATTCAAATTTTTTGATGTTTTAATTTTATTAAAAACTTCAAAAATTTTTGTTGATATTATGCTGCAGCTTCCGTTTGCCCAGCTAACCCTCAAATCCTTTGAAATTCTCAATTCCAAGCTCAGTTGCAAATAATGACTCAGCTCTTGTCCTGACCACAGGCCCAGAAAGTGGAATACGGTTCAAACTCTGCCGCTGGAATCACTGACCTATAGCGCGATCTAAATCTTCGTGTTGATGTTTCCGCAACTTCCTCCTGCTACCGCCGTCCATTACCGCTTCAAGCTACTTTTTTTGTCCTTCCATATCGCAGCCACTGTTGACTGTGAGAGAACTATTACGGGAACGACATCCAATTGCTTTTTACTTTTATCTATTGCCCGAGTTATCGATAACTTTTCTTCCATCAATAGAACTTTACGCTTTTTTTAAAAACACGTTGACTGTTCACACACTGAGATACAACTGAAACTGGAAATAAGAGGTTATCAATAGATTACAACATCTGTACGAAAATAGTTAGGCATGCCGCGCAAATAATAAGTGTCACGCAGCGTCTCACTCATCCCTTAGATTACAATGAGTACGAGGGGAGGCTACATTTCTTAAACGCGAAGCTAAACCGTTGTACAATGATCTTGACACTCGTGACTTAGTGTGCGTTTATAATGAGGCGCCGACTTTCGATCGGACCGTAGGATATCATTTTATCATCGCCACGTAAAATAAATGCATTATTTTAAATATGAGCGTTCACTGTCAGTGCTATGCTCTAGGCGGATACCATGCGTTGGTCTTCGTAATGAACGTACCTTTAGGTAGTCTGTGTTTTAAACACAATAACACATTTGCCATCGACTACTGAACGCTAAAAAGTCATCGCTATAAAGAGAGGACGATATCGGTTTAGAGAAAGTAATAATATATTGACCTTATGAGGAACCAAACAACATTTACTATTTTCATCGTTATGGGGGAATTTCCATTAAATAGGAAATCGGTATAAAGAGAGACTACTGTATATCTCTCAAAGGCTACATAAAAACCGCCAGGAGCATTCCAGGAAAGTCAGTACCACCACTACTATACAAGCGGCGTCATCTAAAAATTTATCACACCTCAGTCCTTTCGACCCGTACGCGTGTTGTCCCGCAATAAATTATATTTCATTACATATCTAATATTCTGCTCTAGACTTTTTACAGTTTGGCTGAGTACCGTATTCTCCACTATGTTTTCATCGCCGATCTCTTCGTCTGCTAATTGAAACGATTTTTTTTCAAGTGATTTTAATAAGACACTCTAAATTTCTATTTCTGTGCTTATCTTCTCATCATAATCAATTATTCATCTCGATTTCCGTAGATGTGTTAAAAATTGTTGTATTTTTTGTATAAGTGGTCTTGGCAATGAGTACAATAATCAGAATATTAAGATAAAAACATCAAAATTGATTGAATAGAAGCGGAAATAGTTGAAATTTTTAAGCGCGACGCGATTTTAAACGCACAAAATAAATTTCCGTTCAGCCTCGACGACCGTTCTCTTGTCATTTTTTTGACGGACGAACTATTTTTAATAGACATTTTAACCCACTTGTAGTAGTCTGTTTTTAATAGACTAACAAACAACTAAATTGGGCCGAAAATGGATTAAAAATAGATGGAGAATATCTTAACCATTTGCGTTTTATAGACGACATAGTATTAATAAGCACAGATATCCATGAACTAAAATCAATGCTACAAGATTTAAATCACAAATCGAATCAAATAGGATTAAAAATGAATCTCGACAAAACAAAGATAATTAAGCAACAGCCTAGAAAACATCACGATAGATAACACCAATATAGAAAAGGTTGAACAATATATATATATATATATATATATATATATATATATATATAATATATATATATATATATATATATATATTTATATATATCTAGGACATGCAATTAAAAACGAAAAGGAAAATCAAACCCTAGAAATTAAAAGAAGGACACAATTATCATGGGCTGCTTTTGGTAAGTTGAGCTTCATTTTAAAAGATAGAAAAATCCCAATTCATGTAAAACGAAAAACCTATGACACTTTTAGACTACCAGTTGCAACTTATGGATTGGAAACTATGGTAATAACAAGAAAAATGGCAGAACAATTAAGAGTAACTCAACGGGCCATGGAGAGGGCCATGTTAAATATAAGCCTCAGAGACAAAATTCCTAACACCGAAATACGTCGAAGAACTAAAGTAACCGACACCATGGGAAAAATAGCGACATTGAGATGGCAATGGGTAGCACATGTAGCAAGACAAGACACCAACAGATGGTCTCATAAAGTGACATTCTGGAGACCTCGAGAAACAAAAAGAAGCGTGGGAAGACCTAAAAAGAGATGGATAGACGATATAACTGCTGTAGCTGGAAAGCAGTGGATGAGAATTGCAAAAGATAGGGAAGCGTGGAAGTAATTGGAGGAGGCCTATGTCCAACATTGGATAAATGAAGGCTGAAGAAGAAGAAGTAGTCTGTAGCTAATGTAAATATTTAATCAATTAGTGCTTTGTATTGTTAAGGTTTTTTTTATTTAAAAAACAGATTTTAAAACCCTACACTTTTATTGCAAATCGCAGTCAAATTTGACCGATCATAACTCTGGAAGAAATGAACCGATCACCTTTTTTTTTAATGAACCAATTTCTTTTAAAGAGCCTTTCGACGCACTTTTAATATTCTTTTTCAAATTAAAATTGACCAATAATTAATAAAGTTATTCAAATTGTTCATAAGCCTAAAATTTTAACATTTTTTTTTAATTCTCTAAACTTTTCTAATCGACGGATTTTAATTTTTAAAATGGGTTTGTAACCTTGAATGCTCTTAAAGGGTTTCCCAATAGGGACGTCCTGTTTTTGAAATGTCATAACGGCCATTTTGAAAATGGTAGAACTGTCACTTGTTGACATTAGTATTTAGTATGCTCCAACAAATTACCATGGCAAGATATACGCTTGAAAAACGTATGAAAATTATCCTAAAATTTTATGCTAATAATCGTTCTTTTGTGAATACCTATTGTGCATTACGACCAAATCATCGTTCTGATGTACGTGTAATTCGTCGAATCATGGAAAATTTTGAACGTGAATTTACTCTGCACGATACGAAACCACCAACTAGACGTCGAAATGCAAGAACTCAGGACAGTATTGCTGCTGTAAGAGCCGGTGTAGCGGAGAATGCAAATGTGTTCGTAAATCGTCGTTCTCAAGAACTTGGACTCACCAGAATGACAACTTGGCGAGTTCTGAGAAAAGATTTAGGTCTACACCCTTACAAGATTGTTCTGACTCAAGAACTGAAGCCACTTGACCATCATAAGCGTCGTCTGTTCAGCTGATTTGGCTCTAGACAAACTATTTTTTCAAAAAAATAATCTTTTCTGATGAAGCTCATTTTTGGTTAAATAGCTTTGTGAATAACCAAAATTGTGGTTTTTGGAGTGAAATTAATCCACATAAGATTCTTGATAAGGCTTTGCATCCAGAAAAAGTCACTGTCTGGTGCAGTTTATGGCATGGTGGCATCATCGGACCTTATTTTTTCGAACATGGTGTAACAGTCAACGGTGAAAGGTATCGAACGATGATAACGGATTTTTTGTTGCCTCAGTTTGACGAAATGGATTTGGATGGCATGTTTTTCCAACAGGGCAGTGCTACATGTTACATTACTGATCTAACCATTGATTAATTGAAGGAAAAGTTCCCAGAAACATTGATTTCTCTTGATGCCAGAGATCTCAGGAGAATTCAGCAACTTCGACCAGATGCTTGGCCTCCAAAAAGCTGTGATTTAACACCGTTGGGTTATTTTTATGGGGCTATATTAAGTCATTAGTCTATGTGAACAAACCACAATCTATTAAAGACTTGAAAATAAACATAGAACACACCATTCGTGAGATTAATGCGGATATTTTGCATAAAGTGGCCGAAAATTGTCCACCGTAGTTGCGGTGGACATTTGAATGATGTGTTATTCGGAACATAATTGTTATCTATTATATTTTGCAATAAAATTCTTTTTTTTTTATTTTCAGCAATTTTTACCGTTTTCGTTTAAAAAAACATCAGGACATTCTTATTGGGAGACCTCTTGTATGTAAAAAACTCAAGTATCTAGAAGTTTTAGTTTTTGATATGTATAATTTTAAAAATTATCTATTTAAAAAAATCATATTGCAAAATTATATTGCAAGATTTATTAAATCGATTAATTTAAAATAAATTTTAGCACTCAGTGATAAGAATTTCTTTTGTCAATTAAACAGTTATTCCCATCTTTTAAACTCCCAAGCTTACTTAATTTTTTAGGAACGCTTATTATGTTTCTTTTTGCAACCAAAATAACAAAAAATGTCACCGAGCACAGTGCTACCAGTGTATGCAGGTTCATATAGTAACGAGTGCTCCCATTAATTGCCCCAGTTTTCCTTTGAATTCATTCAACGAATGTGGTCTTGCAAGGCAAGGCTTTAACTTATCAGATACCAAATAAGACATAAAATTGGTTTTTCTGTATTTACTGATTTAATGAAACTTCATTTTTTTTTATTGCAGAATAATGCAGGGCCGGTCTATTTATATTTCTTCATCTTTCCTGTTATTTTATTTAAAATGTTAGTTACTTTTATTCTGTTTCTTAAGTTTCTTCTTCTTCTTCTTCTTAACATGCCATACACCAAAGTGCGTAGGCGACTCATTACTAGAATTCTGTTCTTGGCGGCGTGACACAGCTGGCCTGTATTGTGTATTCCTGTCCATTCTTTAATATTCCTTAACCAGGATAATTGTTTGCGGCCGGCTCCTCTCCTAGGCTGCCTCCTTTTTTTCAAAGTCCACGTTTCCATGCCATAAAACAAGGTGGACCATATGTAGCACTTGACCATTCTGTAGCGTATTTCGAAATTTAGGTTTTTGATTACATAGGAACTGTCTGAATTTCACAAAAGCTTATCTTGCCATTTGTATTCGGGTTTTTATCTCGTGTCGTAAGTTTCTACTTATAAAAGAATTTCTGAGAAACTTGATTCAGAAAACTTTGTACCAAACCTCGACTCCATTTATTAAGCTGCTTAACAAATTCTATGTCGTAAATCAAAGCCTAATAACTATTTCACTTGTAGCCCTGTACAGGACCACGAGTGCTAAGATTTATTTGGTTAAAATAACAAAATCCACCGTTAAGAAAGGCAGTTTTAAGAAAGCTTTGTTCAGGAATATTCAGATATAAAGATGGTATATTGTATTATAGTAGGAATGATAACGGAGACTCAAAGTATAAAAATGGAGCAGGAATTTTCGAAAAATATATCCTTAACTTTGTTTCAAATAAATAAGAAGCAGAAAATAAGCAATTTGCCAAAATTATATAAACAAATATAACAAACAATAACCAAAGTACATATATAGAGAAATAAATGGTATTTATCACACTTAGCTAATATGTTCGCTTAACAAACATGTCAGCACATATTGATTTGTGGTCCGAGAGAAAAAATATTAGAGAAATAAAAAATAATACAAAATTGTAATTGTCAAGTCCTGTTTAATGCAGGGTAGAAGAAATGTTAATGCTTCTTGAATTATATTGAATTAAAGGATATTAAAATACGTGAACTGAACTTCATATATTTTAAAACCGCATAATAAAAGAAGAAATCAATAAAAGGAAAATACCACTACTGGTACCATAAGTCGATACCATATCAAGTGTACATCATCACTAAAATAATATAGATATAAAATCGGAGTTTACGTTAATTCTAGAGAAAATTTTAAATCAGCAACTGCAGGTCCACTTAGATAAACATAAAATTCTGCCAGAAAATCAGTCCGGTTTCAAAACGGATCACAGCTGCACTAGTGTCATTTTAAAAATAACTGATGACATATTTGGTGGTTGTGATAATGGCTTAATAACAGTGCTGATTCTTTAAGATTATTCCAAAGCTTTTGATACGATTGACCATTCCCTGTTGATTTCAATGTTTAAGTATATTGGCATGTCTAAGCAGGCATCTGATATGCTATTTAGTTATCTCAATAATAGAAGTCAAGCTATTCATTACAATGGTAAGACATCGAACTATCTTAAAACAAATAAAGGGGTACCACAGGGCTCTATATTGGGTTCCAAATTATTTAGTATATATACTTCAAACTTTCCTGCTTATTTTCTCTCCTGCAATCAGCACTATTTTGCTGATGACACTTAAATCTACTTAGCCTTTAAGCATGATGAGTTTAAACGGGTAATAACTGCAATTAATTATAATTTAAAAAGAGTTTCTCAACTTTCTTCAACCATTTTCTTCGTCTTAATAACAATAAATCTGTGGGTATAGTTTTTGGTCCAGTGACACAAAGAGAAATATTTCTGAGAGATTTTGCTCATATGATCAACATTGATAATTCTTCGATAGAATTTAAGGCAACTGTCAAAAACTTAGGCTTACATATAGATCAAAACTTAAGATTTGGAGGTCATATAGATAAGTGTTTGCAGAAAAGTTATGTAAATTTAAAATTTATATTTCAATTTCGTCAGATATTGACCAAAGGCTTAAAAAAAATGCTGTGTGATACCTTGGCGTTGTCACACTTTAATTATTGCGATACTATTTATAATTCATGTATTACAGAACGTGATAGTTACCGTATAGGTACAAAAAATGCAAAATTCTTGCCTTCGTTTGATAGATGGTATCTGTAGAAATCAATCAATAAGTTACAAGTTTACTTAAAGAAACAGGTTGGTTAAGTATCAAACTCAGACGACATTTTCATTTAGCTTGTCAATTCCAAAAAATTATTATTTTCAAAATTCCACCATATCTCTATAATAAAATAAAATTTCGTACTGATGTACATAATGTTAACATTAGACAAAAAACACTATTTCTATCCTTTATCATCGGACACAGAACTATAAGCAATCCTTTTCATATCATATATCTCAAGTTATGAATAATTATACCACTGCTCTTAATTTTACTCGAAACAAATTTAAAAAGTTTGTTTTTGAAAAATTACTTCATATTGTATAGATATGATTTGATAACATACATAATTATGAGTAGAACTTACATTTAGGGCGGATATTAATTGAATGTCAAATTAATTATTTTTATATTTTTCTACATTCTTCTTCTTTCTTCTTCGTCTAGCCATTCACGTCCACATCTGAACATAAGCCTCTTCAAGTCTTCCTTTCCATTGTTTTTTATTGTACGCTACTTGTAGCCAATTTTTCCCGGCAGTCCTTTTCAGATCATCTGTCCATCTCATAGGAGGTCTGCCTCTGGGTCTTTTGTGTTGGTATGGTCTCCAGGTTAAAATTGATCTGTGCCATTTGTTTAGATCGCTCCTAGCTACATGTCCAGCGTATTCCCATTTCAGCTTTAATGCTTTTTGCACCACATCGGTGACTTTGGTTTTCTGTCTTATCCATGTGTTTGTTTTCTTGTCCTTAAGTGATATACCTAGCATTGCTCTTTCCATCGCGTGTTGAGTGACTCTAAGTATATTCATATTCTTTTTTGTGATTGTCCATGTTTGTGCCGCATAAGTTAATATCGGGATAATGCATGCATCAAAAACTTTAGATCTAAGATGTAATTGAATTTGTTGATTTCTGAGTATATAGTTCAGTTTACCGAATGCTGCCCAAGCTAACTTTCTTCTTCTTTTTATTTCTTCAGTCTGAATTTCCCTATTTAGGATTATTTTTTGTCCCAAGTATATATATTCTTCAACTTTTTCTATAACTTTATCGTTTATTATTGTCACGGTGTCTTCGGAGTGCATGACTTTTGTTTTGTTTAAATTCATTTTCAGTCCTATTTTAGAAGATTCGGTATGAAGTTCTACAAGCATGGTTTGCATTTCTTGTAGGTCAGTAGCTATCAGGATTATGTCATCTGCAAATCGTAGATTACTGAGGTAGCGGCCATTGATGTTTATTCCCTTATATTTCCAATTTAGGTTTTTAAAAACGTCCTCCAAAACTAAGGTGAACAGTTTGGGTGATAAAGTATCTCCCTGTTTGACTCCCCTGTTTAGTGGTACAGGGTTCGTGTGTTCATTTTCATTTAGGTAGTATGTAGCTGTAGCTTGGTTCATAGTTTCTTTTATTAAGTTAATATATCTGCTGTCTATTCTACAATTTTGCATTGCGTTTATTACGGCCGTGTGTTCTATGGTATCGAAAGCTTTTTCATAGTCTACAAATGCAAGGAAAACTGGAAACTTGTATTCGTTACATTTTTCTATTAATATTTTTGTGGTTAACAGGTGATCGGAAGTTGAATAGCCTTTTCTAAAACCTGCCTGTTCATATGGTTGGTATTCGTCTAATTTCCTTGTTAGTCGAGTAGTTATGACTTTGGTGAGTATTTTAAACAGGTGTGACAATAGGCTGATGGGTCTGTAGTTTTCCAATTTTCGACTATCACCTTTCTTGTGCAATAAGATTACTTTAGAGTTGTTCCAGCTCTTAGGGACTTTGCCCTGATGTAAACAACTGTCCACAAGCTTAGTTACAATTGCAATTAGTTCCTGACCTCCTTCTAATATCATATCTGTGGTAATACTATCTTCTCCTGCAGCTTTATTTCTCTTCATGTTTTCCAATGCTGTAGTTACCTCTGAAATTGTTACTTTTGGCATTATTTCTGATCCAACATTTTTTATTAATTTCCGTGCTGGTCTCATCTCATCATCTTGTTGATGTGATCTGTAAAGTTCTGTGTAAAATTCTTCTATTCGTGTCAGTATGTTTTCTCTACTTGTGATTTCATTTTCGTCTTTTCCTATTAATGATATCATCTGACGTCGTCCTAGTGTCGGTCTGAGACATTTCATACTCTTATTTTTTTCAATAGTTGTTGTTATTAATTTTTCGTTTTCTTTTCTTTTTTGTTGTCTGATTCCTTTTCTAATCTGCCTATTAAGTTCTCTATATTCGTCGGTTCCCCTTTTGTTAGATTTATTTAAGATCTTCCTTCTTTCTATTTGTTGTAATATTTCTTTGTCTAATTCATTGTATGTTGTTTTCGGTTTTTTCAGTTGCAGAAGGCTTTTATTCACTGTTTCGGTAATAAGGTTATTCAAATCATCAATATCATTGGAGTTTATCTGCTGCATGCTAACTTGATTTAATGCATGCACTATCTTTTTATTAAATTCACTATTTTTGATTTCTTCAGATGTCCATGTGTATCTTTTTTCATGTATTCTTTTTCTTTCTAGTTTTTTGTTAATTACTAGTTTTGTTCTTATTAGTCTATGATCGCTTCCTAGGTCAAACTGATTTAATACTGATACGTCTTCTACTAGGTTTCTATTCTTCGTTAAGATATAATCTATTTCATTCTTTGTCTTTTTATCGGGACTCATCCATGTCCATTTTCTGCTTGGTTTTTTATTGAAAAAGGAGTTCATTGAGTACATGTTATGTTCATTCATGAAATTGAGAAGCATTTCTCCTCTATCGTTTCTTTTCCCGTAGCCATAGTTACCAATTAAATGTTCATAATCTTCCTCTTTTTTGCCCAATTTAGCATTAAAATCTCCTAATAGTATTTCGTAATTTGCTTTATTTGTTTCTATAGCAGTTCTTATTTCATCATAAAATATTTCTACTTCTTCATCGTCGTGGCTTTTGGTCGGAGCGTACACTTGGATCACTTTCAGAGTGGTTCTTTTATTAATCCTGATGATGAGATATGCTACTCTGTCTGAGATGGGCTTGAATTCTTCGATACACTGTGTGAGGCTTTGTTTTACCAAGAATCCCACTCCAGTGTATTCGCCACCTTTATGCATAAAATGTGTGCCATTTTTTAGTATTATATACTCATCACTTTTTCTTCTGGTCTCGCATATACCAAGGATATCCCATTTTATATCCTTTAGTTCACTTTCTATTTCTGGGAATCTATTGTCGTCTGTCAGTGTTCGAATATTGTAGGAGCATAGCCAAATTGTCATCTTGTGGCAGCCGGGTCTTACCCAGGGATTCTTAGCACCCCCCCTTCCGTTAGTTGTTTGATCGCTGCCGTGATCAAGACTCTGGGAAGTGCTGGGCACTGGGGGCCTTTTCTTTTTTGTCATGTACATTGACTTGAAGGTTTGGACCGTTATCTCCTCACGCTGGTCCAGTGCGGGTTGAGGAGGGAGGGGAAGGATTTGGTTAGGTCTGGGTTGGTGGGTAGGATTTAGGGATTAGGATCCGCTTCTCTCCCGGAGGAAGATTGGGAGAAAAAGCCGAGCTCGCGTGGGCAGGGGCGCATCCCTGAAGTAGACCTGTCTTTACCGGGATCGTAAAGAGTGTCTACCCGCTACCACAATTTTTTTTTTTTTTTTTTTTATGAATTTTTCTACATTAAGTTAACTAAAATTTATTTAATTTACATTTTAATTTCATTTTATATAAATATTAGTAATATTAATTGGTTACAATTCTAGATATTTTTTATTATTTGTTTGCCCAAGTTAGCTGAACAGATAGGATGTGTCAGTGCTTCGCACTGTACATTTCCTGAACTGAAACTCGCCTGGAGCTTTTTTAATATTAATATATATATATATAAATAATATTATGTGATGAATAAAGACCTTTATTATGATATTATAATAATATTATTATTATTATTAATATTGAGAGTAAACTTAATATAAGAACAAATACTTACCCTGTCGGGATAGTATCACGAGGTATTTATTTCCTGATTTTTTTTCATGATTTACTATTACTATGATATTACTAAGAAAATTTTACTGTCATCCTTGCAAGTGGTTTTTATTCTAAAGAGAAATTCTATGACTTTTCTATCATCTATGATTTATATCTATCTTCAAATAAAGTCATCTCAATTGACAATATCATTTTAAAGTCATCTACGACATGTTTTAATTGTCTATTCAGACTCTATTTTATGTCTGAATGGTTAATACGATCATCATCATCATTATCTTTGTCATCAACTATCAACTTTCAAAAGAGTTGTCCTTACCAATGTTATTCCAATGCATATATTTCAACTGTCTGGGAGTTTTCTTTCTCTCCAAATTGATGCAACAAGTTTTATTATGTATTTTTTTAGGGCGTTTGCTCCATACTTGAACAGCTTAGGGGGTATACCATCTTCTCCAGGGGATTTGTTGTTTTTGAACCTTTTTATTGCGTTGGCAACTTCTGTTGGTATATTATTTTTATCCCCCTCATCGTCTACGTCTCCACTGTGGTCATTTATGTTAGTCACTTCTTGGCTTGGTTGCCTATATTTAATTTTTCAGCAAAATTAGGTTAATATGATAGAGTCAGATAAAACTGAATTAGGAAAAGATTTTTTTTACCCAATAAAAAAAAACAAATTTTATTTTACTTTATTAGGGTTTTATATTGTGAGTATATTTTATTAGCGATTTTCCAATTTGAAAATAAATTTATTTTAAAGTAAAATTCTGGCTTATTTTCAATAAAAACAGTAAATTCTATCAATATTGTTAGAAGAAAATTGCTTCAGGACAATATTAAATGTTTTGTTTGATAAAACTAAAACTTCTCAAAGTGGCTTAAAGATGATAGGTATTAGGTATTTATATTATTTCACTAATGTAAAAAACTACGATTTTACGAAATATTAGCTTTATCTAGTAATCTAAATTTGGTAAGCTATCGTTTAGATAGTATTCCATTTTTAGAATATACATTGCTTTCGATAATAAAATCTTAATCAGCTAAATGTAAAGATTGTAAACAGATTGGATAGCAGATCATTTTAATAAAATTCACTACAACACACTTGATAAATTATAAAGTGTTATGTTGGCTGTTTTAATGACATTTAATTGTTGAACGATTACTTCCAGGCTTTTAATAACCGCTATTAGTGACCTCGGTTTTCTCTGTTCATCTGTTTAACTTTCTCTTACTTACCTCCGTCTGATAATTGAAATAATTTCGTAAGTGATTTGGTAATAAATTCTGATAATATAATATATATATATATATATATATATATATATATATATATATATTTTTCTGAAGCTATTTTCTTGTGGCATTGTAAATTAATTACTATTTATAACTGGGAATAAGCCACATTAAAGATAAAAATACATTTATTGACGTTTCAATTTCCAATTCGGAAATCGTTCTCAAAATACAAATAGTAAATTAAACAAATTTTGTTTTTTGTTACATAGTGAAAAAATTCTTCTGATAATTTAATTTTATCTGACTCATTTATATTGACAATTCAGACATACATTATGCATTTTAAAGTAGACGACTTTAAAATGATATTGCCAATATTGTTGAGTTGCGCTCCTGGGACGACTTTACTTATAAGATAGTTCATTCGATTACATGAAATCAACTTTAACTTGAGAATATCCGTCAGAAAAAATCATAGCATGTAATTCGTCTTTAAAAAGACAAACACATGACATGATGACAGTAAAATTCTCCTGTTAGTGATTCCATAGTAAATTATGAGGGAAAAACCAGGAAAAAAAACCTCATAATACTATCCCGACATTGTAAGTATTTGTTCGTGAATTTAGTTTACCTTCAACAAACATCAAAATTCTGATTTTATGTTACGTTATTTAAAAAACATAAATGATGTATCCTCTATATGTTACTGACTTACTAATACTGGTATTTTCTTATTAATAACTTCCTCTTTCAATATTGGTAAATATTGATAGATATATAAATATTTCAATATTGATAGATCTCAAATATGTAAACACGCATGGGATAATGAACATAGAGTTCAATGGAATAATTCAAATATAGTCCTAAAAGAAACGGATGGTAAAAAAAGAAAAATCAAAGAAGCGGCTCTAATTATGCTAAATGAGGCCAATTGTGTCGCAAATTCCTCGGCAGAATGTAGTAGGATCTGGTTACCAATATTGAAAGAGGAAGTTATTAATAAGAAAATACCAGTATTAGTAAGTCAGTAACATATAGAGGATACATCATTTATGTTTTTTAAATAACGTAACATAAAATCAGAATTTTGATGTTTGTTGAAGGTAAACTAAATTCACGAACAAATACTTACAATGTCGGGATAGTATTATGAGGTTTTTTTCCTGGTTTTTCCCTCATAATTTACTATGGAATCACTAACAGGAGAATTTTACTGTCATCATGTCATGTGTTTGTCTTTTTAAAGACGAATTACATGCTATGATTTTTTCTGACGGATATTCTCAAGTTAAAGTTGATTTCATGTAATCGAATGAACTATCTTATAAGTAAAGTCGTCCCAGGAGCGCAACTCAACAATATTGGCAATATCATTTTAAAGTCGTCTACTTTAAAATGCATAATGTATGTCTGAATTGTCAATATAAATGAGTCAGATAAAATTAAATTATCAGAAGAATTTTTTCACTATGTAACAAAAAACAAAATTTGTTTAATTTACTATTTGTATTTTGAGAACGATTTCCGAATTGGAAATTGA
The DNA here is from genome assembly GCA_918026665.1 of Diabrotica balteata. Lineage (NCBI taxonomy): Eukaryota > Metazoa > Arthropoda > Insecta > Coleoptera > Chrysomelidae > Diabrotica > Diabrotica balteata. The sequence goes on from OU898284.1 coordinate 5,216,465, forward strand.
AACGTCAATAAATGTATTTTTATCTTTAATGTGGCTTATTCCCAGTTATAAATAGTAATTAATATATATATATATATATATATATATATATATATATATATATATATATATATATATATATATATATATATATATATATATATAGAAGAAGCATGAAGCATGATATATATATATATATATATATATATATATATATATATAGCAGTGAAGAAGCTGAAGAGATGGACAAGCCTTACAGAAAAGTTAGCAACAGCCGAAGCCAGAAGAACCTTCCTTCTTGAGTGTAGGAGAACTAAGAAAATCCCACGTTTCATTGTTGACACCACTTCCAACATCCTTACATCGACATCTAGTTCCACAGATAACGGACTGTACCGTAGAAGCCAAGCTTTAAATAGACAGGTGAGGGTGCGATTGCTTAATTTCCATATCTCTAAGGTTCACACAGATATTAAATCTTTAACTTTTCAAATAAATAATGTTACTTCGTTTCTGGATAGTCACCTACCTGACAATTTGTTGGACACTTTTGAGGCTTCTCTACATAGAAAATTTAATTACATTTATAATAAATCCATGATTAAACTTAAAAATAAACTTAATAACTTAGACACACCTGATTTCAAGAAAATCCCATTTAATCCTAAGTGGATTAAGAATTTATCTAATATTGAGGTTCCTCCTGACATACTGAAGCTGTTATCTTTGGGTCCTAAATTTGGCCTTCAACCTTCGTTCAAGGACTACTCAATTAGTAGAATCTTAGCAGATGTTGAGAATATTTTGTCTCATGCGGACAATTCCGACCTTCTATCTCTTAGGTCTTCTTCGAACAACATCTTGTTGAATTTCACTAAACGCCCTAGGCAACCCTTATCAGAGTTAGATAAGATTTACAGGGAGACGGTATCGTTTTTAAAAACCCACCCTAATCTTCTCGTTCTTACGAGTGACAAAGGTAATGCTACTGTCCTTATGGACAAAGATCAATATTTCAGTTTGAGTAAATCACTGTTAGATGATGATAGATACTATCAACCACTTTCTTCTAATCCTTGTTCTAAATTCACAAATAAAATAAATAAATTTATAACACATTTAAAAAACATTAAGATCATAGATCAACCTTTAGCTAAGTCTTTACATAATTATGATGGATATGCTCCAAGATTCTATTGTTTACCAAAAATACATAAACCTACGTTGAGCATGAGACCTATTGTGTCATCTATTAACTCACCTAATATAAAAATAGCTAAATTTCTAACAGACATCTTGTCTAAATCATATAATTACAACAATGATTTCAACATTGTTGATTCTTTCAACTTTAGTGAATTTATTAACAATTTTCAACTACCTCAAGGTTACATTTTAGTAAGTTTTGATGTGGTATCTCTTTTCACTAACTTACCTCTGTCCAGTGTAATTACTTCCTTAAAAAACCATTGGAATTCTATTAAACCTAACTGACCGGTGTCTTGGGATATATTTGCAGAACTGTTGCAACTTGTGTTTGACACTAATTTTTTAGTCTTTGATGACAAATTTTACCTTCAAACATTTGGTACACCTATGGGTTCCTCAATCTCTCCCATCCTAGTTAACTTTGTATTGGATGATTTGATTTCTGACCGTTTGGGTCTTTTGGATTTTCAAATCCCTTTTATTAAAAGGTATGTGGATGATTTATTATTAGCCCTACCACCTGACAAGGTTCAGGGTACCCTATCCCACTTTAATGAGTTTGATCCTCATTTACAGTTCACTGTTGAACTTGAGGACACTACCACTAATAGTATACCCTTCCTTGACATGCGTGTCATCAGAATGGGAGACAACACCCTAACCACAAGTTGGTATAGAAAATCAATGGCCTCTAATAGGTTCCTTAACTACCATTCCTGTCATCCCATGAAATACAAACTAAACCTTATAAAAGCTTTAAGCTATAGATTAAATAAATTGACACATCCAATTAATCGAAGGGAATCCTTTAAGTTATTGAGAAATATTCTAATAGAGAATTCATATCCTTCCTCTATCATCAATAAATACCTTTATTCGCATAGTTATGGATCCTCAATTTATGACATACCCGATGGTGACCAACTTAGAAACATCTCTAATAATTCTATAAATAGCACTGTTCTGCATAATACCGATCTTGAGAATACTATCACACATTACTCTTCCTTACCATATTTCCCTCAAGTTACTGAGAAACTTATTAAATTGTATAAACAAAATAATATACCTGTTAAAATTGCTGTTAAGAATGCAAAAACTGTTAGAAATTTGTTCTCTAAAACTAAAACACCCTTGTCCACTTTGGAACAAGTGAACACAATTTATAAAATTCCATGCGCTAATTGCGATTTATGTTACATTGGGCAATCTGGTAGATCATTGAAAGGTCGTCTCACTTCACATCGTAGCGACATTAATTTATCGAAACACACTTGTGCTCTAGCACAACATGCGATAAATACAAAACATGAAGTGGATTTTAATGAAGTTAAGATCCTTGCCACTGAACGCAATCTAGCTAAAAGACAGTTTTTGGAAATGTGTTCAATATTAAAACATCCTAATGCATTGAATAAGAGAACTGACATAAGTAACTTGAGCCAGATATATCATGCTTTAATTTTGCAGAATTAGGCTACTTAATCTTTTCACTACATTAATGTCATATTAGGTGTACTAGTTGAACTTTTTTCCACTTTTCATAAACAATTTATATACATAAATAGAAATAAAATAAATAAATATATCAATTAAATAACTTAATTTCTTTACTTAATTTTACTATTACATATGCAACCCATATTGCATTTCAATACACTAATTTCTTTAATTAGTGTTTCAAATTATATATAAAATAATACAAACATTGTAATTGATTCATAGAATCCTTTACAAATCACAGCTCTAAGTATATTGAACCTTGGGCTGTTTGGAAATTATAATATCGTTAACCACCTGGCTATTTAACTAGCCATAATGATTAACGTCATTACATAATTATGAGGTTGAATGAAAATCTCCAGTTTGTAAATTTGGGCTGATTAGTGAGGGGAGTTGTGTTTACACTACCAACTTTTTTCACTGTTTTGTCCTTTGCAACCTGGTAGTCATCCAAACTCAGTTAAACTTAAATTAACCGCCCAAAATTTGGGTTGGTATTTACACCTTGTTGATCTGTCAAAAGTAATTTTGACCTCAAGGTTGGCTGTCTTTTTGCGGTTTAGTTCGTTCCTGTTTCATTAAACGCCATTTTCCCGGCGACATTCATAGGGCTTTGATCGGTAACTTCATATTCACTATTTTTTAGAATTTTATTAATATTACTTATAATGCTACCTAAAGTTAAAATCAAAGCTTAATATCCATTAAATAGTTGGAAGTTATTTATGATTTTCTTGGTTCTTGCTCACTTATTAACATTAAATAACATTGAATTTATTTTGGACCACATGGTCAATTGCTGTGCTAATTTTTTACAAGTTCATATATGTTGTTAGTTGCTTAACTGTTTATACAAGATCAGCGTACTATGTCCATTTACTTAGTTTCATTCACATATTTGTTAATAACATTGACTGCTACATATCTTTTTAAGGTAACAATTAACATCGTTTCCATGATTGTGTGGTTCTCATATTGTAATAATTTTTTAGATGAACTGATGATGCTTTCAAAACTCGAAAGCGAAACGTCTTCAAAATAGATAAAGTAGCCTATCAACTTTGTCTTTTATTTCTCCACCTAGAGACCGATATAAGAACCCACCACTCGTCTGAGTGATCCTTATATATATATATATATATATATATATATATATATATATATATATATATATACGTAAAATAAATAAAGAATAGATTTTAGTAAAAACATGGTTACAAAAACAAGTTATCTGCAGAGAGAGTGGTATATTTTTGAATTAATATCAATTTAGTGTACAAAATGGCATTTGTTCGATTTTTTGCTTGCCATCAAAAAGCTTAAAATTTCAGGTAAAGTTAAAAACTTTCATTTTTTCAAAATATAAAAAGCTTTGAAGTGGCGATTGCTAAAATTTATAAAATTATTTTGTTGGTTCGAAAACTGCAAAAAAACGTAAAATCGTTATTTAATTGTTTATACCTATTTTAAAAAATTAACCTCGATATTTGTTATTGCGCCCAAAGTTGGGTGTTATTGTCTTTATCAATTAGTTTAAAAGATATCCTATTTGTTTATAACAGAGCCTTTTTTGCATACCAAATGAAAGTTTAGGAGGATTTTTCAACATGTATCAAAAAAGATTTTGCAAAATTGCTGATATTTTTAATGTCTAAACAATTAGAATAACTTTTATACTGTTACCCTTATACAAAATATGTTTTCATATTAAAATAACTGACAGTTTTACACTAATTTAAACAAAAAACAAAGGTTACACTAATTTATACCGATTAGGTAACAAGTAGGTATAAGAATAAACTTATTGTCTGTGAATATTCAAAAAGAGGCTAAACTGAGGACCATTTCAAGTGGAAACTAAAAATTCAAGCGTTCAAAAATGTTAATCAACTTCAAAATACTGTAAGTTTCTTTAACTCTACTTGATGTGTTTTGATTTCTTTTGAATTCGTATGTACACTTCCGCATATAAAACTGGTACACTTTTTTTCTCAATGTTCAGACTGGACACAATGGTTCGTTAATCAATTCGTTGTTGCCATCACAGATAACGGAATTTCAGTAAATTTAAATAAAACGTAAACCCCTTCTGTGGCTCAGTGGTAAGAGCACCTACCTTTAAACCTAAAGGTCGTGAGTTCGAATCTCATCTGGGTGGGGAAATTTTCGTTTATTAAAAAATTAATAAATGAAAATTATTTCTATCCTTGTGCGATCGGTACTCGCCGGATGGACCGCAGACGCTCGGATACAATTAGTGTCTCTTAGTGAGAGCGCCCACCAAAGTGGCGTGGCACGTGGCAAGTGGCAAGTAGCACGCGTCTAGCATGTTTTTTAAAATGTAACCAATGAAAACGAATAATTCAGCGCACACCAAAATGACAGTGACGTCATTCATTCTAATCATTCGTTTTCATTGGTTACATTTTAAGAAACTTGCTAGACTCGTGCTACTTGCTACGTGCTACTTGCCATGCCAGTTTGGTGGGCGCTCTCCCTTAGCAAAGACAATGACGTCGACTTTGCTAAGTAACAAGACAATTACTCTACACACAAACACACACACACACACACACACACACACACACACTACACTAGGTACCTGACTGTACCATGCCAATGATCTTAGTTGTCGAGGCATTAACTCAATAATAAAAAAAAAAAAACGTAAAATGTAAAAAATAACGTTCAAAAATGTATAAAGTTTTTAGATAGGTATCATTTTTATTATTAACAACAAAAAACTGTATCTAATAAATTTACTAACTAGCAAGAGGATTGAGTTAATGTCCAAAATGTTGAACGATATTTAAACTATCAGATCCTTCATTTCAAACAAAAATCCTTCAGAAACTTTTTATTTCAAACTCTTATCCAACACCATTAGTAAATAAGATTTTGTTTAACACTATCCATAACGCAGATACTTCACCTTCCATCGTGACTAACAATGCTGATCCTGATGTCTTAAGTGAGAACCCAGTCTCGGATACTCATATCAGTAAATATTTTTCATTGCCCTATTTCAGAGATATCACTCCGGGGTTAACAAGGATTGTAAAAAGTGTTGAAAATAGCTTTGGGAATAATAGTAATAACATTAAACTTAATGTGGCTTGTAGATCAGCCGTAACAATTAATAATCTTTATTCGAAGATAAAAGATAAGACTCCCATAGATAGGCTTAGTAATATTGTCTACAACATTCCATGCCTCTCTTTCAGCAATTCCTACATAGGCCAAACATCTCAATTATTGAAATCACGTATTACACTACACAAAAGTGATTTTCGACTTCACGCCGACCGCTGTGCATTAGCCAAACATGTCCATTCCACTGGTCATCACATGGACTATACGAACACTACAATTCTCTACCGTGAGAACAATAAATCTAAAAGAGAGTTCATTGAAATGTCTTATATTTTCCTTAACGATTTTTCCATCAATGTTAAGAGTGACATTAAGAATCTAAGCGATATATACCACCTCTTACTTAAATCAGATACCAAGAACAATACATCACAGATAACTAACTTGACTGATATATCTATTAACAACTAACATACTTTAATAATAATTTTTATTAACTAAAAAAGATAAGTGTTCCTTGTTTTTCCAAGCAGTCCCTTGCTTTTCTTAGATACATCTCAATAAGATATTATTATAATAATACATGAACAATATACAAATTAAAAAAGAATTTCAATTAAGAAAATTCTAAACTAATATCTGCCAGACTGGGATCTAACTTCATCGGTTTTATCAATGAACCTTAACGACATAAATATTCAAAAGTACTACTTGTAATTGTCAGCGCTTGCGTTCTATGAAAACAGAACCTTACATTCAAACTTTATAACAATCAAAAATTTAGTTATTGCCGACAATTCAAAGAATTACTTCCTTTAAATGTAGTTACATTAGGTTTTTCGATTAACCTTGGGTAAACCTTTGCGTTTTAAATTCAAAGCTACCATACATTTCCAACGTTAACAAAAAAAACTTTTTTGCACATAGTAACAAAAAAAAACACCACTATGTTGTTACTAGCTAAGTTTTTTAACACCCTAACTCGACATTTCTAAAATTTACGGTATGGTAAATGTTTTTATTAGATAATATATGGTAGCTAATTATAATTTATTCTCAGCCCTGAAAAAGCCAAATTAATTCTCTTTGGCGAAAACGTTCGGCGAAACAATTGATACACATTAGAGTTTTTCTTGCAGATTTCCCCAATATTTAAGAGTTTACTATTTAACTTATCTGCAAAGATTAAATTTCTTTTCTATATATATATATATATATATATATATATATATATATATATATATATATATATATGATATATATATATATATATATATATATAATATATATATATATGTATATATATATATATATATATATATATATATATATATATATATATATATATATCATTAAAGATTTGTCATCAAATTAATATATTTTCTTCTTTTCTAGGTAAGTCTACGATTTCAGCGATGACTTCGATGAGCGATGATCGATGGTATTTGTTTAGCATGTTTTTTTATAATGGTATGAAATCAATAAAAAGTTTAGGCTTTGAAATTGCATAATCAGTAATCATTTACGTGGTGCCTCCTGTAAAAAAAAGTAAAATAATAGATATATAATGTTATTCTTTGTCTAAAACCATGCTTTCGGGCAGATATTCATAAGAATTTATAAATATATAGTACAATTAGAAGCAAAAAAAACGAAAAAAGAAATCAAAAACCATTTTTTTAAAAGGAATATTTTATTAAGAAATATTGGATCCGATAGGCATATATTAATCAAAACACCTTGACCCGTTGTCTATGTATCGATAAGTATGGCTTAGTCTTCAATTATTCTTTACACTATAAAGACATAGGGACTTTAAGATTGACGTTGAAGCGGCGTATATATTGTCATCATTAACATTTCCTCCAAAACTAACAGTACATTAACAATTGTGTACGTACCATACAGATCTAAACGTTATCCTTAAAGTTTGCAGTATAATTATACGCCAATAACGTAATGAGCATGGCATTTTCGTTGAAAAATACAGGGTAGGTATATGTAGATCGAATTAAAAAAAGTCACGACTTAAGAAGATTGTATATATCGTAGGTGCTGTTGACCTGGCAGATTAACAGGTAAACCGATTAAAATCACTGCACTCTCTCGTCGTCTTTTGCTTTTTTTAGTCTCGCGTATTCATTCAGATTACGGGAAAAAAGAGTCACATTCTCACGTAAATAGATGTTACCTTCGGAGGCTTATAATTAGTTTTAACTTTGCAGCTCATTTTTTATGTTTTGCACGATTTAATGAATGATTTGATTTATCGTAAAGTAATTAATCAAAACATTTATTTTTTTAATTTTACACATTTAATTTTACAAGTATTAATATGTAGGGATGACATAAAGTCATCGAGTTAGATTCTAACTCGATCCATAAAGTTAGTTGTCACTGACAACTGACAACTTATCATTGATGAGCATTGTACCATCGTGCCCCGGTACCCAGGTTACCGTAACCTTGCTACGGTTTCCTAGATTATTTAGGACACACACACAATCCCACACTATGTCTGTTTTTAAACCAGGAGGAGTAATTCAAATTTTCCGCGCCATAATGCTTGTTTTTAATTGGTCGAAGCGCAGGCAATTTAGTCCACTAAATTATGACATATTGACACTAATGACATTTGTGAAATTTTAAAATTCAAAATTTATATCGACAGTTTTCTGTATTTTTTGTGTTATTTCTTACATCTTTATATTTTTCGTTTGCATTTATATAAAAAACAGTTCTTTTCAGAACTATTTAGCGACATATTAGTGTTATTAAGATAACTATGGATTCAATGCCAAGTACTAGTGGTAATTATTCTTCTCCACCTTAAAAACGCCGAGTAGATTTGGATCATTTATCATCAAATGAGAAATAATGTACTCTAAACATGTACAAACATGAAAATTGATAATTCTGGAATAAAAATAACAGCCACGGTAGTAAAAATAAAACAGGCAGCAGGTTAGTTTTACAGAATAGTTATTATTAAAATCAAGACTTACTAAAGTAATGTGCTAATTTTAGGTGTTGCGAATTCAACTATTTACAACAATAGAATTTAGAACAATTAAAGAATACAAGCAGACTGGAGCAGTAAAATGTCCTAAAAATATTGAAGGTCGACCTTATATTCTTGCAACATAGGATGAAAGAGTTAAAACATCTATACGACAGATAGTAGACAGCTTCTTTTTCAAGAATGAAATGCTCACTTTAGCTACAATTATATAGTAAAATTAACTAAAACATTTTATAGATTTCATTTTTATAATCAGGTATAATTGTTACTATTAAATATTAAGTTTTAAGTTTTTATTTGTATATTCTACTGGAATGTTGTCAAGTATTTTAGTTCAACAGATATAAGAACATGGAAAGGGAAGAAAAGGAAAAAAGGATATTTTTACTTTACATATGCAGATTCAATGCAGCAAATATTACTCAGCATAACTATAGATTGTTTATCTTACTGTTTATAGGACGGTTGATTTATTGTCTATATTATGAATGTCTTACCATAGGTATTTTTTAGGGGAAATTATTCAAAGAATAGTTTATACATTGGGCTGCTGACCAAAAACAAAACTTTCTTGCTCAAATATCTGAAATAGATTCAGTTTTTGCTGAAAAAATAAATCAAGAAATTCAAAATGGTGTAGTTGTTCATTAATCTCACCAAGACATAAATGGAGAGATTTTGGAAGACTAAGAAAATTATTAAATTTTTATTTTTACATTCATTCCGAATATATATTATGCCCAGAATATTATATAAATCGATTTCTGACTCTTTAAGTTGTTTTTGTAATAACTTGGACTTGGTGATATGCGATAATAGTATTTAATGTGATATTTTTCTAGCTGATATATAATAAATAGAGTTTACAGTGTTTATAAATTTATAAATGTATGATATTTATATCTAATTATCATAAGAAAAACGGCAACTATTTTTTAAATTCGTGTATACTTCTTAAGAAGCATTTTCATTTTGTTTTCATCACAATAAAAGAACATTATTATAGTAATGTTGTGTTTTACTTTGATTGTATTGATACAGTTGGTTTTGCTCTTCCTGTTGTAGATTTGTAAAAGAAAACTACAAAATTATACTAGAATGTAACATAATAGATTGAATTAGTTGATTATCTCACAGAAATCCAGTATTTTTTAGTAAATTTTATTTATTGATAACAAATGGGACAAACTCACTGTCAAAATTAAACAAGAATCCAGCATTAAAGGAATTGCAAGTACACACTTATTTATACAAATTTATTGTTTTGCATTTTAGTGCTTCAAATAGATCCTTAAGATATTGATGCATAAGTTAAATCTATCTATTGAGGTAACTGATTACCATGCATGAAAAGTAAGACCACACCTATATTTGAACCTTAATTTATTCTGTGATATGAAACATGAAAAAGTTAATTCTAAAGCAGTGAATGGGAAGGAATATGTAAAACAAACTGGCTGAAGCAATTCAGGAGATTGGATTATTAAGCTTAAAAATAATGATCAAAGTCAAAGTGAATTCTTCTGATAAGAAAAAAAACCTAGGTTCATGAAATTAATCACACCAGAATAAGAATATGGTCTACGCAGTTTAAAAGAACAGTATTTCAGAAATCTTTGAACTCTCTCTAACTTTTTGATACATGCATTTGCATAGCTATGTTGCATACAAGATCTATTTGCAAATTAAAACACAAATTTCTGAGAAAATCCATACTTAGATCTGTAACATTATTGACTCTCTGGATCAAAATATTCTCTAAATTAAGTACCATTGACTCAAAAGATCTATAAAACTGGATCACCCGATATTTAAATACATATACATGGGACCAAATGTGAAAAACGTCCTTTTTTATTTTAATAATTGTAATATATATTGGAAGTGAATTAAAAAGAATATTATTCAAACATAAAGTTAGGTTAGAATTGACGTGTAAGGTTGTCCGATATTGATTACTCGATTACCGCAAGGCCGAGGTATACAACAAAAAAAGAAGATGTATTTGGTGACTTTTCTAGTAACTTTCTTGGGTGAGAATCTGTCTTTTTGGTTTACTCCTCCTGGTTAAAAAACAGAGTATAGCTTAGAATTGACCACTACAGAATTGAGTGTCTTAAGCGCTGCCTGACTATGTGTGAAGATGGCAACTGAACGGGACATTATTTCCTGTCTTTCTATTTTTTCACGCAGTGATGGATTGCCGTTATTTTCGCCTGGAAAACTGTCATATCCTTAGACAGATTTACCGGGAAATGTATCCCTTGATTTGTCCCTACTATGCCGGCTCCCACACCCTCCGCTGTTTTTAAGCCATCCGTGTACCAGGTAGCAGCAGCTTATATGGGTACACCTTTACTTTAGTTTTCCCTACCTAGTATCTTAATTGTGAGTTTATTTTTAACCATCACAATATCGGCTTTTAGCTCCTCGATTAGCTTTCTGTTGTCAGTACCATGCATCTGGCTTACATGTCGCTGACTATGGATTAATCTGTGCATCACTGCCCTGTATAAAAATATGAAGTGGTGGTAGATTCAACAGTACTTCCAATGCTGCTTTAGGAGTTGTTTTTATGGTCTTGTAATACACAGGCATGCTAGCATTTGTGTATTACCTAGCGGTCTTATTGCTCCTACGTGCTGCTCCTTTATCCACCACATCACCGTGCCATAGGTTATTCTATCTATCTATCTATAGCCCAAAATCTATTCATATTTAAATATAGGCCTCTCCCATTTGTCTCAATTTGCCTCTGTCTTCTGTTTGTCTTTTCTACATTGGACCTGCGCTTTGCTCAATGTCATCTTTTCATCTAATTTGGGGTCGACCTTATGACCTTTTTGCAGTATATGGTCTCCAGCGGCCAATTTCTTTTTCCATCTTCCATCCTGATATTTTTCGTTATGCCCAGCCCATTTCCATTTTAATTTCAATGCATGGTCGACAGCGTCTGTTGTTTCGGTTTTGCATCTTATCCACTCGTTCCTCTTTTTATCTCTCAACGATATTTCCAACATTTGTCTTTCCATAGCTTTTTGAGTTTTCTTTATTCTAAGTTGCTCTTGGTACACGTCCACGTCTGGACACCATATGTCAGAACAAGTAGGACGCATGCGTTAAATGCATTTGTTCTTAATTTTATACGTATTTTTTGGTTTTTGATAGTATATGAGAGTTTTCCGAATGCAGCCCACCCCATTCTTATTCTTCTGGTTATTTCTTTAGTCTGGTTACTTTTGTCTGCTCTGATAGCTTGTCCTAAGTAAAAATATTCTTGGACGTGTTCTATGTTTGTTCCACCTGCGGTAATTACTGATCTGTCTTCTGTATTAATCATTATTTTAGTTTTCTTTAGATTCACTTTTAGTCCTTTCTCAAGAGATGTTTTTTCTAGGACTGAAATCATTATTCGTAGTTGTTCCGTAGTTGTTGTAGGCAATTAACTAGCGCTTCTTCTACTGCCCATAGTTCTATGCTGTCAAACGCTTTTTCATGGTCAACAAACGCTAGATATATTGGAAGGTTGTATTCGTTGGTATTTTCTATCAATATTTTGAGAGTGTGAAGGTGGTCGGTTGTGCTGTACCCCTTTCTAAATCCTGCCTGCTTAACTGGTTGGTATGCATTAAATTTGTTGTTTAGTCTAGTTGTGATTATCTTAGAGAAAGTTTTATATAGCTGTAGTTAGCTAATATTGATCTATTTCCTTTCTTATATATCAGAATTGTATTTGCCTTGTTCCACTCTTGTGCGAACGAGTGGAACATAGGTTATTACTGGTTCAATAATCCTTGTGTATATCCATAGAGTCATTTTGGGGTTAAGTCTCCAATTCTTACCGACCATTTTTCTACATTTGCCCAGGGACATAGTAGCTTTCTGTGAATATGTGTATTCCATGTAAGCCTATGGTCAAAATATACCCCAAGGTATTTTGTTTCTTTAGCAAATTTTTGATTCTTCGTTCCTCCCAGCAGCGGTGGTTTTAGGCCTTGTAGTGCTGTTTTTTGGTGAAGTTGACGATTTGTGTTTTCTGAGCATTGACTATCAGTCTCTCTTGTTTACACCAGTCGTCAAATATATTTCGGGCTGCTTGCTATATAGCAACGATTGCTATATCCTCAGCATATTTCAGACAATAAAAGCCTTCTGTGGACAGATTTCTGTGAACGATCTGATTTCGGTAAACGGCGGTCTATATTCGAGAGATCGCAAGAATACCTTGACAGAGTCGTGAAGTGGTGCAAAAAATGGAGGGTAACCATAGACCCCTCCAAAACTCAAGCAATATTATTCAAATCCCCTTACTGTCGTTACATCCAGGGCCAGATATCACTTTTAGGAGAAAACCTCATTCTCAGAAATTCGGTTCTCTACTTGGGAGTTCGCTTTACAAGAACTCTCAACTGGGAGGCCGACGTCCAAGAATCCCTAGATAGGGTGAGACAGAAGTTTAATTTCCTGAAAGTGCTAACCGGTAAAATTGGCGAAACGTCTTCCAAAACTTTGTTGCATACCTACAAGACTTTTGTCAGACCGATAATCGAATACAAGGCATGTGTTTACCATTCTCTAAAGAGCCACCAACTGAATGCCATCGCAGCTACAGAACGTAGAATGCTTAGATACTGTATGAGAAAAGATTTGTCGTATCCATCAACCCACATTCACATATTGGCCAACATCACGCCAATCAAGGACAGAATCCTAACCCGCAGCAGGAAGTATGTCCTAAGAACCATAGCCTCAAACAACCGAGCAAAACGAACATTAAAGACGCCTTGCAATCATAGATGGCAAATACTCATCAGGTATTCTATTAAGAAAGTTCCGTTTCCTTCAGCAAAACTTCTATATAACACAGAACATGAACTTCCTGATGAGTATTTTGAAATTCTTGAAACATTCCCCATCCAATATCGCAGATAAAGACTGCGCGCCAAAAACGCTGATAAAGAGCCGTTTCTACCGTATGGCTGGTAACCTCTGAAGTACCTCAACTGGCATGCTAGGCAGATCCCACTTCTCTTTGTGCGTCTTAATCGATTCTTATCGATCACATACTTAAGTCACCTTCTCTTCCCCCTGCTCCTTAGTAGTCCACTACTTCTTGGCACGTGCATAATTTAATTGACATTTCTCACTCCGATAAAAAAAGAGTCACCCATTCCTTGAAGAAGCTCAGGCCCAAACAAGGTTAAAACTTATGTGTCATGTTAGATTTCTGAGATCTTCTACCAAGGTTGCTTAAAGTAGAGAGGACAGAACTCCTCATTGTGGACAGCCTCGAAAAGTTACTGAAGTGGATAGAACAGTTAAAAAACGCAAACTAGAATATACTAAAATTTAAATAAAAGAAGATTATCAGGTCGAAAGAGATCTAAGAGCTGCCCTCAGCAAAGTTGATCCAACTTGCTGTATCTATCAATGGTTCCACTAGTTCGTACTTGTGATATATTTTTGGGGTTAATTATATTAATATAATTAATTTAAATATTAAGTTGGAAAATATGGAGAACTGAACCAAGCTTCTTTGTTATCTAGCCGTAAGAAGAGCTATTTGTTTGTCTTCTGTGACTCATTTTATCCGAAGTATCTTCTTCTTCTTTCAGTGCCCTGTCCGATTATCGAACGTTGGCGATCATATTGGCAATAACCTTATTCACGGCGGCTCTAAATAAATTAGCGGTGGTTTATTGATACCATTCTCGGAGATTTCGTAGCCAGGATGTTCTTCGTCGGCCTGCGCGTCTCCTTCCGTCGATCTTACCTTGTATTATGAGGTGTAGAAGGTTATACCTCTCTGAATGTCTCATTAAATGATCGGATTTTTATCGTTTTTGTTATTTCTGTGCTCTTTTTTATTTGATGTAAAACTATTTCATTTCTTATTCGATTAACCCAACTTATTCGCAATACTCGTCGATAAATCCACATCTTAAAGGCCTCTAATTTTTTCATTAATGTCTCTGTAAGGGTCCAGCTTTCCATACCATACAGCAATGTGGAGAATACGTAGCAGCGTATTAATCTGATTTTAAGGTTTAACGTAATATCTCTATTAATTAGAATTAATTTATATAAGGCGGCTCTGGCTTTTTCAATGCGTATTCAAAGTACGCATTGAAAAAGTATTTTGGTAAATAGTATTTGAAGTATAATATGTTGTTATTCAAGGAGATTAAAAATCAATAATTTGAACCGCCTTTGTCACAAATTTAGTGTTTAGCTTAGATATTTACTTAAAAAAGTTTTATTACGTGAAATAATTTTATGTCATTATCATTTATTTGTGCTACATGTATCAACAACAAATACAAATATATAAATTGAAAATTAGCCCAAGTGTTATGCTACATAAATTGCATTAATTTTTAGTAACAGAATTTAGAGCTGTTTTACTAAAAATGTATTTGTTTTAAAGATATGTATTCCGATCATTTTGATATATAGAACACACACATTTTTCATTGCAATGGAAATATATTTATACATTCAAAGCTGTAAAATATTGTTTTAAAACTTGTACTGATATGCAGTAATTTATACCAAATTTATGAAAATCGCACTAGGTGTGATATAACGATACAAAGAGATACATATTAAGTTTCGAAATAGTTGAAGGCGTTCTATAAATATTTATTTCTATAGTGAACTGGGTTGGGGTTTTGGGAAAAGTATTTCATTGTATTATTACTATATAGGAAAGCCTTAGGAAACTCCTTAATAATTGACGAAATACCTGCAGAATTGTATAAGGTAGGTTGCGACTACCTAGCAAGTCACATCACGCGCTCATCAAAGACATATGGCAAAAAGAGAAAATACTCGACGACTGAAAGATAAGTATAACATGCCCGATGTATAAAAAAGAAAACAAACTTCAGTGCAAAAACTACCGTGTAATTTCTCTACTGTGTACAGCATTTGTACGCATAGATAACATTACGGAGGAACAATGAACTGAGCATTTCACGAAATTATATGAAGAAAAAGAGGAAGAGAACAGAGAAATAATTATTAACGAAACCCACGATAGAATACTCATATAAGAAGAAGAGCTACAAGTACGAATAAAAAAATTAAAAAACAGAAAAGCACCTGGTTCTGATAAGATAAACAATAAACTGATAAAATATGGAGGAACAACACTATGCAAATGGCTCCTAAAATTATTCGTCGATATAATAAATACTGTAAGTAAATAAGTAAGAAAACGACAGGAATACCACATGGAGCGCATAAAATCACGATACTATGGTATGCCGATGATGCAGTCCTAATTGCTGATAACAAAGATGACCTTCAAAGGCCGCTCCACGCCTTTAATATCACAGCAAACAAACTTAATATGAGAATAACAGTAGAAAAAACTAAATGTATAGTGATCAGTAAAGAGCCGCGTAGATGCAAACTAGAAATAGACGGCACAATTGTAGAACAAGTAATGAAATTTAATTACCTAGGAGTAGAGATCACTAGTGACAGGGATATAGAAACAGAGACCATAAGGCAAGCATCAAAAGAGTCACACGAAGAAGAAGAAGAAGAAGCTGTTTTATAACCCCCTCGGTAAAAGACCAGCTTAAACGGCTTTTCCCTGAATTTCCCTGAACACTTTCTATTCATGCAATATGCAATTCTACCTAATATCTTAAATCTATTATCCATTACAACCTAAATTTTTGTCAATTTTTTCTCTTCTGTATATTGCTGCCATTGTTTAATAATACAGATCCCGCGTTGTAAATTTTGAATAAAATTTGTGTCTGTCATAACATTAAAGATTGCCCTATATACGAGGTAGGAGTATGTATATTTCCTTGTGACCCCCTTTATATCAAATCCATATTTATATGCAGGTTGTGAAGACTATGGACGTATAAATAAAGATGGACTGGGCATGCCCTGCACTCTGTTCGCCTAAATTTGAAGTCGAAAAGTTTATAGGCGCGGGGAAAGAGGCGAGGTGATAGACTGTGACATTACCTTTTAAGTCATCGGCGTACCTTCCAATAATTGAAAGGTATTTGAAACAGTTTTTTCAATTGAACAAATAATAACAATTGGTTTTATTGCTTTTATTTTTAGTATCGTAAACATATAAAATATTTCGAATAAGTGAGAAACAACGAACGATGAATAATTTTAATTTTCAGTGTATAGAAATAAATATATTTATAACAATTGATTTACACAAAAGAATAAAGATGGGGTAAATAAAATCGCAAAGTACTTTATATAATGTTTTATTTAAACTAAAATAATACACAAGCAATAAAAAGTTTAAAAAATTCTTCCCCAAACATTAACCTGTTCAGGGTATTGAGTATGTTCTTCTCTTATCCAATGAGTGATACGTAGAAAAAATGTAGTGAATTATGGTGTATAACTCCAAATTAAACGTAAGAAAACATAAACTATTGTTTAACAAAACATGAACAACAAAACACATATACAACAATATATGAACACATTAAACCTTATGGATGGGGTAGGTTTCAAAATAGAAATATGTTTTATTGTCACTGAAAATTGTACAATTTTATGAACAAAACTTACAAAAAGTAAAAAAAATAACAATTACAATTAAACATTACTAAAATTACAAAAATGGTCAATGTCATATAATAAAAGATAATAAAATTTACAATTCATTGCAAAATTTAACTAAATTGCAAATTGCATAATAAAACCTTAGGAAGTAGTTTACGAATAAGTTTTAGTTGCTGCATTTGATACCCAAATATATAATACTTTAGTTGCTTGTACCTAAACGTACTGTAATTTCTTAATTTCTCGTTAAGAAACTCTTCCACTGAATAATATGGTCTTTCAGATAGATAGGCTTTTGTTAATTTACAGAACTTAAGGAAAGATTAAGTTGTAGATTTAAGTTGCAAAGGGAATTAATTGTATAATTTTTTTGCCGAATATAATATAGATTTATTTTACTAACTCAGTGGACGACATCGATAAATACATATCAAAGGTTGAATTTCTGGTGGACAATTCATGATTGGGTCTTGCTGAAAAAACATGTAGGTGTTTACCAATAATTAAGAAAACAGTTTCTAGAATATACAAGAGGTAAAAGTTAAAATCCCGTGATTTTTTATGTAGCTTCTAAAATGTATTATTTTACTGAGGCCAAAAAGATAACGTGTTGCTCTTTTTTGTAATTTAAAAATATCATTATATTGGGTAGCTGTACTAGAACCGCAAAAAGGAAGGCCATATCGAAGATGAGACTCGAACAAAGAAAAATAGGTTATTTTGGAAGATGCTAAATTCAGCTTCGAAACAGATCGTATTGCATAGCTGGCTGAGATTAGTTTCTTACTTAACAAATCGATATAAAGGAACCATTTAAGGTTGCTGTCTGTAAAAATACCATACAATTTTAAAGAAATAACGATACTGATCTGGCTGTTATTAAGAAGCAAGGGTTGAAGAGCTCCCTTATAGGATAATGCTACTGTCTTATTCATGTTAAAAGAAAGTAAATTATAGTCGGACCAGGTTTTTATTTTAAGTTGATCAGAAGTTTTAATTGCATGAAAAGCTAAATATAAGAAAAAGTAGAGGACTCAGTACCCAATATTGCGGTACTCTACATACATGCTTTTGTGTCTAGAGTCAGTATTATTTGCTCTAACTGCTTGTTTCCTATTTCTTAAGCAAGATTGGAACCAATTCAAAGAAATACCTCGAATTCCGTGAAAATTTAATTTTTTTATCAAAATGTCGTGAATTACACAATCAAAAGATTTGGCATAGTCTCAAAAAAACAGTGGCAGCGTAAAGATTATTGTTAAGTGCTTAATAGACCTCATGTAGTACAGAAAACATAGCATCACTGGTACATTTATTAGATAAAAATCTGAACTGACTTCGTGATAAAATGTTCATTTCAACAAGAAAGGACATAAGTCGGGCTCTTATAAATCTTTAATCATTTTAGATAGGATGTAATTTTTGTTTTCATTCTTCTTACATATTGTTGTAAACACTTTATTTTACTTTTTTGACTCTTAACAGTATTTTTTAACACTCTAAAATGTTTTTTGATCCTTTCAGGTGTTGAAAAATCGCTGCTAGACATGTCTTCAATGGTTTTATTTCTAAAACATATAATTGGTTTTCATAGTTATAATACTTGTTTTTATAAATTAAACTAAGAACTCACTTTTTATAAATATTGCGTGGAACATATGAAAAGTATTATCACCAAGTAACAACTGTACAGTTTCAGTTTTTGATGCTGGAATGGTGCTCGAAGGTGCATTTTCTATATCTATACTTTCCTTGTTTTCTTCATTGTCATTTAAACATCTAGAATAATCAATTTATGTACATTAAAGAAAAATATTGAAATTGGTTTAAGATTGAAATAATCTTATACAAAATTTATCCAAAACTCACTTTCTTTTTAGGATAATTAGATTTTACATTAAGGTCCAAGTCTGTCTCCATATTACATTTTTCAGTATCAATGAAACTTTGAAAATTTTAATATTAAAATGAAATAAGTAATTAAAATCCACATTTAGATTTATTTGTAAATTTAATTAACAAATTCGATCCAAACTCACCTTTTTGACGGTCCATTAAAATCATCCATATCAATACTACTGGAAGTTGTTTCTTTATTTTCCATATCGTTTGTAGGACTGAAACATTGAATTAATATGCTATGCGTGTGCATTATATTTATTATACTCTGTATAGTAAATTACATAAAAATTCGTTATAGTTACCTTAGTTCTGATGATTTATGATAAATATTTATTGGAACAGTTGCTTTCCTCATATTAACCCGTCCACTTGGTTGTATAATTAGATCATGCTTTCTAAAGTGTTCTGAGCAGACCATAGCAGTTTTGGTTACTTGTTCTTTATTTAAGCCGAACATAGACAACCACATATCTAGCAGCTGTTGATTCTTTACTGGGAACTTGCATATGATATTTCTTTGAAATTAATATATTTATAGCAATTATAGTGTAGATTAGAAAAAATATATAAATGTATTTATAACTCGACAAAATTTACTTTATTTCACAAAATTTAATTTCAATTCATGTCAAGAATTAAGTAATATCACATCCCTGTACTACGCTCATGGACGAAATTCCAATGTTTACTTACGAACGAAATGACAGTTCTGGATGAAAATATTAACAAATTCACTAAAATGTCACAAAAAAGACAATTATCAACTCAAAGGTAAACAGTACAACGCCATATTCCTTTTCCTCAAATCACTACGATTGGTTAATATTACTAATAATGCCAAGTTTTACATAAAGTTAACATTATCAAAATATATTTTCTTGTAATAAATTAAAAAATTAATGTTTTTCTTTTAATTCCTTGGTTGCGAAATGAGTATATCTAAAAATAGTTTATACTAACTAAATAATACATTTTTATCTAAAATTAAAATTAAATTATACTAAAAGTCGAAAAATAATTTCAAAGATTCGCTTGGAAAAAAAATAATATGACAACGTCAATTGTGTCTATGACTGTGACGATATCATGGCTTCATGTACAGATGTAAATAGCCCGGTCCTTCTTTATTTATACGTCCATGGTGAAGACTAACTTTAAATATACGTAAGAGTTTCGCTAACATTTGATGGTATTTTTGGATTCTGCACAGCAAAGTTCTTTAAGAATGGTTAAAAACTCTGGCTCCAAAACATATATCGCCCAGTGCAGTTCATCAATGCACCTTACTTATAAAATTTTAAACCGATAAATCCATTTCTTAAAACCTTATATAACATTCCGTGCTAATATATTTTGAAATACCCCATCAATTTATTAATAATTTATGGTACATTCAAATAGTGGTTTTACAAGCCTGGTTCACCTGTTCCGAGGGAAAGAAAATATATTGGTCGATGCCTTCTCGGCCCCCTGTGGTCTTAACATATGTTTAAATTGTAACAAATGCCACTTTATGCTTTTGACACCGATAGCAACGTTCTTTTTGATTTATATGTCGGGTATATATATGTTTTTGTTTCGTGATAGGTAACAATAAAAATATTAGTTAAAAATATGGGGTTTTAGGTGATGTTTTCGATAAATAGACCGTTTGAGAAGGTCAAGAAAACAGAAGGCATTAATTTTTATGTAAATATTTTCAATATATAATCCTCTCTCTGTATAACGATATTTAAGGGACCCGGAAATTTCATCTTAATAAGAAGAAATCGTTATACAGAAAGAGACGAAATTTGGTACTGTAATTATAATAATACTGTACTAAATAACCTATTTTAATTTAAAAAAGTTATCAAAATAAATATAAATGAATTAACACTATATTGTACACCACATAGATTTATTAAAGAATAATATAAGTAATACAGTATAAAAAAATGACTGTAATAAAATAAAATAAAAATAAAAATAAAAATAAAAATAAAAACATTTATTGCCTTAATAAAATGAATAAAATGAATGTCAAAAATAATATTTTTGCCTTCTTTCTTCTTCTGCGTACCGCTCTTGCACCGCCAGCATTTGATTCTTCTTCCTCTCGGTTCCTGGATTTTTCTGAGTGGTGTCCTCGTCTGCTTCTGTGGGTACTGTATCGGCAAACGTACCTACTTCCCTGCATGCCTAGCTTCTAGACCCTGATCAGGTGGTCGATCAGTCTATGGGTGGATCTGTGTATCCTCTGGATCCTGTTCTTCTCGAGGATATCCCTGGTCTTTCGTAGTCTTCGTGTGGCCTGGTTGAAGAACCACCTGGTTGTATTCTCGGCCACCTCCCTCAGTGGCGTGTACTCTAATCTATTCTTGATTGTCGCGTTGGTAACTCTATCCTCCCATGCTGTTCCGTCGATGATTCGGTAGCATGAGGTCTCTGTTGCTTCTAACTTTCTCCAGTGGGATTCCGCGATGGAGCTCCACACTGGTACAGCATACAGAATCACCCACCTAACATATGCTTGGTAGAGTTGTATCTTCTTCGCCTTTGACAGTGGACTGGACCTAAAAATGAAAGGAAGTATTAGATTTTTAGCTGCATTTGCTTTTACCTTTGTTTTTTGTGTATGAACCCGGAAGTTGAGTCTTCTGTCGAGGTGGACACCTAAGTATTTGACCGTCTCTGATTCCTGAATTTTGTTGCCTCCTACTGTGATCTCGTTCGTGGTGGTCGTTTTTCTTGGGTGAATATGATGAACTGCGTCTTTTCTGCGTTGATCTTAGTTTTCCATTTTTCCGCGAAGTCCGTGATTTTTTCGAGTTGGTACTCCATGTCATCTATGATTCTTCTTTCGTCTTTTCCGGATGCATACACTGCTGTGTCGTCTGCATACAGGGCTGTAGAAGTCCTTGGATCTGTTGGAAGGTCTGAAACAAAAATGTTATATAATATAGGTGATAAAATGCTGCCCTGAGGCATTCCTTCCTGGATTTCTTGGATCGTTGACATCTTTTGGTCAGCCGAAACTTGAAAAGTTCTATTAGATAAATAAATATCACAAATATTAATTAAATAGTGCGGAAGTCTAGCCTTGTCCATCTTGTAGATTAGTGCCTTCTTCCAAACCGTGTCGTATGCTTTTTCTATGTCCAGTATGGATAATCCTGTCTTCTGTTTCCTGTTGAATTTTATCTTCGCATCGCTGATTATCCTTGCTAGTTGAAGTTCACAGTTTCTTCCTTTTCTGAATCCGAACTGGTCTTCTTGGATAATTCTTCTTCTTTCTGTGTGCTTCACCAGTCTCTTGTAGATGATTTTTTCCAAAATTTTTTCCATCGATTCCAGGAGTGATATGGGTCTATAACTTTCTGGTCTTCTTCCATCTTTCCTTGGTTTCAGAAGAGGTATGATCTTGGCGCGTTTCCAGTTGTTCGGAAAATGTCCTTTTTCCAGGCAGTATTTGAAGATATAGTACAGCTGTCCTATGATCTTGTTCGGAAGTTCCTTGAGGGTGATGTTGTGGATTCCTTCTTGTCCTGGTGCTCTGCTTCCTTTCAGCTTTCTGACGATTTTTGCAACTTCGCTTGGGCTGGTATGGTCTTCCTCGTCTATTTGGAACTCGTTCCTTCTTCTGATTATGTTGTATTCTTCTTCGACTTCGACTTCGACGATTTAAACATGTGTACTGTACAATAACAAAATACTATGCCACTGTAAAATATATTTAGCCTACATTACTAAAAAAGTCTGTCATCTTGGTCTATTTCCTTTTTTTTCCACAGAACTGACCTGACCTTGTCCTGAAGATGCATAGATGGAACGTGTTTTAAAACTTTCTCATCCAGACTATCTACAAGAAGATCTTCATTTGTTAAAAAATATTTTAATTGAAAACTCTTATTCTCCAGATATGCTACTAGGATGCTTTTTTCTAATTTATTAAATATAAATAAATTTGCTAAATCTCAAAACACTGTATCCAACAATCAGAACATATATTATCATTCACTACCTTTTATACCATCATTAACTCCTAAATTAATACAAACACTAAAGGTTATTGACAATATAAAAATAGCAACAAAGAACATCAAAACCATTTCATCTTTATATTCCAATACTAAATATCCTATAGACAAATTAGATCAAACAAATGTAGTATACAGCATTGGTTGTACTCAGTGTGAAGCTGAGTATATTGGTGAGACTGGAAGAAATCTCTTAAATCGCATTATTTCTCACAAAAGTGATTGCAGAATTAAGTTAATCTTGTACTTTGGCAGAGCATGTAATAGACAAAGACCATATTATGGATTTTGATAATATTAAAATTTTATGTAGTGAAAGTAATATATTTAAAAGAACTTTTTGGGAAATGGATTTTATTAGCAAAAGTGATAATAATTTAAACAAAAGATCAGAAATTCAAAATCTAAGCAAAATTTATAATTATATTATTTCTATGTAATTTATATATGCAATCAGTAAAATATCACATTTTGAATTTTTCATTTTGAATACATTTTGTATTTGTTACATTTTTTTCAGGCATCTATCAATGTTTTTGTTAAGAAACTTTATCAAAATTTATTTCAGAGAAACATCTATTAGAATAGGGCGTTTTTTTTAATAATATTTTTTGTAATAATGTTAGCAGCAGCTTTATATAAAAAAACTAATTTTATTTGGTGAGTTAACAACAAAATTTTTTATTTCTAGTTCAACTTTGTAAGATATTTTGTATTTTTTAGAAGCTCTTGATAAAAATTGTAATCACAATTGAAAGCTCGAGTAAAAAATAGTCAACAAATAGCCCCTTTTATTGACTCCAACCCATCCAAAACAGTTATATATATATATATATATATATATATATATATATATATATATATATATATATATGGTACTGGTAGTAAAACGGTAGTAAAGAGAGAAGAGTACCCTTCGTGTGCAGTAACCACATTTTTCCATTCCATTAAGATATTTATCAGTATGGCTGCAGCATCTTATGAAATTAAAATAGTCCGCAGTGTTTCTTTGATTGGACAGATGTTAAAATTCAGATCAAAACAGAATACAGACAAACCAACAACGCCATATTTGTTCTGTCTTCCTCCTATTACAATGCGTGTTGCGAGTTTACCTTATGGAGTTACGTCTAACTTACAACATTTACATCGCTTTTTTCATTATAATTTTTCTCGGGAGATACTTTTTACGGTTGTATTTTACGACTCAAAAATATTTCTTGGTGTTTTACACATTGTGCTTCTTAAAAAAAGGCCATAGCGATACCATCTAGGGTATTATGAGTGTTAGTGGATCACCTCAATTGCCTTAATTCAATCCCATTGAGAGATCTCCCGTGGCTGTTGTGTGTTCTACCATTTCGAGGAAGGTCATATATTACTAACTACAATACGGGTCGTTTTATTTAATGACTTTACAGGTATAAACAAATTATCATTTTGTAACAGTTTAGTAGGTATTTGAGCTTGGACAGAAATCTTTTTTATGTGGGAGCACTTTTCTCCGATTTTTAATAACAACATGTCAATTTGTGATAGTTTTAATGAGAGCACTTTTAACGTTTCTAACTTAATATTAATTCGGTGATGACAGGTATTGTTATGTTTTTTGTGCAATAGTACAAAGAAGAAAATATACTTCTAATATGTGAAACATTCTCTTTAAAGTACCTACGGAGGTTGGCCTACCCTACCATACTCTACGGAGGTTGACAATCATAATGGCTATTTTTATTTTAGAACTTGGTGTTCTAACCAAACAAATCGATCTGCATTGATACCGATCACGTGGATTCTTTAACTATGAGTTCTGCCTTTGGCCAACAGATCTTCTTCCTTGAATCTTTCTCTGTATTATGAGTCTCAAAATTTCATGTTTTGTACCCCTCATCAGTGCCATGTTATAAATTAATTGTTTTATGTATATATTGTTTTGAAAGGAAAATAAAAAACAAGACATTTGTATTTTATGTTAATACTTGAAATGTTACAAATTAGATTTGTGTAATCAATGAATTCTGAATCCGAATCTAAGGCATCATCGCCCAATTCGTCATATTCTTTTGCGTTGTATGTGGTTGGCAAATTTTCATAAAATGCATGGCAGTCTTTGTCCATCAGTTCTATCTATCTATCTAATTAGCCTTCTTCGGTCCATCTTTGGACATAGGCCTTAATATGAATTACAGCAAGACCAAAACTATAACAAATACAGATGAAGACATCACAATGAGAATCGGACAAGATGAAATAGAACAAGTTAAGGATTATATATATCTGGGTCAAACTATACAACTTAACAAAGAGAACCAAACAGCAGAGATCCAGAGACGAGTAAGACTGGCATGGGCGGCATTTGGCAAACTAAGCTACATTCTTAAAACAAAAGATATCCACAGCATCTTAAGACCAAAGTATATAATCAATGCGTACTCCCTGTTCTTACTTATGGTTCCCAAACGTGGACATCTACAAAAGCAAACATGGACAAAATCAAAAAAACCAAAAGAGCAATGGAAAGACAAATGTTGCACATAAGACTAATGGATAACAAGAGAAACGAGTGGATAAGAGAGAAAACAAAAGTGAGGGATATTAGACAAGAAGTTGCAAAATTGAAATAAAGATTTGAGGAACACAATATAAGACAAAAAGAAGACCGATGGAACAAAATTCTCATAAGTTGGAGACCGTGGGAATATAAACGAAGCAAAGGAAGGCCCCAAATGAGATGGGCAGATGATATCAAGAAGCACGTGGACTCTAGGTGGATGACTGTAGCGACAGACAGAGAAGAATGGAAAAGGATTGGGGAGGACTATGTCCAAAGATGGACCGAAGAAGGCTAATTAGATAGATATATTTTGCCGTACTATTGAAGACGTCACGAAAAACATCATAACTAGCAGATTTCTTTCCCCCTTTTTTTAATATATCTTCTTGATATTCTTTATGCATTTGACGGGTGGTTAAACGGGTTGGTAGAAATATTTGATTAGGATTATCTCGCCTTGCATAATGACTTTCATGTCTTTAATATTGATCTATAAATTTCTGAATTTCACTGCGTTCTTCGCAGTGACATATATGTATGATTGATGTATGAGGTTTTTATTTCTAAATTTAGATTGTAATATTGGTTTACGTACATAACTCAACTGTTGAGTCATCAACATGTGTGGATACAGTCTCAAAGGCCTATGACTCAACCGGTGAGGCAAAGTTCAAAATACTCTGTGACATATATATATATATATATATATATATATATATATATATATATATATATATATATATATGTATATATATATGTATATATATATATATATATGTATATATATATATATATATATGTATATATATATATATGTATATATATATATATATATATATATATATATATATATATATATATATATATATATATATATCTGTACCGTAGAGGTAAAGGGTAGTAACTCCATTTTTTTCTAATTTGGACTTTATACAGTGGCTAAGCTTAATATGTTCCAATCTTATTTGTGGCAAAAGATGGTGTGTGAAGTATTACTGGTAGCCTAAATATTCTTATAAGAAAACGTAGTATATCCTTTGAAGACCAAGGTAAAGCATAGTAACTCCATGAGCTGTCGGATTTGTTTATCGGGTACGCAATTTCGCGCGCGGTGAACAGCAGTATTTCCACACTAGTGTTAGTCACCTTAATTGGCAGAGCATTTTACTTGATAGATAGTTGACAGTAACAAAAAATAAAAGCAAAAATGAATTCCTACGTGCTACGAAAGTGATTATTCTCGATCCAAAACTACCAAGAGATATCTAGGACCAGAATTAAGTAGTGAAAAAATGTACAAATTATATACCTCAAAGTTTGAAGAAAAACATTCCAAAAATGAAATTGTTAAATTATGGCTGTATAAAAAAAATTTCAATATTGATTTTAATTTAGCATTTAAATCGGTTTCCGTGGATACTTGTGATAGTTGCGATCGGTTTATGCTACAATTAAAAATCTGCTCAGAGCAAGAAACAATAACATTACGGCGAAATTATGAACAGCATCTTCAAGAAGCATAAAGTCGATACAAAATGAAAGCAAACGATAAGAAAGAAAGCAGACAATCAGCTGGAAAAACTAAAATTATAATGTGTGATTTGCAGAAATGCTTGCCTACGCCTTGTTTGACAAATCACCAAAGTTTCTACTAGCTGAAATTATGGACTATGAATATCACAATATACGACGCACAGAAAATAAATCGTATTTCCTTATCTGGGATAAATCCGAAGCTGAAAGAGGGCGCATTGAAATTTCCTCGGCATTAACTAAATGGGTTATGACAGTTCTATCACAAACTGATGTGGAAGAATTGGTTATTTGGTCAGATAATTTCCCTAATCAAAACCGCAATGTTGTGGTAATGATAAGCTACTTTTGGCTTTTGAACATCTGCCCTAATTTAAAAGTAGTTAACCATAAATATTTACTGAGAGGACACACTCATTTAAAAGCTGACCAAGTGCACATAGCCAATAATGCAGATCGTAACGCCTTGGGATTGGCAGCAATTAATCGGTTCCGTAGGTGCTCAGGTAATTAAAATGGGCGAATATGACTTCAAAAACTTTGAAGTACTTTACACTCAGTCTCAATCTCCATTCATCAGTAAAAAGAAAATATTTAATTTCTTCATTTCAAATGCAGTCCAATCTCAAGTAAAAAAAGACACGCCGACCATAATGTTTTATAAAGAGGCTTTTGAAGAAATTAGACCCATAGAATTGTACGTCGCTATAAGAACCATGATACTATGACCATAAGATAAGATATTGCGCATGTTTTTGTGACGTCATTGGAGAGTTGCACGTTCGAAATTTCAGTTTTTTGTATATATCAATAAATAATCTTTAATAAATAGTTTGGAGATATCCTTATGTGTACGATTATTGTAATTATTAAACTTCTTAACTTATTTTCGTCTAGTAATTTCATCACAGAATGCATACAAATCCCATTTAACTTTAACAAGATTTCAAATTCTACTCTCCAATGAGGGCATGCGCGAACCCGACCGATTTTGAGCTACGGGAAGATCCTATCTTGTTATTCATAGTATCATGATAAGAACAGCAACTGCGATCAATCTTCCAGAGCAGTTATCATTACGATATCAAAAATCAAGAGGGATCACACAAAAGAAAAAGGATCAGTTACTACTCCTTTTACAATGGATCCCCTGTCAGTTTCATGAGTTCTATAAAAATTTAGTTCTTACCAAAAAAAAATGTTGATGATAGCCATAATGAATAAATGTTTTTTTTTTATCATTTTTTGTGTTTTTATTTGAGTTTATATAGGCACTTACTATTTTGTACACTGTTTTATCTGCTGGTAAATGACGAGGCAAAAGACATTAAGTCCCAATACTATCCCATATATAAACAAATTTTTTCTCATAGTAGGACAATATTGATTAACTAATATATAACGTTACAAATTATATAAAATACATAATTTCATATGTTTTCAGATTAAGAATGATTGCAATAATTTTTTGGAACTCATCTTATATTTTCATTATCTCAAAACTTCACTCGATGGATATACTACCCTTTACCTCTACGGTACAGATATATATATATATTTCCGCGGGAGCTGTATGTTATATATGTTGTTGGTTTTGATAAAAACCATTTTGACGACGTTTCGGCAAGATCTCACTTGCCATTTTCAAGTCTCTCTGGATGGTCTGCTTCTTGTCGATGTTCGAGTGGAAGTGACGCTACGAGTGTTAGGCAGCTGGCTTTTGTAGTTACTGTGCGTTGCGCGCGCTCTTGTAATTGGTCCAGTGCGCAGGTCAGTGGGCGGGGTCTTGGTCGATTCTGTTCTTGCGTTATTCTTCGGGACAATTGGTTTCCATGTTTTTGGCAATCTTTGGGCATCGTCTCGAGAATTTAAATTATTTTCTTGTTTTTCTATTTCAATGGCTTCTCTGATAATTCGTTTCCTCTTGTTTTCGACATTCGCTAACATTACCGTATGTTTGAGGTCAATTTTGTGTCCTGTAGCTAAAGAATGCTGGGCTAGGGATGACGTCGTTTCTTTTCGTTCGATGGCATTGCGATGTTCTTCTTGTCTTACTTGGATCTTTCTATTTGTCTGTCCAATATAGGCTCTATCGCATTCTCCACAGGGAATTTTGTATACTCCTTGGTTTTCTAGGGGAATCTTTGTCTTGGCAGATGGTAAATATGTTTGCGATTTTTCTGTCGGTGTTGAAGACAGTCTCTATTTTGTGTTTTCTCAGGACCCTGCTTATCTTCTCTGTTGTGCCTTTAATATACGGTAGAGTGGTTTTGGCAATCGGTTTTTCGTCTTCTTTTATTTCTTTTGTTGTTTTTTGTGGTCTTCGTGCCTTTTCGATTCTGTGTGTGGAAAAGTTGTTGTTTTTTAACGCTTTTGTAACTTTCTGCATTTCTTCTTTCTTGTGTTCTTCGTCTGTTAGTCGTTCAGATCTTATAGTCAGAGTTTTTATGACTGAATTCAATTGTGCAGGATGGTGGTGTGAATCTGCATGTAGGTATCTGTCAGTGTGAGTTGGTTTTCGATACACTGTATATCCAATGTTGCCGTTTTCTTTCTTTATTATTAAGACGTCTAGGAAAGGTAGTTGTTGATTACTTTCTAATTCCATCGTAAACTTGATCTTGGGATGGATACTGTTAATGTATTCTAGAAATGCAGTAAGTTTGTCTACTCCATGTGTCCATATGATGAAAGTGTCGTCCACATATCTAAGCCATAGTTTGGGTTTATATTCTGCTGTTCTTATTGCCCGTTCCTCTATGTCTTGCATAAAAAGATTTGCTATCACGGGAGATAGCGGTGAACCCATCGGTGCCCCTTCAACTTGTTTGTATCGTTGATCACCGTATATAAAATATGTGTTGTTTAAGCAGTGTCTCGTCAAATTTAGGGTATCTTGCGGTACTGGGTATTTTCTGCTTATAATTTCCAAGGATTCATTGATGAGAACGTTGGTGAAAAGTGAAACAACATCGAAACTTACTAACAAGTGTCCCGGCCCAAGAGTAACATCTTTTATACGCTCGATGAAGTGGCCTGCATTCTTAACGTAGGAATCAGCTTCTTCTGCGTAAGGCTGTAGCTTTTCAGCCAGGAACCTTGCCAGTGGTTGTAACGGTGATCCGATGGAGCTCACTATTGGTCGTAGTGGTAATCCATCCTTGTGAACTTTTGGTAGACCGTACAGTTTTGGACATCTCGATGATTTTTCCCGTGGAATAAGTTGAAAATGATGTTCTTTATTAATATTAGATGTTTGTATTTTTGCTTTTGTTGTTTTTTCTAGATATGTTGTCGGGTCAGTCGATATCTTCTCGTATGATGGATCGTCTAGAATATCTTTCATCTTTTGATCGTAGTCTATGACATTCATAACCACCGTAGCATTGCCTTTATCAGCTGGAAGTACAATGATTTCTTTATTTTTGCGAAGTGAATTTAATGCCCCTTTTTTCCTCGTGTGTTAAGTTTCGTTTTGGCGGTTTAGCTGTTCGTAATATGCGTGACACGTCTATATATATATATATATATATATATATATATATATATATATATATATATATAATATATATATATATAATATATATATATATGAACTTTGAAAATAAGGCTATTATCGAGCACCAAGTTAATTAAATCAAGCCCAAGTACTTTCGCTTAAAATAGCATCTTCAGGGGCATTTCGTCAAAATAAGATCTATCCAGCAAGCGTAGGAAGTGGAAACATTAAAACTAACATAAATTATACAAAACACTACACTAAACGAGGACAAACAGTTTAAAATTGCTTCTACGCTACATTCATTCATATCACTCATTTCATTATTTTTTTTTTTTCACCTCCAGAAACTGACAGAGAATAATGTAGCGTAGAAGCAATTTTAAACTGTTTGTCCTCGTTTAGTGTAGTGTTTTGTATAATTTATGTTAGTTTTAATGTTTCCACTTCCTACGCTTGCTGGATAGATCTTATTTTGACGAAATGCCCCTGAAGATGCTATTATAAGCGAAAGTACTTGGGCTTGATTTAATTAACTTGGTGCTCGATAATAGCCTTATTTTCAAAGTTCATTTATTCGAGCATTCAACCTCATTTCATATATATATATATATATATATATATATATATAATATATAATATATATATATATATATATATATAATATGTATGGTAATTTTTTTATGTTTTAAGTCAATATTAGTGCTACACTAGTACCGGTTTTTCCGATACTCTCAACATTCTTATCGTCATTGAACGTGTTAAACTTAAAAGTTAAAATTTTTGGTAACTAGAAAAAAAAGAATAAAAAAAAACAAAAACTTCATCTGATATTTTTATTGTTTTTGCCAAGATAAGCATGTTTACCATATTTTATTAAAATAAAATAATTTATCATGGGTGTTCGAATTTCTATGTCAATATAAATAAAAAGAAAATCAAGATCACGTTAAACGGTTACTTCGCCATTATGCGCTCAATAATTTTCATCAACCAATAAGTTGACTTGTACTTGATCCATAAATGAATAAAAGATATCCATGGCTGTTTTATCCAAATATGGACATCAATTTCAATTAGTTATTGATACTTAATTTCGTTCAAATTAATCTTAAATTCAAATTTAATTAATTTGTGTTTTAAATTAAATACCGGAGTGAGCTGGTAATGGCCCAATAATACTGATAAGGACTCATTTCCACGTAAATTAGAACTTGGTTAATTTCATTTAACATAAAAACGGAGTTGTTTTAATTTTGATGAATAAAATACAGCTTCACCTGTTAGATACAAAAAAGGATAGTACACTTCATATCAGGGCTATGGAATTGACTATGGAAAATTGAAAGATAGTTTTGTCCATATAGGCTATTGACTATGTCCAAAAGTATTACAACGTTAAAGGGGTTTTATTATATCATATAAGCGCTTCAAATGGGAAAACAGTGGAGTGATACCATTTAAAGGGGTGCGTTTTTAAGAAGTTGAAGTAATGTAAGTGAACCAAATATTGCCAACTTAACGTTTGGTTCTAAATATTAGGGATGGGAAAAACCTAGCGGTTTTAACCGAAAACCGGTTTTTGTACTTCGAAATAACCGGTTTTATCAGTTGTTTTTTTGTCCCGGTTATAACCGGTTTTTTATTTTTAAAGTAAAAAACCGGTTATTAGGTTTTTACAGTGATTAGGATTAGGTTAGGTATTATTTTGGATCCCACCCAATCATAATTATTATTCTCAAGTAATTATTCCAAACAAAACTAAAATTCAATTTTTATTTTATTTTATAAATACTGAAAGTGCAAGCTCACATCAGCCAGAAACAATTAAATTTTATTATAGTATTTCGTTGAAAAAGTATTTGTAATCATAATATTTTTACATAAGAACTGATCTAGTATATCATCTATTTTTCACACTTGACTCTTGACATTGAAAGTGGGTAAATGGCTTTTTCTGATTACCAAAAATAATGACTATGAATATCGAGTTACCGATTACGAATACGAATCTACAAGGATTTCCCTACGTTTTCAAAACGATTTATACCCATACCGGAAGTCGTAAATGAGTTAAAATTAATACATGATATTTTTTTTGATGGTAGTAAAAATAAAAGATGAACTGCATTATCCAATTTATTTTTAAGTAAAATATTTATGTTAATATTATTTTCTTTAAATATCATTTGAAAGAGTCTGGTAAATTTTTGTTGAGGAATTTTTTTCTTAAAAAACACAAAAAATTGTGTTGTATTTACATTGATATTGATGTTCTTTCGATAGTACTAATTTTGATCATATTGATATCGACTCGAATGTAGTATCACAAACTAAAGTGCATTGTAAATGTAACTTTCTAATCTATTGGAATAAAAAAACCGAAAACCGGTTTTTGCAAAAAACCGGTTTTTTTGGCCGGTTATAACTGCTAGGTTAAACCGTAAGCAAAAAAAACCGGTATAACCGAAAACCGGTGTTTTTGTCAAAAACCGCCATCCCTACTAAATATATTCCTACACTTTTAATAATAAATGAAAACAAGTTTGGGTAGTAGTAAAGAAATGTATTTGCTTTAATAATATATTTTGATTATATAAAAAACTAATAAATAAAAACAAAATAAAGAATACTTTCTTTTTATTTAAACAAAAATGACCATGCATCAAGTACAAAGAGTTATTAGCAGGGGGGTACAAACACAAATTACAAGTATTTAATTTCTTACAATGTATATATGTATAACTTAAATATGTACTATTAAACACTGTACAATTCAATGTCTTTCAAATGTTTCAGTAGTTTGTTGAACTGGCAGCTTTGTAGATCCTTCATGTTGGTAGAGAGGTTATTTTTTCTTCTTTCTTGGGTGTATGTTTTGCATTTTAACAGAATATGTTTCACAGTGATTTGAATCTTGTAGTTGTGGCAGAAAGGGATGGCTTCTTTATTTATTAAGTGAATATGGATTGGTATAGTATATCCTAATCGTAGTCGAGTTATTATCACTTGTTCACAACGTTTGAGTGGGAGTGGTAAGGTGGTGCCGACAGTTTCTATAACATATTTTAATTTGTTGCATGTGGAATTCCAGTTACACTGCCATAAGTTGGTAATATGTTTTTTAATGGAGGTTTTATGGTCGTTTCTTGTTATCACGTGTGACACAGGGATGCTTTCATCTAGTGCAGCTTCATTCGCAAGTTGGTTCACTGCTTCGTTTCCCTTGATTCCCACGTGTGATGACACCCATATAAAAGTTATTTCTATGTTTTTTGTTGATAGTAGTATGAGTTCATTTTTTATTAGCATTCTATTTCATTTAATGGATACAATTGCTGTAAAACTTTCAGTGTACTTAATGAGTCAGATATTATAATATAACGAGGTGCGGATTTTCTTCTGCAAACTTTCAGTGCCTCTAAAATAGCCATTGCTTCTTCATTTTAAAATGGTCTGCACCATGTATGTAAGCCGCTGCTGGTCCTGATTGAGTTTTTGATGCATCAGTGTAGATATGTTCAGAATTTGGATATAGGGATATTATTTCATGGTATGATTGATGTATTATTGTTGGGTTAGTGGATGTTTTGGGATAGCGAGTAAGGGATGTATTTACAATTGGTGGACTAGTTGACCAAGAGGGAAAGTTTTTGGTTGGATTTATGATGGCACTAAACTGCTCACAGTCGTAATCACTGAATTTGATTATTTCATGAAAAGGGAGTGTATTACTCGGTTTATTTTTGTAATTACTGATACAATTAGGTTTTAAGATATTTGAATGCATAGGATTTTGATAATTTGATGATATACAAGTTGCATAATTTAGTGACAATTGTTGCCTTCGTAAGTTTAAAGCTAGTTCGTTAGCTAATACTTGAATGTTATTGGTTGGGCTAGTTCTATATGCGCACAGAGCAATTCTTAGTGACGTTGTTGAATTGAGTTTAGTTTTTTTAATGTAGTTTTTTTTTGGTAGTACCATAACATATTGAGCCGTAGTCAAATTTGCTACGTATAAGTGATTGCTATAAGTTTAACAGGGTTCTTGTATCTGCTCCCCACGTACGGTTTGAGAGAATTTTCAGGAGATTAATTCTAGGTTGGCATTGTTTTTGCAAGGTATGTATGTGGCTTTTCCAGTTTAGGGTGCAATCTAAAGTTAACCCCAGGCAATTTGTTTCGTTTGTTTCTTTTAGAGTATGTCCATTTAAAGTTAGATTAACGTTCTTTATATTTTTCCGTTTGCTCAATATTATGTATTGTGTTTTTTCAGGAGAAAAGTTAAAACCAGTTTTAAGTGACCATTGTTTCAGAGTATGTAAAAACTTCTGTATTACTTCAGCCGCACATTCCACACTTCTGCTTGTGTGGTAGATAATCAAGTCGTCTGCGTATAAATTGACTTTAATCGGTAATCTCATTTCGTCCAAGATGTTATTTATTGCAATCAGAAACAATGTTGGGCTTAAAATGGAGCCTTGCGAAATTCCATTTTCAAGAGAGCGTGGACTAGAGTTTTATCCGTTAGCTCTTACTTCAATGTGCCTATGAGTTAAGAAATTGTATAAAAGCTAGTGTGTGACCCTCAATTTCAAATTTTTGTAGTGTTTTTAAGATGTTATATTTCCATGCAGTGTCAAAAGCTTTACTGATATCAATAAAGACAGCTAGTAATTTTTGATTGTGAAATGCTTCATGGATTTCAGACTCAAGCGATACTAAGTTGTCGGTAGTGGATCTGCCTTTACGAAACCCACTTTGAAACGGGTGGAAATATTTTTTTATTGACGTTGCGAATAGCAATATTAGGATTAGTAATCTCCTATTATTGCCACTCATGTCAATATTACAGCATGGTTCGGAAAAGAAATAAAAGAAAAAATGTTAAGAGAATACATTAAATACTCCAGAATCCCGAGAATGAAACAAAGCAATTGGTAAGAAGAACAAAAAATTAACACTGGGAACAGTTTACAAAAAGGATGGAAAGCTACTCCTACGGTACATAAAAACAAATACAGAGATTCATAAGAAACGAACGGAAAGAAATGGCTGAATTGAAGCACTACAATAACATACCAGCAAATAAATGGGAAAGATACCTGACGGAACTGTCCCAGAAGGTCACCAGGACCAAACGGAATAACCTTCTTCTTCTTTCAGTGCCCTGTCGGATTATCGAACGTTGGCGATCATATCGGCAATAATAACCTTAGCGGAATAACCAACGAGATTCTAAAACAAGGAGGAGAGAATATAACCCTAGAGATGACAAAACTTATACAAAAACTAATATTGCACTGCAAGATACCAGAGGCGTAGAGAAACAGCGGAGCAGTTCTGAATAATCTTAGATACCCAGATAACACAATACTCCTTGCGGCCAGCAGAGAAGGACTACAGATTTTGGTTGATCGCATTACCCAATACTGTAAAAGGTATGGTATGGCACTGAATAAAACTGAAAACCACATTCGCAGCTTATGCAGCCAGGATTTTCTTCTCCGTCCTGGAACCCTTTTTCCATGAACTTTACCTTAAAGTATGTTCCGAAGTAGGTCATATCGTTGTTCATTACCCAACAGTTAGAGGGTGGTTTTTAACCTAACGATCTCAAGACATCATTACTTCAACACAAGACAGCGAACGACATGGACCTACTTTGATCGGTTCTCGTGCTAGAGACTCGGCGTCCCGGGCATCGTGATGCACCGCGACCAACTCTTCAGCCTGTTACGAATACATCAATATAACCAAAGAGTAAGTCTATATTCTTTGTGCAGACAACTCAATAATGAGTAAGACCAGTTAATTTCGTAATTTATTCACAATTGATAGTTGCTATTTTTCGCTAGTTTATTTACAAACAAATATTCCATTTTTTTCTTCATTATTATTTATCCAATATTATTTAACCAACGACCTCTTAAGTGTTATACAAAACAACTATAAAGAAAAGAAAAATGAGCTACTTTGGTCACATACTAAGCAACGAGAAATACGAATTGATGTGGCTGGTCATACAAAGAAAGGTGGAAGGCAAAAGAGGACCGGGAAAAAGACGTACGTCCTGGTTGAACAATCTGAGACAATCAAGTGGGAAAACGTAAATAGAACTTTTCAGAACGGCTGCAAATAGAGTCAAATGGGCCATGATGATCGCCAATGTCCTTAGGGATGAGCACGTTCAGAAGAAGAAGAGAAACCTTAAACCAGTTTAAGTATTCCTGTGTTATGGTGTTATTGGATGACTTTAGAAATCCTTCACTTAATGGAACGCAGAAGGTTAATTAAAGGAAATAAAGATGAGTATAAAAAAATGCAGGCTTACATCAGAAGAAAAATAAGAGAAGCTAAAGAAAAAAAAACTGTAGAGAAATGTAAAGAAATAGAAAGCATGTCAATTTTAATGTACACAAAAAGGTAAAAGAAATAACGGGTACTTTTAAAAAGCGAACAGAAGTGAAACTCATAGACACCAATAGAAAATTAATCATTGACACCCAAGAGATGAGAGACAAATGAAGAATATATTTGGAGACACTTTTTCAAGATCAAAGAACGGATTATAGGCATCCATTTTCAGAGAGGATGACGGGCCCGGACATACTTAAATCCGAGGTAAAAGAAGCAATAAAACGGATGAAAAGCAGGAAAGCTGTAGGGCCTGATAATATCGAAGCTGAATTTTTAAAACTCTTGGAGGAAGAAGGAATAAATTGGATCACGGCTGTTCTCAATAAAATATACAATACAGGAATCATTCCTGATAAATGGCTAGAATCAGAATTCATAGCGATACCTAAAAAACAGGGGGCTAAAAAGTGCGAAGAATATCGAACAATCAGCCTAATGAGCCACATGTTGAAACTGTTTCGTAGAGACATCCATGGAAGAATTTTTAACGAGGCTCTTTACGGAATAGACGAAGGCATCCTTCTAAATGGTGAAAGAGTAAACAATGTTTGATATGCCGACGATACCGTGGTGATAGCAGATAGTTTAGAGTTACTTCAGAGGCTAATGGACAGAATAAACGAGTACAGTCAACAGTACCTACGGACTAAACATTAATACCCACAAAACGAAACAGATGATTATCAGCAAGGAGAATATAAACGGGGCTCATCTATACATTAATGGGACGCAGATAGAGCGAGTAAAACAGTATTGTATAAACGAACAGTGGAGCAATGGACAGGAAATAAAGTGCCGTATAGGAAAGGCAAGAACAGTCTTTAACAAAATGAGTGCCATCTTCAAAAGTCACAACATATCCCTAGATACAAAAATGAGACATTTGAGATTCTGTTTTCTCTGTGTTGTTGTACGGGGCGGAGGCATGGACGCTTACAGACACCACTATTAAAAAACTTGATGCATTTGAGATGTGGCTTTATAGAAGAATGCTGAGAATATCATGGACAGCAAGGATCACGAACAATGAAGTTCTAGGAAAAATGAAGAAGGAACCAGAGATTGTGTTATGAGAAATCAGCACCGTTACTCCCTACTACAGTGTATATTGCAAGGTAAAGTCAAAGGTAAGCGAGGATCCGGTAGAAGGAGAATATCGTGGCTGCGGAATTTAAGAACATGGTTTAAGAAAACCTCAACGGAGCTGTTTCGAGCCGCAGCGAGCAAGATTATGATTGTCAATATAATTTCCAACATCCGAAACGGATAGGAACCAGAAGAAGAAGAAGTGTAATGGTACATTTAGTAGAAAGAAAAATCTAAAAAAGAAGGGAAAATATATTTAAAAAAATAATAATTTATTAGAAATTTGATGATTCGTCAAATATTTTGTTTCGCCACCACTTTCACTACCTTGGAAATCCATTACCGACTATTTATCCAATGTTTTCAAATTGCTGCAAAATGAAATTAATAAATGCTTTTGCTTATCAAGTAGAAAGAACACAAGTTCATTCTTCTCATATTTCAATAATTTACCAAACTCACTACAATATCGAAACTATTTGCCCTCAGAAACTTCTTTTTTTTTTTTTCTATATTTAACCAGCACTACATGAATGAATTGAACAATTATACAATGTTACTAATTTTGATGTCCACAATGAGTAATTATGATAGAAATTCATTAAGCAACGATTATATTACAGCAATAAAATCCATTCGTTAAATCGATACATACTTGTTCAAGATGCTGGTATGGAAGCTTGAACTTGAGTGCCGTTTGCGAGGTAGCTGTCGCCAGTTGCAATAAAATTTTAGCAGCCTTGCATTATCTGATAATTAGATAGCGTTCAATGATATGTAGAAAACGCTTAAATCGCAATAAAAGTTAGCAATAGGTACGTTTAAAGTGCAAAACTGTAAAATTCTCGGGTTTTAAAATGTGACTATAAAATAAAAGTGATCTACATTCCTTTCATGGTATGCTAATATTATCTCTGATACAGTGTTATATTTACGAACTTGCAATTAGTATTTACATATTACGAAATGCTCAAAAATCAGTTTGTATGCAATAATAAACAGTTACGTTCCTAATACAGAATATAAATTATTTATATATTTTTATATAAAGCGAGGTTCCTACAGCCTCTGCTGCTTCTCGCTTTTCGACCACCATCGTTCTCTGTCCATCCTTTCGTCTTCTTTGATGGCTCTATCTCACATTAGATGTCGTAAATTTTCTTCCCAGGCAACTGAAGGCCTTTCCTTTCTTCTTCTTTGGTGTGTTATGTAATTTAAAGCTTTCTTTGTCCATTTATCTTCATTCAGTCGCTTCACGTGACTATACCACACTAGTTGTCTCGTTTCAATTCTGTCTTCACTGGAATATACAGTATTTGTCCTCCTTCTAATATCTTTATTCCTGATATGATCTTTTTTGGATATACCACACGCTCTCCTCAAAAAAATCCATTTCTACTTCTATTCTACTTCTATTCTTTTTGTATCTTTTTTCGTAATCTGCCAAACTTCATAAGTCAGAATAGGCCCTACAAAGGTTCGATAGATTGTCAATTTCGTTTCTTGTCTAATATCTAGACCATAGTAGAGAGTTCAGAATGTTAACCGCTTTTTTTCCATGCTGCGTTCTGTTTTCGATGTCTCTTTTGGTAGTGCCTTCTTTAGATATTTGAGATCCGAGATATTTATATTCATTGCATGTTTTTCGGTTTCTAATTTCGAACTATGGATATTCTTCATCATCTCCTAGTTTAAGATACTTTGTCCTTAATATATTCATATTGAGGCCCCATTTTTCATATTCTTTCTTTAGTTTTCTAAACATGTAGTCCATGTCTTCTTCATCTTTCGCTACGACTACCTGATCATCTGTGAAAAATAAAGTTGTTAGACATTTACCACCGCCTATATCTATTCCCATTCCGGATACTTATTTCCTCCACTGCACTAGCGATGATTGAATATATATTTTAAATAAGGTCTGAGATAGACAACATCCTTGTTTATGCCCATTTGTTATTGGATATGATTCAGATATAAAGTTTCTTTAACGACACTTCTTGCATTTTTGTATATATTTGCGATAGCATTCACATACTCTCTAGTGAGACCTACTTTCTTCAATCTTTGAAACAGTTTTTTCAAAGGTACCGTATCGTATGCCTTCTCTAAATCTACAAACAATACATGGGTAGATAGATTCCTTGCCTTCCGTTTTTCCATTACCTGCTGCAGAACGAATATACCATCAGTGTACGATCTTCCCGCACGAAATACATTTTTGTTCTTCTATGTCTTCGTATTCTGATTCTATTCTTTCTTTTATTATTCGACCGTACAACCTCACCACTGAGCTGATTCACCTATAATTAGAGTATTTGCGTTTATCCCCTTTCTTGAATTTTTAACTGATGGATGATGGAAACTCAATTGGGATGTCTCCAGGTCCTACTGCTTTACCGTTTTTCGATCTTTTGAGGCCACCGTTTAAGTCTCCGGTTATTATCTCAATTATTTGTGTGTGTTCGGATATTTCTTCCATTTTGATCTCATGAAATTTACATTTGATATAAGGTTGAATGATCAAATAAATGAACTTTGATAATGTAAAAGACAAATATCGAGCACAGTATTAATTTAATCTTGCCCAAGTACTTTCGATCACTAGATCATCCTAATTTCTCTAGAAAAAAAGCATCTGTTTTATATCTTGTCGAACCAATAATCTGAACCAGAATTATTATTTGGTGATAATTTCCATGAAATATTCTGTGTCATGATAAAGATTCCTTTTTTTTATTGATAAACCACAAGTTTTATAAACTATTTTACTGGTAACAAGAGAAAAAAATTTTAAAGTAAATATTTAGTCTAAGTTGTTTAAACAAATTACTTTTTTAAGTAAGCAATCCACAAAAATAACTCAATGCATATTTTTGATCGATGCCATAAGGTACACCAAATTAAAAAGTTAGGTAAATTTTCGTTGATTAGAACTGGAGATGTTGCAACTTTTATAAATTTGAATTTATGATTTCAGTTTTTAAAATAGTAAAATCCTTCGCTTTTAATAAAAGTTGTCTTTATCCGAAAATATTAATATGTTACACTGTCTATATAAATGAATCTTGACCAAAAGACTGTGCATATCGTGCAGTAAATCATTATGAAGATAACGATTAGACAATAGGGGTAACAACAAAAAATAAAATAAGACATTTAAAGATTTGTTATAATTACTGCAGTGAACTACAGTGACTTTGAACTTTTTTAAACTAAAACGATTGCGTTCCCAGACGAAACTGTTTACCACCCCGTATCCTCCCTGCCCTAGTCCGATTAACATGTGAATTCACGTTAATCACTCGGCAGAATTACTGCTACAATGTTATAAAGATAAAATCAGTGTTGAGCATGCTTGTGCACTAACTCCACTTATATTTCTATTTAACATCCGGTTTTTTGCACGCCATTTCTCGCCTGGCAGGATTCATAGATTTAGAATTTTTATGCGAAGAACTGTTTATTTTGATTTTAAATCGATAATCACATCGATCTTAGTATACGGGAAGGATTCTTGTGTAGGCTTTGGAAATATAGACTAGGCGGGATCTGTAGAAATTCAGAACATAATGGACATTTTTTGTTGGAAGCTATTTTTTTGCTGGAATCATTTCAGGATGTGCCCAATATCGATAATTACGATATGCGCCAGTCGCATACCCTGTGCTAAATTTTTTATTTAACAAAATGTGAAAACAATTGAACATTTTTCATTTTTTGCTTCTATTTTCGTTTATAATTCGGAAAATATTGATCCTAGAGAAAAAATTATACGAAGTTAAAAGTTTCGTTATTCACGTTTACACAATATTTTGTTAAATAGGTAAAGAAATAATAATAAGACTTACTCACAATCAATTTAATTTAACAATCAGACGACCGGTTTCGCTTTCTACAATTTGCAAAGCATCTTCAGGTCTAGATACAAAGTTAAACTAATGCTGCAATAAAATAAACCCAATTAGGGTGGTGTCTAATAAAGATAAAATAAACAAATAAGTTAGTTCATACAAATTATAGTAATTATGCCAATATTACATGTCTGTGGTTTTCAAAATGAATAAATTTGAATATATAAAAGGTATTAACAGACAAGGTAAGACCCACAATTGGTATAAAGTAGTAATATTATATTGTAATAAATTAATAAATGAGCAGATAAATAAAACAAAACAAACATTACTTACATGCCGGTACTCTATTAATTAATGGATGGTAGCTCATGGTTGCAAAAATCATGTATTGTTGATTGGAGAACTTTAATGTGCTATTGCAAAGTTCTCCAATCAACAATACATGATTTTTGCAACCATGACCTACCATCCATCAATTAATAGAGTACCGGCATGTAAGTAATGTTTGTTTTGTTTTATTTAT
The DNA here is from genome assembly GCA_918026665.1 of Diabrotica balteata. Lineage (NCBI taxonomy): Eukaryota > Metazoa > Arthropoda > Insecta > Coleoptera > Chrysomelidae > Diabrotica > Diabrotica balteata. The sequence goes on from OU898284.1 coordinate 5,259,226, forward strand.
CTGCTCATTTATTAATTTATTACAATATAATATTACTACTTTATACCAATTGTGGGTCTTACCTTGTCTGTTAATACCTTTTATATATTCAAATTTATTCATTTTGAAAACCACAGACATGTAATATTGGCATAATTACTATAATTTGTATGAACTAACTTATTTGTTTATTTTATCTTTATTAGACACCACCCTAATTGGGTTTATTTTATTGCAGCATTAGTTTAACTTTGTATCTAGACCTGAAGATGCTTTGCAAATTGTAGAAAGCGAAACCGGTCGTCTGATTGTTAAATTAAATTGATTGTGAGTAAGTCTTATTATTATTTCTTTACCTATTTGATATGGACTCACACAAGCAACACATTCATGATTTGAATATTTTGTTAGTTAGAAATTGAAAATTTAATGTTTATTGTTGAAAAAATAGCAATAATTACAAAAAAAGTACAAAAAAGTTAATTCTTTTAAATGTTTTCGACTTTCTAAGCTTGACTTACAAGCTCCATATTCCGCCTAGAAAAACTTTTTAATATAAACAAAAAGAGAAATCATACGATTTCTACCTGCCGAAATCGAATTCAAATCTAAGCCACCGTGCTGTCTAAAACTTGCAAAGCAAACAGCTTGATGAATAAATCGGCAAGGGAATCTAAGATTGCATTCCAAAGCCGTTCATCATGGCCAAAATTCGTAGTGAATTCAATTTCTGGTGCTCCAAACAAAGTAAAGAAATAAACAAAATACAACAAAATAATACTGTCATTTTGTGACTTTTTAATATGTTTAAAACGTATGCTTAATTTTATTAAGGTCGGTCGAATAGGTTTTGTATAATTATTTTGCAATCCAGCCTACTGGAAGCAAATTGCAAATTTTTAAATTTATAGTAGGCCCTAAATAAGGCCCTTAGATAGTTGCAATTTTTTTACCTATAAAGGAAAGCTCAAACTTTCAAAAGCTTTTTGTAAAATTCAAATCGGTTCACTAGGAGGGCCTAGAAATTTTTTTAAAGTTTCAAACATTTTTTAGGCTTATAAACAAATTGATTAACTTTACGAGCTTTAAACATATCAATTTCAAAATTTATACACTTAATAAACATTAAAAGAAACTTCTTTAAAAAAAAAAAGATACATTCGGCTTACTGGTTGCCGGGATATTGAAGGTCAAAGTTGACATACATTTGCCGTGTAACCATATGTGATAAGGTGATAAGTGTAAGGCTCGTTTTTAAACAAATACCCTCGTCTTGTCAAGTACTTTTTATATGAAAAGTTTTACGTAATGCGCTTCATGGCAACATCCATAAAAAAGACAAATAAAAAACCGTTTTCACGTAAAATGTCGCTCGGCATGAGAGGTGGTGGTAGGGGACATGCACTCGAAATGTGAATCGGCGAGTTCAAAATCATAGCGCGCGCTAAAAATTGCATTATTTCGGCTTCTTGTTAACCAATTTTGCTTTTTTTTTGAATCGGTGTCTCGGACGACAAGGATTTCAAATACCATTTTTATTTGCAAATTGAGAAATTTGCAATAAACAATTGTATGTTAAATAAGTAATTGCATTTTTTCTTCATGCATTTTTTTGAGCTTGCAATTTATACATTGAAGTAAATTGTTACTTTTAGTTAACAAATATGTATTTATAAATTGTTAATAAATAATTTAAATTGTTAAAACAAAGGTGAAGGAATTTTTTTTGTAAAAATCAAACTTTTTAAAATATTAAACATTAAATTTAATTTATTTCTGCAGTTTTATTTTAATAATGATATTATTTGATTTGAGAATTTATATTTTGATTCGAAAATGATGTGTATATTGTACGTGTTAGTATACTGCTGTGTAATGCTCGAAACTTCTTTTTTTGGGGAGTTTGCAATCTATACATTAAAGTAAACTGTTACTTTTAGTAACAAATATGTATTTATAAATTGTTAATAAATAAATTAAATTGTTAAAACAAAGGCGACCGAAAAAAAAATTTTTTTCTCTATCACTTATGGCAAATGTATGCCAACTTTGACCTTCAATTAGGGATGGTTGGAACCGGGATTTTTCAACAACTGTTACAACCTGTTTCAGTTCCAAAAATTATGTGTTTCAAAAAACTGTTTCAGTTTCAAACTGTTCCAAGTCTAACACTGTGTTATGGGTTGTTTCAGTTCCAGTTCGGTTTGTTCCAGAAAGGTTGTTGCATTAACAATAGACCATTGTATTTGTGGTTGTATATTTTGAAAGTTTGAAGTTTTCAAAATTCACAGTTTACAATCATGGTTTATGCGCATGCACATACTTTCCACTCCACTGGAACTACAACAACCATATAAAAGCTTGTATAAAGTGTTGTGTGATAAAAAACTGTTATATTGGAACAGGAAAACTTATTGATCAATATCTGTTCCAACCGGTTCCAAATAAAAATCTGTTTCGAAAAGAACCGAACCTGTTCCAAAGTGGCATCTCTACCTTTAATATCTCGGCAACCAGTAAGCCGAATGTATCTTTTTTTTAAAGAAGCGTCTTTTAATGTTCTTTAAGTGTAAAATTTTTGAAATTCATATGTTTAAAGCTCGTAAAGTTATTCAATTTGTTTATAAGAACCGATTTGAATTTTACAAAAATCGTTTGAAAGTTAGATCCTTCCTTTATACGTAAAAAAATTTGCAACTATCTGCAATTATTAAGGGCCTACTATAAATTTGAAAATTTGCGATTTTTTTCCAGTAGGCTGGATTGCAAAATTATTATGCAAAACCTATTCGACTGATCTTAACAAAATTGAGCACACGTCTTAAACATATTAAAAAGTTTTTCCAGGCGAATTATGGAGCTTGTAAGTCAAGTTTAGAAAGTCGAAAACATTAAAGGATTAATCTTATTTTTTGTACTTTTTTTTTCCAATTATTGCTAATTTTTCCACAATATACATTAAATTTTCAATTTCTAGCTAACAAAATATTGTGTAAAATTGAATAACGAAACTTTTAACTTTATATATTTTTTTCTCTAGGATCAATATTTTCCGAATTATAAACGAAAATAGGAGCAAATTTAGCACAGGATTTGCGACTGGCGCATATCGTGATTATCGATATTGGGCGCATCCTAAAGGGATTCCAGCAAAAAAAATAGCTTCCTATGGAAAATTTTTAATTCAAAACAGATCCCGTCTAGACTAATATAATGAAACAGAAATTCGCGTTCAAAAAATACAGTTATAGGATAGTTTAAACAGGATCCTATTGTGTTATCCCGTGGGAACTTTGTTGCTAAAATATAAAACCCATTTTTTTGTTTCTAATATCTTTGTAAGGCAAAATCACTTGGTCGTCCAAAAATCGTAGTGGAAAGGGGGTGGTGAGGAGCCTTACAAAAAAAATTCAATTATTTTTTTTATCGTTCTTGGATGCACAATATCCGAAAATTCATTCGTCAAATTTGCATACCCATCTAGACATTAAAAATATTTTTATTTTATTTATAAAAATACGTCAAAACATTGTTGTATACAAAATTACTTGTTCTGAAAACCCATATTTTTAAAGCCGTTTACCTTGCTCGACCTCTACATACCTAGTGTATCATACACATCATAATGATGGTATAATCTGTGTTTTACCATTCAAATATATAATTTAATATAAATAGCTTGTCCACTCTGTATGTTACATTTTTCAGCTTAAGTTTAAATCTGTGTTTTATAAACAATTTTAAAATTTCTTTAAGCATGATTTATTTTATAGCCAAAGCAGTATATCTCGAACGTCTTGTTTACAGCTCTCGATATACATCACATTCGATCTTAAAACACCCACTGAGAGTCATATCTTCAGGAAGCAACATAGGTCAAATGATAAAACCAAGCATCCGTAATAAAACACGTTAGATAAAGTCACTTTTACAAGATGCAAGGAAGTGTATAAATATATTTTTTGGAGATTTGTGGTTCCTATATCATTCCCTGTTGATTAGGTTCAACGTTCTTTCTTTGTTTAATGTTGTTGGATGCTGATTGTAGCTCGAATTGATAAGTTATTACATTTGTTTTTTATTTTATGTTACGCAATAACATAAAATTTAAAATAAATTGTAAACAACATTTTAAAACAGAAAAATGCAGATTTAAAAACAACTTCGAAAAACAGACTACATGTGAATGATTTCTTGGAGCATTGAAAGAGTTTGACACATAAACGTTTCACTGCTTATAGACGATTTTTTGCACTATATTATAAACAATTTTTTTTTTAATAAATTTGCAAATTTACAATCTGCTATTACAAGCTATTAGTAAATGTGATTATTGCAAATACATGAGAGGAGAAATTATCCATTGATAACACTCCCGATACTAACACTAACAAATTAAATTAATGTATGATTATAATTTAAAACTAAAATTGAAATGAAATGTAAAATTAAAATTGAAATTACTGTATAATGGATTGGATTCTCTGAATGATTTTGGTATTAGAAGGCTTTGCACAGTCCCATAGTTGCACTCCATATGTCCATATAGGCTTTATTATGCACTTACACTACAATAGAAGTTTATTATCTGTTGATAACTGTGATTTTCGGCCTATTAGCCAATTCATTTGACGTATTTTCATGTTGATTTGGATCTTTTTGGCCAATATGTGTGCTTTCCAAGTGAGTTTTTTATCAAGTGTCATTCCCAGATATTTGACTTCTGTTTTTACTGGTAGTAGTATATTGTTCAGTCTGATTCTCGGACATATAATGTTCCTATTGGTGAATGTAATTTGATTAGACTTATTATGGTAAACTTTGATTTTCCATCTATTCATCCAGTCTTGTACTAGGTTCAGGTGTATTTGAAGGTTTCCTGATGCATCATCGATGGATATTATGGCGGTGTCATCTGCAAACATGGCTACTGTGGTCGTATTTATTGTTGGGATATCAGCAGGTACAGGAGGGGATCCAGGACACTTCCTTGAGGGACGCCGGATTTTATGGGATAGTAATGAGAGGTTTCTGTAAGGAATTTGACTTGAAAGTAACGTTCTGTGATGTATGATTTTAAAAGAAGATAGTGAGGGGTGGGAAAGGATGACTTAAGTTTATATAGGAGGCCGTCATGCCAAACACGGTCGAAGGCTTGTTCTATATCCAGGAAGGCAGCAGTGCAAATTTTATTCTCTTCGAGGCATACATTAATGTTTTTTACAATCCTATGGCACTGTTGTAGAGTTGAATGGGCTTCGCGGAAACCAAACTGTTGGTTTGGGATCACTGAATTAATTTCGATGTCTTCTGAGATTCTTTGGAGCAGAAGTCTTTCAAAGATTTTTGACATTATTGGAAGTAAGCTGATTGGTCTATATGAAGTAATAGTATTTGGTGGTTTACTTGGTTTACTTATTATAATTATTTGTGCAAACTTCCAATAAATCGGGTATAACTTCATATAAGTCTAGTTTGAGAAAGTTTTTTTGTGGGATGTTATGGATAAGTAAGACATCTTCTGGGATATTGAATCATACTGCACTTTAACTGTGTGGTGTGATTAAAATCACCCACAAGTCAAAAGAACGCGACACCACTCATTTAAATCTTATTTATATACTGAAATTTATGATACAATACAAGGCCTGTTATATTATTGGAAAAAACTCGTGGCGTCAGATGATTCTGGCGATGTTTCCACTATTTTAACAAGCGATAATGAACGACTTGGGTGATTTTCACCCCACAAGACAGTTGCCGGGTTAAGGCTGTTCTTTGCATAGCTGTAAGGATTTTTCATAATTGCAACCGACAAAGCCTTGAAGTCTTGTATTATTCTTTCTCTATCGGGTTTAAGTTTCCAATTTCTACGATGAGGAGTGTACTTTATTGCAATGGTTTCTTGTGGTCACTTATTGAGTGGAAGGACTTAAAATTAATTATTGTTAAGACAGCTGGTACTTTTATATCTTCCGATAGTTAACGTCAAGATATTTGTTCATATCTGCTTATAACTTAAGTTATATGATAATTTTCCAACAGAAAATGATGCACAAAAAAAAGCGCATCTTTGTAATATGCAGACGACGAAAGACTCAAGCAATATAAAGTAAATTGCACCAGCGAGGACGTGTATTTTTTTAAATGATATCACAAAATACGCCTTGCAATATTTAACTTTTACTACGAGTATTATCTAAAACATATCGGACTTAAACGACCAATAAAAGTTCTTGGACACGTTCGCATCAAATAAATTGATGAGCGATAAGCCATTTAAAAGAAGTGGATTTACGCTTACTAGAAATCAAAATGGCAGACATACAACGACCAATAAATACCTAACTCCAAAGATGACTCCTTAGCTATATCATAGACAATTTCTTGTCGGAAAAAAAGTAGTCGAGGAGTCGAACAGAATTTTAAATTTGTCGAGAATTAGCTTTCCCACGTATCAATTGTAATCGATTCCGAGAAAAAACTTATGAAATATACTGAGTGCCCATTGGCGTACTCAGATTACGAGATAACCGCAACATTTCATGAAATAGGGGGTAAAACGTCATATGGTTTTAAACAGAAATAACATTTTAGCAAAAGAAAACTTACTCTTTCCAATATTTAAGTACATTTATTTAATTTAATATATTTTCATTATCAATATCAATGTCGAAAAGATAATATAAAGTCTCTACTTATGTGGTATAAAGTTACTTTAGTTAAGTTAGTAAACAGTGACATGTTAAGTAAGTACAGAAAACTTTTTACCTTAGCCATTTAGTTTTTAACTTTTTTAACTTGTTAATTAATTTTGATCTTCAAAGAAGATGATACTAATTTATTTGTAGAGACAAAACTGACTTTTGTAAAGTTGAAAATTAATGTTGTGGCGCAAAACAATGCCCATATACCTACGGTGCCATAATGTTGTAACGAAAATATTTTGCCTACCTCAGGGTAAGATTATGGGGGTAAAGATAGGACAAGCAAAATAAACGCTACTTGTGCGAACGGCACTCAGGGTTTGTTAGGAGAGCTGGGGTCGTGGATAAGTAAAAGATAAGGGGGTTGGTTTGGGGCAATTACAAAACACCTCTAGTAATTTAATATAGGGCGCCACTTTGAGGTGCCTAATTATACCTATTACAACCACTGGTTGTAACTAGGGAAATATTTATTAAACATCACAAACATATCTTTTCAAATAAAACTCAAAAAAAGGTTTGTTAAAAAAAATAAACAAAATGTTAAGAAACAAAAATTATCATTTATTTTGTCTTACTACAAACAGTTACAAAACATAAAGAATACAAGAATACTCAAAAAGAACAATAAAAAAATATTACCACAATAGTAGCAAAATACAAAAATACAAAAAACTTACATGTCATCCATTTACAAACTCTAGGAGTTGGAAATACTACAAATAACTTACAAGTGTTACAGCACAGAGGTTAACCTTTTTTTAACACAATAATAATAAATGAAATGAGGTTGAATGCTCGAATAAATGAACTTTGAAAATTAAGGCTATTATCGAGCACAAGTTAATTAAATCTAGCCCAAGTACTTTCGCTTAAAAAAGCATCTTCAGGGGCATTTCGTCAAAATAAGAACTATCCGGCAAGCGTAGGATGTGGAAACATTAAAACTAACATAAATTATACAAAACACTACACTACACTACACTGTTTGTCCTCGTTTTAGTGTAGTGTTTTGTATAATTTATGTTAGTTTTAATGTTTCCACATCCTACGCTTGCCGGATAGTTCTTATTTTGACGAAATGCCCCTGAAGATGCTTTTTTAAGCGAAAGTACTTGGGCTAGATTTAATTAACTTGTGCTCGATAATAGCCTTATTTTCAAAGTACAATAATAATAAACTTTGAGGGTATACAAGGCAACTATCGAACACGGTGATTAATTTAATCTTGCCCAAGTAAATTAATACTCAAATTAATTTAAATTGTACTAAATTTAATCCTATATTTAAAAACTTTATTACAGCTTCACCTCGTAGAGGACCCAGCTCGACTGTTTAGACTTCATGCACTGAGCATTTCAATATTAATTTTAAAGTTCTTCCATTGACTGTGGATTCAACTGAACTACGTGGACTATAACACATTTATATATTTTGTCTTCAATTTTGATTTTAACTTTTAGTAATTTAATTGCATATTCAGATTTTTCTTTTTTTCAGTACTGATAGCGCTGGGTGGACCATTTTATTGTAGTCAACCATCCACTGTCTAATATATTGTTAGTCTTTTCTCACATTCATACTTTATGTCAACTTCAATTGCTCTCAAACTAACATCCTAATTATTATAGACAGGTTTGAGTGTGAGATTGGGATTGTTCAATCTACATAAAAAATATACTATATAATTTTATATTTCATCAGTCGATTTCCTATAGTGGTGTCAGTTGGACCTTTGGTCGATTTCCTATAGTGGTGTCATAGAATTTTGAAAGGTGCAGATCACATAACTGCCCTTCACAAGCTGTCATTTGTCACATGTCATCTCTACATTTCCGTCAGACCGGGAGCCCATTCTGTCTCCGGCTTCTATACAACATGTAGCTTCTCCTTATAAATTTTAAAGTGTTTGTTTGTCTTAGTGTATTGTATTTTGTATTGTTATGTCCAAATTTTACATTTATGACATTCTACTATGTCGGATAGGCCACAACTGACGAAGTAAGTCTATAAACGTTTATCACATATAAAATTTTTTCAACCATAAACTTGGAGTTTTTTATCCAAGTGAATTAATTTTCCTTTTTTATAAAAAAACGTTTCTTGGCTTATTTCAGATGCCCCTGAACATGATCTATTGATCGAAAGTACTTGGGCAAGATTAAATTAATCACCGTGTTCGATAGTTGCCTTGTATACCCTCAAAGTTTAACTATTCGAACATTCAACCTTATATTGAATAATAATAAAGCTAGCTGTTATTTATTAACATCAGTCATATGTCATATGTTAAGTCAAAACCCAAAATTTACAATATTAAATATTACTATTTTTAAATTTTAAGGAAAGCAATTATTTATTTAAAAAAATTGTCTGTCTTTACTTTACAATTTGATCAAAAAGTTACCTGGATTTTTCACTAGAAAACTGCACCAAAATTTCTGGAACCAGACGCCACTGGAACCTCCGAAACAATAACTGGAACTACAGGCTTCACTCTCTCTCTCTCTCTCTCTCTCTCTCTCTCTCTCTCTCTCTGCGTAACGAAAACACGAACAAATCCATTTTCAAACTGCCAAAAAGCCTTGGATGACAACCAGGGAGAAACAAAACGAGGATGGAAACGACGATTCTTCCAATCCTCACTTAAAACATTGACTGAACCATTAACTGCCACAAAGCTACACTTCACTGCTACATTATTCCATGAAAAGGGGAGCCAAAAACAGAAAACCACAAATTCGACGGATGAATTTGGATCCATAATTGAGCCTACAACGACCCAAGATGGAATGACGAAATTATCTTAAGAATTCGTTCACATAACTTGTAATAACAAAACACAACGGAAATTAAGACGTAGATTATTAATTTGAAAACGCAGTACTTCGGGCGGCATAAATCAAAGAATATCGAGTAAAATCCGCGGCCACGAAACAAATAAACAACTCTAAAATGGTTTTTATTACTTGGCGGCGCTGAAAAGAACGAAATATTATTTGGGTTTTAAATTGAAAGATACGAACTAAGAAATATTGAAAAAAATCTTTGTTATTATAAAGCATATTATAAAGGGACTTCAATTTATTACACATACGAGGGGATTTCAATATATTTCAAAGAATCAATGAAATTGCAAATACTACAATGTACTTATTAAAGTAAGACAGTACTTATTTTTAAATATTGTCCTAATATACTTCATACCCTTTCTAAGGACTCCTTAACCTCCAATTTGATTATCAATTTATTGAGTCTAAATTTTGTTCTGCTATTGAAACTAAAAGTGAATTCATCGTGAAAAAGATTTTGGGCAGATAATTGCAGTTATGACTGGAAGTTGATATGCAGAAAGCAAATTTTCTTAGCATCATTATCTATTGATTCTTCAAATCACAAGGATACAAAACTAGTACCTTTACTAGTAAGAACCTTTGAAAGCAAAACAGTAAACAAAACAAAATTAATATAGTTAGTGTATTTACCAGGTGAGTAGTCTGATCAATTACATGATTATATATTAAATATTTTACAAAAATATCATATTGGTAACAATATTGTTACCAAGGAGGAGAACTTTAATCGGTATTGGATGTGTTTCTCACATATTTAACAATTGTATTCCATAAGCATCTCCATATTTACACTGTTAGAGTTTTTAACCCCAAATGAAACGACAACTTACTGGAGGCACATTGAAAACCAGACAGAGTCATGCCTATATAAAAATAAGAAGACGAAGAGAAGAAGAGTTAATAAACTAAAGTTATTTTGTGAATTATGAATACAAAAAAAGTTATTATTTTCAAAAACACAATTTCTGAACATAACGCCTGCAATTGAACATATTTTACAAATGTTTGAACCACTTAAAGCTTAAAGCCTATTTTCTATCATCTGAGAATTGTTCCACAATTTTGGGACAATTTTTCAATGATCCCATTGCAAAGATGTGGATGTGGCTCATTTATAATGTGGTGTCGCAGTTTCATGAAGCTATTCTAAAAGAAGGTAATAAAATAAATGCGACATATGCTGCCCAAGAATACTTTAATCTTAAAAACAAGTTAGAACATCGGTTGGATGCATTATTTTTGCCGCTTTAAGTGAGGGAATGTCTTGGTGAACTTGATGACGTGCAAGCTGCTACTGAAAACTTCACTATAGAAGTGAAACATTTTTACATAAAATATGTAATCTACCTAGAAAATTGAAGTACAAATCTACAAGAATTTAAATTATTCAAATAGATAGATCTTAGAAGTGAAATATCATGGAAAGATATTTGTTATTCTCTCGTAGCATTTGAATTGTATATCAAGGCAACTATTTTATATGAAAATCAACTTTTTGATGAACTGGGAATTTTGAAAGACGTGGCTACAACTGAAAAAAAGTGGTGAGTGCAACAGACAAGACAAAAATAATAAAGATCGATAATTTACATTTTTTAAGCGTTTAAATCAATATTCAAACTGAAAAACTTACAAATATTATGCGAATTTATTTTTTGTCTTCCCGGTAATATTGCAGCTATCGGGCGTTTATTTTCTATAATAAATAATTATTGGACGTTGTAAAAGTCACAAATGTCCATTTCCACTCTCAAGGTAGCGATGCAGGTGTATGTAAATTTTGATGGGGCTTGTAATGAAATGTTTCAATTGCTTCAGTCGAAACCGAACCTTCTTAAGTTATGATTGTCCAATAAAAGGTTTATTTTTTGTTTTTACTACATTTTTGTATTTTTGTATTTTTTTTCAAAAATATCTATGGTCACCGTACATATACCCCACTCGAGCAGTCGCTGTAGTTCATCTGCAGATCGTCCTCTGCCCGTATATCTAGACAACCTTATCGAGGATTTTATCTCCGGAGCAGCCGATATTAAAATTCAATAACTTTTCTTCCTGTTTCATAATTCATATTGCGCTGTCGGTATTGGTAGTATCGGGATTTTTTTTTATTCTTAGTGTTGCTCTCTAAATGGTTGCTTCTAACATACCAGTTTTGTAACTACAAAAAGCGCTCTTTAGTATTTGTTTTCCATTCTACTAGCATACCTGTACACCTACCGTATTTGGTGTTTAGTGAAAATTGTTTACCTTTTTGGTTTTAAACTCCTACATGATACGCACTTTGTACTAAAAAAAGATAGCTTTAGTTTGTTTAGGCAACCATATAAAATTTGCGGAAAAACAGACTCGTACTGGGAATTTATTTGCTGAATTTTGTTCTTTCATTATACGTATTAAATTTTTATATATTATTATATAAAAATCTATTTCCTCATTTTTTTGTGTGACCTTTCTTGCGTTTTCTACTTCATCAACACCAAACCATTGAATAAAAACTACACGTAGATAGCTCACCTCATGGCAAAAGACGTATCGATAATTAGATGACTCTACCCGAAAAACGTATCGGGATTTCTTAGTCTCTATCTGATTTGCAAGTAGTTAATAGTAGTCTCAGACATGGAGCCGAACTTAACCTATAGGTGTAGTATCTACTTAAAGCTGCTACAAGACACATTTTAGGTAAAATGACCAATGTAACGCATAATACACTTATGGTGTGGGATGTTTTAAAAGAAACAACGGAACAAATAATATTATATCTTTTTTAAATAACTCTGCCTCTGGTAGATACTGGGTGGATTGAGTAGCTCAGTAAATGCCAGTGCCGGTCCCAAGCCCGGATGAAGGAGGAGGGTTACAGCGGTAGGTTAGCTCCCCGCCCTGCGTAAAAGAAATATTGCTAAAAATCCCAAAGAACAGCCTCGGAACTCGGATGGCTTCAACGGAAAACGACATAGGCAAAGAAAAAGGCTAACGAATTTTGGATGTTGGAACATACAAAGAATGAATACAAAAGAAGACCAAGTATTTAAGAAACTCAGTACATACCGAATTGACATCGCAGTACTCAGCGAAACAAAAAAGAAAGGACAGGGGAACCACTACAAAGACGATTATATATACTTCTGGAGCGGAGTAGAAAAATCAAAAAGAGCCAAAGCTGGAGTAGCGGTCGTGATAAGAAAAAATATGGAAAAATGTATTACCAACTGGAACCCGATAGACGAAAGAATTATAACAGTAGACCTTACAACAAAGGGGAGAGACATAAAAATAATTGGCATCTATGCACCCACGGACGACTCAGATACAAACACTAAAGACATGTTCTTCGACAAACTCTCAGAAGAGTTAAATAAAATAAAAAAATGGCAAGAAATAGTCCTGCTAGGGGACTTGAACGGAAGAGTAGGTAAAGCTCTTGACAACAAAATAATTGGACAACACGGAGAAGATGTAGTAAATGAGAACGGAACAAGATGGTTGGAGGTATGCGAACAACATTCGTTAAAAATACTGAATGGATTTTACAAACATAGAGACATAAATAAATATACATGGACTCAAAAGACAAGAAAACTGCAGTCAATTATAGACTATATAGTAGTTAAACAAGAGACATCTTTAAGACCCTACGATGTAAAATATTGGAGAGGGGCAGAATGTGGATCGGATCACCTACTAGTAAAGGCACCCGTGGAAATAAGATATATTAAACAAAATAAATCCCAAGAACAGACAAACAAAGAATCCACACGGCTCTATAACATAGACAGCTTAAAAAATGAGTCCACAAGTTTTCTTTATAAACTACGTTTGGCACAAAAATTAGACGAAGAAATAAACGGAACAGCGGAAGAAATGTATGAAACTTTGAAAATCAAAATTCATAAAGCAGCATTAGAAGCTCTAGGTACGAAAGAAAAAGTAAAACGTAGAAATTATTGGTGGACAGAAAGTTTATTAGAACTGGTAGAAGAAAAGAAAAAACTGTATCTCAAATGGTTAGCGACAAAAGATGAGGAAGACCGAAAGAACTATAACAGATACAAATATATAGTAAAAAAGGAAATTAAAAAAACAAAAAACATAACCTGGGACAACAAGTGTGCAGAAATAAGCTCAATAGTAGGAGGATCTAGGTCCGGACAAGCTTGGAAAACTATCAACAGTCTTAGAAAAAATACAAACGAAACAAAAAAAATAAACCCCATAGACATAGAAAGATGGAAAAATTATTATGAAAATCTATTACATGAACAACGTACACAGTTTCTAGACACACAGATAGATAGAGTTGAAACGGGGTTAAATGAAGTGGCGATGATTACCGTAGAAGAAATAAAAAACGCATTACAAAAAATGAAAAATAATAAAGCTTCTGGGCCGGGTGATTTACCTATCGAGTTATTCAAACATGCCGCTACAATAACATTAGAATTGCTTTGTAAAATGTTTAACAAGTGCCTATAAGGAGAAAGTATCCCAAGATATTGGAAAGTCTCGTACATAAACTCCATCTACAAAAAGGGAAACAGGAATGACTGCAGTAATTACCGAGGTATCAGCATTACGTCATCCACTGGCAAACTGTATGAAAAAGTTCTGAAAGCCAGAATAGAAAAAGAAGCCACAGAGATCGAAGAACAAAGTGGATTCCGACCAGGGAGATCTTGTGTCGACAATGTATTTACTCTCAAACATCTAACAGAAAAGAGATTAGCAAGAGGACTAGAACTTCATGCCACTTTTATAGATCTCCGTAAAGCGTTTGACTCCGTACCACTGCAGAGACTATGGACAACATTGGAAAACGCAGGTATAAATGCAGTATATATAAATGCCGTGAAAAAGCTATATCAAGATAATCAAGCTTATATTAAGGTTGGAAACCAAATTTCCAAGGGTTTCACCCAAACAAAGGATGTCAAACAGGGCTCTTGCCTCTCCCCAACCCTATTTAAAATATATCTTGGTAATGCTTTAAAATATTGGATGAGAAAATGCAGCCCAATGGGCATATGGGTAAATGACACTCCTATATACACAATCCTCTTCGCAGACGACCAGGTAGTTCTTGCCGAGGACCTACAAGATATGAAGTACATGATAAACAAACTAATAGACGAATTCAAAAAATGGGGATTAGAGGTTAATACCGAAAAGACACAATACATGAATATAGGAGGCATCGGTCAAGACATGGAAACAGAAAGCGGATTAATTAAAAGACGACAAAGATATAACAAGAAAAATAGGAAAAGGGCAAAACATAATAAAAACACTACATCCGATCCTGTGGAATAAAACTTTAACTAAGAAAACAAAGAAAAATATATATCAGGCTATGATTCAGCCGGTGCTGACGTATGGGTCAGAAGTGTGGGTCTTTAACAAGAATATGTCACAAAAACTCCTCTCAACGGAAATGATGTACTGGAGAAGATGTTCCGGGTTAACTTTGTTTGACCACATAAGAAATGAAAACATAAGAGAGAGAATGAAAGTAAAGAACACAGTAATGGATACGATATAGCCGAAAAACATTTAAAATGGTATGGACACCTGAGACGGATGAACGAAGAAAGGATACCACGAAAGGTTTGGAACTGAAGACCTACACAGAGAAATAAAAGGGGAAGGCCAAGAAAGAAATGGGTATCCAATATTCATATAGAAATGGAAAATAGAGGTCTTCAAGAAGGAGACTGGGCCGATAAGAAATTATGGCGATTGGGATGCGAGAAGCGACAAAATTAAAGTTGCAAACACTCGCTATATATATATATATATATATATATATATATATATATATATATATATATATATATATAGGTATATATATATATATATATATATATATATATATATCTTTTTTAAATATTGACTGCGAACAAAAATTTGACACAAAAAAATTGCGGGAACATTGATACTATATGGATAGATGTCACTAACTTGAATCAGAGGATAATTTGAGAACATTATTTTCCAGTGGAATATATGTATCAAATCAGCCAAAGAAAAAATTATTAAGAAAAAATACTGTTGCTCTGAAACTTACACAGTTAACAACTAATCTAGATGAATATTCATCTTTAGAAACATTTTTGTGTTTGCCTAAATTGCTTTGTCAACGAGAATAATACTTATGTTAAAATATATTTTGTATAACACCAGCTGATATTGAGTGATTTATATATTTTTTATACAATTAAATCAAAAGAGATTTTTTTAAATATAAGTCCTTTCTTGGTATCACTCCAAATATAATGGAGATATCCTATTTGTAAGGATTATTCGTCTTTTAATTTCTTCGCGTATTTTGGATAAATTTTTGTATAAAGATTATTGTTTTTCTTTAAATTGCCTTTTTTCTTCTATGAAATCTTTTTTCTTTCCTCCTTAGGGTCCAGTATTACTTCTTTGCTATTCTTGTGCATTTGACTTGATTTGGCTTTAGGTATGCTTTATTTTTGTTTTCTGTTGCTTCTTGGCACTCCTCATCAAACCATTCGTTTTGTATAACTGGTTTGATTTTCTCCAATATTTCCGATGCCTTCTCAGTTATTCTATTTCTACGTTTTGACCACAACTTCTCTACATTTTCCCAGCTTCCAGGCTTTCTATTTCCTCGTCCAGTTGTCTCCTATATTCTCTAGCAACGGTTTCAATGTGCAGATTATTAACATCAATTCTGTCTTGTTCCTTATGTTTATCCTTCTTTGTATGGACTATACTTGTACTTATTTATAATTGTTATTAGTTGCCTGGCCTTATTTATGATATCTTTTTACAGGACCGTCTATTTTTTTTCTCTTACTTAAACATTGTTATTTGGTTAAATGTTAGCTTTTAAGCACGGTAGTGAAAAACCTTGTCATACATCTTGTTTTGTAATTGCTAAATTCAATTTCGTTTCAACTATACATGTATCAAATTATTTTTTTAAATCAAGTGCATTTTAACTAATACAAAAATAAATCCAAGCAAGTAAAATATTATGTTAACCAAATTGAAAATAGATAGTAGTGAAGGTTAAACATATGTTATAATGTATGTGACATTTATATAAAAGACTTAAACAATAAGTGCACGACGCTTATGCGTGTATCTGTTTTCCCAGACATAATATAGATATTCAAAGAGATGGGTTGACAAATATTGTACTTGAGGCAGAGCAGCTTGACCAAGATATATCAGAAGACCCAACTGATTGCTAACCATCAGTGGATTCCTCATTTAACCACAGGACTAGTCACTATATTCATTGTTATGTTGGAAGGTAGTCCATAGTAATATGTACGAAACTCCAAGAGAGCCAGAAAACAAAGGCATCAAGGTTCTTGCATTAAACCTCATCCATCGCCTCGAACACATACGGTATCACAACCAAATTTATGTGAAATTTAAAAAAAAGCGTCTTCTAGATCAGTTTTACTTAAGGATCTTAGATTTGAATTAGATAGTATAGCTGAATCATAAATTCTAAATAATCAAGTTATAGGTAGCACTGCTCGGATGAGATAATAATTCAAAAACCGAGTGAATTAGTGTAATGATTATTGTTATATTATTATTATTTTATATTTTATATGTATTTAGATATTTTCTATTAGTCGCCTGTTTCTTTATATGGTGACATTTTAATCGAAACTAGAAATGATATGCAAGAAGCTATTTAAAAAAATCTATAAAATGAAACCAGAGCCGATAATCAAATATAATCAGTCTTCATAAGCAGCTGGGATCAAATTTTGAGTTTGATCATTTTTGAATCATTGTTTGAAACTTGGAGGAAATTGTAAAATGGTCGTTTCCTTAAACCGTTCTTATCTTGTCCTTTGTTACTTGTAGTTATTAAAGAATAAATTTCACTATTAAAAGCAAAATATTTTTTATTTGACATTCTAAAATTGATATCTTCTACCATTTTTTATGGGAAAGCACATTGGACAATAGTGTCATAACTCACAAAAATATATATTTTTTTGAACCTATTCTCTATTCTTCCATTGTTTATTGGATATAGGTCTCCCCCAGTTCTCTTCATATTTCCCTATCGTGAGCTGTTCTCTGCCATGTGGGACCTCCTTGTTTCCTGATGTCATCTTTCCACCTCATCTGTGGTCTGCCTCTTAATCTCTTTGCATTGTATGGACGCCACTTTCCGATGGCATTGTTCCATCGTCCGTCTTGGAGACGTTCATTGTGTCCAGCCCATTCTCATTTATTTTTGCTGCTTGTTCTATCGCGTCTACTGTCTTTGTTCTGGTTCTGATCCACTGGTTACGTTTTCTATCTTTAAGTGATATACCCAACATTTGTCTCTCCATCGCTCTTTGTGCCTTCTTTATCCTATCCAAATTGGCCTGTGTAAATGTCCATGTCTGTACTCCGTAGGTGAGCACCGGTATTATAGAGGAGTTATATACCCTGTTTCGTAAGTATAGAGGGATTGTTTGATTTTTTTAGAACGTAAGAAAGTTTGCCGAACGCTGCTCATCCCATTCTTACTCGTCTCGATATTTCGGCTGTTTGATTTTCTCTGTTAGCTCTGATTGTTTGTCCTAGATAAATATACTTACTTACCCAAAACCCATTTACACAAAAATATATTTTTTAGCAATTAATACCATCGTCCAGTTGTCAATATAGTAATGTATAACAGCCTTAAATAAAACAGAAGGCAAAAATTAGCATTGGTAAATTGTGACAGCGCGAAATTAACAATTATACTCCAGTTACTGAGACTTAAAATATGGTAGTACCTCCGAATTTTTTATAACTGTATAGATTTCTTTGAAAATGTCAAATTAGGCTTTTCTTACCTTCCACTTCAAAAGTCATATACGCTCTAGATGCGCTTTTTGTTTTTAAGGGGTGAAAACTACATCTTATTGAAGAAACTGGAAAAAACACGGATTTAATTATTTTATGCACTTAAATCTTGTTTATTCGCATAAGGTAAATATTGTAATGTGTTCTCTAATATGAAAATGAATTATTCACAATTTTCAACGCTTAAAACCCTTAAAAGCTAATACTTTTTATAAAAATAATATGAAAAAAAAAGTCGTAGCAGCTTGAGACATTTCAATTATGTATTTAAATACAAATAAAAATTAATACCCTAGCTATAAAATAATATTTGATTTATTGGAAATTTTCAACCCTTACAACCACCCTTATGAAAAAAAAATGAATTAAAAATGAATTAAAAAATATTTTTATCGGTTTGAAACATTTCTTGAGTGCATTTTATTTAACGAAAATTAATTTTTTGCATATAAAATAAGTTTTTATTATAATTGCAACATTTTAACCCTCACAACTTAAAAAAAATAATTTAATATATTTTTATTGGTCTGAAACATTTTTTGAGTGCATTTTATTAAACAAAAATTAATTTTTTACTTATAAAATGAGCCTATAACGATTTTACAGGTAATTTAGCGGACTATAAGTATAGGAATGTTAAAACATTTTAAAGTCCTTCATGTTTAAAGGGTGAAGGGTGAAAGGGTCGGAGACCAGTGGTTCATGTGCTATAAAGAAAACATCAACCAACTGTATCTCCGTTATTGTTTAAGCTACAAAAAAAAAGTAAAAAATGAAAATTTTTGTTGAAAAAAAACCTATTTTTTTGTATTTTGTCATCTTTTACGTATTTTTTACAGTTTTTTTTTAATATTTACAAAAAAACATATAATCATACGTTTTTTAAAAACTCGGTATTCTAAACTGGCTAAACTTTTGGATCATACAAAAAACACTAAAATAAAGTGAATTCTATAAGGAAAACAATTTATTTCAGTCCTTGTAAACATGACATTAGTTTTATTGCGTTTTTTTTTACAAAAATTTGAGAAACCCATCGTTTTTTTGACAGTATCTCAAGTACAGTTGGTGCAAAGGACTTTTACCACCACTCGTTTTAAAGGTCTTTTCAAGCTCTTTTAAAAATATTATATGAGTTTTTGTCGAAAAATGTACCCGTTTATCGTTATTTAACGTTAAATACTCGTATTGATATATAAAAACAAAAACAAACCTTTGAACAGCTATAACTCAGTTAATATTGAACTAAAAATATTCATTAAAAAGCCATTCTTTTTGTTTTTTATGAGTTTTAATTTTAGTCGCTACACTTTTTTTGATAAAGCTCTTAGTTTCAGAGCTATTCTTAAAAAACCTTTGAAAAACGTTTTTTTTTTACGAAAAATGACACTTTTCAACAACGAATAATTCAGAAAGTATTGATCTTGCGAAAACAATCTTTACTGCAGTTTTTGTTTAAAATTTGTCCTTCTATAGAATATCGTGGCTATTTTGAATGAAAAAATTTCCACCCTCGAAAAGCACTTCCACCCCCAGCGTGGAAGCTCACGTCGGCACTATATAACTTTTGTTCCTTGAGTAATTATTTACCAACACACAAAATTTCAACTGAATCGATTCAGTTATAAAGAATTCGGAGGTAAAAATCCTCAGTAACTATACTATTAAAAGAAAATAACAAACTTTGTTTCGCTTCTTTTGTAAAATTGCGTTTTTTGAGGTTATGACAAGTCGATGAACGATATAAACTTAATTTTACCATTTAACACAAACTATGTAAACCCGTAAATACACATTAACCTTCAGTTAACAAAATTTGTTTTTCCGTTTTTATTCAATTAAAAATTCAACAAATCACCCAAACATTAAACAGATGCAAGCTGAGAAAATGCAAATATTTTCAGTGTCTACATCAAACGTTGATTATTTTTGACGCGGGCTATTTCTGGCATTCTAATGGTTCCGGACACGATGTAAAGCCCAAAAAATATCAGACATAAATTATATCTGCAGTCATTTGTCTACGGATGCTTCTACAACAGCGACACCGTGACAGTGTACGGCGGACCCGGTAATTAACGATCTTAAAGTTACATTTTTCAAACGTGAACTGCTTAATATTTCACACAATAAATTTGGGGAGTGTCAAACGTGTATCCGACGATATTTATACACTACACAGTGTATTTCATAGCTAAGGAGCCGGATTTTTTAAAGTGCAATGTAAATTGATTAACAACGAGAGTATTATTTTTCTATTTACTTTCTTTCCTTCAAAATTGCAGAAATTGTAAACGTACATTTAGAACAAATGAATCAACTAACATGTTAATGTTCCAATTGACCATTTAATCATCACTGATGAATGACGTCTGATTAGAAAAATCTTCTTCTTCAACTGCAAACTCCGCGGCGGAGATCGGCAATCATCATAGCTATTCAGAATTTTGAGACGGCTACTCTGAAAAGTTCATTTGATGTAGTTATGTTGCGCATCTATGACATTCTACGCCTCCCTATGCTTCTCTTTCCTTGGATCTTTCCCTTCATAATCAGTTGGAGCAAGGTGTATTTCTCTCTACGTGTAATATGTCCGAGATATTGTAATTTTCTTGTTTTAATTGTATTTAAAATTTCCAGTTCTTTATTAATCCTTCTCAGAACCTCTTTTTTTTGTGACGTGTTGCAGATGATCTGTTGCAGAGATGCAAAAAGAGATGCAGAGGATCTGTTAAATCTATCTCTCAGGTTTCTAAGCCATGACATTCTTCTTTGACCTCGCCCTCTTCTTACGTCTTCCTTGCCTTGTATTATTAAATGGAGTATATTATGTTTCTCTGGGTGGCGCATAATATGGCCAAAATATTCAAGTTTGCGATTTTTAACTGTTTTGACGACTTTCGTAACTTTTCTGTAACTGCACATTAATACTGTGAGGGTAATAATGGAACAATCGGTTGAATGGAACATGGTTTTTGATGATTTTGAACGTGCCTTCAAACGAAGATCTGCTACACCTAACCGAACAAAAGATGGTACAAAATGAAATTAGGTCCAGAAAGTGGGGTTGGATCGGTCACACACTCCGAAGAAATAGTTCCAGTATCGCAAAGACTGCCCTAGAGTGGAATTCCCAAGGGAAAAGAAAAAGAGGTGGCCCAGTACAAACTTGGAGAAGATCTATCATGGACGAGATAAGAGGCCAAGGAGAGTCCTAGAATGAGGTGAAGGCCTTAGCGCAAAATAGAACCCGATGACGCGTTTTCACTGAAACTCTATGCTTCACTTAGGAGTTCAAGAACCTTATATATATATATATATATATATATATATATATATATATATATATATTATATATATATATATATATATATATATATATACGTCTTCTTATCAAGGCGAGATCCGATTAAATCGAGGACAACCCGAGATCCACCAATAGGAAATTAATTAATGGAGTATATTGTTCATAACTATCTTTATAATTAACATATTAATCATGGCACACTTAGAGGGGAAAAGATTTTTGAACTTAAATTTTTTTGATAAATTTACAACAAAATGAGATCCGTAGCTGAAAAGGGAAGGGGAAGACTTATATACGAAATTTTAGATATTTACAGATCAACGCGAGATCAGACACTGTTGCCAGCTCTAAAGAGTATTAGTCGAGCGACCGGAGCTCGTGTTGTATTGCATATTTCCTACTCAAACAGTAAAGTTATTTGCGGTTATGGTGTTTTGTATTTTAAAAATATTGCAAGGGCAGCGGTCAGTTGAAGTAGTAAAACAAAATTCAAAGATAACAGAAGCTAAGTAATGATTATAATTTTTATGTATATTATTAAATAATTCAACATAAACTTTATAAACCGAATTACTAAAATGCTCTGTTTTATTGAATTTGTGAAATCTATTCTCAAAGCTATTTTTGTTTATTATTTATGTACAAAATTAAAAAGGGGAAATTATTTAAACTAAACAGTTTATCTGTACCTAAAACAAAAGATATCATTTTAACATTCTAATCGTGTTTTAACATAAAAATATTAGTTTTGTACAAGAGTAAATACAATTCCATACTGAAGAGTAAATAAGACTGGAAAAAGGCTTCTAGAATAGATTTTGGTGGGCACTTTGTTGCTAAAATGCAAAACCTATTTTTATTCGTTTCTAATATCTTTCTAATGCAAAATCACTTGGTCGTCCAAAAATCGTAGCGCGAGGGGAGTGGTGGAAAGCCTTACAAAAAAAAATGCTAATTTGTTTTTCGTCATTTTTCGGATCTACGATATCCGAAAATTCCTTCTTCAAATTTGCATATCGATCCGGACATTGGAAATATTTTTATTTTATTTATAAAAATACGTCAAACCATTGTTGTATACGGAGTGCCTTCATACAAAATGACTTAGAATGAGTCTGAAAACCCATATTTTTAAAATCGTTTCTCCTCGCTCTACCCCGAAAAATATTGGGTCTAGCAAAAAATGGCTTTCTATAAAAGTTATAGACCAAACATGAGAGACCATGTCGGTTTGTTTAGAATGTCAATTGGATAAATAGTTTAAAAAAAATTAAATAAATTGAACGGCATGTCACGACACACAGTGGCAAACGCAGATATGCGAGCAAGGGCGGGGTTCATAATCTGAAGTCAACCTTAAATCGACTCTAGTGATGGCGATGTTAGGGTCGATTTTACATTGAAATTCTGTTGTGTTGTATATTCGATTGCCAAAGTGCATCATTGTGCATTATTTTTTACTAATAGCACGAAATCCACTGAGCTGAGATTTTTAATATTAGAAGTTTTAAATTATTTTAATCAACAGCAGCAGGTATGACAGTGAACTTGAGTCAAAAATCAGATTACGGCATGTTTCTATCCGTAAAGTCCATTTCCATTTTAGTTTGCTGAAAGAAGCGGAAACTGAAGAATACATTTTTGTTCTAGTTTTAGAAAAATATACCCCTATTTCTTTGCATTTGACCATGTGAACTATTCTTTTTGGGGAACAATATATTTGTTGGACATGTACAAACTTGCTGATAAGGCTCCAGAATTACATGAAGACTTTATGAGAAGAAATTTTGTTGTGAAAAGTTTGAACAGCAACTTTAACCAACTATTTGTAGATCCAGCTTGAAACATATAAATACAACTCAAAAGATGCAGGAGGAATCGTGGGATTGACTAAAACTAACACAAAACTAGACGAATGGTTGTTAAGCTACAATATGATTGGCATGATGGTAGATGAATTTCGTGCATCATGAGACTTAAGCAACCACTCAACTCAAAACGTAGAAAATAGAAAAAAATAAACGGATGAAAATTAATGAATATTCTGTACAAAAACTACATGATCAGTTTTTACGATTTAATGTATTTTTCAAAAACGTAGATCGTCTTCTCGTAATTTCAGCTAATGAGATTGCATTGCCAAATATTCAAATACCCTTACTTAAATAAACAAAAAAAAATGGAGAAGAGTCTAGCAAAATTTCTTCTTACTTTTAGAGCTCCCAATTTTTATCAGCATACAAGAAGTACTTTTAACACTTTCAACACTATAAAACTGTCTCTGAAAAGAAAAAAATTATTCAAGCGGAGCAAGAGCTTTTACAAAAAATACTAACAACCAAGGCAATTGAAAGTAATATAAATATTATGAGAATATTTTCAAATATGAATTTACAGCACATCCAATGTCACTTGTACCTGTAAAAGTTTTATCGATACCATCAAATAAATCTGCCTTAGGTTCTATAATAGGACAGTTTACAGTTATGTCTAAATATCTACCATTACCATTATAAAGTAACAAAAGTGTCACATTCTTGAAGGTATGAGTTTAATCCAAGCCGTTGGCAAACCCTCCAACTGCAAATCATTTGGCGACTATGCAAGAATTTTAAAATCAATAGTGTTCAAGAACCTCTACAACCCTAAAAGGATTGGTTTTGTATTTGACCAGTACTAACAATCTTTGTACTGGTCCATATAAACATATAAACTTTCTCCTACTTCAGACAGTATAATATTATAATATTCGTGTACATACTCATCCAAACGAAGGTATGAGTATGTAGCGTGATACCAAGATTTTGACTGCCGAATCTGTTGCTGCTAGCTGGCTGGAGTAAAGAAAATGTAGAGCTGGTACCAGTTTTAAGCACGGAATCCAAGTTGAAGAAACATGCATACATATACTATACTCCTAATAGGTGTAAAAGATGAGTTTATTTTTACCTTTTTGTGACGAATATTTATTATATTGGTTTTTTAAATTATCAGATTGTACGGGGGCTCAAATACTCGTGTAAACGGAAACGAGATCAAATTCATTGGTTCTTGTAAATATATTATGGCCCAAGTGAAATGTTACAAAAAAGGTGATAAACGTGAACAATTTTAACCATAGAGAGTGTTACTTCTTTTTATAGTAATGAAGAGTCTAACATAGAGTAAGATAACTAACACAAGATAATAATTAAGAAATAGGTACATATATTCAATTGTTTTTATTACTATCCTTTGTTCTTGAACGTGAAATTTGCTGCCAGGGAAAAACCGTTGCAAATTTAGATATTTTATATATCACAAGCTTTTGAACTTTAACGCCGTTACAACGTCCTTAATAAGCTTTATGTAATACTAGATAATAATGTAAGAAAATTTTTGGGACAAACTCCGATGTACCAAGTCACCTAGGAATCGAACACAGAAAGAGTCCCACAGGTCAATCCTTTTGATAAGGTGGGTGTCTGGGATGAGTGAATTTTCCCATACTAGGGAGTGCGAGCTGTATAGCTAAATTTGGATTTTCTTCAGTAAACGAATTTAAAGGAAATATGAAGTTAATTTGTTTATAAAGCTATAGCTCGTAAACTATTTGACGTACAGTGTCCAAGTTTAGCATATATGAACTACATATATTGAAAAATATTCCCGTGGAATCTTAACATAGTACGTGAACAGCATAGTTGGTCCCTTAATTATAAATGATATGTAAAACAGATTTGTATTTGTAACTCATTCAAATTGAACGCGCTTAGCTTTATTTTGTAGGTGTTTTAAAAGCGATTAAAATAAGTTTTTGACATTTTTTGTAAAACAAACAGTGGAGAAAATATGCGAAGAAAAATTGTAAAAAAATAATACTACAAATACACAATGTCTCCAAAATTTTTTAGACTTCGAGTACTTACCAACGTGTTCTAAATAATTTTGTCTAAAAAATTACTTAAAATCATCTAACTCCTAAAAATGTCGTCAAAACGACGATTTTGAAGCTCTTCCCACTGGTTAAAGAAGCTATTATAGATTCACACAAAAGTTGTGTATTTTCAACTCTAAATTTCTAATTTAATTAATTATTCTAATTTTATATCTATATCCATAATAGTTCTAATATAATTTCAAAATGTTTATTTAAATAAAAATAAAGGGTTCCAGTTGAAAATTCAAAGTTGCTACACCCACCGCGGTCGCAGGGAGAATAAGAACCCTGGTATTGCATAAGTATATAGATTTTGAAAAACCATTAAAAAAAATCCTAAGTTTCTTCGATACGAAGTCTAGTTCTCGAGATATTTGACAATCGCCTTTCTGGACAGAGCTCTTTAATAATGTAAATAATATTATTCAAACCGGAAATAAGCCGAAGCGAGGGAGAGGTCTGACTGTAAAATTCATTTGCGATGTTGCCAAATTTACCGGATCTCGGGTTGTCTACAAAATGTATATTTAGCATATACACAACGGATCGCTCGCACTGCCTCTACAGCGGATTTAGTGGAACTACTGCAATATAAAATTCACCAAAAGGGGTGCAAAATGAGGTCCAGACAAAAATCGATTTCTTTGTACCCCCATCATTGTTACATCGAGATATCACTATATACACGTGAATACAAGGTGAGATCCAAAATCGGATCTCGCCTTGCAAAACGGATCTCATTTTGTATAGCTTATGATACAAACGGATCTCGCCTTGATATGAAGACATATATATATATATATATTATATATATATATATATATATATATATATATATATATATATATATTATATATATATATTATATATATATATATATATATATATATATATATATATATATATATATATATATACAATTATTCATATTAGTGTACTTTACTCTACTGTACTAATACGAATTATTGTTATTATCTGCAAATTTTGTTCTCTGTGTACTCTGAGTACAAATCACAACATGAAACCGCTTTAGATATTAGCCTCCAAACTAAACCGTTACCCGACACAAATACGAAAAGGTGTCCCAATGCTTGGTTGGAACTTCTGAATAATGTTTTCCAATTTGTTTTAAAGCGGAATCCCAACTAACTCTGATATTTCGGCATTCATGTTTAACATATTACGAGCCGGAGACTCGTTCATACATGATAACAACTCATTGTTGCGGCGACCATATTTATTAAGACGATGACATTTAACCTTTTCAGACAATCTTTTCTTCGGCGAACTGCGTAAAGTAATAATAATAATATAGTAGCAAATATTTTAAGTCTTTTGATATGAATATATTTAAAGCTGTATCGAATTAACATATTTATGGCTTGTACGTATAGTTGTTCTTCGAGTTACTGTTATTACTTGATACCTTAAAGACAAATTTTGAATAAAGGTAGTTTATTGGGAATATCAACTGGAACACGGATAAAATAAATATAAATTATGTAGTCCGAAAAAAGATCTT
The DNA here is from genome assembly GCA_918026665.1 of Diabrotica balteata. Lineage (NCBI taxonomy): Eukaryota > Metazoa > Arthropoda > Insecta > Coleoptera > Chrysomelidae > Diabrotica > Diabrotica balteata. Next base: position 5,286,359 of record OU898284.1, read on the forward strand.
GCTATTGTGATTATTATTGGTAACACGTGTGAAGCTAAAAATATGTAGTCAAAAATATGCTGAATTAAAGTGCTGTTACTCTATTAGTTTTACCTTTAAAAAGGTCCTTTTAGTAGGGAAAAGTACCTTTCGAAGTTACAACCTGTTGTAGTGTAAATAAGGAAGGACAGAATATAAAGAATTGGAGAAACTCGTGGAACTATTATTGTGGTAACGGTAGGTCCTATTAATACAACACCTGGACATATCCTAAAAAAAGTGTGACGTCATACTTATGTATAATACGATCCGGCCTATACCCTTGATACATAAATTATAATTTGCTATTAAAACCCATTATAAAATATTTATATCTCGATTTTACAACCTCAAGATATAAACGACAACAACTGGTACACTAGTAGTTATCTTATCCAATACTTTTATTAATATTATTATAAATTGTATAGATCTGACAGATCTAGATTAATATTGGCTGGTAAAAACGATTCGGTATTTGTGTTAGATACGGAATTCAATAAAGTTCAAGGCTTGCAAACCACCAATTAATATAGCGCATATTTTATACAGTAGTGCTTTAGAGTGAATGTAATATTGCACTTTGTTTGTTATTCTAATTGAATAATAATAAATCAAATAGAGGCGGGCGTAGAAGATAATAATTCACTAAATAATTTAACATGATTTTAATTGCTTTTATGTGAAGTGGGTGATTATGAAATGACAATAAATTATATATTTTTCTACGTTCAAGCAAAAAACTTTATGAAATTTCAAGTCAAGTTTTGTTTCATTTGAGTTTCGCGCACAACGCCATTACCCATATACATCTTCTGGAAACAAAAACGTAGTGCTACTTATGCACGCCACAAATGAAGGGTATAGATACAAAAGTCACATTATCCATTATGTAAAATTTTAGAGGAAATAAAAAAGGCTACAAACAATATTATGAAGGCAACTATAACGAATATTTTGCTTACGTTTAGAAAGTAACATAATAATGGATTTTATAAAGATATGGCGAGGAATACACTAATACACCTGAACTATAAATTTGGTTCAAGAGTGTCACTAAAACATCAAGTGCTTCTTATCTAGAATTTTTGGGATTGCTGGAAGAAGAATGTCAGGTCCAGGGCTTTTCCCACTCTTCATTGTTTTACTACGAAAATAGAGAAGTGATTTAAGACACTTGTGACTTACGATATTTTATTTATTGCTAGAAGGAGGAAAAATGAAATAGCCATTTAATTGAAATTTTAAAAATAAAGTTTTACAGTTTTTATCTTTACTGTCGATAGTATGATTAATGTGTATATTTAAAAGAAACAATAAAAAAACGAAGTGATCATAGGCAAAGAGTAGCAAAACACATCTAGGCAAAATTCTCCTAACCCAGCTTTAATAAAAACAAAACGCCGTTGTATACTTAGCAAATTTTTATGTCTTGTTCGCAAACAGCCATAAATAAGAGTGTCAACGCGGAGTTTCCCCGCGAGAGTGGATAAGTAAATAAATTCCCGCGGACTATTACTGCTCGTTGATTTATAACCGAAAGACACGATGATTTACATTTTCTAATCTGCGGAAAGTGAGTTACAGGTATATAATTCATTGACCGGCCATCCGGTAGCTCCTGCAGAACAACGTACTGCAGGATTCTTGCATGCGAAACCCTCAGGGACGTAACACTGTCAACAACTCAAGACACAGGTACACTGGCTGGTGCTGTTGCGTTTTTTTAGAGAAAAGTAATAAAAGTTAACGATATCACATCTAAACGGAAATCTTACGATGTAGTAATAAATGTTATTAAGAAATGTTTGCTAATAAGTTTTAATATTGGTAGTAAAAAACGTCCCATTCCTTCTAGACTATTCCACAGCTTGGTCTTTTATTTTTTATTTTTAATTTACTGTCCAATAATATACTTTCCAGTTATATAGTTGTGCTTATATGCTATATACCAATAAATCTAAGTAATAATATTTGAAGAGTGGTCCAGCTAAGTGATCTTAGTACCAAAATTAAAATTTGCCAGAAATAAAATAGTTATTTAACCAACATAGTTATTAATAAGGGCGGTTAACAATTGAAATATTTTACCGCGTGAGCGGAGCGAGCGCGTTAATGTTCGAGATTGTTAAGCGCCATTTTAATTCAGGAGTCCGTTACAAAACTTTTTCGTCGACCGAACTTACAGAAATAAAGATATCTTAGTTTAGGTTTTTATTTCTTTAATGATAAACAACAATTTTTTTAGCTTTCATTAACTTTATTCAAAGTTAAAGTTTAATTTTCCTTAGTGGTAGTTTTATTATTGTAAAGATTAATACTCGAAACACTACAATGGCAGCTAATCTGCAAAGCTCAACCTAGATGGCGCTAGTGTAGTTGGAGGTCACGTCAACTGACGTGACGTAAATATTGCATTTATTTCGTTATGTAGATTTAATTTGGGATAATAAGATGCCTCAGTGTTGTGCTGGTCACTTGTGCTCATCGAGAATATCAGAACACAGGTTTCTCAAAGATAATCTGATGAGAAAAAAGTTAATTGTGGCAATAATAAAAGATAAATATGTGAGACAGAAATGAATTTACTCGTATCTACAATAAACTAAATATTATAAATAAAGGATAATAGTTGTATATTTTATGTTACTAAATTTTCAAAGCAACGTAATAGATAAAAAATAATAAAATTAACATAAATACTATTTATTTGTCTTTTATTTTGTTATACAGATTAAGATTATCTACTTCGGTAAGAAAAAGTATTTTTCAGCCAATGCTATAACCATATACTACTCAGAAACTCTTTGGCTTGAGGGATTATTTCATTATGAATTAAATCATTTTTCTACCTATAGAAATACATCCCATATGTTTTTTACTTACCAGTAACAGCGGCTACTTTATTTTAATTTTTTTAGTGGGAATATAAATAGGTATAGGTTTGGTTGCCTACACCGCAGGTCACTGCCAATCACAGACCGTTTAATTAATTTATGCAAGCAATGTATGTTGTGTTGCCTATAATGAAATTGTTCATTAATAGAAAATCCTTCATTAATAGGGGTCATTAATCAATGATTTTGAGGGTGTTAAAATTGATTTTATGGTTCTCATTGCATTGTGGATGATGTGGTTCTCATTGCAAAAAATGGAAAAGAACTATCAAATATAACAAAAAGACTGATTCGGAAAAGCTCTAAAATGGGACTGAAAGTTAATATTAATAAATCGAAGTACATGGAGATCTCGAGCCAAAAAAAGAATGAACACCAGGGGATCCTTTAAATTGGAGGTGGAGGATGGATAGAGCTGTAGAATTCGAGAAGGTAGATAAATATATGTATTTAGGTCATATTGATCAGACATGTAAGGAAGAAACTGAAATCAACCTGAGACTGACCCAGAGCAACAGGTGTGCTGGAGCCATGAGCAAAATAATTAAGGCCAAAGATATATCTCGTAATACAAAAATAAGAGTATATAAAACTATAATTAGACCCACAATGCTATACGCTGCCGAGACATGGACTATTAACAAAACCATACAGAACAATTTGAAAGCATGGAAAGAAAAATACTTCGCAGAATATTTGGTGAAAAATTAGTAGAGGGGGAATGGAGAAGACGAACTAATGCAGAAGTGTATCATTTATATGCTAACCCTACAATAACAAAAGTGGTGAAAAAACGTAGACTAGAATGGCTCGGTCATCTAGAAAGAATGCAAGGTGATAGACTAGTCAAGAATATTGCTTGGAGAGTACCTGAGGGCAAAAAAAAGAGAGAAAGACCAAGGAAAAAATGAAAAGATATAGTGATGGAAGATGTCAGAGAGATGGGCATCAGAGATTGGAAGCGGTTAACTAAGAATAGAAAACGATGGAAATTATCCATCCAGCAATGGGCCTAGAAGGCCTGTTAAGTTTAACGCTGTACATACATACATAAAATTGATTAGAAATGGACGGTCGACAGAAAAAAAATTAACATAAAAAAAACAAATATTTAATTGTTTATCGAAATTCCTTTTTATTAACAAATTATATCAAATTTTTGGTGTTAAAATACTGAAGAAACTTAGTAGTTCACAATAAATGAAGAAAAAATGGAAATGATTTAAGTCCACAGAAATAATATGACTAAAAATCTGAAATAGACGTGAAAATTCTCTATTTTCCCGGTTAAACAATTCTATTATGGCGCGGTCTTTTTTCTTATTTTTGTTTATTTTCTGAACACCAGGAAAGGCTAAGAGCTCCGTCGACTTAAACTTTTGGACCTTCTCACCTTTTTTCAATACACGAAACTTATCCCATCCCATTAATTAACTAAAACTTTTCTTGTACAATGCTGTTCCTGGATTCTCTTCAAATTATAGAAAGTATATTCTTTCATATCTAACACTTTGTAAGGCCCGGAAGGTAGGGATGGCGGTTTTTGACAGAACACCGGTTTTCGGTTATACCCTTTTTTCTGTTTACGGTTTAGCCTGGCGATTATAACCGGACAAAAAAACCGGTTTTTGGTTTTTTAATCCAATAGGTTACAAAGTTACATTTACAATGCACTTTAGTTTGCGATACTTCATTCAATTCGATAATACTCGTAAATATTATGATTACAAATACCTTTTCAACGAAATATTACGTTCAGATTGATCACCAATCTTTCTAGTATATATCTCAAAGTTCCAGCAATAAATGTTTTCAGCGTCACATAGGGGCCAAACCTTTAAACCGTATTTCTTCGGTTTACTAGGTGTATTAGTCAGATGTTGACAAGGTCCCCTAAAATCTGTAAGTTGCTCGTCGATAGTACCAAAAGCAGATGGTTCATATGATTTCCTACAATTTTGGACAAAATAGATCAGCAATTTCTCGAATACGAATAGCTAATTTATCTCGTTCTTTCCTTTCTGCTTTCGTATCTAAATTATCAAATCTAATATACTACAAAATAGTTTAAATCTATTCTAGAGAAACTTTATAAATAGGATACTTAATGCATTATTTGTATTTGGCTATAAATTATGCACCTTCTCATGATATTCTCTGAATTTTTCACATAATATAAGTATACAAAAAAAGCACGCATTTCGTTTAGATCAACTTTAATCCAATCCTTTATTTTTTTGTTCTTACTGTTTTATGCAACTATAATAGTTCTCTTGTTGGTATACTCAAGAATCATTGACATTATACTATCAGAAGATATCCCTATCTTTTTATTGAAAAAAGTTTGAAAATTTTTCGTGTAATTAAGAAAACCAGGTTAGAGCTTTTAGCTTAAGTTTGAGAACAAATTTTAAGTACCATAAAATATACTTTTTTATATATGGCTGAAAAAGAAGGAGGGGAAGACCAGCTGGCGAGAAATCACAAGAAAATCTTTCTCTTTAAAGAGCGAGAAATGAGAAGAACTCAAGAGGACTTTAAGAGACAATTTCAATAGAATAAATGACACAAAAAGCTAGAGAAAGATATTTATAAAAAATTTAAATCTTTTTAACTTGTCTCACTTCAACGACAGTACAGTATGGCTCTAACTTGTGTTTTTACATTTTTGTTAGCATTGATAATAATACGCAATACTAATACTACTAAGAAAAAATAAATCATTGATACTGATGATCGCCAAGCATAGTTAAATGGTTTAAATCAGATCCTTCTTTCCCCGCCTCTGAGAACTAGAGCGTGTTAAGAATCGAAGATTCAAGAAGAAGAGTCCCAACGGCGCTAAACGGGTTTTGACACCGACAGTGGAGGAAAGAATATTTCAAGTGGAGGGTTGACAACAACTGTTGACGATGCGTCCACTTCCTCGGCTTCTTTAACACTTTCGTTTTGTTTGTCGGTTATGCATGACACATATGAAATTATGCTAACGATGCACGCCAAACTGGATTCCTTATGTGTGGATTGCCAGTTTCATATTTATTCATTTAGCAGAATTTTATTGAAGTCTTGAACTATTTTACGTCAATTTGTGTAATCCAAGTAATTAAAATATGGGTTGGAAATCATTTTTTATATAAAATTAAACGTAAGAAAATAATCTACGTTACCTAAAATAATTGTAATAATATTTCATTATCTACATGAAATGAGGCGGTAAAATTTGTTGCAATATTGTAGTTCACATAATAAAAATGCTCTATGTTAGGCCTGCTACTTACTTTGATTCATAAACTTTTTTAATAGGTAACATTGTTGCTTTTATTTAACCGTTCACTGCATGATTTTTTTATTTTTCGCTACAAAAAGTTTGCAGACTAGATTTTCGTTATTTTTACGGAAAAAATGTTTTTTAGCGAAGCAAAGTGCTACACCACACTTTTCACACAACACATGCATATTCGACATCGATAATAGACTGCATAATCAAACAAGATACTACAATAAAGATCAAAGATGTGCGAGTCAGAGGAGGAACAGAATGTGGAACGGACCATAAATACTGACAGCAAAAATGGGCATTAATTGGAACCATAACAAGACCCCCTCTGTAAAAGAACCGTTGAACACTATAAGAGAAAAACAATACAATATAGAACTAGTCCAAGAATACTCAATAAGAGAACTATATCAACAACGTCTAGACCAAAAATTAATAGAATTTAGATACGGCAACATCGAAGGAATATACCAGCATATAAAGGCTAGTATAAAAAAAGCAGCATTCAAAGCCCTTGAAGAAAAGACCATGTAACAAATAAACAGCACTATTATGAAATAGATGAACCAACAAAAAGAATAATTGAAGAAAAAAGCAACTATACAAAAAATGGACGACTACAAACAACGATGAAGTTTATAAAGAATATAGAAAAAACAGAGAAGTGAAAAACAAATAACACAACAAAAGAATGAAGAATGGTAAGGAACCTACTTAAACATTTAAACATACATAGGAGGTACAAGAACTTCGGAGTCATGGAAAGTACTGAGAGGATTAAAAAAAAACTCAAACGAAAGAATTAAATTGCGAAATATACAGGACAATTAATGGAAGGACTATACAAAGAACTATTAACAGAACAAAGACCACAATTCAATAAAAAAGAAAACAGGCGAAGACGAAGCAGATCCTCATAACAATAAATAGAAATAACAGATAGGGAAATATGAACAATCATAAAAGCAATCAAAACTAAGAAAGCACCAGGACCTGGAAGCACCCCACCTGAGCTTCTAAGTACGGCTCAAAAGAATTACATTGGATGATACAACGGATATTTCACGATCACTATGGATACATCTCAAAATATAAAATTTACAATATTAAATATTGCTATTATTAAACTTTAACGAAAGCAATTATTTATTTAAAAAATTGTCTCTCTTTACTTTAAAATTTGATCAAAAAGTTACCTGGATTTTTCACTAGCAAACTGCACTAAAATTTCTGGAACCAGACGCCATTGGAACCTCCCAAACCATAACTGGAACTGGGTGCTTCACTCTCTCTGATTAACGAACACACAAACAACTGCATCTCCAAACTGCCAAAAAGCCTTGGATGACAACCAGGGAGAAACAAAACGAGGATGGAAACGACTATTCTTCCAATCCTCACTCAAAAAATTAACTAAACCATTAACTGATTTCCATAAAAAGGGACCAAAAACAGAAAACCACAAATTCGACGGATGAATTTGGATCCATAATTAAGCCTTCAACGACCTAAGTAAGAATGACGAAATTATCTTAAAAATTCGTTCACATAACTTGAAATAAAACAAAGCGCTGAAATAACAAAACACAGCGAAAATTAAAACGTAAATTATTAATTTGAAAACGTAGTACATCGGGCAGCTTAAATAAAACAATATCGAGCAACATACGCAGCTACGAAATAGATAAACAACTCTTAAATGGTTTTTATTACTTGGCGACGCTGACAAAAACGAAATATTAGTTGGGTTTTTATACGTACGATAGAAAAATACATTAAAAATATTCTTCGATTTTCAAACATATATGAGGGGATTTCAATACATAACATATACGAGGGGATTTCAATATACCCAAAGAATCAATGAATATGGACGATTTTTAAAATTATTAAAATAAAAAGATTTAAGACCTAATAATGCTAATTTTTTAATTTTTGTTTCCGGTATGTAATAAAATTTATTCATTCGTGGCAAGTAAGTGTTTTAAAATTAATTTTTCACATTTATAAGTATGATTTATCTAGTATTAGAATAGTTTTTCTGATATTGAATATTTTATTTTGTGCTAATAGAATAATTTATCAATAAACTATTGGATATGTATGCCCATGCCAGGTCAGGTTGTGATAGTAAATATTTTTAGCATGCTGTCTTCATTGGATGTGATCATGTGCGAGATGGACGACCTTACATAGGGATTTTTCCAACAGAGTCTTCATTTGGTCTGGCCATCGTGTTGAATTTTATTGTTTTCTAACTCAACTTTTTTCAGGAGATATCGCGTTTCTTGTTTATTAGTCGAAAGGCAATAGATTTTCTACTGAAGTCTCGCTTTTTCTATATTCCTCTTCTTGTAACGAAATATTTTGCTTACCTCAGGGTAAGAACATAGGGGTAGAATATTGGTGAGAGAAACTACTGGGGGTAGGGATGGGGTAAACAAAATAATCGAAACTGGTGCGTACGACACTCAGGGTGTTGTTGGAAATCTGGGTTGTAGATAAGTTTAATAAATAGGTCGGATTGGGGTATCTAAAAAATGAAAACAAAGGGGTACTTACAAATAAATCTCCTGAAACAATTATGAACAAGATATGACAGGCAAGGTTACCTCTAGCTATTTTTATTCGAACGTCGCTTCGAAGAAAACTTCCTGCTGGAAAAAAGAAAATTTCTTCTTCCCTAAAATCAAGAATACATGCAAGGGTTAGGAGACTTTTCTAAATTAAAACAAAAAATGGACCAGAGAAACTAATCAAACGTTTATTTTTGTCTCAAACAAACTGTTATCAAAAATACATGTTGCACAAGAAACATCTGTTTACAAAGGAGATTGCTACAAAAATTTTCGAAATGGAAAAACATTTTAGGACAGAATAAATTATGACATTTTTTTTAGACATACCTCTAACATAATATAAAACTTTATTTATTACAAATTTTTAATAATGAAATCAATTATTAAAAATAATGTCTATTTTACTTGGAAAAATTAATATATTGAATGTTACCTTATTTCACATATTGCACTTAACAAAAAAACTTGTTACATCTCTGGAGTATCTATCTGGACATATTCTTAAAACTGGAATAAAAGGAAACCATATCATACTCAGGTACGACGATCTAAGACGTAAATCAGGTTCGGTGTAGGAAGCAAGCTGACAAACAAAACGAAAGTTGGTGGGGGACATCCTATATACTGATTTTCAAAAGTCCATTAGTTTCGGTGTACTGCACAAATCTTATGGTTGTTACTCTGTTCTAAATTGCCATTATTGCGAAAGAGTATTATCCAATCTTTCACCGGTCTTAAGACATAACACAAAACAAATGAATCGACTCCTGATTCAAAATCGCCCAAACATATTTGTAGTCTCAAATCTCTCAAAATATAATGCAAGGAAAAATAGAAGATGTAAACAAAATCAGGATAGCCTTGATGATTTTTAATCTCCGATAGGAGTGACACAAGAAAAAGAAGAAGACGTGCTGTACTCGATCAAACGCTTTCTCGTATTGAACCAGACATGCATATACGACGTCTCTGCATCTCTGAAATAGGACTTGTACTAAGAACAAAGCCTCTTTAGTACCAACAGCATTTGTGAACCCGAACTGGTTGGGGGAAATTTGACTTTCACAGAGCTTGTAGATTCTCTTATGAATTATCTTTAGAAACAATTTTAGGATATGACTCATGAGGCTTATAGTACGGTAATCTGGCTCCTGGTTGTTTTGGAAGTGCAATTAACTCAGATTTCAGCCATTCTGTTAGTAATTCTCCAGAGATCTATATGTTGTATATGAATATCTTTACGATTATTGCTATTGATTCATTGTCCATTAGTTTGAGTAGTTCTGCTAGAGTCGAATGTTTAATACTAGGAGTTGATGGTCACTTCCACAATCTGCTATATTTGACAGGTGATATCCTAGGGTTGTCAAGTTGATCTTGATTGAATGGACTTATTATTGGGATGACACAAGACAAAAAAAATAAATTGGAGAGACTGACCTGGAATCGGAATAAAAATAAAACGAATAGGACGTCGGTAGGTCATCTCACACCCCAGGAAGGGACCTATAACAAAATAAAAAGGAAGTAATGACTATCGAATTTAAAATAAATATGAGTATACTCATTCAATATTTATAATGGACAAATTAAAAAAAAGTCTGAATTTTCCATTAACTACAAAACCGCAGTCTTCCACAGATTACTTAGCCATACTCTAGTGTTGGATGCACGTTTGTCACCATTACACTAAGAGACTCTTTTTGAATACTTAATAGTTAATAACGGAGCTCGAGCTCACGATGTCGACATAAACGTAATAGATTAGTACTAATAGTACTTCAAATAATGACTTAATAGCTACAATTCGTGATTAACTTCACCTTACAACGTAATCACTTACATTGACTTTACTACAGTTTAATGTAATATTTTACTCGCTGTAATAATAGCCGTAATTGATTTTGATTACCGTTTATTAGCTTTTATTAAACTTGGAACAACATTCAGTACGATAGAAATATAAGAAGAAAAAGACTTGGCGTATGCTGACAGAAATTATCGCTTTTTTATCAAAGTAAACGCTGTTAGAGCCTTATTCATACCATTATTTATAAATTTTTCTTTATAAGACAATTTTTTTGCCAATTTACTAAAAATTGTTTCTGGTACTATATTCATTTGTGGTTTTGTTCTCTCGTCATCAATCAGATCTTTAATGTATTTTTCACACATATCTCCTATATTTTCTGGACTAGATACTATTTGGTTGTTATCATCTACTAAAATTGTTGTAGTGATTTTTTTCTTTATATTTGTGACTTCCTTAATCTTTTTGTATGCATTAAAGTAGTCATGCTTTTTTAGTAAATGCTATTTGTTAGTAAACTAAAAAATATTTTTAGTCCACCACCATTGCAGATAAGTTGATCCAAGAATGTATCAGCCGATTTGGAGTGCCTTTGGAGATCCATAGTGACCAAGGAAGGAACTTCAAAAGCGATCTATTCCAAGGAATATGTCATAGACTAGGCATGAAGGAAACAAGAACTACAGCATATCATCCGCGATCGGATGGTATGATAGAACGGATGAATAGAGCAGTTGGCAAGTATTTGATAAAGATAGTGTCCAATCATCAGCGAGACTGGGACCAATATCTTCCGTTCGTCACAATGGCCTACAGATCTGCTGTTAACGAATCAACAGGCCAGACACCAGCCAGAGTCTTATTCGGGCGCGAGATGCGACTACCCTGTGATCTAGAGTTTGGGTGTTGACCTGGAGAAGATGTAGTAGGTGAAGATTATGTGATCGAATTACAAAGAAGAATGAACGATGTACACGAGTTGGTCCGTTCCGTTCTTCAGATCGCTAGCGACCGAATGAAGAAGCGGTACGATACACAAGCCGAAAAGGGGTGCTTTAAGAAGAACGACAAAGTCTGGCTCTATAATCCCAAGAAGCGAAAAGATTGTTCTCCCAAGTTGCAGCAGTTTTGGAAAGGTCCATACTTTATTATGAAGAAGGTCAACGATGTCATCTACCTAATAAACAAGATTGCGAGGGGCAAGCCGATGATAGTACACGGCTGGCGTCTTTCGAAGATGCCCACGACGATGATGAAGACGTGGAAGGAAACCAAGTCTAAGATGTATCTGACCTCAAGTTTGAGGAATTCATAGGGGCCTATTGAGATAAGAGCAAGACATGGTGTTACCACTGAAGAAAAGCAAGATCTACTCGCGCTTCTCGATGACTACTCACTGGCCCTTCCTATCCCGGCCAGTATCAAAGACGCACCAGGGTTGGCATCCGTTTTTCGAAGGAAGTTCGGTCGAGTTGCAAAACTTTAATGCCAAGTGCCAGCACCCGGGAAAGCTTTGAAACTCTTAAGATGCATCACGTTACCTTTTCTACCTAGTAACAAAAGACATTGCCCGTGACCAGCCTACCTACCGAGATGTATGGGAAGCCTTACATCGATTGAGAGAGCACGTACTAGAGTCCGACGTGCAAAAGTTAGCCATGCCAAAGTTGGACTGCCGCCAATTAGATTGGAGGGTTATCCGAAGTATGCTGGAGGAGATCTTTAAAGACACCAATATTCAGATGTTAGTCTGTTGCAATCCGCATAATTACTGGTGTGTAGAGAAACTGTCTCTTGTCATTTTTATATAACTGGAAGTTGTAAAAGAGGGTCCAGTTGCCAATACAAGCATACTGTTCCAATTCCAGTCCCGACAAGGTTCCAGAAGGAACCATCTTTTAAGAGGGGGGCAATGTTACGATAAATATTGACTCATATCTAAAATGTAAACATCTTTTTCATTCAAATATTTTCTAGATAATAATCAGTCTGGCTCAAGGACGATCGAGTAAGTTCAGCATGGTCACCGCCCGCTTCAAAAATAACGCTATTTAGTATAGATAGAAATTTTATTGTAAACAGTTGTTAGTCTGGATATAATGTATCGAATTTGAAACATCCCATGTTTCTTGCATTTGTTTATGATTTGCTTTTTAAAATATTGTTTGACATCAAGATGAAGACAAGTAGACATTGACAATGAAATCGATTTCTCAATTTCTTGTTTTGCAACGTTGTCGGTTCTTTCATTTCCTTTTATTCCACAATGTGAAGGGGTCCAAAAAAACTGAACAGTTCGATTATTCATTTGGCATATTATAAGTTCCAACTTAATTAATTTTAAAATAGGGCGTTGACTAAAAATTTCGTTTAATTAGGATAATTAATTCGATGAATCACTAATTATTAGCCTATCAACAATGTTATTTTCATTGGCGAATTTTATTGCCTGAAGAATGGCAAATAGTTCAGGAGAGAATATAGTGAATTGCTTAGCGAGTTGAAATGACCGTTCTTCGCTGGTTGTTACAAATGCAGCACCCACTCCTTTTTCCGATTTTGACGCATCAGTGTAAATGTGGATGGACTTGTGATGATTATTTAACTTCTCTAAAGCTTTGGTTTTAAAGAGGCATGGTGAAGTATCAGATTTTTTAAATGATGTAAGACTGATATCGCACTTTGGGAGATATATTGTCCATGGTGGAGGATTATTAGAATTTGTGTATACAGGACGTACAGTGATGTCTAGAGTATTTAGAATTGTTCTGATACGATCATAGAATCATAGAATGGTGGATCTAATCTTCTGGTGGATCCCTTAGTGAGAGCGCCCACCAAACTGGCGTGGCACGTGGCAAGTAGCAAGTAGCACGCATCTAGCATGTTACTTAAAATGTAACCAATGAAAATGAATGAATCAGCGCAAACTAAAATGACAGTGACGTCATTCGATCTAATCATAAGTTTGCATTGGTTACATTTTACGTAACATGCTAGACGCTTTTTACGTGCTACTTGCAACTTGCTATGCTAGTTTGGTGGGCACTCTCCCTCAGACAAATTTTTTTATTATTAAAAAATTTATTGGTAATTTTTCGTCACTCAACTGTTTTCGGTATGTATTTGCTAGAACTGCGGCTATCTTCTCTTTTGTCTTTCAATTATTGTTTTTTTTATTTACAAATTCGCATCAACCCAAAGGTTATTAGCGAGAATCAGATTTACAATATTAAATATATTATATATTAACAAAATCAATAGCTTTAAAGTAATTAAACATATTTGTGAAAGAACAATTTGCACCAAGTGCTTTTTCTAAGTTTATTGAGATACCATAATTGATTCTTGCTATGGAGAATAGTGGACAGTCTACAACAACATGTTTCACCGAGAGTTTAACGTTACACTGCTCACATTTTGGTTCTGATTCTTTAGTAATTAAGAACTTTTGCGTGGCACAGGTATGACCTAATCTAAAATTAGTTATTGTCACTTGATCCCTACTTTTAGTGGGTAAACATCTCCATGGTTTAGTGTCCGGTTTAATATTCCGAAGATTGGACTCTGAAAATTCCCACCGGTTTTGCCACTCACTTAGGATCCGCGATTTGATAACACTTGAAACATCACTAGCTATCACGTATTTTACAATAATAGAGTCAGCTGAATTGACGGTTTCACGAGCACACTTATCTGCTTCTTTATTACCTCTAATACCATTATGTGATGGGATCCAAATAAAGATTACTACCTTATTACAATTTTCTATCTCTAGCAGATTTTGTTTTATTTTTTCAAGAATATGACTCTCTGGGTATATTCTTCCTATAGATTGTAGTAAGTTTAGTGAATCAGTTAAAATTATATATTTCTGATTTGGTGAGGATATAATATATGTGAGTGCCTCGTATATGGCATATAATTCTGCATTAAGAGTACTATAGTGTATTGACAACTTATATTTTTGACGCATATTAGAGGATATAACTGCTGCTCCCACGCCATCTGTTGATTTTGAAGCATCTGTATAAATTTGAGAGAAATTTGTATACTTTGATGATAAGTTTTGCAGATTTTGATCTATTGTTAGTAGTGTGTTTGTCCAATAATGTTAGGGTAGTTATTATTTTAGGTACTCCCAAAGTCCATGGTGAGCAGGTTTTTTTTTTTTTTTTTTTTTTTTTTTTTTTTATTGCCGTATTGCCAGAATCCAGTAAGAGCCTAAGAAGGTATCCATTAGATTCTGACAGGCAACGGTGGGGGAAATCTTTTTTTGGACCTCTACGTCACGGAACAAGACACCCTGGTATCTTTTGGCACAGTGGGATACTAAGCCACAAGACATCAGGGTAGTTCCGGCTAAAACCTTAACCACCGTTCCAGAGAGATGGTCTTGCCACTCAATAAACAACTAAAATTTATACATAACCATACCTATTACCGTAAATCAGAAAATGTTAGACCATAAATAATATTAACTATAAATTTAAGATCCCTGACTTAATTTCCTCTTCTATCCTCCTCTTCCTTTTTCTTCATCACCCCAGAAATCAGACAGTGTACTTCTCTCCATTCTTTCTCTCCTCTTAACATAATATTTACAATATTTCTTTCATCCAGCCCGAAACCCATTCGCCTCTCGAAATCTCCCATCTCATTTACCCATCTCTGGCAGTTAAAAATGTGGGCGGGAGCATCCGGTACCGCACAAACAGTACAGTCTGCCGAGGCAGATTTGCCTATTCTATTTGTGAAGGTGCCAAAACTACCATGTCCGGTCAGAAACTGCGTCAGGAAGTAGTCTAGTTTCCTGAACTTACATTCCCACCACGGTCTCAGATCGGGAATAAGCTCCTTCGTCCACCTTGCCTTTCCACTATCATTCGCCCATTCTCTCTGCCACTCTATTATCGTTCTTTCTCTTTCATTCTCATGTATATTTACATCCATCCTCCTCGCATACATCCTCGTTCGCTCTTTACACAATAAAACGATCGGTATCACAGCTCCAATGACATATAGAGCCTCATTCGAGACTGTTCTATATGCACTAGACACCCTGAGGAGCATTCGCCTTTGCGAAGTCTCCATCAGCTTAGCGTATTTTGCAATGTTTAGTACACTACACCACACAGGGGCAGCATAGGTTACTATCGACTGGAAAACTCCATTTAGCACCTTTCTTTTGGTACTTCCTGGGCCTCCTATGTTTGGCATTAGCCGTATCAAAGCTTCCAGATTTCGGTTCGCCTTCTCTACTGTCTTTTGGATGTGAACTCCGAACCTTAGACCTTCCGACAACCAGACTCCCAGATATTTAATTGATTTAACCGGTGCAACCTCTACACCCTCCACAATAAAACGAAGAGAGGATCTTTCCCGGTTCCCTTTGAGAACTAACACCTCAGTTTTCTGAGGCGCTAGCTGTAAATCGTTCTCTCTGATCCACCTACCAATGCGACGCAGGGCTGTATTAGCCGCATTAGCCATGTCCGTTTTCTGACTCGCCTTCACAACCAGTGCAAGATCATCAGCATAAGCTACAAGAGTGCATCCCCTTGGCATCTGTAACCTCAACACCCCGTCGTACAGGACATTCCACAGGATGGGACCTAGTACTGAACCCTGTGGAACACCCTGCGACAAACTGATGCTGGTATCTTTTTCTCTTATGGACCTGTCAGTGAAGTATCTATCAATTACATTGACCAGGTATTCACTGACGCCCATTTCTATAAGCCTGGACATGATTTTTTCCCATGATGCCGTATTAAAGGCATTCTTGACATCGAGCAGGATGAGAGTCACCCATCTCTTGGTATCCTGCGTAACTAAAGAGGTTACTTCTGTGACCGCATCTACGGTGGACCTTTTGGCCCTAAAACCATATTGGTGATCGCTCAGCGCATGCTTTTCTTCTAACTCTCGCTCAAGGCGGCCTTTTATAAGCTGTTCATACAATTTAGCTATCGAACTAAGAAGGCAAATTGGCCGAAATCGTACCTCTTCCTCTTGACCTTTACCTTTCGGTATAAGGACAACCTTAGCTTCTTTCAACATTGTTGGAAACTGCTGTTGTTCAAGCAGTTTGTTTAACAATCTTAGAAAAACATGCGGATATTTTAGTGCGGCGAGTCTTAATGTCTCCGGCATGACTCCATCTATGCCAGGTGCTTTTCGGATTTTTATCCGTCCAACAGCCTCGCCGAGTTCCAACTCAGTAAAAGGTTCCGCATATACGAAACCAATAACCCTTTCACGCCTATCCTCCACCTGAGGAAAAAGTTCCCGTATTAAACGGAGTTTCTCCTCCTCAGGCAGGGGGTAGGGTGTCTTTCTCCCTTTCAGTTCGTTACAGACAATCTTGTAGCCCTGCCCCCAGATATCCCTTTCAAGATCCTGAAGCAGATTACTCCACCTTTCTCTCTTAGATCTTCTTATCTCATTTCTGTATTCATTCTGCATTCGCTTTAATTCATTTAGTCTCTCATCCAAATCTACTGCTTGTACTCTTCTTAACCTCTTACACTCCCTTCTTACTCTCATGCAATTTGTCCTCAGATTTTCAAGCTGCTCGTTCCACCAGTATGGTTGTTTTCTTTCATACCTCCCATTTGATCTTACACAAGCCAACTTCTGTGCATCACTTAGACCCTCAATTAACTCACACACATTCTCACATCCCGGACCAATCAAGCCAAAAGCATCTACAAAAACCTCCTCATTTAAACATCTCTTTAGATTGACATCCCCATTTTTACGTTTCTGTCTTTTACTAGCTATTTCAAAACTCACATACTTATGTAAGCTAAGCGATTCTTCTTCCAAAACAGTCCAGCTTATGACCCTGTTTAGAAATTTTGTTGAAGCCAGTGTGATGTCCAGAAAGGATTCACTATTACCTCTCACGAATGTAGGTTCCTTACCGTCATTTAAAACAGTAAGCCCCATTGTATGGATCCATTCTGATAGATATTTCCCTCTCCCATCTTGCACTCGTGGATTCCATGGACGATCCTTCGCATTGAGGTCACCAGCTATGACGACCGGTACAGTCTCCATCCTAGCCTCTTGCATAATCGAGTCAATGTAATCTTCATATACTCGAAGCGGGATGTTCGGTGAAACATAGCAATTATATACTACCAGGTTTCCGACATATACCTTAACATAACCATTCCCAATGGAGTGTCTGGTAATGCCAGCTCCTCGATTCACCACGTACACGGCTACGTCAGATTTTCTATCCTTAATGATCCCCTGTCTAGAGACCAACTTTACGTTGGGCTCCTGAAATAGGATCATGTCATAACCTTCCCGTCGTGCGAGTGTCTCTGCAACATCGTGAGCAGCCCTCGACCTTCCCACATTTATTTGAAGAAACTTCGTAGTAAATGGGTCTTATCTCTTTAACTTACTTACCCGTACGCTGTCTGATTCCTGGTCCTAAGTGCTTTCACCCACTCTTTCCTCCTCCCTTCTGATAGGGTCTCTCTTAAACTTTCGTTTTTCCAATATAAGTTTTCTATACTCCGGGCATCGTAAGCTATCAGCTTTGTGCCCGGCTTCTTTACAAGTGAGGCAAAAAGCCTCCAAATTACTACATTCTCTTGCCCGATGACCCTCTTTGCCACATCTATAGCAGCAGTCCGCTTTGTTTTCTCCCTTGCATTCGATTTTGCTATGCCCGAATTGCAGGCATCTAGAGCATCGCTGAATGTGCAATCTCTCTCGTATCTTGCACGAGTTCCAGCCGATAGGTATATGTTCTTTCTCTAATGCTTTCTTGGCTGCAATTCGCGTCAGACCGACCGTAACGTTTGTGTTCCCGTCTCTATTTTCCCTTATAGAGACGAGTTTGACATCATTAGGCCCCCTGCTGCCGGTATATCTTCGAATCTGCTCCAGAAGTTCTTCCTTTGTGACATCTCCGTCTATGTCAAATATATCAACCTGAACTTGATAACCCCGGACGTCTTCTACCGTGTTTCCCTCCGTATGGGCCACAATAGTCTTCTTCAGGCGCTCGGCCTGTTCTTTCCCTGCTACTTCAAGGATGAGATCTCCGCCCCTGGTCTTTTTAGCACTTTTGACACTAATCCCCTCCTTCTTCGTATCTACACTACCCTTTATTTGTTTCAGCAACTCGGCATAAGATTTTCCACCTCCTTTCACAATAACCTTCTGCGTTCCCACCCTAATTTCTTCTTGTTCATAATCCTCCAACACGAGGTTGAGGTCCATATCTCTAAAGGTGACTTCAAGAAGCTTCCTGAGGTTCCTACCTCTGTAGCCGCTCACTACTTGTAGGGATGCCTCTTTGGTCCCTACAAATTTTATGTCTTCCCTCAATTTAGACAGAATTTCCAGTAGTCTCTTATCCCCGTCCATTTCCGTCTCCCCTTTTTCCACAGGGACCATAAAAATGGTCTGACAGCTTCCCCTGTTCTTCTCCTCCTGGCCCTTCCTTGTAATTGTGGTTATGGTATTAATTTGAAAGTACTCCACTTGTCCTGATTTATATGTACCTTCAGTACATATTCCTAATTCCGGTTTTTTCTTTATTAGGTCGTGGAACCTTTCCTCCTCACCGAAAAGTCCAGGTTCTATAACCATTATCAAGTCGCCTGCTGCTTTATTTCCTCTTCCCGGTTTGATAACCGTATAGTGATCTTTTTCCCATTCAATTTCTAGGATTTCCTTTAATTTTTCAAAGTCTTTGTCCCCTGAGTTTAATAACTTTGTGATCATTTCTATCTCTCGTTCCCTCATTTTTTCGGGGGAGAACTCTTCAAAGTCCACCTGTGTGAACACGCTTGCAGTCTCCTTCATCGTAACCTCATTATCGGTATTTTTTACTAGTATTTTTTCTTTCTCAATGCTACCGAGCGCGACTTGTCTGAAAGTGCCCTCCATTTCTTCGGTTACCCTCTTAAGTTTTTTTATTTCATTTTTAATCACAACCTTCGTGTTTGTATGTTCGGCCATTAGTTTCAATAGATTATTTGTAACGTTGGTAAGTTTCTCCATTTCTCTTACCATAGGCGTTATGTCAAAGCTCTCCACCTTCTCCGTAGGTCTTTTCTCTCCAAGTGAGAAGCTTCTTTGTAAGATTACCTCCCTTGGAAGATCCTTTTTGGTAAGGTGCCGACCCCTGACTGGAGATCTTCCAACAAATCCTCTTTTTCCGAACATCATCTTCTCCTTTCTCTTTTCTTCTTCACTAAAGACTTTTCCTATGTTCCCTTCACTGCTATTGTACCCCATATCATCGCATTCATAACTTGTTCTAATTTGTTCCATAGTTTCTTTGTTTTGTTTGGGATTTTTTTGCTTGATTAAGTATTTATCCATATAATTCCCACGAATAGGGACGAAATTGTATTGTCCGGCGAGGCAGTGCGCCCTTACCCGCGCTAAGGCTTAAAATACAGCGGAGGTTCGCCAGTTCTCCGAAGGCTCCGTTTGTGACCATCTTACGCTAGGCCATTCACCACTTTGGCACGGATCGCCTGACACCGTGTGGTTGCGGATTTTTATCGAGGTTTACTCCTCTGAGCGGTAGTGTCGTTTTATGACATTGATACAAAGAAACGCGCCACTCCCCGTTGTCGAACATGATAAGCAAAGTGAAATGTCAAGACCAAAATCCTCAAAGGGCAATCAACATAAGAATAGTAAATGAAGTAAGATAATAAGATAATAAGAATGGCCGGAAATGGGTCCAAGTGTGCAAAGTACGGGCCCAATTCTGCCCATCCTCCTTAGCATTTACTCTATTGTCCCGTCGCGCTCGCCTTACAAGTATTAGCGGCCGTGACCGGTCAAAAGAACTATTAACTACTAAACTATTTTGTTGATAGATTTATAAAATGTTGGTGTATGTTTGTTATTGTTTGAATCTTTACCAACCTTCTTACATCTGAACAAAGATTTTTTATAGACTTAAAACCTTAAATAATATCAACTAATCGTTTAGATTATTTGGAATTGCATCAATATAAGCTTGCTAAAACAGTTAGACATCATTTGGAAGATGTTATATAAATTTCTATTTTAAAGTTTTTTACCACGCTAATAGTTTCATTAACTTCAGTTGAATTTATTTCAGGAAACATAGAAATCAGGCAAGAATTTCCACTTTTTATATATCAAGGGGAACATTATCCAAAAACTGGAATATCACTTGTTTATCAGTATCGTCATCGCGATCGTAGTTGGGATCCAAAGTTGCATTATTCATTAAAAATTCTAACGAAATGAGATATTCTGTGGCCACTTTTCCATTTTCAACTTGGAAATTTAATGTATATGATATCTTAACTAAAATTTTCATATATTGTCACTTTGACACTTTTGCAATATATATATCCAGCTAGATACATTTTGATGATGAAGGTACTTGGGAACACCGTAAACAAACCATTAATTTTCAGTTGAGGCAATTATACCAGAAATAATTTTCTTAAATAGATTAACGATGGAATTTGCTGCACTACTAATTTCTACAGTTGACTACATCTAATTACCTGATGGCATCTTTTTGTAAATTTTTACCAAAAACATCCAATTTATTCAGAGCTTCTCCAACTTTCTCGGGAAATATAGAAAACAGGAAACACTTTTCTCCCTTATATTAGCAAAACTTGAACAATTAGGAACTGGAATGTTACACATTTTTTCAACATCGTCATTATTATTTTTACGGGTTTCATTTTGTTGGGATTCAAAGTCTCACTGTCTATTCAATAATAAAAAGTGATTTTGTGTTGATATTTTGTCCATTTTAACTTAAAATTCCAATATATATAATATCTTAACGAAAAATTTGGACATACAATATATGGTGAGCAGGTTTAAAACTAACGGGAAACCAAGGAGGTAAGGTGGTGTTCAGAGATGAGAGATCCATTTTGATTCGGTGGTAGAAAGGTTTATGTAGACGTAGTTTATTGGAGAAACATGTTGATAATCGGTTAAGGTGATCATATTTGAAGGTGCGTTTATTAGGATTTGCATTTGATTTAATTGCGTAGGTTAACTTTAAGTACATTATTCTGTGATATAGTGATGGTTTAGCTGCTTCACAATACAGGCTTTCTATTGGTATAGTTCTGTAAGCTCCCAAGACAATGCGGAGTGCATATTGTGTATTGAATCTAAAATTTTAAGGGAAGACTCAGTAGCCGATGAATATGCTATCGCGCCATAGTCTAATTTAGATCTGATTAGAGTTCTGTAGAGAGAAAGCATAGTTTGTCTATCTGCCCCCCAGTCTTTTTTAGATAGTGATTTAAGGGTATTAAGTCTTGCTTGTCATTCGATTGCCAATTTTTTAATGTTCTTTCTAATTTAGATGCTGGTCGAATGTCATTCTTAAAAATTTTACATTATTTTTTTGAACTAGAGGCTTGTTAAATAGTGGGAGTGGAGAGTGACGAGCTTTTCTTTGTGAATAATATAAGTTATGTTTTTTATGTAGAAAATTGAAATCCACAATTTTGCGACCATTTCTCTAGTGGATGTAAAGACGTTTGTAGCATACTCGTGATGTTTTCTATATTTTGGCTTCTCGCATAGATAACAAGGTCGTCTGCGTATAAGAGACCTTTCAGTGGTGAGTTCATATTGGCTAGGACATCATTTATTGCTACTAAAAAAGTGTAGGGCTTAAAACTGATTCTTGAGGAATACCATTCTCTAGTTTTGTTTTTGGTGATAGCATACCATTGTTTTTCATTTATATAAATTGTTATTTTCTTTTTGACTTTAGAATAAAGTTAATATTAAATAGTTTTATCATATTATTTAAAAATCTTGTTTAAGTTTACCCACGCGGTCAACTAAATAAATGTTCCCGGTAACGTAAACATGCCATCCATTCTTCTTCGCTTTAAACTCTGATCTTCAGTTTTCAGTACTTATTGGTCCGAAAAATATCTTAAATGGTATCATCGTTGACGGTCGAAGAATACAACCTGGTCATTAAGTGTAAAGAATACCTTTACCTTAGCGTTTAAATGGATAAATAATATTCTGCGAGGCATTGCGAAATAATGGTTATTTTGAATAAAATGATTATGGGATGATTGTATGTTTCTTCACGTTTCTTAAATAGAAATAAAATTGAAAATTGAGAAAATGTTATTATTCGCAAAGCCGACTGAACTGTAATAATACTCATTTTCGAAAATTATTTATAATTTTAACAAGCCTTACCATTTGCAATTTGTACATGTTATATGGTGGGTATATTAAGTGCTAGACCATGGACACAACACATAACTATTACAAAACAATGCTTTACTTATACGGCATATTTTGATAATAGGGTATTACTTCAGATTTAGGTGGAAAATAAAACAAATAGTTTCAAAATAAATGTTTTGTTCAAATTGTGTATCTACTATAAATTCAGTCTTACAATTATAACGACAATCTGGAATAAAGTAGGTACAATCAAAGGTGAACAAAGTTCAATTCATCGACTGAAAAACCTTTACACTGTAAGCAAACTTCATAAAATGAAAGCAGAAGTTATATATAGAAGAATATGTATATATATATATATATATATATATATATATATATATATACTGTACAAGCTGTACAGTGTATGGTCTCCAATTTTAACACCCATAGGTTCACATTTTCTTTTCAAAATATCCAAAAGCCCCTCCAAATAAATCTTAAAGACTGTAAGTGCAATGCAACAGCCTTGGCAAAGTCGTTTGGTCACTTTTATCTTTTTTGTCACTGTTTGTCCAATCTTTATTACACTCGTCATATCATCGTACAACTCCCTTACAGCATTAATGTAACTCGGTGGAATATTATTGTCTTCTAGCACCTGCCATAGCTTGGCTAATGGGACACTGTCATACGCTTTTTGAAGATCAATAAATACCATGTGTGTCTCCATATTATGTTCCAAACGCTTTTCTATTGTTTGTTTTAGGCAGAACACATTGTCTAGGCAAGAACGACCAGTACGAAAGCCACTCTGATCTTCAGCGTCTTCCCAACAATCTTCAATTCGGCTTTAAATTATCTTCCCGTAGACTCTACAGATTGAGTTAGTTACACTAAGCCCTCGGTAGTTCTTACAATCATTTCTGTCGCCTTTATTTTTGTAAAAAGCAGAAGCTTCTTACAAGAAAAAAACGGCAAATAAAAAGGTTATGCAAAACCAATGAAAAAATCGAAAGTATTTGCATTGACTACCAAAAAAACTTGCATGTGCTTAACATTTCAACAAATGATGTCTATTATACAAGACAGTTATCTGTATTTACGTTCAACACTCACGTACAAACCTCCAATAAAAGTATTTTTATACACACTCACAGACAATAGGGAAAACAAGCGCAGACGTCTCTTATCTCCTTCGCCATTCCGTCCATAATTTCGTTGATCCTTCAGTTGGAGAGTTCGCAGATTCTTGTAGGGGCCAATATTAAAACCATACAGTTGCAAGATTTCTGTATCACCTTGTTCACATAGAGAAGAGACTTAAGACCATACATATGATTTTTACAATGAGAGGGCATTCATACATGGATACAGATAAAAATATAGGTTTAATCCTTATAAATAAATAAATAATTTAAGAAAAATTTTTTTTCTTTTGATGTGATTGATGTTGACCAAAATATGCTGAAATCCTGGACTATTCCCGTTACCTTTAGCAACCCATCAGCAGCTGCTCTGACTTAGAGAAAAATTTCTCTTTCTAGAGAAAAATTTGAAGATGTAAGTGTCTCTTAGTGCATTTTGTTCCAAGAAAGCTCAACAGTACTTTAAATCTTTACATCAGTAAATAAGTATTTGTCTGAAGTATATTGTTTTTTAATTATAATACAAGATAATAAAGGCGACTAATTAAACGTGGCGACTACCCAAAAACTTACAAAGGTCAAACGGGTACAAATTTTAATAAACTAATAGCAGAACATAAAAGGCCTTTCAATAATAGAAAAACAGATTCTACATAGGCACTTCACCTTCTAGATAAAAATCATTCTTTTAATGACGAATTTCAAATTTTTCACATTAAAAATAAAGGCCTTAGGCTATCTTTGTTAGAATATATGAAAATCAACAAATTAAAAAATAGAGTTATAATTCTGAATGACCAATTTGAGACAAACAGTTCTCCTCTCCCCAACCTATTTCATTAAAGACTATAACATGTAAACGCCTGACAAAAATAGATCACTTGAGAAAGGCAATCAGCCGAAACAGCTGTAGTGAAAAGAATTTAAAATAAATTTTGTGGAAGTTTGAAAACACAGTTTTCAGTGTTTTATTGTTACATCAAATGAATTTCCATCAAGTAACGGTCGAATCCATCAATTATGATAATAAAGGCCTTGTTTAACTTATACTTATATAATTAACACTTACACTGTTATACAATATATTTTACTAAATTGTTTAGCAACCTGTTAAAAAAAGGAGTTTAGGATCATACAAATTAAATGTTACAAAATAAAAAAAAATAGAAAATATAGTTTTCTGAAAAACGTACTAATAGTGACATTGTGCCTTTATTCCCTGCACCCTATTTATCAACCATATTTATAAAAAACTTGCTATACACAGGAAAATTAATTATCTTAGACATTTTCAATCACATATGCCTTAATGAAAAACTTCCTTTAATTTGGCCTGAATCTAAAATCCTTAAGACTTTAAGTCCTCTTTAAGATCCTCTCTTCAATAATTCTTCTCCAAAGACTCCAATCTTTCGTTTAACATTTCTTTGTTTTCTTCTGCCAACACCATATCATCAGCAAAAAGCATTGACCAAGGAGTCCCTAACTTTCTCTGTCAGTACATCCATAACAATATTAAACACGTAAGGACTCAGTAGAGAGCCTTGATGCAAACCATCCTTCACAGAATCATTAGTGGTGTACGTTCTCTTATACATATCTTATACATAGCTCTAGTCTAGAAACTGTATCGTAAACCTTCGAAAGATCTATAAATATCACATGTAGCCCTCTTTTCTTTTCGCAAACAAAGCATCCGTTGTTCTCTTTCCTGGCATAAACCCAAACTGTTCTTCTCCTATCGATGTTACTCTCCTTTACCTTTGATCTAGACTTCTCGCCAAAATTTTCATTGTGTGCGACATAACTTTATCCCTGTATAATTCTTACAGTCTTGAATGTCCCCTTTATTTTTATACAATGAAACCATCATACTTTCTCTCCATGCATTGGGCATGCTTTCTTTGTTATAATTATTTAAGTAGGAGATGCCTTTTCTTTTCTAGTGACTTCTAAATCGTTACAAGTATTTCATCAGGTCCTACTGCCTTACCATTCTTCGTCCTATTTAACGCCTCGACAACTTCATCTATCGCTATCCTCGCTAGTACATTTTCATTTGGGATCCTGCATCCTCTGTCTCTCCTCTTATTTTTTTCATTTTGACAACATAATAAAGTACTCATACCATCTCAGCTTTATTTTAACATCGGTTATTAACACTTTTCCATTCATACTCTTAATCTTCTGCACGTGTGTGAAGTCCTTTGATGACTTGTCCCTTGTTTTAACAATGCTGTATAACCTCTTCATCCCCTCGAATGTTTCTTACTCTTCATACATCTGTCATACCTCTTTTTAACCTATTTCTATTATACAACCCCCTGTTACACCTCGTCGTTCCACCACCAAGTTCCTTTGTCTTTAGGAGGACTTTTAGGAGATTTTTTTCTTAGCACTTCCATTCCCACTGCAACTTTATTGTCGGCTTCCCACCAGTCAATTAGAGTGTCTTTTTCCTCAAACTTTTCCAGCTTTATACTTTTAAAGACTATTGTGAAATTCTTATCTTTTAACTTCCACCACTTAACTATATGGTGGCCTACTAGCTTTCCTTTCCGCGTCTACTTTATCTTCGTATCCACTATCACCGGCCAGGGTTGACTAGCTACACACTTACCCTTTATCATTTTACGGTTTTTAACCTCTTTTAGCTAAATTCTTCTACACAACACAAAATCTATTTGACTTTCTTTTCCTCCGCTTTTGGTAACCTACTGGTCTTCAGTCTTTATAAAGAAGGTATTAATGGCAGTCAAATCCCATGCCACTGCGAAGTCAATCACACTATTTTATTCATCATTTCTTATTTCCAGACCTTATTTTTTTATACCAGATATATAGATGTTCTGAAGCATATTATCTCACATGTTTTTTTTATTATATTGATTAAGAATTGTATAGAAACTTTAAGATAGAACGTTTATGTGCTTACTCTACGTTGATGATGTAATGAAGCAGGGAATTTTGATGCAGAATTATTAAACAAAAAAAAAGCTCCTGAAACGTAAATGGTTTCACCGACATGGATAAAACGTTAGCAAAAAGTCAATATCTACATGGTGTCTCTCCATGTAAATTTTATCTGCACGATATAAAATGTTTCATTTCTATACTTTTATTTTTAAGAGATGTTGATTTAAGCTTACTTTAAGATTTTTGTTATTACTGTTGTGTGGTGTCTTTGTATTCGGTACTCCTTTATCTTCTGTATTTTCTGATCTGCTACTTGTTTTACAAGCAGTCATTTGCCTGGTCTTGCTTCATGTCTCCTTTATTTTTATCCCTTTACCCCATTAAGTTTTTCACTGCTTATTTCTAACATGCAATAAAAGTTGATATATTTACTCAGAAATTTGTTGTACTAAAACTTTTTGCAATTTTTATGTTTTTCGTCTGTATTGTCCAGAATGCAAAGCTTTGAAGTCTATTTAGTAATTTTATTTTTTGTTTTGTTGTACATAAAGATTTTGGAAGAATGATTTTGATCAGCAACATTATGTATAATGTTTGTATAATCTTCATGTTTCTTCAAACGTAAACTCATATAGTTAAAAAACAATTTGCGCATATTATCGTCTTTACACTTACATCTTTATATACGTATTTGTTTGCATACATAGTGTACGAATAGCCCGAAGCTGGTGGCCGAAGTTATTCTGACAGCTATCACTCTCACGACCCTGCCAGACTGCACGACTTGGCCCGTTGGCCCGATCCGAACTCATCACATAGCTCTCATTATGTTATGAAAACGACCCATCGCTGGCCGGTCGGCGTGTTACCGCCGTTTCGTGTTTGTTTAAGGCTAAGGTAATAATTACCGGTTCACTATCGGACCATCCAATGAAATAGTCCATGAGCTTGACGAAAAATATTATTGGGATTGTTTGTTTTATGATACGTATGTATAGTATTGTGCGGATTAATGAGATTTTTTCATTAATTAGTATTTAATATGTCCCCCTTTTACTTTTATGACTTACTGGAGTCTTCTAGGCATGGAATCCACATTTTGTTTTTGTCGTACAGTCAAATTTTTGCAGTTTAGCCTTACATATTCCCACAAATTTTTAATAGGATTAAGGTCAGGTGAATTCCCAGGCCAATCAAAAAGGGTAATATTAGTACACTTGAAGTATTTCATCACAACCTTCGATACATAACACGGAGCTGAATCTTGTTGAAAAATTGTAGTCCCTTCGGCCTGTTCTTTGTCAAACTCTATAGCTAAGCTTTGCCCTAGCATGGCTTTATACTTTTCACTGTTCATCATACCTTCAATACGAATAAGAGTGCCAGTGTTTGTTCTTTCAGATTGGGTCATTAAGAGATACTGCTGCCTTACTTAGTAAGCGGCGGGATCTTTATTTATTAACTCTATTAATAGATCCCGCCGTAACTAGTTATATTTATTTCCAGATATCTAAACCTTGATTGAAGATATGTGTTAATCTTTGGAACTCGTCTTCTGTCTCGACAATTAATGCGGCGTTGTCTGCGTAACATAATATTTGGATTTCTTTGGTCTCCATTCTGTAGCGATGACCTTTACGTATTGCTTGTATTATGTCGTCCATTATTATATTAAAGAGAAGTGGGCTTAACGAGTCACCCTGTCTGACTCCTCTTTGTACTGGTATACACTGTGTTATCCCGTAACCGGTGACGTGGAGTCTGATAGACTCTTGCGAAATTAAAAACCGGTTTAAAATATTGAAGCGGACGACTCTGGATGGCCTGCGGCTAATTACCTTTCTAAAAATAGTTCAGAAACCAAGCGTTTTTGTTTGATTAGTTTACGTTTAGCCGTTTGCGAGAACAGACGTTATTGGAGTCAGCGAGACTCAACGTCACCGTTAATTACTTTTTATCGAGTGTTTTATATTTCTTCGTGAAAACTATAATGGATCATCTACCAAGTACGTCACGATCGGTTAGTGTTACAGATCCGAAATTTGAAGAGAAAGTGTTAAATTGGTTCAATGATTTGGACTCTGAATATAGTGATGTTGATGATATTGACAGTGATGTGTTAATAGAAAGCAGTCATGAGTCGGCATCTGAGCAGTCTGATAGTGAATCTGATCCAGAAGACAATATTCCAGAAACTTTAAACCAAAACTCGTCCAGTGATGATGAAAATAATATATTGGCGTCAAGATCTTCAAACTACTTTTATGGTAAAAACAGATTTAAGTGGTCAGCTAGTGCACCAAAAAATATTCGTACTCAAAAGCATAATATTATTGTACATTTACCGGGGCTGCAAGGAAAGGCTCGGTCTCTTGGTCTTTCGGCACCTCCAAAGGAAATTTGGAACTGTTTATTTACAAATCAAATGTTAAATGTTGTAGTCGAATGGACAAATGTAAAATTGGCGAGTGTTAGGGTCAAATACAAAAATGAAAAGAGGCCGGAATTAAAAAATGTCGACCAGGTCGAAATGGAAGCATTTTTAGGCTTACTAATTTACACCTCAGTATTTAAGTCCAATGATGAAGACATAGAATCTCTATTTGCTACAGATGGAACGGGCAGAGAAATTTTTCGGTCCGTAATGAGTGCCAAGAGATTTGCAGTTTCATTGACTTGTTTACGTTTTGATGACCCTTCCACGAGATAACAACGAAAAGAGGTAAATCCACTAGCACCAATCCAAGAACTATTTGAATCTTTTATTCAAAACTGTCAAACGGAGTTTTCTGTTGGTGAATATGTATGAATTGATGAAATGTTAGTTGGTTTCCGGAATAGATCACGCTTTAAAAGTTGAAAAAAAACTATCCGGGATAGTTTTTTTTCAACTATGTGTACAATGCGTATTTATATACAGGCCAAGATTCCGACGGAATGGGCCTTTCAGTAACTGAGAAAAAGCTTGCGAAACCTACTCAATCTGTGTTACGGCTTTCTAAGCTATTCTTTGGCAGTAATCGTAATGTGACAGCTGACAATTGGTTCACGTCTATAGAACTAGTTCAGTTGTTGAAATCTAATGGCCTAACATATGTGGGAACTATGAAAAAGGTTAAAAGACATATTCCTCCGGAGTTTCTTCCTCAAAGGCATAGAGAGATTGGTTCAGTTAGATTCGGTTTTACAAAAGACATTACCCTTCTTTCGTATGTTCCTAAAAAAAACAAAGCCGTCATACTGTTATCCTCCATGCATCATAGTATAGCGATAGATGAAAAAACACAAAAACCAGAAATAATTAGTCTGTATAATATGACGAAAGGCGGCGTTGATGCTTTGGATGAAAAATGTACGGTTTACAGTTCGTCCAGAAGAACGCAACGTTGGCCAATGGCTATATTTTACAAAATACTAGATATGAGTACAGTTAACGCTTTCGTTATGTATCAGTGTTATAAAGAATCCAAACTTTTAGACAGGAAAGATTTTATGAAGGTACTGGCTAAAAGCTTAATTGAAGCACACATGAAACAACGAATGTATAACAGCAGAATCAGAAGAGGCAGATGTTTTCGATGGTTTGTATAATATTAATTGGTATGTTTCTTTTATACAGTAGGTGTAAGAGGTCTTCGATTTTGATGAGATCAAAAGCCTTTGTCAGGTCTATAAAACAAAGATATGCTGGTTGATTGTACTCGATGGCCTTTTGTGCGATTTGCCTTAGTATAATGACGACGTCAACGCAGGATCTTCTGGATCTAAATCCTTGTTGTTCATCTGACAAAGTTGTTATTTTATTGATTTTGTTGGTTCGTCTTTGTCAAAAAGAATCAAAAATAGTTCTCCCCTTACTCTGGGATCGAGGGAAATAAAACCGCTGATCGTTGGGCTTACACAGCTCCGCAATTATCTTCATTGGCAGAACAATCAATTCCAGTCTCAGATATAAAGCAACTAATAAAATCGATTACCCCTAATTTATGGAGAGGAAAATGAAAGACATCTCCCAGCAAACTTGGAGAGATAAAAGAAAAAACTAGTCCATGGTACTTAACAGAATGGTTCAATCAACAGATACCACCAAGTTATGCTATCTCGTCTTCGGTTAGGACACTGCAAACTTACTCATGAACATCTCATTACGCATACCCAATCACTGAACTGCAGAAAGTGTAAATACCAATAACAACAAAACATATGTGAACACAATGTAGCGAATTTGACTCTTACAAACAATCGATTCTTTAACAATATTTATAACAGCGGGGAGTTTCCTGAAGACTGGCTAGAGTAAACTTTTGTTGCCATACCGGAAAAATCAAAAGCAAAGTCTTGTGATCAACATCGGATGATAAGTCTAATTAACCACATTTCGAAGGCATACACCAAGGTTATTAACAACGGAATAAGCAAAAAATGCGAGGATACCATTGGAGATTCGCAGTTTGGGTTTAAGAATTCTCTTGGGACAAGAGAAGCACTTTTTAGTCTACAGGTACTCATCCATCGCTGCAGAGATATAAACAAAGACGTGTACATATACTTTATAGACTACGCAAAAGCATTCGATAACGTAAAACACGAAAAGATAATTGAAGTTCTCCATAAGATCGGAGTCGACTACAGAGACATTCGAACAATAACAAGTCTCTATTGGGGTCAAACAGCTAAAATGAAAGTAGGATCTACATTGATTAATAAAATTGAGATCAAGAAAGGGGTACGACAGGGCTGTATCTTGTCTCCTATTCTCTTTAATATATACTCAGAAGAAGTATTTAAAACAGCGCTGGAGGAAAGCACAGAAGGCATAAAGATAAATGGAGAAATAATTAATAACATAAGGTATGCTGATGACACTGTGATTCTAGCAAGTAGCATGGAGAAACTGAGTTGCTTAATGAGTAAGATACAAAAAACAAGTGCACAATACGGACTCAGACTAAATATCACAAAAACCAAATGGATGTTAGTAAGCAAAACCCAACAACCACCACAGCAACTTATATTAGACAATGAAAGAATTGAACACGTGGATTCGTACATCTACTAGGGAACAACAGTTAACTCAAAGTGGGATCAAGCGAAGGAAATACGTATAAGAGTAGAAAAGGCAAGAGCATAGTTCACTAGCATGAAGACAATTTTCACCTCTAAAAGCCTCACCCTCCTCTCAAAATTCGACTTCTGAAATGTTATGTATTCCCTTCTTCTTCTTCAGGTGCCATCTCCGCTACGGAGGTTGGCAATCATCATAGCTATCTTAATTTTTGAGGCAGTAGCTCTAAATAGTTGTTTTGAGCTGCATCCAAACCATTCTCTCAGGTTCTTCAGCCATGAAATTCGTCTTCTTCCGATGCTTCTTCTGCCATCTATTTTTCCTTGCATTATGAGTCGCAGGATGCCATACTTATCGCCCCGCATCACATGTCAAAGATACTGTAGCTTTTTTTCTTTAATTGTAAGTTCAATTTCCTTCTCTTTGCCTATTCTTCTCAGTATTTCATTGTTTGTAAATCTATCTACCCAGGAAACCCTCATAATTCTTCTATAGGTCCACATTTCAAAGGCGTTAAGTCGTCTCATTGTATCTAGATTTAACGTCCATGATTCCACTCCATAATATAGTACACTGTATACGTAACATTTTGTTAGGCGTACTTTAAGAGCTAATGTTAGATCTTTGCCACATAGGACCTTTTTCATTTTTATAAAATTAGAACGTGCTTTTTCGATTCTGACTTTGATTTCTGCCGTGTAGTCATTATTTTCTGTTATAAGTGTTCCTAGGTAAGTGTACTTTTTTACTCTTTCGATCTGCTGCCCCTCTACTATCAAGATTTCGTTAGTATTATAGTTGTTTTTACAAATTTTCATAAACTTCGTCTTTTTGATATTAAGAGAGAGTCCGTACTCCCTACTACACATGACTATTTTGCTCATGAGTCTTTCCAGGTCTTGTAAACTATCGGCTATTATTACTGTATCATCTGCATATCTGATGTTGTTAATTAAGACTCCATTTACTCTTATGCCGACTGTTTCATCTTCCAGAGTTTCTCGAATTACCTCTTCAGAATAGGCGTTAAATAATAGAGGTGATAGAATGCAGCCTTGCCTGACTCCTCTCTTTATTTCCATTTCTTCAGATGTTTCTTTTTCGATTCTTACTATTGCTCGCTGATTGTAATAGAGGTGTGTTATTAGCCTTAAATCTCTTTCATCTAGGTTTTTATTTTTTAGAATTTCCAGGAGTCGATCATGTTTTACTTTATCAAACGCTTTATTGTAGTCTATAAAACAGACGTAAAGAGGACGGTTAACATCCAAACATCTCTGTGTCAGCACATTGAAGGAGAATAATGCCTCTCTGGTACCCATACCATTGCGGAACCCATATTGAGTGTCACTAATACCCAGCTCCAGTTTAGAGTGTATTCTGGCCTGGATAATTTTCAAGAGAATTTTCAAGGTATGTGACATTAAGCTTATGGTTCGATAGTCACTACACTCTTTGGCATTCACTTTCTTTGGCAAACACACAAATGCTGATGTCAACATTTCTCTAGGAATGATTCCCGTAGTATAGATAGCGTTGAACAGTTCTACTATTATGTCCAGGTTTTTCTCGTTGACCAACTTTAGTAGCTCGCCTGGTAATTCATCTGGACCAGCAGATTTATTGGTTTTCATTGAGTTTAATGCCTGACTAACCTCTGATTTGGTTATCTCTGGACCTACATATTCTACCTACATATGGTTATCTCTGGACCTATGTATTCCCGCTTTTGTTATATGGAATGGAGGCGTGGACAATGACCGCAACATTGATGAAAAAAGTAGAGGCCTTCGAAATGTAGGCTTACCGACATATATTACGTATATCCTGGACTGAGCACGTGACCAACGAAGGGGTACTACGTCAGATAGGTAAAGAGAGAAAGGTAGGAATAAGTATAAAGAAAAGAAAGTTGGAATATTTGGGTCACGTTATGAGACATAATAAATATAGAGTACTACAGCTGCTCGTTCAAGGAAAAATAGACAGCAGAAGGGGTCCAGGGAGGAGAAGACACTCGTGGCTCCAAAACTTGCGGCAATGGTTCAGATTGTCATCTGCTGAACAATTCAGATCTGCCGTAAACCAAGTCAGAATAGCCATGTTGATTGCCAACGTTCGGAACGGACAAGGCACGTGAAGAAAAAAAAAACAGTCGATACCTGGATATTTAAACAATATAAAAGACATTCTTAATCTTCAAACCGACTGTAAATCTCTTTCGCAGTTTCTTAATGAATGTAACTTTGCAAGTAAGGTATAATGTATTAAGATTATACACCGATTGTATTTTCTTTACTTCACTAATGACCTTCGTGGTTAATGTGGTTATTTTCTAAATAACAAAAAAGATTTGTTAAAATTTCTTAATGCTCGCGTCTAAATTTTTCCGTACCTCTACTTACAATTTACTGAAACCACAAACTCGTTAAATTATTTTCACTTTACACACTTCAACACTTCATCTAGTAATTAAATGCTGCGAGCTCACTGTCTATACGCTGTTTCCTCCTTTTCTAGCACGAGGTGGTTTTTATCAAGTGCCATAACTGATCATAGCCTTGCAATTTAATATTTTGCAGTTTATTGATTCTTTTCATCTATAATTATTGACAGTATCAGTATCAGCCAAACCATTTATAGAGTTTTAAACGTCGTTGGAATGTCCATTAACCGGCCATCGTAAAAATTGATATAAAATAAATTGTTTCATGCATCGGGTTATGAAACTTACCAGTACGATTAAAACACAGATAGGTGTGTGTATTAACATTACACAGGTAATTATAGTGTTAACGTAAATATCGTCAATAACATATGTTAACGTAATATCATATGTATATTCAATACGATATAAAGAATAATTTAATTTACTGTACTTTATTTGGTATTGATGAACAGTTAAGGAGCAGACTGTCATATCGCACTTTGTCCATTTTTTAAATTTTTCAGGAAATGAGAAAAACTGCTACTCGATTATTAATAAAGTTAAAAATAAAACACAAAATATGAACAAATGTAATTTTTTATTATCAACTTACCCTATTTATAAGAAACAACAAGCTTTATTAGTTTTTTCAAAAAAAAAATTTAATGATGGACAAAACGCCATTTGATTGTCTTTGAAGGACAAAATGTGGTTTTATTTTCCCTAAGTGATTAAAATCAAAATATGAACTGAAAATTCGTGTTTGTAAAGCAATATCTGTAGTAAAAAAATCATATGACATGTATGTCGTCCTCCAGAAGACAGCAGCATTCTTCTCCATCTTCACATTGATCGCAGATCTGGTCCTTTTCAATTACTTTTTCACCATACTGATCCTTCAAAATTGGATCTAACCAAGTTAATTCTGGATCTAATGTCCATTCTTTGCCTGATAAACTAACTAAAAATTTTGATAAGCTATCCAGTTTTTTCTTCTTAACAGCATGCTTCGTTGGCAATTCCGGCAGTACTATGTCACTTAGTTTTTTCTTTGGTTGAATTAAACTTGAAAACTTTTTAAAATTGTCATCATTTCTGTATAAAACCTCTGTTTTATACAAGATTTTACTTTCCCCAGCAGTTTGTTTGCCTGGAGTTATAATTATTCTTTTGGCTTCACTGATACCTATAACTTTTTTGAGTGAAAGTGCTGCATGTTTTATGTGATACAAAGTCCAATCAGATCCCAGCTTGCACACTTGTCCTTTCTTAGAATAGATTTCATAATATTTTTCTGGTGATTTTAAAAAAGCATGGGCACGTAAGTCTTGCTCAACTTGACCAAAAACTCGATCAGCTGGCATAAACGAATGGCCACGAACGGGAAATGTCATCGTAAGTGTTTGAATAGTTTTTGGAACATTATTCAAAAGGTGAGTGCATGTACCATGTGGGAATTTTTATTTTGACCCCCACATCCGTCCGAAAACAATCTTAAATGTTTAATATCTGGGTCAAAATCAGTCTTTTTTAGAAAGTCAGTCAACGCAGAACTTATTTCTACCACACCTCTTCCTGCTTCATGCTCAAGCCATGTATAAAAAACAGGATTTTTGTTAAAATATCTGTCACACAAAATGCATAAAAAGCCAGTTGCTGAGAATAGAATGCTTCCATAATAGGCGCCTTTGGAAGATTTTGGACCTGTTGAAGATCAAAGCAATATGTCACGCTATCAGCAGATTCCTCTTTCATTGATTTAAAAAACTGCTTTGCTCGCGTCTTCTGAATAGTTAAATCCATTTTTAATTTTAATCTTTGCTCTTCATTATTGGTGGTATTTATCTCAGTGTTTGTTCTTATGCAAAAGCCACAAACATCAGTAGCTGGATTTCCAAAGGCTAAAACAAACGGGCAACTTGGTAAAAAATAAAAAACATTGTTTTAATAATATCTACCTATATTAAACTTATTGCTGAAAATTCGACTAAAGTACTTGTAGTTTGTTTGGAGTGAATTATCTGGAATCTGATCATTATACATCTCACACAGCTTTTTTATGTTTAACTCAGATGACAAATAGATTCTTCTTGACTTGCCTCTACCATAGTGGCTTTCATGGCCCTTCAAAGACGAAATAAATTTCATGACACTTTCTAATTTAAGCGCATTTTTCTTGGACTTTCTGTCTCCACCACGATTGTCTTTTATACTAGTGCCAATCATCTTTTTTCTCACTATCGTATGAATTCTTCTTGAACCACAATTAAAAATAGAGGAAAATAATTTTTGGCAAATAAAGATTTTCTTGCTATTATGCCAAACCTAAAAAATACTCAATCAGAGACCTTACAAAGTGTAATCGAAAAATAAATAAGTACTGATGCTAAAGCTTGGTTTATTAAATAAAAACTTACATAAAATCTGTGTGAAAATCATGTGATTTACCATTCTTTCTCTTCCTTCGCCTTTTTATTTCCTTAATATTCATCATCTGTGCTAATTTGTTATCCTGAGCATTTTTGTTATTTTCTTCATTATCATAGAAATTTTGTGAACACATTAAAACAAATTAAACCACAAAAACACAACATAACCTGTAGTTTACCTTAGTTCTCTCTTACGTTCTTTTGCCGTAGTATTTATTTTTCTTTTTCTCGTTCCTCTATTTGTATCACCTACAATATGCTCTCCTTCACTCATTTTAATACTATTATCACCTATTATTATTATAAAAACAACCTATTAAGCACGAATAATATCAGATACTGTTGATTCCTAAATCAACGTCTCAGAGCAAAATAAAGTCGTTAAATAGTAAAAAAGCAAAGCAAGCAAAATAGCGCTATTTGTTTGTCTCTCGCTACTGGACAAAATGCGTTTTGTTTGTCTAAGTGATTTTTGAAGCCAAAAATATACGTGAAATATTACGTTTAGAATATCTAGGAGTATGTAAATTAATAAATGATGTTTTGACTAATCCAACGCTACCTCTAAGTCAAAAAGTGAAAATATGGACAAGGTGCGATTTGAAAGTCTGCTCCTCAGTTATAAACTTCAAATTACGTCTGAAAATTATTACTAAGGGAATTGTTATTTGAAGTTTCTATATCAACACCTCATATGTAAAATGTACTAAGTCACAAAAGTGAATTATATACATTAAACATAAAAAAAACATTAAACCTACAAATTTTTTGAAAAAAGTGACTCGGTACATTTTACCTCGATTTTTTTTATTCAAAAATATGACTTCATCATCATCATCATCAATCAGCCCTGACTTGTCCATTATTGAACATAGGCCTCCTCTAGACTTTTCTATCTGCTTCTGTTCTGCGCCTCTGCTATCCAATTGGTCACGATTCTTTTGAGGTCGTCGGTATATCGCGTTTGGGGGTCTTCCTCGGCTTCGCTTTTAAGCCCGTGGTCTTCACTCAAGCATTTTGCACAACCTTCGTACCAAATATAGCAGTAACCTTGTTCGTAACCTAACCTAACCTAATCTTGTTCGCATGTTGCATCAAAGATCGTGAAATTAAATTAATTAAAGATCAAAGATTGCCACAATAACATTTAAATCTTGTTCTCGACTTGAAAATTTTCGATCCGCTCTAATTCTTTTTCTTGTATATATTGTTTTATTTCTTCTTATAAAGCCTCCTTTTCTAATTCCAGAGTATTTCTAAATAAACAATATCATGAGCATTGGTCCTTTTTATGCCTAAAGAAGCTTATATTGAATTCTGTATTAAAAAGTTCTTCGTACTCGTGTTTTTTTGCATAGGCCTTAGGGCGAGAGCCCACCAAACTGGCGTGGCAGTGGCAAGTAGCAAGTAGCACGCGTCTAGCATAATGTAACCAATGAAAACGAATGATTCAGTTTACATCAAAATGACAGTAACGTCATTCATTCTAATCATTCGTTAGGATTGGTTACATTATGCTAGACGCGTGCTACTTGCTACTTGCCACTGCCACGCCACTTTGGTGGGCGCTCTCACTTACCCTTGTTATTAGAATCTTCTTTGATCAAAAGATACATTTTGGAAATGTTCAAACTAGCTTGAATAAATTCCCTTTTTGTATCTGCTCTACAGTAATGGGACTCGGTTCGCCGAAAAGAATTTATATGTGAAATAATATTTTCTATTATTCTATCATCAATTTCGGTCTTTTGGTGGCATCCTATTAAGCCTTTTGGCACAATACTTATTGATGTTGTTTTCTTTATAACTGTAGTAACCAATGTTGACGTGAGACACAGTGTATCACACAATGTTTTTTACACCAAACTGCGGTTTGGTGATACCCATTGCATAATTATTTTGGAAGTCTTGAGTTATCCATCCTATGGACGTGTCCGTATATATCAGCTGTTTTCTTTCTATATCTGTTGTTAGAGAGCTGTCAACCTCCATTCGCTGTCTTATCTCATAATTACGTATTCTCTCTCTGGGTGACACTCCTACTGATCTTCTAAAAGCGTCCATTTCTACTGCCTCCAGTTTTCTTTTGTTGTTTTCGGTTATTGTTTTTTCTGTATTAGTTCTTAGTTCTTACTTTCTATATTCTTTTTGTAATTTCCTTGCCATGTACTCCAGATGGTCTATAAAATATATTTTAAGCAAGGTTGGTGATACACAACACCTCTGACTTAGACCTTTACCCAGGAACCCTTTGCGATAGTCTGTTTTAAGTTTTTATTTGTGATGTTGACCCTTCATACAAATTTTTTAACGCTTTTATTAAGGTGACACTAATATTCGTCTGTCGTAACACGTTCCAGAGTTTGTTTACAGGAACTGTATCGTACGCCTTCTGCAAGTCAATATACATGAGGTAAGCTTCTTAATTTGTGCCTAATTTTTTCTATTAGTTGTTTCAGGCAGAAGATATTATCAGTACATCTTCATCCTGTTCGAAAACCAGATTGTTCTTCTTCCTCTTGGTCTTTGTATTCCTTCTCAATGCGGTCTCTAATTATTCGTCCATACAAACGGCTGAATGTACCAGTGACTGATTTTACATACTCTTTCTTTTTTACCATTTAATATAAAATTATATGAGATGGTACATGCACGGTTTGATTCATGTTTTTTTGTAGCTATACCTTGACTTTACTTCTTGGATCAGTCTTGATATATATTTTATTTTTCTGTTTTCATTTGGTAAATTACGAAATTGCTCAAACATTTGTTTTCGCAAATTTATATGAACTTTACTAAAACAGTTAATTTTACACTTCTTATCACATCCAGTTATTGTTTTTTTTTCAGAGATGTCTCTTCCAGATTTACTTAGATGAGCTTCTCCTAAAGCAGCCTGCTTCTTTTTGATGTTTCTGATTTCCTTTTTTTTTAGATTTTATAGTTTCTCTTTCTTGCACAAGTACTTGGTCTTCTTTTGCCACTACATTATCTTCTTGATTATTTTGGACATTTTTTTCATTATCTTTATTTACAACCTCTGTTTCTGTCTTAATGAGTTCTGATACATTTCTAATTTAACATTTTCTTCTACCTGGTGCCCGGGTAGTTTTTTCACAATAAAATAATGTGAACAGCATCAAATATTTACAGTAAATCAGGGCTACTCGACACAGAACTTAATCGTATGAGTAAGAGTTGAAAATCATAATAGCGATCTGCGTTTTCTTCAATATTTTGATCTATTCAAAGCAATTACCCATTATCACATCCTAAAGAAATAATCAATTCCTTTATTACGCTTAGCACTCGTACTGACCTGCGTGTTAAACCAGATAATCAATTTATTATTCAAGAGCAAATAATTCTAATTACAAGTCATGTGAAACTAGTGTAGGCCTATGAATATGCAATGATTGTAGAATCTATTGCAATGGTCGAGCCATTACTATTAGCAATACACATGCACAGCGCCGTTAAATTTTCACTTTTATACAGTCTCAGTACAGCTTTATTACATGCGAAGCGTCATCCGAACTTGCTTCTGCTTGCGATTTTTTTGATACACTGGTTTATTCTATATCTGGCGAGAAGATTATAAAATCTATTCGAGTGTTAAAGAATTATTATATCGTAAGACGAATTAAGTTTTTCCCACATATAAAATATTTTTACGGGTACGACCTTTGTGGATAGAAATAATGAAGGAATAAATGAGCAGAATATGTACTCTATTTAATGAGAATTGGCTATAATTTTAGTTCAAAATACGGTTGTTTTGAGATTTCAGTTTTTACTTCGGTAAGGTCGACTGTGACACATTTTGTTCTACAAATATCCCCATAAAAATGTCCAACGGAGCCTAACACAGTCGCATGTTTGGAAGATTAACGTTAACGAATAGTTGTCAACGAATGACTTTGAAACAATCTACAAATGATTCAGAATGTAAGAGAACGTTTCGAACAAATACCAATGTCTGGATACATCAGTAGGCTTATGCGAACTGCATATATTGCGTATATTGCATATCTAACCATAGATATCGTATGAATGATGAGATGAGAAAATGGAAAATTAATTTTTTCTCTCCTATTGCCGATCAGAATGTCTTCTTCTTGTAGTGCCTATCCGTTTCGGATGTTGGCGATCATCATGGCAATCTGCACTTTGCACACTGCTGCTCTAAAAAGATTTGTGGTTGTTGTGTTAAACCACGTTCGTAGATTTTTCAACCAGGAAATTCTTCGCCTTCCTGGTCTCCGGGTAGCATTCAACCTTATATCAATTTAAATAAAGAAAACTTGGGTTAAATTGCAATGGTAAATATTTATATCTATATAGAAACTCTTTCTTCTTCTCTTTCTATAGACATGACTCTGTCTGTTTTTTAATGTGAGTTCAGTAAGTTGCCGTTTCATCGTTTTCGTGGTCTGCCGACTGATCGTCTTCCTATTGGGGAACAGTCTTTTGCCGTCTTTACTACTTTATTTGTTGTCATTCGGCTTATATAATCGTTTCATTCTAATCTTCTATTTCTTACCCAGTTTTTGATTCTCCCCACTTTGCATCTATGTCGTATAACTGTACTTCTAGCTCTATCCAATAGTGTCTTACCATAAATTTTTCGTGTTATTTCTAACATCCTTTTGTCCTCTTTGTATTCTATCTGTAGGTGTGGTTTCTGTCACGTATGCCATTAATGGTCTGATGACTGTTTTGTAAATTCTGCCTTTCATTTCTTTCCCGATATTTTTATTTCTCCATATTGTTACATTTTGTCATAATCAAAAACGTCAATTTGTCACATCAACTGTTAAAATTAAGGGGAAAACGGGAGAAAGAAAAAATCAACGGAACAAAACTTTACGTTATTCACTCGCCAAAGACCAGACGTATGTATTGTCGTTTGTAAATTATTTTAAACCGATTTATCGAAGAAAGAAGCCGGACACAGAAGTGTCCTGCTTCCATTTGTACAAGAAAATGGCCAACTGTCAACCTCAAATCAATTTTGGGGATAGACTCCTTAAATATAATAAACACCCAAAATACTTAGGTGTTACACTTGACAGAACGCTGAACTTTAAAGAGCATCTGCAGCATTTGCAGCACTAAGACTGCTGCAAAACTCCGAACTCGTAACAACATCCTGCAAAAGCTCTGCGGCACTACATGGGGCTCCTCAGCACCCACACTTAGATCGACAGCAATAGGACTGGTATACCCCGTAGCGGAATACTGTGCACCAGTATGGATAAACAGTCCACATACTCATCGTGTTGATGTCCAACTCAACCAAGCCATGCGAACTATATCGGGCACAATCAAGGCCACGCCCACTTACTGGTTACCAGCTTTGAGTCATATAGCTCCACCACCCATCCGCCGGGAACATGCCCTTGTCAGAGAATTTACAAAAATCAATACTGATCCTAAGCTCCGCTCCCATGTCGGAACTTCCGCCAAAGACATAAATAGGCTCCGTTCAAGACACCCGCCTCTAAAAACAGCAAAAAGGCTGGTAGATCAAAACTTTAATAAAACTGAACGGTGGAGAGAACAATGGGAGAATAACGCTGCACCAGCTAACTGGAACATGCCATGTATTACCAGCAAACCTTAAGGCTTCAACCAACCGAGACGAATTTGGACCACACTCAATAGAATAAGGACGAACTGTGGCAGATGTTCCGATTCACTTTTTAGATGGGGAAAAATACAATCACCAAATTGCGACTGCGGCGCCGAAAGGCAAACAGTAAAACACATGGTAGAGGAATGCCTGATTAGATCCTATAACGGCAACCCTTCAGATTTCCTGGCTGCTACAAAAGAGTCAATCGAATATATTTATACTCTAGATGTTTGTTTGTAGAATAATATTTTTATATTTACTGTTGTTTGTAATTTATATAATTTATATTATTTGTATATATATATGAACCTGTGATGTAGCCATACGCTAAATAAATAAATATCGAAGAAAGAAACTAACGGTGTGGTATCTGAAGATAAAAGAGAAAAAAAGGTTCCGCCCAACAAAATCAACGAAGAAGTGAGGCGTAGTGTAAGAGAACACATTTTACAATTTCCTGTTGAACAGTCGCATTACCGGCGTGAAAATACCAATAAAAATTATCTAGGGTCACATTTGAATATTTCCAAAATATATGAACTCTAAAAGCAATAGTGTGAGGAACAGTAAAAATAATTTTTTATTGAGAGAACATACAAATCTAGAGGTGGATTCGCATCATGCACGAATAGAAATCGAATCAAAAAACCAGCCACAGTTTCATATTATTACATCTTGGGATTGGCAACAGAGCGCCAGAATGTGTAACAAAAAAAAATCCCTATGAAGTGTTATGAAGTGTTAGCTATGGAAACGAATGATTTTAAAAACTTTAAAAATATCCACAGATCTCTACAGTCGTCCTATCTAGCACGAAAGAAATCGACAACTAGAGAACAGTTTTTATTATCTAAGGCCGTTCAATTGCAGGTGACAGCAGATGCACCTGGTTATTAATTTTATCAAACATATTTTACAAGAGACTTTTAGGATCTGGATTCAGAGACTCAGGAGAAATCCAAAACTAGTTGAAATTAATTTGCCTCTTATACGTGAAGGACTGAATCCACTACCCTCTACTAAATACCAACATTTGCAGAATTTATTAAAATGGGTCCGTAAGGTGTTCCATGGTTTTTATAGTAATTTACCACATTCGAATAATTTATTAAATAAAACTATTAATGACGATTACGATTAAGTCTACTATAAAATGTTTATATTG
Source organism: Diabrotica balteata (assembly GCA_918026665.1). Lineage (NCBI taxonomy): Eukaryota > Metazoa > Arthropoda > Insecta > Coleoptera > Chrysomelidae > Diabrotica > Diabrotica balteata. The sequence goes on from OU898284.1 coordinate 5,329,924, forward strand.
TTGTATAAGTTAAGAAATAAAAATTAGTCAACCACTCCTTCTTTACTTCTGTTACTTTTACTTACAGATAATTTTGATTGTTGGAATACTAAATAGTATGTGAGTCGAAATATTGGAGAATATTGAAGCTAGGTATTGATGAACATCTGTTTAATAAAAAAAGCCAAAGGAATAGTTGAAAACACCTTTATTATTTCAGTATTAAGTCATAAATCCTCTCAGATATGCAAATGATATTGTTCTCATAACAGACAACTAAGGAGAAGCCAGAGTTATGCTACAACAACTACAGCAAGTAACCCAGAAAGTCGGTTTAAAAATGGACTATGGAAAAACAAAAATGATGACCAATCTCGTTCCCAATTAGCTAATAGAAATCGAAAAGTCGACCATAGAACTTGTGGAAAAATATGTGTATTTGGGTCACGAAATAAGGTTAACGCGAGATAACCTTATTTCGTGACCCAAATATTTCTCTTGTCCCAAGAGAATTCCGAAACCCAATCTGCGAATCTCCAGTGTTATCCTCGAATTTTTTGCTTATTCTGTTGTAAATAATCTTGGTGTATGCTTTCGAAATGTGATTAATTAGACTTTGATCGACGTTGTGATCAACATCATCCGATGTTGATCACAAGACTTTGCTTTTGTTTTTTTCGGTAAGGCAACAAAAGTTGACTCTAGCCAGTCTTCAGGAAACTTCCCGCTGTTATAAATATTGTTAAAGAACATTGTTTTTCTCAAAATGGATGATTTTGAAATATTACAGTTAAGTACTGAGGCAGCGATATTGACAATACTAACAAATATGTTTCATTTTACTTACCAAACGAATATTTTCGAATACATATATCTTATATAACTCATAAATTTAAATATATTAAGGTGCAGAAGCGACACCCACACAAATCTTATATATATTATAAAACCTACTGGAGTTCGAATTATATAAATCAGTTTTTATTAAAATCGTTAATCATTTTAGCAGGTGTTGATCGAATAAAACTTTTAAATTAATGGTATGGTGTCCTAAAAATAACTTTTGTATTTGCACACCTTAATAAATTTTACCGTTAGTTTTTTTTATAACCGGCAAGATTTTTTTCGGAAAAATTAAATTCTTCTAATTTTTTGAAATAAATTATTTCTTTCTAGTTAGTCCAAATATCTCTGCAGAATAGTTTGAGCAGTTAAAAAAAAGAAGCCAAATTTTATGATTATGATTGTATCCAACAGTTCTTTGTATAAATTTAATAACCGTAGTTTTATGTTTTTTTGTGAAAATCAGATTTTTTGATAATAAAACTGTTAGAGTAAGCTCTTAAACCAATGTAATGTTAAAGATTTGAAAAGAGTTGCATTTTGTTTTTTAGGTTATGTCACTTCTTGTCAACTGTTAGATGTAAGCACATGTTTTCTTAATATTCCCAAGCTTATTATTCAATAAACTTTTTATTTATCGATAGTCGGACTGTTTTATTCATCAAAATTTTACAAGAGGAGAGTACATTACGAAACCAAACTATGAAAAAATGTATTTAAAAAATTATGCGAGAGTTGAGGACATTTTCTTGTGGATTATCGTGGATTAAATTTAAATGACAGATACATGCGGCAGGTACATAACCAATTTGATCATTTGCATTTTGAACGAAAAACCCTATTTAGTTGTCGTTAAAGAACTAAAACCAGACAAATAATTTATTAATAGGTTAATTTATAAATTTAACCATAACCATAAGGTAGTTTATTAACCTGTTTTTACACAACCCTGTACTAGTGAATTAAGTAGTTTTAAGCTTACAAATGCTGCGAAATATGTTAAAAGCTGCAGTTAAATGAAACATTTTTTATCCTTAAACTTAATTCATTGCATGTAGCCCATGGGGTAAATAGAATTGCAAAAGAAATAAGAAATATGTTTCCCTTGAAGAATGATTTTTCTTAAGAGCTCGGTCGAGGGTACTGAACAGAGTTTATTTATCTAATTTAATAACTTTATTTATTATAAAAGGTTCTACACTTTTACATCACTTACAAGTTTATTAAAGTCTTTATTAAATTTATATCTACAATATTCAACTAATGTATTTCACATTGACACTATTTATTCCCGCGTTACAATAATTCAAACTCGATACATTATATTCAGACTTAAAACTGTATACAATAAAATGTCTATGTATAATAAATAGCGTTATTCTCGAAGCGGGCGGTGATGCTCCTGAACGTCCTCGATCGTCGTGGAGCCAGACAGGTTTTTATCTAGAAAATACAGAAAATACTTGAATAAAAAAGATCTTTACAGTTTAAATATGAGTCATTATTTATCGTAACAGTACAGATATAACTTTCCGGTGTCCCTTTGCCGCCTAAACCAGCAATTATAAAGTGGGGCACATGGCACGAAACAGTTTATTTTTGTTTGAACGCTGCAATAGAATATAATTATTAATGTCAGAATTAGAGTATTCTAAGCATACAAATTATTGTCATTTTTAATCATATATCTGGTTGACCTATATTTTTGTCTACTACAGTAAAAACAACGACCTCGAGGATTAGGTTGTGGATTTGGGGCTGGAATAATTTTTTCTTCAATACGACAAATTTCTTTATTTCTTGACCTAATTGATCTAGGACTACGTTTCTTACACACGAATACTCCCAAATTCAATAAACTAAGCAGTGAGGCAGTGTATTTACAAAAGCGGGTAGAGTTCGATAATAAAAAATGATTAGAGCTCACATCATACTTGTAGACCACTATATGGACAAACACCCTGTACATGCCTGAGTCCCTCTTGTCGACCAGGTCCTGTCTAAATTCTTACTATTTTTTAATCAGGGTAGAGACAAAACCTAGCTTCATCTAAGAATAACACAAAACTCCCTTCGTATAATCGCCACTGCACATATTCTTGTGCCTATCTTAATCTGAGTTCACCATTTCCATGGCGTAACATGGACACCCTCAGTGGACGTCTGGCGTCTAGGTCAGGTAATGATAGTCCATTATTTATGTTGCACAATAAGATGAGGTTGTTAAAAACCAAATTTTCTAGAGTTCAATTTTGAACGATGACATAACGAAAGACAATAAATATTTTTTAGACCAATATTGCTCCTTTACATGCTAAGTTTTCTGACTGTTTGTCATTTATATCTTCTAATTCTCATATACATATTTTTGGGATGGAGTTCCTCTGAAGTCGGTACGGGAAGTTAATGATTTTGGTGTTACGGTCAACCAAACATTAAATGGGTCTACTCAAACAGTAAAAGTAGTTAGTAAAGCGAACTCTGCTTTATACTTTATATCAAAAGCTTTTCATAGAATGTCTCTGGACTTGTTTTTATAGTAGAAGCTACTGGTTTAAATAGTTTCAAAAACAAGTTTGATGAAAACGAAAAGAATATTGTGTCTAGTATTATGTTTTCTATATTGTTTGTATTTTTTTCTTTTAAAAACTATTAAAATGGTATGGATATATTTGGTATGATTTCTCTTGATTAGAATAAATTGTGTAATCTTATGTACTCTTTGTAATATTTGTATATTTGTAATTAGCTATTATTGCAAGAACTTTTTGTAAGTACTAATTCTTTTGAAAATTATTTTTATTTTTACTTTGTGAGAAAATTAGATTTATATTATATTATTTAGTTTATTACATATAAATATGTTGTAATCTGGGCCACATAAGCTCTGCTTTGGTTCGATGCCATTTTATTATAATAATAATAATAAAAATACTTAAAAGAAAACTTAATTCCAAGCATATAGTAAAAGCAATAAACACATAGGCAATACCACTTTTCACATACTCATTTGGCGTTATAAAATGGTCGAATACGGAAACTGAAGAACTAATGAGACCAAATAGAACCGTGATAGCTAAATACGCATCAACCACCCCAAATCAACGCATGACACTGCCACGCACACAAGGCGAGAGAAGAACGTTGTGTTTTGGAAATATCACCCACTACTTAAAGAATAAAAAAACAGCAAAAAACAAAGACAAAATATATAAAGCAGCAATTAGACTGGTGATACCATACTGAGCGAAAGTAATATGTCTTACGAAAAAAGATAAAGAAAAAGTAAGAATTATTAAAAGCACAATTATAAGAATAAACAGCCCAATAAAGCCTAAACAAGCAGAATATAGAAGACTAATAAAGCATGAAATAAGAAGACATAGTAAAATTTATTAATCCACAAAGACTGAGATGGTTTGGACGCATACAAAGAAGAGAAGAAGACGCACTAATTAGGAAGATAACAAACCTGAAAACAATAATAAACAGACCAAAAGAAAGACAAGTTCGCAGTTTTAAATAACATTTTTGACGATTGACCATTTTTCATATAATTCTCACTAAAATATTTAATAATACCCGATAATTTAATTTTTAACTATCAACAAAAATCTAGTATATGATTGCATGTATAAATTTAATGGTAATACGATATTCACAGATAGCACCGCTAAGTACCTCTATGACGATAAAAATGTTTAGATAAAACATATGGATCATTTTTTAATGATACATGTGTGGATGTTCCTGCAAATGCGTAACTTTGTTTATTTGGTATATTGTATTCCGATTGATACAGCAGAGCAATAAAATAGTATACATATAGATGTTGTTAAAGATATCTTTGCTTACTTGGTCTACTAGTAATATAAGTTATAGCGTATTTGATAAAATTATTGTCTACGCAACTTGGCAACTCAGCCAATGGATTTAATTATAGAAAACTGTAATTTATGTTGGGGTTTGAAAATATTACAGAGTCATCATATAGAAATCTACAATTAAGTTAAAAAATTTACCAGAGCAGCATGCCACAGTAGAGCCATCTCTAGGATCATAAACAAATTAATTGTGGGTGAAGATCAACCTTAATTTAAAATTTGGTCATATACGGTAAGGTCGTGGATGTTTTCTATTCCCTGATAGAGGTTTCGTGTAGTTATATGCACATTTGGACGAGCTAATCTCACCACATACTGATTATCTCGAGAAGTAGTTTCATGTTGACAATCTTCATGTCTTTCAGGGACATTATCAAATTGTTCACATCGCCGCCACAATCCCGAACTCACGCTCCAGGACATGTTAAAATAAAGTAAAACATCAACTTGTGAAAGATCAGTCTGAATCATATTCACAGCACTTACCATTTGAACATGTGTTAAATACCAACGATCTTTGTATTTAATGATTTTGTTTTAGTAAAATTTTAAAGTATTTAAAGACTAACTTTAAAATTTTGAAACACTACTTCTTTACAATTTGAAGCAATTAATCATACGAATTTGTGGCGCTGTCTCTTTTGCCTTAAAAGGCTCAACGTCGAAAATCCTATCGGTAAATTTCAGTGGGCTATCTCTATTTCAATAATTTCTTTCTTTACGAAAACAAAACCTGTTCATGAAGTAATATTCTAAACTTCGTGCAGATATATCTATCAAGCTCAGGTCAAAAATGCGTAAAATAAAATTATACAATCGGGACAACCCCTGAAGTGACAAGTTTGGGGCTTACAATAAAACCATAAATTTCTCTTGAGTGGTGTTTTGAGTAAATAGTATAACAGATCAAAGTAATATAATCTATTCATAAATTTTCAATGTAACAAAGGTACATACATAATTTATTTGTTACTTTTTTACGGAAAAATTTTCTGTCTGAATTTTAATGTAGATTAAGGTTTACGGAAAATAAAAGTTATAAAACAAGATTATAATTATATATCATAAAAATTTGATTAGTATCACGATCATTAAAATTGATAAAATGAAACTATATAAATATAGAATTGTGTCTTATGTTTCTTCAGAAGGTGTTTCAAATAAAAATTATAATAAAAATCTTGCAATTTTTCTAGCATATTTTCCCACAGTTCCATATCTTTATCAATCTTTTCGAATAAAATATTTTTTGGGATCCATACCACAAACTAGCAGTATTCTCTCATCATCACAGTCATTAACATCTTAGTAGATGTGTTGTGGTTCATAATTGGGCTTCAGCAGCTCGGACAGTTTGATTGATAATATTTCTCCACTGGTCGCGGTCATCAGTTATATGTATTGCCTCAGTATACTGTTTATTGAGAAGCTTTTTAGTAATGTCCGCCCATCGCTGTGGAGATCTTCCGCGTTGGCGTTGAGTCTGAGGCCTTCCTTGGACCACCAACCGCTCCATTTTGTGATCACTTCGATGAATATGGCCAAAGAACTTTAAAATTCTAGAGTAAACGGTACTGGAGAGACGCTGATCCGGTTTAATTTCATCCAGAACCGAGATATTTGTACGGCGAGCCGTCCATGGAATTCGAAGCAGTCGTCTCCATGTCCACATTTTAAAGGCGTCTATACGTCGTCGATCTGATTCTTTGACTGTCCATGTCTCGCATGCATAGTAAAATATGCAAAAGACCAGAGTTGAAACGAGTCTATTTTTGTTTGTCATAGTAATGTGACGATCACGACAGACCCCGTTTAGTTCACTCATTGCCGCTCTTGCTAGTTGAATGCGTCTTTTAATTTCGGATTCACAACTGCCTGTGTTGTTAACTAGAGCTCCAAGATATATCATAGATGAGACTACCTCGCATCCCGCAATAGTTTGGGTTTCAGGAAACTGTTGTTGGCGATCAATAACCATGATTTTAATATTGATTTGATATGATATGATAACCAGTATTCTCTATTCGATATAAATAACAAAATAACTGACCTTGCACTGAATAGCAATAGTAATCAGTTCTTTTTAAAATTTCTTGAAGGAAGGAATAATTTAGTCACGCTATTATTTCCAATTTTGATTTTTGATATTGAATTTGATAGGTTGTGGTTTATTACACCAAAATCTAATAAAATATAACATAGACACAAGAAATAGTTTCAGAGTAAGTTTGATGTATTGTTTATTATCATTCAGTAAAAGACTAATTTACTTATTACAATGGACAATGGGCAATAGTAATCGCGTCAAAGACTCTTGAAGAGTTGTAGCACCATTGATGATGATGATAATGTGATGATGATGAAATATACTGTATTACTATTTATATGGATGTCAAACATGGATCATGAAGGATAATATGATGGACAATTTAGGATGTGATTCAGATATGATAAAGTATGACAAAGACGCCATAACTATAAACTAAGACTACATTTACCAAAACGATACTCTCAAATAATTGACTCCTGCATCTTGGAAAGATATTTCAGAATTAAACAGGAAGAAACATACACGGAACTGAAAGAAATTACAGCAGGGCTGCCACAAAGCAGTGTCTTTACCTTTTGTATACATGTTATATTATTGTCCTAGAAAATAATACAATTGCAACATTTACCGATGATACTACTATCATAGCAATATGCAAAACCAGCGAGGAAGCGACAAAGAAATTACACAGATGTTTATCAAATATGTACTCCAGGGAAATAAGCAAAAAATAGACCATGTTCGTGACAATCAATAATCCAGGTTTCCGACAACTTTTTTAGATATTGTTGACCTATAGGAAGAAAACCTACTTGTTTCCTGCCTTAAATTTGGAGCTGTTTTTTAATTATTAACAATTTAATGCAAAAAACGTGATTTTTTCTATGAATATTAATACTAGTATTAAAAAAATAGATTTTTGAAAGAAAATTATTTTTGCACGATTTGTTTAAACAAACTAGACTATTTATTAATTAATTAATATATAAACAAATTACATATTTGTAATGTACGTAGAAATTACATACAAATTAAAAAAATAATGATCAAAATCCATTGAGTAGATCCGGAGATATAGAAAATTTTATTAGTTTGAAATTGCTTGTTCGGTGCGGATCACAAAATGGATTTGTAGGTTCTTCCTAGTCACCATTTGAAATACATTTTTCAAAAATTCGTAGAGGGTCCTGAAAAGGTATAATGTTAGTGCAAATGTTTTAACAAGAAATAAAAATCCCATTCCTTAAGATGGCATCAATGAGGTTCCTTAATTATTATAATCAAATTAGCTGTGAATTATCATCTTTTCTCTGGCTTGATCTACTACTTGTCGTAATTGGTCATAAATTGGTCGTAAAACGCTTCTCTTGTTGTTTGAGGCTTATTATTTTCTGGGTCGTATACTCCGATAATATTCAGGTTTCCCTTCTTCATTCTTATCTTTGCTGTTATTATTCTTTCTGATATGTATTGACACTCTTTGATGCAATTTTTATACCTTTGGTGTATTAGTAAGGCAACACTTTCTTTTTCCCTGTTTTCTTTTGCTACTCCACTGTAAATTAGTATGTATTCACCTAATTTTGATTGACCTTTTCCTTTATTTTTTGTTTCATGTAGAGCACAAATGTCTATTTCTTTCTCTTTCAGCACTTGGGTTATTTCTTGGTCCCTTGAGTTGAGTGATCTGATATTCCAAGAAGTAATTCTCATCTGGATTTTGGATGTTTTTCGCTGGTCCTTATTTCATGCCTTAATGGTCTTTATAGTATCAATCCGGTTCCGAGGCTGTACATTATTTCTTTGAGCAGTATTTGTTTTTACGATTGGTAGGTTGCTAACCAATAAATATAAATAATTAAATTTCATATTCAAATACTGCAAAATATTTGGTTATTAATCTTAGCTAATGTAAAGAAGAAAAGAAAATAATAATTCTGATTGAAATACAAAAAAAATGTACTGGCTGATTGACCAAAATTCTACGCTGTTTCTATATAATAAATTATTATTATATAAGCAAATACTGAAACAATAGTATTATTATAAAAACAGTATAAATATTTAGAAGGAAAATGTCATAAATGAACACAAAATATTTCTATCCATATAAAAATTTAATCAAATTATAGGTACCTACTTACTGCTTATTTATATAAAATTTAATTTCCTATTTTAAATACAATAAACACACTGGTTTGTCAAAAGTCTAAATAAGCCCTAATAATGTTATTCAACATTATTAATTTATCCTCTTCTGAAGGTATTACCTACCTGTTGTCGAGAATTCAGAAGCTACCGACAAGGACAGCTTGTGCTGACGGAGAGAGAATTACATTTAGCAGAACTTTAAAATTTTTCAAAAGTTTATACCAAATAGCTGCTTTGTGTTACACTTTATGTTAAAAATAAAAACAGATTCGGAAAGTGGGTCAAATTCTGTAGTGCCCCATTTCAAAAAAAAATTACGTTTATATTAACTAAAAATATTTGAAAAAAAAATTGTTTAAACAATTTATTAATTTACAACCAAATAGTGCACTATAACTTTTTAAGACCTTTCATATAAAAAAAGAATCATCTCAATATCTGCCATAGTTTTTGCGTTATTTGATAAAAACTTTTACATTGGAATTTAGCTATGCCCAGAATCGCGAGGATCGGCCTTAATAAAACAGTGCAATTGACAGATTAATTTACATAACATAACGAATAAGAATAGGACAGAAAAACATATTTAAAAGTGTGCCACAGTCAAGGGAAGAGTATTCAGAATCCAACATGAGGAGATTAGAAAGTGTTTAAATTGTTTTACACAATCAATTTGTACACAAATGTATTTTTTGAAGATAGGAAGCTTTAATTGCATAGAAGATCGTTTTCTTTTCAATTTAAAATTGTAAACAAACAGCTAATTCATTTATAAAAGCTTTAAAGGATTTGTACGTGTCGAAGATCTTAGAAATTTAAATAAAAAATCCATTTCTATTTGTCTAATAACAGAATTACTACGATTTAAACACGGAAATCTTTTTTATCATAAACTAAGATACATAATGTTTAATTTATGCATGTAGATCAGACTCTGCCCACTTATGTAAATCCCAAGACGATTTACGCAAGAGATGAAAAAAAAAGAACGAGAAGCTTTAGTAGCCCAGTCAGTCGATATTTTTACCAAAGAATATAGACGCTTATCTATATTCTTTGTTTTTACCTTACAGAAGTTATCGAAGAGCACCTCATGAAAAATCGTTCCTAGAGAACGAAGAATCCTTTAAATGTTTTGGGTGATTACTTTAGTCACTTTGACAGATCATCTTACAAAGATCATTTCACGTTGTAAGTACAATACCACTATTAATTTACAGTACTAAAACGGTGGCCCTACTTTTTTTAAACTTCCAAAAACTGACAGTAGTAGTTGACACAAACATAGACGTTTGAAGCACAATCCAAGTATTAAATTCGTGTATTCAATCAATTTATCTACTCACCACATTGTCAACAAAGATCTGATGTAAAATTAAATTCATACAGAGTGCTACAACATTTGGATATTGTTTCAGCAGCAACATTTGATACAGTCGTGTCATTTTTATTGGTCAGGTCATGCCAATAGATTTTAAGGTTAGAAAGGACCAGAACAGACACAAGAAATACCGATTTGATCGTCTAGTGTGCAGTGTCTAAACGAGGAATTATTGGGACCTACTTCATTAAGACACTACACAGAGAAAATGGACGTGAATTGCACCCAATGGTTCAACAAAAAATGAGATTGATTACATACTATCCAAAGAAAAGAACATAGTACAAGACGTTACTGCCATAAACATGATTTCCGTAGAAAGTAATCACAGAATTATTAGAGCCAAAATCAAAATTAACGCCACAACAGACAGACAAAAATTTAAACCATCTAAAAAGATAGATACAAAACTTCTTAAAGAACGCAAAGAGCAATACATAAACCAGCTAAAAAAAAGTGACATATCACAGCTAAAGGATTTGCAACTAGACGAATTAAACAATAAAATAACAACTACTAGAGGCAGGTCTGAAGATTGCTAATAAACAAAAGCAAAAACAACAAAAAATTACCGCTAAATCACAAGCTATACTAAAAAAACGACGACAACTCATGAATGATAACAAAAGAAATACAGTGGAATTTACCAAACTGAACAAAACCATAAGAAAACAGATAAAAAGAGTTTTAAAGAAATACCAAGAAGATCGCATTAACAAAATCATAGAGAAGAACAAAAGTTTAAAAACAATGAAGAAAAATATCGGAAAAGAAAACTAATCATGCTTAAAACTGAGAACAATGAAAAAAGAGATCTAGGTGCAATAGTAAAAATCACAGAAAGATATTACACAGACCTATACAGTTCTAAAAACGACCCACCACTATCATCTAAACAGAATCTCTCGAGATAAATACAAAATGTTGGCTCAGAAGTATTACCAGAAATAACGGAAGATGAAATCGAAAAATCCATAAACGACATGAAAAGAAATAAAGCGGCCGGTGAGGACAAAATACTGGCAGAACTGCTAAAAGAAGGAGGAGACACAATAAAAAAATGCTAAAAACACTGTTTAACAAATGACTGTTTGAAGGTAAAATACCTAAACAATGGAGAAATGCCAACACAATCTTAATACATAAGAAAGGAGACCAAACAGACCAAAACAACTACCGTCGTATTTCCCCTTTGTCACAACTATATAAAACCTTCACAAGAATAATAAACAACCGACTAACCTATAAACTTTATAACTACCAACCAGTGGAATAGGCCGGATTCAGGAAAGGATACAGCACAATCGACCATCTACATGCGCTTAAAATCTTAATTGAGAAAACCAATGAATACAACCTTCCGCTGTACTTAGCATTCGTAGATTATGAAAAGGCTTTCGACAGCATTGTACACTGGGCGGTGGAAGAAGCTCTGGTCAATAGTAGCATAGATTTTAGATACCGACAATTGATACATGATATTTACCAAAACGCAACCATGACCGTAATTCTGGACGACAAATTAATAACGGATAATATAAAAGTTAAACGAGGAGTCCGACAAGGCGATATAATTTCACCTAACCTGTTTACTCTGACCATCGAAGATATAATAAAATCAACAGATTGGGAAAACAGAGGAATATGTATTACCGGAAAGTACCTATATCACCTTAGATATGCGGATGATATACTCCTGATCTCCTCGAAACGACAAGAACTAGAATTAATGCTGAATGAACTTCTTGAAAAATCGCTGCAAAAAGGCCTAAAAATTAACTTCAACTAAACAAAAGTAATGACAAACACGAAAGACCAAGAGGCAATAAAAATACAAACAGAAAAAATAGAACAGGTAAATGAGTATACCTATCTAGGACAAGCAATCAGAGCTAACAGAGAAAATCAAACAGCCAAAATATCGAGACGAGTAAGAATGGGATGGGCAACGTTCGGCAAACTTTCTTACGTTCTAAAAAATCAAAAATCCCTCTATACTTACGAAGCAAGGTATATAACTCCTGTATAATACCGATGTTCACCTACGGAGCACAGACATGGATATTTACACAGGCCAATTTGGATAGGATAAGGAAGGCAGAAAGAGCGATGGAGAGACAAATGTGGGTATATCACTTAAAGATAGAAAACATAACCAGTGGATCAGAACCAGAACAAAGACAGTAGACGCGATAGAACAAGCAGCAAAACTGAAATGGAAATGGGCTGGATACAATGAACGTCTCCAAGACGGACGATGGAACAATGCCATCGGAAAGTGGCGCCCATTCAATGCAAAGAGATCAAGAGGCTGATCACAGATGAAGTAGAAAGATGACATCAGGAAACAAGGAGATCCCACATGGCAGAGAACAGCTCAAGATAGGGAAAGATGGACACAACTGGGGGAGACCTATATCCAACAATGGAAGGATTGAGAATAGGTTAAAAAAAAACTTAATTAAGATAAACAGATGTTCAGCATCTCATGAGATCTTTATATTAATAAAGTGTCGGTTTTAGGTGACGTTGGGAGGTTTTAGAGGTAAAATAATTTAGTTACCAATTTTTCCAACATGATTGGGCAAACTTTCACAGAGTACAAACTAAAAGAAATGTTTGCTTAAAAATATTATAAAATGAAATGCATTTTATCTATTAAAGCTTACAAACAGACTACGTGGAGACTATGGAAGAAAAGCGAAGCCTGCAAAGACCCTCATCACGATGAATCAACGATATTCCTAATTACCTGAATAATGTCGAACGTAGTTCAACGTTTTTCCCTGAAATCGAACTCATGTTTCGAGAAAAAATTATAAAAGTTTTGTAGCTAATAAATACCATAGCTTATTTTCAAGTACTAAGTATGTCAAATAGTTTTAAAAGTACTGACAAGAGCCTAAAAGAACTAAGAGAAATTTATAGTGAATCTGATATTACAAGGCCTATAAAAATCAGGCCACGTCGGCTAGGCTACATAGAGAGAATAAACGAAATGGAGTTGCTGAAACACATTTCTAACCAAAGAAAGCATGGAATGAGAAATCACGATTTAAAGACTAGGTGAAAGAAGAGTGTTAGGATTAAAAAATTGTAAAACCAACTCTAAAAATATAAAGGAATAGAAGCTCGATAACACGGAAAGAGTCCTACCAGAGCTCAATCCTTTTCGTACCGTAGGTATTTGGATCGAGTGAATTTTCCCCTTTAGCCGAATGGCTAAATCTGGTCCAACAACACTATTTTATGTAAAAACTGTCATTTATATACTCTTAAGAAAATGCAGGAATTCAAAATTCTATCAAAAATTAGGGCTTAATAATTATTACACTTTATGAATTTACATAAATAGGTAATCAATTGTTTGTTATTTAATAATCTTTGTCTTCATGGTATGCTCTTTAATGTTTTCATAAATGAAACCATCGCTGTGTAGTGTTGAAAGTAGTAGTACGTTCTTATTTTTTTGGACATATGATACAAGTACACACTTGTTTCCATCGTCACCATATACAAACATCCTAACTACATAAAGGTCTTATTTTTACGTTTGTCAACTCAGGGGGAATTTGTTGTTTGTTTTTTGCAAAGTACCTATCGTTGTCAAGCAATGATCTTTTAATAAAGAGTTGGCTAAGCGTACAGAGGAAAAGTTTTTATCCGTAGTTACATTTAGTAGTATCCTAGTAGTAGTTGATATGGTCCTTCAGGTTGTTTGCTGGGGTAAATTTCGAGATTTTGCGTGAAAAATGTAGCGTCCACCAAGGCATAAATCTTGATTCCGTATTTCGCTGGCTTAGTGACTATATACTACCTAAATTTGCATCAACCACGGAACGCTGCCAAAATTTCATCTTTGGTCACATCTAATGCAGGAGTGTATGCAGATAAAAAGTTAGTGACAAACATTTCATATATTTCTCGAATGGGTGCAAGATTATCAACTGACAAATTTTCTCGCCTCTTAGTGGCGTCGTCAAATCTTAGAAGTCAAAGCTTGAATTATTTGGTGAAATCTTTTCTTGGACATAGTATAGCTGCAAAAATATCTGGAGCTGTGCCATCTAATTGCCAGAATTCAGTGTTTAAATTTTGCGCTCTCTTTACCCCAGCAAGAAACAAAAGTCCGATAAATGCTTGCATTTCCTCGTAGTCAACAGCAGGACAATCCCTAGAATAAGTGTCAAACACTCTTATCATATTCAGTTTTTGATTTATATATTTTACAATATTATTGATCAGAGCATCCGAGAAAAACACTTTTCAGCATTCTAATATGGTTTTGGAGCCTTTTTCTTTTGCTTTTATCCCAGGTAAGTTCGTAATAATATGACAACTTTTGGTCTTACCTTTGGGAGTGTATTTCTTATGTTTTATCCATGGTATGTTATCTTTGCGATACAATCTTGAATAACCATCATCTTGGCAGCTTTCTACCATGGCATCTTCAGGATCACTGGGTAGATCTTATGTGGACTGCTCAGAATCTGTATTGTGGATACTGTATTCAGAATGAACATCACTTAAGTCTGGTTTTCCATTTTTTTGTCCATATTTACCTGCAATAAACCAAAATAGCGCTTATATTAACGGATGTTTAACAATCTATAGGTATTTCACTGAAAATCTTAACTTTTATAATAATATTATTATTTTCTTAAGTGGTCTCTCTAAAAATCAACACACTCTAACACAGAAGATAATAGGTAATCCCACCATTATTTAACATAGTCTTATACGAGTCTTTTTATGAATATTCCTGGTTGTAGAACCAGGTTTGATGATTTTTTCTAACTTTTCTTTCTAAGATTTTGTTTCACTTACCCTACAGCTGTTTCGTGTTTCAAAATCTGAACAAGCTCACTCTTTACTAATTGGATATTGCCATTTAGAGAAACGACTGAACATATTATCTGTAAGTGCAGGGCAATTGTTGGCCAAAGATGTTTTTAATGCCTGACTAGATATCTTCCTAAATGGATTATAGGCTGTATTTGAACCGTAAGTCTATTAGACTAAATATATATACAGGACAAAAGAGCTTAAAAGTTACAGTATGGAAAGCTCTACGAATCCACTTCTTTGAAATATACAATCATCAACTGTGGATTTTGAAAAAATGTCATTTTAATGTATTGTCTTGGTTCTCTGATTTATTATACAAGTCCAGTAACTTCATTACTAGTGTTTAAACAGCAATGTTGTGTATAGAATCAAAATGTTTTAGAAATTACGTTACAAAGACAAAACCATCGTCCACAGATATACTAAGTAATATGTAGGTGAACGGTAGTAAAACTACCTGTTGACTGGGCTATTATGCAAGAGGAGAAAAAAAAATAAGAACGAGAAGCTCTAGTGGTGACCATATTTGAATGAACGGCAACCGAACGGTTTTCGAAATGTTGACAGTGTCGTATTGACGAAAGAGGACATCTGACCAGTTCGAAGGCCCACTGGTTGGGTTCGATGGTTTTTTCTTCTTTTTCACATCTTATATCAGCTGGTGTCGTATAAAATATGTCTGATATTCTATACCGGAGTTAAACATTTCTTACCTAAAGCGGTAAGCGCAAAGGAAACGGCATTTAAATGAGTTGTTATGTGTATTATTTATGGATACGTAATTTAAATTTTTATGGTTGGATTTTATGACAATGTATATTTTATTATAAATGAAAAAGACATAAATATAAAATTACTTATTAAAAGCATTGAATAATTTTTTAAATGCTACTCAATAAACTATGAAGCAGTCAACAATGTGGCGCCGAATATATATAAGTATATATATATATATATATATATATATATATATATATATATATATATATATATTGCTATGATATTTTGTTTGTGTATTGTTTTTATGAGCAATCAGTATTTTTAAATTAAATTAAATATTTCTTCTTCTTCTTCTTCTTAGTCGTTAACCTGATGCAGATATCGTGATATCATGAAGCTGTTAGGTAATTTTTCCAATGTTCCTCCACGTTTTTCTATCTTCTGCCAATCTAGCACATTCTGACAATGGAGCGCCAATGGTAGCAACAATATGGTCCGTGTATCGTGTAGGAGATCTACCTCTACTTCTTTTGCCTTCTACTTTTCCCTGGATGGTAAGTTTTTCAAGACCATTTCTTCGAAGCACATGTCCAAAATAGCTTATTATCTGTTCTGTTATTGTGTTCTTAGTCCTTTTTTTATGTTTAGCTGGACCAGTATGGATTCATTTGTTCTTCGGGCCACCATGGTATTCTCAGCATTCGTCTCCAGCAGTACATCTCAAATACATCTATGTTCTTTTTGTCTTTCTCAGTAAGGGTCCAGCATTCCGATGCATAAGTAAAAACTGGAAAAACTAGACTTCATACTAGTCTCATTTTTGTATCGGTAGTAATTTCATGGCTTTTCCAAATTTTTATTAATTTTGCCATAGCGCTTTTTGCGATTGCTGACCGCCGCTTTATTTCTTCAGTACAGCCTCCTTTGTGGTTATAATGAGCCCAGATACACAAATTTATCTACAACAGCGATATTGTTTATCCTAACCAGATGATTTTGATTGTTGTTAGCTCTGTCATTTAATCATGAATTACTAAATTAAATTATTTTTCAAAATAAAGGTTTTAATCGCCACTCAATGTCTCCGTTGTCAGCCTCTGGTTATCCTTCTTTTTATGAAATCGCTTTTCCAAATAGTCCACATTGTTTCAATTAGCAGCTTCCACCATTTCAAAATATTCTTCTTCTTATTAACATTTATAAATGGGTAAAATATTCTTTCTTGTTTACTTGGTTAACTTTAACTATTTATAATTTATATATTACGTGCTTTATCTTTTAATCTTCTTTCTAATAATCTTTTTTTCTTTCAGTCTCCAATCACCATATACATAATATAATTTTTAATCTTGACCTAATACTCTCTTAACACTATTTTTTAATCTTCACCTAATACATTTTTCAATACTACAATATTATATATCTACTACTTTTTTGAATACCGAATACTCTTATGTCCAAATCACAGCGTATTTATAGATATTCCAATTGTTCACGATATTCTCAAAAGAAAATAGGTTCAATTCTTTCTATTGACGTATTATTTTAAACTTCTAGATAATTCTTTACTTTTCTATCAAGAATTTTATGGAAATTTAGCCTTTTCAGATCAGAATGTAAACTTATGTATAAATTAATCATCTTAAATTAATAAATAACACTATTTAAATCCGTTATTATTATTATTTACACACACACACACACATATATTATATATATATATATATATATATACTATATATATATATATTTATATATTATATATATATATATATATATTCGGAAAGATTTCCGCGGTTAGTACAATGAAACCTAGAGCTAAGAGTAATACTATTACAAAATTAACATTAAACTCATCAGTCTTCCTGGTTGAACGGCGTCAATATCCATTTTGCCGAGCTTTCGACATCCTCTCTGATGTCTTCCTCAGGGCTTCCGGGGTCTCAGTCTCCCGAGCCCCCAGACACTACTACACTGGTCACTGATCCCTTTACTGATCAGTAGTGTCAGTCTAAAAACTAGAAAAAGGCTCAAGAAGCCAGAACGTCATAAGAAAAACATCGCTAAGAAACCGGGGAATTCTGGTGAGAGGTATGTGAATGTAAATGGTCAAGTAATAGCAAATAAAACATTTTTCAGACACCCCATGTCATTGTAAAATGGCGTGTCATAAGATGGTAACAATCAAAGAACGATAATCTAAGACTTTCTGGGAACTAGGGGATTTTAAGCGGAAAAAAAACTTATATTTGCGGACTGATTCAAAGAACTCAAATCATGCAAAGAAGGCCCCGTAGAGAGGGTGGTATTTTAAGGGGTGGGGCAAACAAATACTACTTAAAACAAATCAAGGTATATCAGTTGCAGTGTGCAAAAAGTATTTTCTCACTACTTTTTGCGTGTCAGATGGTCCTGTTACACGAGCTTTAAAAAAACTAGGTGAAGGTAAAATCCTTGAGGAATGTCTGCAAATATGTCAAGTTATTTCCCTCTTACCAGAGTCACTATACCAGAAAGAAAAATGAACACCGAAGGTACCTTGGTGATAATTTAGATATTAGAAAAGTGTATTCATTGTACGAGAAAAAGTGTCAGGAAGAGCAGAAAGTGTATTCATTGTACGAGAAAAAGTGTCAGGAAGAGCAGAAATCACCGTTTAAGGAGCAGAAATCGATATGTTTTCAACACTAAATATAACCTTCACTTCTACATTCCAAAAAAAGACACTTGCAAAAAATGTGACATATTCAAAATAAAAATAAACAATCCTGAATTGAGTAGAGATGAATTATCTTAAACTTAACACTGTCCATAAACATCATTTAGGGAAAGCTGATCTAGCAAGGAATATATATAACTACTGATGCGAAAACACGAAAAGAAACCAGGACAGTTATGTATGTAGTGTTGACAGAAAGCTTTCCCGTTTCCAGTGTTATCTGTTTCAGATGCCCATTATAAGTGAAACATGTACTGCTATAACTTTGGGGTGCATGACTTCGACACAGAAGCTGGCGTATTTTACTTCTGGGATGAAACTATCGCTTCCAGAGGCTCTCAAGAAGTTTTATCCTGTATTATAAGGCATCTTAAACTAAATGATCCAAATAAGAAACATGTTATAATTTACAGCGATACTTGTACTGGTTAAAACAGAAACATTAAAATGGCTTTAGCACTAACAAGATTTCTATAAAGCGATGCGACAGACATCGAAGTAATCGATCACAAATGATTCGGATTTTGGTTCTGTAAAACTAGCTGCAAAGGGAAAGACAATCTATCTACCAAGTGACTGGAACGAAATCATGACTACCTGCCGGAGAAAAAAGAAATTTATTGTTTGTGACATGAGCAATGATAAATTCTTTTCAACAAGCACACAGGAAAGAAACATCGAGGAAAATGTCAGTAAACTGGCTAAAAATGCAGAGGATAATGTATGAAAAGTCTAAACCCTACAGCATTCAGTAAAAAGAGACAATTCAAGACATGCTACAGTTCAAACACCATAGATATCACTCCAAGAGGACGAAAGGGAAGGCCAGTATAGTTGCAAAAATGTTCCCATGCAAAAACTCTACTCAAGAATGAGACCTTATAAACGAGCAGAAAAAACAGGACAGTCCATCAAGGGTTTTTTCAAAACATAGCAACTGCTGCAAATAATAAAGAAGAGGAGGAGATTGGCCCTTCCGTATGTTGAACCTCAATGCGATGAGGAAGATGAAACTGTGGACTAAAAAAACTCGAGTGGATCGTAGAATTGATCACTTTTCAAGTAAAGATATTTTAGAAATACTTAATCTGTTGACAAAGTGTAAGAGTAAATTTATAAACTGTTTCTGTAACCCGTATTAACTTGTAAAAGTCAATTTTTAAGTAATAAAATTTTAATCTTCGACAAGGTGAGTCAGTTATTGTATTCAATCATTATTTGTGTTTAGGATGGTAGTGGTGTAAGTCATTTAAGTCCTTTTTATTTTTTTATGGTAAACAATAGGTATATAAAACCTATATTAATAAAAAAGTAACAATTTTTAATAACAAAAGGCATTTTTTGCTTTTAACTATGAGGGATTTTTTTGTACAGCGTCTAACAAACACTTAAAAATTTTAACATTTTTTTTATTATTAATATATTAAATATTTCTAATTCCTTTTACCCCCGTACGATACGCCTATGATCGTGTATCGATAGCAAAATATTGTAGATACCCAGCTAAAATGGAATTCCCTAATTAGGAATGGTTTTTAATCCTTCCGTCATAATATTCATTATGAAAAGAGTATAATGCGTTTTGGTATGCAGTTTCCTTTCATAAATTGGTAATTTTCGTCGAAGGCCCGTTTCTTTTGACAATAACTTAATCCCAAGTAATGTCTGTTTCTTATGTCCAAATGTTATTACCGATTATTTTACCTCAAAGTTTCCAATAGTCGTTAAGGCCTTACCTTCTGAGAAACACATCAACTGTCCTATCATTCTTGAGTGGGGGAATATTTTCTTCTTCCTTTTTTCAGGGACAGTTGGTAAAATTTTGAGTGGAACCAAGTTACTTGTTGGTGGGCCAGTAGATAGACTACACAGATCTGAGACCAACCCCTAAATTGCAACCCCTAAAAATCGCAACCCCCGGTCGTAAGTTCCAAACGGCTTAACGTAGGATGACGTACGAGGGCTCGTTGGAAAGGGGATGAAAAATAGGGTTGAATGCAGTATGTGCCGTGCGCATCGGAGCATGCCAAAAGGTCATTATGGGGTATCTTCGTTTCTATTGGTCCGATCGTGACGTACGAGGGCTCGTTGGAACGGGGGAGAGGCAGGGAGACAAAAAACAAAGATGGCGGCGTTGCCAAATGGGCGTTAAAACGTATCTTCGTTGCTATTGGTTGGATTTTGACGTATGAGGTGTCAAAGCGTTGGATGTCACGTGACATTCGAGCAGGACGTGACATTTGTCACAGAACGTGACATTCGACGCAGGACGTGAAATGTCACGTGAAATGATGTGACATTCGACGTAGGACGTGACATTTGACGCAGGACGTGACATTTATGTGACATTTGACATAGAACGTACAATGACACGTGAATTGACGTGACATTCGACGCAGGGCGTGACATTTATGTGACATTCGACGCAGGACATGACATTTATGTGACATTTGACGCAGAACGTGAAATGACGTGACATTCGACGCAGAACGTGAAAATGTTGCGTGAATAACGTGACATTCGACGCAGGACGTGACATATATGTGACATTGTCACAGAACGGTGAAATGTAGGAATTACGTGACGTGAGACGTTTTGACGTAACAGTTATGTGTCAGTCAAGACATCGCTTGACATAAAACGTGACATTCAACATAGGACATATTCAGTAGTACTATGAATTCCATCGAGTACATACATAGGTTATGGAATTTCAACGTAAACTTGATCAGTTAAATAGAGACATTAAATCATATGAGAATATAAAACAAATTAAAAGACAATTAGATAGCCTGCATATTGAGGAAAAAACGTGGAAACCAAATAGAGTTGAATCTACAGCAGCAGCAAACAGCAAGACACCTGGATTTACGCCTGCAGAAAACTGCCACCAGCTTCATATCCATTGAGACGTATTCAACCAATACCATGGACGTTAGCAACAACACCAGCGAGCATATGAAAAGTGAAATAGACAATGTCTTTGCAATGTCTTGTGTAATATTAGCATCTGTATTTATTCTAATTTTAAAAATTATTTTCGAAATTGTAAGGAAAAATTTGAATCTTCTTGTAATATAAGACTCGATCAATAAAGATGTGATAAATAAAAAAGCGTTTAATTTCTAATATATTTATTTATACATAAAATTACAATGGCATTATGTTATTGGCAAACCAGTGACGTAGACGATCCACATTTCTTTCGGTGCATGAAATAAATCCAGAGGCATGACATGGGTTTGCAGTAGGGCCAACGTTTCCAGTAGCATGAGGTGTACCATCAAACTTGCAAACATCAATATAATGGGAAAAACTCCAAAAACGTGACGTTTCTTATCCAAATATTCTGCTTTTTGTTCTCCTCTAACGTAGATGTAATCTGCTGCATACAACAACTTGGATTCTAGTATGTCATTGATTTGGACAATTCTACGTGTCCATCAGAGTATCGAATTCCAAGCAGTTTTTTCTCCACGTATGATGCAGTCTTCTTATCCTCACTACTGAGCGCATTAAAAGGTTTCTGAGGCAAGAAGATGTAATGACTTCGTTTAAAACCTATTTCAATGGTAAGTTCTTTGGGAACAATACCATCCATCCACATTGAATCCCTGAATGTCTACGAATGCTACTCTCATGATGACTGCTCGCGTCACTACTGCAATTATGCATCTAATTTAGACTTTTTACAATTTCAGAGAGAGGGAAGTACTCCATTACACAATCGTGAATTATAATGCAATAAGCCTTGGTATTTTCGGGAAAACCATTATTCGCTTCAATATCGAGTTTTACGTCAACAGTGGATGCTTTCATGCTTTCTTCTTGCTTCGAACAATCGATGACGAACAATGTGTGTTGTGCGAAACCTGAGAAATCGAGCAGAGGTCGCTTTTGTTGAGAATGTATGTAGCTAGGATAGAATTCGGTATAATTGAAATAGGCCTCATTGTAGTCAGTTTTGCTAAATATCCAACTGCATTCTCTCGTTCGGCCAATATTCTCCATTTAAAGATAATCTGATACTTTGTATGTGGATATTGTCAAATAAGGGGGATCGGCGTCGCTTTTGTCACGTTTATTGGTTTGAAAGAAAACAATGACATAACGAGGTCTTTCCACTGCATTGCTAGTTTTTACAGCCCAAACTTCACGTCTAGCGCCTTTGTAAGTGCTGGTAATTCATGCAATTCCCACTTTCTAAAAGGAATAACTATAGTTGATCTTGTTGAATGGATTTCATAAGTTCCAATTTAATATCATCATTGGGAAATATGTGCTTGACTCTAAGCTCAATATGGTAATGTTAATCTTAACAGTTGTAACATGACCTGGAGTTTTTTCTTGACAATTATGCAATCGTTTCATTTCGAGCTCGAACTAGTCTTATTGTTTGACGACCACACGTAATCATAGGATAATCATTGAAAATGTTGAAAACATGCTTAAGAGGCATCTGTATGTTGAATGAATGATCGCAGCGTGTAGAATTGGATCCTTAGGGTAATTCCACCCCGCCATTGCCATATGACGGAATCTTCTTGAGTATAACATGTCATAGCACGTACAGCGCTTACATACCAGGATCCCGCACTGTTTCCATCTCCCTTGCGCTTTCGCTGTACGTACACGAATCGAAAAGAAAGCACCCACATTATTTGCTAGTTTGACTTCACCATTGCCGTTTATTGCGAGCGATCCTTTAATGCATAACAAGGTTTCACTCATTGCAAAAAACGAGTCAACTTGATTGATCTAAATTCTACAATGTCATTACAGTTGAATGATTTGATGAATGGTGCATATGTTCGGTATTCGGCCTTTCGAATCGATTCGTCAAACATCGGCTTACGATAAATATCAAATATTGGAGGCATTATGCTGTTTGAACGGGATCGTTTTCCATACATGGTTGTCATTTTTTCAGCTTAAAACCAAGTGATTGTAAAAACCAATTTGTTTGCAAACGTAAGATGTTGCCGCTTAGATGAGGACGTACGATGTTGTCGCTCAGACGGCTGCACAACTATGGTGTACTATGGGCAGTAGATTGTCTTATTACTAATCCCATTCCCACGTGATCTAAGTTCCAACACCAAGGTGCTCTGTTCTCCTCGAAAGTTTACAGGGCGTCCGTCTTGATCGACAGCCAACACAGTGATATTGGTAATTTCTCGTTTGCGGTACAACAGGTAAATACAACAAATTGTGTGGAGTTTCGTCAATTGCGTACCCAGGATTTGATTGTATGACAAATTCGTAGATCGTGTGAGCAGGTCTGTTACCATCGAAGGCTCCGGTACTAATGTTTGCATTCAAAGCGTATGCTAGATACTTTAATAATCCTAACAGGTCGATCTGAAGAATGTGTCTGTCCTGGAGTGAGAATTGCAGGAGAAAATCCCAATACTGTACCAAGACTGTCAGGGTGCGTAAACGAAATCTTATATTTGCTGAAAATTTGACATTGCAACGTGTTGTGGTTAGGTTTCAGACTAAATATCGTTTCAGGCTTAAGCACATTATCAGCACCCAATTTCTTTTGTATATATTCTTCAATATCGGCAATTTCATAACATCCATCGGGGAAATCAAAGTGTTGTAATTGGTTTGTGTTATCGTAGTAATAAAACTTGTTATTTTCAATGTTTGGTATACTGTTGTAGGAATGGAAAGCACGAAGAGCTATTTCATAATCTTTGTTCGGATCCAACACCATCGGTGTGGGAGGTTGAAATGAGAATATGTAATTGGTGCTGTCTACTCTCAACAAACTGCGACATGATGACTGACTCACGTCAATCTAGTAAGCAGGTTATTATATTAGAAAAACAATATTTACTGTAATAGTTTTATTTGTTCCAAAACAAGTTTACATAAATGACATTTAGCTTGAGAATCAGGTGGACCATCCCAGTGAGTCTTCCAATCAGGTCTGTTGTAATGTACATAGCAGGGAAGTATGTATCTGCAAGTTAAATTCTCCTCGATAGTCTTCAGGCAATTTATGCCATATACTTAACAATTCTGAAGTCCGTACAGTTCGTATAAGATAATCGAGCGTATGTATTTTAGTTCTTCTTCACTGAATTCTGTTAAAATATTTTTTGCGAAACATATGGTCCATAAGCAGATTCGTACTTTTAGTAGGCTCCAATTATATAAAAACTTTAAGCATAAATGGTCCACAAATAATTTGATTGTACGTTTGATACTGATGGTTATTATAGGAAATGTTGGCACGTGCACCACCCAGATACTTAACAAGTTCTTTGGTCGGCTTTAAATTACCAAATGAATCGAAATACTCTACGTCGCTGTTATCTTTCTATAGGCTACCCAATGTTCCCGTTTTGTGTGGACACATCCAAGTTGTACTATTGCACATTCTCGTTGTCGTGGACCGTCTCTAGGCAGAGCCGTCATTCATAAAAACGCCTCGAAAATGTGGTATTTTAAGTATTTTCGCCATAATGTGCAATCTCCACATCATATAGCGGACGATTGGGTAGCTTTATTGGAGTTTTTTTTCAAATACAAGCCGAATCCACCTCTGGGTTTCTGACGTAGGTACAGACCCGAACCTATGTGTTCCATTGCTTTATTATGACGTATATCTTCTTCACAATTTCTTTTGGGCATTCTTTGCGTTCGACTACTGTCTTGGCCACTCCGGCAGCACCCCCCCGCTAAGGCCCCCAAAGCGGAAAGGCCTGCAAATAGAGGTATGAGGTGTAGAAAACCTCCGGATTTTAGTGGTAGTACTCGTGGAACATCAACTTCTTTACGACCACCAAGTCGTTTGATTATGGATTTTGGCTATTCGTACAGCAGTCAAAGCAGTATCTGTTAACGATGCTCCTCTCTTCAGGGACTTTGCAATTTTTGAGACACATCTCTGATTGAATGAGTAAACGTCCCCGGTCGTCCACGACGGATAACATCCATTCCCAACTTTCTCTTCGTCTTCATTTCCGCCAGTTACAGATTAAAGCAGCACTTTTTTCAACCAATGCTAGCGACTTTCGACTTGAAGCGCTCCCAGCTCTATCTTCCAATTCTTTTATCGGCCTTGTGACGTTCTTCGAGAGATGAGTGCTGTGAATTAAGCGATATCGTGTCGTTTGCAAGCTGCGTCTAACGGGTTAATTTCCTGATCTCCACGTGCAAGACGTTTTGTAGTTTTGGTTCCGGGACCGCAGTACTGATAACCGGAATATGCAGCTCAATTGGCAGTTTGATTAATTAGAGAGTTATCGAGACCTCCTCCTTCAACGACCAACATTGGGACTGATGTCATGCAAGTGGTGACATCGTATTAATATTGTCGTACATATGTACTTACACTTGTCACCACGATGAAGATCGTTCAGCAGAGCAGACGCTACCAATTGATTATCTGGACATTGTCCAGAAAGTGACAGTCAGTAAACATGGTAATTTACTACCAAACTCGTTTAGAGCCATTATTTGCGGTCCAAGTGGATGCGGGGAAAACGAATGTCATGCTATCTCTTCTATTCAATCCGAATGGCGCCAAGTTTAAAAATGTCTATGTTTATTCGAAATCCCTCTTTCAACCGAAATATCAACTACTGCAAGATGTAATACACTCAGGTAATGTGTATGGATATTACCCGTTTAAAGACAACGAAGAAATTATTAGTCCAGCGACGCTAAACCTCACTCTGTTTTTAATTTGACGATGTTGCATGTGATGGTCAGCAAAAGATTCGCGAGTATTATCCATGTGCAGACATAAAGATATCGATGCCGCTTATTTATGTCAAACATATTCAAAAATACCAAAGCAGCTAATTAGAGACAACTGTAACATGATGTACTATTCAAGCAAGACGAGATAAATTTGAAGCATGTATTTGATGAGCACGTATCACCAGACATGTCATTTGATGAATTTAAAAAAATTTGTTCTGAATGTGGTGTGATAGTTATGGTACTTTGGTAATTATAAAAGATTTTGCTCTCAACAATGGCCGATATCGCAAAGGATTTGATAAATATATAAAATTATAAGGTGATTGGTTAGTCGTTAACAACATGTCAGATGATGCGGTTGCCATTGCCTTCGCAAGAAGAAAGTCGCCGAATTGGCTAGATCAATTCGCAAAAAATATTTGGCATTGAAATTAGGCCGAACAGAACAAGACGAGTCCCTAAATAAACTATTTAAACCACTCTCGAAGCCTCTCAAGATATTGCACAATCATCAAAAACGTTACATCATGCTATCACTAACAAGTTTGAACAAGTAAAAAAGATGAGGTGAAAAAGGAGGACAAGAGGAGGAGGAGGAGGAGGAGGAGAATGACGATGTATTTATTGACGCACCTGATCAAGCGATACCTCAATGAAAACATTATTCAAGAACCAATCTCTGACGAGATTTCGATGATGCCGCCGATGAATATATGGATCAATATCCTCCAATAAGTCACAAGTATATAAAAGAATATTTGAAAAAGACGATAGAATTGATTAAAAACTATGGTCCATTTTACGATTCTATTAGTGGTTGGATAATGGGAAACGTCGAATAAACTTTGACAAACGCAATGGAGACATAATAATAATTCGAGAACGTAATTTAGAAGAACGTAGGTTAGGTGTACGCCAGTCTATATCAACTTTTTATTTATGCCAACCCGACCAGTATAATGATGTGGATTTACAAAAGTACAAAACACTGTTGAAAAACACAGAGATTCATCTGGATACCTTGGACGTCTTAAAGGTTCCTGCGGAGAAAAATACACATTCTATTATTAAACCTCTATTCAAACCATCTGATGCAGCAATGAAAAAGCATGCACCACCTGCAACTCGATCCAAAAAAGAACTCGAACACAGAAACGAAAACAACAACACGATCATCTTCATCTACGGCCAAAGAACGGGATTGATGACTCACGATTAACATACAACACTGCACCCATGAGTATATTTATTGGGATGATCCAAATGAGTTAGTGAACGTCTTAAACTCTTGGTGGCTTCGAAAGACGCCGGCAACACATCTCTCGACAACGAAATCGTAGCCATCATCAATGAACTAAGAGAAGCCAATATATAGAGTAACTGGAATGTCATTATCATTTCCACTATGATGTCGACAAATTCGGACATCACTCTCGTTATATAGTAGTAGTAATGCCCAAAAGGTGCGCGAGTCACATTTCCACATACGTCTGACGGAAATATTAATGCCGAAAATGTGAAAATATCCAATGTCAAGATCCATCAGATAGTGGCGATGCTGCAACGAAAAAATACGTTGATGACAAATCAATGAGTTGCGTAACCTTCACGATCCATTAATTCAAACACATGGTGTGCTATTGCAACAAAAAACTGATGACATACAGGATTTAGCTATTGTCTTAACGATGTGAGAAAGGAGCTTCATAAAACTACAGTTCCACTTCTCGAGCAATAATGAAAAAAATAATCAAAGATGATCTGAATGTACTGAAAAAGGATACGAATAAATACGTTGATGAACAAATTAATGGGTTGCGTAACCTGCACCATCCATTAATTCAAACACATGGTGTGCTGTTTACAGCAAAAAACTAATGGACATACAGGATTTAGCCATTGGCCTTAACGATGTGAGAAAGGAGCTTCATAAAACTACAGTTCCACTTCTCGAGCAAAAATTTGAAAAAAAATAATCAAAGATGATATGAATGCACTGAAAAAGGAAACGGAGAACAATCTAAAATCTGCTGCAGAAACAGTTGCAAAGCATTCTATGTACGATATACAGATGGAACAGCGGGTTTAAACAAGTGGAACAATCATTAAAAAGCGTAGTAGATAGCATTCATTCATGGGATATAGACAAACGTCTTACGGTAGTGGAAGGTGCGTTAAAAAAATAATAATGTCTAAAGAACAGCTGATAAACGAATTGCATAAACCGGCACGAAAAAACTATCCTCGTCGACGAACAATAATCAAAGGAATCGATGACTTGTGGCAAATGGATTTGCTGAAATGCGTCCTTATGCACATCAAAATAAAAAATTACAAACTAATACTAGTTGTAATTGATTGCTTTTCAAATTTGTGTGGACACGACCTCTAAAAACGAAGACTGGCGAGGAAATTACTCGGGCATTTTCGGATATTCTCGCACATACTCGACGACATCCGAAGAACCTACAATCTGATCAAGGAACCGAATTTTACAACAGAACATTTCAAAATTTAATGAAAAAACACGAGAATAATCATTACAGCACCTACACGATCAAAAAAGCAAGCCATTTTGCGAGCGAGTTATTAGAACGTTGAAAGCAAAGTTGTACAAGTATTTCAGTTACATGGATCGTACAAATGGTTAGATGCTCTACACATAATTACAGAGAATACAACAACACAAAACACAGTTAAAACAGGATACAAACCGTCTCAGGTTAACAAATCCAACGAAAAAAAACTATTTTAAACATAAGTTATACTTATTTAAGATTGCAGGTCCACGAAAGTTTAAAGTTGGCGACATTGTACGTGTATCAAAGGCAAAACATTTCTTCGAAAAGGCATACACGCCAATTTGGACTACTGAATTATTTAGAATTGTACAAGTTAAGATAACAAATCCTATAACGTATTTGCTCGAAGACATGCAAGGTGCGCCGATTAGTGGCGGTTTTTACGAAGAAGAATTGCAGAAAACATCAAACCCTGACATATACCTGGTCGAAAAATACTCAGACGAAAAGGCAATAAGATGTACGTGAAATGGTTAGGAATGGACAGCAAACACAACAGCTGGATAAATAACTCGAATATAGTTTGAGATCTATATTTCGATACGCCGCGTAGACATACATTTTTTGTGAAAAGACCGATAATTAACCACAAGAAGTGGGAGAAGACAATGGTATAAATGTAGACAAACTACGATAATATGTTCAGTTTACATCCACCTCGTTAACGACGTTAGAAACACCACACACACACACACACACACACACACACACAACACACACACAGTAGTACCATGAGCTCTCAAATAGCGATACAACAGCCAACCTAATAATTTCGATGATGATGATGGCAGTGAATTTAGCATAGAATTTAACTACGATGAAGATAGTCAACAACCACCTAGTCCTGGTGCGGAATTGGATCGAGTATTGGCTAAATATGAAGCAGCTGCCACAAACGAGCAATATTGTTTATTGGAAAATACATATCCAATCAGCAGCTCTCTCCACATAAAAATTGGTCTATCTCCAGCTCGAGATTTTCTACCATCCATCATTCTGTGTCAACGTGATGATTTTAGAAGAATCAGTTTAAGTATAAGCGAGTGGAACGTCATATTTGTGTGGTTAAAGAAAAAATGATGTACTTTTTCCATGCTACATATGCGATGGGTATGTTCCAATCGAATTTATGAATGGTGATTTTGGCAAACTAAGACAATTGTAAAAGACAATGTAAAGTTGCTGACCATTGAAAAATTTGGAGTCGACATTATTTTACGTGAAGATGACGCCTACCACATTTTAAACGCAAACTACAGAATACTGTACCATAGAGTGGCATTGTTACAGAGTTTACAATTCCAGAAATACTATATAAATATTTCAACTTTCATTAAACAAAATTTTTGTGCTAAAGACTCTGTACATGAACCAGTTACTGCCTTCCAGCATATATCGATATTTGTCCAAACACTTTGTTAAGTTTAGCTCTAAAGGAATATGTATATTATTATGAACATAGACATGTAAATCATTTAACTAAATAAATATATAATTCATTAGATATGTTGTCTTTTATTCTATTATAAATAAAACCAAAAATGTAAGATTACACAAATTTATTATTAAAAATTAAATTATACAATTCTAAAATACTAGTTAAATCTACAATATACAAAAACTGTGAGATAAGTGATCTTTTCTCTTTTTTTTTTTGTTCTTATGAGTACCATATACTACAAGAAAAAGAAAATTATTTATAATAAATGTTAATCGACAAGATAATGTCCCACGGAAGCGTATTAAATGATTTTGGTATTAGTACCTCTTATCGTCATAAGGACTTAGAGCCGTTTTGGATTGCTCGATGCTAAATACAGAATGTTGGTATGACCTAATACATCTTTGGCTCGCGGTTTGAATTTTGAATTCTTTAAGACATTTTTCATAGTCTTCGTACGTAATTTTATTTCGAACAACGTTATATTTCACTCCTTTTGCCTTTTTTGTTATTCCCAAATTTCCCAAGTCACATTCAATTCTCTCTTTGTTTAGTTGTTTTCTTTCTAGCGCTGTCTCTCTTGTCCCTCTCGTCGTCAGTTATTTGCAGTTTAAAATGTTACATTTTTGATCGTAATCCAATAAAATGTGTAATTATTTTCCCATTTGCCTCGTCCTTCATTAATCCGGGGATTTTTTGTATTTAACCGTTCTATCTCATATGATTGTTTTCGGCATAGTCGGAGGTATCAAATTTTTTGGATGCGCTCTTATAACCTCTCTATATGCATCTGAACATTGCAATTCATAAATAAAGCTGTCGGTGTCCATGTACAACAATGAACAGTTTGTTCTCTCCCATCGTTGGAGCATAAGTTGTAGTGAAAATCGTATCATACATACTTTTGATATATCTAGATGCTGCGCCTATATACAGGGGTTTATTAAAGCATACTTCTGATTTTTTAAGTTCGATAGCTACCAAATTTTCGCTAAAGATCGTACGACTGTGAAATCGACTACTCGCAATCAAATTTTTGCTCCGTACCTTCCATGCCATTTTTTACATAATTTTACAATACGATGACGTCTTTGGTTCTGTAAAGTTTTTCCGAACACCGCATTGTTCATTAGCTTGTAGAGATTTTTCTCAAAACTGTTGGTGGCTGCCGCCCGTAAATTTGTATTTAATTCGATATACGGTCGCAGCCACGCAGATTGATTAAATTTCAAAACTTTATGTATCTTTTTAAATTAACCCGTTAGCCAATGCCTGTTTAAGAGTTCTATAATGCATAATATATTTGGTTTTTGTGATATAAGGTTGGTATTAACTTTGGCAATTTTGAACCGGCGGAATGCGGTGTTCGGCAGCAAATGGAAAATCTTTATGTTTGTCGTGTAATTCGCGTGGATACTCCAAGTCAACTTGGAAAAAATAGCCCTCCTTTGCATCATCCTGTATTGACATAATATCTATATGGCCTTCGGAAGATTACCAACACCAAATTTGGTAACATCTTCGATCCACTTGAACCCTCCATATGGAAGCAATTGTAACATTGCCCAGCCATACAGATTGTTCACATCTAAATAGAGGATGTACTTAGAGGCCGTGTGGGATCATACGACGAAATGTATTTGTTGTTGGCCTCTGAATATCTGTTGCTACAAAACAGATATTCCGCCTCTGATTGCTTTTTCCATAAACAAAGATCATATCCACATCTTTTACAATTCTAATTTACATTGTGTGTATCTCAACATACAATCCCAAGTGTATCCTGGCATAGTATAATACCATGCTGGATCTAATTTATATGTGTCTCGACATTTTGTCGAACTGTTTCAACACATCAGCCAGCAGCAGAATATCTGTTTTCAAATACAAATCGCTGTATTCTCCCAAATTTTTACAATTAAATTTCTTCCAAACATTTTGGGCATGAGCATACTTCGCTTCACTAATGTATTCATTATTTAACTTACTATAAAAATGGTTAATTGTGGGTAAAGAAGTTTCATCCAATTTTTCCAAACTATCAATATAATCATAACAAAATACTCCTTTACAAGTTAACAATATTAAATGTATCATTAATCTAATTGACTAAATTCTCTTTTCAAAATCTTCTTTCAGATGTATCTAAAAGAGATGCCAATTCATCGAGTGAAGCTCCCATAAATCTTAGAGAATCAATAAATCGTAATTAATTTGATGTTCGTCAGATTGTAATGTAAATGAAATATATTTTTCTTTGTTTATGGAAGTAAGCTCAAGTGCCATGCTTGCAATAGATCTATAATCATAAATGCGAATCGTAGCCACTAAAATTATGAAATACGATTGGGACGACAAACAATTTTTTAAAGTTCAAATTACATGCTTGGTGCGCAAATCCCCGTACTTGTCCCGTAAAATGATCGTGATCTACAACAACTGTATCTGTAGCCAAAAAGCGTTTTCTCACAAATATGGCAAACAGTTTGCTCCATTTGTGTTGGGTTTTTCGACCATAGGTACAATTGTCTTTATTTTGGAATTTACAATTTGGAAATTTCGGTCATTTCTTTTGCGAACCACTCCATGCAATTTTCACCTCTATAGCTATTAAAATAAGATAAACTATCATCGTACGCACATTTCAAATAATAACCTGCACTAAAAGGTACATGTTTCTGATATTTTGCTGTTTTACTCACTGAGACATTTGAATCTGTAAAATTATGTAATTGACATTCAAAATCGGCATAAACTATAAACGGAGTTGTTTGTTTGTATGTAAAAATTGCGAAAAGCCACATGGTCATATTTGGAACAGTCATTTTACATTTATTCACATCTGAACACATTTCTTCGTGCTCTGCTAGTTTGCTTTCACTGCTAAATAGTTTAAGCAACGATCACAAATATATTTTTTCCATTTTGTTTTGTTTAATTGTGCTTGTACTAATTTTCCTAAATCTTTAATCCAACAATAATGAAGGCGGTATTTCAGTCTGATCATCATCTTCTGGAGGAGCATCGTAATCGTTTAACTTTGGGAAATATTTATCTTGTATAAGGAGCAAATTAACATGCTTTTCCATCTTTTGCGGTGTCAGTCTGGCTGGTACTACTTCATTAAAATTGTTTGTCCTTAACTACGTTTAATTCTAATGCAAAAACATTGACTGATATGGCGTTTAATTTTTCAAATTGGAAATTTGGCTTACTGGCATTGGGCTTTCTAATTTGTCTGTTTGTAAAACAGTAGAATAATGTGGATATTTTGAAACTCGTTGTGGATGATCTTTTGCTGGATACAGAGCGCTAACTATTGACCAATAAAAACAAGCCTGATCGAAGTTATGCACATTAATGCACGCTCGTTTTTTCTGAATCTCAATTGGCAAGTCAATGAACGATGAACCATTTCCTATTTCCACTTTATTAATATTAACCTCCAATGAAATTACTTTAGACAGAGCAGCACCCGAATCTTTTTCTGCAAATTCAGACAGCTTTGTAAAAATTTTATCCTTAACATTTTCACTGAACCAAAGATGTAAATCGGTCGATGTGTCTATAATAGCATTTTTAGTGTTAAAATATTTTAAATCTAAACTTTCGCTATCACTTGATTTTTTAATGAATTCGCCGCAAAATGTGAGTATTGACTTTAAGCATTCTATTTGTTTTTTAAAATAATTTTAATTTTTCTACTAAAAATAATATAACAATCATTTAGGAACTGTGTTACATCCTTATGCGATAAATTAACTATAACTCCAGTTTTAATTTCGACTAGCAAAACACGAAATGACATTTTCCCATTTAACTCTATTGCGTAATTTTGAATTAAGCCCAACCCAACGTACTTATTATTGAAATTTAAAATAATTTGCCTTAAAATGTTTAAAATGTCCTATGTAAGTTTTGCACTTTTCTAAACTGTTCCTACTGATAGTTTATTGTTTTTTAATTACTTACTACATCTAAAAATTTGACTATTTAACCGTCTTGTCCAAACTGTTAACGATCTCTTTCAGTGAATTTATCGAAAATTATTTACTAAGCTTTTTAATAATGTGCAATCAAATCATCAGACTGTTTAAATCACTTGTTTTATATGCATGGCTACTCTACAAACAAACAATAAGAAAAAATCACTTACCTTATTCAACTATCTTAAAGGATGCAAGGAGTCTGCTTTTTCCAATATCAACTTCCCCTTCGTATATCAGCGAATAGTTTCCGCTGTTGAGGTCCGTTATTGCTGCTGGTAGGCTTTGGTTACCCGCTGTGGTAAGAAGACAACTTCAGCACCCAAATCCAGCAGAACTGTCTCCCCAAATTGTGTTGTTACCCACCTTTGCACTGTGGATGGTAAATTTTTTTCCAATTTGTAGATCTTTAAGTTTTTTTATTGGCTTACGTTCTGCAACCAAGGATGCATTATTTAGTTTTGATAGATCCATCTACAATAATAACAAAAAACTATAGTTTTTTCCGCTTAACGTGAATGGAGAGATGCATTACATACTTGGCAATAGAGAAGAACCATATACTACAAGAAATCGAAATACGAACAGCGGAGAATACTTCTTATAAAAAATAGCAGACGTGGAATGTTTTACAACACCCACATCGATAAAAGGACACAATAAATACATAGAAATATACATTTTTCATAAAATACTGCATGAAATACGAACAGTAGAGATGTACAATTCTCATAAAATACAATGATAAAAAGGACATAATAAATACATAGAAATATACATTTTTCATAAAATACTGCATGAAATACGAACAGAGAGATGTACAATTCTCATAAAATACAATGATAAAAAGGACATAATAAATACATAAAAAGAAACAACCGCTTACCTTTATCAGATATATGTAAGTCACTGCACACCGTATTGACTACTGCGAACTTGTTGTTGTTGTAGTACGTTTGCGAAGCGAACTGTGACAACGTATGCGCTCCTCGGCCTTTTAAAGAACAGAACAGCATATCGCCCCACCCGAGCCGAGTTGCGTCAACCTAATGTGCCTACGGTACCATCGACTGATTCGTTTCATAGATAAGCAACACCTTGAGTTCTAGAAATGCTAATATTTTTATATTTATTTTTATTTCCTTCAACTAATATTTATGGTAATATAATAAATAGATATTGCGGTAAGAGAATCGTTGTTATCAATTTAGAATTTTGTTGATGTGGTTGCTGATATCTTCATACATTTTACAAAATGTAGCAACTGCGGTTTTCTTTCCGGTGTACTTGTTTTTCCAATGATTAAAATAAAATTTGTTATCACACTTGTTTACGTGTTTTGAACAACGCGGTGTATTGTTATCATGAGGCTTCATCCGGTTTGCTAACAAATGCACTATTTTAACATATTATTATTTAAAATATTTCTGTCTTAATATTTCAGTATATAATTCTGTTTTTGTGAATTTTGTATAAATAACTATAGTACCAATTTTTTGGAAATTAGTATAAATCAAGGTGCTGGTCTGTTTACATGCCTTATTGTTGCTCTCTGTATCTGTGAGTGCAGAGAATAGCACACTGGCGTATGCTAGTTCTTTTCTTAAACGTTTGGGATACCTCTTCAGAAGTGTCTTACATTATTCCTCTGGTTAGCAGACACAATGCCTTATGAGACATTACGTGAAACTATAAAACCTTGCGGTTGTATAGAACTATTCGAAATGAACGATTGGAATGATACTAGGACTAGGTACATATTATGTGAAACATGTACAGAACAATTGACAAACCTGCGAATTGAAGATCAAAGGAGATTGGAAGCAGAACGAATACTTAGAGAAGAACAACTTTTACACATAAAAACGCAAATAGAGGCATTAACAGACGACGTTCAAATTAAATTACATCACATAATTAAAACTACTGATCGACGAAATACCCTTATACGATATTTGAATAGAGGTTACCTGAATAAAACGCTACTTGAACTACTAGGTTTTGTGAAAAAGGGACGATTTTGGCTGGCATATCCTAAATCGCTTACTAAAGATGGAGGAAGATTATAAAGAAGTGCTTTGGAACTAATGTAAATAAACAATACTTCTACATGTCTATGTCCTTTTTTTAATATTCAAGTTTCAGTGTTGTATATAACTTGTATCTATATGTAACTCAATAATAATAGATATTTTAATGAAAGATATGTTTATTTCTCCTACGCATTCCTACTGAATATGTCCTATGTTGAATGTCACGTTTTATGTCAAGCGATGTCTTGACTGACACATAACTGTTACGTCAAAACGTCTCACGTCACGTAATTCCTACATTTCACGTTCTGCGTCAAATGTCACATATATGTCACGTCCTGCGTCGAATGTCACGTTATTCACGCAACATTTTCACGTTCTGCGTCGAATGTCATGTCATTTCACGTTCTGCGTCAAATGTCACATAAATGTCACGTCCTGCGTCAAATGTCTCGTCCTGCGTCGAATGTCACGTCATTTCACGCGACATTTCACGTTCTGTGTCGAATGTCACGTCCCGCGTTGAATGTCACGTGGCATTTTACGTTCTGTGTTGAATGTCACGTCCTGCGTCGAATGTCACTTGACATTTCACGTTCTGTGACAAATGTCACATACATGTCACGTCCCTACGTCGAATGTCACGTTATTCACGCAACATTTTCACGTTCTTGCGTCGAATGTCACGTCATTTCACGTTCTGCGTCAAATGTCACATAAATGTCACGTCCTGCGTTAAATATCACGTCAATTCACGATCTGCGTCAAATGTCACGTCGATTCACGTGACATTGTACGGTCTATGTCAAATGTCACATAAATGTCACTGTTATGACGCTCTGTTACCCTCTTGCTGTCCTCTGTTAGTGTGTCTTTGTCTTTTAAAATGTCGAATGTCACGTCCTGCGTTGAATGTCACGTGACATCCAACGCTTTGACACCTCATACGTCAAAATCCCGACCAATAGCAACGAAGATACGTTTTAACGCCCATTTGGCAACGCCGCCATCTTTGTTTTTTGTCTCCCTGCCTTCTCCCCGTTCCAACGAGCCCTCGTACGTCACGATCGGACCAATAGAAACGAAGATACCCCATAATGACCTTTTGGCATGCTCCGATGCGCACGGCACATACTGCATTCAACCCTATATTTTCATCCCCTTTCCAACGAGCCCTCGTACGTCATCCTACGTTAAGCCGTTTGGAACTTACGACCGGGGGTTGCGATTTTAGGGGTTGCAATTTAGGGGTTGGTCTCAGATCTGTGTAGTCTATCTACTTGGGCCGTTGTTGAGTTAAGGCCAATATCTCGTGTTACGCTTTGCTCACTTTATTTCTTATCTTATCGTCTTTGTGAATTATTTTCTAAGTGTGTATACACTTTATATTTGAGTTTTCTTTCCTTAGACTATATTAAATTATATATAGTTCTACACTACCTTTAATGGTTATTAAATTTAGTGTTTAGTACCAGAAAAGTATTAAATTCAGTGAATTTAAGCTGCCTTCGTCAAGATCTACTGTTAAGTAATTTTATCTACATTTATCTGGGCGAGTAATATGGTATGGTACCATATCACCTGCCATTATCTGGACGTATCATCTATATCTTCACCTGAAGATTGCCGATTTTTGAATGTAATTGAACCATTCAAGAATTTTCTATAAATATTTACCTATGAACATACAAGTCTCAGTTTTTTATTAAATAATAGTGCGAGATAGTTAATTGACTTAGCCAAGTGCGGTTTGGTTTATGTTTTCATTCTTGTAACCTTTTTGTTTTTTTTTTTGTAAATTTAGAGTTAAGTAATTTTTGCTATCTTTTGTATTTCCTATAATTTTAGTTCATTATCTTTCCTATGATATCTCGAGATACGCCAAACTATATTTGTATATGATTGCCTTATACATCTTGGTAAAGGTATGTTTTTTATTACATTATAGCTTAATTTTATACATATATAACACCATTTCATAGTTGTGTATTTTTATTACCTGGGTTGCATTTAGCAGAATCATAAATTTTGTGTTTAATATATTCTTATTGTTTTATGCATGTATTTTATTTGTCGGCTCCTAACAAGTTCCCTTGATAAAATAATAGCTCTGAACAATTACTATCTTTTAAATATTACTATGCTTTTGAACAGTAGAAAGATCAGGCTGATTAAGTTTCGTAGGTAAGTAAGTGTAATACTTAATATATTTATTATTTGTTTATATATTGTGTTGACCAGATTTATTTGATAATTTACTGTTGGTATCTTTCCTTGGGTTTGATCTCTGAACCTAAATATCTTTTCTTATCTCTTTTCTTTTTTAAGGTTTTCTTAATTTTCTCCTTAACCCCAAAAAATTGAGTGGTGCCCTGTTTCTTTCTTCTCTTATCTTTGGTAATTTTACCCATATATCTTTTTGTTTATTTCTGTATCTTTTCTAATATCTCTTATCCTATCTTTACCTATTTCTTCCGTTGGATCCATTCCCGGTTCCAAAAGCTAGTTTCGAACCCACGACTCGCTCTCCACCAACCATCTGGCTGCCGTCCGCAGTGTCTCCATTGGTTATCTTTCTAGCACCACCCAAAAAAGATTTCCGAGGTTACAAAATCTCTAATTGATTAAAAACTGACTTACACTACTCTGATTCTCACCAGCTCATCTATTCCTTTTACTTATTATTACCCTTTGTCTTTACAAATTATGTCAAATATATATATATTTGTTACTTGTTATAAAAACAGTTCTTAGACAAGTAATTTTAATATTACTTCGTGGGTTAAATAAAAAACGAAATTGTTCATAAAATTAATTACTGAATTAAACGACCAGGTGGTATTTTGCAGTAAAAAATCTAAAAGGCAATATAGAAATACTACCAAGAAATTACATAATTTGTTTTCTGCACTGCAAATGTTTTAATTATCTCTGCATAAGCAATAAAGACATGTAGGTGTATTTTTTAATATCTCTTAAAAATCACGCATTTTTAAATCTTTCAATGTTAAAGGCGCAGTATAGATTATAGTTACAATGTTAACAGTTGCTGACACATAAAGTCTGATTTTTAAAAATATTACACACACAAGACTCAACATTATCTGTAATATAAAGGTTCTAAATTCATTTTTAAGACAGTTATTAACATTTATAGAAATCCGAGACTTTTTACTTGTTTTGTAACTTTCTAAGCAACAAATAAGGACAACAACATTTAGAAAACGCCATTTTTAAGTTTTTTTATAAAACTTAGAAGTAGTTACTCCCAAATTTGTTTCAAATGCTTCACTTTTTACCGGTCCAGTGACACGAACAATTTTTTATTTTGGTGGTATTTAATATGGTGGTATTTAATAAAAATTCACCAGTGGTGTACTGAAAATACAAAAAATATGCTAAATTGAATACCTAAAGTCTTTTGTATAGCAAGCCACACTCCTTTGTTGTAATTATCTACAGTGTGTAAATGCCAAATGGAATAAATTTATTATTTAGGTTACTGTACATATTTATAATAAAATCCCGAAACATGTCAAATTTAAATTATAACTTGACATTCTTTAACGTGAAAATGCAACCCCTACCTTCAACTCCCTTAGAATGACAGGTATAACCACCAATTTTTAAAATAGGAAGTATAGGCTTGTGATATATCGTTTGAAAGGTCTTTTCATTATTACATTCAAAAATGTTGTCGCTTTTAAGTTTATTAAGATTAATTAAGATAAAATAAATTAAAATCATGTGGTTACCGAAACTCGCTACAATACAATCAAAAACTAAAATGTAATGCAAAACGTAATAAAATGTAGAACGCGAAAAAGAACTATGAATGTTAGTAAAGTAGATATTCAAAATGTTCACCGCGAACGTCTTGGCAACTTCCTAATCTCGAATAAAACTGTCTTTTAACATTATTTAACATAACAGGCGAGATCGACCTAATCGCAAGCGTTAGTCATTCTTTTAAGTCATTTAAATCAGAAGGTTTAGTTTTGTACACATGGCTTTTCACATATCTCCATAAAAAGAAATCTAATAATGTAAGATCAGTGATCCGCGCTGGCCATTCAATCGATCCCCGCCTCCCTATCCACCGATTGGGAAATTGTATCGAGGTACTGCTGGACATTAAGTTGGTAATGTGGTGGTGCTCCATCCTGCTGAAACCAAATCGTATTTGCTGGAACTTAAGGGTTTCCTGGATCAGGATATAAATTTGCCAACGTTGGAATGACATCATTTTGAAGTAGTGCCAAATAATTGTTGCCATTTTCCCCAATAAAAAAAGGGACCAATGATATTGTTTCCTATAATCCCTGTCCAAACAATAACCTTTTGAGGGTAATGAGTGTGTTCTTCTCTCATCCAGTGAGGATTTTCCGTTGTCCAGTAGCGGCAATTTTGCCGATTAGCATGACCGTTAAGTGAAAAAGTACACTCATCAGAAAACATAACGTCTTCTAATTGGATAATATTGTTATCCAACATGTCCGTCATTTGCTCACAAAAAAAAGTTCTCCTATCAAAATCGTCTTCCATGAGCTCCTGAGTAGGTATCATCTTATAGGGATGCAATTTATTTTCTTTTAATATGTTTACTATCGATGTATGGCTACCATTGAATGTAGTGGATACCTGTCTACTCGATGTATGTGGATTTTCCTGAAAATCAAGCAACACATCTAATTTGAGTTTATCACTCAGTGCATTGGCAGCTGCTTTTTTTATCTGCCTTACATGACCAAACTCGCGAAACTGCTTCTCTATTTTACTTATTGTTCCTTGGGATGTAGGTGGTAAATTAGGAAATTTCTCATGAAATAAGCGAGTTACTTCCTGTTGTGTTCGTGTGTTATCTCCGTAACCAATCATTTATAAAACTGTTATTTTATGCATTTCCGTTAATCTAACCATTTTTCAGAATTGAATTGAAGGAACTTGTTACTTAAATTAAAATATAGACAACTTAAATACAACAATTTACTAATGCGTGTTAAAATAACGTTGCCACGGAAATTCTTTAAAGTTTTTTAATGGTTACCATCTAAAAACCACATTGCTATGGTTTTTGTTCACTTTCTCATGATCAAAATCTAAATGGGAAGTAAGTTTTGAGTATATTTTAGCGAATTTCGGTAACCACATGATTTTAATGTATTTTGTCTTAATTAATCTTAATAAACTTGAAAGCGACAACATTTTTGAATGGAGAATGAAAGATCTTTCAAACGATAAATCACAATGAATTTATTCCATTTGGCTTTTACACACTGTATATTTTGTTCTAGCTTTTTCTATATTTTCGAAAGAAACCTGACACGTTCCTCACTATCGAACTTCTGAGGAATATTTAGAAATGTAGTCCACCATTTTTACTATCCTCTGAGCATTTAGTAAGTTTTTTTCTAAAATGTCCTGTCTTAAAAATCGTGAAAGTTAAAAATCCAAACAGTTGACATATTTTTTAAAATACAATTTCGCACCGTCTATCATTTCTCATCATTAGTCAAAGACAGATTTAGTTAAAAATAAATTTATCAAGGCGCCATATTAAGTATTAATGTATTCACCTTTAAGAGGATGTTTCGGTAGTTTAAAATTAAATGATAACTGTGATATAAACATTTCTTTTTCAATTTTGTCAGAGGATGACATAAATACTTATACGTGAGACGAAAATTTTTATTTTGACCTTCATATGTTTAAAGAGATTTATGTGTCATTCATATTCATTTAAAATTTTTAAAATATTGAAAATTTTTTCACGATATTTTTGAACACGATAAAGACGATTGTAGTTAATATATTAATATTATATCCTTAACCTTTATATGCTTCATTCATAGTAACCTTTATATGAATATGGTTTTTATGTATTTGTGGCTCTTGGAAAAAGTTCCTGCTTTAAAGACAGTCAAGCACAAGTTCTTATAGAGACAGCTAAAAAACAAATAAAATCTAACACCATTTTCACTACAAATGATTGGGCAAACTTTCAGACAGATGTGCATTAAAGACTTCTTTGATTTTCTCTTCTTTATGAGCAAAGACACCCCATTTATATCAAGTAAGAAGAACACAAACAACGAACCATTTCTAATATCCAATGCAGTGTGGTTCCTCTTCTTCAGATGCAAATCCACTAATGGATGTTAGCGATCACATTTTCCATTAATTCTCTATTTCTTGCAATATGTATCAGAGATTGTATGTCGTTAATCCCTGTCCATTGCCTTATGTTTCGGAGCAAGGACATTTTCTTGCGTCCCATTCCTCTCTTGCCTTCAATTTTACCCTCGATTATAAGTTGGAGGAACTGGTATTTTTCATTTCGCATGATGTGACCTAAATACGCCGTTTTCCTTTTTTTGATGGTTTCGAAAAATTGGCGTTCTTGGTTTATTCTTTTAAGGACATCTATATTTGTGATTTTCGCTGTCTATGGTATTTTTAGGATACGGCGATAGAGCCACATTTCGAAAGCTTCTAATCTGTTTATATCCCTCGTTTTGAGTGTCCAGCCCTCTACGTCATATAGCAGCACTGACCACATGTAGCACTTAGTAAACCTTAGTCTCAGTTGAAGATCGAACTCTGAACAAGTCAGTACCTTACTGAATTTTACGAAAGCTTGTCTAGCTTGCTCAATGCGACATTTTACTTCCCTGTTCGATCCAGGTATTTAAATTTACTCACTCTTTCAATGGACTTAGTATTCAGTGTTATGGTGGAGTTTTCAAGTACATCCAAGTTTCTGGAGATAATCATAAATTTGGTTTTTTTGGTATTAATCTCTAATCCCATTCGCTTATTGTATTCTCCGATTATAGTGTCAGGTTGTTGAAGATCGACTATGTTGTCACAAATTAAGACACCATCATCAGCATTTCGTATGTTATTGATCAATACTCCATTCACTTTGATTCCCATCTTTGCATCCTCTAAAGATTTTTGAAATATGGCTTCCGAATAAATGTTAAATAAAAGAGGGGAAAGCACACATCCCTGTCGAACGTCTTTTCTTATATGTATGGGTTTGGATATAGCAGTGTGGTTACAGCTTAGAACAGGGGACAGTAATGTATACTACAAAACCAGTTTTGAGGAAGATTCATTCAAAAGTGTTGAACTGAAATATGTCATTGGCAAAATACGGGCACACACGAAGAAAATAAGCAATAAAAAGTACAACGACCTCACGAATCTGATGCAATGGATCCCTGAAGAATACAAATCTTTCTTTGAATACCTTCCACATGGTGAGCACGAAGGCAACTTCCCTAAGGATGACCCGACTACTCTTGAATAATTTTTTTTCTCCTTACCTATTTGACAATAATGTTCAAAATAAATTGAAAAACATTGACTACATGCTAGTTTTTCATCTATGTTTATTTATATTAATTACATGTTTTTAATAGTAGCCATGGACGT
This sequence comes from Diabrotica balteata, assembly GCA_918026665.1. Taxonomy (NCBI): domain Eukaryota; kingdom Metazoa; phylum Arthropoda; class Insecta; order Coleoptera; family Chrysomelidae; genus Diabrotica; species Diabrotica balteata. Next base: position 5,373,703 of record OU898284.1, read on the forward strand.
ATAAACATAGATGGACACAGCAATTAGATACCTTTAACACACAATGTTTTGAAACTTCGATAGAATGTGATGCTTCCGCAATGAGCATAAGCGTGCTTGAATTTTTACTCGCGGGTAATTATTCAGATTTTAAAAATTGGCAGTAGTAATAATGTATAAAAACACATTCAAAGAATTAAAAAAAAACGAGAGTTTAACTATTAACAAATCACGTCTTTATAGAAAAAATTAAAATACAATTTTATTCGCTTTAAAATTAATACAATTAAATATAGTTGAATTCAAGTTAATTTTTTAATAGGTATCAAAATAATGCTACAATAAAAAATCTTTATCTTTTCTCTTTAATTTGCTACCCAAATAGTTCGATTGTCAATATTTTTTGGAAACCTAGATAGAAAAATAAATGAGTTTTATTCATTTCACTAATTTATTTGTATCCATGAGAAATATTAAATTAAAAAGGTACTAAACAGATCTTTTTTAATCTGATGATGTCTACTCACAATTTATAAATGTCCACTAATTTCATAAACTCATATCTTATTCAATACATTAATGAACATGAATAACCCAATGGTACGCCTATTAAAATGTAAACAAACACGCTTCCTCATTTAGTCATCTTAAATAATGTAAATTGTATGTACTTACAAATGAAATGAGAGATCGGGATGTAAATATTTCGTTTATTTTATTTTACTTTTCACAAATATCACTCAAAATACAGCCAAAATATTGAAAAATAACTTTTCCTCATCTACTGTAAAAAGTAAACAAACATGAAACAGCATTTGAAGTTTGACGTAGATCCATAAGACAGTGAAATGTAAACAACCGTTGCCATTTATAAATAGTTTTCAGTGCTTCTACATATAAAATAATTGATTGATACCTATTATACTCTATTATTAAATGATAATGCACACTATGTGCATACTTGATGTTTTGATTACAATTAAATATATTAATCTAACCAATAAATTATTATTTTGGTTTGATAGCACCTGTAGAGTATAAAATACGGAGTAATATTTTCAGCGACTCGCGAATAAGAAATTTTAAAACAAAACGTGACAACAGTTGAAGGTACTGAGAATGTGACCTATTCAATTAATTTTGACTACACAATTTTATGTAAATAACTGAGGCCATCTGTGTTTATACGTCCATGATAGTAGCACACAAAGCTTATTTCTAAACACTTCGTCCTAGATAAGTAACTCCTATGAGCGATTTTTGTAGAGCCAAAATAACGCAAGTCCAGGACTAAGTCGTACAGTATTCTTTTGTGTGGAGCCACAATAACATAAGTCCACTTTTTACATAATGGGATATATTGTAATACTAGCGGAGGCAAGTCCGCTGTCACCACTGTACTCTCTTCAGTTTAAACTGCAAAGGATGCTTATCTCTGCGAGCGGAGGCAAGGCTTACTGGTCCCTCTAGTCTGAACTGGCTGGTTCGCTCTCGCGAGTTCAGGAGGGTAGAGAAAAACAGGATAGGGGCTGAAGGATACTTCGATGCAGGCTCTGTAAGGAGTCAGAGGTTATTGGCTTACTTTAGAAGCCGGAAAAATGCATAACCGGAAATTGAGTACTCTTCTAGTCTCTGCCTGTAACGGCCGGGAAGGAACAATAAAATCAAATTTCGAGTCTACAAATGTATTAAATGAACTGTATACTACAATTAAGTTAACAAGCTGTCAGCTATAATTAATACTGATTCGTTCAGGCGCGAAGGGAGACGACAAGAGACCTTAGCAAGAAATTAAAGGGTGGACAATCTACGTTTTTATATATTACTTGAGTTAGTACATATATAGATTTAGTTACCTTTTCGAATTTTCGAAACACCTAAAACCCGGCACCTATACGGTACTATTATCCCGTCGAAATACAATATCGTGGCAATATTACGCGCACTCGCTGGTGCCGCGTAATTATTGCCCCGATCATCCGCGCTTCTGGCATTCAGCACTCACGGGTGCCGAGCTACTATTGACTGGTTGACCAATCTTTTAGTTTTTATGTCCCGCGAACATTCCTAGTTTTTTTGCTGATTCTGCTGTCTATTCCACGTGTTAGAATGGATCATGCGATGGTGTGTCGCTTCGTTGTATTATTTTCCACGAAGATCTACAGATTTCGTAATTCTTAAACATTCGTGTCAAACTAGGTCAAATTGTTATTCTTTGTATAATTTAAAATGTATACGTTAACTGTATCGAATTTATTCTTTATTTAATTTGGAATATATAATAATAATAATTTAAACAATTATTACTCGTCTCTAGGCTACTAGCCCTTATTTTTTTTCTTTATTTTCTTGCTATGTTTACATTACAATATTTAGTAAAAAAACAAACAATAAATAAAGGACACTTATTTGTTAATAATACAAACAATAGTTTGAAGGTAAATTAAACTGACAGCTTTGTAATTAAGCAATTAGGTAACTTTTTTAGTTTTTGCTCTTTCCTGAAAAGGTGGCCAAAGGTGACTTACGTTTGTCTGGTGCTGAGAAGAATTTTTATCGCAATAATAAAAAATGTTGAAAACCCATATCTTAAGCGTATTTCATTTATCTCGTAGGAGATTTATTATAAGCAATTAACACCTGTCAGTCTCTTTTACTTATTTTATAAGAACACTACATTAAATTCAAAATTTCATTAAATACACAGCTACCGTCTGACCGGAAACATAAAAAAATTACACCAAAAACACACTTTCTAACCTTGACAGAAATCTGTTAACGCATTCCGATGTTAACATGATTAATATTTTCACCTAAGGCAAATGCCCATGGTTCATATTTTTAGGTTCAAAATCTTTCGATCAATTGTTGTGCTGTAAGCTTATCATCGATTTACTTATGTAAGCGGGAATTTTTCATATAGCGGGCTATACAATGCTCCAAAAAAGCTTGCCCTTAAAACTATGAGAAATATGAATTGATATATATATATATATATATATATATATATATATATATATTATATATATATATATATTATATATATATATATATATTTTAGTTTAGATATGTCGATGCATCATGCCCTATGAAACTATAGTTACAATAATTGTTCATTGTTTGTTCTCTCGTTTGTTTGTAGTTTACTCTGATGATGTTGATGTCAATAATCATTGACGAAAGCTTAGACCTTTAATGAAAAAGCACATCTAACGAAGCACCCTCAAGGTGGAGAAATAAAAGACAAAGTTGATAGGCTACTTTATCTATTTTGAAGACGTTTCGCTTTCGTATTCTGAAAGCATCATCAGTTCATCTAAAAAGTACAATATGAGAACCACACAATCATGAAAATCATGGTTGGAAATCATCAACAATCATTGAGAACCACACAAATCATTCGGAATATAAAAAAGTGGTGATAAAACACATCCCTGTCTAACTCCTCTACAGATCCTCATTTCTTCTGAGTGTTGCCCTTCAATTTGAACTATGGCACTTTGGTTCCAATATAATGTTTGCACTATATTTATGATTTTACTGTCAATGCGCTTGTTCATAAAAAATCTCAGATGTTCCAAATATACTTGCCAAGGCAATCGTGCGAGTTTATTTATAGAAATATTCGTCATCTCAAAAAGGTGTTTAAATCTCCATCTTCCAACTCTATCTCCATCTTTTTAATGCACAAAGAGTAGCTGATGAAATTAGATATGATAGGATGAGACACCTAGTGGATAAAATTCCAAACTACAAAAGAAGACGTTGTGCTGGAAGATTTTGCCAAAGTTCAACATGCACGATGTGTAAAAAATGTAACTTAAGTCTCTGTATTGATCGTTTCGTTACCTGTGTAAAATGATTAAATACCTTTTACATTATTTTTAGTTTTTAAATAAATAGAACTGTTACAGATATCAGATGATGTTTTGAACCCTTCAGCTCCTAGCGTTACATATATGCAACATCATATGCTGAGAGATTTATAAATCCGAATACGTGAATTCATTTATCTTTATTTTTTTTTTTAATAAAACTGCTCCCAAAAAAATATTAGTATCACATTAAAAACTCCAAAAAACTAATCTGGGCACTAATGGATTAATTTGTCCGTTTCCAATTTGTCCACACGTATTACGGTTTCCTGTCCGTTATTTATTATTTTGCAAATATAGACTACAATAAAAACAAATTATCATAGGGCTGTATACACTTTTTACCTTTTGTTCTGATGCAAAATTTTCGTCAAGCGGTATATTTAAAATGTAAATTTTAGGCACGTTTTATTAATGAGCCCGATTGCTCTACATGTGTATACACGGTCACGATTACAATCTCTAACAGTGGTTTATATGCCTATATATCTAATATCGGAGAGTGTGTTCAATGAATGATTCATTGTCGTAATTAATTATTATAAAACAACATTTTTAACCTGACTTGTAATGTTATCTAATCAAAGTGTATGCCGTGTTTACAGAATATTATACATACAAATAGAATTAGAAATATATCATAATGTTAATGTTATTTCTAATAAATCATAAAAGATTTATGTGCTTTTTTGTTTAGTGTTTTATTATTTTCCTTAGTATCTAAATGTGTTGCAAACTTTCTATTTTATTAATAACTTTTGTGGTTGGGTCATCCCAGTCTAGCCTTAAAGAATTATTGAGGAAACCTTGGTTATCTACGATTAATTTGATCATTCTGCATCACAGCAGTATACCTCTACCCCTTTACCAACATCCTGCCTAAGAGTCTTCTCTTAAGATCTTTCACTGATCTGATACTTCTCCCAGGAATTTTTAAATCAACAATTCTTCTTATTGTGTGACTAAAGTCTCAACGATTAATATACTTGAACAGTCTTAACTTCACACACTAGGGATTCACACTTTGGTATCAATTGGAGCCACCCCTAGACCTGCTTTGATATCTTTTTCTTCTTCTTAGCTTTCTATCGTCCATCGTTCCATCGGTCTCTATCCTGAGCAAAATATTTCCAATTTGTTCCGTCTAATCTTTTAATGTCATCAACCCATCTCATCTGTGGTCTTCCTCTTGGTCGTTTACTTTTGTAAGGTCTTCAATGTTGTATTGTAGTAAAATTCCACGAGGAAACTAAGTTCCTGTAGCTGGCTGTATACCATATATCACAAAAAAATGTTGTTAAAATCCTTTATAAAAGGTATATAAAAATGCCTCAAACGGGCTATCACAAACACATTGCAAAACGTTTTCGGATTAAACAATCCATCATCAGTGCAAACGGTTGTACATGCTAGTAGCCACCAAAATATATGGGTAAAAACCCTTTAAATGTTATAAATTTGAAATTGTTTTACATTATTAGTATTTCCAATTTGTGATGGTTAAGTTACCGTTGGATAGGTAACATGGCGGCGTATGACTCTACATGAGTAAAATGGTCCTGAGACGAAGTGCCTACGAGGACCTGTTGATAACAACAACTGTATTGTAGTATTCCAACGTTGGTCTTTCTGTCTAGCAGTGTGGCCCGCGAAGCTCCATTTATATATATATATATATATATATATATATATATATATATATTATATATATATATATATATATATATATATAAGCGAGGTTCCTACAGTCTCTGCCGTTTCTCGCATTTCGACCGCCATCCTTTTTGTGTCCATCCATTCGTCTTCTCTGATGGCTCTATCTCTCATTATGTGCCGTACATTTTCTTCCCAGGCAACTGAAGGCCTTCCCCTTCTTCTTCTTTGTTGTGGTATGTAATTTAAAGCTTTCTTTGGCCATCTATCTTCATTCATTCGTTTCACGTGGCCATACCACACTAGTTGTCTCGTTTCAATTCTATCTACACTGGAATATACAGTATTTGTGCTCCTTCTAATATCTTCATTCCTGATGTGATCTTTTTTGGATATACCACACGCTCTTCTTAGAAAATCCATTTCTACTACTTCTATTCTTTTTCTATCCTTCTGCGTTATCTGCCAAACCTCTGCCCCATAAGTCATAAAAAGGCTCTACCAAGGTTCGATAGATTGTCAATTTCGTTTCTTGTCTAATATCTTTAGACCAAAGTAGAGAGTTTAGAATGTTTACCACTTTTTTTCCCTGCTGTATTCTGTTTTCGATGTCTCTTTTGGTAGTGCCTTCTTTAGATATTATAGATCCGAGATATTTATATTCATTGCATGTTTTTGTGTTTCTAATTTCTAACTCTGGATCTTCTTCACCATCTCCTATTTTAAGATACTCTGTCTTTGCCATATTCATATTGAGGCCCCATTTTTCATATTCTTTCTTTAGTTTTCTAAACATGTAGTCCATGTCTTCCTCGTCATTCGCTACGACTACCTGATCATCTGCGAAAAATAAAGCTGTTAGACATTCACCACCGCCTATGTCTATTCCCATTCCGGATACTTGTTTTCTCCACTGCTCTAGCGATGATTGAATATATATTTTAAACAGGGTCGGAGACAGACAACATCCTTGTTTAAGCCCCTTGGTTATTGGAAATGATTCAGATATAAAGTTTCCTTCTTTAACAACACTTCTTGCATTTTTGTATATATTTGCGATAGTATCCACATACTCTCTACTGAGACCTATTCGACCGTACAACCTCCCCACTGAGCTAGTAACAGTTATTCCTCTATAATTAGAGCAATTTCGTTTATCCCCTTTTTTGTATATTGAGCTGATGTATCCAACATTCCAATCATCAGGGATATTTTGTCCTTTTAAGCATTTATTAAATAGTTTAACCATCATCTCGTGTAATATTTTTGGTCCATACTTTACCAACTCAATTGGGATGTCTCCAGGTCCTGCTGCTTTACCGTGTTTCGATCTTTTGAGGGCATCGCTTAACTCTCCGGTTGTTATCTCAATTATTTGTGTACGTTCAGATATTTCTTCCATTTCGATATCTTGGAATTTACGTCTATCCTCTGTCAATAAGACCTCATAATGCTGTTTCCACTGTTTCAGATCTATTAATTTTAAGTTAGATTTTTCCTTTCCTTCCCTCCGGAGAGACTTTATCACCTTCCACGCTTGCCCAACTCTTGTTCCACCCATATACCTATCCACCTCTGCACATCTTCGATCCCACATCTCATTTTTACTTTTCACTACTTCTCTTTTTACATCTCGATTTAATTTCGTATATACCTTGTGATCTTCCTCCTTTCTCGTTGACATCCATTTCTGATAAGCAGTTTTCTTCTTGTTTATTAACGTTTGCATATTCTCCGACCACCATTCTTGATTTTTTGTTTCATGTTTGTCTTTATATCCCAAAGCTTCACTTGTAGCCTCATGAATGTACTTTTTAAGTTGTTGGTATAATTCTTCCGCTGTTATATTTTCTCGATCCACATTTTGTAATTTTGTGGCCAGTCGTAATTTGTAAAGAAATTTTGTTGAATCTTCTTTTAAGCTTTTTAGGTTATATTTAGGAGATATTACTTTTTGTCCCTTTTCTATATTCTGTACCTGAGTGGTATTGTTTTTGCGATAGATAACTATCACATTGGCCATAAGTAAATGATGGTCGGATCCACATTCTGATCCACGGTATACCCTTACGTCAGTTGTTTTCAGCTGGGAAGTTTGACGTTGGATTACAAAGTCGATTATCGAGCGCAGATTCCTAGTAGGTTGTATCCATGTAAATTTGTGGATGTCTCTATGTTGAAGAAATCCATTCATAATTTTGAGAGACATTATTTCACAAAAATCTCTAAGACGCATTCCGTTGTCATTGGTTATTTGTTCTCCATATCTTCCTACCATTAAGTAGCTCCATTTAAGTTTGGCAATTTTTGTTGTTATGTCCTCGACCAATGTTTTGGATCTTACCCAGTCGTTTCTATTTTTATCTGACAGTCGTATACCTACCATTGCTCTTTCCATTGTTCTTTCTGTTGTGGCTAGTTTATTCATATTTGCCTTGGTTAGGGTCCAGGTTTGACATCCATATGTCATGATAGGATGGATGAATTGGTTGAACACTTTGCTCCTCAAGTATTGGGGTATTTTGCGGTTTTTAAGAAGATATAAAGTCACTTTAAATTATAAATATGAGTTATAAATTAAGAACAATAATTGTGTTATGTGTTACTGTTTAGATATTCCTACATTTCAACTGTCGATGTCGTTCTTAATTTATAACTCTTATTTATAATTTAAAGTGACTTTATATCTTCTATTTATTTCTTGTCACCATGTTTATATATAGATAAAAAAACGGTTTTTATTCAAAACCCACCATTCAAATTATGACATATTTTAAACAAAGTAGAACTTTAATAAATATGTAAATATATCTAAATTTCCTGGTGACATTCTTATCAATTATGAATAAATTACCAATTTCGCGCTTATTAGAGGAGTACTTAAGTATTCAGGTGCAAAAGCCACAGGTCAGTTGTTCTTTTAGTCCAAATTCAAGCGACCAATTAGAACGATGAAGTTAAACAAACACCTTGTCAGTTTTAAATACTTTACGGCCAATAATTGTCATAAGTTATTTTAGAAAAGATATAAAAATTGACAGCGGACGCAGTTTAAGGAACGTGTTGAAACATTTGATAGCACTAAAAAATTAATTAACAGAAAGTTCAGAATATAAAAGTCTAATATGCATTTATGGTTAATTTTTGATCGGAATATTTAAATGAAAGCGTCTTTATAAGTATGCGACATCCTCAAAATAAAAGGTGAAAGGTGAAAATTCTCTTTAACAAGTTTAAAGAAAATTAATTAATTAAATTATTTGAAAATTATATATATATATATATATATATACCTATATATATATATATATATATATATATATATATATATATAGGTATATATATATATATATATATATATATATATATATATATATATATATACCTATATATATATATATATTAAAATTTTTATTAAACTCGTACAAAAAGCAACACCTTATTAAGCTGTCAAAGAGACGATTATAAACATGGAACCGTGGAAAGCACCAGAAGACAAGAAGGATTACATAATGCGAAATTAAGTTAATTATATGTCAGTGAGCTGTTAAGTTATGAAATATAACAATATACAATAATAAACAGGGTGTTACAAAGGTAAGGATTTTTCACCTAAGAAGACCGCTTTGAAATTAAATGATCGTAACTTTATTACTAGTGGACCAGATAAGCGGCGATATATTTTACACTATCTCTTTGAATAATATTTGACTGCTCTGTTGTTTCAATCAGCACTGCTCAACAAGTTATCGTTTCTTGGCTTGTAATTTTATTGCAATGTTATTTTTTTTTTAATTTCTTCTGACGTATCGTATAATGTAGGTTTACCCAATAATAAAAGTTATGCATTTACAAAAACATAATATTTAAAAAATAAATAGTAAATACCATGTGTCATAATAATTGTAATCTCAGGAGAAAAGACAGTTAAGATTTTATACACACTTAAAAATTTATTTACTAATGTATTTCTTAAATCCACATAATCATTGAAAAATGATTTATGCTGTTTAAAATACCTTTCTGTTAACGACAAAGTAGATCAAATTCAAACATCATATTTCTCTTTTGTTTATCGTTAAAAATTAATTGATGGTCGTGGGTTGTATTTTTGTTTTTTTGTTTTAATAATTTAACAAAATACATAATCAGCAAAAACCTTATTTAAAACATGCGAACGGTTTTTGCAATCACAATCAATACAGTATTTATGTTGGTTTAGCATTGGCTGTTAAATAACTTGCGTTCGATTGTTTTTGTCCTTAAACCCTCATCCTTTTTAGGGTGTAGTAGTTGTATATAAGTACCTATTTTTTATAGTAGTGTAGTGAAGTGGTACTTTAAAACAAAATGAGTAATTTGGAAGAAAATAAAATACAGTCGAAACGTAGAGTGTTATCTCCAGAAGAACGGCGTTTAGTTCTAAAAGTCGAAAGTTATTTCAATTTACAAAAAAAATAATATGGGTCCAATGACATCTATTAGGGCAGTTCAGAAACGCATATGCGATGCTTGCGGTATCTCAGATAGAACATTCCGAAGAATTAATAACATGAGTAAGGATGAAATAAATAAAGTTAGCAAGAGAAATCGTCAACATCCAAAAACTTTAGATTTGCATTAGTCAGTTAAACTTGCAATTAAAATATTATATATAATATGTATAAAGAAAAAAAACATGTAACAGTTAGTGCTGTGTTGCAAAAATAAAAGACAAGGAACTGTGTGATATTAGTTTAACAAGTTTGTGGAGAGTGTTGAAACATTTAGGTTTTCGAAATAAATAGACAAATAATAGACAAGTATTGTGTGAACTCTCTAATGTTGTTTCAAACGTTGGCATTTTTTAAGAAAATACATGAACAATAAAATGTCTGATAGTCCAAGGCAAGTTGTACTTTTAGACGAAACTTGGATTTTCGCTAAAGGAAATATGTCAAAATCATCTTGGCAAGATGGCACCACGAAATGCTATTCTTCTAGTCGTTCCGGTAATGGTAAACGCTACATTATACTTCATGCTGGAAACGATGGGGTTTAATTTTTTTTCGTCCACAAAAAATACAGGTGATTACCATGGAAATATGGATGCAAATATTTTTAAAGAATGGTTTGAAGAAAATTTGTTAAAAAAATTGGAGCGACCATCCATAATAGTCTTAGATAATGCATCCTACCATTCAAGAGTAGAAGAGAGATTTCCTTCAATAGCTGGACAAAAGAAGAAATAAAGTTGTGGTTGACAGAAAAGAAAATTTATCACAGTGATATATTTTTAAAAGTCAATTTACTTCAAAGGTGTGGAGAGCACAAAATTCGAAAGAACTTTGTTACTGACCAAATGACTCTTAAATATGGCCATGAAGTTCTTGGACTTCCGCCCTACCATTGTCACTATAATGCAATTGAGTTAGTTTGGGGTATAGCCAAAATTTTTTATGATAAACATGCATCCAAAACAAAGATGACGCTAGAGTTCTTGGTTTATGAAAAGAATCGCTAGAACAAATAAAAGCAGAACAATGGCAAAATTGTATTAGACATACGGAAGACATAATCGTTCAGTCTTTTCAAACCGAGCGAGTTATAGATGAGGTCCGGCCTCTAATTATTCGGATAGACAATTCAGATAGTGACGACTCTGCTAGTGAAATATCAGACAGTGAATAGGACAAATCTTTTACTAAAAAGAACAAACAAAAAATGTTTCGGGAATTTAATTCAAACTTTGTGTTGTGTTTTAGTTAAATGATAAAGTACCTTCGGTCTAATTACTGGACTGCATACTCTCAATAGCTTTGGTATTAATTACTGGACTACACGTGTTTAAACGTTTTGTTTTGCTGAAAACTCGAAAGTGATTTAGTGCCAATTTGTTTCAAGGATATATTTAATACAGTGTCTGCGGAAAGTAAAGACTTGGATGTATTTTATTCAAATTTGGATATACCAGCAACTTGGCAAGTATTTTCCAATTTAACTGCATGCAAAACCATTCATATAGTTTTTACTCTACGCCAAATAGAGACTTATGGAGACCTTGATGAACATTTGATGTCGACAAATAATTTCAATTATTCGAAATAATCCGTCTCACTTCTTTTAAGCGGCCTGTATATACATATTATATTTATTTTATTTGCCTTTGATACAGTAAAATCCAATATTATTACTGAACATAAAATACAGGAAATTAAATATTTTTTCTTTTCAAGCGATCGAAATTAAATATTAAGTAACGGCCCACTGTTTGAGGCCCACTGATCATATCTTAATTACATATCGGACTTCATAGGTTAAAAGAAGAAAATTTTTATTAAACTCGTACAAAAAGCAACACCTTTTTAAGCTGTCAAAGAGAAGATTATAAACATGGAACCGTGAAAAGCACCAGAAAACAAGAAGGATTACATAATGCGAAATCCAGTTAATTTCTTGTCAGTGAGTTGTTAAGTTATGAAATATAATAATATACAATAATAAACGAGGTGTTACAAAAACGAAGGTATATTAACCCATTGATGTCCAGAACAATTTATGTGTATTTTTTTTAATTTCTAAAAAATTTGTTTTCTACAAGTCACAATATTAACAAAAATATATGTTTAAAGAATAAAAAACTTCTTTTTTTTACAATTGGCTGTTGCGAAAACAACACTGGGCAGCTAGGATGTAATTTTTTTTTTTTTTAATATACTCCGCCAAAGAGTATCGCACCACTTATAAAATTACAAATAGTTCTGACAGCATTTGGTTAATTTAAATTATTGCTTTTTGGCTTTTAAGAATATTAAGGCTAGAATAAATATTAAAAAGAAATTTGTAAATATAGCTTACTGTTTATGAAAAAAAAATTGCTAATAATTGCTATTTTGTCTGGTTTTTATACTATCAGTCGTTATTTTACAAAAAGTATACAGTTTGCGTTAAATTTAAAATTCAGTATTAAATATTAAGTATGATAGGTCGTGATAGTATGAATTTAAATTTAACGAGAGATCAAGTGGTTAGAATAATTTCTAAGGTCTTAACTAAAGGTACCGAGAGTTTGGTCTTTATAAAACACGAGCCGTAACAGGTCGGCCAAGAGCAACTACGCATTTGGACAAGAGATTTTTTAGTCCTTGAGGCTTTGCGTCGAAGACATGTGACTTCAAGTTAACTTCAACATGACTTAGCCTAGACTTAAAATGTACGTGTGCCTTCAGAAACTGTTAGGCACATCTTAAGACAGTATGGAATTAGGGCCAGAGTAGCTTCCACTGCCCCGAGACTTACAAGGGAACACCGTAGATCATGTTTAACATTTGCAAGAGAGCACGTAAACTAGAATATCGACGACTGGGGTAACATACTCTTTACGGATGAGTCAAGATTTTGTTTATACACTTCGGATCGACAAATACCAGTTTCTAGACGAGGTGGCGAGCGTTATTTTCAATGAACCTAATACTGGCGATTCAACAGCTAATCAACAAGCTAAAATATAACAAAGCACCAGGTCCAGATATGATAACAGCAGAAATGCTTAAAGCCACAGAAGAAACGAGCGTAACGTTACTTCATCTACTCTGTAACCAAATATGACATTCCAAACAATGGCCTGACGACTGGACAAAATCTACAATAACGACCATACATAAAAAAGGCAGCTTCCATAAATGCGACAATTATAGAACTATCTCTCTTATATCCCATGCCAGCAAGATAATGCTACATATAATCAATGAGAGACTGAAAACATTCCTTCAAAGAGAAATTCCACAAGAGCAAACTGGATTTACCAAAGGTAGAGGCACTCGAAAACACCTGCTGAATATAAGACAGATAATCAGAAAACTGGATTGCAGCAGCTAGAGATAGAGAGAACTGGAGACGTTTGGAGGAGGCCTATATCCAACAATGGATGTGAAAATTCGGCTGGATTATGATGATGATGAATCAAGAAATCTAGGGAATTCAACATCCCACTATACATCTGTTTTATAAATTACCGTAAAGTGTTCGACAGGGTCAAGTGGAGACACTTATGGCCAATACTAAAAGAAGTAGGCGTACCACAGCATCTAATTACGCTTATAACTGAACTATATGAACACACTACTGGATCAGTTAAAGTACTTGACACACTTTCGAACGAGTTTCATCCAGAACTGGGTGTCAGACAAGGATGTATACTATCTCCACAATTATTCAACATGTATGGAGAGTATATTATGCGAAGAGCACTTAAAGGGAAAAGGGCATCTCAATAAATGGTCATAAACTAAACAACCTACGTTTTGCAGATGACACAACCCTTCTTGCAAATAGTCAAGCAGAGCTGATTAAACTTATACGACTGATCGAAAACGAAAGTCAAATATTTGGTTTGCAATTATACATATCAAAGACAAAGATCATGATAGTGGATAGACTACACAACAATCATCCACACATAACCACAATTGACCGGTTCGAGGTTGTGGGCTCATACATATCTGGGATCATTAATCACAAACACAGGGTCATTACAAGAAGAGATTAAACGTAGATGTGATCTAGCAAAAGTTGCCACAGCAAAAATTACCAAAATATGGAAGGAATGTCAAATTATAAGAGCGATAAAGATGAGGTTGATCAACTGCTTAATATTCCCAATACTGACCTACGGATGTGAATCTTGGACTCTGAGACAATCGGAGAGAAGAAAGATAGACGCCACTGAAATGTTCTGTTGGAGACGAATGTTACGAATTCCTTGGACCGACCGTAGAACAAATAATTCAATTTTAAGAGAGCTAAAAGTTAGCCAACGACCCTCTAGTAAAGTCCATCTCCAACAGTAATACAAGGAAAGGTAGAAGGCCGAAGATCACGAGGAAGATCCCCAACAAGATAAATAGATCAAATTACAGGAATATGCCAAAGACCTATGCATGAATTAAAAGAAATGACCAGAGACAGAGATCTCTGGAGACGGACAATACACGACATCACGTCGACCACTACACTCCCCCTGAGGGGTCAGGATTGAAGAGAGAGACTACCGGCGACAAACTTTGGATGAGGATCTATTATGCTCTGGGCAGAATATCTCTGAGGGGTCAAACCGAATTGGTACAGCTAGATGGAGGATCCTTAACTGCTAATAGGTAAATTAGGGTAATTTTGGAGATGCATATTGTTCCTTACGCCCCATTTATTGGTAATGACTTTGTTTTAATGCATGACAATGCACGCCCAGACGTCGCAAGAATCGTTACCGAGTACCTTCAAGAGGTAAATTTACAAGGTTCGAATTAGCCAGCGCACAGCCCGGACTTAAATCTAATAGAACATGTTTGGGACCATCTTTACAGAAGGCTGAGATCTGGTAATGTGACACCAGCTAATCTTCAGTACCTTCAACGGTTGTTAACCGTAGAATGGGATAATATCGATCAAGATGATCTAAAAAGATTAATTGGAAGTATGCCACAACGTTGTCTAGATGTTATAAGAGCTAGAGCAGGCAATAAATCTTACTAAATTATCATTACTTTTGATTTTTACTTTTTTTATTCAATACTGTTTGTGCACTTACGTCTAATTTATGAAATAAGTTAAATAAAACCTTTGTTTTTCGTACAGTCTGCATTTTTCTTTTAATATTTGTTACATACTTAAAAAACAAAAAAAAAAACAACAGTAAAAAATCTATGTTTTAAATTATTTTTAATACAAAATTTGCAGTTTCATAGGTGATGCGATACTTTTTTGGCGGAGTGTACATTGTTTGGAATATTTTATTAAATCGTAAAAAAAATTTTTAAATAAACTGAAATGAAAATAATATAAAAAAATTATTGCGTATTGCTTTGAACTTTAATAAAACATGTATCATGTAATGCAACGTTACATTTAATACATCATTTATTGGTTGTTGAGTGACAAAGGACGTATCGGGTTACTTTTTCTTGGGTAGAAAAATAAGAACATCTTATGTAATGTTGTTTATGAAAGATTGAGATGGACCAGATCTTCTTGGAGGAGTTCCGAGCATCATCAACAAGGCTTTGGCTATATTTCGACGAAACTGCAGCAAATCCATTTCGAGTTGTTCAGGGATAATTTATCTCATTCTACGGTAAATTAACCAAGCATTTTGTATGGAGACATTAAGACCCAGATAAATAAAGTCCAATATACCATTTCTTGAATCTTACGTTTGTTCTGTAATAGGCAACATTTTGATCCATCCGATCAGTTCCTCCATATTTTCTTTATACTAAATATAGAAGAAGAATAAGATGGGGTTGGGTTACTTTGATTTTTTTGCTTTGGACAAAAGAGTATCTGTTCGCTTGATAAACTGTCGTCGTTTTATGGTAATTCGATGCCAAAGTAACTATGCTGTTGTCATTCTACCTACATAAAAGCACCCTATTTTTCTTGTTGTATTCGTAATTTCATGTATGGATTTTTTGAACGTTTCACTGAATTGATAGTATTCTGTAACAATAAAACACTGAAAACTTTGTTGTCAAACTTCCACAAAATTTATTTTAAATATTATCACTACAGCTGTTTCGGCTGATTGCCTTTCTCAAGTGATTTATTTTGGCTTGGGTTTACAAATTTATAGTCTCTAATGACATAGGTTGAGGAGGGAGAACTGTTTTTCTCAAGTTGGTCATTCAGAATTATATCTGTGTTTTTTAATTTGTTGATTTCCATAGATAGTATTCTATTCTATTTGATCCTATGGTTCCTACGTAATCTATTCCCTTCGATGTTAAAAAATCAATTAGTTTAATAGAGGTGAAATAATTATCAGCATATTAGCAATGAGGCATAAACCTATCGCATTGTATTTGAGGAATAAGTTGAGCAAACTGCAATATTATTACATTTCCAAGGCCAAATTCTTTTTTGTATTCATTGGGTTTTCCCTCCTTGATGAATATTAAAATCTATAAGGTAACCAGATTTCTGAATGCAACACCACGATTTATACCCAAAGCGTATGGGCTTGCCTTTTATGTGTTGTTTCATACCATGACGCCCATAGTATGGTATCATGGCATTGTCCACGCTAGATTCGGTTTTCCATACAGTGTGTTCAATAAAAGATTTACGGAGGCTTTCAAAGTACGCCGAAATTTTGTTTGTTTTGTCTGAACGATCTATGTTTAGGTTATCGTTAAAATGGAAAATCTTATTTATTTTCAATCTCCAAATAATGGGAATTTTCATCCGGTAAATCTCCCTGAATCCATTTCCGTGATAGAAGAGTTACACTTTTTGCATGAATCTCAGTAGATGCCACTTTTTTCTCTTCCGTATCTTTTACCTGAATTTGTGTTACACTTTTAAGATCGGCCTCTTTTTCATATAGATTTTTATTTTTTTGGTCAATCATTCTTTCTTCTTCTTAATGAATTACAGATTCTGATTCCGCATCCAACATATTTCTGTTCAGTATTGTGCAGTATATATTGCAGTCAATTCAGTAGGATCAGGAGGTGCTACGAAAACATCTGCACTGGAAGCTGACTCCATAAGATTTGATTCTTCCAGCAGGGACATAATTTAATGTGCTCTTGATTCGTAAAAAAATTTTTTAGGACGACTATTATTACTATCACGACCGAAACTGGTCGAGCCAAGTTGGTTTGATATCTTATTTCCACCTTCTAGAAAAAAATAGTTTTTTGTACTAATAATATGCCTTGTGTCCAGTGTTGCCAAAATGCAACACCGATAATTGGCAGTTGTACCAACTAGCACAGATAAAATAATAGCACTTACTTAATAGATATATCCTCTTCAATGATTTAACAATAAGTTGCTATCAAAAACTATATATTTACTTAGTTAATTTATACACAAACGACTTACTACTAACTAAATACATGTGTTTACCCAAATAAAAATTCACTTACCACTTTCAATATGCCATCTGTTAATAGAAACCTAAATTTTGCGACCAAGTCTTACTAAAACATACATAGGAAACTGTTGTGAAATAAATTTGAACCTTGACTGTCCAATAAGTAATGTCATTTTCCAAAAAATGACGCCATAGTGGGCTATGTCAACTGTTACGAAAACGCAACGCTAGGCATAAATGGGTTAAATCGCGTATTCTGGGACAAAAAAGAGTTCAATTGAACCTAACTTACCTTAGTACAAATATGCATATAAAAAAGGTACAGCCTTTTGAAGTTACAAAATGACAATCTATTTTTTCCAATATATTATAAACTATTGGAGATTTTATATTAAAAATGAACATGTGGCCCTATTATGGCAGGAATATCTTTAAAAATAAATAACAGTGAAATTTCTACACCCCATACAAATTTTATGTGGGTTTTGTTCCCTTGAACCCCCAATTAAATTATTATCGTGGTACCATTAGTTAAACATGATATTTTTAAAAACTTTTGGCTCTTAGTACTTTTTTGATAAGCCAGTTTTTATCGAGATGGGTCTACTTTTTTATTATATTTTACAAATTCTCTAGTCGGCTGTATAAAAGCGGCTTCCCACGATCGGCGATATTGCGGATGGACTCGGACCAGCTTGCACTCACGCACCATAGGAAATGTCTCGTCCGTGGTAGCACAGGCACGTCTGTGCTGGTGCGTCGTATCCATCTAGAGTCAGTAGTTGTTCATTGACACGAGTAGTTGTCTGTAGCGTTGTCAAAGTTGTTTTACACTTTTTTTTGTAAGGTTTTTGCTAAAAAATAGAATGGACAAACAAAGTTTTTTTAAGAACTAAATTATATATTTATTATAGAACTAAAATATATCCAAATAAAAACCCATCTTCACTTTTTTTAGCATTTCAAAGCAGCGACTACTAACCAGCAGTAGTATTTGGACCACTAGCAGATAAATTCAAGATATTATGTACATTTGATACATATTAAATGATGTTACCTTTGATCTATTTTCTAAAATAATTCTTCGTTTCAGCAGCAGCACGAGCAGTATATTGGCCCGGCGTATGATCCGTCACGAGACCTCTCGCCGAATCTTCCCTCGTGTGATTCGTCAATGGGTGATCCCGAACAGAGTATCTCTAGTGGTAGTTCTTGCAGCACTCCATCCAACAACAACCACCAATCGTGCGGATCAGAGATTTGCAGGCCGCCACACGGATCTTCGGGGCTGTCTCAGCACCAGACGCAAAGGCCACTTACGCCGCCAGATCTGTGCAGGCCTCATTCTTCTTTTGAACAGCATATACCAAAGATAGAGCCTTTACAGTCTTCCACGCCTCCGGAGAGTCCTGCAGCTAGCTGCGTTGAAGAGAACGGTAAGTAAAGGGTATCAGAGAATTTGACATCAACATCATCATCAAAATTTATATAACATTTATATTCTTTTTCTTCTTGATGTGTCTATGCGTTACGAATGTTGGCAATCATCATGGCAATCTTTATTTTGTCAGCAGCAGCGCAAAAAAGCTTCACAGATGCTGTATTGAACTAGATTCTGAGGTTTTTTAACCAAGATGTTCTTCTTCTTCCTGGACCTCGTTTTCCCAATTTTTTTCCTTGCAGGATGGCTTGAATGAGAGCATATCTGGATTCATTTCGTATACTATGTCCGAAGAACCGTATTTTAAATCTATCGTAACCGTATCTAAAATGTATAAAACTAAAATTAATATAAACTACAGGATTGAAGAATTTAGACATACTAAAAAATTTCTCTTATCTTTGGCTTACTTTACTTTATCGTGTCCGGACATGTCATTCATAAAATTTCTGCCCAGTATCGGGCTTACGTCGGTTCCATCTTTGTTGGCGAGCCACAAATCTTCAAGGGTACATCGATGAGGACAGTTTCTGCATGTAAGAAGATGTTCCATATTCTGTGTTTCTCCACAGTCACAGTTCACATCATCTTGGTTTATTTTTCCCCATTTTGCCATGTTTGATTTTACTGTAGTAACCCCCGTTCTTATCCTATTCAAGGTTTTCCACGTTTTAAAGTCTAGGGTCTGGCCGGTCCATTGAACCTGGGAAAGTGGAAAATACTCAGGCGGTTCATCCTTCACTGTTCCAAGGAAGCTTTTCCTAGATTTTAGTCGCTTTCGTGGTGTTCGAGCTTTGTATAGGGCATGCCGATCGTCCGCGATCTGTTTAATTTTCTCTATGTGTTCTGCAGCGCCTCTGCGTGTTGAGGGTTCTGCAAAACCCGCTGCTCTATATAGATTTGAAAGTGGCGTTGGTTTCATGCACCCCGTTACTATCCTGCATGTCTCATTTAGCGCAATATCAACTTGTTTGGTGTGGGCAGATCTGCTCCAAACGGGGCATGCATATTCAGCAGTTGAGAAACACAGTGCCTGTGCCATTCCACACAATTTGGAGTTGGCTTAATGTAATATGTTAATAGGAATTATTTTTTCAAATATACATGTAAAAATCTAGACTGCTGTGTTTAATCATTATATTTTTTGAGCTAGAAGATAATCGTTAAAACATTCACTACACCCGTGTCTCATTATTATCAGCTTCTAGTAGCTCATCTAGTACATATTTCTAAAACCCTAAAATCTCAATAAAATGAAAAAGACAGCAAATATTTGATTTCACGCAAACAGCGCCTATGTATCTGTTGATACGTATTTCGACCTAATAGGTCTCATCAGAACAGTTATTCATAGGTGTTCTCAACGTGAAAAATCAATATTTTCTGTCTTTTAAGAAGCAACACTAAAATGGCTTCAATACGGACGCAATGGCGACATCTAATAATAAAATCCGTAAAATAGTTTCGAAACACAATCCAGATTTCTACTTATAATCTGAGCATTCTAAAAATTGCAAGGCAAACAGACGTTGATAAAAGATGTTAAAAGGGACATGGGGAATCTAAAATTTGTATTCCACGACATGTCTTTACAACTAAGCAGAAGTCCTTAGCGAATTGTGTTTCTTGTAGTCGTACAGAGCAGATCCGAATAAAATGAAAAAGACAGCAAATATTTGATTTCACGCAAACAGCGCCTATGTATCTGTTGATACGTATTTCGACCTAATAGGTCTCATCAGAACAGTTATTCATAGGTGTTCTCAACGTGAAAAATCAATATTTTCTGTCTTTTAAGAAGCAACACTAAAATGGCTTCAATACGGACGCAATAGCGACATCTAATAATAAAATCCGTAAAATAGTTTCGAAACACAATTCAGATTTTTGCTTATAATCTGAGCCTTCTAAAAATTGCAAGGCAAACAGACGTTGATAAAAGATGTTAAAAGCAGTTAAAATCTCAATTTTAATGTTAAAGCTCAAATCTCTTTTGGTCTTTATATCACCGAATACGAGCACCAATAGGGTACACTCTAATTCAACTGAACTGAAGTCAATTTCCAAATTGGTTTATCTAAAACTAGTTCGTACGTTTCTTAAACAGATGGTTGCCACTAAACGTTAGTACCTTGTTTAAGCTTCTGTTTCTTTAAAAAGAGCCTGCATCCTTTTTTCGAAAGCTTCTGAGGAGAACGAGCAACATTAATTGCGAATAAGTTGTTGGAGTTGTATGCGACTATAGAAAGGAGGTTTAGAAGGTGGTGATGAAGAAAAGGAGTGCTATAAGGGAAAAATTAGACTAGCCAACCAAGCCATGAGTAGAAGGTGTTACCAGCTATAATAGGAATGGTTCTGAATTAGTGTTTTTGTTGTACAGTTACGACATTTGAGGGGGAGAGAGACTTATCAGGAAGTTCATTACCAGCAAAGTGTAGAAGCTAGGCTGGAGGAAATCGAACCTTTGTTAGAGGGAATCTATGTAGAAGTATGTGTCCTCGGAGGTAGTAGGGAGTCCCTAATGTTTGCTTATCTCTGTTTTGGAGCCAACTATTGTGCGGAGGACGTTTATATTGCTGAGAGATCGTCTCTGTCCTTTATTGATGTTACATTTGCAATTTGGCGAAATAGTGCTAATTAATAATCTGAATATTTCCTAAGGATTTTCGTTTCTGTTACCACAATGGTGTTGGTTTGGCGAGGATATAGTGTTGTGTAAACACACACCTTGTATACAATGATATCCTGATAAAAGTCGTTGTAGGTGTACAAGAGAGTTTCATTAGCGATATTTCCGAGCTTTCTAGACAACGCGCACAGGAATCTAGTACTTTTTCTTACCTTGTCTAGAGTGTCTTTAATATCATTGTCCCAGTTAAGACTTTTCCCTAGGAGGGCTAGTTGGTTTTTCACAACATCGCGTTTGTAAGGAAATTTAAATAAAACTAATTGAGTTTTGAAGGGATTGAGTGTGACCCTTCATTTGTTGCACCTTTTGACAATTCCGTTTACCTGGTCCTGTGCTCTATCGAACAGATACGTATGTCTGTGTCGCATTGTGTGTTCCTGCAGAGAGGAGTGCAGTATCGTCAGCTAATAATAATATTGACTCTGATCTAGTCTGTGTATAATATTGGTCCCAGAATTGAGCCCTACGGGACTCCAGCTTGTAGAGGCAATGGTATTGAGTAGTGTGTTAGCGACTTTTCGGATTGCCTGATTGGATATATAGGGATGGATTAGTTTTAAGAAGGGGAAAGGCAGTCCAGTAAGGTGAAACTTTTTGAACAGGCCTGCGTGCAAAACCTGATCGAAGGCCTTCTTTCCATCAAAGACCATGCATATGGAATATCTAGTTATTTCATTGAGGGCTTGTGGTATAAGGGTTGCTGCTTCAATCGATGCGTTTTGTGCGGAGTTTTTAGCTCTAAATCTAAATTGGAAGTTGAGAATGAGAAGATGTGCATCTAGGAATTTTTCAAGTCTCTTCTTTAGGATCCTCTCTTAGAGTTTAACTTGGATGATGAGCATTAAGACAGGTTTGTAGAATTTATTGCTGGTTGAGAGTTTTTCTGGTTCGGAAATCATGACTGTGTTGGCCACAGATGTGGAAAAGTAGTTAAACAAGTGGCAGGTATTGATAAGGTTTGTAAACAGCGGGATAGTACTCTTTGGGAGTTTTTTATGCACCTTTTGTGAATATGATTAGGACTAGGCTTTGTGTTTTTATTTAAGTTACACATCTGCATGCCGGTTACCTCTAGCACAAGTATCACTATCCGATGAGAATGGGGCTCTTTGTGCACTGGACGGTAGTAAAGTCGGTCTTCCACTCTTCTTTCCGTATCCCTTTTAACTTGTTCACTAAAATTGGGGTTATATATAAACGAGAAATAGGAAGGTACTTTATAAAAACATATGATCTAACCAAACTCATTAGCCTTATATATATATATATATATATATATATATATATATATATATATATATATATATATATATATATATATATATATATATATATCTATTAGTGAACTCTTAAATAATATTGGGGAAATCTGCAAGAAAAACTCTAATGTGTATCAATTGTTTCGCCTAACGTTTTCGCCAAGAGAATTAATTTGGCTTCTTCAGGGCTGAAAGAGAATAAATTATAATTAGCTACCATATATTATCTAATAAAAAACATTTACCTTACCGTAAATTTTAGAAATGTCCTTATATATATATATATATATATATATATATTTATATATATATATATATATTAGTGAACTCTTAAATAATATTGGGGAAATCTGTAAGAAAAACTCTAATGTGTATTAATTGTTTCGCCTAACGTTTTCGCCAAAGAGAATTAATTTGGCTTCTTCAGGGCTGAAAGAGAATAAATTATAATTAGCTACTATATATTATCTAATAAAAAACATTTACCTTACCGTAAATTTTAGAAATGTCCAGTTATGATATTAAAAAACTTTAGCTAGTAACAACATAGTGGTGTTTTTTTGTTACTATGTGCAAAAAAGTATTTTTGTTAACGTTGGAAATGTTCATAAACCTTAACGACATAAATAATCAAAAGTACTACTTCTAATTGTCAGCGCTTGCGTTCTATGAAAACAGAAGCTCACATTCAAACTTTATAATATACAAAAATTTAGTTATTGCCGACAATTCAAAGAATTACTTCTTCTAAATGTAGTTACATTGGGTTTTTCGATTAACCTTGGGTAAACCTTTGCGTTTTAAGTTCAAAGCTACCATACATTTCCAACAAAAACACTTTTTTGCACATAGTAACAAAAAAGCACCACTATGTTGTTACTAGCTAAAGTTTTTTAACATCATAACTCGACATTTTTAAAATTTACGGTAAGGTAAATGTTTGTTATTAGATAATATATGGTAGTTAATTATAATTTATTCTCTGTCAGCCCTGAAGAAGCCAAATTAATTCTCTTTGGCGAAAACGTTAAGCGAAACAATTGATACACATTAGAGTTTTTCTTGCAGATTTCCCCAATATTTAAGAGTTTACTATTTAACTTATCTGCAAAGATTAAATATCTTTTCTTTTCTATATATATATATATATATATATATATATATATATATATATAATATATATATATATATATATATATATATATATATATAAGATATCTTCTTTCAGGTGCTATATGCGCTGGCTGTGGAACAAGGATAACTGATAGGTACTATCTCCAAGCTGTAGAAAGGAGGTGGCACACATCTTGTTTACAGTGTTGTCAGTGTAGAAGGACTTTGGAAGGTGACAACTCCTGTTTTTCCAGGGATGGTAATATTTACTGCAAAAAAGACTATCATAGGTAAGTTTGCTTTATTTACATAGTTCTGGCATTCATATTTGGGAATATTAAAATGAAATAGCAGAAAATCTGCGTGTTAGTAGTTGTTAGTAGTTTTCAGAAATTAGTTCTACCATTTTTTAATTTTTACTGTCTATCTAGAGCCAGATCCATAGAGCCCTTTCAAAACACTTGACATTTATTTTTGACAACAACCGTAAACTCTGTAATGTCTTGTAGGCATAGAGTATCGTAAGTATGTAGATTTTTGACATTTTAAATAGAGTTATCCATCAATACAGAAATCAAATAAGTAAAAATTTCCTATACAAGTGTGTATTTCCTATACCATCAACTTTAATAAAAATGGAGCAATGTATTTCATCTAATAAAATTTTTAAAATAGATAAAAACTTAAATTAAACACAATTCATTATTATTTCCAAAACCTTGTTGTAGGGACATTTTGTAAAAAGACAAGTCAACCGGAAAAAACAAGTAATAGTTCACATCCCATAAAACTGTTCACTCTTGACAACCTTTAGAGGTTATCAAAGTTCAATCCTGACTTATAAAAATAAATTTTAAATTTTACTATCAACACAAAAATATATTGTATATTATTTTCTGTTGCTTCGAAACATAAAAAAATGTATAAAACATTCATGTTTCCTAACATCCGTTTATCTAATTTTTACTTCGATATTTATGGAAATATCCTTGGATAAGAATCTCTGATATTAGGCAATAAAAATTACTAAACAGCTAATGTAAACTTAAATATTACTGACCTAAAATGATTTCACATTGTTATGAATATGTTATGCATATGTTTAAATCCTTTAATTTTGGCAAAATCAACAAATCGGGGTATTTTCACAAGGCTTATCTGTACATTTTTTAACCTTTCATTGATCTTTAGTATATAGACACAACAAACGATTAACAGTAAAGTTATTTTGGAATGCGGTAAGCGATTATATAGGTAGACTTTATAGGAGTGTATTTAACAGACGTTGTGAAAATTGTGCACTTTGCACTGATCAGTAAATATTGAGAATAGTTTCTATACTCGTTTTCATCGTTCTTGGCGTGTGCCTGAAATAAGCTAATACGGAATTTTTAATATTCGTCTCTCTCTGATACACAGATGCGTAATTCAATTGTGCGAGTCACGTTCGTCATGGTAAAGTGCGATGAGAAGGGAATGAAGAGACCACTCACGTCTCCCAGTATTGTAGCAATAACATCGATGCGTTTGGCCGATACGGTGTCGGTGATAAGTTCGGCCTCTTTACGAATACAGATAGCTGGCAGTGACGTGTTTTTTTAACATGTTACCCTCATCTGTGCTGGTTTGAAGTAGCTGATGAAATAGTTTTTATAAGTAAACAGTTTTTAATTAATTAATAGTTTGAGCTCTTACTGTGTGGAATTCCATTACATAAAATAATACTCTCGACACCTTAAAAATTCCAGTTTATTATAAATGAACTCTCTCTCTTTCGATACCCATTGCAATAATGACTTGTGGCATTGTTCTTGAATGAGCTGGCTAATAGGTTTATAATTGTAGCAATTACCATTGATATTTTATGTTGTTTTAGTCGATTTTAGTCAGTCATTGTTGGAATTTGTTCCGAACAGTTCTACTTATTATTTTTTGTTTTTGCATTTTTTTTATTAAATAGAACAATTAGTTATTTTGTAAATAACTAATTGTTCTATTTAATAAAAAAATGCCGGGATAAACGATAACAGGAGAAATGCGTCACTATGTAGTTCATTTATTGGAGTATTTTAAAAAAGAAAACAACGGACCTTTGCTTTAGTTATCATTGGTACATGAACGAGTAGCGGACGCTTTGAAAATCAGTCTTCGCACAGTGACAAGAATAAAGAGTGGATAGGATAAGGATACTATAAAAGGAGAGATTAGAAATGGCATGATGGCATGAAAGCAAAAGGAGAGCACGTTACAATTAAAGTTCTAAAAACACAATTAAGAAACAAGCATCTCTATGACGGTTCTGATACAAGTTTGTGGCGTCTTATGAAAAATTGTGGGTTTTCATACAAACTAGAAAATAGTAGACGAGTGCTATGTGAGAAACCATGTATTGTCTCCAAACGACTGTATTTTTTGAGGCATTAAATGAGAATTTTTTTAAGTCCAAGCCCACTTCAGTTTGTTTTTTTGGATGAAACATGGATATTCCTAAAAGGGGCAAATAAACGTACTTGGCAAGAAGACTGTGTGAAAATCATCAGAAAAGGACACGAAAATACAGGTGAACGCTTTGTTGTTTTACAGGTCGCAAGTAGGCAAGGATTTGTTAAAGATGCTGGATTACTGTTTTCTACGAAATCGAAGAGTGCAGACTATCATGATTCTTTGGATAAAGAGTCTTTTAAAAAATGGGTCTCCAAAAAGCTGATACCAATGTTAAAGGAACCATCTCCAATTATTATGGATAATGCCTCATACCATAACTCTTTAATAGAAAAGTTACCGAATGCCAGTTGGAAAAAATCGGACTTACAAGAATGGTTACGACCGAAAAAAAATTTTTGACGACGATTCGGGCAAGACAGAGCTATTAAGTCTTTGTCGCCAGAATAAACCACAAAATACCAGGTACGTTATAGACGAGCTACTCCAAGAACATGAGCATCAGGTTTTGAGATTGCCTTTATATCACTGTCAATATAATCCGATTGAGTTGGTCTGGGGCATTTCTAAACAATACTATGATCGTCATATTGGAGAACATGGACGTGGAGATGAAACAGTGAAAAAAGTTTGGGGCGATGCATTAGCTGAGGCAACACCTGCAGTGTGGGCAAGTTGTATTAACCATACTGAAAAATTAATTCAGGACGACTGGGCAAAAATGGTCACATATGATGAAAATGAAAGTAGAATTATCATCGATTTGGCGGAAGATTCCAATGATGAAGACAGTTCCAGTGAAGACGCTGACTGATTAGCTAATTAATCAGGTCAGTACGTTGTAACAGTTCAGAATTCGCTACAGTGCTTAAAACTTAAAAAATTTGTATCATTTTTTAATTAAAGTGGGTTAAATAATTAACACTTTTTTGGGTATATTTCAAAATCCTTTTAGAATGTACTTTTCGTTATATCCTGTCCTATTGTACTGCAAGCTAGAAAAATACTTCTTCGCAATTTATACGTATATTCCGTTATTAGAAATTTAATGAAAAATAATTTATAATTTTCTATTATAACTATTATTTCGTTTAACATGCTACATTTTGCTCCGCCACTGGAGGAGGTAAACGAATCGAGCTTAGACAAGGAAAGACACATGAAACAACTTATTGCAAGTGTTTTTACACGCACACGCCAAGAACGATGAAAACGATTATATACTTAAATATAGTTGATTTTAATTTAATTTTTACTTATTTCACCCCCATATTCATTTTACAGTAGGTACGAATTGTCGTAATTGTCACATTGACATTAAAATTTTTAAACAAAGTTCTGAAAGAATAAAAAAATAATTAATAAAATGCATATTCCATGGTATACCGTACAAGAAAAAGAGAAACTTACAACATGGTACTTTCAGGGTCATTCGATATGCCAAATAATTGATTTATTTATTGTTGCCTTCCAAAATAGACACCCATACTATTTAGTTAAAAAAAAACATTAAACATTTTTAATCTTCAAGATGTGTAAACAGTTGTAAAAAGTGTCATAAAGGTAATGAACCACGTGTTACGCCTGTCGATAAGGAGCGTCAAAACAGGCATATTGATATTTGTGCTTTTGTGGAAGCTAGTGAACCCTGCAATAGCGTACAAATTGCTTGTGTATGCAAAGTTAATGTGAATGCCCGAACTGTCCAACGAGTTCTCAAAAGGAATGAGTATCATTATTTTAAAATACAACCAATACAAGAACCCTTTTCGGAAGATAACTTTCGGCGGATGGAGTTTTGTGAAATTATATTGTATAAACAGAATGAAAATGTGCACGTTTTAAAAATATTTTATTTTCTGACGAATCTGCATTTTCATTTCCATCCTTTGCAAATTATTATTCTCTGAGTTCTTCATCTGAGTTAGAAATTAGGAGGTCCTTAGACGGCTGAACCAAACAACACAACTGGTCAATATAATAAAGAACCACAAGCTGGAATACTTCGGTCGCATTATGAGACATCCTGAAAAATGTGATCTTTTACATCTGATCATTCAGGGAAAGGTCCAAGGTAATCGTGGTTCTGGTAGAAGAAGAACATCATGGCTGAAAAATCTAAGGCAATCGTATGGAAAATCAACTACATCGTTATTTAGAGCTGCTGTCAATAAAGTCGCGATAGCGAATATGGTAGCCAACATGATATCCAACGATCGATAACGGTCATGGAACTAGAAGAAGAAGAATTAAATACCACCAAAAGATTAAATCTATTCTACATCGTATTGTTAAAATATTTTTTGAGCAAGCTCTAAAACCATTGAAAAAAATTTTTAGTCACGAAACCGGTAACTATAAAATCTTTGCATCAAAAAAAAACATCTTCCATTTAGTGACACGTAATTCAATTTAATTTACAAAGTAGTACAAGCAAATGAATCAAACCTGTACTTAATGACAAACCTGTAAATATTCATGTAAAAATATATTTATATAAAGGCATAAAATCAATTCGAAACTACAAAATTATTTTCGTAATTTGCATATAAATTAATGTTTTCATTAGTTGGAAAAGATGATGGATGGCTTTCAATATTGAGACTTTTCAAAATGGCGAATTTTAACATATTAATAGTGACATTTATTCTAGATACTGTATCTTTATTTTTATCTCTATTCACTTGGAACGTAGCTATATCGGAATTAGACATATTTTATTAGCAAAATTAGAAAAAGTATATATAAATCTTAGTTATAAAAACTTTTTTGATTGAACGAAATTTTCAAACATTTTTAAATACATTAATTTTGTTTTTTACATCCTTTATTTATTGTAATCTGTGTCTACAAATAAAAAAAAATATAATCAATAAGTTTATCACGTAATTAATACAATAATGTGATTATGAAGTGAATTAATATACTAACAGGCAACTCGATCAATTTTTATCATATATGAATTTACTTCATAGTTATATTGAATTTACAATAGAAACAGAACAAAATCAATCCATAAATTTTTTAGATTTAAAAATTATCTTAAAAACAAACATGACTTCTCCATATTTCATAAACCTACCCATACTGACACGACTATACACTATTCATGATCCCATCCAACACAACATAAACTGGCAAAGTATCATAGTACGTTACATTAATTAACAAAAATTCAGATGTCAAAATACAACTTTGAGACAGAAATAAATATCATCAAGCAAATAGCAGTAAATAACGGATACAACGAACAAACAATTAATAAAATGTTAAATCAAAAACTACACAAGAAATCCCTGAAATTAGTACCAAAAAAAAACCCAGTACCCTCTGCTCGATTACATATATACAGGCAAAATATCAACAAAAACAGCCAAACACATAAAAAAGAAAGGAATAACACCAGCTTTCCGAACAAATAACAACTTAAGCAAATATATCAAAAACAACAAGAGCCAAAATAAAAAACACTTACACAGTAGTGTGTACAAACTTAAATGTGTATTCTGCCTAAAAACTTACATCGGTCAAACTGGTAGAAACTTTAATAAACGAATAGCAGAACATAAAAGGGATTTTAATAATATAAAAAGAGATTATTCATACGCACTTCACCTTCTAGATCACAATCATTCTTTTAATGATGAATTTAAAATTCTTCACATTCAAAATAAAGGCCTTAAGCTATGCTTGTTAGAATCTATGGAAATCAACAAATCAAAAAACACAGATATAATTCTGAATGACCAACTTGAGACAGTTCTCTCTTCCTCAACCTATTTCATTAGTGACTATAAAGTGTAAACGCATGCCAAAAATAGATAACTTGAGAAAGGCAATCAGCTGAAACAGCTTAGTGATAAGAGTTTAAAATACATTTTGTGGAAATTTGAAAACAAAGTTTTCAGTGTTTTATTATTACATTTAATTATTAATATAAGAAAACATCTTTTTAAAAAGAACGTCAAAACTAAAAAATTGTATGGACTAAAAATGAAAATTTATTAAAAAACTTGAAGCATTTGAGATGTGGCTGTATAGAAAAATGCTGAGAATATCATAGACAGCAAGGATCACGAACAAGGAAGTTCTAGGAAAAATGAAGAAGGAACCAGAGATTCTGTTTACGATCAAACGCATAAAATTGCAATATCCGGGACACGTTATGAGAAATCAGCACCGTTACTCCCTGCTGCAGTCTATATTGCAAGGTAAAGTCAAAGGTAAGCGAAGACCCGGTAGAAAGAGAATATCATGGCTGCGGAATTTAAGAACATGGTTTAAGAAAACCTCAACGGAGCTGTTTCGAGCCGCAGCGAGCAAGGTTATGATTGCTAATATGATTTCCAACATCCGAAACGGATAGGAACCAGAAGAAGAAGAAGAAAAGTGGTAAACTGTCGCAGTTATGGATAAAGAGTTATGATATTTTTTAAAACTTATCAATGTTTTAAATGCCCATTTCTCAAAAATTGTTAACTTTTGACAAATGACGGTTATTTTTAAGATATCGATATATCTTAGTAAACGTTTAAAACAGCTTGGCACAAAAGTTATGTCTCAGTTTCAAGATTAAAAAATTTTTCTTCTTGTAAAACATTCTTCAATGAATTTAAAGTCACTAAAGGCCTAAAGCAAGGATGCTGTTTGTCACCGACACTCTTTAAAATATATGTCCAAGAAGCATTGAGGAATTGGAGAAATAAATGTAGATTTATGGGCATCGAAGTGGGACAAGAAATTCTGTATACATTGTTGTTTGCAGATGATCAGGTGGTGGTTGCAACCGATAAGGAAGATATAAATTATATGAATTGAAAATTATTTAAGGAATATGCCAAATGGGGGCTTACTGTAAACATAAACAAAACAGAATATTTAAAAAAAATTGGAGGTAATA
Organism: Diabrotica balteata; assembly: GCA_918026665.1. Lineage (NCBI taxonomy): Eukaryota > Metazoa > Arthropoda > Insecta > Coleoptera > Chrysomelidae > Diabrotica > Diabrotica balteata. The sequence goes on from OU898284.1 coordinate 5,404,908, forward strand.
CCACAGATCTGAGGCTTAAAAACGCAGTCATAAAAAGGTTTCAACCAGTATAAATATCTAGAAAAGCATCATATCAGCAGATGGCAGAGTTAAGATAGATGTACAAAACCGAATAAACCAAGGGAAAAAATGCATCCGAATACTGAATTCATTACTGTGGTCTAATAAAATAAAGATGCATACCAAACTTGCGTGTATACAGAGCAATTGTAAAACCAAATACCACATATGGTGCCGAATGTTGGACGATGACAGAGCATGAACGAGATAAAGTAGACGTCGTGGAAATGGATGATCTTAGAAGGTCATGTCGAGTATCGAGAATGGAAAGAATCAGGAATGAGGAAATACGAAACCGTACAGGAATTAGAGATACTCTTTCAGATAGAATACAAGGAAGGCAATTACAATGGTATGGTCACGTGATGAGAATGGAGGAGGAGCGGTGGCCAAAGAAAGCCTTAGTGTAAGTTCCGCCAGAAAGAAGGAAAAGGGGAAGACCACCAAATTCCTGGAGAAGAGAAATTACAAAAACAATGCAATCTAGAGGCTTAGAAGAGGGAGATTAAAGAAATAGAAAAAGATTGAGGCTGAAATGCGGGAAGCGGCAATCGCCGTAGGACCCCCGTTATATGATGATGACGATAACAACATTCTTCAACATTATTAAAGTTTCACGTTCTTCCCTAATTAGCATTTGCGTTGATGGCTCTATATTTCGATAACCTATTACAAATATAATTTAAATGTAGAAAAAAATAAAATATCAGAAAATTGCAAAGTTATTCTTCTCGGCGATTATTTTCCAATTACCACCGACCTCAACAAATTACAGTATATTGTCGCCAAGTTTTGCATTCCCATTAAATAGAGATTTTCCTGTCTTTAACTAAAAAATCAGCTCGACCGTTTAAAGCAGATTCTTGTTGGGGCTATTCGAACGATTCAATGTTTTCTTGCATACCTTTGTCGGATCCTTGTACGAAGCATCCGACAAATATTTCTTCGCTACTGTTTAATATGACTCTTTGATTAATTACATAACGAGGCATATTAAGTACCTGAGTGCCAACTTGGTTTAAAAGGGGGGCGAGCGGCGTAAAATTGAAGCCTATTTTGGTTATTGAAGCCAATATTTTTTTTTTTTTTTATTAGAAAAAGATGTCGCATCCACCAAAAGGTTATTAGCGACGGAACAAAATATAAATAACAAAGTTAGACACCTACAGATTGTACAAAATGTTTATGGATTTAAGATAATTCACTATATTTTCATAGGAACAGTTTTGACCTAGAGCCTGTGGTAGAGCGTTTGGGATCTTGTAGCGCTGTCTTTCTTGGTCATATTTACTACAAATTATTAAAAAGTGTTCGACTGTTAATCGGACGTTACACTGATCACATATAGGTGGATTATTCTTTGTGAAAAGGTAGGAGTGCGTTAATCTGGTATGTCCTAGACGTAAACGCGCAACCGCAATTTGTTCCCGTCTATTGCGCGACGATGGAAACCACTGAGACACATTATTTTTAATTTTATTTAGATTGGAATTAGTTCGAGACCACTCATTTCGCCACAAACACAACACTTTATTTTTAAAATAAGCTTTTAAGTCACTGGAGACACACTTGTTTATCGGCTCCGACAAATCACTTAAAATAGCCTCTCGTGCAATCCTGTCAGCTTCTTCATTTCCTGTTATTCCAACGTGTGAGGGAACCCATAAAAATTGGACGCTTCTTCCAATAGCCAATATTGTTTTTAAGAAAATCATGAATGTGTTGCTTGTGTGAGTCCATTTCAAATAGGTAAAGAAATAATAAATAAGACTTAGAATCAATTTAATTTAACTATCAGACGACCGGTTTCGCTTTCTACAATATGCAAAGCATCCTCAGGTCTCGATACAAAGTTAAACAAATGATGCCGGTACTCTATTAATAGATGGATGGTAGAACATGGTTGAAACTACTTTATATTGTTGAATGGAGAACTCAATTCTATCACTGCAGTTGTTTGACAGTAAAGGGAAGTTCTTGAGGAGATAGATTTGATCCAATGAAGAAGAGATATGTGTGAGATTGTTTGTTAAATGAAAGTGATGTAATATACTATTGTGTTATTAAAAACTATTTATACTTATTCGAGAGATATATTTTTGAAATGTGTGTTACTTATTGAGTAATTGTTTTATGAAGGTGACAATTTTATGACAATGAATAAGTTTAGATGTAAAAATTGTGTAAGTGTGCAATTATTTTCCAACTTGTAGTTATCAAATTACTTTGATAATCTATTGGCAATGAGTAAATTATTGGAAAGTCAAGTAAATAAAATATTAAAATACAAACAATTAAGGACAATTTAAACACACTAAAACAGAAAACACTTAGAAGGGACAAAACAAACACTGAATTTAAGAAGGGGGAAGGGCTTTAATGCACTACATCGCAGTCTTGGGAACAATGAGTTTTTTTTATGTTTTATCTATTAGATTTTAGTGGTAAATTTGGCAGATGTAGGTTAGCATGTGTCATGCTAACATGCAGTTGTTTACTGTCAAACAACTGCAATGATAGAATTGAGTTCTCCATTCAACAATATAAAGTAGTTTCAACCATGTTCTACCATCCATCTATTAATAGAGTACCGGCATCATTTGTTTAACTTTGTATCGAGACCTGAGGATGCTTTGCATATTGTAGAAAGCGAAACCGGTCGTCTGATAGTTAAATTAAATTGATTGTGAGTAAGTCCTATGTATTATTTCTTTACCTATTGTTTTTAAGCTATTTTCTTGAGGCATCTTAATGCAATTTACTATTTTAATTGTAATTTTATTTTAAAATAACTGTATTTGACGTTTTGATTTCCACTTTAGAAATTTTTCTCAAAATTTTGTTGTGCTTTACTTGGCGAAAAAATCTTCTAATAAATTTAGTTTGTTCTGACTCATTCATATTGACAATTCAGACATATTTTCTAGTATAGTACTTTAAAATAATATTGTCAATATTTTCGAGTTGCGTTCCTGGGACTACTTTATTGGAAGATGGTTTGTTCGATTTAATGAAATCAATTTTAAGTTGTCTTAAGTGATGTGGGTTGGTTTTCTGAAGACTGCTACATATGCTATATTTTCCTGTATGATTAGCACATGCAGAAACGGTATTTGATTGATTCTTTTTTACAGTTTTTGTCCATCAAAAATTTATTCAGTGCTTCTGCTCCATGAGGCTAAAATGTAAAATATAATTCTTATTATAGTCAATTGTAGTTAAATATCACATAAAATAATATTAAACCTAAATATCTTCTTCTTCTAAATGTGCCTATCTTTTTAACGAACTATTTTGCTTACCTCTGGGTAAGAACATGGTGTAGAAGATTGGGCAAACAAAATAATCGAAACTAGTGCGTACGGCACTCAGAGGATTGTTGGAGAGCTGGGTCGTGGATAATTTGAATAAAATTGGTCGGATTGGGGTACCTACAAAATGAAAACAAAGGGATACTTACATAAATCTCCTGGGTCTAAAACGAAATTAGATATGGCAGACAAGGTTACCTCTAGCTATTTTTATTTGGACGCTGCTTCGAAGAAAACTTCCTGCTGGAGAAAAAAAATTCTTCTTCCCTAAAATCAAAAATACATACAAGGATTAGGAGACTTTTCTAAATTAAATCACAAAATGGATCAGGCAAACAAATCAAACGTTTATTTTTGTCTCAAACTTTTGTTTGTGTATATGCGCGAGTGAATGATAGTAAGGAATACTTTAATACATGGTTCATCAAATGGCTTTAGATTTTCTAGCGTTGGCCTTTTTGGAGTTGGAAGGAATATTAATAGTAGCCAGTCTTTTGGTAAGTAACCAGTCTCGTAGATGTTATTGAATAGCTTCGTAAGAGCTGTGATATGGTGTGCGTCTAATAGCTTTAAAATTCCATTATGCAGTTCGTACGGTCCTGGTTATTTCCCATCTTTGAGCCGCTTAATGGCTCATTTTCGTACTGCATCTTCGAATAATTCTTGCATATATTGGTTTCATGTAAAGAACCTAAATATGTCACAATAAAACAAATTTAGAACCTCTTTGTCCTTCCATTATCTTCCATCCACAATCTTAACTGATATATAATATGCAAAACACTATTTAGTTTATATATACACTGAGAATATGTTTTTAATAATAATTGCAATTACGTGTACCCTTGTATTACTCCTCTATTTATTGAGGTTTTGTTAAGGCAGATATTATAGATGATTCTTAGGTCTTTATCATCTAAGTCCGATATCTTCTGGATTTTTATGAGCTTAGTATGGTTTACTCATTCAAGTTGAAATGAAAAACTTAAAATAAACAAATGCGCTTTCTCTTTAGAATTCAATTTAACTTGTCTTTCAGTGAAAGATAAAATATATCGTAAGATACCACTAGAGCAGTGATAAATGGTAGTGAAGGATTTGTAATGCCTAAAAACCTTCAACCACTGTGTCAGTGCTTCTAGGAGCAACTACACAGTTTTAAAGTACTGTATCGATCTTGCTGAAGATACAAAATACAACAGAATAAATAATATGCATTTATTGTAAGCTACTCAATTAATTGAAGTCTAAATTGTATCATAGACTTTTCATGAACAGTATTAAAACTGAATTCATATTATACTGTAGATCTCTGTCTTATCGTTTCTCCATTACTGAGGATTGTGATCTCTTCCAATATTCCCAAAACTTTTTTTTATTGGTCTCTATCTTCAGCTGCTGTGAGAGCTTTGCAGAATAAGTTTCATGTCAGCAAATCTTAAATTGGAGATTTTTTTACCAGCCACTGTTTCTTCAGCGGCCCATACATGTAAAGCCGTCCTCATGACATGTTTACCATAAATGTTGAATAAGTCAGGTGACAATACGCATCCTTGTATCACACCGCTCTCGGTCTTGATTTAGTTTGAGAACTTCTAATCTAGTCGTCCTGTTGCTAAATTGGACTGGTACAGATTTTTAGTAAGTGTCATTAGGTGCATTGGTGTTCCCATTTCTATTAAAACTGACCACAGATTAATCCAGCTTACACAATAAAATGCCTTTTGATAGTCAACGAAACATATAATCATAGGTACTTGAAATTTTATAGACTTTTCAGTGAGTTGTCTCAGGTTCAGGATTTTCCTGTGTACCTTTACCGTTTTTGGTACTCTAGATAGGTTTTACTTAGTCACAGTCTTTTGCATCCTCGATAACCTTATCGTTGAGATAGATCCAAGTGCTTTCAAGGTCACTATCTACTTGGTCTAAAGAAAGTGCCTGTACTAGGTTTTGTTGGAAGTCATTGATTTTTGATGGGTTTAAGGATGACTTTTCTTAGGGGTCTGCTTTTTTTGCGGATTTTAGATGAAGTCGAATGTTCATTTACATTTACTTGCATTTACTTGATCACTTACATTTTGATCTTATTAGGATGTAGTCTACTTTATTTCTTGTTCCTCCATTTGGGCTGCGGCATGTGTTTGTAATTGTAAGGTGTTGTTCTTCACAGAGCTCAACTAGACGGTTACTATTCTCATTTCTCTGCCCCAGTCTATTTTTTCCAGCACTCCTTCAATACTTTCATTAGATGACTAAACTGTGGCGTAAAAATTTCCTAAAATCATGATTAGTTCATTATTCGGAATACTGTAGATATCTATTTATTATTTAAAATAATACTACTAAATTATAAATTATATCTCCAGTTTCCCCTAAGATTATCATTTTAATAGCTGATGCAAGGTCAAGTATTTCAAAGATTTTTCGAGTAAAATCTTTACAACATCGTTTTTTACGACTTTCATACGATTTTGTTGCAGAATGTGAGAAAAATTACGTGTGAACGCTTTCGTTTCATGCACAAGATTAAGATAAAGTCATTTATTTGAAATGTTCTTGTCAGATGATAAAGTTTTTCTGATTCGGTTATACATCAGTAAATGTAGTAATAAGGAAGATTACGAGAAAAACAAAGAGAGTAAAATGCATGCGTGTGAAGGTTATAGTTTGTCTTAACTCAAATAAATCGTCTTGAGTACTTTTATTACGGCAGATGATCAGTCAAACAATTTTGTTTTTCACATTTTTGTTTGAAAGTTTTATAGTAAAATCATATGCTGCTACAAAATTAAGGTATGAAAATATCTTTTTTTCTGCAGCCGTCCCGAAAATAAAACTTCGGTATGATTTATTAAATCGAAAGTACCATTTTGCGGGTAGCGGTTAGCACTCCCCTACGATCCCGGTAAAGGACAGGCTGCTACAGGGAGTTACGTCCCTGCCGTACGCTAATTTCTTTCTCCTATGTCGAAGCCTTTAGGAGAGTCCAGGTCCCCAACCTATCTTCCTACCCATTTTCCAATCATTACCACATCCTGATCTATCCCGCTACCAACCCGCACTGGCCAGCGTGGTAGTGAAATGGCTAGTTTTCCCCGTAAATGACATGACACAAACTAGAAAAAGGCACTTCATCCCCGGCGGCCCAACGGTCCCTGGTGACGGTAGCCATTAGTAGCCATCTGCAAGTTGTAAAAACGCTGATAGAAAAGTGTACAGAGTATAACAAGCCTATCTTCCTTATATTCGTAGATTATGAAAAGGCGTTCGATACTATAGATCATCATAAAATGCTTCGAGCATTGGCTGACTGCCGCATTGACTACCGAAATATTGCCTTGATTAAAAGTATTTACGAAACTGGTACAGTTTGTGTTCGCCTTCATAAAGATACCAAGTAGTTTCGAATAGAACGTGGAATTAGACAGGGTGATACTATCTCCCCTAAATTGTTTACAGCTGTTCTTGAATATATGTTCAAGCGAATGAAACGAGAGGATAATATGGGAATTAATATAAATGGTGAAGATCTGAACCACCTAAGATTTGCCGATGACATCGTTTAAATATCTGATAGAGTTGATAAAACTCCAAAAATGTTGCACACACTCTATAAAGTGTCAAAAACAATTGGTCTTAAAATTAACACCTCAAAAACAAAATTTATGACCAACCTTGTAGTCAGCGGTAAATTTCTGGGTGAGAGCCCTAGCATCGACCAAGTAATAGCTTACAAATATCTAGGGCATGAGATTCACCTAGGCCGAGATAATCAGACAACTGAAATACAAAGAAGGATAGGTCTCACGTGGGCTGCTTTTGGTAGATTGAAGAACATTTTCAAGTATAGTATCCCAGTTTGTTTAAAAAGAAAGGATTTTAACCAGTGCGTTTTACCGGTTCTTACATATGGTGAAGAAACACTGTCTCTGACAAAAAGAACAATAGATAAAATAAGAGTTACGCAACGCGCTATGGAAAGATCAATATTAGGTATTACCATTATAGATAAAGTACCAAACCTAGAAATAAGAAGAAGAACAGGAGTCACAGATGCAGTTGAAAAAATAGCCAGGGCTAAATGGGCTTGGGCCGGACATGTTGCCGGATTAACGGATGACAGATGGACCAAAAATATTCTGGAATGGCGACCAAGGCAAGATGCATATCGAAGCAGAGAACGACCACCGACTAGATTGACGGATGATATCAAGCGCATCACCACAAACTGGATGCAAGAAGCTCAAGACAGAAATAGGTCGAAAATTTTACGGGAGGCTTACGTTTAGCAGTGGACAAACATAGCCTTACAAACCTATGCCTTACAAGCTTCAGATATCTGCGAAACATTTTGCCGTGAAATCGATGATTTTTGCATAACCAGACTGGGCTAATATTCTAAACTATCCAAGTGAATACATTTAAATACTATAGTTTTTTAAGGATACTATTCTAATAATACTAAAGGAAAGTTTGAACTATGAATCACCAATCACTATATAGTAATTCTTGTACTAGAATGTAAGTAGTATTTTGTTTATTTCTAATGTATCACAATTCAACAGACTTTTTATCTTAACAAGTTGTGGGTTGTTACTCTGTCTGCAAACGCAATTTATGCATATTAATTAACACAGACATGTAATATTGGCATCATTACTAAAACTTTTTTTTATCTATAACTTTATTATCTATATCCTTATAAGACAGCACCCTAATATGGGCTTTTTATAATTTCAGCATTTAATTTACTTTGTACCACCGACCTGATGATGCTTTGCAACTTTTAGAAAGCGAAACCGGTCGTTTCAGGTAGTAAAATTAAATTGATTGTGAGTGTCTAATTATTTCTTTTTTACCTTTTTAAAATGGACTCACATAAGCAACACATTCATGATTTGATACTAATCTTTTTAATAAAATTTAATATCTATTGTGCAATTTCTTAGAACAAATCAATTATACAGTGCCAATGGCTTCAGTTGTCGAGACAATAAAAACTAAATAAATAAATAATGCCTTTTTGCATGCCTCTTTTGCTTAATTTTTCTTTACTTGTAATTATTCAAAACGTAACCAACATACAAATCTATTGACTATCAGTTTTAGGCGGTGACATATTTTGATTTTGCCGAAACTTGTTTCGCAAGTTATGAACTCCTGTACCCTTCATAGTCATGACCACAGTATAGTGCTTTAAAAGAAATAAAAGTTAAAGTTTACAAAAAGTTAAAGTTACAAAATCAACAAAATCAGTCGGTCAGATAGCTCAGCGGGCTGTGCGGCTGCCTCTCATTCGCTTCACTGTCGAATGGTTTAGTGGATGTGGGATCGAGCCCAAGCTCGGTGTACAGAAAACAAAAAGTCTAACGCAGCAGTTTAAAATTCTAGATGAATCTGCGGCTTAGACTAGGATATGCTGGGATCTGATCGGCCTATGGTGGAGCAGTACGGCAAGAGATAAGGGCTTGCGGCTCGGTGATACTCCTCCATAGATCCCTACTGGACAGGCGTAACGTCTAAAAACCGGATATATATATATAAAACAAAATCCTTTAAAAAAAAAATTGAACACCAAAAGAAAAGGAGTTATAAAAATAATATCCATAGCTTGGAATTGTTTGGAAAATGGAAAATGGAAATGCGGTGCTGTGGTTTTGTTAAGTAATTCGGTACTTGAATTCAATTTAATTATTATTGCTTGTATTATTATTGTTTACTTAAAATATAAGCATAAAATGCTTGTCCCCATTTATTACGTCAAATACGTCAAAAGTTCTCTTTTATTTACAATTTTGTTTTTTTATATATATAACTGATTATCTTCTATTTATGCTAATGTTATTACTAAAACCAGTCTTACAGATAACTGTATTCAATATAAATGGACGCTAATCCTAAGGTAACATCTCATAAATATAAAAACGTTGAGATTGATGCAGGTTGACGAGACAAACTTAACTTTAAAGGAAAAATGAGATATCAGAACTGGGACGGTAGTAATATCTCAGCCTACGCGGTAATGCATTTGATTGGGAAAACCTGCATTCAGCTTTGATGAATATACACTTGAGTGCAAAACAATCGACTCCAAAGCGATATTTGAGATTACACCTTCTGTTTTACTGTAAGAAGTATGAAAATAACAAGATCTAATGTGCAAACAGTAACTTTATTATTGAACTTACAAAAACTGCTATTTCAATATTTGGAAGATGCATTATAAAAACAATATGCAATGCGAACAGAGTTTCTCAAATATTCATCATTGGAATTATCCCAAGAAAGACGTAATGAACAGAGAAATCATCAATTACAAAATTAATTTTTTTGTTTTTTCAGTATCTGATATTACCATCCCTATTCATAGTTACACTTTCTAATCGATTTCGCATGGATCGGATAACTTTTTTAATAAATTCTTGAGGTATTGCTTCTCATTCATCATTAAGCGCAGCTCTCCATTTCATTACGCTCCTTGGTGCATGATTTCAGCTCCGAACCTTTTATTTACGCTCAACCCAAACATGCTCTATTGGATTTATGTCCGGACTCAACGCAGGCCAATTTAATGTAGGTATACTGACCTTAGTCAGATAGGTGGTGGTGACTCGTGCGGTATGACATCGTGCATTATCATGCAATAAAATAAAGGCATTACCAATAAATCCCGCATATGGAACCACATGCCCTCCAAAATATCTCAGATGTAACGATCCGCCGTTAAAGCTCCTCCACGTCCTCCATCATGTTGTTTTGGTTGTGGACAAAGTGAAGAACAGGTCAGTGCCACCACATCCCAAAAGGGATTAGGACTGAGGAGAAGATTTGTTTGGTGATAAGGATAAAGCTAGGTCTTAAATTTTGTTTTTAAGGAGATCGACTAAATACTATAAGGTAATAAAGTAATTGATATATTGAACGTATTGAATCCGATTAGGGAAGGTATTGCATATGTCATTTATAGTAAGAATAAAAAGTGTTGGGCTAATAATAAAACCTTGATGTACTCCATGCTGCGGTGATTTCTTGATCAATCACCGCTCAATCCATGAGTGGTGATTGATCGTTGAGTGCTGTTGTAATGTGGTTTTGTAGAAAGGCAAGGTTGTCCCGATTGGATCGATTACGACGAAAGCTAGATTGAAAATTTGAAATGTAATTGGACTTTTCCAAAAACCATAAGCTTTTTATTCTATAATTATTTTTTTAACAAGTTTACAAGTAGTGTAAGAAAAATAGGACAATATAACTTTGATAATGAGATGGGTAAATCCTTTTTCCTTATTGGAATAACAGTAGAATCACACCATCTCATTGAGAGTTGCTGAAAATTTCATACAAGATTAAAAAAATCCAGTAGTTTGCAAAGGGAGACATAGGAAAGCTTTTTAAAGAAAATGCATGGGATGTTAATAGGGCCTTCTGCATTATTTCTACAGGAGGATAAGGCTCATTTTAGTTTAAAGAGGGTAAAAGTTTCGTGACGTGTTTATTGCCAAAAAAGGCAATAGAATTATTTATGAGAGAATTGACAAGAAAGGAGTTGGACGCAAAATAGAAGGTCTGGAGAAAATGGGAGTGCGACAATAACAATTACTAGCACAGGACCGACAAACATGGAAGGGAATAGTAAACGCGGCAAAGACTCACGAAGAGTTGTAGCGCGATTGATGATGATGGTGATGAGTTGGACGCAAAGTAGGAATTTTCAACAATTTTATCTCTTTCAAATGTACGGCTGATTAGATTAATCAATTCTTCTTCTTTTAGTTCATAGACTACATATAGTAAGTTTTGATGGACACCATGCAGTAATTGCTACAGCTTCATGTTGTTAAGAAGAGAAGAGAGGAGTATATATCGCTTGAAGCAGATATCGTAGCACTACTGTCGTGGTTCAGTTTACGTTTAATTTTGTTCTGAAGATGAGCTAAACACATTTTTCTTAGCAACAAAATTCATTGGAAGCGTTATAGCGCTTTTTTAAATCTTGTAAAAGAGAAAAAATATCTGAAGTGAATTTCTACGCTCTCACTAAAGCGTTATAGTTACCCAAAGTGTTCTTAAGAAAAGCAATTTGTTGCGTTGGGGTGGAGAATGGGGTGTCAGTTTCAGCATAAAAATTTTGAACGGTAAAGCGAGTTATGTTGCTTATTATTTGATTTCGTTTTGATCATTGAGTTTTTCACGTAGTAGATGTGTTTTGGGTGGTGTAAAGAGGTAGATTGAGATTTATTATTGTAAATTACCACAACAAAAATTATTCTTTTATACAGCGTCATAAGAAAAATAATGATATATGTTAAATTAAAATTTTAATTAAAAGTGAACTGTTTTAAAATGTTATCAATATGAAACATTTTATTCGTTATTAATTTTATATAAGTTGATATATAGCGGCATATAATTATAATAATAACCATATGTTATTTAACTTAAGTACACCTAATTATATAGCGTTTATGTAGATTTTTCCATTTTTCATTACTTATGACAATATTAGTGACAAAAAAATAGAAAGTCAATTGGTACCTTCGTTTAATTAAATCAATCATGAACAGGATATTTGCATAATAATATTAAATTGCGACAGAAACACTGTTACTGTTTTTACACAGTTTATTAAATTCACCTGTTTTTAAATTATTTCAAGTTTATTCTAGATCGAAAATTACGATAACAAAATGTATGACAGAGCTAAAAAACCGTTTATCAATAATCTGTGTTAATGTCTATAAGAAAAATATATATGATAATTTTTAACGATTTGTATGATACAATAACGATCTTTATGAGACAATAAAGAAGAGATCTATATCACAGCGGATATGCCCGTCAAAAATCCCTCCTTTGAAGAAACCCAAAAGTCCTTAAATAAGCTGAAATATCACAAAGCGCCGGGTACGGACGAGATACCAGCAGAAATTCTGCTGGTATCTTAAATCCACCAGCTAATAACGCACATATGGTTAGAAGAAAGGATACCAGCACAATGGAAGGAAAATATAATAGTGCCCATCCACAAAAAAGGAGACAAAACAAAATGCGCGAATTATAGAGGAATCTAACTCCTAAATACGACATATAAAACCCTCTCAAACATTATTCTAAGTAGACTAATCTCTTATGCTGAAAATGTACTAGGCGAATATCAAGCCGGGTTTAGGGCAAACAGATCAACAATAGATCAACTATTTACGCTGAGACAACTTCTAGAAAAGGGATGGGAGTATAAGAGATCCACATACAATCTTTTCATAGACTTTCGATAGGCATATGATAGCGTAGAAAGAAGCCAAGTATAGAATGCCATGGCGGAGTTCTCAATACCAAAGAAACTCATTCAGATAACCAAGGTCTGTATGGAGGTGTAATATCTAAAGTACTTGTAAATAATAAAATGTCTGGCAGCTTAAAAATCAACAGGTTGATATGTTATCTCCACTACTTTTTAACCTTGTATTGGAGAAAGCCATGAGGTCGGCCAAAATAAATACAGAGTTGCTATCGGTTCGAGCTGAAAAGAAGAATAAACCTCGCTTGGGCTGCATTTGGAAGGATGAAGAATATTTTTAGGTCTAACATTCCAATGTGTCTGAAAAGAAAAGTAGTTAATCAGTGTATTTTGCCAATAATGACCTACGGCGCAGAAACCCTACCGCTGACAAGTTCAAGAGTGAGTAAACGACAAGTTGCGGAAAGAGCAATGGAGAGAATTATGTTAGGGATTTCTCTACGTGATAGAATACCTAATGCTACTATACGCAAAAGATCAGGAGTAGCAGACGTTATTGAAAGGATAATAACACTAAAGCGGAACTGGACAGGTCATGTAGAAAGATCAGTTGATGACCGGTGTACAAAAAGAATTTTGGAATGGAGACCCCGAATACAAGCTAACAGAAATAGAGGTCGACCCCCAACGAGATGGACAGATGACATAAAAAGAGTGACTACAAATTGGATTAAGATGGCGCAAAATCGGAATAAGTGGAAAAGCATGCGAGATGTCTATGTTCAGCAGTGGACGTTAGAGGCTAGTTGATGATGATGATGATGACATTGATACAGAATAAAACATTGATCTGCTGTTGCAGTTAAAATCTACTCAAACGTAATATACAAGGTGGTCCAGAATTATGTACATTAATTTCTAGAGCTCATAGTACGTCCAAAAATAAGGGTACTTCTTTATGTACTCTTTTTTATAAAACTGAATAATAAGGGAGATACAATCCTTTAAATGGGTGAATTGAAATTCTTATTTTTTCAAATATCTTCCAAACGGTTTTGAATACGGAGTTCATATTTTGGGAGTGATTATAAGACATTAGGATTATTAATTTCATGTTACCACCTACCACATCCTATATTAATACAGGGTAGTTCTGGAGGGTAAGTGGGGGTTATTGCGTCACAAAAATATTTTAAAAATTGTTTCCTTAGACTTTTCTACGCAAAAAAGTTGCTCTTGTAATATTTCGATAGATACCACCATTTTCGATTTATTTAAACTCGAAGGTATACATGTATTTTATTGTAATCGTTACATTTCTTAATATTCATCACGTATGCTTTGGAATTGACACTTATGTATGCAATAATATTACAAATTAATGGAAAACTTAATTAATACTTAATATTTAATTAATGGCGAAAATAATATTTCACAACAACTGTTCAAAATGTCCTACATTTTCTTCTTCTTAGAGTGCCGTCTCCCTACGGAGGTTGGCAATCATAATGGCTATTTTTATTTTAGAACCTACATTTTGTTGAATGCATAATCTAATTCTTTGATTTAGCGAACGCATTAATCCATTTAATGTTACTGGATCGTTTTGTAAATCGGTAAATACCTGTTCAAGTCCATTGGATTAAGATCACAACTACGAGCAGGCCAATGAATCGGTGCATCCGCACCCCGGCCTATCCACCTATCAAGGAAATGTTCATGTAACCATCTTCTACAAATTCTTGTGTAATGTGGTATAGCACCATCATGCACAAAAAACATGTTTCTTCGTATTCGTAATGGAATATCTTCCAAAATATCATGTAAAATATTGTCTAGAAAATTGCAATACATGTTACCATTTAAATTTCCGGGAAATATGTGGTATCCTATGAAACTATTTCCTAAAGTAGCTGCCCAAACGTTTATCTTGAACGTGTGTTGGAAGTGAGTTTCCATTGTAGTCCTTGGATTTTCTTCAGCCCAGAATTGCATATTTCTAGAATTGAACATACCTTGTCTTGTAAATGTGGCCTCGTCTGTAAACAGAATGTTGCTTAAAAAATTTGGTGCAGTTTGAACTTTATTTTGCAATACTTCACAAAAATCAACTCTAAGTGGCATATCGTCAGGTAACAATTCCTGCACCTGTTGATAGTGGTAAGGATGTAATTGCTCTTCATGCAGAACTCTTAAAACACTTTGATGGGAAATATTCGTTCCTAATCCTAACCTGCGTGTACTTATTGTGGGGTCATTTATTACAGAATCCAATATTTGCTGTTCAACGCGAACATTTTTCTTGCTTCTCTACGACGACCAGCATCTGTATTCCTTCTTTGAAGACAACCGGTTTCTCTCAGTCGTCTTTCAGTACTTACAAAAGTCCTGGCATTGGGAATATTTCTGTTCGGATACTTTTCTCTGCAGCGTCTTATATCGGCAGCAGCATTTCCCGAACATTCCCCTAATACTGAAAGTATGTCTGTCGTCTCAGAATTTGAATAGTGTGCCATATTGCGGGCAAACAAATTTAAAAATATAGCAAAAGAGACGTGTTAAACAAATTTCACTGTCGAATACAATAAAAGTGTAGATAAAATTATTTAATTGTTTTAAACGTCACTGACAAGTCATAGACTACTTGAGATTAAAGTGTTGTTGCTAACACAAGTTTCAATTCCAAAGCATACTTGATGAATGTTAAGAAATGTAACGATTACAATAAAAAACATGTATACCTTCGAGTTTAAATAAATCGAAAACGGTGATATCTATCGAAATATTACAAGAGCACCTTTTTTGCGTAGAAAAGTCTAAGGAAATAATTTTTAAAATATTTTTTTAAATATGTAAAAATTAAAAAACATGTGACGCAATAACCCCACTTACCCACCAAAACTACCCTGTATTAATATAGGATGTGGTAGGTGGTGACATGAAATTAATTATCCTAATGTCTTATAATCACTCCCAAAATATGAACTCCGTATTCAAAACCGTTTGGAAGATATTTGAAAAAATAAGAATTTCAATTCACCCCTTTAAAGGGTTGTATCTCCCTTATTATTCAGTTTTATAAAAAAAGTGTACATAAAGAAGTACCCTTATTTTTGGACGTACTATGAGCTCTAGAAATTATTGTACATAATTCTGGACCACCTTGTATAAAGAAATATACTATGTAACCCAAATTTTCAGTTATTAGTTCTCAATAAACAAATCGGTTTAACCAATATTTATTATGTTTTTTATAAAACTTATGTATTCCTTGAGGAACTATGATAAATAAAATGTTACAAACTTCTTGTTGCAAAAACATAAACTATTAGAAGCCAGTAAACGCCGTTATTCCCAACGTTTCCATTTACCATACATAACCCATTTCTCTCCTGTCCATTCTCAATACGGTGACAGCGACTGTATAGCCTCAGTTTCTTTACAACCACAGGGTTTTTCTCTTTTATGGTTCTGATAGTTTTATCCCATTGACCATTGACAGAGTATGTGGTATTCAATGGGTGCTTAGTGTGACCAACCGAGACTGAATCTTATTTATTACATATTTTTCTCTTTTTAATCGTTGCGACATATTTGGAATATACTTGAGATGCTTGATATAATTTATCGACGATGTGTTGAACCTGGGGGCATTTTAACGACGTAACGACATTGTAATGGTACTAAGAGGATTATCGTATTGCAAAGAAATGCGCTGTACATACATATATTGCCATTTATAAGCAAAAATATTAATAAAAGCCGAACATTTAATCATATAACAATGGCATTTTTCAATTTATATGAGATCGAAAGTCAGTTTTAAATTATTTTTTTTTAATTAGATGACACGACTATAGTGTATTTTTATGTATGAGAGAGTAATAAAACAATAAATTATGTATGCAAATCCCTAAACTGTTGATACGGGTGACTCAATGAAAAACAGATATTTGTCAACAAGTTTACAGAAGTATATAGGAAAACAATTTTAAATTGAGTATGACCACCAGGTATAAAGGTTGGAGCAGAATGGAATACAATACTTGTGAGGCTTACTAATCCCTAAATAAGGTTGCCAGTGTCGGAGTGATGGAGGTTAACAGGTACTAATGAATTTGCAAGAAATGTAAGATGTTTATTTTATTGGTTATATATAACCAATAAAAGTTTAATAAGTACCTACCTATTTGCAAAATAAAGTTTAATTCTTTAGATAAAATAAAACGTTTTATTTTATCTGAAATGAGTGCATTCCACGAAGTAAGGGTTTCAACAATCAAACATTTAATTCTTTAATTCCAGGAATCTACGACAGTAATTGACTAGATAATTACCTTCTAAGCTTATTCCACAGAAAAAGTGATAGTGGGTTTTTCCATTTTGTAGGAAGGTAAAAGTGGCGTATTCAAAATTCTTAACAGTTCACTAAAAGTAGGTACTTCAGTTGCAAGGTGCAGTTTATTGTGTATACTAGTGTTATGGAAAATTTGGAAGTGCCGTGTAAACGCCAAAAAATTGGTCCTTTAACAGTTAATGAAAAAACATTAATATTTAATTGTTTTAAATCATTTACAGACAAACGTTTATGTGAAAGTGTTGATGAGACCGTTGAGTTAGTTAGCAGTACACTTGGTGTTGGGAAATCTACGATTTACAGAGTTATTAAAGAAGAGAAATGTGGTAGTTTTCAAATGCCACGTAATGCTCCAGGGAAACCAAAATTTCAAATAGAGTATCATTTTAAAGAAGGACTTCGACGGAAAGTAAATGAATTCTTCTTTAGACAAGAATTTCCAACATTGGATAAAGTTCTTGTCTCAGTTCGAGATGATAAGGATTACCCAGAAATGAGTCGAAGTACGTTATGGAAACTTTTAAAAGAAATAGGCTTCCGCTGGAAAAAGAATCCCAGAAAGTCTATTTTATTAGAAAGAAGCGATATTGTCATATGGAGAAGACATTTTCTAAGAACCATAAAGGAAATGAGAAACCAAAAAGAAAAATATTTTATCTTGATGAAACATGGATCAACGAGGGTCATACACCAAATAAATTTTGGCAGGATGAAACTGTTACAAGTCAAAAGCACGCTTTTGTAAATGACTTATCTACTGGTTTAAACCCACCATCAGGAAAGGGACGCAGGCTGATAATAGTACACATTGGCAGTTCAGACGGTTTTGTTGAAGGTGGTTTTTTAACTTTTGAATCAACTCGTACCGGTGACTACCATGAAGACATGAACGCTGATGTCTTTCAAGAATGGTTCGAACAAATGATAGATCTTCTTCCTAAGAACTGTGTAATAGTAATAGATAATGCAAGTTATCACTCCAGACTTATAGAAGGACTGTCCGCAACCAAGTGATTAAAAAAAGACTTGCAGAATTGGCTGAGTTCAAAAAATATTACGTACTATCCCGGATCTATAAGAAAGGAACTTTATTCGTTGTGTGCCCTTCATAAAGAAAAATTTAAAAAATACGAAATTGATGAAATTGCCAAAAATCGTGGAATGATATTACTTAGATCCCCACCATATCATTGTGAATTAAACCCGATTGAACTGGTATGGGCACAGATAAAGAGTGAAGTTTCAAGAGAAAATACCACTTTTAAAATTCATGATGTTAAACAGTTGTTTTTGGAGGTCGTAAATAATGTAAAACCTGAAAACTGGGAAAAGGCAGTAAATCACACTATTAAAGAAGAGGAAAAAATGTGGAAGCTGGACAATATTACTGATAAAATGATCGAGCCAGTTATTATAAATCTTGGTTCTGAAAGTTCATCTTCTGAATCTGATTTGGATTTGTAACAAGTAGCTGTAAGTTTTATATTAATATTTTTATTCATCTATTTAACATACCTTAGACGGTTTTAAAAACTCTTTTTCTCTTTTGTAATTTTTAAAAATTAAAAAAAATGTGAATTTTTTAAAACCCTTTTTAATGTAGGCCAGTCAGTTCTAATATAGTGTGTGATATTGTGATATTGTGATAAGTGATAGGTCACTTTTGTTTACATACACATAACACTTTATAACACTGAAATAATTCATTTATTTTTTACAATTATTCAAAGTAATTTTTCAATTAATCTTGAGCACGCCCATGGAGTGGTCGGAGGTACCAGTTAAAATTATCCTAATTACTCTCTCGTTCATAAAAATAAACTATAATAGTTTCTGCCCACCAGGGACGATTTTTAAAAAATAATTATTTCCTTTACAAATGCGAGAACTTTATTATAATATTAAAATCGGACTTCACTGTACAAAGATTCAAATCAGATTGAATTATAATTTATAAAATAAAATACATTACACATTGGAAAATAAAA
This sequence comes from Diabrotica balteata, assembly GCA_918026665.1. Taxonomy (NCBI): domain Eukaryota; kingdom Metazoa; phylum Arthropoda; class Insecta; order Coleoptera; family Chrysomelidae; genus Diabrotica; species Diabrotica balteata. The sequence goes on from OU898284.1 coordinate 5,423,865, forward strand.
CAATAATTCACAAGTTGCACTTTTACATTCAGATCGATCATAGTTCAGGTGCTGACGCATCGGATTTAGGGTATTGGCTTATGGGTCAACGACTATAACTTCTCCACCCTTAGTTTCTGGAATTTTTAATGGAATTGAAAAATGACCTAGATTGGACTTCTGGTAGGTTTTCTTCAGGATCATCTTGGATGTGAGCACTCTCCATGGGACTATCATCTTTTCTTTGTGAATTCGTTCTTCTTATACATTTAATACCAAAATATGCAAAAATTATTATAATCAGTAATATTATTGATATGTTCCAAAAATTAAAAGGACTAGTAGCTTTTGAGTTTTTAAGTCTCAATGATTTAATTTCTTCTTGTTTCTTCTTAACTAAATGAATCTGGTCCAGTTGGACATCTTCGATATGGACTTTGGGAATCTCTTCTTGATGAGGATAAGGAATAACTATATGCGGAAGTAATAATGGTTGACCTTCAGAAATAAGGCGATTGTTGCTAAATGTTTGATCTTCTGTTCTAAACTGGCATTGGAAAGGAACTGTGATGAGATAATTTCCAGAAATTAATGGAAGGTCTGTGTTGGTACAGTTCATTTGGATTTTGGTTTTTGTTACCAAAACAGCGATGTAGTGAAACTCATCTATTTGTTGGATCATATTTTTTGAAATGTGAACTTCTATTCTTTGGCATCTCGTAGCATTAGATTTCAGTTTAAGGAGTTGAAATTGACAGTCTTCTTCATTTTTACTTTTCAGGTGATTCTCGGGACAGATGAATTTGGGCTTCAGATTTGAGCACGGTACAGATGTGAATTGGTAAAAATTTTCATTTATTATCAGATAGGTATTAGGGGATACTATGGTAGTTCGATTTACAGTAGGAATCGAGTATAAATGATAGGAGGAGTATTCGTCGGGATACGCTATTGGAACATGGACAATGAAAACAATTGTCAAGTTAGAGTAGTACGCTTTCGTTTCTAAGATATTATAATGTTTATTTATGTCCGATGTGATATTCGGATAAATTAGTTCGTTTCTTGAATGATATTTTATAATTTGAGTTAATTTTGACTTCAGTTCATTAATCTTTACTATACTACTATTTAAAATACCTAGTCTTGCAAATGTTATAGAGTTTTCTATTTCTGTTATCAACTGTACTATAATATTTATACTTATACTTAATTGATCTAATATATTTTTAGTTATAAGGAAATCTTCGAAATTAAAAATAAATTTATTAAGGTTTGAACGAATAGATTCTAAACCAGAGAAAATTACTTCTTGATTACTTTTTATTAGAGAAATAATAATATTGAAATTAACTACATTCTCTGTTGATAATGAAATTTGTTTAATAAGTTTAGTTACAATTTTATTTTGGTTACTTTTTAGTTCTTCTAGTGCGCTATCATAATGTTTTGCGTCTTCTGTATCTAAGTTTCCTGTAATACATTTAATAATTAAGCCTAGTCCGTCTATAAGACCTCTGTTTGCTCTGTGGTTAGGTAAGAGTTTTTGTTTTAGATTAACTAGATCTTGATTTAGGCAATTTTCGTGTCGTTGATCAGCAAAATTTAAAATTAATGTAGTTTTTGTACCATCCCAATCAGTATTACCGCTAATCGCAATTATCACTTCAGCTCTTCCTTCTAATTTATTTAATATACCATTTAATAATAAACAATTTTGAAAACTATTAGGATTAGTTGTATCAAAATAATGCTGTAAGATTGATTCTATAAAGCATTGATAAAGCTATAAAGTTTATTGATATTGCCATCACAACGAGGAATAATGGCTAAATTTGCAATATCTAACTTAGGTACAATAATAGTAGCATTTGAAGTACTTGGTGAAGTCATTTTTTATTTATTTATTAATTTTCTTTCTTAATTATATTCTTATCGGTCAAAAATAATAAGTAACTAATACGTACCCTTGACTATTATTTTCGCAAAAGGATTTAATAGGCAAAAAGGAGTCTGAACATGAATAAGAATTATTAGCTTACCACATTTATGTACTTCTGCTTGATGTCCCTGGAAATTCTGGATATCCGGATGAAGCCCAAAATCACTGACAGTTGAAAAAGTTTTTGAAAAACGGAAACCGGTTCATTTTTTGGTCAAAGAGTTTAAACTCACAAATAGCCGCAATGGAATTTTACGAAAAATCCACTAAGATTGCGCCACTAATAGTTTCTGCCCTTCAGGGACGATTTTCAAAAAATAATTATTTACTTTTATAAAGAGTGTCCAGTTTTAAATATCTTGGTTGCCAAAATAATAAAATTGATAAAATGTAGAATCAAGATAGCCCACACGACATTTTTAAAAATGAAGTCATTCTTCTGTAATGATAACTTGCAACTTCAACTTCGAAAGCGCATGGTTAAATGCTACATTTGGTCAGTCCTCTTATACGGTGTCGAAGCACGGACATTAAAAATATCCACCAATAATTATCTGGAGGCCTTTGAAATGTGGCTGCACAGACGTATACTAAAAATTCCATGGACGGCTATGCTGACAAATGTAGCAGTCCTTGAGAGTGCAAATGCTGCTCGCGAGCTGCTTGATAACATCAAATGTAGAAAGATGGCCTATTTTGGACACGGTGCAAGGGGAGACCGATATAATATTCTTCAACTTATTATGATGGGTAAAATCGAAGGACGCAGAGGAATTGGTAGAAAGCAGGCCTCTTGGTTGAAGAATATCAGGGAGTGGACAGGAATAAAGAAAGCTGATAGCAACTATTTAGAATAGCTCGAGACAGAGACAGTTTCGCCATGTTAATCGCCAACGTCAAGGGGACTTAATAGGGCACGTTCAGAAGAAGAAGAAGAGAATTACAAAAAACAACAAAAAGAAATATAGAGGTTAGACAGGAAGTTAGTAGCTCATAAGCAACATATCGAGATCAAACAGCTTAAATGTTATAGACATGAATGGGGACCCCCAAACTGGAGAGTACTAGACATTTTAGAGAAGAACAATGGAGTAATTGAAATTAGTGGAAGATGGGCATCGAACAACTTTGTCGAAAGCTTTGAAATCAATATTTTAAAATAACTGAATTGTATCGAGAACTAAAAGTTCTCGATACAATTCAGTCTATATGATAATTTAAATCTCCTTAAAGTTCTTAAACATATTATTATAAACCATAAAATCCTAACCACTGCTACTTAGAATAAAGTAACAATTTATATAAATATATTTTTTTAAACTTTTCATACATACAGAGCTTTTCTCATCCTATTAAAACAAAGAACTGTAAATGTCAAGGTTTTAAATAAATGTTGCAACATTCAGTAGCAAGATAATGTAATCCCTGTCAGGCCTTTAATTATTCTTTTCTTAATCTTGATACATAACAGAGAAAAAGACAATTATTGTTGCTTTATAATATTTTAAAGATGAGACGTATAGATCAAGTTATTATCCCCGTGTATAGTTGTTGTTCTTGTAATAATTTGCTTTTTTATTATAAGGTAGGAAATACAATTATTAGTGGATTCGTGAATTTTGTCTAATTTTGTCAAGTTCTGCAACATTGTCATCATTAGACTTCGGCAAATATGCAAATAAAAATGTAGAAAATATGCGCATAAATATGCACGTGTTTACCCGAAAATATGCAAATATTTTACAAAATATGCATACAAATAAAGAAAAAAATCGTAAAATAGTAACAATTTTATTTAAAAAAAAAGTGTACATAACTAAATATTTCCTACTATTCATTAAGATTTTAATTTATTTTAATTAACTACATCATTTTTAAGTATGAATAAACTTATTTAAAATTATGGTAACAATAAATGACCAAGTGGTGTTCAAAATTTTCTAACAAAAACTTGTGGCTTCTGTCTGAGTACATATATTTATATATGGAAAAACTTCGTTCAATATCAACTGATGTAACGGGAGCATTTTTCAAACTAACCAAAACATTTGGTTCTAAATTAATTGTTTCCGAAATATTTCCAGCTAGAACACTGACTACTTCAGAAAGAATATGGTAACCTTTATTTTTTTCCATAGTAGCTTCAAATTTTTTTAAAATATCTTTTCCAATATTACCTCTAACGTTCCGACAACATGACGCAAATTCTTTTATTAATACTGTACTTTCGAACAATGACAGATTTGGTGATTCTGAGTAATTGTTTTTTGAACAAAACTAAAATTTGATTTTATAAATGAAAGTTCTTGTTGAAGCAAGTTACTCTGAAAAGTTTGTTTAGAATCCAAAAGAGATTGGGAACTTTCATCTGTTAACGTATCAATTATGTTCTTTATTTTAACAAAATGATCTGCATAAAAATTAGCTGCTTCTAACCATGTTCCCCATCGCGTTAAAATAGGTTGTGGTGGAAGAGGAATGTTAGGTAGCATTTCTTTATAAAGTTGAATTCTTATAGGAGATTTAAGAAATACTTTTTTGACACTGGATATCATGGTATTTACAAGAGGAAACTTTTTTCGTATTTCCTCTGCAACTCTGTTTAATCCATGCGCTACACAAGTAACATGTATTAAATCTGGGAAAAATATTTTTAAATTTTGTCCTGCTTTCACCATATAAGGAGCAGCATCCGATAAAATAAGCAGTAATTTATTAGAAGGAATAGTTGTCGGAAGAAAAAAAGTTGCTAATGTTTCTTGTATAAAACGCGAAATTGTTAAAGCATTTGTTTTCTCAAGTTGCTGGCATGAAATAAGATGAGATTTTGGTAAGGTATCTTCTTTAAGAACACCAATCAATAAATGAGCAATATACTTTCCTGAGGAATCAGTGGTTTCGTCAACAGATATGTAAAAATAATTATCTGCAATTTCTTCCTGTTCCTTTCTGTTTAATATTAATTAACACCGACGAGTATAGCCCGTTCACATTATTTCTTCTTAGAGACCGATCACTTGGAACATTAAGTTTGCAATATTTTTTTAGAAACTAACTAAAATTTACATTTGCTAATTTTGAAAGCGGTATGTTTGCAGACACTAATGCACGACACAAGTCTTCATTAAAAGTTTCTTGCTCATCTAATTTTTTTTTGAAGTAGATTGGAAACATTTAGCCATTGAAGTTTGATGTTTTCCTCCTATTTTTCCTTTTTTTGCAATGTGTAAAGCAGTTCTCACATGTTGGTCTATCTGAAATTTCTTCTCACATGCTATCTATAAATAAAAATAAAAACCTTTATTTTAACCCAACCTTTAAAATATAAAAATATACAAGGTGTTTTTGGTTAATCAAATAACTGGTTTAAAAAAAAACACTCGCTAAGTGTTTTAAATGCAGTATTAATCCACAAATTAGTTTTTGTTACTAACCATTAGTACATCATATAACTTATTTTAAAATTCAACAAAAGTTTTTTTTTGTTAATTCAATTACAATAAAAATAATTGTGTTTTAGAATAGCTGAAAAATTTTTCTAAATACACACCATTGTACTGTACCATGGACAATTTTTTCTCACTAAAGGAAGCTATTTTTCATTTAAAAACAACCTACGAGTACTAAATTTCAAGTAAATACGTTTATTGGTTTTAAAGTTATTGTTGTTATTAACTAAAAGAATTTAATTTTTTTTAATTTTAACACCCTGTATCTCGAAAAGTAAATAAGTTTGACCCCTCATTAACTATATCGTTTTGTTCAATTTTTCGAGAAGTATCTACAGTCAAACGTTGTAAGTGTCATTTGGAAACACCCTGTATGTATGAAATATTAGATATTTAATAGAAAATATTAGATACTTACAATTTTGCCACAGACTGAACAGTAAATTTTTCCCATATCCATAGACAGCTCTTTATAAGGTATAATCCAAGTTGAAGCACTGGTTGTTTTAGGCATTATAAAATCACAATCTTCCTTTTTGTTACGCACAACGAGTGTTTACGCTTTGAATATCAAAACAAAAATGATTTACAAATCTGAGCATCAAATTAGAAATGTTTAGGTACCTAATTCAATAAACTGGGAGATTTTGGAAAATCCCTAAATTAGGAACAAAACTATTAGCCGTTTACCTGCTGTTAAGATACAATAAATTGTAGATAGATTTGGGGATTAGATCATAAAATGCAAATGAGCGAACCCTTAGCGATTATCCAATAACTGAATGCCTCAGTGACCGAGACTTTCTAAGAATGTTGAGGGCTACTTAAATTGATCTTCTTTGAAATTGTAAATGTTTTGTACCTGTAGAGATTACGTACTTAGATCATTTCAAAATGACTACAAAATTTTATACAAGAATTGAAATAAATTGGTATGGTTAAAAATTTTCAAATACAGTATAAATATCTGAACTTTTATGCACTTTATGCAAACTTTTATACAAATATGCCAAAATATGAAATATTTGCATAAAATATGCACAATATGCAAAATATGCAATATGCATATTTGCCGAAGTCTACTTATAAGATAGTTCATTCGATTACATGAAATCAACTTTAACTTGAGAATATCCGTCAGAAGAAAATCATAGCATGTAATTCGTCTTTAAAAAGACAAACACATGACATGATGACAGTAAAATTCTCCTGTTAGTGATTCCATAGTAAATTATGAGGGAAAAACCAGGAAAAAAACTTCATAATACTATCCCGACATGGTAAGTATTTGTTCGTGCATTTAGTTTACTTCAATAAACACCAAAATTCTGATTTTTATATGTTCCGTTATTTAAAAAACATAAATGATGTATCCTCTATATGTTACTGACTTACTAATACTGGTATTTTCTTGTTAATAACTTCCTCTTTTAACCCCCTCTGTGGCTCAGTGGTAAGAGCGCCTGCATTTAAATCTAAAGGTCGTGAGTTCGAATCCCACCTGGGTGGAAATTTTCGTTTATTAAAAAAATTAATAAATGAAAATAATTTCTATCCTTGTGTGATCGGTACACACCGGAGGGACCGCAGACGTTCGGATACAATTAGCGTCTCTTAGCAAAGACAATGACGTCGACTTTGCTAAGTATCAAGACATTTACTATACACACACATACACACTACACACCTGACTGTAAAAATTCACTGTACCATGCCAATGACCATTAGTTGTCGACGCATTAAACTCAATAAAAAAAAAAAAAAAAAAACTTCCTCTTTCAATATTGGTAACCAGATCCTACTACATTCAAATGCAAATTCCTCGGCAGAATCATTTTAAAGTCGTCTACTTTAAAATGCATAATGTATGTCTGAATTGTCAATATAAATGAGTCAGATAAAATTAAATTATTAGAAGAATTTTTCACTATGTAACAAAAAAAACAAAATTTGTTTAATTTACGGCTTGTATTTTGAGAACGATTTCCGAAATGGAAATTGAAACGTCAATAAACGTATTTTTATCTTTAATTGTGGCTTATTCCCAGTTAAATAGTAATTAAATTAAAATGCCACAAGCAAATAGCTTCAGAACAATATCTGTATATCGTTCCTTACTAAATTGTAATATATTTACAGTTGTTACAATTTAAATTATTTGTTGATATTGTAGAAACTATTACAGCATTATCAGGTAAAATATAGTATTAATTTTATCATATATTCCACGAACGTAAATAACAAATTATTTATTATATCTTCAGGTTTAAAACCGACACACATACAACACGCACAGTATGCAGATAAATTGCACATAATATGTCTAGTTTTCTTGAAAACAGATAAAAAAATTGAAACCTTGTCATTTGCAAATCAATATAATTATGTAAATTATAACTTGCACTGAAAATTTCAGTGTTATTTACATAATGTGCTTGGAAATTACATACTCATGAAATAACTTCACAACTTCTTTTTTTTTAATTTTTAAAAGCACCTGCAGAATTTTCACGACAGTATAATTGTAGATTATTCTTCTAGGTATTTTGGGACGTATTTATACTGTCTCAATAATATATAAGTACATTCGGTACCCACCGAATTATTTCTTTGGTCGTTTTGATATTTGAATAATACACTATAGCCACGCGTGTCTTTAAGTTCTATTAATAAAGCTTTAGATATTTTAATTCTTACGTTCCTAAGAGAAAAAGATGCGACACTATCACCAAGAGAGATGGAAGGGCCTGGAATACTACGGATACTTATACATGCCCACAAGCCTTTCAAGCTGAGGAGACCATATAAGGAAGCCGAAGCAAGACTAGCCTGTGACTTCTTCTTCTTAACGTGCCCTATCAAGTCCCTTTGACGTTGGCGATTAACATGGCGAAACTGTCTCTGTCTCGAGCTATTCTAAAGAGTTGCTCAGCTTTCTTTATTCCTGTCCACTCCCTGATTCTTCAACCAAGAGGCCTGCTTTCTACCAATTCCTCTGCGTCCTTCGATTTTACTTATCATAATAAGTTGAAGAATATTATATCGGTCTCCCCTTACTACGTGTCCAAAATAGACCATCTTTCTACATTTGATGTTATCAAGTAGCTCGCGAGCAGCATTTGCTCTCTCAAGGACTGCCACATTTGGCAGCATAGCCGTCCATGGAATTTTTAGTATACGTCTGTACAGCCACATTTTAAAGGCCTTCAGACGATTAATGGTGGATATTTTTAATGTCCATGCTTCGACACCGTATAAGAGGACTGACCAAATGTAGCATTTAACCATACGCTTTCGAAGTTGAAGTTTCAAGTTATCATTACAGAAGAATGACCTCATTTTTAAAAATGTCGTGTGGGCTATCTCGATTCTACATTTTATCTCTTGATCTGGATCTAGTTGTTCAGTAATATGGCAACCAAGATATTTAAAACTGGAGACTCTTTGAATTATATGACCATCAACATATAATCGTGCATCTTGATGTGCTAAACGGCTAAACACCATGTGTTTTGTTTTTGAACAGTTTATGTTTAGGCCAAACTCTCTTCCCACTGTATCAATGGCATTTAAAAGGCATTGTAATCCATTCATGTCATCACTTAAAATAACTGTATCGTCTGCATATCTGATTGTATTTATCAGAATTCCATTAACTTTCACGCCCCATTCCAAATTATGCAGCGCTTCTATAAATATTCTATCTGAATATAAATTAAATAACAGTGGGGATAGTATACAACCCAGTCTGGTACCTCTTTGTATTTTACATATTTTTGTTGATTTTCCGTTTATGCAAGCTGTCGCTGTTTGACGCCAGTATAACTTTTCTATGAATCGCATGTCTACTACTACTAGCCTGTGACTACTACTACTAAAATTTTCATTTACAGGGATAATTGAGGATTCTTAATTTCGATAGGATGAACATTTGCGTTTCTTAATTCGACATGTTTCCTGAAGAAGGATTTTTTGACATTAAAACACTTTGCTTGCCAGATGGGTTGGTGAGTACTGTATCAGCCGCCCACTCTGGGTCAGACGCTGTTCGTAGCCTTCCACTCTGCATCAGACGTTAGTTTTAACATATCTGGGAGTCACACATATCTAGGAGACATTCTGGGGGGCGCCCGATGAAGAACTATACCCCACACGGGTTACAAACGAAACTAGAAACAAACTACTAGTTACAAACGAAAAAGAGGAAGGCCACAAATGAGGTGGTCAGATGACTTAAAGAAACACACAGACCCTACAATAGAGAGACGTGGAAGAAGAAAGAGGAGGCCTATGTCCAAAATTGGACAGCAAGGGCTGTTTAGATAGATAGATAGAGAACATGTGTGTCCCCGTTTAGGATCTTACGATCCTCTTCAGGTTATCTTTGAATGTTATTGTTAGTTAAATCAAAGGTGAAAGGCATATTTGGATGTGATGTTCTTTTCAGAGTATAGTGATTGTATTTTTGAGCCTAATGTTACAAATTTGTCAGCTTTCTAGTTGTAGAGGTGGTTTGCCACTGGCAGTCCCGTATGAGTGTGTTTGTGATGGCTTGACAGTGATGGACGCTATCATGTCAATAATACTTTAGTTCCATAGTCGCTTAGGCGTCCCCAGCCGGCGCTAGAATTTGTGACCGTCGCAAGGTTCAGTTGTTAGTGTGGTGTGTGTGTGAGAGTGATTTAAATGGGCGAGTCTAAACCGGCTAAGATGAAAACTGTGTTCTCTAATGACCATTGTTTCTGCAGCCTGTGACTTAAAAATGTGTCATATTTATACATTTCTTTTTGTCTTGATATGGAAATTTTCTGGTCAGTTTGCCAATAATAAGAATTCTAGATATTTTGAGGCAAGGCGATAAGCATCGGAGTGCGTATTAGTCCACGACTACGGCATGCGATGACATCCCCCTTCTTTGAAGACTCTGTGGCTGAAAAAAAATTTATAAAACATATTTATAAAACAAGATTACAATTTAATTTGCACGTGAAAAGGTTCATAAAAGTTTATAAAAGCAAGTACATAAAAAGTATGTAATAGTTTATACATAAGACACAACACGGCACAGCAGCTTCCGGTGGTCATCTTCTTCTTCTGCAGGTATCGTCTTCGGTCGAAGCACCCTCGCCTTCGATGACTTTGTCCTTCTCTAGATCATCAGGAACCCATAATTATTTGCCAACCTGTTTTCTCAGTAAGGGGTATAAGTGGGCTATTCCGGAGGCCTCATAACTTCTGGACCGGTGGCTTCGGCATTGGACAATCTCAGGAACTGCAGAACAGGTCGACGATAAAGTGGATGCTGGTGTGGAGCTTGCATTGTAGCTCAGTAGGAGCCTGGGTCGCAGGCTCGATTTGTATATTGGGCGCCATGTTATCAAGAGGGAAGAAAGAGCCTGGACTACTACGAACACTTATTAATTCTCACGGTGCATTATCGAGGGATTCTGACCAGTCTATTCAAACTACTCTTGGCGTAGATTTCATCTTTGATGAATAACGGATATTTCTTACATGGGTAATGAAATAAAACACATTTTCAAATGTGGAAAATATTGTAGCCACAAGTCTAAGTTCGTAGAACGGGAGAAGAGCTCCAGCAAAGGGTTTCCAGAGTACAGTAGACCCTATTTGAGAGCCGGAGCAACACTAGCCTGTGATTTGAAAATGTTCCATATTCATACATCTCTTTTTGTCTCGATATGAGTAGTTATTTTTTAAGTACCATATACCTAAGACAATGGCCGTCATCATGTTCATAATTTCGTATTTTTTCTGTATTGGTTGCTGTACAGAATTATTTTTCAATCGTAAGACCGCATCTATCTATCTATCTATTTATCTATCTGTCTATCCATTTTATAGCCTTGAGACATCCAATATTGGACATGGGTCTGCCCTTAGTTCCTCAAACTTTCTCTATCAGCTTAGTGTTTCGGGTTATCCACCCACCTTATTGATGGCCTCCCTTGTTTTCATTTATACGTTTAGGATCTGTAATTCCTAATAATCCTAGTCCATTTTTTATCATCTTGTGTATTAGTATGAAGAAAATCTGTTCTCCTTACCACATATCTAGTCTGGTAACTCTTTTTGCCTAATAAATATAGTGACCATATTGCACGTGTTTATTACTCTTTCTTTTCCCTTCTGTTAAGTAAATAATGCATAAAATATTTCCTGAATATATCTGCTTTTTCTAAAGGTGCCACTTTCTAATTTAATCTGTAATAGTTTCTATCCATCGAACGGAATTAGGGAGATAGGAAACTGGATCTTCTTGTGGCGAAATAGTTGAGGTTATATTTTTACTCACATTAACAAAGTTATCATTTAGATTCTCGGAGTTAGGAAAAGAAAGGGTTTTGATTCGCTGCACTGGTTTTATTTCAAAAATCGTTTATTATTGACCAAGTTTCTTTTGAAATATTTTTGGAGCTTGTTAGGCGATTATGAAAGTAGGATTCTTTGGCTACTTTGAGCAGTTTTAGATAGCATTTTTTGTACTTATTGATATAATCAGAGATGGGGATACTTTCATTAAATGATTTAATATATAGCAGAAAACGCATATTCTTCGCAGATATGCGAATGCCTTTGGTAATCCAAGGTTTGTAATGTTTTGGCCTGATGTATAATAGAGGAAATGCTTTATTAAAAATAGATACAAGTCTATTTAGAAAATCACTAACATTACAGTCAATGTCCCCAGAAGAAATACTCCAGACTGAAGTCGAGCATGAATTATAGAATTTTTTAGCAAGGATATTATTAATGTGAGCATTTGGAATCACACAAATAATATAAAGGGGCAGCACTGCTTACTGCAAAGTTACGTATTTATCGTTTATTTAAAACAAACAAGGTTTACTTTAAAATTCGTGCAGTTCGGGAGAAAGTTTCTATCTTATGAAAAATTGCCTATCGATCACTATAATCGAACAAAAGCAAAGTTGATGTCCTGCGTCAGTTCGCTAAACAGCACTTATACAACTGTCATTGTACCTCAAACAGCCAACTTGTATCTCGAATCTATTGTGTGCTGACATGAAAATTCGAACGGCGGCAATTTATCCGCGATAAGTCTCTCTGCCGGAGGTAAATGGCCAAATCGTGACCATTAGTCGGTCCGGGGGCCCGTTGGCTCAGGGGGCCTCGGGACCGGGCTCCATCTTCAACGGGGAAACTCTCCACCACCGCTAATTGATTTCCTTGCGTTGTGTAATTTCGGAACACGCCATGGACGGTGCAACAGGCGACAAATACAACAAACGGGGTTCAACATATAGCCGTTATAGTTTAATACAAAGTAATAATATTTCTAAAAAAAAGATGAAATGCTAGAATTACAGACCAATAACATTGCTAAATGTAATATACAAAATTCTTTCTGGTATAATCTACAATAGATTATTAGAATACTCCGAAAATATAATTGGTGATCATCAAAATGAATTCAGATCAAATAGAGCCACTACAGATAACATATTCATACTAAGAACGATACAAGAAAAAGCTTATGAATACGACATAGACCTGTATAATATGTATATAGACTTTAAACAAGCTTTTGAAAGTGTGAAAAGAGACAGAAAGCTGGAAGACCTTTGTAATCTAGGTATACCTGAGAAATACATCAGCCTCATAAAAATGACGTTGCAGGGTTCAAAAGCCGCAGTCAGAGTAGATGGAGAACTGACTTCCCTGTTTCACATCAACATGGGAGTAAGACAGGGAGATGCCCTATCAACCATTCTATTCAACCTAGTTCTTGAGGCAGTCATCAGAAAAACCAATATAACCGGCCATATAAACACCAAATCAGTACAAATTACTGCATATGCAGACGATGTAGCGATCATTAGTAGGAATAAGCCACGACTAATGGAAGTATTCAAACAAATTGATCCTGAAGCAAGAAAAAGAGGTCTCAAAATAAACGAAGCCAAAACGAAGTATATGACAGTCACAAGAATAACTGACAATGAAAATAATATCACAATAGACAACTATACTATCGAACGAGTGAATGCCTTTACATATCTCGGCACAGAAATCAACCAGAAGAACTCCGTATTTCCAGCGGGAATCGTACATACTATGCTAATAAAAGATTGATGACATCGAAATTATTAGACAAAAGAACCAAAATGACTATCTACAGAATACTGATTAGTCCCGTAGTAACCTATGGATGTGAAACTTGGGTAATAACGAAAAACGATGAAGCTCAACTCATGACATTCGAGAGAAAAATACTGAGGAAAGTATATGGCCCGGTACAAGAGGAAGATGGCACATGGAGAATCAGAAGAAACGACGAGGTTAATGAGTTAAATGAAGGTTGTGACATTGTAAAATTTGTGAAAAGTCATAGACTGTCATGGCTGGGACATGTGCAGAGACAAAACGATGCAAAAACAACAAAGAAAATGTTACAATGGAAGCCCATAGGAAGGCGAAAAAAAGGAAGGCCCAGAACGAGATGGTTGGATAACGTGGAAGACGACCTGAAAACAATGAACATAAGACAATGGAGAAGAAGGGCACAAGAGAGATCTGAATGAAAGGACATAGCCAGACAGGCAAAGACCCATCCAGGGTTATGATGCCAAAAGAAGAAGAAGAATAATATTTCTAATAACTAACGAAATACGTAAGCCATCTTGGCTTAAGTGGAGATATGCATTAACGGTGCGTTGGAAGGAAAGTATTTATTGAGAAGACGAAAAAATAAAAACGATTAAAATAAAAGCACCTTGAAAAATAGTAAAAAACAGAGCGTGGTACTTGAAGAGTGCCGACAGAAGTAAATACTTCATATAGCGCGTTATTACTAATGTGGATTAACCAAACTTTATATCTGCTTATTACTTAATTGTTTATAACACCATACATTTAAGTTCTTTAAAATTTTAAAAATCGTAATTAGTATCTTTAAAAATGTTGTTTCATTAAACTTCTTCTTCTTCCTTTTAGTACGTAGGCTTCAAAGCCTGTTTCTTACTCATTTGGTGACTTATCTCGTGCTATTCGTACTCTAATATCCTCTGCCATTCTACTGATGTGTCCATTCCACTCCTGTTTTCGTTTTGTCACCCATCCATTTTTGTCTTCTATATTGTCTTCTTATGTTTTCACTTCTCTCAATATCCAACAGACTTCTTCCTGATATTCGTCGGAGTATTTTCATCTATGTTGTTTCTAGCCGTTAATATAGATCTAATTGCTGCTTTATAGATTCTTGTTTTTGTGTATTATCTTAGGTGTTTGTTCTTCCAGATTGTGTCATTAAGGGAACCCACCGCTTTACTTTCTTTTAAGCTTTGTTGTCGTACTTCTTCTTCTACATTTTCGTAACTAGTTATATCTATTCCTAGATATCAAATTCTGGCTTCCTTGCTTTATTATTTTCTTATCAATCTCGATTTTACACCGTAGTGGGTATTTAGATGTTATCATACATTTGGTTTTTTCTGCTGATATTATCACATTGTATTTCTTCTGTTGTATTGAAGATATGTGTTAATCTTTGGAGCTCGTCTTTTGTCTCGGCGAATAATGCGGCGTCGTCTGCATAACATAATATTTGGATTTCTTTGTTCCTCATTCTGTAGCCATAACCTTTACATACTGCTTGTATTATTTCGTTTTCATTTGAGCCGATTCGATTCCATGTGATTCGATTTTATTAGACATAACTGTTGTATTCTCCAGGGATGCCGGTGCCCTTATCCATCTGCATATTACCGCAGGTGCGCCAGGTCTACTCATAGCGATTGTGATACGAGTAAGTCTAACCTTGTTTTTAAATTTCACAGTAGTGATATAGGTTAGATCAGTGCTTATGTATGTATGTACAGCGTTAACAGGCCTTTTAGGCCCATTGCTGGATAGATAATTTCCATCGTTTTCTATTCTTAGCTAACCGCTACCAATCTCTGATGCACAAAAGTTTGTGCCCAAAAAAAACTCATTGTGCCCAAGACTGCGATGTAGTGCATTAAAGCCCTTCCCCCCTTTTAAATTCAATGTTTGTTTCGTCCCTTCTAAGTGTTTTCTGTTATAGTGTGTTTAATTGTCCTTAATTGTTTGTATTTTAATATTTTATTTACTTGACTTTCCAATAATTCACTAATTGCCAATAGAACTTTATCAAAGTAATTTGATAACTACAAGATGGAAAATAATTGCACACCCACACAATTTTTACATCTAAACTTATTCATTGTCATAAAACTGTCACCTTCATAAAACAATTACTCAATAAATAACACACATTTCAAAAATATATCTCTCGAATAAGTATAAATAGCTTTTAATAACACAATAGTATATTACATCACTTTCATTTAACAAACAATCACACACATATCTCTTCTTCATTGGATCAAATCTATCTCCTCAAGAACTTTCCGTTTACTGTCAAACAACTGCAATAATAGAATTGAGTTCTCCATTCAACAATACATAGTAGTTTCAACCATGTTCTATCATCCATCAATTAATAGAGTACCGGCATGTAAGTAATGTTTATTTTATTTTATTTATTTGCTTATTTATTAATTTATTACAATCAAAGAGACTATTTTCTAACAATTTGTGGACCTTACCTTGGCCGTTTAAACTTTTAAAACTTTTATACTTTTTATTCAACTTAATCATTTAAATAAAACCACAGACATGTAATATTGGCATAATTATTGTAATTTACAACATCTACTTTGTTTATCGTTATTAGACAACACCCTAATATGGGTTTTTATTATTTCAGCATTTCTTTAACTTTGTATCGAGACCTGAGGATGCTTTGCATATTGTAGAAAGCGAAACCGGTCGTCTGATAGTTAAATTAAATTGATTGTGAGTAAATCTTATTTATTATTTCTTTACCTATTTGAAATGGACTCACACAAGCAACACATTCATAATTTGATCAGGATTTGTTTTAGCATAAAAATTTGATCGGTTGTTGATCGTTCTTTCCGAAATCCTCCCTAGATTCGTCTCAATATATATATATAAATATATATATATAATATATATATATATATATATATATATATATATATTTCTATTCGTTTTTTAATTAGTACGGCGAGTACTTTATAAATTACTTCTAATAAGGATATTCCTCTATAGTTTGCGCATTCAGTTCTATCTCCCTTTCAGTGTATAGGAATTATAATCGACTTATTCCATTCTTGAGGCATTTCTTCAGCATCTCATACTTCTAGTATTAGCTCACCAAGTTTGTTTATTAAGGCCTCTCCTCCATATTTTATGTTCTCTGCCACAATGCCTCTCTCCCCGGGGCTTTTTTCATTTTTTATATCTTTTATTATTTCTTCAATTTCTTCTCTTGTGGACTCTGGTATTTCTTCTATTACTATTTCAGGTTTAGGAACATAACAATTTTCTTCAGTAGTCACTTCTTCATTTAGCATCTCTTCGAAATATTCTTTCCACCTTTCACATATTTGGTCTTCGTCCACTATCAGGTTTCCTTGCTTATCTTTTACATTTATCGTTCTTCCCTGGTACCCAGTTTTAATGTTTTACTTCTTTATAAAAAATTTTTATTTCATTTTTCTTGTAATTTTCTTCAATGCGCTATATTTATCATCCATATATTTTCGTTTCCGCTCCCTTAGGAATATCTTTACTTTTTTCGTTGTTCGGCATACCTTTCTAGGTCGTCTTGTTTTTGCGATCGTAAACTTTTTAATCTCAAATCTGATCTTTTTTTGTATGTTACTTTTGTAGAACTTTTGTTGTATGTTACTCACAGTAGTACTATCTTGTTTGGCGTAGGTTTCTTGTATATCCTTTTGATAATCCCGCGCTACCTCAAATTTTCGCAATTTTTCAAAGTTAAATTTATCAGTGCTTATAATATTGTATATTGTATGAATAATATTGTTACCAAACATCATAGTAAGTGATTATAATAAAAAAAAAATGTGCAAAACCCATCTCGTAACGACGCCCATGTTGTCCAACGCTAGCTTACGTCTTGCGGTTCTCCTCCACGAGATATATCTTCTGCAATAGATTCCTATCGCTGAAATTCATTTTGGCTTTACGTGTTTTATGAGGTAAAATACGGATCTTTAGGTACTTGCAGTTTACAGCGTGGCGAGCACGTCTGCAATGATCGCAATTAGCTATAGAACGGTCGTATCTACTTGGAAACTATTAAAAGTTGCAAGAATTGCTATATTTGCTTTTTTCTATGTCAGAGTTTTTTATGTTTAACACGTAATCAAACTGAACTTTTTATGTTATTGCTGCACAAGTTCGGAGAAAGTTTCTAATTGCATGTCACCAGCTACACGGTGTATGTCAATATTAGTCTAAGAATATTACCGTTACATTGAAAAGAATATTAATTTTTTGTTAATGATTTTATGAAGTTTTAACAGTAAATGTCAAGCGTGAAATAAAGGCTTAACCCTTTCACTATCACTTTCCTTTAGAGTGATTAAAAAATTCTAATTTTTTGCTATCTACTATCTTCTTCATCTTTAAGTGCCGTCTCCCAACCGGAGACGGCACTTAAAGGATATCATCATCACTCTCTTTATTCTATTTACTGCTGCTCTAAAGAGTTGTACGGAACTGCATTTAAACCAGTCCCTTAAACATAAGCGAGGACAGAGGAACTAAGTCCCTATTATGCCCAAAAACAAAGAAATTTCATTAATCACCTACTAGTAAATAACAAAAATTACCAATTAAAGAAATAAAATTACAATTTTATGGTTTAAAAGAATAACAATATTTTAACTATAATATAAAAGGCTCAAGTCTGTTTTTGAACGAATTGGTAGAGGGAGCAGAGACAATATTATCGTTAAGGTTATTCCAGCACTCAAAAACTCTATTTGGAAGAAAGTTCTGCCTTGGTCTTGTAGAAAATTTTTCTTTCTTTAGTTTATACTGATGACCTCTAAGGCGTTCATCTTGATTTATGATAAATATTTCATCGAGGTTTCGAAAATTGAATTTTAGTAGTTAGGTTAGCCATACTAAGTCTTTCTGCATAAGACGGTCTTCTCGGTCCCAAAGAAATTCGAGCGGCTTTTCTTTGAACGTTTTCCAACAAAGTCTTGTCTCGAACCAGATCGGATACCACGTTGGTCCAGCGTATTCAAGTATGGGTCTTACGTACAGAGTATAAAGTTTACAGAATGCTTGCATTAAAACTCTCGAAAAACACCTCCGAATAAGATACAGTCTGGAGTTTGCACGTTTACAAATAGAGGTAATATGGTCGGACCAAGTTAGGCTGCTGTTCACGATATCACCAAGATCGTTATACGAAAACACAGATTCTAATGGCTGCTCGTTAACAAAGTACGGCAAAAGTGGGTTATTTTTACCAATTCGAAGTACTACACATTTTTCCGCGTTTAAGGGTAGTAACCACTGGGAACACCAAGTTAAAATAGAGTTTAAGTCCATTTGGATGGTTAGCTGGTTTGTGATTGGATTGGCATATATTTTTGTGTCGTCAGCGTAGAACGATATTTTACTTGAGACATAATAAGGAATATCGCTGGTGTAAACCGTAAAAAGCAGACGTCCAAGGACAAAACCTTGAGGCACTCCACTTTCCACTAACCTGTCCTGTGAGAAAGATTCGCCAACTCTAACTTTGTAATATCGATCTGTCAGGAAATCATCTATCCAACGAAGTAAAGTACCGCGAACTCCGAAATGTTCTAGCTTTTGTGGAAGTCTGCGCTTAGGTACACGGTCAAAGGCTTTAGAAAATTCTAGATAAACAACGTGACCGGCTGCGAACTGTTAAGGGATGACGTCCAGTCGTTAACACAATGTAGGAGATTGGTTAGAGTAGAGCGACCAGAGAAAAATCCATGTTATTGTGATGGAGTAACATGTTCCTGGAAAAGGAATTTGGTCATCTCCTCGGAAATAATGGCTTCCATAACTTTGGCAACTACTGGCAGCAAGCCAATCGGACGATAATTGTTGGGGTCGAGTTTGTTGCCTTTTTTAAAAATAGGGGTAACGGAAGCTAATTTCCAACTAGGGGGTAAATAGTTCTGGATGATTTTAGGGGTGTCCCTCCCTCAACAATTTATTGTCTCGCGTCTCCAACATACCGACACTACTAAGACAAAATAGAAATAAAATTTATAACTTTTCAAAAACATGGTCTAATATATTGTCCACAAACTGCATTTGTCCATGCGAATGTACATACTAATTCAATGTACATCTGTGGACTTTGTATTATATAAAGCATTATAAATTATTATGGAACTGCACCGTTAAAACATGTACTTACCAATAGCAAATCATAAAACTTCTAATTTTAATAGATTTACAAAAAAACGTAAAATATATGACATAACCTAAAATGCATCTGTTTGCACAACGCGCCACTCACGTTTTAAAATTTTGCCCAGCCTCTATTGTCAAACTTTATCGCATTTACTACCAACCTAAAAACTTTAAAATAGTTTGTACTTTCTGATGTACAAATGTAGATTAGGAGGTAAATGATTCAGAATTTCCTATAAGGTAATACAATTCAATGTACATGGTAATGAACAAAAATAGTAAAAGGGTTAATACATTGTATTCATAGCCATTATATTACTGGCGTAATATTTGATCTGCAGAGAAAACTAAAAATAGTAAACATTTTTACTCATTTACTTTATAATAGATTTAATATTCTGTCAAATATTTATTAATAACTATCCACTAACTAGTTCGATATTAATAACCGGTTACGAGATGTATTCGGATGTTTACTACGAATATGTAGTGTAATAAACCGAAAAAAAAAACCATCAAAACCGATCCACTTTTACTTAATAACTATAATCTTCTTTATGTTATATTATGACCATATTAAGGCAACTATTAACGTTAATGTGGCTTGGATAATGCTACACGAAAGCTTATTTTATTCGGAAGACATAAAACTTTTAATATTCTTATTACGAAAACAAACATGGATATAAAAATATGATAGTTGTGTGGTCGGATCTTGAATAAATAAACTTTTAAAAGCATTGAAGAACAACTTATTTTCTTTAAAGTATTCATAACTTGATTGAGTGAGAAATGTGTAAAAGAGCGTTTTCACCAAAATTCATTTACAAACATCTACACACAAACATTAGCACATATTTGCTAACGTTTGCTAATACAAACATGTTTGGAAGGTTGATGGATTCGACCGTTACTTGATGGAAATTCATTTTATGTAAAAATAAAACACTGAAAACTTTGTTTTCAAACTTCCACAAAATTTATTTTAAAACTTATCACTACAGCTGTTTCGGCTGATTGCCTTTCTCAAGTGATCTATTTTTGGCTTGGGTTTACAAATTTATAGTCTCTAATGAAATAGGTTGAGGAGGGGAGAACTATTTGTCTCAAGCTGGTCATTCAGAATTATATCTGTGTTTTTTAATTTGTTGATTTCCATAGATTCTGACAAAGATTGCTTAAGGCCTTTATTTTGAATGTGAAGAATTTTAAAATTGTCATTAAAAGACAGATTATGATCTAGAAGGTGAAGTGCGTATGTCGAATCTGTTTTTCTATTCTTGAAAGCCCTTTTATGTTCTGTTATTCGTTTATCAAAGTTCCTACCAGTTTGACCGATGTAAGTTTTTGGGCAGTCGCCACATTGAAGTTTGTACATACCACTATTTAAGTGTTTTTTATTTTGGCTCTTGTTATTTTTAATATATTTGCCTAGGTTGTTATTTGTTCGAAATGCTGGTGTTATTCCTTTCTTTTTTATGTGTTTGGCAATTTTTGTTGTTATTTTGCCTGTATATGTAATCAAACAGAAGGTACTGAGTTTTTTCTCTGGTGGTGGAAATACTAATTATAGGGCTTTCTTGTGTAGTTTTTGATTTAACATTTTATTAATTGTTTGTTAGTTGTATCCGTTGTTTACTGCTATTTGCTTAATTATATTTAATTCTGTCTCAAAGCTGTATTTTGACATCAGAATTTCTGTTAATCTATGTAACATACTATGATAAGCTGTCAGTTTATGTTGTGTTGGATGGGATGATGAATTGTGTATAGTCGTGTCAGTATGTGTATGTTTAGGAAATAAGGAGAAGTCATGTTTGTTTGAGAAGTCTGATAATTTTTAAATTTAAAAAAATGTATGGATTGATTTTGTTCTATTTCGATTGTAAATTCAATATGACTATGAGTAAGTAAACAAACGGATACAACGAACAAACAATTAATAAAATGTTGAATCAAAAACTACACAAGAAAGCCCTGAAATTAGTATTTCCACCACCAGAGAAAAAACCCAGTACCTTCTGCTCGATTACATGTACAGACAAAATAACAACAAAAATAGCCAAGCACATAAAAAAGAAAGGAATAAAACCAGCTTTCCGAACAAATAACAACCTAGGCAAATATATTAAAAATAACAAGAGCCAAAATAAAAAAAACACTTAAATAGTGGTGTGTACAAACTTTAATGTGGCGACTGCCCAAAAACTTACATCGGTCAAACTAGTAGGAACTTTAATAAACGAATAGCAGAACATAAAAGGGCTTTCAATAATAGAAAAATAGATTCGACATACACACTTCATCTTCTAGATCATAATCATTCTTTTAATGACAAACAGTTCTACCCTCCTCAACCTATTTCATTAGAGACTATAAATTGTAAACGCATGCCAAAAATAGATGATTTGAGAAAGGCAAGTAGCCGAAACAGCTGTAGTGATAAAAGTTAAAATAAATTTTGTGGAAGTTTGAAAAAAAAGTTTTCATTGTTACATTTCAAAAAGAAATGTTAAAGGAAAAAAGTTCTCTTAAAAATATTATCTCTCTATTCATATAATGTAAAAAACGCTTATGATCAGTTCTGTAGAGAAGGCAATCAGAATATTAATTTAAATACAAAGCAGACATAGATAAAATGCCTGCATTGGAAATGTTTCTATTGACAAACAACATTGAAGTCGTCCCCTTGTTGCGATACGAAAAGTATTCATTACTCGTTCAAACACACATTTTTAAAGAAATTCCAAAGATATTATCCTATTAGTTGCACCTTTGTCGAACACCTTTAAATACTTTCTATAAAATATAATGGTACGTCATTTAACAGTTTCAGATGCGCTTGCTACTGGCAGCCAACTGTAACCTGCTTGAAGGTAGCACAATGTCTTCCACGGTAGCATTAACGAATTACTATTAAAGCAAATTGAGCAGTGAGTGATTTGATGGTTATTACTTGTTGCACATAGACCAGATGTTACAACGAATTTTATTCTTTTTGTGGTAGAAATTGTAGATTGTCAGTACGGTAGTGATCGTAATAGCTGTTTTCCTATTTTAATAGTTTTTTTAGATAGGTAGGAAATTTTTTGCCGCTATATTAAAAGCCAAAAGAGAAGATATCTGTTCAGAATTGTATTGATGTTAAATACCAGCCTTTGAAGGATTTATATTTTTAATAAGGTCAGACATATTTATTTTATTTAGCGTATGGACTTTCACAGTACGATAAATATACAAATACAATAATATATACATATTATATATATTAAATATATTATTCAAACACTAAAGATAGAATGAATGACACTAAATATTAATGTCCAATTTACATAGCCATTCAATTGCTTCTGGGGAACATTCCGCAAAGTCCTGGAGGTTTCCACGGTAGGCACGATTCAAGCAGTCTGAAACACAATGGCTTATGGTCTGTCTAGATCAGGGGTGCTCAGACTTGAACTGCTGGCGATCTACGTCAATATTTTTAGACTACTTACGATCGACTCTGAGAGACTGCAAGTGTGTGTGATGCAGGGTTGTCGTACATACACGATTACACCCTACCTAGGTTTCTGCACAATATAGGTACATTATTTTAGTCAAGGTTTGGGTTAGGTTTAGTTAGGTTCTTCTCTACAATATCAATAAAAAAACTCATAGTTATATAAAATTGTGAGTTTATTTGTTGTTACAAAACAAAAGAGTTACATATGGTGTTAAACTTAACTAAGGAGTGGCTTGGGATGTTGAAGCGTGGCACTGTATGTCCTCAGCATACTTTTCATAAGATGGTACGTAACCACTGAGTGCTAATCGCAAGCATGATGTCATATGATCGTCAGTTAGTCGATTGCGATATTTTGACTTAATTATCTTCATTTCAGAAAATCCAGACTCGCACAAGTAAGTTGACCCAAAAAATGCCGTCAGTTGAAGGGCGATTTGTCTTACATTCGGATATTTATCTTCAGATTTAAAACGCCAGAAATTTGTATCAGATACTGTAGCTTTGAGATGTATATCTGATATAATCTGCACCTACTCATCTTCAACAGAACATGAAATCATATTAAACTGACTTGCTATTTCAGTAGCTAATTCCTCAATGTTTTTACATGAAAAATGATAACTTATAAATGATGCTATATTTTCCAATTTACTGCAATCATAAAAACGCATTTCGAATTTTCCCAAAATATTTGATAATTCAGCCTCATACGTATCATAATTCAACTGAGGAATCCTTGCTTTCAAAGACGGAAAATGTTTCAGATCCTTTCTTTTCAGTTGATCTATCAAGAGTTGCAATTTACTTTTGAATGCGTTTACTGCGCTAATCATTTCAATAATAGTTTTTTCCTTTACCTTGAACCTCCAAAATCTGAGTGTCGTCACCTCTTTCGTCTAGAAAAGCTGTTATTTCGGGCAATAATTCTTGAAACCCTTCTAGGAATTTTCCGCTACTCAACCACCTGACGTCCGTGTGAAGAACTAAATCAGTGTGTTCAGCTGACTCCCTATCTTCCAACTGCAACTGAAAGAGCCGCCGTTGCAAGCTACGTTGAATTCACAATTTTTGTTGCAATGCCCATAATTTCCTCCGTGTTTAAAACTTTTGAACACAAAACTTGTTGATGTATAATGCAATGGAATGAAAAAAATGAAGGGAATTCTTCATTAGCTCGACACAATGCCACAAAACCGTTTTTGTTTCCAGTCATTGCTGGTGCTCCATCGGTTGTAATACACATTAACTTATATATTGGTAGCTCGTAGTTTTTTACAAAATTTAAGAAAACGTCATATATATCTTCGCCACGGGTCTTCCCCTTCAGAAGAATGATTGTCAAAAATTCTTCCTTAGCCAACATGTCATTGAATACCATCCGAATAAAAATACACAGCTGGGCAGTGTCTGTCATATCGATGGATTCGTCGAACTGTAAAGAAAAGTATGTACATTCCATGATATCATGTTTTAGTTTATCTGCGATGTCTTGACTCATGACTTCAATACGCCTTGTGACAGTCGGACGAGATAACTGAAGTTCTCTAATAGAAGACATGATTTCTGTTTTATTTTTAATATCTCCAAATAAAGTCTCACCCGCTTCAATAAATGCTTCCTTCTCCACCGATCCATCTTCAAATGGTTTCTTGTGTTTCGCCAAAGTATGAGATATTTTAAATGATGCGATCGTAGTAGCTTTTGATTGTTTGGCTGGTCTTGTGAACATGGATTGTTCTTTTTTTAAACAAGATATCAAATCACTTACTTTTCGTTTTCTTAATTCACTCTGTGGCGGAAAATCCTTTTCATAGTTTTTATTAACCGTTTTATGATGCCTCTCTAAGTTACCACGCTTAGGTATTGCAACTGACGCACGACAAATAACACAAATGCACTTATCCTTCACCATAGAAAAGAAAAATTCTTCCTCCCAATCCTTATTAAAATGATACGTTTTAGATTTCTTCACTGCACTCATTTTACACTATTTAATAATAAACTTTGTATCGACGTAGGATCGCTATCAAGTTACAATTCAGAATAACTCCAATTCCTGCAGGAGCAACATTTATATTGGCGTAAACGAAAGTCTCGAATGTTCCTGTCAAACACGCCGCCCGAAACTAGACTGTACTGTCTCTCGTCTGGAAACAACAAGGCTTTTCTTTGACAAGTGCCGTGCGTTCCTTTGATAAAGCCACCTTTTGCCGCAGGCAGTGTTATTTTATTACGTAATACATTTTTGTAGTTGATAGAATATCATCCCAAATTTGATTAATAATTATAATAAATATTGAACTAATAAAATAATTAGTTAATATATGTAAATATAAAATATGCTGCGTGGACAGTATTTTGTTGTCCCCACTTCTTTGAATTGCAATGATGCTTAGTCAAGCATTCTATGTATTTGTATAGTTCAGTATTAATAAAAACGTTTAACTCTGCTGACAGTAGTTTAGTTACCTACCTACTTATTAAAATTTTTTTTCTTCTCGAGATCTACCCAAAAAGCACTCGCGATCGACCAGTCGACCGCGATCGACCGTTTGAGCACCTCTGGTCTAGATTGTCTGCAATCGCACTGTGGACTTTCTGCACGACCCCACCTGAACAGCGAATCAGCACATTTACCATGTCCGGTACGTATACGATTAAGCCTTACCCAAGTGGACCGGGGCAGATTTGAACCGATGAAACCCTGAGTTGGGGTGGATATCTTAATATAGTCCGATTCTACTGTTGGCATCCATCTTGTTGTCCATTGCCTATGTATATCATAGAAATTACCAATTTTCCGGGCAGATCGTATTGGAGGATTTCTAGATCTCAGTCGCTGGTGCTCTTTTGAGATGTCTGGGATATCTTGATGTATTGGTAATTGTATGTTGGCTATAATTTTCTGGTACTCTCTCACTAATGCTGCTGTATGGCGTAGATCCGGTGAAGTAATATTGCTCAGAGTAGGCAGCCATCTCACTGGCGTTGGTTTTATTGTTTCAGTGATTATTCTCATGGTTCGGTTAAGTTGGAAATCGATTTTGCTTATATGTGCACTATTTAGCCATACTGGTGCACAATATTCTGCCACTGAAAAAACCAAAGCTGGAGCAGAGGTCCGAAAAGTATCTGCAGAAGCACCCCAAGTTGTTCCAGCAAGTTTTGATATTAAGTTATTTAGAGATTAAGTTATTTACTATAGACATTTTTAAATTTTAATTTTCGTCCACATAACTATTAGTCTAATCCTAATACAGTATTATTAAAAAATTTTAAAAAAATCAAGATCTAACATAAAAAAAATATTCTTGTCAGTATCTAGGATACTGTGAAAAACAAAAACGTCACAAATTTTGCGATGATCTTTATACTAAATTGCTCATTTCTCACATGTTGTCTCCCTCTGTCCAGAGTAAATATATTAGAAGTCATCTTAGTTTTTTTTCTTAAATGGCACATAGATTAAGTTTTAAAATATTGTTCAATGGATAATTTACATTCAAAGATCTTCTAAAACTCGTTAGATCTCCAATCATGCGCGTAAATAATAAATTTATGATTATAAACAACCTACTCCCACAAAATTATTCATACAGCTGTATTTAAGATTTTATCACATCACATTTACCATATTTTCTATCATTCGTATGCGGTTAATTTACGAATAATTGGTGTTATCTGATAGAAAACCTCTGACTTTGGTCGGAAGTTTTTAATTTGGTGGTATTTAGTGGTCGAATACTTGTTAAAACCATAGAATCTGAATGAAATGATAGTGATTTGGTTGGCAGCCATGCGTTCGACATCATGTGTGGCCCTGATTCGTAAAAGACAAAGCCAATACTATCCGGCTGCCTTGTACGATGGGCTCGACAGTCAATTCGAAGAAGTGATCGAACATCATCAAGCTTTTGATGTATATACAAGGTGATCATAAATAATTGCGAAGCAATAAAAAGAACTATTTTAATTACTAATGAGAGTTTGAAATTTTATAGATGTAAGGTAAGTCAGGGTTTTTTAACGCATTTTTCTAGAGATGATGTTCATGTCACTATTAAAACTGAAGTATGTAATCTAGAATAATCACAATACAGTTCCAAATTCAAAAATTGACGATTACCTGAATGCTGTAGCCAACTTAGTTGACCCCAAAAATATACTTGCAATATCCAGAATTGTTAATGATCGTATATGCATCTACTTCACTTCGGAAAATATTGTTCAAAAATTTTTGGAAACGGATAATGGGATAATAACAGTAAACCAATATCGTATTCAAGCTAGAAAACTAATTACTCCAAATGAATGATTAATTATTTCTAATGTATCTCCTTCTGTACCAAATAACATAATAGAAAATGAACTCAAAAAGATAGGAATCCATCAAATAACACCAATAGAATTTTTTACGGATCGGAACATCAAATCCTAGTTTTAGGCATATCATTAGTTTTCGACGTTTTACTTATATAGCCCCTACAAATCTTGAAAATATCCCCGATTCAATACTAATTAACCATGATCAGTCGAACTATCGAATATTTCTCTCACTAGAAAAACAAACGTGCTTTATTTGTAAACAAACTAATCATTTAGCATCTCGATGCCCAAATCATATTTCTCAATCACAATGTGACCAGACTGTTAGTCCACAACAAAATACAACTCAATCTACAGTACATTATCCCGTACTTACCAAACAAATCAGTAATCCACAACCTACTGAACCCATCACTTCACCCACACCAATAAACTCCACCTTTTTCGATAACTCCCAACCAATGGAGGCAGTATCGGGTAAAATAAATGAAACTCTAATAGAAACTCAAACAAAAGAACAAATACCCGAAACAAATGCTTCTGAACCTGGTAAAATAAATAGAACTATAAATGAAACTGAAACAGAAGCTCAAACACCTAAAAGAAATGCTTCTGATATAACAAATTCTCCTGAACCGGAGGGTGTAAATCCTTTTAAAGAACCCAATACAAAACACAAAAGAACAAAAACGGATGTCCAAACCCACCACAACATAGCTGAAGATATTACTAACTGTACAGTTGATTTTTTTCAAAATAAGTCAAACAGTAGCTGTTTAAGTCAAGAAGAGATAATAGATTTATTTGAAAACACCCATGGAGGTGCAGATCCGCTTAGTTACACGGAAGATATCAAAGGGTTAATAGATCTCCTAAAAAAACTTCATCCAGTGCTATCACAAAGATACTTGAAAACACAATGTACAAGACTAAGGAAGAAACTTTGTAAACTACTGGATGACTATTCCTCTACAGATTGCAGCGATACGGCTATTAATTAAAAATTCAACCCCATAATTCAGCCCTCATAACTTCCTCATTTTTACAGACGCATCTAAATCTGACAATGGGGTAGGGGCTTCTTTTACAACTCTACACCAAGACTACTCCTTCTCACTTTCCCCACGATCAACCATATTTTCCGCAGAACTTCTTGCTATTTTGCAAGCAATAACATTTGTGAATAATAAAAACATAAAAAACCCTTTAATAATAACTGACTCTTTAAGTGCTCTCAGCTCTATGAAACAGTTATACACAAACCATCCCATTCTATTGCTTGTAAAGTCAGAACTAATGAGATGTCAAGAAAACGACCGATTTCTTAAATTCCTTTGGGTTCCGTCACACTGTGGTATAACTGGAAACGAAAAAGCTGATCAGTTGGATAGGGAAGCAGCAGAAAATCCACAATCAACATTATTCACTAAATGCGTTCATACCGACCTGAAGCAATATACTAGAAACAAAATAAGCGAAAAATGGCAACTACAAGGGAACAATTCAGAAACATCCATGAAAAACATTAAGCAAGAGGTAGCTATATACAAATTCCCATTCAAGCGACGAGACCAAGTGTGCATCTCTAGATTACGTATAGGCCATACGAAGTTAACTCACGATTACCTTCTAAGTAATGAACAAATTCTCATGTGCTACAGTTGTGATTGTGTAATTTCAGTGGACCATGTGCTAGTGGACTACCCTTTGTACACCCTAGAACGACTTCAAGCTGGATTACCCCCTTCATCCAAAGAGTGCTTAAACGGCTTCAATAATGATAAAACTATAAACTTTTTACAAAATACAGGACTATTTCATAAAATATAGAGTAACATATTAACATTTATGTAATTTATTGTACCATGCTAATAACCC
The DNA here is from genome assembly GCA_918026665.1 of Diabrotica balteata. Lineage (NCBI taxonomy): Eukaryota > Metazoa > Arthropoda > Insecta > Coleoptera > Chrysomelidae > Diabrotica > Diabrotica balteata. The sequence continues at coordinate 5,453,260 of OU898284.1, forward strand.
CTAGTGGTTGAAGCAATTTTGTAAATAAAAAAAAAAACAATTAGTATATAAAGTCCTTAGAAGTTTCTAATTAGTACTGATTTAGTAACACGTGTTAATTATGCAAACATTATCAAATACATTTTTTTTTTTCGTTACCTGATCAAATATTCTCACTTGCCTCAGACTGTGGGGCAAGTGGGAATAGCATGAGGCTATTATATGTGTTGTGTATTTCACTATTTATGGGGCAATTGCGAATAAGAAACATACAATTTAGTGTCAGTAATATTTATTTTTATAAAAAGTCCAAAATTTTTTGATGAGAACAAAATATAAAAGCTAAATTTCCTAGCATACGAAATTCAATGCTTTGAAAGATACACTGAAATGAAACGATTTTCCTCTTCTATTTTATACAGGATCTGGCAATATCACGACAATATGTTCCCTGGAAACAGTGTCAGTGTCATCATTATCTGGCCCATAAAATGTATAATTGTTATTCTTCTTTTTCGTGAATTTAACAATTGGATTGTTGTTTTCCTGGTCAAATCCCACTATCGTTCCAATGAAGTGTTTCACAGATTTCTTTCCGGTATATTTCACTACAAGCCACTGTCCGGACTCAAAATCTTTCTCTTTAAATTTTCAATATTCTTGCCCATATCGTCATCTAGGATGTCCTCAACCAAATCATCTAGCAAATCTTAATCCAAAGAATCATCATCTAACAGTGGATATATATCAGATAGCTCATCTAACGAATCATCATCTAACGGTGGATCTATATCAGATAACTCGTCACTAGAACTGGAACTATGCTGTTTTCGTCGTCTAGATTTTATTTTCCGCTGATACTTTACCCCACTGGTGCTGAGCACTGCTTCAATACTATTGTTTGCTTTTTCTTGTAATTTTTGGTAATAATCATTACTGGTTATAACCTCGGTACCAGGAGTTACTCGTGTTTTCTTTACTGGTTCCAAACGAGGCATTGGTTTGACTGTTTTCAAAAGCAAGTCTTCAAAAGAAACCGATGGCGGTAAATCTTCTAGAGTTGCTTCCATATTTTCGTCACCTTGATTCGCAGTTTTGTTATTTATCTCCTTTCGACGTTTATAGGCATCGGGGTGAAATTTATCTTCTTCTACAACATCATTTTTGTATGGGAAAATTCCCGCTTTCCGAAAACCGCTTTGGATGATTTCTGGCTTTGTACCATACCACACGTCACGAACATGTTCAGAAAATGTTCGCTTCGGCATTACGTGAGTGCTGTGACCATCATATATCAGTAATAGTGGTCTTTGTTGTCCCACAGCATTCATAAATGTATTATTTGAGAAATTGACGAAAACGTCCGTTTCCATCCAGCCGTTTGGAGTAACTGCATATGCTATATCAAGATTATCTGAGTCCTGTGTTGCCATCAACTGGTCCCATACGAACTTTCCTTTAAATACAATATATGGTGGTACTTTATCTCCAAATTCATTTGCAGCAGATAATATTGTTACATTCTCCTTACCTGGACCACTCGTAGTTCACGAACACGGTTTACCTTTGGCTCCTAGCACTTTCACTCGAGATGTGTCAACGCATAAGCTGGTCTCGTCCAAACTCCATATTTGCTTAGGCTTATCATTAAGATCTAATTCAACAAGAGTGTTCTTTAAGATCTTAAAATGCTTATAAATGGGAAATGTATCACACATCTTCTTCCTTGCGTACTCAACCGATTGGGGTTTCTTGAGCGATAACTTGTATCTTGCTTTAAAGTCGGTGAACCAGTGATGACCAGGAATATTATTTTTAAATGGCGTTCTTATATTATTTTGTGTAACAAAATCAGAGACAATCAACAGAACTTCACGTTTTGACAATCCAAACCCCATTTTTCTAGAGTTTTCAATCCTTCGGCTAACTTGCGTTCATGTTCGGCATGAATAAATAATCCTCTACCTAATGAATCACTTTTTTTCCTCTGACACCAGTTAAATGATTGTGCAATGTTGTTTTTGGAATTGCGTAATTTCGGCTTGCCGTATGTAGTGTTGTTTTTCCAGATCTAATATCTTCCAGTGCTTTTTGCAGCTGTTCCTTACTATAAGATGTCGCTCTCTCCGTCTTAAGTTGATAAATGCGAACCATGGTAGCACCTAAAAAAGAGTCAATCATTAAAATTTTAATCAGGGCAGGTGGGAACGTAACTAATTATTCCTAGTTACCACTTGCTTCGATAAAATTTTATTGAGGCAAGTGCGAACATTAGTGTACGTGGCCTCTAAGTAGGGTTATGTATATTGAAACACGTTTATCGTATTTACGAAGTGCACTTTTACACTAAAATAATACGGCTAATAATCTTACCTTGAAAATCTTGCTATTGCAGAATACTGGGGTAAGTGCAAATTTGACAAATCAAGTGGATTTTTGCAGATATATGTTCAATACCTCAACTCTCACATGTACTGTCGGTAACGTCGCTCTACCGTATACAGAACACATGGTTATGAAGTTAAGTAACGTTTACACTAGATTTCGCTATTTTACTATAGTTGGTTGAATTACGGTATTAAATAGTCGCACTTGCCTCAGATTCCCACTTACCCTGACTTACCTTACCAACGATTTTATTTCTATCTATTCCTTATAAATCTTTGGTTTTTATAATTTTCTTTTTTTTTTCTTTTTAAATGTTACAGATTGTATCGTAAGGTATTTATTGCTGAAAATTCGAGATAAACAGTATTAAACACTTTATTTAAAATAATACATTATTTGGTGTTACGATAACTCATAAAATAGTTCCGTTGTAAAATGATCCAGTCCCACATTACTTTATTGGCACATAAAAGTAGTTCCTCTAAGTTAATGGAAAATGACACGGAAATGACAAGTTTCCAATCTAATATTTTCTGTAGAGAGAAAGAACCTAGAAAGATTAAGACAGATAGAGAAAGAATAAGACAGTCTCTGCTTTATTTAGCTCTGCAGAGATTAAGAAATGCCGAAAGGTCTTAATCTCGATGAAGAAAAAATCCGAATCTGCACCTTTACGTGGTAGAAAGTGGGCAACATCAATGGTGATGGCTCACGCAGATAGGAACCGAGTGATTGCCGGTATAAGCAATCCCTGCTTACCGACCAACGGCTTCAGGCAGATGAGTCGGTAGATAGTAGGACACTCTTTAGTCCTGAAGCTGAGAAATAGACTCTAAAGGCGGAGGAACCAATAAATTGGTCAACGGCAGAAGAATGCAAAAAGGCAATGGGAAACCACTGCATTAAAGGTTCCACAGAACATCCCTAGTCATTCATTATGGCAAATATGCAAAAAAAATCAAATCGTTACTGATCATAAAATCCGGAAACCAAGATCCGGCAGGGAAGGAAAAGATCATGTAAAAGACGAGGCCTTCCAGGTCGCTAGTAAGCAAAATCCTTGTTTGGATAATAAAACGCCACGTCTAAGAAGACACAAATGAAGACCAATAAATCTTGCAACATGGAATGTAAGAAGCTTGTACCAGCCAGAAAATTAGACAATTTATTACAAGAAATGACCAGACTAGAAATAAATATACTGGGCATAAGTGACGTACATGGACCAGACATCGGCAAACTTATAACCAATAACGGCATGATGTATTATGCTGAAAACAACGATCTAGACCTTAGAAAATGACATATAGGTATTAAAATTCATTGATCCGAATAGATCAAGAACCACTTTACCTCGCTCCAATCTTTCAAACCATCCTCTACCCTTCGACAGCATGCTAATGCGCTATAGGGACCACAAATGTCAAAATACTTTTCATATGAAAGTATTGGCTACAAAAACAAGAACTCCCATGTGAAATACTTATTCCCTTTGGGCTGGAGAGCGTAAGGCGATATAATCCTGCCATCATCTTAATTGATCCCAGCTCCAAACTGGATCCAGTTCAGTACTCAAGAGTTTGGATATCTCTGTCGTGGTGTTTCTATTTTTGGTATTAGTAATTTTTTTTGTTGGTTATGCCGATGTGTTTGTTGTTATTTTCTTTATCGGCCGGAGCCGATTTTTATTTGCATTTATATTGTTTTGAAGGGTTATATCTAAATCTATTTATCTTACTGATCTCTGACTCTGGTTAAAGTGTTTATCTTCCTGCCACTTGTACTTCATGGACTCTTCAGATAGAGCTACCTAGTTATTTTGACATCTTACTATGTGTTTAAGAATTTGCTATTATTTGTTATTTTGGTCTCTTGTGATTTTTCATCCATGTAAAACATTATAATTTATTTATTCCCGCAGGATTTGGTTGGGTGATTATAAAGCTTAGCGAATTTTTTCTTAGTTTTTTGGTCCATTATCTCCAGTACTCCTACTTGCTTCAGGTCTTTGAACAGCTACATATCTGGAACTTTCTCTATTTCTTGGAATCATTAGATGTGGGCTGTTTATATCTTTTTTCTGTTTGTTTTGCACGTATGCCCCCATGAAAGCGATGCATATGTGATTATATGTAATATCATGCTATTTATTAATCTGATTGTTTTGTTGATAATTTGCTTTTGCTTTCTGTGATTATGCATAAAAATAAAATGAAGTGTACGCTCCTTTTTTTTTTCGAAATAAAAATTAAAAACGTGTCTGAAAATGTGTATGTATTATTTCAACATGTACTTCACCTGTTTTGAGATAACCAATTCAACAATATCTTACATAATTATAAATTCTGTCATACTTCATATTTATATTCAGGTTCGTGCTCGTTGCCCATTAATACACCTTATCAAAGGCCACAAAAAAACATTAATTATCTATTCTACTGTATATACAACCTAAGAGCAAAAAAACTAGATTACTGCGGTAAAATATTTCTGTTCTTTGTGCGCAATAACTGCCGCAAGTAAGTCATTATCTCATCTTCGTTTATGCATTAACACTTTTCGCAGAATAAGGAATGAAACTTGTTTGATCAGCGAGCTCATTATGCAAATATGATTTAAATTTTAAAAAGAAGTAACATTAGTGTATATCTCTAAACTATGATTAGTTTTATATTTAAACATTAAAGTTAATGCAGCAATTTAAATTTGATATTTTTTGTATTTTTTCCATATGTTTATATATAATTTTCATCTGTTATTAAGTGTATCGGAATAGATGCCAAATATATTCGTGTCATTAAAAATTTGTACTGAAATCAAACTGCTATCAAACTGAAATCAACTGGGAACTACTTAATGTGATTAGATTTGCAGAAGATATAGTGATTCTGTCAGATAACACTGAAGGTCTCCAAATTCTGCATGATCGTATTCACGAGGTAGGAGAGAAAATTGACATTAACGTAAACTCAAACAAAACCAAATTTTTAGTGTTTAGTCGTGACTCACATGCCGATGCAAAGCTTTAATTAAACTGAGTCCAAGTTGAGAAAGTTCACAAAATGACATTATGGGAACTGTAATAACGGACTAACTAGATCCACACATAGAAATAAAACGTATAAGAACTACCAAGAAACAAAGACTTTCAATAAGAAATGACTCCTATCTGCCATGCGACAGGGTCTTCGGCTTTGTAAAACGAAACCTAAGGAACCATGATAGATTGAACGCTATAAAAGATAAATCAGAAATAATACTTACATTTACAAAACAGAAGAAGTTTACTGTGGATATAGTAGAACATGCAGATGTTTTGGACTTTCAAATTTAGTGGTCCAAATTTTACAAGAAGAATACTGTTTCAGAAGAGAGTAACATTGTGAAAAACAAAAAAAAAAGTAAATGTTTACATTTCTTCCTACCACAAATTTATTTGCGAAAGTTTTAAAAAAGAAGTGGTTGTTGTATCTGATTTTATAGGTGGATTTCTCAAGAAAACTTTAAAATTATTATCTAACCCAATGTGTGTTGCTTCATTTCCCCCTTTTTCTTTAGCAAGAAAAATATGACAAAAATACCAATTTATCAAGAAAAAATTAATGACCTGAAGAAACTTTTGCAGTAGGTCCCTCAAGAACATGAGTGGTTTTATAATGAGCTTGGCCAATGGCCTACAGTTACAAGCAAAAATGTACAAAATGGCAATTTTAGATAATTGTATTTGCGTAGTACTGTTTTAAAAGCACACTTTATCATGTCCGGACATATCATTCATAAAATTTCGGCCAAGTATGGGGCTACGTCGGTTTCATCTTTGTTGGCGAGCCACAAATCCTCGAGGGTACATCGACGAGGACAGATTCTGCATGTAACAAGATGTTCCATCTTTTGTGTTTCGCCACATTCACAATTCATAGCATCTCTGTTTATTTTTCTCCATTTTTCCATGTTTGATTTAACTGGAGCGACCCCCGTTCTTATTCTATACATAATTTTCCACGATTTAAAGTCTAGAGACTGGCCGGTTCATTGAACCTGGGGAAGGGAAAATATTTACATCCTGCACTGTTCCAAGGAAGCTTTTACTGGATTTTAGTCGCTTTCGGGGTGTTTGAGCTTTGTATAGGGCATTCTGCTCGTCTGCAATCTGTTAAGGGTTCGCTCGTTGTTGCCGGTTCAACGCCTCTGCCTCTTGAGGGTTCTGCAAAATCCTCTGACGAATTATATAGACTTGAGATTGACGTTGATTTCATGCACCTTGTTACTATTCTGTATGTCTCTTTTAACGCAGTATCAACTTCTTTGGTGTGAAAAGATCTGCCCCAAACGGGGAACGCATATTCAGCAGTTACGAAACTCAGTGCAGATACCGTTATTCTTAAAACACCAAGACGTGCACCCCATTTACTTCCCGTTAGCTTTCTGAGTACGCTGTTCCTAGATGTTACTTTTCCTCTCGTTTTTATGCATTATTGTTTGTTGGTGAGGGACCAGTCCAGTGTTACTCCAAGATATATAGGTTGGTTTGTGTATTCTAATGTATTACCCTTCCACGTAATTTGGAGTTTTCGCTTGGCTTCCTTTGCGCAAAGTTGGAAAGCGTAGACTTGGGTTTTACAGGGATCGGGTCTTAGGAAATTCTACAGGTAGTACATTGTCATTGTTTTCAAAGCAGTTTCGAGTTTGGCCTTCACTTCTTTAAAAACTACTTCCTTGAGCACCTATTGCAAGATCTTCAGCATAAAGGACGTGCTTGGTTTCAGTCGGCGTAGGTTGGTCGTTTGTGTAAATATTGAAGAGCATTGGTGCTAAAACACTTCGCTGTGCAAGGCCATTTTTTGAACTCTCTACATACTTACTTTACCCTCCAGCATAACGAACAAACGTCTGTTTTGCACTAAGGAATATACGACCTTACCCAGTTGGTGGTCATTGAGTATCGTCTAATTTGCGGAGCAATGTTTTGTGCCTTACTATTTTATGGCAATTGCTTTACCGGGTAATAATCTCTTTGGACAGCAAACTGAACAATTGTTAATTTGGTGGCATCTAAAAACATTAAAATAGTTGCCTAATTCACTTAATCTTTGCTTGGTAGCATGGTCTCTGGAATCAATAATCCATCTGTTGCTATTCAACAACGCAGCAGGCCCCAAAAAATCGTTAGGCGCTTTAGAATGCCCATGCCACCAATATTCGGGGCACGATGTAGAACAACAAGCACAAAGAATACATTCAACCAGACCTAGCATATCTTGTCTGTCTTTAACGCTTTGGCTAAATTGCACGTTTTTTTCTTCAGGTGGATGTCTTATTAAATACAGTTTTATTCAATTATGCTACTCAATGAATTTATTTAAATCTACCAGTAAGTCTTTAATTACATACATATGAGGAAGGGGATAAACTTTTGTTACACCTCTGGGATTGATTTTTTTAAACATGCCGTCCATTGACACCATCACCATCGATCTTAACGATTGCAGACCGACTGTACTGGATGCTCTTAATAAAATGAAGACTGAACAGGACCCATCTTTAACTTTTAGAAAATCCTGCAGAGAAGGAATTTGCGGTTCTTGTGGAATGAATATTAATGGTGTCAATGGACTGGCATATTTAAAAAAAATCAATCCCAGAGGTGTAACAAAAGTTTATCCCCTTCCTCATATGTATGTAATTAAAGACTTACTGGTCGATTTTAATCAATTTATTGAGCAGCATAATCGAATAAAACCGTATTTAATAAGATATCCACCTGAAGAAAAAAACATGCAATTTAGCCAAAGCGTTAAAGACAGACAAGATATGCTAGGTCTGGTTGAATATATTCTTTGTGCTTGTTGTTCTACATCGTGTCCCGAATATTGGTGGCATGGGCATTCTAAAGCGCCTAACGATTTTTTGGGGCCTGCTGCATTGTTGAATAGCTACAGATGGATTGTTGATTCCAGAGGCCATGCTACCAAGCAAAGATTAAGTGAATTAGACAACTATTTTAATGTTTTTAGATGCCACCAAATTAACAATTGTTCAGTTTACTGTTTTATAGACTGCTGTCAAATCTATGAAAGCAGCTCATGTTATAAGTTTTTTTTCAAAGCCCTCCTCAATGTATTTTGTTAGTGCGAGGATTGATCGGTGCAAGATTTGCCGGGTCTGAATCCTTCTTGTTGTGTGTGCTTGTCGACGTGTTTTTCTACCCTGTTGAGTATGAGTCTCTCGTATAGTTTGAAAAACTGACACAACAGCGAAATAGGTCTGTAATAACTGGGATTTTCTGGGTCCTTTCCTGGTTTTAACAAGGCTATTACTTTAGATTCCCTGCATGATTTTGACGTTTATTGACGTTTCAATTTCTACTTCGGAAATCGTTCTTAAAATACAAACAGTACATTAAACAAATTTTGTTTTTTGTTACATAGTGAAAAAATTCTTCTAATAATTTAATTTTATCTGACTCATTTATATTGACAATTCAGACATACATTATACATTTTAAAGTAGACGACTTTAAAATGATATTGCCAATATTGTTGAGTTGCGCTCCTGGGACGACTTTCCTTATAAGATAGTTCATTCGATTACATGAAATCAACTTTAACTTGAGAATATCCGTCAGAAAAAAAATCATAGCATGTAATTCGTCTTTAAAAAGACAAACACATGACATGATGACAGTAAAATTCTCCTGTTAGTGATTCCATAGTAAATTATGAGAGAAAAACCAAGAAAAAAAACCCTCATAATACTATCTCGACATTGTAAGTATTTGTTCGTGAATTTAGTTTACCTTCAACAAACATCAAAATTCTGATTTTATATGTTACGTTATTTAAAAAACATAAATGATGTATCCTCTATATGTTACTGACTTACTAATACTGGTATTTTCTTATTAATAACTTCCTCTTTCAATATTGGTAACCAGATCCTACTACATTCTGCCGAGGAATTTGCGACACAATTGGCCTCATTTAGCATAATTAGAGCCGCTTCTTTGATTTTTCTTTTTTTTACCATCCGTTTCTTTTAGGACTACATTTAAATTATTCCATTGAACCCTATGTTCATTATCCCATGCGTGTTTACATATTTGAGATCTATCAAATTCTCTATTTTTAATATAAGATTGATGTTTACTTATTCTAACATTTAATGGCCTTGATGATTCATCTAAATAAAACTGATCGCATTCACAAGGTATTTTATAAATGCAATTCTTTGTCCTTTCTTGTTCATTGTTAGGTTTGGTTTTGGACAAAATAGATCTCAACGTTTTTGTTGTTTTGAATGTTGTTGAAATGTTGAATTTATTTCCTATCCTTTTAAGTTTTTCTGATAATCCTTTTATGTACGGTATTGTTATTTTCCTCATATTATTCCTTGTGTATGCTGTAGTAAGTATCAGTATTAGTAAGTCAGTAACATATAGAGGATAAATCATTTATGTTTTTTAAATAACGTAACATATAAAATCAGAATTTTGATGTTTGTTGAAGGTAAACTAAATTCACGAACAAATACTTACAATGTCGGAATAATATTATGAGGTTTTTTTTCCTGGGTTTTCCCTCATAATTTACTATGGAATCACTAACAGGAGAATTTTACTGTCATCATGTCATGTGTTTGTCTTTTTAAAGACGAATTACATGCTATGATTTTTTTCTGACGGATATTTTCAAGTTAAAGTTGATTTCATGTAATCGAATGAACTATCTTATAAGTAAAGCCGTCCCAGGCGCGCAACTCAACAATATTGGCAATATCATTTTAAAGTTGTCTACTTTAAAATGTATAATGTATGTCTGAATTGTCAATATAAATGAGTCAGATAAAATTAAATTATTAGAAGAATTTTTCACTAAGTAACAAAAAAACAAAATTTGTTTAATTTACTGTTTGTATTTTGAGAACGATTTCCGAATTGGAAATTGAAACGTCAATAAACGTATTTTTATCTTTAATTGTGGCTTATTCCCAGTTAAATAGTAATTAATTTGCTATTAGATTGCTAAATCATCTATTATATGTTTAAAAATTAACAACCTACTTAATTTCTAAATAATAATCACATTTTTTAAGAAGTTTTATCAGGCATGATATTTTGTAAGGTTAGTTTTCCTATTCTAGTCTATAAGAGTATATAACAAAACCAAATCGATTGTATTAACTTTCAGATACATATCGTGCTCATTTTCAATATGCGTGTTGTCGTTCCGTAATCTCCTCAAACAATCTGAGAACCTTCTGGGCTCGAAGCAATTTTCCTCTTCTTTTTTCGAAACAACTCTTTCGTGAAATTGTCATTTATTCTTAACTTCCGCCGGTCTGGTGAATCGACAAAAAATTTACTTGCGAGAAAAATATAATTTTACTACCTGATTGCTACCATAGAACAGGAAATATCATTGAGGACGATTATCTTTGATTTGCTGCATGCAAATGTAATTTTACTGGGTTTATTGGTATGCTTAAGTCGTTTTGTTAATTTTTGCCCTGATGTACCAATTATTTTCTTATTGGGAAAAGTAAAGCAAAAGAGTTATTTAAACGTGATTTATTACGAATATTAGAATTGTAGCCCAATAGTTATCGGTAACATGAACTAAAATCCATAAGTATACCTCAATAATAAATAAAGCAGGTACCTACTCTATCTTATTCAAGTGCTGTTCCACGCCGTTAGAGAAGTCCCACGCAAAAAAGGGAACAAGAAAATTAAAAATAAGGCCCAAAAACTGATACAAAAAACCTTATGTTAGGGACAGCATAAATTTTAAACATTTCCTTGCCATAAAGTGAAAAAATAATGAAAAAAACAAAAAAAAATATTTAAAACTTTATTTAGAAACAACAAAGTACTATAAAAACATATATAAACTAAAAAATTAAATTGTGGACACAAACTACAGTGTTCAAATTTTCTAAGCAATCTTTGCAGCATGCCATTATGTGGTCCATACATAGCCAGGCTTTGCAAATTTTGCAAAAAAGCAAGTTTTGCGTCTTTTGTAATATTAACAATTTCCTCTCTTACCTGGCTGGGGCTCTGGTACAACGTCGACTTCAGTGCCTGAGATTTTAAGGCCGAAGCACACACAGCTTTTGTTAAATGCGTGTCAACTGCTCTCCGTCGTATACTCTCGTGTACCAATTCCATACCAGGTTTTTTTGGAATAATCTTCGTGTTTTGGAAAATTCTCCACCTGGGTTGTTGCTTTCTAAATTACAAATGCGTTAATTGCTGCGAGATTAAGGAGATTATAAACTACTACCATTGGCCAACGTTTCGTATTGCTGGAAACATTTGTCTACAACATCTCCTCCACTCTTTTTGGAATTATAAACAGTAATTTTATGGAATTATAAACAGTAATTTATAAACAGTATGTAAAATACAAAAAGGTGTCAGACAGGGTTGTATACTATACCCACTGTTAATTAATTTATATTCAGATAGAATATTTAAAGAAGCGCTGCATAATTTGGAATGGGGCGTGAAAGTTAATGGAATTCCGATAAATACAAACAGATATGCAGACGATACAGTTATTTTAAGTGATGACATGAATGGACTACAATGTCTTTTAAATGCCATTGATACAGTGGGAAGAGACTTTGGCCTAAACATAAACTGTTCAAAAACAAAACACATGGTATTTAGCCGTTTAGCACATCAATATGCACGATTATATGTTGATGGTCATATAATTCAAAGAGTGTCCAGTTTTAATTATCTTGGTTGCCATATTACTGAAAAACTAGATCCAGATCAAGAAATAAAATGTAGAATCGAGATAGCCCGCACGACATTTTTAAAAATGAGGTCATTCTTCTGTAATGATAACTTGCAACTTCAACTTCGAAAGCGCATGGTTAAATGCTACATTTGATCAGTCCTCTTATACGGTGTCAAAGCATGGACATTAAAAATATCCACCATTAATTGTGTGGACATTCCACACAAAATGCATTGATTGAAGCGACAACTTTTATTTAACAATCAATTAACGAAAAAAGACACGTCATAGGCATATTCCTAGACGTCCAGAAAGCATTCGAATAGGTCTGGTACACAGACCTAATCGAAAAATCTTGCTGGACAACTTTTGTTAAATTAATAAATTTCCGACTATCCGACTATCCGGATCAAAGTTAACAATACATTATCTTCACAATTCACCCCACAAGCTGAAGTACTCCAGGGCTCAATCTTGCTCCAACAATATACACAATCTACAACAGTGGCATCCCCAGCCCTCCATATAGATTGGAATTCCTACTACTGTACTGACACTGCGCTTCTCACGTCAGGCCCACATAGAATGCGTGGATAAATGTATGTATTCGAAAGAGCTCAAAACTGCCTAAACAGAGTTATTAGGTGGTGCAATAGATAGAGAGTGACTATTAACGCCTCCAAAACTCAATTAATATTATTTATCTCCCCACTGCCTGATGTTCAGGACCGGATAACCTTGATAGAAGGAGACCTTAATCTCAGAAATTCGGTTTTTTATTTGCTAGTTTATTTTAGCAAGACTCTCATCTGGAAAATAGATATGCAAAACACCCCAGACAGGCCAAAAGGCCAATTAAGAACCGTTTCTAGTATGGCCAGTAACACATTGAAGTGCCTCACCTTGGCTTCTTTGAGTTACCAACAATTCCTCTTGTGCTCTTCTTATCAGCATATATCACCTTCTGAACCCCAGCTCTTAAGCACTTCACCACTATAACACCACACACATATCACCCTTACGTTTACCACCACAAAAAAGGAGCACTATTTCCTTTAAGAGGCAGAAGCCTAAACAAGGTAAAAACATGGATTGATTGATTGATTGAAATCTAGTATAACAAACCATTAACATTTTTTTAGTAATGTGCAAAATAAGCTAAAAAAGCATTTTGCCTAGAATCTGAGCTTAACTGATCAATGCTAGTCAAAATACGAACAAAATACAAAGATAAAAGAAACTTTTCACACCATATTAACGGTTATAAATTCCACTATTCTCAAGCCATTACATTTCCAAAAGACCATCGTATTCGAGACTTTATAATTACAAATAAAAGCGAGCACTTTATTGCTGGTCTGTTGCGTTTGTAATAGGGAATGTGACTGTATCTGAGCTATATTACATATTTTCGTGCAATAACAATTACATAGGGTAACTTATAATTTGATATGAACTTAATTAAACAGATTATTGTTAAAATAGATACGTCTGAATCAGATAATGTGAACATAATAATGGCATTAGAGTGGAACAGTTACAAGAATATGCAATTTTATACAAGAGCGAACAGGGACGCACTTGAAACAGGACATTTTACATTGTATTTAGGATATTTTAAAACTTTTAAATAAACTCATGATTAGATAATACATTTTATAATATATTAAATTGATTTTCATTTCACAATATGCCTTTTCGTTCCTAATTGCCACTATTTTATGTTTTAGCAGTCTTATTCTCTAAAGGCTCAAATACACGGGACGAATAAAAAGCCGTCAAGTCGATTACATACAAAACTTCTCAGTTGCACAGCTATCAACTAGCTGGAGTGTGGAAAAGACTTTTAGACCAATGCTGGTAGCTACTTGTGCACATGGCAATTTACAAGCTAGCTCGCTTAAAAGTCAATGAGCATCGTGCTGGCAGTTCAACTTTTGCCAGAGCGTCTTTACAAGCAGCTTAAGAAGCCAGTATACTAGATTAGTTTACGAGCTGCTTGTGAAAAAACCGGCTTTTGGCCTACTTGAGCACTAAGATTTATTTTAGGCATCACCTTCGATGCCCTTCATTCATGTTGCCGTTTGTCCTTGTTTTCGTTTCTCTGTGGAAGTGCAGTTTAATACATTTTTTAAAATTTTGCTTTTTGCCATTCGACTAAAGGTTCCGTATTTTACTACTTGCTGTTTTTCTACGTCTTCTATTAGATTCATTACTTCCATGCACATTTAAAGAACCTTGGAATAAGAGTTTCAGACAGAGGAGGCAAAGAGAGAGAAATAGATAAGCAGTTGTTGAAAATCAGCAAAGGGGTAGGATCATTAAACGAACTGTTGAAGGCAAATAACGTGTCGAGGGCAGCCAAGATTCGAACAAATATACACTTAATAGTAAGACCAACAGTTTTGTTTGCATGTAAAATATGGTAGTAAAATAAAAAGAAAAAAGTTTTTGCTGAGATAAAAGAGGCTAATGGGGAAAAGCGCCAAAGAACAAACCCGGAGCTAATTGTGCTTTATCAGTGACCCAAAATAACGCAATACATCAGAGCACAGAGAGTTAAATGGTTGGGATATGTTTTATGAATTCCAAAATAAAGAAACGACCAAAAAGCCCTGCAAGCAGTAAAACAAGGAACGAAAAAAAGAAGGTGACCACAAAGAAAGTGGTCAAAAGCCGTCCGAACAGGCATGGAAGAAATCAAAAGAAGAGACTGGAAAGAACAAGTTAAGTGCCTCAAAAAGTGGGAAAAAAAATTTAAGACTATTAATGCCAAGGGCTTCTAGGGCCTTTGGGGCTATTATATAGGAGAGATCGGAGCAGCGAGGACCAGCTAAGCAAAGCGTCTTTGTGTTTATTGTGGTCTAATTATAAAAAAATACTCTGTATCAAACTATATCATATAAATGTGTGTAAATTAAAAAAAAAAAAAATTAAATTGGTCCATATGTCATGGGGCAAATAGTTTCATTTTATTAAAAATAAGTAAGAAGATAAGAAGATAGTTAACATACACAATTCACAGATAAACTATTGTCCTTTTCTGCTCCTGCACATTATCCACGACCAATGACAAATTTAACACCTAATCCATCCTTCGCCTTGTTTGCTTTCTTTATAAGTGCTATGACAAAAAACAGGCAATCGTCTTCGTTCTCGATTTCACCATTGGTGCTTTAGTGAAAAGACGGAAACGAGTTTTAGAGTATAAAAGAGAAGTCATCAGCATTTATTTAAAGTAGAGTACCTTTAAGCTGAATCAGGACCTGTTAGAGATCGCAATTTAATAATTATAAAGGGATATTTCATAATACTATACATGCGGAATTTTTTTATTCACACCGAGCAGACTGGGATACATAACGGGACCGGACGGTGAACACAGACGTAAAACGAATTCAACGACCTTGTCAAACATGACTCAAGAAAAATGTAAAACTGTGCTTTGATGGATTTATGTAAAATAGACATACTATGTTTACAAAAGCTTTTGTATTAAAGCTGTATAATAATTTTATCACAAATCTAGCAGGTATTGATTAAATTTAATATGAAAACGACTATAAATGAACTATTATCGTTCTAAATTCGTTTAATATTCTTCTTCTTCTTCTTCTTCTTCGTGCGACTAGGATTACTTCTGTTTGTCTGCCTCTTATTCTGTTTTAGTGGTTGTTGACTGTACATTATCTTTCCATTTTCTTGGCGGCCTTCCAACGGATCTTCTGATATACGGTTTGTTGTTTTTATAGATGTTCGCTAATCTATCTGGTCCTATTCGGTTCAATATTCAAAAAACTATATCTGAATCCGTCTATAGCGGATACAGTCACATCCAATTTAGGCTCGGAAGTTAGTACGTACCTTACCGAAATCGGAAAACTTTCTCCTTCCTGCTCCTTCGAGAATGAAGAAGCCAAAGTGTGTTTAAAATCAAACCCTCTTTGGTCTTCACACGATCTGAAGTTGGCGAACAGTGGTTCCAGTTCAAGTTCTCAGGACACACGGATTCAAAGTTCTTTTCGAAGTGAACTCTATATCTGCAGCAGCCTTTGGTACCGAGATGAAGAGATCCGTTTTCATTCTGGGAGCAGAAGAGAACCTGTATGCCAGGCTTGGCTTTTATAGCTAAAAGTACATGACGTTGGTCGGAAGTTCGGTGACATCAGAGAGATTGGTGTCATCATTGAATGATATTGTGTCAGATGTTAGAAGCTGCCTAACCGACCAACATATATATGAACGAGTTGTTCCCAATAGACTTCATGAAAAATACTGTTAATATAACGGAGAATAATCCGTTCCTTAGTTACGATTGACTGAACAGAATCACAGAGGTCAGTCAGAGATACGGACTTTCACTAAACACTAAGAAAACAAAATGCATGATGACCTCTAAGAAGGAACAGCAATTTGGACAAATCAGTGTAAACGGTCAACAAATAGAAAGAGTAAAAACATACACCTGCCTTGGTACGAACGTCAATGAAAATTGGGACCATTCCATAGACATCAAATGTAGAATAGAGAAAGCAAGATCTGCATTTCAAAAAATGTCTAAGTTATTCAAATTTCATGATTTATCAATGCCCATAAAAATCAGGTTACTACGATATTACATATTTTCTATACTCTTGTACGGAGTTGAGTCATGGACTCTCATAGACGCCACCAGCAAGAAAATTGAAGCTTTTGAAATGTGGCTTTATCGTCGCTTCCTGAAGATATCGTATACCGACCACGTTAATAATGAGGGTATTCTGTTGAGAATGAAAAAAGAAAAAGAGCTGTTAACCACAATAAAAACAGCCAAAATCGAATACCTTGGTCACATCATGAGGAACAGCGAAAGATATGGACTGCTGCAAGTAATCTTGCAGGGAAAAGTAGAAGAAAAACGGGGACCAGGAAGGCAACGGATTTCCTGGCTGAAAAATCTACGAACGTGGTTCAACACAACAACCACAAATCTTTTTTGAGCAGCAGTGTGCAAAGTGCAGATTGCCATGATGGTCGCCAACATCCGAAACGGATAGGCACTACAAGAAGAAGAAGTAACAATTGGAATCGAAATTTTTGTCCAAATATTAATAACTTCTTCAGAAACCTTACCATCTGTTTCTGAATTGGATGGTTCCTTTTCATTATACTTTAATTTTAGATCGTTCTTCACAAATAAAACACATTTCATAACATCTCTTATAGTTAGTAGTGGTGCCTGTCGATCGTCAATTTCTTTGTAAGGTCCCATTATAGAACCAGTTGTCCCACTAGAACTCCTAGAACACCTAGAACTCATAATTTAAAACACACAAAATCAGCTTTTGACACTAGAACAAACGCAACTGTACTGACATGTGAACGGAAAGGTACTGACGAATGCAGCACACTCTGACATAAAATAAGCAGTAAGGCATTAGAAATAAATTGTCGCTGGTCTTACAGGCCCCACCCGACTAGTCAAGGATTAATAGCCTGAACTCTGTTTAAATGAGTATAGAAAATATTTTTTTAAGTTTTGCGGTTTTGTTAAACACATACAACTTACGCAAATTATTTGTTTTGATTTCGTCCGGCCACCCGTATGTGATCGATACTGGACTGTTTTGCACTAAAGCCAGCTTGGTCGATATTTAGTTGTGTATCTATTTTTCACTTCAATATATTTAATACAATCTTTAAAATACCTACAATATTCCAATATATCAAAAAAAAAAATGTATTACAATAAAGTTAGTCCTAGACATACCTAAAAACTGCTGACATTCATATATTTTCTTTATTTTTTAGGTAAGCAGTATGCTGTAATTTACGTAAGTAAAGTTTTAAATTTAAAGCAGCATCCATTAACAAGTTCGTTTTTTTCTTTTGTTGATAAATATAGCGTGACAGTGAAAGTGAACACTTGACACCATTATATCAAGTTTTTTGGTGTAATGTATCAATCTTTATATCGATATTGATGCTTTATGATAAAACACCCGTGTGATGTTGGGTAACAGGTTACACCTACATGTAAAGTAATACTTTGGAATCATGATTTATCACCTTACGAGAATTGATTGAACCACAAAGTTTTCTGTTGTTTTAGTACTTTATGATGTATATATACAAATATATTGTTGTGCTTTTGAATGTCCATAAGCAATAAAAAACCGATATACAAATTTTATTACTTAAATAAAAATTAAAATTATTGATATTTAATAAAGACACGGGCATATAAATTTTCAAACATCCTGTATAAGACAAAATATGTATTTTAAGTTGTTCGAAGAATTGTTCATTAGGCCTCAGAGACAAGACTTTCAAATATTATCGATAAGAAATTTAAATAAGTCGGTTATTGTGGAATGGATTTACCCAGAAAAAAAGTGTATATAGAAAGTGTTTAAACAATAGACCGGGATTTGCGGTGGTTTTTCTCCCCGAAAGATTATATCGGTAAAAGTTTATTAACAAAAGACATTGAATTGAGAAACAGGTATCGTTTGTAGCTATTTGTAAGAAATATTTGTAAAGCAGATAGATTTAGTTAGAATAATTAAAGAATGTTGTTTTCTGGAATTACCCGAATGACGTTTTATAGAGAGAAGTTGGTTGGTAACGATATACGTCACAGAGGTGGATGATTTTTATTGGTCAATTTTTGAATGCAAGGAGGTAGTGGTTTTGGCTATGAGATAGGAGAGAGAAAAAAAGTTAGTTAGTCAGTTTTCGTCGCCCAAGAAGGAAGGAGCTTTGTGGTTTGTGTTTGTTTGAAGTCCCGAAGACGTATTTTACCGGGTGTGTTTATTTGCTGTGTAAAAGCTGATCAGTGTGAGGAACGGGGTACAGAGCGATAGAAAAACCAAAGGGTATAAGAATATTAATATCAGACGAAGCCGGAAACATTTGAAGTTATAAACAGGCGCGGAGATTGGCTCAAAAGGAGGCTGCATAGAATTACACGAGTTGTTGGGTTGCAGATACAAGAACAGATAGGAGAAAGGTGTACGTCATCTGGACCACAATAGGAGCAGAAGCAGAGAAAGGTTATTTTTATGGCGTGGTCATAGAATTGCAACGGCAGAGAACGAAAGGTCAGTCAATTTTCATTAGAGCAGGAGTGTGGTTTTCATTTATTAATTAAATAAATTGAATAAATAATAGAGACAGTTAATTTTGCGATCATTTAAAGAAAAAAATTAGAAAGAGAGCTTAGTTATAACACATATTAAAAATCAATGTAAAATAACATTTGGGTCCATGATAGAAAACAACTTCTCATATATTTAAAGTATTATATTGCAAATATTACAGGATTGATTGTTATATAAAATTTCATTAAAATAAGGACATCTCACATATAGTTCAGTTGAAATTCTGTGTATTTTATTCAGGTCATATTACCTATCCCAATTAGGAAGCCAATTGGAAAATATTTTGAATCCACGATCAAAGGTAAATAGTACAAGTTAAATAGCCTGAGATTGTAATTAATTAATGCTGATTTATTGTGATTAATTGGAGATTAGATCATTTAATAAATATAGACAGGATCTTTTCTAAATAAGCAATAGAATACAATTTAAATAGCATAACAATATTTATAGTAAACTCTTAAATATTGGGGAAATCTGCAAGAAAGACTCTAATGAGTATCAATTGTTTCGCCGAACGTTTTCGCCAAAAAGAATTAATTTGGCTTCTTCAGGGCTAAAAGAGAAGAATTTATATTAGCTACCATATATTATTTATTTAAAAAACACTAGAGATCTTACCGTAACTTAGAATTGTAGAGTTAGGATGTTAAAAAAAAACTTAGCTAGTAACAACATAGTGGTTTTTTTGTTACTATGTAAAAAAAATTTTAATCGTTGGAAATGTATGGTAGCTTTAACTTGGTTAGTGGAGAAACACAATGTAACTATATTTAAAAGGAATTAATTCTTTGATTTGTCGGCAATAACTTAATTTTTGATTGTTGGAAAGTTTAAATGTGAGGTTCTGTTTTACCAGAACGCATGCGCTGACAAGTCAAAGTAGTGCTTATGATTTTTTATGATGTTATGGTTCATTGGTATAAGAGAATGAAATTAAATCCCATTTTAGGGTAACATTATTATTTTAGCTTTTTCTTAATTGAAATTTTTTATTATATTATATTGTTCTTGTATTATTATTATAATATCTTATTGAGATGTATCCAAGAAAAGCAAGGGAATGTGATCTTTTTTAATTAATGAAAATTATTATTTAGGTTAGTTTTTAATGAATATATTAGTCAAGTTAGTTATCTGTGATGTTTTATTGTTCTTGGTATCTGATTTAAGAAAGAAGTGGTATATTTCGCTTAGATTCTTAATGTCACTCTTAACATTGATGGAGATATCGTTAAGGAAAATTATGACATTTCAATGAACTCTCTTCTAGATTGATTGTTCTCACGGTGGAGAATTGTAGTATTTGTATAGTCCATGAGATGACCAGTAAAGTGGACATGTTTAGCTAATACGCAGCGGTCAGGGTGAAGTCGAGAATCACTTTTGTGTAGTGTGATACGTAATTTCGATAATTGAGATGTTTGGCCGATGTAGGAATTGTTGCAAGAGAGGCATGGAATGTTGTAAACAATGTTACTAAGCATATCTATAGGAGTCTTATCACTTATCTTTAAGTTTAATGTTGTTATTATTATTACCAAAGCTATTTTCAACACTTTTCAGAATCCTTGTTAACCCCGGAGTGATATCTCTGAAGTATGGTAATGAAAAATATTTGTTAATAGGAGTATCCGAGACTGTGTTCCCACTTAAGACATCAGGATCAGCATTGTTAGTCGAAGGCGAAGGAAGGTGAAGTATCTTCATTATGGACAATGTTAAACAAAATCTTATTCGCTAATGGTGTTGGATAAGCGTTTGAAATGAAAAGTTTCTGTAGGATTTAAAAGGTTTTTTTAGGTCTTTTTTATATATTATATATATGAGGAATTCTACAAAAATTCGCACCTTAGCTGGAGAAAAATATAGTGGTGATATTGCAATTTGCTGCCCGTACCCCGCAGTAACCATTTTTTTCTGTAGGTTGATACCAAAAAAACATGTTTCAGGTGCGGATCTAAAAAAAGGCAAATTTAAGTTTTTTCCGACAAAAAACTGATTTGTTGCTAAAGCTATTTCATTCTTATACCGATCTGCCTCGAAAAACGAGTGAAAGAGACTTCTATACTTGGAGCACACGTGCATATCATGTACCATGTACGTGCATATCGCTTTTTCTTCGTCTCCAGAAGGAACTCTGACCCTTTGAAGATCCAAGAAACACATGCTCTAAGCGTGGCAAGCGGTTACTCAGTCCCTAAAATCGACGTTTTTTTCATTTTTTTCGCGATTTTACCGAAAAATCAAGTTAAAATGACTTCCGTAAATGAGGTTCATCTTCCTATCGGAAGCTGGTGACTTGATCCTCAGTATGTAGGCTGATCCGTCATCAAATTATAGATAGTAAATTGTAATATAGCTGAAATACTATACCTTCACATATTAATTTATCGTGTTTTAAGTAAGAAAATACGATTCAATTTTTTTTCTTCTTTTTTTTATAAAAAACTTTTTTTTTGTTAGTATAAGTAATAGAACGAGATAAAAGTTAGTCAAGTAAAAAAAAATAAATACCTAGAATACAATACATCAAAAATATTCTAAATTTTTTATTATTGATAGACACCATTTAACAATGGTATAAATATATTATTTTTCATTAATTAAACACTATAAAAAAGACTTGGCATATAATCATATTAAATAATCTTGTGTTTAACAGAAACAATACATATTAAAGCTCGAATAATATGAAATAAACAAAAATTTTAATACTGTTTTTGATTCAAAAAGAAGTTATATTAATTATATAAATTATACCAAATATACCTATCATATAATTATATTATGTTTTACAATATTTTCAATCATTTTTTTTATTTTCACTGATATTGTACATTATTTTATTTCTAAATTTAGTTAGTTCTGGCGATTCTATTTTACATAAAACTTGAGTTGATAAAACGTTTTGTGTATGCTCTGGTCGATTCAAAAAACAAAAGCCATTTTTTGTAGTTGAGAGAAATTGTGTTATAAGATGTTCGTTGTTTACCTCTTCAACTACCCCTGCGTACCATTGATCATAAATTACTACGATCCAATCGCCTTTGGAAAAACTCAGTTGTCGAATGAAAGTCATTTTAACTTGATTGTTGGAGAACTATATCTCCAAACCAATAATTCTTATTTTGTATCAAATAATTCTATTTTCGCGTCGGTTACCTAAATAAATCCAGTCTACCTAGATTTTGTTTCTGAGAATGTTAATCCCCGCCCACAGCGCCTACTTGACGACAGACCGGCTTTTCAAAATGCATAAACAAAAAAATATTCCAGCGGGGCTAGTGATTTAGCGACTTTCGTAGGGTTAACATCTACATTTCAAAGTTCGGAGAGGATTCTCCACGTTGCAGTTTACGCAGTTGGCCGGGAAGCCGTAATATGTGAATAAGTGTTATGGTGTTTTCGCTTACGTTCGCAAATTGTAATATTCAAATTAAGTTCCTACGATAAGTTACACACTCAAATTTTATAAGCTCTATTTCTTGCCCTTTCTTTCTTTTTTCAATTACAGTTTCTTTCTAAACAAGTAATTGTTTTATTTCACTATATCAATTCAACAGGCCAGATAAAAGCAACTTTGAAAGTCCATTTTAGTTTCTCTACTGAGCTGTCGAAGGCTAGCGGACTAATTGGACTTGCAGCAAGAACAAAGCCGCTGAAAGAGACACTGTTGCATACAAGCCTCTCCATGGAAGGGATGTTGTAAACCGGCAACTGAATAACCGCTTGCCATGCTTTGAGCACGTATTTCTTGGTTCTTTACAGGGTCAGAGTTCCTTCTGGGGACCAAGACGAAGTGAATGGTACCTGATATGTACGTGTGCTCCAACTATAGAGGTATCTTTTAATCTATTTTCGGGTAAAATCGCGAAAAAATGAAAGAAAAAGTCGATTTTAGGGACTGAATAGCTTGCCATGTTTTGAGCAGGTTTTTCTTGGTTCTTCAATAGGGTCAGAATTCATTCTGAGGATCAAGACGAAGTGATTGGTACCTAATATGTGTACCCTAACTATACAGGTCTCTTTTAATTTATTTTCGGATAAAATCACGAAAAAATGAAAAAAAAAAACGTCGATTTTAGAAACTGAATAACCGTTTGCAACGCTTTGAGTCTTTTTTTTTGTTCTTTAAAGGGTAAGAGTTCATTCTGGGGACCAAGACGAAGCGATTGGTACGAAGAGGTATCTTTTAATCTATTTTCGGGTAAAATCGCGAAAAAAAAAATGAAAAACAAAAACGTCGATTTTAGTGACTGAGTAACCGTTTTCCACGCTTTGAGCATGTGTTTCTTGGCTCTTCAAAGGGTCAGAGTTTCTTCTGAAGATCAAGACAAAGCGATTGGTATATGATATGTACGTGTGCTCCAGGTATAGAAGTCTCTTTCACTCGTTTTTCGATTCAGATCGCTAGAGGAATGAAATAGCTTTAGCGAAACAAATCAGTTTTTTGTTGGAAAAAACTTAAATTTACCTTTTCTTTG
The DNA here is from genome assembly GCA_918026665.1 of Diabrotica balteata. Lineage (NCBI taxonomy): Eukaryota > Metazoa > Arthropoda > Insecta > Coleoptera > Chrysomelidae > Diabrotica > Diabrotica balteata. The sequence continues at coordinate 5,477,005 of OU898284.1, forward strand.
AGGCTCGCACCTGAAAAAATGTTTTTTTGGTATCAACTTACAGAAAAAAATTGTTACTGTGGGGTACGGGCAGCAAATTGCAATATCACCATATTTGGCTTCAATAAAGGTGCGAATTTTTGTAGAATTCCTGAAGGTGGATGTTCTGGAAATTTTAAATACAAGTGGCGTCATTTTGTAAAAATCGTGACGGGAAACGTTTTTACTTTAAAAATTGATATACCTCTGTAGTTTTCTGGCTGTTTTTATCTTTTTTGAACAGTACAATTAGTTCGCTCGTTTTTCATTCTTCCGGTACTTTATTGTGTTTTATAATTTCAATAATTAATGCTGTTAATTGTTCTGTCAATGTTGCTTTACAATATTTTAGTAATTCGTTTGGTATCCCGTCTTTACCTGCTACTTTTCTGTTCTTCAGCTTTTCAAGTACTTTGGCCATTTCTTACGAACAGCGTTCCCAATAATTGTTTTTTATTTTTCTTATAAGTACATGTATTATTGTTTATTTAAATGTGCAATTTAAATTATAAAGTAATAAATCTAAAGAGTTCTTGATAAGGTATCAGAATCTTTGTTCTGAAATGTACGGGTATAATCTGATGAATTAATATCACTAAAATTAATATCATAACTGAGTTTTTAAACAGATTAAGACATGTCTTTCAAAGCACTTATATAAAATGCTACATATAGGGGTACTTTAGTTTTAACTTACATATATTGCTGTACCCTTATTGCGTGGCTAACAGAACTCCCTAGGACATACAGGTGAATTCAATGAATTTGAGTTGACTTTTCTTTTCTTTTCCATTCAGTTGTGACAAGTGGTCGTTTTAGATAGCATGTTAATAAACCTTGAATTTTATTAATATACATACAGGGGAGTAATAAGGAACTATATATACTGCTATCTTGTATAGAGGCCCCCATCGGGAATAACAAATGACCAATAAAACGTGATCCCATTGTATATTAATACACAAGGCATGTTGCGAATTTTGACTGAAATTTCCAATCGTCATAATTTTTAACAATGTTAACCACCTAATCAACTGTTTTATTTAAACTAGACAACAATAAGATTCGAGTTTATTAAATTAGTTAATTTTGTTTATAAAACAAAATTTTTGTACAAATCTTGTATACGGTTTTTAAAACTTTAATAAGAATTTCACAAATTAGGCAAATAGGCAATTAAGGTGGCATATTTATTTTTAGTTCAATCGACAGAGATTTTACTTCTAAAAACCATACCCATCCCATTTCAATGGCACTACAGCCCAAATCTGGCTTTGGCCTGCTTCAACAAGCTTCTTCCATCCTTTCGAGTTAACACTGTTCTTTTCCATGAACGCGTTCCCAGGCAGTTCTGGCATCCTCATCGACTTCTTTTCCCATCTCTTTTTAGGTCTTTCAACAGATCTTTTTCCCTGCACTCTTGCATTTAGTAATTTTCTTGGGATTCTATTCTCATGTATGCGGACCACGTGCCCTGCCCATCGTAATCTTTGCAGTTTAGTGTATTGTGCTAGAGTTGGTTCGCTATATATTGCTCGTAGATTTCTCTATTATACCTAATTCGCCAGTTGTTGTTTTCACTTATTGGGCCCAGTATCCTACGTAACATTTTTCTTTCAAACACATCTAATGCATTGGTAGATTTCTGTGTCACCATCCATGTTTCACAACCATAACTTACTATGGGGCTGATTATTATTTCATAGACCAGGAGTTTTGTTTTCCGGTGTACGTCTCGCGATTTAAATATGTGGCCCATCGCGAAATAGGCTTTATTTGCCATCACATGTCTTCTATTTATTTTCGGTTTTTCTTCATTGCCTGCGACTAGATCCATTCCTAGGCATGTGAATCTATTCACATGTTCTATATCGTCCATAAAGTGTTGTTGCGCCGGTCTATTTGATCTGGTTTGTATGAGTAGTTTTGTTTTATTTGTATTTATTGCTAGCTCTACTGCTTCTGCACTCTGTTTCAACTCAACGTTTCTTTCGCTGCATTCACTCTTCTGGTCATTATGTTTATATCATCTGCGTATGCTGCTAATTGGGTAGATTTGTTTGTAAGTATGTTATTTCCGCTCACCGTCAACCGTCTAATTACATATTCAAGAACAAGATTAAAGAGCGTTGGAGCCAGTCCGTCGCCTTGTTTCAGTCCCTGCGTTATCGTAAACGCATCAGTGATCTGTCCTTGATATACATACCTGTACTTCTGTTTCTGTCATTGTTCATTTGCACTAGTCGTATTAGTTTTGGTGGTCATGGTAGATCTATTTTGCCTAAACTCTGCTTGATGAGAAGTTGAACTCTTTCGTGAGAAGTTGAAGTCTTCGATTATGATGTTTGTATAAATTATCTATGGTCAACATTGAAGTTGTTTTATTTTGCATGATACACGATCATATTTTCTTATGCCAAAGACAAATCTAACAAAGAGCCCATAATTAAGGATTGACATTACCATAGCTTCACAAAGTAACTTGCGCAATTTAAGTTTTAAAATGCCTTTACTTCTATACAGTTGACGCATAACTAAATATCACTTTTTTACTAAAAGGATGACATGTTCTTGAAATCGTAGCGTACAGTCATATATGGCTCCTGCAACTTTAATTTTTTTGAGGTTTTTTTTATAATTAATTTTAAGTTATCCTGAACAGTGGCTTTATCATTACTCATATAACGGGGATCTTACGGCGATTGCCGCTTCCCGCATTTCAGCCTCCATCTTTTCCTATCTCTCCAATGTCCCTCTTCTAAGCCTCTAGATTGCATTGTTTTTGTAATTTCTCTTCTCCAAGAATTTGCTGGTCTTCCCCTTTTCCTTCTTTCTGGCGGAACATACATTAAGGCTTTCTTTGGCCACCACTCCTCCTCCATTCTCATCACGTGACCATACCATTGTAATTGCCTTCTTTGCATTCTATCTGAAAGAGTATCTCTAATTCCTGTACGGTTTCGTATTTTCTCATTCCTGATTCTTTCCATTCTCGATACTCGACATACCTTCTAAGATAATCCATTTCCACAACGTCTACTTTATCTCGTTCATTCTTTGTCATTGTCCAACATTCGGCACCATATGTGGTAATTGGTTCTACAATTGCTCTGTATACACGAAGTTTGGTACGCATCTTTATTTTATTAGACCACAGTAATGCATTCAGTATTCGGATGCATTTTTTCCCTTGGGTTATTCGGTTTTGTACATCTGTCTTAACTCTGCCATCTGCTGATATGATGCTTCCTAGATATTTATACTGGTTGCAACCTTTTATGACTGCGTTTTCAAGCCTCAGATCTGTGGTATTTCCTTCAATTTTTAATATTCGGTTTTCCTTATGTTTACAGTAGCCCCATTTCTATTCCTCAAATAATTTTTGATTTATATAATTTATATCTTCTCATCGGTTGCAACCACCACCTGATCATCTGCAAACGACAATGTATACAGAGTTTCTTGTCCCACTTCCATACTGATAAATCTACATTTATTTCTCCAATTCCACATGCTTCTTAGACGAAGTTCTGGTTCCAATTTTTTCACAATTAACTGCATTTTCGTACAATTTATATATCGCTCGGATATACGTCGAATCCAATCCGGACCTTTCGAGGACCTCAAACTATTTTCTTTAACGGGACACTATCATATGCTTTCTCAAGGTCTATAAATACCAAATGGGTCTCTCTACTTCTTTCGACACGCTTTTCAATTATTTGTCGTAGGATAAATATATTATCAATATATTATCAGTGGCTTTATATTTTTTTAAAAAATATAACAAAGAATTACATTTTTTAGCATTTAGTTTAAGATTATGTCTTGTGGAATAAGTACAAATAGATTCCAAATCCTGATTTATTTTTTGTGACGCTTGTTTTACAGAGTTGGTTTAAAAGAGAAATACAGTTGTGTGTTGTCTGCAAAAGAGTGCAATTTCAAATTATTTAAAGATTCATACAGGTCGGAAATATATATTTAAAAAAGAAGAGTACCAAGAACCGATCCTTGAAGCACCCATGAAGTGACAGATGCAAACTCTGATGAATTATTATCGATTATGACCTTTTGATAACGAGTTACCAAATGGAATTTAAAAACTGTAAGGAGGTATCATTAAATCCAAAATATTTCAATTTAGCACACAAAAGAGCGTGTTCAATAGTGTCGAAGGCTTTAGAAAAATCAAGCAAGATGACTGAGGTTTCATCAAATTATCGGTATTATCTATATTATGATAAGTCAAGTAGCAGGGTCGTTGTACTAAACTCTTTGATAAAGCCTGATTGTATATAGGTAACTATATTATTTCTAAAAATATAATCGTATATCTGTTTATAAATAACCTTTTCTAAAATTTTTGACAGTCCCGGTAGAATGATTATTGAGCGAAGATCATTAAGTGATTCGGTTTATTTGATTTGGGCAGTGGTTTTACCAAAGCGTATTTCCAAATGTCCGGAAAATAACCTACCTCCAAACAATTTATAATGTTCGTAATATAGGGAGCAGTAAAAAAAGGGAGATTTTGTAGCATCTTTGCAGAAATATTATCCCACCTAACAGCTTCCGATTTTAATCCTAATATTAGTGATTTAATTTCGTCAATAGTGGCCATTTTAAACATGAAAATAATATCTGGATTAAAAATATTTGACTGGTACCATTGGGTTGTCTCAGGACAACAATTTAAAGTGCTCAAAACAGATGTAAAATAGTTATTTTTAGAGATAGGATCTTTAAGCTCCTGAAGAATCTCTTCTTCTTCTTCTCGTGGCCACTCCTAGCGGGATTGGAAATTATCATGGCCACTGCGACTTTGTTGGCAGCACGCCTAAAAAGTTCAATCGAACTGCACCCGAACCATTCACGTAGATTACAATAGCCACGATATTTTTCTTCTTTCCACACTTCTTTTGCCCTTAATTTTGCCCTGCATGATGTTTCTTAATAGTTCGTACTTTTCACCTCTCACAATGTGCCCCAAGTATTCCATCTTTTTAGTTTCTATTCTTCTTCTTCTATATTCTAAGAAGAATCTCTATAACTGGTTTATTTACAATTTTGAATAACCTCATACCTTTCCAAAGATCTTTTTTATTCGAAGAAGCAGACCGATAATTTAAATAACCACTCCTCTCCAGACGGACTGCGTTAGTAACTGCGTTTCGAAGATCTTTATAGTAACTATAGTCCAAGACGTTTTTAGTTTTCTTGTATTTGGCTAAAGCAGCATTACGAGTTTTCATCATATTCTACAGGTTGCTTTGTAATTCTTGATTCAACATAGGGAACATGTTTGTCAAAGAGCGAAACTAAAATATCATTGAAAAATCGAATTTTATTTATTATAAAATTTTCGTACAGTATATTATCCCATGACATTTTTTCCAGATCTGCATTAAAAGAAGATATTGAAAAGTTTTTGTAATTTCTATATATCTTTAAAAAGTTTGTTTTGTAAATAATATCTAAATCAAATCCACAGTACACTGCTCTATGGTCAGATAGTTCATGATCTAAAATATCACAACAAAAATATTTTATATCAGAATTTACCTCATTTGGCTCACCTTTTTCACCTACTTTATTGTAGGTATTTATTTACTTAAGTCCTCTGTTTTTACTGCATTTTCTAATAGTTTTTTCAATTTCAATGTATTTAAAACACGCTATAGATTAGAATAAAATTTCAATAGTTTTACCTAAGTGTGAAATATATAGTAATGACGCTAAAGAATTATATAAAATTTACGTATAATACAATATTTGTATCTTTTTCTCAGCAGGAATGTACAGGCACCAAATCCGTGGCCTATTTTGCAGGCGCCAGGATGTGGTCTGCAACGTTTAAGGCACTTTGAAATTCGCAATTTTACAGTTTTTTCCTCTCGGCATTCTGACCGGCACATCCGTTAAAAAAAGAACAAACAGCTCTTCAGTCGTTTACCTGTATTATAATTTAGTGTGGATGCTTAAAGAGTGGCCGGTAGCATGTGTCTGTCAAATCAGTGTTGTTAACTGTGTGCAACTATAATTTGCACATCTACATGCAGTGTTTTGTAGGCTAAAGACATGGCAGGACGAAAGAGAGTCACGCCGGAATGGGGCGCGTACTCAGTAGGCCTAGGCAGGTGAGCCGCAAAATCAACAAACTCGTCGGCACGCGAACATTGATGCCATTATCATTGAATTTCTTTCAAACACAGACATTTTATTAACAAATGAAGAGTATAGATGCAAAAGTCACATTGTCCACTCTTTAAAATTTTAGAGAAAATGAAAGAAACGTATACAAACAATATTATAAAGTCAACAATAATGAATTTTTTTGATAAGTTTAGAAAGTAACTTAATAATGGATTTTATAAAGATATGCTGAGGAACACAGCTCTGGATACAAAAAAATAGGTATTAATTTGAATAATGTTACTTTTGGTACTAAAATTTGGAGAATGTGAGGTCTCCACTGTAACAAGGTGGAAACAATTAGTTTTGAAGCCAAGCTTAATGGGAATGTTCAGGTAAAAAAGTTCCATAATATAATTTATTATTTACTTTATTTATATAATCTAGGTATAAAATAATCGGCGATATAATCGAAGAGGAAATCGAATCAGTGAAAGGTATGAAGAAGAGCAAATCACCTGGAGAAGATGGCATTGTAAGTGACATGCTAAAATTAGGATGCGAATGCGTCATAAAAGCTTTAAAAACCGTTTATAATGCCTGCCTCTTTGGAGGAATTACACCAGAAAAATGGAATGGTGCCATTCCATGCGTGCCAGATATTGGAAACTACAGACCTATCAGCTGGTGATCTCATTTATATAAGCTCTTTATGAGAATAATTACTAACAGACTGGAACCTAAGCTGGATTTTTACCAACCATTAGAGCACACCGGATTTAGGAGTGGCTTTAGAACGAATGACCACCTACAAGTAATAAAATCCTTAATAGAGAAAGTTACAGAATCCAACAAGCCATTGATATTAATATTTGTAGACTTTGAGACAGCGTTTGACTTAGTCAAGCATAGCTCCATGTTAAGAGCTCTTACAGAGTGCAGTATTGATCATAGGTACACAACTCGTCTTCGGAGTATATATAATAGCGCAACAGATGATACGGAAAAACTCGGTTAACACCAAGATTGGTTGTACAGATAAAAAAAACAGCGTACATGACGATAACTGTGGTTATTTTAATGACTAACTTAACCCATCGGAATTAGAAATCTTTTGAGATATCTCATCTGTATCCTCTTCTTCTTCATGGTTGATGTTTAGAATCAGATCGGCAATTGCGTCATCTGTCAGTTCCATTTCTTCATTTCCATTTCTCCAATCGATGATATCTTGGTTTCCGATTGGTTAGATTGGCTATAGTATTAACTTCATAGTCATCAATTTCTTTTTGAAGATCCAGTGTTTTGTTTTCTATCTGAACCAGATGCAATCCAATAGCAAACATCTTCAACCGTGATCTTTTTCATTGCGTCAATTACAGTCAGCCCTTCATCCAGCTTTTTCAGTAGTACCTGAAGAAGCCTTCGCTGATAATTCCTCTTCATTGCTTCTATCACGCCTTGGCCTAGGAGTTGCTTCTAAGACGTCACATTGAGTGAGAGAAACACAGCTCTTATGTCACTACTAATCAATTCACTCGCGTCTGGGTGAGATCGCGCGTTGTGCGGCACCAACAAAGCTTTCGAAGGCAGATTTTTGTTTCTTTGGTAGACCAATGACTAGTACACAGTCGTTAAAAAAAAGTTCTTAAAAATGCTACAGTCCATCCATGCATTGCGTTGGTTTTTATAGGTAGTTAAACAATTTTCATTGGATATTTTTGAATTCCCTTGAACTTTTGGATTTTTCTATTCAAAGAGGTTTTAATTGTAATGAGTTAGAAGTTGTGTTGCACATCATGATTATGACTCTTCCTTTGCTTTTCTTGTAGCCTTATGCAATTCCTTCATTTTTAGCGGCTAGTGTTTTCGAAATAAGCATGTTAGTCAGTCAATCTTTTGATAATCTCTTGTTATTTTAAGTAAAATATTATAAATTAATTACCATTAAACTGGGAATAAGCCACAATTAAAGATAAACATGCGTTTATTGACGTTTCAATTTCCACTTCGGAAATTGAAACGTCATTTTCATTCAAAAAGGATTTCCGAAGTGGAAATTGAAACGTCAATAAACGCATTTTTATCTTTAATTGTGGCTTATTCCCAGTTTATATAGTAATTAATGTACAATGCCACAAGAAAATAGCTTCAGAACAATATTAAAATATTCCAATTTCAGTTGAGTCAGCAAAAGTTTTTCGCCACAAAAATTTAATTTTGTCGGATATTATACCATATTTTTTCTTCCATGATCGAACCCTCATTAGCACAAAAAGTTTTCACCTTAATCCATAAACTTTTTGTGGAATGCAAAAACTTTTGCTTGGTGTATTGGGCCACTTATCTAGCTACCCAATCCTTTCATTTGTGAAAACAACAACGCCTCAGAAGTTTGTTTATGGTCTTTATGGTCTTCTTCTTATGGTACTTCTCTTACGCGCGTCTTGCTTACTATGGTACGTCTTACGGTACTTCTTTAACATCTAAATCTGAAGCAACCTTCTCTTTATTGATTTACGACTTTTGTCCTGGTTAACCAAGGTGCTCGGATAACCTAGACTCGGTTAATCGAGAGTCTACTCCATATATTTCTTGCACGGAAAAAAAAAATACTGCCAAATTGGAATTTTTTTTTAAAATTGTTACGTTAAATCATCATTTAGATTATTACACATTAAATTTGATGTAAATATCAGACAACAATAAATATTGACCAATAGGACGACGTGATGGCCACGGTATTATATTACGGCAACTCGCAAGATTGGTGTAGAGATGGCCGAGGGGTGGAAGTTAATTTAGCACAGGTAAAAGGGGTGCCTCAGGGCGGCTTTTATAAATCGTTTAAGGATGTGTTAGTTTCTACGCAAATTATAGAGTAACTTGCCTTATTTGTAGTATCTTGTTAAATAAGGATTTAATATGATTATAATTGTGTCAAAATTAAAACATCATATGAAGATATTAATCGTGTTGGTTGGTTGTCTTTGAATTAAAATAATACTTAGCGATAGCTTAATCCTATCATAATTTCTGAAGTTATTACTATTAAATTTCTATGGGTATTATTTAAGAAAAAAAGGAAATTTTAAAATAATGCTAAATCTGTGCAGGGTAAAGATAAAAATATTTTTAATGGTAAAAATTAAATTGTTTAGGAGAAAATAGAGCTGATTTTCAGCTGATAAAGTTCTCAATTTCTTCATCGCTATGACTCGTCGTGGGTGCATATACTTGGATAATTTTAATAGAGCGTCCCCCGTTCAGTTTTAATATGAGGTACACAACTCTCGAGCTTACACTCTCTATTTTTATAATTTTATTTAGGTCTTTCTTGTGCACCAATATATTTTTAAAACTAATTGATTTTCTCCTTTTCTTCGTATTTCGGAAAGTCCCAATACATCCCATTTTATGCAGTTAAGTTCTTCCTCTAATTCAACCAAACATGGACATAACAAAACGTCTTACGGATGGCCGATGGAATAAAGAAATCGAAAAGTGGCTACCATATGAAGCCAAAAGACCACGAGGAAGACCGCAAATGCGATGAAGCGACGATATTAAAACAACTATACAGCAGAGGACATGGATTTGTTTCATGAGGTTGATTTAAGCAAGAAATCCAAAGACCGCCAATCATCTACTGTAATACACAACCTAGATGTTCTGTATCTAAATAGGAGAGCAATAACAAAAGAAAAGAAAAAAATTTAATGGACTTACTTAAGTTTATTCAGCTGACTTCCATAGCTTTTATTCTGGATTGATTGATAGTTTCCGATGCATTAGATGAGGGCTTAGAAGAAGCAATTATGCATAAAAATTAAAAATACTCACTAGAATAGATTTTTAGCTAATAAGCTGGAGATTTAATTCTGGTAATCTGGTGGTTTTTTCTGGTAATCTTAATTTTTGTTTTAAACAATTTACTTGTTTTAGTTTTCTTTATGGCAAGTGTGCCTAACCATATCTTAAAACACAAGATTCTCTAGGAATATATTTTTTGTAACGGCAAATGTGCCTATACTTTTTGAACACAGAATTAGAATAATAACACTTGGGTGAGATTTTTCTTTAAAGGTTGTTTTAAGACATTAGCTTCTCCTTAAAAAAATTATGTGTTACATTTTTTTTATCATAAAAACTGTATTTTTTATTTAAAGTTAACTTTGACATGATTTATCACAAAACTCCACTTTGTGGATTAGTCACCTTTGCTTCTGAGCCACTCAAATATCTGTACGTCTAAAGCAGATAACTTATCTAAACCGCGACCCCTTTTTACTAAAAAAAATGTTCGCGACCCCCCAATTTCCCCCCACTCATTTATTTAATATTATTTGACAGAAATAGCGTGCCTAATTTATAATTATCTGATAGTTTCTCAAATTTAATTTTACTTTACTGTTTAAGTTTAAATAAAAAACAATTATTTTATTTTATTACAATTATTTTAATGATTGCGATCTGTCCCACTAGTAATTAGTAGTAGGTACTTCTGCCAGAATAGCATTTACAATAAAAATAAATAATAAGAAGTCGACTGCACATTGTACACCGCGACATATTAGCTTGTGTCTACATCGCAAAACTCTTCCATGATAATCGCGAAAGCGCCTGCTACTAGATGGCACTCTGAAACGTTCTCGTAGCCTCGTTTTGGCTTTATATAAGCGGCGATGCGCAACGAAACCTCAGTTCGAATCCAAACAGCCTATGGTGGCGAACGCGGTGTTGAGTAAATATTTTACGACTTACGTATTCTCGTTTACGTATTTACATCTACGATAAATTATAAATTATGGATAATTGTTTTAAAAAAGAAGTGCAGAACCATCTACGTCTGAAAGTAGCAGTAGCAGCAATAAAAAGAAAAACAGATTCTACATTGATGAATATCTTAAATATGGTTTTACCGTTATTTCCATAACGGTAAAATGTGGTGACACAATGTGTTATTTACGGACAAGTCTTGTTAAAAGAAAGCATGAAGCCATCAAAGTTACTTCGACATTTAAATAGCAAACATCCAGATAAAAAAGACAAGCCCAAAGAATTCTTGGAAAGAAAGCTGAACGTCCTACACAAACAGCAAGACAGTTTTCCCTTGGCAACCACTACTAATGAAAAAAGCATTATTAGCAAGTTATAAAGTTGCTTATCGTGTTGCCAAACTGGTAAATGGGCACACAATTCCTGAAAATCTGATTTTTCCAGCAGCTGTTGAAATGAGAAATCCAAAGAAGAATTAGTGATATGGCAGAAGATATTTAAGCGCAAGTTGTGGAAAATCTTAATAAATGCACGTACTTCTCTCTTCAAATGGACAAATCCACAGATATATCTAACTGTGCCCAATTCATTAAATTTGTAAGATATGATACAAATAATGGCATTCAAGAAGATATTTTATTTTGTTCCCCATTGGAGACCAATACCACTGGAAAATATTTACTCGACACTTTTGTGAAACGTACAAGTAAATATGATATTGACTGGGGTAAATGTATTGCTATATGCACAGATGGCGCTAAAGCTATGACAGAACATAAATCTGGTCTTGTCGTCAAATTACAAGAAATAATGCCTAATGCCAAATGGAGACATTGTTTTTTACATCGAGAAGCTCTTGCGTCCAAAGCTTTACCTCCTGAAATGGACTGTGTTATGAAAACCATCATTTAAGTTGTTAATTCCATTAAAGGAAAAGCTTTGCCGTATTTTTAGAAATTCGCGAAGACATGGGTGCCTTATTTGAAAATCTTTTCTATCACACCGAAGCAAGGTGGCTTTCAAGGGGCAACGTCTTCAAAAAGAGTATTTCACTTAAGAGCAGAGCTTTTAATGTATTTGAAAGATGAGAAGTCCCATATGAAAATCAATTTTCCGATCCTGTTTGGCTTCTGAAACTAGGTTTCCTTGCTGATATTTTCGAGCAATTAAATATTTTGAACAGTAATTTACAAGGTCGCGACATTAATATAATTACAGCCACAGATAAAATTATAGGCGTTTCTAAGAAAAATCGATTTATGGTCGACCTCACTTGGCAAAAAACAACTCGATTCATTCCAGTGCCTTCAGGAAATTATGGAAAATGTAACCAATTACAGTGCTACAAATTTTGAACAAGTTTTTGCTGACATGCATGTTACTTTGCTCAATTTAAAACAACAGCTCTGTGATTATTTCCCCGAAGAAATTCAAAACAGTTACGACAGTTGCAGATGGATACTAAATCCGTTTTTAGCCGATTCCTTTCAGCATGTTGAAATACCAATAAACATGAAAGAAAAACTTTTGAAATATCAAGTGATGGAATGTTGAAGCTCCAATTTTTTTCCCAGAACTCGGACCAATTTTGGACCGAAAAGATGCAGGAATTACCCCCAGTTGGCGAGTGAAGCTGTAAAATGTTTGGTTCCATTTATAACATCATATTTGTGTTAGTTAAGTTTCTCGTCAATGACTGCCATTAAAACAAGAGTTAAAAATCGTCTCGTACTTGAAAATGATATAATTGTGTGTGTCTCAAATACACACCTAGATTTGAAAGATTAGTTTCACAGAAACAGGCGCATAGCTCTCATTAAGATTATAATATTTGACTTTGTTTTACTCTTTTATTTTTACGGATTTTAATATTTAGTTTTATATTTCGTCTGATAATTAATTGTTAATTTCTATTTACAGCGTGGTTAAAATAAAAATACATGATCTAACAAAGTGGTGCTTTTGTCTTATTTTTGGCAATGTTCGGCGACCCCCTACTACCTCATGGCGACCACCACTTTGGGAAACACTGGTCTAAAGGATACTCTTTTTTCTATAAAGAGTTTCTTGGCATCTACCTGTGTTTGCTACTGATTTAAAATAGTTAAACAATTTAACGAAGATATTACTTGTTGTTTATGGAAAGAGCTGAAATATTTCTTGTGTAAATTAAAAAAAAAACCGCCAATACAAAAAAAGTATAATTACCGGGTCTAACTATCGCAACGATCATTAGCAATTATTTTTGAAATCATTCCATAACAAACCTTGTTTATTTAAAAAATACTTTACTTTTACGATAATAAGTCATTTGTTTATTTTTACCCTATCAAAGTTTTACCATTTAATTGACATACTCATATGGATACTTGACAATTATAATGATAAACGTCGACTTTTGATATAATTATTAGTTATATCATTTTTACTGATAGCCGGTTTATGTCACTAGAATGACAAATATAGCAAAAACTAGCTTTAATTTTTTTAACGAGCATACAATGTTGTCTTTACGTAAGAGTTACTGTAGAAATGAACATTTTTGTATTATACTAAAATAAGTTTGGATTCGATATCTTTCGAAACAAATACAAACAGATACCCAAGAAAAGGTTTTTGAATACATGTTTTTCAATATTTTGTAAAACTTTGATCCCTACTTGGCATAGGACAACTCTCACCAGTACATAACTAGTGATCAAAAAAAAAAATTGACTAGAGAGATAAAATAATCTGGTACGCACACAAAATAGCCAAAGTAGTAGAACATGTATTTTATTGATTTTTCCCATTATCCATGTTATTCATCGATGTGGGAAGAACAAGATAGATTATATATAAAAGAACAAAAAAATCCGGAATGAGAATAGCTTTTAACTTTCCATCATTCGCAGCGTTAGAAAAAATCTAAAAATATTTCGCCGTAATTTTCGAAATATTGCTTCTTTTGGGTTCTGCAACCAGGAATACTCCTATGAAGACTCGTATAAGACTAGGTTAAATAATGGTGGGAGTACCTATTATCTTATAGCCGACAGAAGTTGTTGTTATTTCAAATCTAACACGCGAGCTTTCGCGTTCGTCGGAGCGTTACAAAAAAATATAACTATGCGAGTGTTGATGTGTGTTCATTTTTAGAGAGATCACTTAAGAAAAGTGATAATATTATCATGAAAGGTAAAATTTTTAGTGAAATACCTATAGATTGTTGAACATCCGATATTAAAAGCGCTATTTTGGTTTATTGCAGGTAAATATATACAAGAAAATGGAAAACCAGTTACTAAAAGCCAGAGACTATTACTGATTAGACCTCACAAAAGGCGAAGTGGATGTTGTTGATAAAATGAAGGCAGAATACTCGGTAACTCGATTTAGCAATCGCTAGGCGTTAACTGTTTTTTGCAGCCTACCAAATATTTCAACTATAAACAGCCAAATAATTTACAACAATAACACTAATATTGTAACATCTGGAAGAAGCTACATTGCGGGGCTTAGCAAGCAACTTATAATGTCCATCTGTCAACGACGTTCCAATATCCCAAATCGGCCTTTTTAGTTGAGACAGGATCCGAAATATAACCAGAGAAAAGCCATCAGTTTCTCAAGGTACAACTCCAACTATACCATCATCACCATCATCCTATAACGGGTGTCCTACGGGCGATTGTCGCTATCCGCATTTCATCTCCTTTTCCCATCTCTCCAATCTCCCTCTTCTAAGCCTCTAGATTGCATTGTTTTTGTAATTTCTCTTCTCCAGGAATTTGGTGGTCTTCCCCTTTTCCTTCTTTCTGGCAGAACATACATTAAGGCTTTCTTTGGCCACCGTTTCTCCTCCATTTTCATGACGTGACCATACCATTGTAATTGCCTTCCTTGTATTCTATCTGAAAGAGTATCTCTCAATTCCTATACGGTTTCGTATTTCCTCATTCTCTATACCGTACATGACCTCGACCTCGACATATAAAACCAATATGTTCTTTTTGCTCTGGAAAAAAGGACAGATTTAACCAACATTATTGTACTAACTGTAAGTTGTCGATGTGTAAAGAGACACACTGGTTTAACAAATTTTACTTTTTTGGAATAAATCTTCTTTATTTGTTTTGTTCTAAGGTAGCTCCGTGCGTGACCATGGTAGGGGTACATTGAAACGACGCCAGCGTGCATAGCGGCGAAATATGACAAAATTGGAAATATTGGACAAAATATTTTTACGCATAAATTTTATCAAAAATGTGTGCAAATACATGTTGCGTGATTTAATTGTGCTAATAATAGCAAAAACAGTGAGTGTAGTTTTTATAGGTTCCCAAAGATTACATATAAATTAGAGAAAACAAAAAGATAAATTCCTGCTATTAATATGAAAAAGTAAATATCACATAATTTCATTTTTACGCAATTGAAATAGGAAAAATTTAAATAATTTACCTTGAATGATATTTCATAAGGCTTCAAGCAAACTGCAGATGACTTTAGCTTTTATATCATAACTTTTACTATTATTGTTTTTAATTATATGCTCTTTTGCGTGAAAAACTTGATTTGTCAGTACTAGATTTTTCCCTTTCTCTTACGTTTGGAGTTGAAAAGATATATTATGATGAATTTTGAGAAACCCAGTTTTTAATACTACATTTATTTTGTACATAAACTGAAAAAATATAGTTAAAAAACTAATTTATTAATAATTGTCAATTTCGCATGTATTTAACAATGTCAAACATATGTCATATGTTTAACCTGAAAATTGGGACTCCAAAATTGTCAGAAAAAGGCAGTAGGTGTCGTGTCAGTCACGCACGGAGCGAATATATTTTTAGGTTACCTAGTAGCTGTTTTTGCAGTTTTTTTTTTAATATAAGTTTATCGTTTTTTGTGAGTTAATAGCCAATAAACTTAACCAATAAGTACTAATGACTCATTTATTTGACTTATACACATATGGTAGATAAAATCTAACATGCGAGTGATGGTGTTATTTCTTAGGTGAGAGTGACGAGTTAAAAAAATGAATCAGAAATGGGATGTTCATAAAACAAACAGAAAATATCTTTCCTTTTATTTCGAGATACCAATTTTTTTGAGTACGAGAAACAAATTCTCCAAGGATTTTTGCTTACTTGAGAAAATATATTGTGGAATGCAATTTTATATTCCCATTTGTCTATTTGCATCTTTAGCAACGTCTATGTCGCCTTGCAGTTCTTAGAAGGCACAGATTAAAGCAAAAAATCTGGATTTTGTTTTTAACATATCTTTTTTATTTTTATTTCTATCTAACAGAAATAAACTGTTCAATATCAAAACAAAACCAGTATACGTTACATTGGACATAATATGACATTATTATAGATAAAACGATTAAGAAAATCTACACCAATAATTTATGAAAGTATTAAAATAAACAGTTAAATCATTAAAATACCTACGTTAAAAGCAGACATTTTGCGTAAGGCAACAATACAACGTTTGGTAACCATTTCATCATAAGTTATTAAATAATAAAATTTGATGTTCAAACCGTATTTAAATATGGTATTTCTCATGCAAAAATTCCGAATCAAAACATAAAAACAAGCTGACGTTAAATTTATTGCAATACATTTCTAAGCAACATATTCTCACAGTATTTTCAAAAATTTACATTAAAAACAAATTCTTTTCTCTGAATTGTCTGCATGTAGTAATCTTCACATCATAACTCATAAATTTATTTCCATAATTTTTTATTTTCATTATAGACGTCAGGAAACTCACAGCTATATGCTATTCACGGTTTTTATGGCCCATAGGAGGCTGTGTTGGGGTGCAGAGTCTGGTAATGGTATATATATATTATATATATATATATATATATATATATATATATATATATATATATATATATTTAAATTTATACAAGAGCTAATTAATCGAAAGGAAAGAATGGCCAATACGATAAATATTTCTAATAAAAAAGTAATAGATTCCACAGTTACTTGATGAAGTCCTTTATTTTATTTTTAATGTGAATAATTTAAAATTGGTCATTGCAAAAAGTAAAGTATGTATGTGGAATCTGTTTTTCTATTACTGAAAACCTTTTTGTGTACTGCTATACGTTTGTTAAAACTTCTACTAGTTTGACCGCTGTAAGTTTTTAGGCAGTCGCCACGTTTTAAATTTGTATACACTACTGTGTAATTGCTTTTTCTTTTAGTTCTTGTTGTTTTAAATATATTTGTCTAATTTGTTATTTGTTCTAAAAGCTGGTATTATTCCTTTTTATACTATTTTTGTTGATATTTAGCTTGTATATGTAATCGAGTAGACGGTACTGAGTTTATTCTCTGTTCATGTGTAACGAAAATATTTTGCCTACCACATGGAGTATTACTATTAGGGGTAGAAAATTGGGGACAGAAACTATGGGGGTGGGGATAGGGCAAGCGGAATAATCGATACTTGTGCCAACGGCACTCAGGGTTTGTTTGGAGACTTGGGGTCGTGAATAAGTAAATCGTTATCGTTATTAGAAAAAAATGTCTACTTTACTTTGAAAATTAAACACAAAATGTTACTTTTATTTTACTAGATCACACTAAAAGATTTCTGAGTTTGAAATCTGGATCTCTAAAATTCCTGGGGTTAGAACTGGGATTGAACTTTCTGCCACACGATCAAATTCAAACTGCTTCAAAAACAAAACAGGAACAAAGCGAGATTAAAGGGGGCACTTATGCAAACCTTGAAAACGGGAACCATCTTATTTGCTTTTCAAATGTTGACCAAATCTTTAGAATATCGAAATAGTGGTTACTCTTCCACATTCACATATTACATAGAGTAAAATTCCACTTTCTTTATCACCACATAACAACGACTGTTCCTTTGAAGCAAATCTTCAAACCTGATGTTGACTTCGACTTCCCGATCTCAAAACGGCAAGCCACTCTCCCCTCTTCTCTGCTTATCCCCTTACATATCACCGAATTAGCTCGAAAATTAACCTTGAGATATTTTTCAACATGATTTTAGGGACGTAGAAAATTAAACGCAAGATGTCTAAACTTTTAACTTCCGTTTCAAACAGATAAACGCATACATTCCAACTCGGACAAACGCGTACTGGAGAATTTTATACATAAATATTTCATAGTTTAAAATAAATTTTAATTAAAATAATTTTTAAATAAATTAAAAAACACGCTACAAATGGAAATACTAGCAATGGGCATAGAGGATTACCTTAATAAGTTCTGCACTGTTATTTTTATGTATTTGATTATTAAATTTAAAGTAGTCCTGTTTTAGGCAAATTTCAAGAAGATAAAAATTTTAGATGTAATGAATAGATTTTTAATATTATGGTCTATCTAATCTCTAAAAGGTTTTAGACCATACTATTACAAATCCAGATATTATATATGAAATTGTATGTCTTCTTGAAATTTGCTTAAAATACAAATAGAAAATAGCCTGTTCTTCAAGTTCCTCTCCTATCGGAGATTGGAGATCATTCTGGCAATTATAATTTTGTTATAAAGACAATTAAAAAGAACATATTGAAACCTCAATACTCCGGGAGTATTGGATTTTAGGAAGTGTAAGACTTCCAAATTCCAGAAGAACTGGAAGAGAGGTGATGAAAATGCTAAAAATATGGCTAAGCTCAGAAGAACAAATTTAAATGGCCAAAGAGACACTAAATCTCAAGTGAGTGTTCGGGCTAGCTTCAATGCACTGGATTGTGGCTTTAAAGATATAAACAGACAGCAAGGATACTAAGCTAATGAGACAAGAAACGAAATGGGACCTGGTAATATCAAACGTGATACAACTAAAGAAGGTCACTGGGAATAAACTTATAGAAAGAGAACAATAAGAAGAGAAAAAGAAGGGCGCCAACTCAACGATAGTTGAGATTTTGAAGTAACAAATGACCGGAAACAAATGATACTAGAGATAATAACCTGAAATCCAAAATACTAAATACTAATCTTGTCTTGCTATATTATATACTGGTTAGTAGAAACTGAAATAAAACTCAAAATAGTAACAATAATATATATTTATAAAACGTGTATATAGATATATATGTATGAACAATTTACATATAATGCAAAGCTAAATAATAGTGGTAGTGGGTGGTGTAAAGATACAATAGGACTTAATAGCCCCTCAACAAGCGAATAATCCCTACCACTGGCCAAATAAAGTATAAAATATCAGTAAAAATTCAAGAATAGTTCGTATCATAGCCAAAGTCTTAACAAAAAAGGTAGTAATTTAAATTTAACTAGTTCAACTAGAATGAGATACAAGTGACAGTATGGTAAAGATATCAAAATTGATAAATCTGTTACTATTATATTAAATATATTACATTCAAAAGTGAGTCTTCAATACTCCTTATATAATGTTTTTTAAAAAAACCACATGAAATTTATTTCCCTCCCCAATATCAAAATTGTATTATATAAAAAAGGTATTCTATTAAAAAATATATATTATAATCAACAAGTGAGTTTGGTCAGACTCTGTATCCCATTTAAAAACCTATAAAAACATGTAATGTATTTTTCCTCCCCAATATCTTAGAATTTGATTATCAAAATTGTATTCACCTTATCATATGCATATGAAAAGTTAACAGTAAATAGAAAAGTAACACAAAAAGTCAAATAGTTAAACAACTTATCTTAGCAACACTATAAGTCCATAGGAAAAACTCCTCTTGGCACGGCTAAATTAATTCATGGTTGTGGTGACAAGTCCCATGGTTCCGGGTGACAGCAAAATCCACGGGTTACATACGCAAGTTGCTAACTATCTAAGGATTCAAAATTACTACTAATATCCTCGAGGAAATATTTTCAAGTGACGGAATCTAAAAGAGTTATGTAATTTAATAAATGCAATTCAATAGCTGTAGCAGCGTGGATTGACTACACCAAAACAAAACATCAAAACATTAGGTATTAGGTTAGATCAACATCATGTCAAATTTATGAAGTTACTTTCATAGGCATGGCAAGCTTGCGCCATGAAATGAACATGCGCAGAATACAGAAGGCTGTACCACATTTGTAGAACCTTTTATATTCCACCAAAAAAAGTTAGAGAAAAAAAAAAACCAAAAACTGATAAGATATGGAATTGATCGGAATTTAAGTTTGACTATATAAAAAATGACCTTATGTTCTTTGTAAGTAAATCAAGGAAATTTTATATTTAAATCATTTCGGAACTCAAAAATAAATCTCTAAAGAAATACTAAACTTCAATGATAAATTTGATTATATGATAAAGAGATAATACGTATAAAATTATTTACTTACATGGAGCCGCAGCACGCCAAAAAAAATCTTCCTTTTATGTCGAACTCTTATAAATGAATATTGATTTTATTAGAAAAATTACTTATTTATATTATTATTTATGAATTATATATTTTTTATTCTTGTCCTAGATTTTGTTTGCCCCAATTCCGTCACTTTGAACGTGAGAAAAAACTCACCGGTTGGCGTGTCTGCGTTTACGAGTTTCTGACCAAAACTAACCGCTTCCGCACAGACTCGACCAATCTTCTGTCAAAGCGAATCCTGCGCGTGTGTGGAAAATGTCCGATTTAAAATCGATCGTAGGCAGGTAATAAGAGAAATTTCGTGAGGGCTTTTAATTGGACTAGTCAGTAGCGTAAACGCTACAATATGACAATTGTCTCAGAACTCAAAAATCGGAAGGGAAGAAATATATCTACCGCTCATTGGTAAATATAGTCTCCATAATAATACTTATTCGAATAAACACCGAGTAGTCACCTTTGCAGCCTCAAAGAACATGATCGTAGGAAGCACATGTTTTCTACACAAAAAAATACATATCCCCATACTTGGCCCTCGTGTGATGAATTAACGAACAACCAAATTGATCACGTGATCATAGATCCTAAACACTTCTCCAACCTTATGGATGTCCGCCACCTATCGAGCCGCCAAAATTGATTCAGGTCATTTTCTAGTTGGCACAAGAATTTGGGCTAGAATCTCAAATGCGAAGAAGAAGAGAAGTACCAAAACAAGGGCTTTAATATTGAACTCCTCATACAAAATATTTTCGAGCATTTGATATGGTCACCTGAGTGCATATTCAGAGTAGCTTCTTGGCGAATATCAAAGGGGTTTTAGGTCTGGTCAATCAACAGACCAAATCTTTGTGCTAAGGCAAATACTGGAAAAAATCAATAAATTTAATATCGACACATACCATCTATTCGTAGATTGTAAATCGGCTTATGACAGTGTCCTAAGAAATAAATTGTATGAAGCTATGGATGAATTCCACGTCCTCGACAAACTGATAAGATTGGTTAAGGCTACACTGCGTAAAGTTGTTTGCAAAGTCGAAAAACAGGGCGAAAAATCACAGGCATTTGAAACGCATGTTTATTTGAGACAGGGAGATGCTCATTTTTAATAAATCATCTCAAATTTTGGCATATGCAGATGCTATTGACCTAGTTACCCGCGCAACATGCAAGATAGAAGAAATGTATATCACCTTGTCAAATGCTACAAAAAATATGGGCCTGCAAGTAAATGAGGAGAAAACTAAGATAATGGCATCAACAATTTACATACTAAGCTCCTTGATCACCAAGGAGAACGTCACGACGGAAGAAATGAAGCGAAGAATAATCCTAGCAAACAAATGCCATTTTGGATTGAGTAGACAGATGAGAAGCAGAATATTCGGTGGCATCTGGTGAAAATGGTGTTTGAAGAAGAGGTACAACTACGAGATATATCACAAATATAAACTTATATTTGGTGGTAAAGACGTGGTATCTCTTGTAAAAATAGAAAGACTAAGTTGGGCAGCACATCTGGCAAGATCACAGCAGAACAACCCTCCTAGAAGAATTCTTATGTCACAACCCGTGGGAAGTAGAAATAGGGGTAGGTCAAAAGCCAGATGGAAGGATGGTGTAGATTAGGCGCAGCAAACTGGCAACAGTTGGCAATGGATAGAACTGACTGGCGTGATAGACTTGGGAAGGTCGAGGCTCTTTTATAGGGCTATAGCACAAATAATGATGATGAAGTATGTCGTTGGACCTAAGGAAAAGGTCAGACAAACGCAGAGGACGACCACCAACACGCTGGATGGACGAAATTAAACAAATATCCAAGAAATGGCAACAAGACGCATAGAACAGTGAAGAGTGGCGAAAAATGAAAGAGACTTATGTCTAGTAGTGGACAGAAGAGGTTGCATGATGGTAATGAAGTATGTCGGTAATTAATAAACTGTGAAGCTGTAAATAGTAAGATGGAACAATAAAGAATTGATTCATTGTGTTGTTATTAATTACATGTACTCCAACAATTATTGTTAGCTGTCCAAAATATGTTTATCCGAATTTCCAATATTTGTTTATTTGTAGGCTACTAATCTTGTATGTGTTTTATTCATTTATTTTTTATTAATATTTTTTTTTTACTACAGACACTGAAATATACTTACATTAAAATCTGGTCAGTAAGACCAATTATCAATTTGTTTCTAACTTAAATTACTAATGAAAACTTAAAATTAGGTGTCTACTCACTAGTATCTTTCCTATTATTTCTAATGACTAGCATTAAATTTAGCATGCACACTCGCACAACACTTTGCTCTGCTTTTCACTAACTCACTATACCAGTTCAATAAGGCTTTGTTCTTTTAAACCTTCTCTCTAGGTTCGTATTGTCGAGGAGCTGCATAGCCTCGACGTTTACATGATGATGGAGTCGTTGTTCATGTCTCTCAAATTTCTTGATTATCTGATTGACATCTTCCATCTTGAGGTCCGGTGAAGATCGTTGTTCCAAGGCGCATCTACGATGTTCCTTAGCACTTTATTCTGAATATACTGGATTACTTTGATGTTACTAGGCTTGGCACAGCCCCAGGGTTGGCAACCATAGGTCCATACTGGCCTCACTATTTGTTTATAGATTAGGAGTTTATTATTTATGGATAGAGAGGAATACCTTCCCATCAACCATACATTTTCTTGTAGCGGATGCCTAGTTCTTCTCTTTTCTCTCTGTACGTGAGCTTTCCAGCGAAGTTTCGCATCAATCTATTAATATTGATACTTCTTTTGCTGCTCTTACTTGTGTCCTAACCTCAATACATCTTTGTGTATATTTCCCAATAATTTATCTTCTTGGCCCTTTTTTTGTATCGCTTAAGAATTGTGCCTAGTCTTTCGATTTTTGGGAGTATTAATTGGGCCCTAATAATAGAAATGTCACTGAAATAAACAAATCTTTACGAATAATATTGACCAGCGAAAGTAGCCAGAAGGTCCAAAAGTAAAAATAAAAGTATCAGTTTTATTGTTTCTATTCTGACTAGCAAAACTAAGTCTGTCCTATAAGGTTATATATTTTTGCAAAATTCATCTTCAGTTCTTCAACTGCTGACACTGTTATTAGTATTTATGTTTCCTAAACGTCGTAATCTTTACATCATAAGTACTTAATTTATTCCCATATTTCTTTTTTATTTGATAGTTAGACTCCACGAACCACAGAGTGAGTCGAAATCTTAAAAAATTAATTTTACTGTTTATGTTTAATATTAGAAGGTACAGTTTTAATAATAAATTCAAGACTCGAAATCACGATGGTAAGATGATATCTATATGTATGTTGTAGAAACATCTTACGAGACAGCGGGGGTTCGTACGAATGGGAATTTTTTATTACAGTTTGTAGCTCAACGAGAATACTTGTAAATTTTAATATTCACATATTTTCTACTATAAAACCGTTCTGGTTTTGGTCTTCGGAATATGTAAGTAGAATGTTTTTTAAGTCTCAGATTGCAATAAAATTATGAGCCATTAACCCTACTCGTTATTAAAATGGTCAAACAGAGAGCAAGGAAAAAGCGGACAATTTTTATCAGATTGCTCGTAGATGTGCTAAGACGACAATATTGAAATATTTATGCTTGATGAGTAGACTTAGGCAATTATGCAAATTGTATATTTTGCCTATAATGCACAAAAAACGCAAAAATGTCAAATTTTGCATATTTTTATAAAAGTGAGCATAAAGTGCATATAATTTGAAAATTTATTGTGCCAATGTGTAACGATTGGACTACCAAAAGAATTGAAGTACTATTGTAAAAATAATACCTCAATCAACCATGGGAGCTTATCGTCTGTACTTGGCTTAGCTCAGTTTCTCAAGGGTAAGTTCGTCTTGTCTTAAACTATTAATCGAACCTGAGTTCTTAGCTGATAGCAAAGAAGACAAATTTTAACCAAACATATTTATTTAAAAACAAAAAAAAAAAATAATAATTAACCCTGCCAAAGGTTAGCAATTTTTAAGTGATACTTATTGCTTCGATGGGCTGCTTGTGTGTTCTAGATGTTAGGTCCTTCAATTAAATGTGTCTTCTGGAGAGCTGCAGTCACATGTGGGTGTATGCCCTGATTAAGTTAAGTCCTCAAATGGTCACGATTATTTTAAATGTAGTCAATACATTTACTGCGGTCTAAAAAATTATCCAATAAAGCCGCCAATATGCCCAATAAACTGAAATACAAGAAACAGTTTGTATTAGAGACACATCAAAAGGATTTAATTTCCTTGCCATTTTACAAAATAATAATTAATCAAATAGCGTATGGCAAGGAGAAAATGAAGTATAACGTATGGTCCTAAAGTTTTGGGAAAAATTTCACCTGGTTTGATTGAGAAGCAAAATGCATTTAACAAAGAAGGCCATGGAATTGAAATATCATCAGTTATTGACATTTAATAAACAAAACAGAATATTTTGGTTTGTGCTCTGCAAAATGTTCTTATAAAATTGATATTTGTCGAGGTGTTTATAATATGGTTGGGCGAGTATCGAAACGAGATATTGTTAATATTTATCGAGATCAAAACATAAGTAAATCGACAATTTATCGCACAATCAGAGAATGTGAAGAAGGGATAGCATGTGTTAACTTGCGTAAAAGTAGTCGACCGCGGATTTTGAACCATATAAGAGAGGCAAGACTAAAGAGCAAAAATCAAAATATTCGGCTTTGTTTATTAAAAGTCAATAATGATGACATTTCAATTCCATGGCTTTCTTTGTTAAATATGCATTTTGCTTCTCAATCAAACCAGGTAAAATTTTTCCCAAAACTTTGGGACCATACGTTATTTGTTACTACTTAGTTAAATTCTGTGAAAGAGTGCTAATGCATATAATCCGAAACTTGTGCTTTCGAAAGAAAGTAAGGTTACAAATATTGGAAATGCTGTAAGAATTATAGAATAAATATCACAATGAAAGTACTTACCTCAAGAGAATTTGTAAACCATGAAATGAGTCTTATAATAATTTTTGCCTTCTTTTATAATTTTCAAAAAGAGGCAAAAAATAATCCCACTATTAAAGTGATTGACAGAAAATAGAAAGGGGCTGACTGAATGAACTTAACACAGATATCATAGGATGATCATCAATCAGCCATCGCGTTCACTGCTGGACATAATCCTCCCTTAGTTTTTTCCAGTGATCTCTACACTGGGCCGCTTGTAGCCAGTTTTCCGCTACACGTTTTATATTATTGGTCCATCTAGTCGGTGGTCGTTCTCGGCTTCTTTTATAGTTTCTGGGCATCCATTTCATAATACGTCTTGTCCACCGTCCATCTTGTGTTTTGGCTAAGTGCCCTGCCAGTTCCACTTAAGCGTCGTTGTTCTTTCGATGACGTCTTGAACTCCTGATCTTTGCCTGATTTGTTGGTTTGTTATGTGGTCTCGAAGGCTCACGTTCAGCATTGCACGTTCCATGGCTCGTTGTGTAACTCGGAGTTTATTCGCAGATTTTTTGCGTGAGTGTTAAAGTCTCTGCTCCATAAGTTTGTACAGGCAAAACACATTGGTTATAAACCTTTCGCTTGAGACACATGGGAATTGAACTTTTTAGAATATGGCTTAATTTGCCAAATGCTGCCATGTTAGGCCTATTCGCCTCTGTATTTCATGTGTTTGATTGTCTCTGTTTATTTTGATTTCGTGTCCCAGATATTTGAGGGTGTCTGTTTGTTGTACGGTATTATTGTCAATAGTTATATTTCCACTCATTACGAGATTTATTATAAGCTTAGTTTTCTCAAAGTTTATCTTTAATCCTGCTCTTTCAGACATACTTTTAAGCGAATGCATTATAGAAACTGTATCATGTAAGTTATCTGCGATTAATACAACATCATCTGCAAACCTTAGGTGATTTAATCTTTCTCCATCTATATTGACGCCCATTATCTTGCCATTGAGTGCTCTTAAATATTGACTCTAGAGCTGCCGTCAACAATTTTGGTAAAATATTGTCTTCTTGTCTAACTCCCTTGGCCTAAGCTGAATTTTTCTGTGTCTTCGTGTAGTCGTATACTTGATGTAGCGTTCTTGTAGATGTTTTCCATCATAGGATGTTGTTATAGATATCATGAAACTAGCTTGTCTGTCAACACGGAACAGAATATTAATTCTGCTAGATAGAAAGAGAGAGGGCGATTACTTATTCTACCCAAAAGAGAGAGAGAAAATAAAGACAGAGGAAGCAAAAAATATATGTATTCAGATAGAAGCCATAAGTTTTTATTAGAAAATTTTGAACAACATTTGATAATCTATTGTTTCCACAAAATGTTAAAATAATTGTATATGTTATGTATTTATAATATTGTAAGTATTTTTGTAAATAAACAAATATTTTCTAGATAAATGCATATTTTGCATTAAAAAATGCATATTTATGCGCATGTTTCATACTTTTTTATTTGCAAATTTGCTTAGTTCTAATCATAATATCTTCTCAACTAATACTGGGGACTTTTTTTGTATACAGTAATCAATTGTTTTACATGTTGCATAATGAAATAATGTTGATTACTAACAGTAATTCAGTGTTCTTCTAGGTGTTTGAGTTTGAGTACCTTGACAGGGTATTTTTATTTTAAAACCTATCTTAATCTGTGCCCATTTTTTTAATACTGAACCATTTCAAGGACAGATCGGAGGTGACAAATATAAAATAAGTAAAAAATTAATCCTCTTACAGTTACAGTTTGCAGATTAAGATAGAGGTCGAGAATTATATGCCAACTTTCTTGACAAATTGCTCAATACTTTCTTAAGGTTCATTGGCAAAGGCGAAGCCACCAGAAATGATTCGTAGGTAATATTAGACTATCTAAAATAGACAAAAGAACATAAAAAAATAGCTAATGATTATTCATAATCTTAAAGTTTTTCTGCAATCAACTAACATTTTGTGGTCTACTTAAAAATATTTTTTGTATGATATTTCTAGTCCAATATAAAACTTTATTTCACAGTACCTGGTACTCCCTTATTGGACAAACCTGTCTAATGCCACTTGTCTTCAATCTGACCGATTACGAGTTGTAGAAAATCTGTTGCTTTCGATTACATTTCCGAGATAAGCAGTTTTTTCTGCTTTTTTATGATTTTAATGGGCTCAGGTTATCTGCTTATTCGGTGAAAAACTTCCAATTTGATGATGTGTGAAGTCCAAGTTATTCATAACATTAGTCTATATAGACAGATTTCAAACGCTTTAAGTCTGTTCAAAGTGACAAATTTTAGCATCCATGCTTTAACTAGACGGCTTTAGCATTCATGCTGCAAGGCTAGAGCTGCTTTTAGAAGGATGTCTAATATGACATGTAACAGAGATCTAAAATAAGCATTGAGGATCTGCCTACTTCGCTGCTACGTGTTCTCGGTCTTACTTTATAGTGTCGAGTCCTGAACTGTGAATAAAATCGATCTAAATCGTCTTGAGGCTTTCGAAATGTGGTGCTATAGAAAAATTTTAAAAATTTCCTGGGTTAAGAAGATTCAAAACTCCACAATAATAGAACGTCTCAGCAAAACTACTGAGATTATAAGAGCATCGAGCAGAGAAAGCTGGAGTATTTCGGACATGTAATGAGAGGTCCCAAATATAGCTTTCTAGTTGCTACAAAATATCATGCAAGGAAAAATAGCAGGCAAACACAGTCCAGGACGAAGAAGAACCTCATGGTTGAAGAACTTGCGAGATTGGTATGGTGTTGATGCAAGCATGCTATTTAGGGTGGCAGTGAATAAAATTAAGACAGCTATGATGGTAATCAACGTTCTGAAAGTACATGGTATATAAAGAAGAATGTGTATTACTTCACAAAAGATATCTTAATGCAGATCGAGTAACTTACAGTATTGTGCGATTTAATGGGATCATATAATGTTTTAATAAAAAAACAATTTATTTGAAAAAAAAAAATTGTATTTTAACAAAACTGTACTGCCTTTATCTGTTTTGTCGTAGATTCTATACGCTTCTGACAGTTCCAGGATATCCTTTCATCTTGAAACCAAACCTAAATTACCGCTTCTATCATTTTTATTTTTATAGTAAAGTCGATTCTGCGCAGTCTGTCTATATCCCATAAATTTTCAATGAAGTTGAGATCTGGTGAATTGTCGAGCCAATCTAATACATTAATTTTATTTTTTTTTAATTTATCATTTGCTTATACTTGTGACAGGGAGCAGAGTCCTGTTGAAGAATAGCTTCTCCTTTTGGCTGACATTTTCGGAGTTCTTTGTCCAAACGCTGTTCAAACAACTTCGACCGCTGTCCCTGAACTATTAAGTGATTTTTATCTGTAAATTGGACTTTTCTTCAGTCTACAGTACAATTAGAGTATTTTTTTGTCCACAATATTCTTTGTTTCTTTATTTGTTCAGTAAGGAAGCTATTTTTTCTGTGACGGATTGCTCTTCTACCGTTCTTTCATCTGCTGGTGTTGATTTTCTCTTTCTTACGCATTTTCCTAACCTTTTCGCATCCTTTGATCCTGTTTCTCGTTTACTCTTCAAAATATTGCTTACTACCCCCTGATTGACTCCATACCTTCTTGCGATTTTTCTTTGTGATAAAGAAGTATGTTCACTTAACTTGATAATTTTTTCACGCTTTCTATGCATAGTATCCATGATGGAATTAAACGAAACAAACTTCTAATTACCGAAAACAACAAAAAATAGCACAAAACAACACCAACTTAGAGGTAAATGTCCTAAAATAAGAGACAGAGATAAGTAAGGTTGTGTTTTCAATGCTTGGTCAGTTGTAAATGTAAGGACAGTGGTGTTAACTGTAAATATTGAAAAATGTCACAATGGTTCCATGAATTCACGCAATACTGTATCGCATGAAAGGTATCGTATTTTTAAAAAATTTGCCTTTGTCATTTAAATTCGGGCTCGGATTTATAAGTCAGGATTCATATTTTCGCTGATCGAACTGCCCAGGTCTTTAACTTAAAAATTGTGCTTGAAACAAGCTATGCACATAGATGCAAGACTTAAAAATTTCTGTCCAACTAATAAGGTAAATAAATAATAATAATAATAAATATTTATTTAGTGGTAAATAAAAAATGGGAGGTAAATAAATAATAATTAATAAATAATAAATAATAAATAATAAATAATAAATAATAAATAATAAATAATAAATAATAAATAATAAATAATAAATAATAAATATAAATAATAAATAATAAATAATAAATAATAAATAATAAATAATAAATAATAAATAATAATTCATAAATAATAAATAATAAATAATAAATAATAATAATAATAATATAATAATAATAATAAATAATAAATAATAAATAATAAATAATAAATAATAAATAATAAAAAATAAATAATAAATATAAATAATAAATAATAAATAATAAATAATAAATAATAAATAATAAATATAAATAATAAATAATAAATAATATAAATAATAAATAATAAATAATAAATAATAAATAATAAATAATAAATAATATAATAATAAATATAATAATAAATAATAAATAAAGATGACAATTTCAAACGTCATATAGTGTAATTTCGATTTCTCTCATTTTTTCTTCTATTTATTTTTATTGTGTCTTGTATGGTGATATTTTTTTCTTCCTGTGAGTTTTATTATAAAATACATCTTTTTCTTCTTCTTCCTTTTTGTATATAGGCTTTAAAGCCTGTTTCTTCTTCAATATTAGCCTCCTAAATTGTTTAAATTGTCGCACCATCTTTTTCTTGGTCTGCCAATACTTCTTCGTCCATTTGGTGACTTATCTCGTACTATTCGTAATATTCTATCCTCTCCCATTCTACTAATGTGTTCGTTTCACTCCTGTATTCGTTTTGCACCCATCCATTTATGTCTTCTATATTGCATGCTCTTCTGAATCTTCATACTTGTTTTTGTGTACCGTAGAATTCGCTTTTCATTCTTTTTGTGAACTGTTCCCAGTGTTCATGCTTTTCACGCTACCAACTGCTTTGTTTCATTTCGTATTCTTCTATAGTTGTCTTAGGATTCTGTGGTATTTGATGTATTGTACTTCGTATAGGCTTTTCGTTTCTCTTTCTTCTTCTTCAGATGCAAATCCACTAATGGATGTTAGCGATCACATTTTCCATTAATTCTCTAATTCTTGCAATATGTATCAGAGATTCAAGACAATAACGGATCACAAGAAATAAACAACAGGATTCAGGCCGGGCAACAGATGTATTTTTTGCCCTCCAAAACCTTATAAAATCAAAACAACTAACACGACGTACGAAGATACAGGTCTATAAAACAATCATACGACCCGTTGTGATGTATGGAAGCGAAACGTGGACGATAACAAAGGCAAATGAAGAGAGACTACGTGTTTGGGAAAGAAAAATCCTAAGGAAGATCTTTGGTCCGGTGCTTGATGAAGCATCAGGACAATATAGGATAAGAACTAATAAAGAGCTTGAAGAACTTTACCCAGAAGCCAACATCATAAAAGAAATAAAGTCCAGAAGACTCCAATGGGCAGGACACCTCAGAAGACATTCTGACGAACAAACAGTAAGACTGGTAGGGGAGGAAGTCCCAACTGGAAGGAGACCACGCGGACGCCCTCGTCTCCGGTGGCGAGATAATATAGCAGTAGACCTAAGCACTATGGGCGTGGAGAATTGGATGGAGGTTGCTCAAGACAGAAAACAGTGGAGGCATGTTGTCGAGTCTGCTAAAACCCACGAAGGGTTGTAACGCCACGGAGTAAGTAAGTATGTATCAGAGATTGTATGTCGTTAATCCTGTCCATTGCCTTATGTTTCGGAGCCAGGACATTTTCTTGCATCCCATTCCTCTCTAGCGTTTTTCTTTTAGCAGCACGCGTTTATGTCTTCGATTTGTTTTAGCTGTATCTTCTGTTCTAGCCTCCTTTGATACATTTTTCTTGTACATTTTCATTGAATTTTTTCTCGGTGATTTCCCGTAGAAAATTTTGTTTTGGTGTTATTTTCATTCTTATCTTTGCTAGTACTAGTTTATATTCACTTAAATACATATTAAAACAAATAATAAAAGCTTATTTGGCGAATCCGCCGATTTCAGTTACTCTTAAAGCAACTTTCTGGTCGGGTGCTTGCCACATCGACTTTTAATTTATAGTGTCAAGTATTATTATGTTATATTATCATATACGAAGCGTAATGCTTTTTCTAGTGTGACAACATTTTAAGAGCAGTCAAGAGATTAATTTAGATAGCTTGTCCAGATAACCGAATATAAAACCTACCATAGATATTAGAGAATAACAGTTGTCACCAAGATTAAATATAACCGAAAGCTACGTAACTGATCAAACTATATAAAATTTAAGATTACGATGTAGAATATAGGATAATTAATAAGGAATGAATAGTTGATATTCATTTTTTACGTGTACGAAAATATCTATTTGTGTATTCACTTTTCGTAAAATATTAATTTTTAGACAAATACAGAATGTTTATTTATTTTTTTTTTAATTTTGAATGTTTACAAATTTTTATTTACTTAGTTTAAAACAGGCTTCTATTTTTTAATCATACGCAGTTTTTAAACAACCTCCTTTCTATTATATAATACAAACTTCCAAATCGTTTCTAATGAAATTAATGCTATGTGATTATATTTATAATAATTGCTTAAACGTGATACATTTAAGTAATAGAGGTTTAAATAGTTATTATCCAGATTGAGCCATATGGCCCACAGTCTCTCTAAGGGTAAAATTCAATCATCCCAGATACCTACAGTATCAAAAGGATTGAGCTCTAATGGGACTCTTTTTATGTTATCGCGTAGAGGTGTGCTTATTAGTTCTTTTAGACAAACTAGTTCAAGAGAAATATTTCACAAAAATGAACTAGTTCAGTGAACTAGTTCGCGAAAGAACTATTTGTAGGACCGAAATCGAAATCCAACCCTAACATAACTGGTTGCCAGATGTCTCGTCACAAGCTCGGCACCGGCCGCCCGTTTTCTTCTGTTTTCAGTCAGTCTTTCACTACCGTATCGTACGGCGTACAAGTAGTTCGGATTCGGAACCTTTTCTTTCGATCGTATGTTTAGGTTTAAATGTTTTAAATTATTATACGATTAGTTAGTTTTTCTTTATAATAATTTGTTTTCTTAATCAATCCCAAAAGATGTGTAACAGACGAAATAGAAGTTTTGTATGGGATCATTTCGAGAAAAACCATAAAACTCAAAAATCTGCAAAATGTAATTACTGTTCATGCGATATTAGTATTGCAAGTGGTTCACTGGACAATTTACCACTTTAAGAATGAAACTTTATTAAACCACTCAGTCCATCCCATTCACAAAATAATAAATATATGATATCATTTATTATTTTCTTCTTTAGAGGTTGAGACACAATTTATAATGCAAATCGTTCGCAGTGAACTATTTTTAAGAAAATTAATGAACTAGTTCAATTAGTTCAGTTGAAAGAACCGTTCATTTGAACTATTTCGATGATGAACTACACATCCCTATTATTGAGACCTAGGTGACTTGGTTTGCTGGAGTATCTCCTAAAGATTTTCGGACACATCTGGATGTCACGAGGAGTTTAGCTTTCTACATGGCCTTATAAATATGTTCACTTAGACCCAGTTGTTTTATGTTTGCTATGAGGTTTTTGGGAATAACACCAATAGTAGATAGAACAATAGGTACTGTTTGAGTATTTTCCATTCTCCATTGTCTCCTGATTTGTATTTCTATATCTCTATACTTGGCCATCTTTTCGTTGTATTTAACACGCAAATTATTGGTGTTACGTATCGCCACATCAATAAGTGTTATTTTCTTGGTAAGTTTATTAACTAGTATAAGATCCAGCCTATTATGTGCCATTGGTTGGTTTGTGAGAACAGTGCAATCCCAGTATAACTTGTAGTACCAGTATAGCATTCTGTCAGGGACATATTCATAATAAGGAAGATGGTCGGTTTGAAGAAGTCCTAGTTTGTCAGCTATTTCTTAAAAAAATGGAGATGAAATTGCAAAAAAAAATTATTATTATTATAAATCATCAAGGACAGAGGAACAAGTTCCTATTATGCTCAAAAACAAAAAATTACATTAGTAACCTACCTACTAGTCAATTACAATATTACAAAAAAACTTAAATAATTACAATTTTTGGTTAAAAAAACAATATTTACACTATAATATAAAACTCAAGTCTGTTTTTTCCAACAAAATTTTGTCTCGAATAAAATCAGGATACCACGTTAGTCCAGCGTATCCAATAATGGGTTTCACCAAAATAGTCTGGGATTCGCACGTTTACAAATAGAAGTAGTAAGGTCAGACCTAGTTAGGCTACTGTTTGCGATAACGACAAAGTCGTTAACAAAGTACGGCGTATGTGGGTTATTTTAACCAATGCAAAGCACTATATATTTTCCGCATTTCAGGGTAGTAGTCACTGGGAACACCAAGTTAAAATAGAGTCCAAGTACGTTTGGAGGGTAAGCTGGTTTGTGATTGGATTGGCATATATTTTTGTATCATTAGCATAGAACGATATTTTACTTGAAACGTAATATGAAACATGGCTGGTATAAACCGTGAAAAACAGAGATTTAAGGACAGAGCCCTGAGGCAGTCCTCTTTTCACTAACATGTCTTGTAAGAAAGATTCGCCAACTCTAACTTTGTAATGTCGATGTGTCAGAAAATCATATATCCAATGAACTAGCGTGTAACACAGAATAGTTCTAATTTATGTAAAAGTCTGCGCTTAGATATACGGCCAAAGGTTATAGAAACATCTAGATAAAGAACATCGACTGGCTGCGAACTGTTAAGTAACATACAGTCGTCAACACCATGTAGAAAATTGGTTAGAATAGAACGACCAGACACAAATCCATGTTGTTGTATTGGAATGTCGATTTTTATTCATGGCTGACAAAGCAGGTGGCACCTCTGTAAGCTAATGCAAGTTTTAGAAGACATTCGTTGAACTTTACGAGTTATTGTATCAGCCCAAGTGTCTGATGAGTCTGGGATAGGCCAAAATTATTCATAACACTTTATTGATATCGATTCGAGCACGGGAAGTTTAACGAATTTGTCCTTCTATGCCATATATTTGTCCATTTATACAACAAAGCGATAGCAGCTTTTGCTAAAAGATTTAATCTTTTACACAACCACACACACACACACACACAACACACACACACACACAACAACATATAATATATTATATATATATATATATATATATATATATATATATATATATAAGATGATATATATATATATATATATATATATATATAATATAATATCTATATATATATATATATATATATTAAGATTGAACGAAATAAATTCTGCTTAGCAGTAGCTGGTTGGCCAACAAAAGATTGTCAAATAATTATATTATAGAAAATCCCATACTTCACGGGGCTGCTGGATTCTGAACTCATAAAAATTGAAAGCTACACATAAATCTACGATTTTATTATGCTGTCAAACCAGTTATAGTCCAGGAAATGTAGCATTTCACCTCGCAATTTTTTCGTGCGGCGTGGATTGACTTGAAATTTAACAGAAGGTAGGTAAAAGCATAAGGATCAAAATCTATATCGAACCAAAGTGCGCCAAAGCCTAGCGGGTGGTTGCCACCCCATCTCCGGGGTGAAATTTTTTTTTACGTTTGAACTACAGGTTTCGATTAGAAAAGTGATTCTAAACAAAAAATGTGCTAATTATTTTTTTTATAAAATGATATTTTTCAAGTTATTCGCGATTGAAAGTAACAACTTTTAGACGAAAAAATCCACGTTTTTAATCGATTTTTCGCGAATAACTGGAAAATGGTGCATTTTATCAAAAAAATTGTAGAGAACAAATTTGTAGCTTTTAAAAAGACATATACAATTACAAATACAATATCAATGTTCAGCGGTTTTCTTTCAAATGCCAAATTTGAAAGATTCAAAGTCAAATATCGGGAAAATGATGCATTTTTGGAAGAAAAATCACAAAACCTTTTTTAAAGAGCATAAATAGACCTATCATAAAAAAATAAGGTCAATACCTCATTTTTTACGAAAAAATCGAGGAAAACAACACCCTAACCACCCCCATAATTAAAATCGATCTTCACCCTTCTGCAATTCCCTTTGTAGATGTATTGTTAATACGTCCAAGAAGTTTATGTCTATGGCTTGGCAATGAAAATATCAGAGCAACAGATTGGGGATGGTATTCCAAAGATGGTTTGTTATTACCCGTACGCATGAACAAACAACCTGCACCCGATAAATTTTTGAAAATTATTTTTTGCCAATGCAAAAAAAGATGCGGCGTTTCATATGGGTGCAGAAAAGTTAGGTTTATACTGTAACTCTACTTGTTCTGGGTGCTCAGGTGAAGGGTGCAATAACAGTCCACCAATAATTGAAGAAGATGAGGATGACATAGATCACGATGAAGATGTAATTGATGACGAATTAAAATTAATATTATAATTGTTTTACCTATAAATGTAAATATTTTCAACTATTTATGTAAATGTATAAGAATATATGGTGCCTTTTTATGTTGATAATTTTTTTTGTATTTAATTCTACTTTTTTCAATTTATATCTTATAAATTAGTTTATAAAAACTGCAATGTTGTAAAGGGTGATTTTCAAAAGTTGAAAAGTTGCAAAATTTTGGCAAAAAATTGTTTTCACCTATAGCACCTTGTATTTTAATGTATAAAAAACTCACTATTTAACTAATCCAAACCAAATTTCACTCATTTTAAGATTTGTAATATTATTTTACAATTTTTTAAAATTAAGGGTAGTTTTCACCCCTAAGAACAATCAGGGTTCATCGGCATGACATAAACTATAAAGCAGAGGGTGAGTTGAGCTTAATTCCAAATTTTTATGCAAATCGTTCCAAGGTGAAATCATTTTCTTCGCATTACTAATTTTTTTATATTAATCTCTAATAAGGGTCGCTTTTTAAGGGTTGAAATATGATGGAACTTTATTCAAAAGCACCAAACTATCATTATTTAATTAATTCAAACCAAATTTTACCCATATTCAGGTTTAATATGTTATTTTATAATTTTTGACAATTAGGGTAGTTCTCACCCCTAAGAACAATCAGGGTTCGTCGACATGACATAAACTATAAAGCAGCGGGTGAATTGAGCTTAAATCCAAATTTTTATCCAAATCGATCCAAGGCGAAATCATTTTTTTAGAATTAGTAATTTTTTACATTAATCTCTAACAAGGGTTGCTTTTTAAAGGTTGAAATATGATGGAACTCTATTCAAAAGTATAAAATAATCATTATTTAACTAATTCAAACCAAATCTTACCCATATTCAGGTTTAATATGTTATTTTATAATTTTTGACAATTAGGGGTAGTTTTCACCCCTAAAACCCTTCAGCGCACTTCGGTTCGATATAGATTTTGATCCTCGGGCTATTACCTACCTTCTGCTAAAATTTCAACTGGATACATGCAGGACGAAAAAATTGCGAGGTTTTAACTTTTTTCGAGCTTCATTTCCTGAACTATTATCGCCTCCTTATACAAACCCGTCTTACGCAAACAACTTTGTTGCGAGACAGATAGTTGAACGATATTTTATACAATGTCTATACCCAGGTATGGATTTATTTTTGTCCAAGTTTTATATTGGTCCACTATTTCAAATGCAGTTCAAACAGACATGTATTAAATTGTATGTTTCGTTTTAATTTGGTTCAATCTGTATATATATATATATATATATATATATAATATATATATATATATATATATATATATATATATATATATATGTACAAACCCTTGAGAAACATCCACATGATGAATAATGTTGATAATGTTCGCTTGCCAACGAAATTTCCTTTTTACAGTGTTATTACAGTCTAGATGTAGATAGTGGCGATAAGGTGCATTAATAACAGCCATTTAAAAGGGAAACAAGCAATTTTTAATGTTACATCCAAAGCTTATGAGAATTATGTCAATTTATCAAAATGAATCAGACAAACAATAATTTACTTTAGACCACACACCTGACAGTAGCGTACTGGATTAGAAATTGAAATTTCTTGAGTACCTGTAATTAAAATTTTAAAACTGGAATTAAGCAATTACTTAACCCTTGTTAAAATAAAAAAATGATAAATTAACAATAAAATCTATCACTATCGCTAAGTGTTTGGTACATTGAATATCTTACTTTTTTAATTAAACAATAAATGTTGTATTTCATGGCTTTGTTAATGCATCAATATTTCTTGTTAGTATTAGCTGTATTTATTCTAATATTTTTTCCAACATCTCTAGTAACCCATTATTGGATATTGCTTCCCCTTCTTTTTCTTCTAATTGTAGGGCATGGTCCTGCTTATTGTATCATACCAGCTCTTGTGATGTTGATATCCAGCCGTCTTACCATCTCTTCCTTGGTCTTCCTAGTCGTATTTTTCTATTGGGTTTATGTGCGTTTGCCCATTTTGCGATTCTTCCTGGATCTATTCTATCGACATGTTCTCTCCATTTGCGGCGTCATGCTCGTGTCCATCTCATCACACCTTGGATTCGTTTCTCTTAATGTATCCTCATTCCTTATTATATCTTTGATAGAAATTTCTCTTATGGTTTCTAATACTGTCATTTGTTTAGTTCTATTCAATCTTTTTATAAGCGACGTTTTAGCTCTTGCTTCCGCTGCATATATTAGTAGTAGGCTTGCTCATCCTTTATATATATACATTATATATTATATATATATATATTATATATATATATATATATATAGTATATATATTTATATATATATATATATATATACAGGGTGAGTGGGGAAGAACGCACCAAACTTTAAGGACTGTATAATACACGTAAAAATAAGTAAAAATAAGTATAAATAACTCATATGTTATTCGATTTTCAATTTGTTTTCGAGTTATAGCGATAATAACACAAAGTTGTAATGTTACTGCTACTTATCACATTGCTGTAACAGGTATCTGTGATTCGTTTAATAATTAGTTAACTGTCATAATAGTGTAGTATCAACGTGATTTAATGTCTATTTGACAGTTTGTATAAAAAAAGTTGTTGCAAAATGCACATACTTATTCAAAATAGTGATTTGTGCAAATATGGTGTTTGTTTATGGCTTTTGTAATGGAAACGGTAAAGCTGCTGTTGAAGAAATATCGTCAACGGTTTCCAAATCGGAGAACTCAGATAAAAATGTATTTATTAGTGTTTTTCAACAAACTATGCGAGACCGAGAACGCTTCCTAGTTTTAAAATAATATCGGAACGTGCTCCCCGACAAAGTTTACAAGAAATACAAAATATTCTGGATTCAGTAGAAGATGATCCAGGGATCAGCTGACGAAGAATCGGTACTCATTTAGCCATTCCTCAAACGAGAGTAATTAACACACTTCACGAGCAAGGTTTATATCCATACCACCTACAACGTGTACAGCACCTACAACCAGAAGATTATGCAATTTTGTCGATGGATAAATAATAATCGTCGTGTTATATCCCGCATACTTTTTACCGATGAGGCAACATCACCAGAGACGGTATTAATAATAGCCGCAACTCACTATGTATGGTCAGATGAAAATCCACATGCAACAATTGAAGCTAGTTTTCAAGCACAAATTTTCGGTAAACGTGTGGTGTGGTGTGATCGACGGTTATTTAATTGGCCCTTTACTATTTGAGAACCGCCTTACAGGAGAGGAGTACTTGAATTTTTTACAGAATGAATTGCCAGGACTCCTACAGAACATTCCACTAAATATCAGAATGCAATTGTATTATCTGCACGATGGAGCCCCTGCACATTTTGCTCGTCAGGTCAGACAACATTTAAATACAAAATTTCCAAGGCGTTGGATTTGGTCGCAAATGGTTCCTATTAGTTGGCTCTTCCGAGGTCTCCAACCTAACACCATTAGACTATTTTTTATGGGCTGGTTATTAAAAATGAAGTTTACAAAGGTAAAGTCGACACTTCGCTGATGCACTAATTCGACGCATATTAAAAATGTATGCAGCCACAATTAGAGCAAACCATGACGCAATCAGAAGAGCAACGTTGAATGTTCAAAGACGAAGCAGAAAATTACTTTACAGGTCAATGGTGGTATTTTTAAAAATTTATTATAAGAACATTTAAACATTAAATTAATTGTTCAGATTACAACTTTGTGTTATTATCGCTATAACTCGAAAAACAAATGAAAATCGATAACAACATATGAGTTATTTTTTACTTATTTTTTACGTATATTATACAGTCTTAAAGTTTGGTGCGGTTCCTCCCCACTCACCTCTCTCTCTCTCTATATATTTATATATATAATATTTTTTATATATATAGAGATATATATATATATATATATATATATATATAATATGTAGTTTAAGTTTAGTTCTTGAACCTTTAATACATATATGTTTTAGTTGATTTTCTTGGGCTTAGGTTTAAAAAAAAATTGATTTGATACTAAAACATTTTCAATATATTTGTCGACTCTTTCAGCAGGAAATCCATGCCTTTTCAAGAAATATTATTGACAAGCATGTAAAAATTCGTAATAACAGGTAGACGTCACAATTAAAATAATATTAAAAAAAACAACATACCCACTTCAACCTTTTTCATGTATGTGACACAAGTCATAACAGACCCAACAAAACAGACATTTCTTATTTATAATATCAGTTTTTTTAGATTAAGTATAATTTTATTTTGTGTTACCGAATTGAACCTATATTATTATTAGTTAACTAACTAACTATGTAATATAATAGTAAAACATGATTAGAAAAAAATAAACTGCCCAACCATCTAATTTTGAAATGTATTTTAGTTTTGTCCATTTATGAGAAATTCTACAAAAATTCGCACCTTAAATGGAGCCAAATATGGTGATATTGCAATTTTGCTGACCCGTACCCGGCGGAAAACAATTTTTTTTCTGTAGGTTGATACAAAAAACCTGTTTTCCAGATGCGAGCCTCAAAAAAAAGGCAAATTTTAAGTTTTTTTCCAACAAAAAAACTGATTTGTCTCTAAAGCCATTTCATTCTTCTAGCTATCTGCCTCGAAATACGAGTGAAAGAGACTTTTATACTTGCAGCACACGTACATATCAAGGTACCAATCGCTTTCGTCGTGGTCTCCAAAAGAAACTCTGATCCTTTGAAGAGCCAAAAAACACCTGCTCAAAGCGTAACAAACGGTTATTTAGTCCCTAAAATCGTTTTTTTTTTTCATTTTTTCGCAATTTTATCCGAATATAGATTTATAAGGTACCTCTATAGTTAGAGCACACATACATATTATGGTACCAATCCTCTTCGTATTGATTCCCAGAATGAATTCCGAGTCTTTGAAGAGCCAAGAAAACACTTCTGCTCAAAAGCGTGGCAAGCGGTTATTACAGTCACTTAAAATCGTCGTTTTTTTTTTTTATTTTTTCGCGATTTTTTACCCGAAAATAGATTAATAAGATACCTCTATATTTGATGCACACATACATATTAGGTACCAATCGCTTCGTTCTAGATCCCTAGAATGAACTTTGACTCCTTTGAAGAAACCAAAAAAACAAGCTCAAATGCGTGGCAAAAGGTTTATTCAGTCCCTTAAAATCGAAGTTCTTTTTCATTTTTTCGCGATTTTTATCCTAAAAATAAATTAAAAGAGACCTGTATTGTTGGAGCACACGTACATATTAGGTACCAATCACTTCGTCCTGGATCTCTCAGAATGAATTCTAACCCTTTGAAGAGCCAAGAAAACACCTGCTCAAAACGTGGCAAGTGGTTATTCAGTCACTAAAATCAACGTGTTTTTTTTTTCATTTTTTCGCGATTTTACCAAAAATCAAGTTTATAAATGATTTCATTCGACAACTGAGTTTTCCAAAGGCGATTGGATCGTAGAGTAATTTATGATCAATGGTACACAGGGGTAGTTGAAGAGGTATAACAAAGAACATCTTGTAACAAAATTTCTCTCAACTACAAAAATGGCTTTTGGTTTTTGAATCGACCAGGAGCATACACAAAAACGTTTTATCAAACTCACGTTTTATGTAAATAGAATCGCCAGAAAAAACTAAATTTACACACTTTTGTGTGCTCTAACTATAGAGGTACCTTTTAATCTATATTCGGATAAAATTGCGAAAAATGAAAAAAAAAACGTCGATTTTAGTGACTGAATAACCGCTTGCCACGCTTTGAGCAGTGTTTCTTGGCTCTTCAAAGGGCCAGAGTTTCTTCTGGAGACCAAGATGAAGCGATTGGTATCTGATATTGTATGTGTGCTTCAAGTATAGAAGTCTCTTTCACTCGTTTTTCGAGGCAGATCGCTAGAAGAATGAAATAGCTTTAGCGAACAAATCAGTTTTTTTGTTGGAAAAAACTTAAATTTGCCTTTTTTTGAGGCTTCGCACCTAAAAACGTGTTTTTTGCTATCAACCTAAACAAAAAAAAATTGTTACTCGCGTGGTACGGCAGCAAATTGCAATATCACCATATTAGGCTTCAGTTAAGGAGCGAATTTTTGTAGAATTCCTCATATAGTTGTTAAGGCTCGAATCTATCACTTTATTTTCCTTTCCAAAAGGAGAATCTGCAGTTTCTTGCATCCTTTTTTGTTTTCTTTTGTTGTGTCTGCCTCTTCTTTAATAAGAGCTATCAGCGGGTTTTGTGCGTATCAACGCACGATAATTAAGCCACTCACAAGTAGAACAAGAGAACAGTGGTTTCTAGTAAGAATAAAAATGCCACCAAGACCAAAAAAGTAAATAAAAGATATATAATCTCTGAGGCTCATTGCGCCTGACAGTGTAGGAATTATTATCGCATTGGCTTAGTGTTTATTATAAATATCGTTGAGACTTGAAAAGTATTATAACCTTGTCAAATAAAACTAAAAGTTCAATTCGCTAAGGGCACGAAACCCATTATACCATACACGGCACTGATTAAAGCGCGCGGTTCGGCGGAAACAATTCGGTGTCAGTCGCAACTCGCACAGTTAGTTCCGGTCTGAGCTACTCGAACCGCCACTGATACTGTTGCTTCATTTGTTACGGTTATTTAACTTCAGATTATTTTGTCTAATATTGTGCTGTGACTACTCTCGTAATAAATTCAATTATTAAGTAAACATCTATAGTGTCACAAAAATTACAATAATTACATAGATCAATTATTATTTATCTTTGAAAATGTTTTTGGAACTATTTTTTCGTAGAATGTTTAACGCAGACCATTTTTAGATGAGCTTAAACAATTATTTTTGTAATGAGAATTACATCTTTAACCATGCAAAATATCAGACGCATGGAGAAACAGCATAATGATACCAATGTTCAAGAGAGAAGATAAAGAAGACTCCAACAATTATAGAGGTATAAATCCACACTGAACACCGCACTTAAGCTTACCACAAAAGTCCTAACCAACAAAATAGCTATAGCTAATAGCTAATAGCAACAATAAACTAGCAACTTAATCAGATCAACAACAATCGCATCCAAGTCGAAGACGTCTTACACCTATTGTGTAAAAGAAACTACTAGATCACTATTATACGAATTATCGAAAAACACCTACTTCCATAATCGAATACAGGCAAAGATAAAGAGAAAACAAACACAGTATATATCAGTACAAAGTAGAGTCAGACAGGTTGACTTGTTAATCCCACTTCTCTTTAATATAATAATTGACGGAATAATACAAGCGGTGCGTAAGGGTCATAGTTGCAGAATGTGGAACAAAGGCGTTATGCAGACGATGCCGCATTATTCGTCGGCGATCTCGGCGAGCGTCAACCAAAAGACGAGCTCCAAAGATTAGCATATATTTTTAATACAACAACCAAGAAATACAATGTGATAATATCAGCAGAACAAACCAAATATAAAAAGGTCAAGGAAATGGCTGGAAAGCTCCGAAAACGCGGAAAACAGAGGAAAAATAACAGATGTCGAAGGCAATCTTTCCATAACTAAAGAAAGTATGGGAAGAATACTTGGAGAAACTTTTCCACGAACTTATAGAACAATACAAGAACCCACCAAGAAAATGGTGGTCCGAAATCCTACCAGAAGAGATAACGGCAGATGTCAGACAAATGAAGGATGGAGAGGCATCGTAACCTAATGAAATTTCTGCAGAACTGCTGAAGCTATTAGATGCCGAACAAATAAAAATAATAACTGAAATATTTAATGAAATATACAATGACAGGAAAAATACTAGTAGGGTGGTCTCAAATCTGGAGAACAGTTATGTTACTTGTGTGGTGTATATTTGAAACCCACAATATACGTCGGTAACACCCCATTTCAAATGCCTCTCAATCGTTTTATGGCATTTTCTGTAAGGCTCTAGCTTGCTACTCCTGAGGAGGACACTAAAGGACATATAACACTAGGACACTATAGGATACTATAACGTAATATCTAAGAATTCTTATGCGTATATTGATACTTAAAGATAAGTTGCAGAAAATCTTCCTAAGGCTGTTGAAAGAGCTTCCTGGCTTTTTCTAATACGA
This sequence comes from Diabrotica balteata, assembly GCA_918026665.1. Classification (NCBI taxonomy): domain Eukaryota; kingdom Metazoa; phylum Arthropoda; class Insecta; order Coleoptera; family Chrysomelidae; genus Diabrotica; species Diabrotica balteata. Next base: position 5,521,012 of record OU898284.1, read on the forward strand.
GCTTTCGTAGCTGTGATCCCAAGTGTCCTTAATATTGCAGCCCAAATAGCATATTTTTTTCACTATTTCTAAAGGTGTATCGTTAATTTTAATTTGGGCGTTTATGCCGGTGTTCTTACTAATGATCATTATTTTTGTCTTCTTGCAATTTAGTTTTAGGCCGTATTTGTTTAAATGTTTTTACAACATTATTTATCATCCTTTGAAGAACTTGTAGCGTGGATGCGTGTTATAACATCCCACACACACATTTCAGTTCAAAACCAGAATAGCTCAATTCGGAGAGGAAGGGCGGGCAAGGTCAAGTGTATAGAAATTAAATAATATCTCAAAAAAATCCAAACACAATCAGACAATTCGAAATTATAATTTATTATTGGACGCCACCCCTTGTTTTATCCTCGTAGGGGACAGAGAGAGAATAAAAAAATAAGATATATATAAAAATTTTACAGCGAAATTACACTTTGTTATTTCTCAGTAATAAAAAGAAACATTAAAAGTTGATATTTCCAAGGGTACTAAAATACCATTTCATAATTACATTACTATAAAAAAACAACTTTATATCTTTTTAAATCAAGAATTGGTTGATAAAAACAAATGAATTTATATATTATTCCCAAATTTCGAAATTCGTTTACATTTAAAATATTATAGTTGTTATTTATTAACTAGGCATAATAGAAAAGTTAAATCTTTAAACAAAATTTAAAACACTGCTATATTTTCTTTCTCTGAGTCCATAATTATTCTCTCTTTCTCGATAGGGTATAATAAAAAACGAAAAGGTACAACCTTAATCGGTCCATTAGCTGGCAACCATACACAAAGGATATGTTTTGCTTCCTCCAACCTCCAAGCATTTCGTTAAATTAGTTATTAGGGGTCCATTTTTTTTTAGATCATAAAGGATTATTGGGCTGCGTTTACGACAGCATAAGACTTCTCAGTTAACTTCGAGTTAAATAAACATAATTAATGATCTGTTATTGTCCCAGTAAAATAAGTCTAAAAATAATTGTTTAATCTGAAAGTATAGAGAGAAAAAGGCCTTTTTTCTTTGGCTTACCTCTATACAGAGACCACTTCACAAAAATACGTCCTAACAGTTGGATATTTGTAAGAGAAAGAGACAGACGCTATCATTTCCCGGTTTGAATTGGGGCGTGATTGACAAGATAATAATCGTTCTCATCTATCGGATAGGTTTAGAATTACAGTAGAAAATCTTCAGTCGGCTACAAGTACCGGCAGATAGATACACCGATAGATATACCCGGGGTTAACAGTTTTATTTAAAAAAAATAATCGAATTTAAAATGAATTTCCTAAAACTTTTGAAACGGTTACAAACTTAATGTTGTTTATAAGTTGACCACTTACAGTAATCCTACCTTCTAATTCGTCCAAGGCATCTCTGATGATGTTTTTCAGAGTATATGTTAAAATCATGCTAGTGACAATATGCAACCTTGTCTAACTCCTTTTTTTGACTGTGAAGATCTCGGACAGTTTATTTTTTATCGTACTGTTGGTTTTTGTTGGAGATATAAGTTTGAGATCAGCCTTATATCTTTTTTTGTTTAAATGGCATAGGCAACTGCCATACAGCCAATCACAACATAAAAATATTCTACCCAGGAAAGAAGATTGTGTAGTACAATATAAAAAAGATATTTATAAAATTTAAACTTAAGTAGCATTACAAATTTTAAGCATTAAAATTTATTATTAAGGATAGGATAGGGATAAAACATGGACACTCGTTTCTCGTCTAGGGAACCCATCAAGACATTGCTTTAAGACAAACTAGATTAGGTCACGGATAAAAGGTAATAAAAAATGGGGTAAAAACAGAGGTTAGGATTCTAATTACAAGTTAAATATTAAGCTTACTTTTGCAAATAAATTCCATCAACATTCATTTACAACTCTTATATTTAGAGATAGCAGATAGCACATATTATACGGAGGAAAATTTTGATGTTGACTAAATTTTTTATTAGATCTTCAGTTTGTTTTGTGTTATTGTGTGCATTCGAAGAAAATGTGATTTAGATCACCTTCTTTTTGACAGTCTGGACATAAATTTGAATTTACGATTTTTAGTTTGGACAGATGACTAGGATAGCCGGCGTGTCCAAATTTTATTCTAATTATGGATGTTATATACCTTCGTGGAACAGAATAATTTTTGAACCAATAATCACTTGGGATTAAGGCTATATAGAATCATATTGCGAGGAAGAATGCGTTACTATATATATGACAAGATTGTTTCCATTTACTATTGATATTCTTTTTAATTATTGTTAATGCGTCTTGTCTACAGATTTGGTGACCAGCTTTCGTTCCGGTATCAATAGCTGATAAGTCAACATGTTCGTTGTATTTAAGACCTATATGTGCTTTAACCCACTAAAAATGAACAAACTCTTCGGTTTTTATAAATGTCATAACACAAGTTTTTTTAATTTGAAAGACATATATATTTGAGTTATTACTAGGAAAATTTAAAGTTTCAATGGCTAACATAACAGACAATGAGTCAGACACTATTGTAACAGATGTATTCTGAGTGTTTTCAAAGTATCTTAATGCTTCATATATTGATACAGCTTCAGCACTAAAGATTGAAAAACTAGGATTTAGTCGAAAAAGTTTTTCTGTATTAGTTGATGGAATGTAGAAAGCATTCTTACCATCGAACTTTTTTAGGAAGTGGAATGAATATTGAAAGTAGCCGTTCTGTTGGTAAGTAACCAGTCTCGTAGATGTTGTTGAATAGCTTCATAAGGGCTGTGATTTGGTGTTCCTCTAATAGCTTTAAAATTTTACCATGCACCTCATCAGGCCCTGGTGAGTTCCCATCTTTAATTCGCTTAATGGGCATAGTTACTTCTTCGTTTGTTATTTCTGGGCCGTATGGATTGTTTATTTCAGTCGGACTTTATACTGCATCTTCGAATAATTCTTGCATATATTCTTTCCATCTTCGTAATTTATCTTCAATAGTAGTCAAAATTTGGCCTTCAATGTCTACAACTATGCCTGTATTACGTTATATATACAATCAATTGTCACTTTACATAAAAACCAGCAATATTAATTTATTAAAACGTTTAAAGTTGGTATTATAACAGTCATAGCCATCTAAATGTATTATGTTATTTTCGGTGAAGATAATGTAAATATAGATGATATATACATGCATGAAAAATAATCAGTATTTCTTAAAGAATGTAAATGGTAAAAAAATACTGTTTGATCCATTTCAAATAAGAAAGTTCATTAATTACTATTTAACTGGGAATAAGCCACAATTAAAGATAAAAATACGTTTATTGACGTTTCAATTTCCACTTCGGGAATCGTTCTCAAAATACAAACAGTAAATTAAACAAATTTTGTTTTTTGTTACATAGTGAAAAATTCTTCTAATAATTTAATTTTATCTGACTCATTTATATTGACAATTCAGACATACATTACGCATTTTAAAGTAGACGACTTTAAAATGATATTGCCAATATTGTTGAGTTGCGCTCCTGGGACGACTTTACTTATAAGATAGTTCATTCGATTACATGAAATCAACTTTAACTTGAGAATATCCGTCAGAAAAAAATCATAGCATGTAATTCGTCTTTAAAAAGACAAACACATGACATGATGACAGTAAAATTCTCCTGTTTGTGATTCCATAGTAAATTATGAGGGAAAAAACCAGGAAAAAAACCTCATAATACTATCCCGACATGGTAAGTATTTGTTCGTGCATTTAGTTTACCTTCAATAAACACCAAAATTCTGATTTTATATGTTTCGTTATTTAAAAAAACATAAATGATGTATCCTCTATATGTTACTGACTTACTAATACTGGTATTTTCTTATTAATAACTTCCTCTTTCAATATTGGTAACCAGATCCTACTACATTCTGCCGAGGAATTTGCGACACAATTGGCCTCATTTAGCATAATTAGAGCCGCTTCTTTGATTTTTCTTTTTTTACCATCCGTTTCTTTTAGGACTACATTTGAATTATTCCATTGAACCCTATGTTCATTATCCCATGCGTGTTTACATATTTGAGATCTATCAAATTCTCTATTTTTAATATAAGATTGATGTTCACTTATTCTAACATTTAATGGTCTTGATGTTTCACCTAAATAAAACTGATCGCATTCACAAGGTATTTTATAAATGCAATTCTTTGTCCTTTCTTGTTCATTGTTAGGTTTGGTTTTGGACAAAATAGATCTCAACGTGTTTGTTGTTTTGAATGTTGTTGAAATGTTGAATTTATTTCCTATCCTTTTAAGTTTTTCTGATAATCCTTTTATGTACGGTATTGCTATTTTCCTCGTATTATTCCTTGTATATGCTGTAGGATCTTGTTCTAAGTTGTTCTGTTCTATTCGATCGATTGTTGAAAATTCCTTATTTATAAACGATAAAGGATAATCATTTTTTAATAAAACAGATGTTAACAAATGTTTCTCCTCCAAGAACGAATTTTCAAAAAAAAAATTTTTTTCAAAAGTTCATTAGATTTACAGAAAAAGGGACGATCTGACAACAATGTTAATAACATTTTACACGTATCTTTACTTCTAAATTGTATGGTATCTTACTTCGTCTCTTCCTAATATGACTGTACTGTCATACACAGCAACTAAATTTATTTAATACTAGACTTTATTTTCTAAACTGTCATAAATTCTTCTTCACGGTCTCGGCGTAATTCAATCCATTAACGAAATAAGTAAAGGTATAGCCGTGTCTGTGACAGGAGATACCCAAAGAATAAAAATTCTCATGTGGAATAAGAAAGGCAGAAAGGTAAAATTTTTTAAATATTTATTGAGTCATAATAAGTTGTCAAGACTATAAACTAAGTTGAATAATCGGGAGCTGCTCTCAATGACAGGTCAACCGACCTTCTTGTCCGTATCCCGCGGCCATCTGTACGACGTTTATGCAGTGGCGGACACAATCATTCTGAAAAAAATAAGGAATGCATACTTTTAGTTGATTTAATTGTATACTACAGTTATCGAGGACACAAACAAATAATATGAGATCATAAAAACTACTAGTACAATTAGAAATAATCAATATTTGGGTTGCATAGTGATAGAGAATAATACCATAGATGAACTATGTAAGAAAATATATAAGAAAGAATGAAACCCAGGCATACGCAAAATATCCTGGCTGATAAAGGAGCTCATTAGAACTCTTAAGAAATGAGACTAATACGTTTAAGATAGCGATGATGATTTTCAAGCTTTGATAAAAGAAGGAACCCTGGATTATGTAAGAGAATATAAAGAAAGAAAGAAACCCAGGCATACGCAGAATATTCTGGCTAATAAAGGAGCTCATTAGAACTCTTAAGAAATTAGACTAATACGTTTAAGATAGCGATGATGATTTTCAAGCTTTGATAAAAGAAGGAACCCTGGATTATGTAAGAGAATATAAAGAAAGAAAGAAACCCAGGCATACGCAGAATATTCTGGCTAACAAAGGAGCTCATTAGAACTCTTAAGAAATGAGACTAATACGTTTAAGATAGCGATGATGATTTTCAAGCTTTGATAAAAGAAGGAACCCTGGATTATGTAAGAGAATATAAAGAAAGAAAGAAACCCAGGCATACGCATAATATTCTGGCTATAAAGGAGCTCATTAGAACTCTTAAGAAATTAGACCAATACGTTTAAGATAGCGATGATGATTTTCAAGTTTTGATAAAAGAAGGAACCTAACAAAGAAGTATTAGCAAATTACCGATCAAACAATAATTTAAGTGATTTAAAATTCCGTAAGGCTAGTCCTCCACTTACGATTTTAGTCGCAGAGACAAAAAATTCGCTGTCGTAGAGGAGTTTCGAGGTTTGACTATAGAATAGGCATATATAAAAAATAAATACCTACTTACAATATATCGTATTAAAGTCAAACAGGAAAAAAGGTTTTTTCCTTAAAGCAAAAAATAGATTTGATTTGAGTTAACTAAATTAGGTGACATAATTACTAAAATGCTATACTTTAGCATTAATTGATTGCTTCGACCGCTACTTATAAAAATTCATTTTATGTAACAAACTGACACGACTATACACAATTTCATCATCCCATCCAACACAACATAAACTGGCTGCATATCATAGTATATTACATAGATTAACAGAAATTCCGATGTCAAAATACAACTTAGAGAGAATTAAATATCATTAAGCAAATAGCAGTAAACAACGGATACAACGAACAAACAATAAATAAAATGTTAAATCAAAAACTACACAAGAAAGACCTGAAATTAGTATTTCCACCACCAGAGAAAACACCCAGTACCTTCGGCTTGATTACATATACAGGCAAAATATCAACAAAAATAGCCAAACACATAAAAAAGAAAGGAATGCCACCAGCTTTCCGAACAAATAACAACCTAGGCAAATATATTAAAAACAACAAAAGCCAAAATAAAAAACACTTACAAGTGGTGTGTTACAAACTTAAATGTGGCGACTGCCCAAAAACTTACATCGGTCAAACTGGTAGAAACTTTAATAAACGAATAGCAGAACATAAAATGGGTTTCAATAATAGAAAAACAGATTCTACATACGCACTTCACCTTCTAGATCATAATCATTCTTTTAATGACGAATTTAAAATTCTTCACATTCAAAATAAAGGCCTTAAGCTTTCTTTGTTAGAATCTATGGAAATCACCAAATTAAAAAACACAGATATAATTCTGAATGACTAACTTTAAGACAGTTCTCCCTTAGTCAACCTATTTCATTAAAGACGCATTAAAGTGTAAACGCATGCCAAAAATAGATCACTTGAGAAAGGCAATCAGCCGAAACAGCTGTAGTGATAATAGTTTAAAATAAATTTTGTGGAAGTTTAAAAACAAAGTTTTCAGTGTTTTTATTGTTACATTTATCATTTAATGCTTGCAGCCTAACGGTAGAGCTGCCTTTGGCAGTTTATTTAATTTATTCTAAATAAAAGATATTTTTATTTAGAATTCTGCAGCAGATATTTTTTATTTATATTATACATTATTTAATTACTATTATTCATATTTATTTGTAGTAAATACTAAAATTTTCATAATTTTATTACTATTATAAATATTTAATATGCTATAAATGTAAATTGTTCTGTATAGCTAATATTCTGCAACAATAAATGCAGGTATAGTTAATAAAATATACAATTATATGAATATTGAAATTACCAATACGAGTAATTATTCATGGTTCGTAATTAGCCAATATTTATATTGTAAATATATGAAAAACTCTTGGCTGCTAAAAGAGTGGTAATTTGATTATGTACATTGTAATATATAAGGTAAATTTACAGTTTAAGTGTCATGAGAGGCCAACACGAACTCACACATAAAAGATAAACGGCTCGCATAATCTCCACTTGAACTCACGTGCTAGATCGCTGGAAAATTCTGTCTAGCTCAACAAGAGATATTTCGAGCTCGGCCAGATGGTCAATGGAGAATATTATTATTATTTATTTACAATAAATTTGAGCAGGAGTCGCAAAACCCATATGCCCATGTGAATACAATGTTATATAGTGTGCAATTAAATGGTTACATTAAAATAGTTACATATTAAGCACTAACTAACTAAATAAATTCAGTGGATTCAAAGGATTACCAATGCTGAGGTACTACGACGTCTAAATAAGGAGTTAGAAATTATGAACAGCATAAAAAGAAGAAAAACTAGATCATTTAGGTCACATAAACCAGTGGAGAAAAATATGAGCTGCTGAGAATTATTATGCAAGGAAGGATTCAAGGAAGAAGAAGCATAGGAAGAAGACGCATCTCGTGGCTGAGGAACCTTAGAGAATGATTTAACTGTAGTTTACTACAGCTTTTTAGAGCAGCAGCCAACAAAGTGACCATAGCCGTTATGATATTCAACTTCCGATAGGAGATGGAAACTTAAGAAGAAGAACTAATTTAATACACAAAAAACATAGGTAATAGCAAGTGTTTAGTACAAATTAAATGTTCAACTATGAACAAATGGTCGTCCAGTGTATTTTTGAAAATATTGACAGATGGAGCATCTATGATCTCAGCCGGAAGGCTGAGAATACGATTACAGAGAAAAAATTTTCTAGTTGTTAAAAAGTTTCCTTTTTAAAACTTAAGTTTGTGACCACGAAGACCATTGTCATTGTCTAGTATATAAACATATCCCCATATTTTCAAAGTTAAAACGTAATAATTTAAATCGCTCGAAATCGACGTTTTTATAAATGTAGTGAGATTGGCTATATTCAGTCTTTCTGCATATGTAGGTCGTGAGCGAAAAATTGGCTACAAGTAGCGCACAATATAAAACAATGGAAAGGAAGACTTGAAGAGGCTTATGTTCAGATGTGGACGTGAATGGCTAGACAAATAAGAAGAAGAAGGTCTTGAGCGACCAAAAGACATCCTAGTGCACTGCCGCTGTACGTTTTCGAGAATATTACGATCGCGCACTAATACCGGACACCAAATAGTTCTGCCATATTCTAGAACTGGACGAATGTAGAGTTTATATCAGATGAACTGAGCTCATAGATGACACGTTCGCAAACGTTTATTTAGTAGATATAATTTACTGTAAAGGTTCGATTCAGACACATCAGTCACGTCACAGTCACGGTACCGAACCGGTCCTATTTTGTCACAGGAACTATCAACTATCTGACAGCTGGGAAACTGTTTTGTCAACTTATGAGTGTGAATGCCGGCAACATATTTGTATTAAAGAATATTTTGTATGACGGATTGTCCGATTCGGCGCAATCACTGTGACGAGACATCAGACCAGACTGATGTGTCTGAATTGACCTTTTAGTCGGTCAGATAGCCAAGCGGGCTGGGCGGCCGGTTTCTCACTTGCTTCATTGCGAGTGGTTCAGAGGAAGTGAGTTAGATTCCCAGCTCGGTGTAGAGAAAACAAAAAGGCTAACGCAGCAATTTAAAATTCTAGATGAATCTGCGGCTTAGACTAGAATATGCTGGTGTCTGATCGGCCTATGGTGAAGCAGTACGGCAAGAGATAAGGGCTTGCGTCTTGGTGATACTCCTTCATAGATCCCTACTAGAAGGACGAGTGCCGTCTAAATACCGGGTATATATATAATGTACTGTTAGCTTTTTTTAGAAATATGCAAAATATGTTCCAACCAACTTAGATTGTTATTAATTATAATACCTAGATAATAATGTGATTTCACTGTTTTACGGCACAGATTATTTTTACCCATGTGAAGAACTACACATTTTTCCACATTAAGAGGCAGCATCCAAGCAGAGCACCATTCCGACATGCAATTAAGGTCATAATGTATAGTAACTGAAAATTTACAGAGGGATATCTTCGGAAATACTTTCCTGTTATCTGCATAGAAAGCTTTGTTGCATTTAATGTGAAATTGTAGATCACTTGAGTATGCTATGAATAAAAGTGGGCCCAAAACTGTTACTTGCGGTACTCTAACACAAAACTTTCTATCCGTTAAATACCCGTCGATCCATTTCAGTAATTGACCACGGACACCAAGGTGTTCCAATGTACATAATAGTGTTCGTTTTGGAACTCGATCAAAAGCTTTAGCAAAATCGAGGTAAATAATGTGTACCTTTCTGTCTAATGCTCTTGACCATTCATTTTGGTCATTGTGGAACGTCCTTTGACAAAACCATGCTGCTGTTCTAGTATAACCAGTTCATTTTGCAGAAAATCAGAAATTGTCTCGGCAATAATAAATTCCATTATCTTAGATATTATAGGTGTTAAGCTGATAGGACGGTAGTTATTAGGATCCAATTTGTTCCCTTTTTTAAAAATCGGTGTTACAGATGCGGTTTTGCGTATGGGAGGCAAAATATATGTGGTGAATGATAAGGACATAATCACATAAAGTGGGTAAGCTAAAGCATCAGAACATTTATTTAAAAATAAAGAATGTCTTAACTGTCAATACAATACAATAGTTTTAAATGTAAATACTAACAATATCTTGTGTAAAGAGAGAACTCAAAACAAATTAACTGGCCAGTTTGGTTGTCAAAACCAGTGCCAATAAAACAAACACATACACATGAACAAAATTGAAGGACTGGAAATGTGGGTTCATAGACGAATTCTGAAGATACCTTGGACACCAAGGAAAACTAATGAAGAAGTACTAAGGAGCGTCAACAAAGACAGAGAACTGCTAAAGACTCTTATCTGGGAGATATAGTGAGAAGAATTCGATATAAATATTACAACTGATACTTAAAGGACGTGTAGGACGTGTAAAGCTGTAGGACAAAAACAAGTTTCTTGGTTAAAAAACATTCTTGAATGGACTCAAATACCAAATGCAAGACAATTATTTCATATTGCAGAAGATCAAGAAGCCTTCGCAATGGTGATCACCAACGTCGGATAATTCTGATATGGCACGCGAAGGAGAAAAAGAACTAAAAGCTTTATACAATACATTATGAGAATCCTTTTGAATATAATTTATTTATACAATCCAAATGGTGTATCGTCCAATTATTAAATAATTGAACATCACATAACGATTGCATTAACAAGGTGTCGCTTGTAATAAATCCTCTTTATTTTCCCATGAAATGACCCTTTCCGAGTAAAAACCACAAAAACCGTAAAGCTAATAAATGTAATTAAATAGTTATACACCACGACAAATGACACCTAATACTGCTGTTCAAGCTAGAGCCACGCCTCCTTTTCATTATGAACTTAAACAGCTTGTTTCTCACATGGTTCCAAATACTTCCTTAATTCGTTTTTAATAAGATAGCCCCAGAATATTGCATAAAACGCGTTACAGCAAATAATAAAGTAATTTAGATGGATGTGGACGTTTATATACATTCGTACATAATTGATACACTTTTTTTTTCTTCCTAACTCGATTCATATTTTTTGCTTCGGTTCATTTGTACACGTATTATTGGCTGTATTTAAATAAACAAAAGAATTAATTTTAATTGTTTTATAAGTAACAAATTGCTAGTGGAAACTTTTCAATTAGTACTGAAATTAAACTGTTTTTCGCGATTTATTAGTAGTGACACAATTTTGTGGAAATCACATATCATTTCCATTCACGTATTAACGACTAAGTTACTGGATATCATCTTCTTCTTGTCTACCTCCGGCAAAACCATTATCAGAGGTTTGTTAACTACGAGATACGACGGCGTCCCGGTAAGCTCCTGCCAAATACTTTACCCTGCATAACGAGTCGAAGAATTCGATACTTTTCTTCGTTCCGCATTACTTGCACTACTTGCCCGAGGTACTCGAGTTTACGTTGTTTTACTAAATTAACTTCTTTTTCTTTTCTTATGCACTGTAGGACCTCAACGTTGGTGACATGGTACACATAACGATGGGGTTATTTCCAACGTTCCCTGAGAGCACCAAAACCCTCGTGGTGACCTGTCTCGATTTGTTACAGGATTTAAGCGTGGGTTGCTGATTCGTTTTATTACTCTTGTGGGGGTAAAATTACACACTTACACCTTTTTATCTTCGCTTTATTGTACTTGCACAATACTTTACATATATACACTTTGCAACACTAAACTAACTTATAATATAACTTGTAATTTATCTTGTTGTGTGATACGGGCGAGAGAGAGAGAGAGAGAGAGATGAGAGGAGAGAGAGAGAGAGAGAGAGAGAAAGAGACGAGGAGAGAGAATAACTTCTTTAGCGACTTCTTGACTTGAACTACTAAATTCGACTGAATTTTTGCTTATATGTAATATGTGATTAGCTTGGGCAAAGGGACAAAGGGTGAGTGGGTGTATGGGAGGCGTCCAATGGGCCGACGATGTCTGGCTCTTTCCAATAATAAGGGCTAACATGTGATATTCAGGAACAGAGGCAGCGCCAGGTTAAATTGGAACAGCCACCTTTCTGTGGCTTGCGTCAGTGTCCAGGCTTCAACTTCATATTAATAACACTGGAAGAATTTAGTACCTCACTATTCGCATCTTGGTTCCCAAGTTGAGATTACTCCAGCATAGCAAGAATCTCAACTTGATGAATGTAGACCGTGCCATTTCAATTCTGGATCTAATCTCTTGAGCATAGTTCCATTGTGAGTTGAGGCTAGTTCCGAGATAAGTGAATCTGTTGACTCTCTGGATCTCTTCGCTACCTGCCATTAGTGGCATTTCTCTTATGATGTATGGAAATGCAGCTGGTGAGCTAATACATCCTTATGTGAGTGTACAAATTAGCATTTGCAGAACACCTGGACTAAAAATGTGGTAAGCGTTATGAAAATACTGCATCTGGTTGCTTGGAATCACTAGCAAGATATTTCAAGAGGTTTGGCCTTTTTTGACATATAGATTATATATTTGATGTGGTCCTTCCAGGTTAGAGCCTGATCAAATAGTAAACCTATACATTTAATTTTATTTACATATTCAAGTGTCTGACCTCCAAGTTTTTAAGCAGTTATTTCTTTTATCTGTTTTGGTCTCTTTGAGAATTTGATGCAGCAAGATGAAGCAAATTTTAGACCAAATGCTATAAATTTATCGAGTTGATCTTGTAGTAAGTTGGCCATACTCTGTATATTGTTTTCATTTGAGAATATTATAAGATCATCCGCGTACAATCTCGCTTAAATGGGTTGTTTCTTGATTTGATTATATCGTTAATAGCTATAAGGAAAAGCGTCCGACTGATTACCGAGCCTTGAGGCATATCATTTTTTTAATATCTCACATTAGATAAAAGACCGTTTACTTTTACCTTAAAATTTTTATTTAGGAGACAATTTTTAATAAAAGCAAGTATATTTCTTTGATATCCCAATAATTCCAGTGTTGAAATTATCTTGTGATGCCAAGCCATATCAAATGTTTTGTGCAAATCAAAATAAATTTGCACAAAACTGGAGTTGATCAACAGGTCAACTAGACTTGTTATCAACAGGTCCTCGTAGACACTTCGTCTCAGGACCATTTTACTTATGTAGAGTCATACGCCGCCATGTTACCTATCCAACGGTAACTTAAACATCACAAATTACAACTATTAATAACATCTAAGGGTTTTGACCATTTTTTTGATGGCTACTAGCATGTACAACCGTTTGCACTGATGATGGATTTATCAATCCGAAAACGTTTTGCAATGTGTTTGTGATTGCCCGTTTGGGGCATTTTTATATACCTTTTATAAAGGATTTTAAACAAAATTTTTGTGATATATGGTATACAGCCAGCTACAGGAACTTAGTTTCCTAGTGGAATTTTGTATTTATAGGTTCATTATTGTTTACTACGTTAATAGGCATAGTTTCTTTTTGTTCTTTGTATATTATGTAATTCATTTGGATTTAAATATTTATCAATAAAAAGAGGTTTAAATCTTTGTAAGTAGGTATATTTAAAAAAAACTTTAAAAGAGTCACATCAAAATAAGATACGTTTTCGGAATAATAGTTCCATCATCAGGTTATAACCTTAAAATAAGTATAAACTATCTAATTGAAGCAAACGTGATTGAAATGTTGACTTAGGTTAAAAAAGCAAAATGATTATACTTACAGGTTAACATGCCTGACCCACCAAAATATTAGGGTAAAAACCCTTTACAGTAAATAAAGTTACCAAAGCTTGTACATATTGCTGTTAAAAATTATTGATGTTTAATATTTTTATTATATTTTACTTCAGGCAACATACAACCATGCCTTACATGAGTACTAGTGTCCGGAGGGTAAACCTCTTCAAACGGACTTCAGCTGGTAACTGATTTACAAGATACCTATGAACGGTGTCGAACACAAAATGTCAATGCACTATGGAACAGTGTTAGTTTTACATAATATTATTGCAGCCAAACGATTCAAAAGCTTTATTAATGTTAAAAATGATAACAGCAATCAAAGTGTTGGGCTACTGATGGAGCTAAAGGGCATGTTTAAGATGATGAGGTATGCATTAGGCAGCCTATGTTACTCTTTGTCATATTATGGAATGTGGTCTAAAAAGTGTAATTTGTGACTGATTAGCGTAGATATATGATATTGTCATTTATGTTGATCACATCTAGGACAAAGTAAAATTGCATTATATATATTTCTATCTAATATAAAACCTCGTTTTTTGAATTATAGTGGTATACACAGATGTCAGCCAATCATTTGGTATTATGTCTGTTTCGTATATTTTGTTAAATATATCTTCCACTACTTCGATGTGTTCGTCTAGTAATATCTTTATTATTTCAATTGGGATATTATCTTCCCCAACAGCTTTTCCGTTCTTTATCTGATTTGCCGCTTTGATAATTTCTTGCTTTGTGATATAAGGTCCAGCAGATGCCTCCTGCATGTAAATGTTCGTCCTCTCTCGGTCTTGAAACATCTCTTCCACGTATTCTCTCCATCTACCTATTTGATCTTCTATGTTCAGTAGCGGGTTCCTATGTTTATCTTCAATGGAAGACGTAGGAGTTTGTTTAAATATTCCAGCGGCTTCTTTTATTTTTTTATGTAGATTGAAAGTATCATGTCTTTGTTCCAACTCTTCAATTTCTTGGCATCTTTCACTTAGCCAGGTTTCTTTGGCTTGTTGGTATCTTTATTCTGATATTCTTGTGTATTTGCTTGTATGTTGTTTCAATTTATACCTCTGTATTTTCTTTCGTCCATCATGTTAAGAATTTTTTTTGTCATCCATGGTTTGTTCTTTTTTCGTGTATCTTTTTGAGGTAATCTTCTGTTACTCTTGTAAGTGTTTTGTCAATATAGTGCCAGTCTTTCTCGGGAGTTTGTGTCGATTTTTTACTGTTCTGTTACTTAAGTGTCTATGTATTTCTTCCTGTATTTTATTACTAGTGGATTCTTCTTTAAGATTATCTGGGTTAATAGCTATTATTTGCTTATTTCATTTTGTTCTTTTAAATTCTATCCTAATTGTTGCAAGACGAAGATTGTGGTCGGTTGAGGATGTCAACTCTGGGTTATGTCTTGCATGCTTTTACTGCATTTTTGTATCTTTTGTTGACCATTATGTAATCGATTTGATTTCTTGTGATGCATCCTTCTATTCCATCTGTTGGAGATTTCCACGTGTAGAGACGTCTGGGTGGTATCTTGAAAAAAGCTGTTCATTATACTGTACTGATTTTCTTTACAGAACTGAAGCAGTCTATCTCCCCTCTCATTTCTTATTCCGAGGTCAAACTCCCCCACCGTGTCATCTTCTTTTCCTTTTCCAATCTTGGCGTTAAAGTCTCCTAATATTATGTTGGTTTCATACTTCTTTGTCTGCAGTAGAGTTTTGTTTAGGTCTTCTTAAAATTGTTCTATTTCTTCTTCTGTGCTTTGACTAGTTGGAGCATATACCTGGATAATATTCATATTGACTGGTTTGCTGTCTATTTTTATTAGCATTATTCTATTTGATGTTGGTAGTAATCCAGAAACTAATTTTGCAATTTCATTAGATATAATTATTGCTACGCCGTTTTTATTTTGGGTGCTTTCATCCTCAGAATAGAATACTGTATAGTTGCCCATTCATACACGGTACCTGTATTTGGCCATCATTCCTCACTGCATCCCAGTATATCGATATCTAGTCTTTCCATTTCTTGAATTATATTTGCGGCATTTCCCGCTTTATATAGACTTCTCACATCCCATGTGTCTATTCTTTTTGTTTTCCTCCGGGGGACTCTTAGCCCCTCTCCTCATTTAAGAGGTGCCATGACTCAGGGCCGTTGTTTTAGGTTCTTATGAGCATTATGTAATTTTGCTGGGGAATATTAGTGTAGTGGTTTCCCGTTGCCTTCTACACCGCTGTACATGTGCTGCTTCTGTGAATGTCACCACGCCACATGCTGTCTAATTCACAGCCATTTCAGTCTGCCTGTGGTTAGTGTTGGATCAGCCAGCTGCCACTTTCCAGTGCTAGTTTTATACAATCCCTAAAAACCATTGGGCTGCCACCTTCGCTCTCCAGACCGTTGTGAAGACCTTCTCCCCGCCCTGGATACCGTTGTGGACTTCATCCGTGACCCTGGACAAGGGACCCTTAGCTGGTTCTAGTTTCCCGGGTCAGGAAACACCTGGAATCTGTGGAAGGCAAGGATTGATTCACTTCCCCTGATAGGACTATCGGAAAGCAGTTCCTACCCGCTACTCCTAAACAATATTGCATTTTTTATTTATAATTATTTATCCAATATCATTTAACCAGCGACCTACTTATAAAGATTTAAACCTCTTTTTGTGATACATGGTATACAGCCAGCTGTAGGAATTTATTTTCCTTGTGGATTTACCAATAACACTAGAAGTTTTCACTTCAATGTATAGTTTTTTAAATATTTTTGTTTTCTGTAAAATATTTTTAATCAGAAAAACAAATCGATATAAAAACACGATGAACTATAAAATAAAGAAAATAGTTTTTCACCTAATTATACGTTCTGCGAGTAATTTTGTTTTGTGAACAAATCAGATTGCGTCCGGTAGGTAACTCATTTGTTTCACGCTTTGACACTATTCGCCGTGTGACTTACAACTGTGCGTTTTTTTTTCTCTATTATTTATGCTTGTCACTAATAAAGTCGTTATTTTGACGTTTTTTTTTGTAACTACCTTCATAAAATAATGATAAATTAATGTTTTGTTTTTGTGTAGTCTTCTTTGTTGTAATAACAGTTTTGATACCAGAAAGTACGCAACTTCCTGTATTATGGTCATTTAATATCTAGTTAAAAGTAATGATCCAATTAGAAATTTATCGCCGTATGTGTTTATTTTTTTCGGTGTTGTAATGAAAGGTGCGTAGAAAGTTTTCATTTTTATAATAAATTGGGTCAGCTTTGGCCGTTATATTATGGTTTTAGACTCATAACTAGCGGACCAACTCGACATCGAGTTTTTTGAATGAAATTTTTATTTTGCGAGAAAAATTAAGAGATCAATACAAACAATATAAACAAGAATATACATAACATTCATCAATAAATATGCAAGTAAAAAGTGTATTAAATATCACGAAATATTTCGTCGAAAACAATGTTTTTTGTTACAATGTCTCCATTTTCTGAAAACTTTTGCTTGGCACCGGGAGTTATGTAAACTTTTATAATTTATTAGTTTATCAAATGTCGACGTGGATATCATTTGAGCAGTTAATTTTGTATGCTGATCACGAATCCGGTGTCGGAATTTGCTCTATCTCGACGTTTTGTGCGCGTTTATGGTCACTTCCGGTGTCGGATCGCAACCGGAAGTAGATATTTAGATTCGTCTCGACGATACCATTCGATCTGTATATACATTGTGGGGTCTAAAACTTAAAGTAAATTTTAACTTCCGGTCATCTCAAAACCGGAAGTGAATTTTTGTACCAAAAGTATATCTTGACAATCTCATACGTAATATTAATATTCCGAAAAAATATTTTAATTATCTAATATGGTTTTTGAGTAAAGTGGTGGACAAGAAAAGGGCTTAGCGTTTTAGTATATAAGATATAATGATAGGTATATTAAACAACCCATTATATTTCTTAGTACTATACCATTTTTTTATTTCAAAGCTTTTCTCCTTTTCTTTAGATTAGTTCTATTTTTATTTTCCTTAATAATCCGTAGTCTTTCATGACCGTTTGTCTTTGGGATGGTAAGTCCAGGAGAGATGGGCCATCGGTATAGACGGGCCATTCGTCATATTGCAGATCCTCTGTTTACTGTACAGTGCGACAACGTTGATTTATAACATTTATAGTCCATTTCCATCATATTGATAGTACATTATGCATGCAAATCCCTAAACTGTTGATATGGGTGATTCAATGAAAAATAGATATTTGTCAACAAGTTTACAGAAGTATATAGGAAAACAATTTTAAAATAAGTATGGCCACCAGGTATAAAGGTTGAAGCAGAATAGAATACAATAGTTGTGAGGGTTAATAATCCCTAAATAAAGTTGCCAGTGTCGGAGTGATGGAGAATAACAGGTACTAATGAACTTGCAAGAAATGTAGGATGCTTATTTTATTGGTTATATATAAAATAATTTGTGGCCGTAACAGGGATTTGTAAAAAAAATATTATATTAATCAAATTCCATTTGAAATTCACTGCTTTCTCAGAATCTAAGGAATCTTCAACTCCAATGTTAATTATTACCGGTTCCAGCATTGCATCAGTCATATTATCCAAATTAGACAAGTTATTTTCTTCTTGCGAGCGATGACTAACAGCATTTTTCCAATTTTCTGGAGTTACTTTTAATAATGAATGTTCTATAATTGTTGTAAGTCTTCTAATTTAAAAGTTTTGTTGTTGAGTCCGACTTCACCCTTTACTTGAGACCGTGTATTTTCATCGGATTCAGATCACATTGGTTATGGGGGTAAAACGTAAAATAATTACATCACGGTTTATGCCATTTCATCTATTATTATATTTTTTATAAGCTGCTTTATGTTGCCTTACAATAGGTAATAATTCCTTTTTTGTCGAATTCTGCTTGTACTCAATTGCGTGTTTATCAAACCATTCGATTATCTCTTCTCTTTTTTCTTGTCGTTGTTGGCTATTTTTTCTGCTAGTCTTGAATGGTAACTAGCATTATCCATACTATGACAGATTTTTTGGAATTAATGACAACATTTGCTCAAAATATTCTTTAAAAAACGTCAAACAGTTATTTCCTCGTGGTAATCTTTGGTTGATTTTGCGGCAAAACTTAATAATCCACATTGAAAAAAACCGTATTCGTTTCCAATATGGGTTATTATTGAGTCTGCGTCCTTTTCCAACGGGAATATTGTTTATTCCAATAGATACACTTCGATGAATGCCTGACGGAAACTTTTCCATTTGTATCAAACCCATAGATATGGTACAGTATGACTTCATTTAGCAGTTCGTCCAAATAAAAAATTTTTTTCCCTTCTTCTCGGTACTTTTTAATAGTTCTTTGACAATCTCGTCTCCAACATACAATGTAATCTTTTTCAATTTAAAACGGATTTTCTTCTATTCTTTTGCCAACGATATCCCATCTCTTCAATGTCTCATAATTTCTTGTTGCTTATGATTGGTAAATCTTCGTTTTCTCCAATTAATGTTTGGATTTTGTCCAATGTTGGAAAATTCTTTGTTAAAAAAATGAGTGGACGCTGCGTCTTATCATGTTTTTATGTATTTCTTCAATTTCCAAGGGTTTACTCCTAACTCTCTTCTTGGGAGATGAAGCAGTTCCTCCTTTTCTTTCTTTTAGGAATCTATAAATTGTTTCTTCTCCAACTCCTGTCATATTTGAACACATGTTAACGATTTCACGAACATTACTTAAAGGGCGTTGATGTACAAGTGCATCGTGTACATTTAATATTATATTTTTCTCTCTTAGACTGAAGGTAAATTTAAACTATCATTAAACTATCATTAGTGAAGCCTTATCAGTAATTCCAGGTGATTGTTCAAAGAAGGTAAGTATTCTTTTTTTGTGTCAGGCGATAACTTGTATAGAAAACAATATTCATCTTTTAAATTATTTCGTGATTTCGTGAAACATTGAATTCTCTCGTCAATCAGCCGTGTATAATTAACAATAATCGTATGGCATATGTACCGACGTTTTTTTATGCACAAAAAAGGTATAGAGATTAGTGGACACTTATTTTACAAAAGATTTTTTAAAAGATAATGAATTAATTGATGGATTCGACCCTTACTTGATGGAAATTCATTTTATGTAACAATAAAACACTGAAAACTTTGTTTTCAAACTTCCACAAAATTAAATCTTATCACTACAGCTGTTTCGGCTGATTGCTTTTCTCAAATGATCTATTTTTGGCTTGGGTTTACAAATTTTATAGTCTCTAATGAAATAGGTTGAGGAGGGGAGAACTGTTTGTCTCAAGTTGGTCATTTAGAATTATATCTGTTTTTTTAATTTGTTGATTTTCATAGATTCTAACAAAGATAGCTTAAGGCCTTTATTTTGAATGTGAAAAATTTTAAATTTGTCATTAAAAGAATGATTATGATCTAGAAGGTGAAGTGCGTATATCGAATCTGTTTTTATATTCTTGAAAGCCCTTTTATGTTCTGCTATTCGTTTATCAAAGTTTTCTACCAGTTTGACCGATGTAAGTTTTTGGGCAGTCGCCACATTGAAGTTTGTACACATACTTCAGTAGTGTCATTATATATTTTTTTATTAAGTAATTCAAGAGAAAACGATAATTTAAACAAACACTTTAAACGGAACGAAACTTATCCCCTTTCCGCCCATCACAAAAATTATGTAAATTCTCAAGAGATTTCCATCAAAACCATTCTTCATATATTCACATGGTTATAACATGCTTGGCTGGGAATCGTGTTAGTTTTAGTGCGTACCTACATCAGTATACGCGTATCTGTTATAAATTGTTAAAATATTTATATATTATCTTTTATATGCAGCATATATGGCGCATTGTTTCTAGTTTTCGTAATTAATTTGATAAATAAGAACGAGTGTTACCTTGGTAGGATAACTTTGAACTTAGTAGTAGTGGAAATGACGTAGGAGTAACTCGAGTATAAAATGATGTCAGTCTTTATCATAAAACGGTATTTCTCCGGAAATGAGCCCGTTCAACAACCGGACTTGTACGTTTATGCATCTATACACTTACACAAAATTACGTCGATATTAATGCAACGAAAAACTTCAAACGTAAAAGCAATTTTTTTGTTTTTATTCAAAAACATCGAAATACAATCATAAATGTACTTATTCTGCTTGTTGGTATATCGCCTGAACTCTTCACTATTACACTTGTAGATATTTTTAAGGAATTACAGTGGGATAACTTTTTTGTGTGTGAAAGTGGCAGTGGCAGATCTGGACATTTGCCTTGGGAGGAGAACTTCAATTTGGGACAGATTGGTGTTCCATGAGACACCAATCAAAGGACATACAAAATATAAACCCAAACTACACAAAAGACATAAATAATAGATTTTTTTTAATTTTTGACCGTCTTGGGCCGTGAAATTTTTCTATTTTCTCCCTTTGTATTCACCCCTGGAGAGTGGTAATATTGCAAAGACCGCACAATATGTACCGTATGTTTGGACTTCAAATTACACGACAATTAGCGTAAAGTTCTCTAAACAGCAACATTGTAAAAGTCAGAATAAATTGTTTCTTCAAGTGACAAACACGTTTTTTATTTTGTCAAAGTTTTAATTAATTTATTCGAGTTTATTCAACAAGAAGTTCATAACCAGGGCAGATATACAGTACAGCCTTCATGGTTTCGTCTAATCCCTTCATGGTTTGGTTCTTCTTCACAGGATTTGGTTATTAACAAGACAAATATAATTCATAATTTTAAGTAATAAACCTAAAAATTGGCTTTTCTACAGTGAGAAAGCAAGTACATTGGTCCATCAAAATATTAACAGTTCTCTTGTTAATTAACATGTCAATTCTGTCAACATTCACACAAAATTTTGAATTGTCCAGAGTTTCTTAATTTATCTCTAAAGCAAAGAACCGATGAAGCAAAAAGTCATAAATTATATTTTTGATACTTGAAGCATCATACATTACTTCATATTGAGTTTTCTGGTTCTTCACATGCCTCAAGGATACCTTCATATCCACAGCATGCTTCTTCTTCTCAGAACATTGTGGAGCCTCCAAATGCTTCCATCACCCTTTCTTCTTGTTTTCCTGATACTCTGGTATTGCTGTCAACAGTTACTTCTCTTATTAGAGATTCTCATAGCTGTTTTCATTTGTATTAGGCTATTCTAGACTGTGCTTCACAATCAAACTTTATTTCAGATGAACTCTGCAATAGGTTGGGTACAAAAGGGAGCATATGAATATTGTTGTTTCTGCTATCAATCAATCAATCAGGTACCTTCACGTATAAGTTATAACTGTTCTTTCTCTATTTAAGCAACTCATTCTAATTTCAATCTCTTGTTTGGTAGTACAAGAAATATGTAACCTAATTTCAAGTTTGGCTTTAGTTACCAACTTATTCAATATACCTCAAAATGTACGTCTAGCAGACCCAAATTTCTTTAAACCTTTTTGAGATTAATCTATTAATTGGTTCTGCTGTATTTTGCGATCTTCTCCCAGTTGGTAAAATTCGTTTAGGGCAAAATATGTTAGTTCTTCAAAAAACTAAATTTGGCTGGATCATTTCAGGTCCATTGCCAATTTCTCATACAAATAATATTAGCTGTAATTTTTCCCAAAATGTGGAGTCACAGGAACTTGCTCGATTTTGGGAAATAGAGGAGTGTTCTACTTCAAGGCATATATTGTCAGAGGAAGAACAGCTGAATGAACAGCACCTCATCTTAACACTCAAAAGAAGTTCCAAAGAGTATATAGATTTAGGGCATATTAAAAAATCTCCTTTAATTTCTTCTTCAAGTATATCTTACTTTCTTCTACACCATGCAGTTCTAAAGGAAGACAGTTTGACTACTAAGTTTCGTGTTGTCTTTGACATGAGTCATGAGTCTGTTTTTTTTTCTATTTTAAGTTAGTGGCTAGCAACATTTATCATAATTTTGGAGTGCTTTCCAATGTTCTGATTAACCATTCAGGCAGTTTTTTAATACTAGTTATCTGGTTTACAATTTCTTCTACCTTTGTTTTTACTCTCTTGTGTAATATTTGGAGAAATATAGGTCGTCACTATGACGAACATACCAAGGTCCAAAACCATAATGGGAAAACCTGAGAATAAACTTTGCAGGAGAAAAACAACAACTTAATCTTTGCTGCATATCTGAATAACAGCAAAAAGCAAGGAAAGTGGAGTTTAAAATAAATACCACAAAGACAAAGTATACCACTGACTAAAAAGCATTAAAAATAAATAAAGTGGAGAAAGTGGGCACCACTTAGTGCTCTGAAACATGGGTGTTAAAGAAGAAAACTTTAAACGAACCTACAAGTACACCGAAGAGCTATAGAAAGAAAACTTTTAGCAATAACTTTTAGAAAAACTAAAAAATGGATTAGCCGAAAAAAGTCGAAGACAAAAAAAAGTCCTCTCGGTTTCATTGCTCTTCTAATTCCTTCATTCCATGAGCGTCTAGATCTACCTCTTTTTCTTCTTCCAGGGGGCTTCCATCTGTAAAGTTTTTGGGGCCAACGTACGTCAAGCATTCTTCTTAATAGGTGTTCAAACTATATTAAACCTCTTCTTTCTATTCTAAAAATAAAACAAAAAAAAAAGAAAAAAAAAGAAAATGGAACTAGGACAGACGTATGGCTAGAAGTGAAGAAAGCTAGATTGAATATAGAGACCATGTAGAAAAAGAAGAAGTGTAGGAACACCACAACACAGATGGTCTTCTTCTTTAAGTTCCATCTTCTATCGAGGGTTGGAAATCATCATGGCTATGCGGACTCTGTTGACTGCCGCTCTAAAAAGTTCTGCACTACTGCATTCAAACCATTCCCTTAAGTTTTTAAGCCAGGATATTCTTCGTCTTCGCACATTTCGCTTTCCTCGGATTTTGCCCTGCATAATAAGTTGTAAAAATGCGTATTTTTGCCCTCTCATACATGTTCCAAGTACTCAAGTTTTCGTCTTTTAATAGTTAATATTATTTCCGCCTCATTTCCTATCCTTCTAATTACTTCCATGTGTGACATTCTTTGAGTCTATGATATTCGTAGGATTCTTCTGTAACACCAAAATTCAAAGGCGGCCAACTTATTTAGATGAACTTGTTTTAATGTCCAAGCTTCCAAACCATAAAGAAGAGTAGAGAAACACGTAACATCGAAGCATTTTCAGGCGTAGTTCTAACCTTATATCCCGACAACAAAGAAACTATTAAGTTTAATAAATGATGTACGTGCTATTTCAATACGTGTCTTAATTTCTTTGGTTTGGTCTATATCTGATGTTATCCATGTTCCTAAGTATTTATGGTTATTAACACCTCAATTGCAGTATTTTCAATAGTCAATTGGATAATTGCATGTGCAGATTTAGTCATGATCATGCATTTAGTTTTCTTTAAATTTATCTTCAGTCCATACTCATGACAGCGTTCATTGAGGCGTTGCATTACGTTCTGTAAATCATTGTTGTTTTCCGTAATTATTACTGTATCGTCTGCAAAATGTAAGTTATTCAAAACTTCTCCATTGATAGATATACCTTCTATTGAGTCTGAGAGCGCTTCTTGAAATACCGCTTCACTGTAGACATTGAAAAGTAGTGGGGACAGCACGCAACCCTGGCAGACTCCTCTCTGTATTTTGATATTTTCGGAGTACTGGCTGTCAACTCTAACCTTGGCAGTTTGATTCCAATATAAATTAGATATAATTTTCAGATCACGACTGTCAATATTTTTGCTTTTTAATATATTTAATATATCTACAAGCTTTTTATGTTGAACACAGATGGTACAATAACTAAATTAGTACAAGCTAGCACAGAATCGAGATAACTGAAGAGCAGTGAGAGAGATCCTTATCGAAAAAGGTAGGTAACGGCTGAAGAAAGAAGAAGAAGAAGAAGAAGAAAGAAGAAGAAAAAGAAGAAGAAGAAGCATAGGAATGGCTCTTAATTTTAGAGAATTATCCGTCAATAAGAAATGGTTAGAAATTAATAGCAATAGAATAGTTAAAAATGCGAAAAGTATTTTTATGAAAAAAAAAATAGTTTTATTAAAGATTTTAATTTTACTGTAATATAATACACGAGAACTTTGTGTATTGAATAATAAGATAGGAATATGGTCTGATGAAACTCACAGCCCAGCATTATCTATCTTTACATCAGAGTTCCAACTATTTAATGTTTGCTATTCACATGACTTCCTATTAAAAACTCAAATATGTATTTTTAAGTACACGAATTTTCATTCAAGTACTTCAAGCTACTTACAACCGCTTGCTACTCAATATTAGTTTAACTTTCTAGAAAAGATTTAAAAGAATGATGTCAACATGTACAATTTTTATGTAAAATGGCTTTATTAAAAAAGATCCTACAGTTTTCTAACATTACAGTGAATTCGTGGGTTGTTAATTGGTTTTAGCCCAAGAAGTTTATAAAGTAGGACGTTACATTTTACAAAATATTTTATATAAAAATGCAGTGGCGTCCTAGGGGATTTATTACTAGGGGAAAATAACATAATACATTACAATAAAATAATTTGGAGCTACACTTCACTTTATTTTAAATTGCAAAATATATCGTTTTTATTATATAAACAATACTTGCTAAGCCAATAAGAGAATTTTACTGTTGAGCTAGTTTGGGGTATTAATAGTAACATATAATGAAGTAAAAAAAGTTATAAAAGTATAAAAAAGTGTTAACGTTAAGATTTTTGGATAACAAATATATACCTGTTTTGGTAAAATTCTTCAATTGTTTGTGTAAAATTGGAATGTGTAACTTCAAAATAATGGGTAATCTAAACCTTTTACTTCATTTCAAAGAAGTCCATTTCTACCAACTATGATGAGTATCGGCTTATAAGCCTCATGAGTCATGTACTAAACGTCTTCCGACGATATATATATATATATATATATATATATATATATATATATATATATATATATATTATATATATATATATATATATATATATATCGTCGGAAGACGTTTTTGACCAGAATTTACAAGAAATGTTAAAATGAAGCATCACACTCACACTTCGGATTCCGAAATGATTTAGAAACCAGAAACCTCGTATATAGATGCGCAGATGTTAACCAACAAATGTATGTCTGCTCCATTGAATATACTAACGTCTTTGACAATGTGAAGCACGAAAAACTACTAAAAATCTTAAAAAAAAACTAAACGCTGATTATCAAAATGTTCAAATAACATTAAGATTTTACTGGTGTTAAATGGCAAGAATAAAACTTGAAGGCTCACTGGCAATATTGAAGCCATTTTATTGTTGCTTCTTTTTACAGAAAATATTTGTTTTCACGTTTGGAGCTTCTGTACCAGTCGCTTTGATCATTCTAGGCCAGTTATCCCACAGATGTTCTATAGGGTTAAGGTCTGGGATCCTAGATGATCAGACTAGTACCCAAATACCAACATGTGTAATATATTGCATTGTCATTCTAGTTATGTGTGGCCGATAATTATTCTGCATTAGGAGCAAATTTTCACCTACAAAATGCATATAACCACATATTTTTAAGAGGTTTTCCAATATACCAATCAATATTAAGACAAACTTCGTTTAACATAACAAAATTTTACTACCTAACTGTATTCTGGAAGATAAGCAACATTGTTCATAGCGTTCTCCAGAACATTTTCGTTATCTTTGATGAGCTACATCCAATAAAGATAATAAAAAATAATAATTTTGTTTCTTCTAATCTTCTGCATACGGTATCAGGTTAAACTATGGTACCACGAGTATTTTCCAGTCTCCTAGTCAAATCTTTAGCAGTAATCAGCTCTCGAAAGCATCGAAGCACTTATAGTACAATATGATTTTCCACGGCGTTTGTTGCTGTTGGTCTTCCTTGTCTAGAAATTTTTTTTTAAACCTTCTTCTAAATGTGCTCATCTTCTAGAGATGTTACACTTAAGAGAGTAGAGATGTTACGTCTAAAAGACGTAACACCTAAGAATTTTCATGCGTATATTGATACTTAAAGATAAGTTGCAGAGAATCTTCTTAAGGCTATGGAAAGAGCTTCTGGCTTTTCCAATACGAGTTTTTATTTTGTATCTGTGATATATGTAAATAGCATATTTTTCCACTGAAAGACTTAGACGCTGACCATACGCTGAAAAAATAGTTGGCAAATACCAATGTGGCTTCTGTAGACAGAAGTCAACAATAGACCAGATATTTGTTCTGCGACAGATCCTTGAAAAAACAAGTGAATATAACATCGACACACATCATCTCTTCATAGACTTCGAAAGAGCATATGACAATGTAAACCGAGAATTCCTAACAAAAGCAATGAAAGAATTTAATATACCAACACAGCTAATAGAATTGATAAAAGTAACACTAAAAGTAGAAAGTAAAATCCGGATACAAAACGAATTAACGGAAACAATAGATGTGAAGAAGGGACTACGCCAGGAGACGCTCTATCATGCATATTATTCAACATCATACTTGAAAAAATAATAAGAGACACAACAGTTAATACCCGAGGAACAATAATTAATAAAAGCGTGCAAGTACTAGCATTTGCAGATGATGTTTACATAATCGCAAGATCAAGAAGAGAAATGATAGAGGCATTCACTCAAATAGAACGAGCTGCAAAAAATAGTGGTCTTAAAATCAATCAGACAAAAACAAAATATATGCCTGCAAATAAAAACGCACAAATAAGGCAGCTGCCAAATTTAACAATAGGAGAATACAACATTGAGGCGGTAAAAAACTTTACATACTTAGGATCCCTAGTTACGTCTGATAACAACGTTGCAGAAGAAGTGAAGAGGAGAATATTTATTGCCAATAAATGTTACCATGGCTTAATTAGGCAACTAAGATCAGATAACGTCTCCAGAAAAACAAAATGCCAAATATACAAAACCTTAATGAGACCGGTACTCACATACGGTTCAGAAACCTGGACACTCTCTAAAAGGGAGGAAACGTTATTAGCCACCTTTGAAAGAAAAATCTTGCGACACATATATAAGGGCACAAAAGAAAACGGGATTTGGCGGAGAAGGTATAACTTTGAACTATACAACATATACCAGGATCCGGATATCATAACATTCATTAAAATAGGAAGGCTACGTTGGATTGGACATGTGGAAAGAATGGAAGAAGGCAAAATACCAAACAAAATATTCAAACAAGTACCAGTAGGAAAAAGAACAAGAGGAAGACCGAAGCTGAGATACGTAGAACAAATAGAAAATGATATAACAACATTAAAAATTAAAAACTGGAAAAAAAAAGCACGAAACAGGTCAGAATGGAGAAGAATCCTTGAACAGGCCAAGACCCAAAAAGGGTTGTCGAGCCAGTGATGATGATTGATGATAATTTTCCACTCTTTCTAACAGTGCATCGTTAGTTGTAATTTGGACGTTTATGCCGGTAATCTTACTAATGATCATTATGTTTGTCTTCGTGTAATTTAGTTTAGGCCGCATTTGTTACATGCTTGTACAACCTTATACATCATTCTTTGGAGCCCCTGCGCACTATCTGCTAGCAACACAGGTATCGTAAATTTTAAAGTAAAAACCTTGGGTATGGTGATGTGCAGAACGCTAAACATTTCTTCGATATTCCGAATGGAACGCTCACCATTCGCAGAGCAACAGTTTGCGCTACTTGATCTGGCCTTCTTGTAAATTATTCTTTGTTAATAAAAACAGTTTTATTTATCGAAAAAGTAGCCAACAATATACCAAAAATAAATACAAGCAATTTAACAACCTTTATTTTAAAAATATATATTTGGTTTGTCGAGAGCACCTCAACGAAAAACTTTCCTTTCAGCGACAAAAAACTATAATTTTTTAAAAAGGAGTTGATGAGGACAACTTACATTTTGGTACAGATATTTATTAATTTAAGCGAATTTAAAGAAAAAACTTGGAATTTCATATTTCTGGATAATTTTATAGAGTATATGGAAACGCTTAGAATAAATAGTACATTGTTTACCGGGTAGGAAAAGCTTAACCTTCCTGGACGACTGTGCAGATTGCTAAGTCGAGGCGCAAGCCGAGACTTAGCAACACAGAGTCCAGGAATGTGGCTTTTCCTACGAGGTAAACATACTATTTTTCCGCAAATCGTTTAAAATTCGACAGATATTGATTGATTTAAAAAAAACGCGATAATTTTATTCCCAAATAAATGGTGCTTTGAAATTCCTAATAAAATTACTTGGGTTACTATGGAAACGTATTGAGGTTGAATTGTCAAACTTCTATCATTTATGTAGAACACTAACAACTGTACGGAAATATCATTTTCCGCAAATCGCCAGGAAATTTTGACATTTCTGTCAAAATTTCTTGAAGAAAAAGTCAGGACTTCCTTACTGTAAGGAAATGTCATTTCCTTACTGTAAGGAAATGATATTTCCGTACAGTTGTTAGTATTCTACATAAATGATAGAAAACACATTGCTTATAAGGAATTAATTTATATTTTGAAAACATCAAGTCATTGCTGAATACATTTTTAAGATCAATTTGTTATATTTACAGTAATTTGACAGTTAGTACAATTATTGAACATTGGAGGAACACTCTTAGAACTATGAGAAACATTTTGGACAACATGCAGGGTGGAAGTGTCATTTTGTTAAATATTTTGTACTGTGAAAATTTTATTTGCCACCTCAACCTTATTGTTAAGCGATTCTTCGATATATCCTTCAGCAACGTTTGATGACTTCCATCCGCCATGCCTCTTTAAACTAGTTATGTCGGCACCAGAGTCAACCAATATTGTTGCAGAAGACCGACGAAAGCAGTGACCAGTATATTCTGTCGGATTTACCAAGTTCAAATAAGTAGCAATTATTTTGGGCATTTTTCTAAATTGATGAATTCCTACCACTTGTCTACAACCCTTTCCGCTTTGATATTTAAAGAAAAATCGGTCACTGTTCATATTTTCTGGTCTTAACGAAACATACTTTCGATAAACATTCAAGTAGATCTGATTAATTACAAATGATCTTGGTTTGTTGGTTTTCGAATCAGGTATGCTGATTAAAAGCTTAGATTCTAAGTCTTCTATATCGTGTACAGTCATTCGGACTAACTCATCCATTCTACAGGCCCCAGAAATACCAAATATTACAGCCACCTAAAAAATAAATAAAGCTATAATCTAAATAGAAATTAAAACCTTGTAAATTACCTTAATCATTAAATTTTCTTTATCTGGAGCTTCCTGGATAAATTTTTCAATTTCTTCCTTCGTTAAAATCTTAGATTTCTTTGCCCTATAACCTTGAGCTTGCCGTTTCAATAAAGAACGAAGTTTTGAGTATGTAGATATATCTACATTGTGTTTAAGTGCAAGGGTTGACTTCAGCATTGAATAATTTGCCCATAATGTTGAAGATTTCATCTTTAAACAAAGGTCTAGGAAGTATGCCATTACAACATTTTCTGAGAAAGAACTCGTATTTTTACTCATGCGATAATCCATAAAACGTCTGTATGCATTTTCGTACTTTTCTCTTGATTTCTTTGGCAATAATTCTAATGAAGCAGTATTCACTGCCTCAACTAGCTCTGGAGGAGTCCCAGGAATGGAAATTTCATCATCACTTATCATTTTACTTTCGAGAACACCAGCAATTAAATTTATAAGCGTCAAGTTTGACAATTCAACCTCAATACGTTTCCATAGTAACCCAAGTAATTTTATTAGGAATTTCAAAGCACCATTTATTGGGAATAAAATTATCGCGTTTTTTTTAAATCAATCAATATCTGTCGAATTTTAAACGATTTGCGGAAAAATAGTATGTTTACCTCGTAGGAAAAGCCACATTCCTGGACTCTGTGTTGCTAAGTCTCGGCTTGCGCCTCGACTTAGCAATCTCACAGTCGTCCAGGAATGTTAAGCTTTTCCTACCCGGTAAACAATGTACTATTCCTTACAGTAAGGAAATGACATTTCCTTACAGTAAGGAAGTCCTGACTTTTTCTTCAAGAAATTTTGACAGGAATGTCAAAATTTCCTGGCGATTTGCGGAAAATATTAATTATATTCAATTTTTGTTTCAGGTATGTAACAACCAATAATATTATGCATTTGGTTTTGGTAAGTAATTTTTAATATGTTGACAGTTTTTTAATTGTAGTCTTATTTGTCTAATTGTTAGAGCTTTGGTATTAATACTACTTTTTTTAATTTTTATAGTTTTTTAATGCCATTTATGTTAGATAGTATTGTTTTATCAATTTTACGTTTCTAGATTTATTTATTTGTATCTGGCTCTTTTTCATAATAAATATTGAACCATTTTTCTTTCTCCTTATTTGTAAACCAGTTATATTTGCATATGATTTTTATATATTTGTAATTAACATACAAGAACTAAAGCGTTTTCTAAAGACTGAATTTATGACTACAAAATAACTTTTAGATATTCGAGCATATCAGACGGGTTAAGGATTTTCCCTAATTGTTAATTTGTGCCTTGGCCATTTCCTGTGACTTTGTTTTAGTACTTGTTTATTTTCATTTATTTGCTGTTGGTAATAAAAAATCTTATCGACTTACAAGAAAAATTCGTGATTTATGTGCACTTTTCAAAATAAACTGTGGTTTATTTTGTGGTTTCGCAACAAAATAGTTTATGGGTCAGTTAAAAAATCACAACATTCGATATTGCAGAAACAGTGTTTTAGTTGTATTATTAGATTTCACAATGCCTCGCAAAATTTTAAAATATACAAAAGACTATTATACCCTAGCTAAATGTACTAAAAATTCTTAACTGAAAGCTAATAATCAATGTTTTAAAGCTACTTTCGATAAGTCTTTAGATAACCCTTTAAAGCTAAGGGATTTTGACCTTCTTAACAAAGCCTTGCTATTCCTTTCTGTGCTTGTTTTGCTGTTTCGAGAGGTGTTATAACACTTTCAAGTCTCTATTTACATTGTCAAGTCAATCTTTGTCAGCAGAAGCCACCTAGAAGTCTTCCTATAGATAAGTTGTGCCGTAAAGATGGTTTTCGTATCGCTTTCAGCATTATTTCTTGTTATATGACCCATCTAGGCTGATCTACGGGACCTTATAATACTTGTTGGACAAATTTTTGTAACGATACCTAAAAAATAAAATACAAAAGATCTAGTGATTGTCGAACCATCAGCTTGATGAGCCAAGTTTTAAAAATATTTTTTCGAATTTTGCATTCAAGAATGTACCAAAAAAATAGAAGAACAACTTAGTTGCACATAGTTTGAGTTCCGCAATTACCTTGGAACCAAAGAAGCACTACTTAGTATTAAGCTTATTGTACAGGGATGCAGAAATATCATTCATTTAGTTTATATGTATTTTTTTGACTTTAAGAAGGCATTTGACAGGCTAAAACATATTGATATAATAGTCCTTTGTCAGTAAAACGCCAATGCAATTAGTGGTAACAGCCTATCATGAGCAACTGGAGAGAACTAACAGTATCATTTATCTTGGTTGTAATTTAAATGAGAACTGAAACAGGTGTACAGAAATTGGAATACGTATAGAGAAGGCCAAAGCTGCATTTTTTAAAATGAAACTCTTTTGTGAAAACAACACTACTTTAAGACTGAAAATTAGATTAGTAAGATGTTGTGTTCTTAATTTTTTATATGCTGTAGAAAATTGAACTTTAACAGATGCACTTCTAAGAAAAATTGAAGTCTTAATATCTACAGTATTGTGCGAATTAATGGAATCATAGGATGTTTTAATTAAAAAAGAGTTTATTTAGTAAAAAATTATATTTTGACAAAACTATAAAGGTAAACTTACATCAATCAGTAGGAAATATGTCCCCTTTGGCAGCAATTACTGCTTTTGCCCGTTTTGGCATAGATTCTATGAGTTTCCGGCAGTTGTCAGATATCCTTTCATCTCGATACCAAACCTGAATGGCCGCTTCTATCATTTTTGTTTTAGTGGTACAGTCGATTTTTGGCAGTCTAGCTTTGCAAATGGCCCATAAAATTTCTTACATTAATCTTTTTATTTTTGAAAACTGACATCATTTCCTTTGATTTGTGACAGGGAGCAGAGTCCTGTTGAAGAATCGCTCCTCCTTGGGGTTGACATTTTTGGAGTTGTTTGTCCAAATAGTTTTCCAACATGGATTTGTATTTTTGGCTGTTCATCATGCCTTCAATTGGCACCAAAGATCCAATCCCCATGTTTGAAAAACATCTCCAAAACATTTTCTTGACTGGATGTTTTACGGTTTGATCAATATGAGATCGTGTAAGCTTTTCATTGTCAGACTTCCTGACGAATTTCGACCGCTGTCCCTGAACTATAAAGTGGGTTTTCATCTGTAAATAGGACTTTTTTCCAGTCGCCTACAGTCCAATTAGAGTATTTTTTGGCCCATAGTAGCCTTTGTTTCTTCATTCGTTCAGTTGGAAGCTGTTTTTTCTGTGGACGAATTGCCCTTCTATCATTCTCCAAAAGTCTTCTACAAACAGTTGAGTCATGAATCATTATAGCTGATGCTGCTAGATCTTGTTGTAGGTCTTGGCTTGATTTTCTTGGGTCCAATTTGCTCTTTCGAAGTAAAAATCTATCATCTGCTGGTGTTGTTTTTCTCTTTCTTCCACATTTTCCTAACCTTTTCACATCCACTGATCCCGTTTCTCGTTTACGCTTCAAAATTTTGCTTACTACCCCCTGACTCACTCCACACGTTCTAGCAATCTCTCTTTGTGACATACTAGTGTGTTCACTCAACGTGACAATCTTTTCACGCTTCCTAGGCGTAATATCCATGTTGGAATAAAACCAAAAACAACACAAAATAGTACAAAAACCCCCAAACCAACACAAGCTTGGTAAGAAATGACCTAAAACACACTCAAACACACCAACACACAGTAAGATTATGTTTTCAATGCTTGGTCATCTGTCAACTGTGTAGGTAGTGTTGCCAACTGTGAATATTGAAAAAATTAAAAAAAAATTCACATTGGTTCCATTAATTCGCACAATACTGTAGGTGTATCGAAGAATTCTGAGAATAAGTTGGACAGATAGAATTCGTAACAAGGTTGTTTTGCAGCGAATAAGAAAAGTTACGGAAGTGGTGACTAACAGTTAAAAACCGCAAACTGGAATGTTTTGGTCATTTTATGGAGCTTTCAGGAAGATATAATATACTTTATTTAATAATACAAGACCAGATAACTAAACGAAGTGGGCCAGGTCGAAGAAGAACGTCATGGCTTAAAAACCTGAGGGAATGATTTGGAGGGAACTCTGCATCTCTCTTCCGAGCTGAAGTCAACAAAATTAGTATAACCAATTTGAGAGGACACAAAAAGAAGAAAGATTGTTTATTATTATGGAAAAGGGTTCCAAAATGCTTTAAAAGCATTTAGCCGTTGGGTAGATCAAACAAAAACATTGATTAACCAAGGGTTACATGAAGTTACATGAAGTTACATGAATAATACCTAGGGAATGGCTCCGTTCGACCTTTATACTACTGCCAAAAAAGGCAAATACAAAGGAATGCAACGAATATCGTACGATAGCTTTGATGAGTCATGCTCTAAAACTGTTCTTAAAAATAATCCATAATAGGATCTATAGGAAATTAGACGTAGACATCAGTAACACTCAGATGGGATTCAGAAAAGGGCTGGGTACAAGGGAGGCTCTGTTTGCAATGAACGTTCTCTCACAGAGATGCTTAGACATGAACCAAGAAATTTACGCCTGCTTTATTGATTTCGAAAAGGCCTTTGACAAAGTACAACATGAACCACTAAGACAAGTTCTAATAAAGAAAAATATAGACAGCCGAGATATTCGAATTATATGCAATCTATATTGGAATCAAACAGCAAATGTCAAGGTTAAGGGCAGACTAACAGAAGAAATTCAAATCCGTCGAGGAGTCCGGCAGGGATGTATCTTATCGCAACTTTTATTTAATCTGTATAGTGAAGCTATCTGTGAACAAGCACTCGAGGAAGAAGATCTTGGTCTGATAATAAATGGTGGGACGATCAACAATATAAGGTATGCTGACGATACAGTTCTCCTAACGGAAACGCTAGTAGAACTACAACATCTCGTTCAAAGTCTCAATATATACTGTAACAGTTACGGCTTGAAAATTAATTTGAAAAAAACTAAATTTATGGTAATCACGAAATCAAAGAACAGAGCTAATCTTGTAATAGACAATACAACGATTGAGCTTGTGCCCTGTTATAAATATCTAGGTGCTTGGATCACAGACGATACTGATCAAACAAAAGAGATTAGATGTAGAATAGAAATCGCTAGATCAGTCTTTAATAGAATGCGCAAACTCTTTTGCAATCGTGATATCAATATAAAGTTACGAATACGAATGCTGCGGTGTTATGTCTTTTCTACCCTGTTATATGGAGTTGAGGCTTGGACACTAAAACAGTTGACCATAAAAAACATCGAAGCTTTCGAGATGTGGTGCTATAGGCACATTCTCAGAATATCATGGATGGACCGCGTCACTAACACGCAAGTACTCCAAACTTTAGACAAAAGATGAGAAATTCTAAATGAAATAAAAACTAGAATGATGGAATACTTGGGGCACATTGTGAGAGGTGAAAAGTACGAACTTTTAAGAAACATCATGCAGGGCAAAATTAAGGGCAAAAGAAGTGTGGGAAGAAGAAAAATATCGTGGCTTCGTAATCTACGTGAATGGTTCGGGTGTAGTTCGATTGAACTTTTTAGGCGCGCTGCTAACAAAGTCGCAGTGGCCATGATGATTTCCAATCTCCGCTAGGAGTGACACGAGAAGAAGAAGATGACATGAAGCCGAACAACTAGCCCAGGACAGAGAAGGATGGAGGGAAATCGTAAAAAACTATAAAGGCCTGAAGGTGTCATCACATCTCAAAAGGGATTAGGACTGAGAAGGAGAGGAAATGACTGTTAACTGGTATTTGTTTTCTCATTTACAATATAAAATTTGTCCTGTTTGTATTGTAGATCATTTAATTTTCTTCGTTTAGTACCTACCTTTGCTTTCCGTTGAAGCACAACATTATTATTTCAATAATATAACAAAAGTTTGCTATCTATGATCTTGCACCTTCTTTAAGATCGGCCACTTGGTTAACTCACGGTTAACAGAGTAATTATAAGATACTAAAAGATTTATTTAAAAGCTAGTAGTCGTTTGTGTAGTAACAAACAAATTCAAAAGGCCAAATAAAGATAAGTGTACAAAAAAATTAATATTCACATTACTAACCATCCTACTCTGTAGGTCCTGCGAGATATAAAACCATCATCTTTATCGACAAGCCACGATCCGAGACCTCTATCTACGCCCCTGTCAGATAAATGTAGATAAAGAAAATACAGCATCACATATTCCTCATTTAAGTTGAATATCATCACGTCCAAGACTTCTGTTCTGTGTGGGCCCCTGCAGAGTGGGGCCCGCGCTTCAGGAATACAAATTCCATTTTTATGCTCGACCATAAACATGGCGTAATGTGTCCTTTTAATTACTACTGTTTAAATTTTTTCGTTACTTGTTTATGACTGTTGCCCATACGATTCATCGCTAATGTCACAGGGGACATCTACTGTTTTATACTCACATATTGTATTTATTGCTCTGAGAACGGTAATTACGTGTTAAAGATTTTTATATGACTATTTGTGTTCATCCACAAATGTACAATGTACAAATAAATTGTTTTATAATAAAAAAAATATATGAAGATTACCATATTATAAGCCTCATGTATCATCTCCTAAAGTTATTCCCAAAGATAAGTCGGATAAGATAAGTCGTCATGAGTAGACTTCGGCAAATATGCAAATAAAAATGTAGAAAATATGCGCATAAATATGCACGTGTTTACCCGAAAATATGCAAATATTTAACAAAATATGCATACAAATAAATAAAAAAATCGTAAAATAGTAACAATTTTATTTAAAAAAAAAGTGTACATAACTAAATATTTCCTACTATTCATTAAGATTTACATTTATTTTAAGTAACTACATCATTTTTAAGTATGAATAAACTTATTTAGAATTATGGTAACAATAAATGACCAAGTGGTGTTCAAAATTTTCTAACAAAAACTTGTGGCTTCTGTCTGAGTACATATATTTATATATGGAAAAACTTCGTTCAACATCAACTGATGTAACGGGAGCATTTTTCAAACTAACCAAAACATTTGGTTCTAAAATTCCACGAGGAAACTAAGTTCCTGTAGCTGGCTGTATACCATATATCACAAAAAAAAATTTTGTTAAATCCTTTATAAAAGGTATATAAAAATTATATATACCTTTATATAAAGCTTATAAAGGTATATATACCTTTTATAAAGGATTTTAACAAAATTTTTTATTTGGTTCTAAATTAATTGTTTCCGAAATATTTCCAGCTAGAACACTGACTACTTCAGAAAGAATATGGTAACCTTTATTTTTTTCCATAGTAGCTTCAAATTTTTTTAAAATATCTTTTCCAATATTACCTCTAACGTTCTGACAACATGACGCAAATTCTTTTATTAATGCTGTACTTTCGAACAATGACAGTTTTGGTGATTCTAACTGAGTAATTGTTTTTTGAACAAAACTAAAATTTGATTTTTATAAATGAAAGTTCTTGTTGAAGCAAGTTAACTCTGAAAAGTTTGTTTAGAATCCAAAAGAGATTGGGAACTTTCATCTGTTAACGTATCAATTATGTTCTTTATTTTAACAAAATGATCTGCATAAAAATTAGCTGCTTCTAACCATGTTCCCCATCGCGTTAAAATAGGTTGTGGTGGAAGAGGAATGTTAGGTAGCATTTCTTTATAAAGTTGAATTCTTATAGGAGATTTAAGAAATACTTTTTTGACACTGGATATCATGGTATTTACAAGAGGAAACTTTTTTCGTATTTCCTCTGCAACTCTGTTTAATCCATGCGCTACACAAGTAACATGTATTAAATCTGGGAAAAATATTTTTAAATTTTGTCCTGCTTTCACCATATAAGGAGCAGCATCCGATAAAATAAGCAGTAATTTATTAGAAGGAATAGTTGTCGGAAGAAAAAAAGTTGCTAATGTTTCTTGTATAAAACGCGAAATTGTTAAAGCATTTGTTTTCTCAAGTTGCTGGCATGAAATAAGATGAGATTTTGGTAAGGTATCTTCTTTAAGAACACCAATCAATAAATGAGCAATATACTTTCCTGAGGAATCAGTGGTTTCGTCTACAGATATGTAAAAATAATTATCTGCAATTTCTTCCTTAATATTAATTAACACCGACGAGTATAGCCCGTTCACATTATTTCTTCTTAGAGACCGATCACTTGGAACATTAAATTTGCAATATTTTTTTAGAAACGAACTAAAATTTACAT
Organism: Diabrotica balteata; assembly: GCA_918026665.1. Taxonomy (NCBI): domain Eukaryota; kingdom Metazoa; phylum Arthropoda; class Insecta; order Coleoptera; family Chrysomelidae; genus Diabrotica; species Diabrotica balteata. The sequence continues at coordinate 5,559,241 of OU898284.1, forward strand.
TTGCTAATTTTGAAAGCGGTATGTTTGCAGACACTAATGCGCGACACAAGTCTTCATTAAAAGTTTCTTGCTCATCTAATTTTTTTGAAGTAGATTGGAAACATTTAGCCATTGAAGTTTGATGTTTTCCTCCTATTTTTCTTTTTTTTGCAATGTGTGAAGCAGGTCTCACATGTTGGTCTATCTGAAATTTCTTCTCACATGCTATCTATAAATAAAAATAAAAACCTTTATTTTAACCCAACCTTTAAAATATAAAAATATACAAGGTGTTTTTGGTTAATCAAATAACTGGTTTGGAAAAAAAAACACTCGCTAAGTGTTTTAAATGCAGTATTAATCCACAAATTAGTTTTTGTTACTAACCATTAGTACATCATATAACTTATTTTAAAATTCAACAAAAGTTTTTTTTTTTGTTAATTCAATTACAATAAAAATAATTGTGTTTTAGAATAGCTGACTTCATAAAAAAAAGTAAAGGTGAAAAATTTTTCTAAATACACACCATTGTATTGTACCATGGACAATTTTTTCTCACTAAAGGAACTATTTTTCATATAAAAACAACCTACGAGTACTAAATTTCAAGTAAATACGTTTATTGGTTTTAAAGTTATTGTTGTTATTAACTAAAAGAATTTAATTTTTTTTAATTTTAACACCCTGTATCTCGAAAAGTAAATAAGTTTGACCCCTCATTAACTATATCGTTTTGTTCAATTTTTCGAGAAGTATCTACAGTCAAACGTTGTAAGTGTCATTTGGAAACACCCTGTATGTATGAAATATTAGATATTTAATAGAAAATATTAGATACTTACAATTTTGCCACAGACTGAACAGTAGATTTTTCCCATATCCATAGACAGCTCTTTATAAGGTTTAATCCAAGTTGAAGCACTGGTTGTTTTAGGCATTATAAAATCACAATCTTCCTTTTTGTTACGCACAACGAGTGTTTACGCTTTGAATATCAAAACAAAAATGATTTACAAATCTGAGCATCAAATTAGAAATGTTTAGGTACCTAATTCAATAAACTGGGAGATTTTGGAAAATCCCTAAATTAGGAACAAAACTATTAGCCGTTTACCTGCTGTTAAGATACAATAAATTGTAGATAGATTTGGGGATTAGATCATAAAATGCAAATGAGCGAACCCTTAGCGATTATCCAATAACTGAATGCCTCAGTGACCGAGACTTTCTAAGAATGTTGAGGGCTACTTAAATTGATCTTCTTTGAAATTGTAAATGTTTTGTACCTGTAGAGATTACGTACTTAGATCATTTCTTGATTAAAATGACTACAAAATTTTATACAAGAATTGAAATAAATTGGTATGTTTAAAAATTTTCAAATACAGTATAAAAATCTGAACTTTTATGCACTTTATGCAAACTTTTATACAAATATGCCAAAATATGAAATATTTGCATAAAATATGCACAATATGCAAAATATGCAATATGCATATTTGCCGAAGTCTAATTATAATACATCTAACTTATATATAAATTGCAAGCAATAAAAGCAAAAGATTGCTTATATTTTATTATTTTTGTTATCGAATTTATATTCTCAGTTTATACAACGCAACGTTTATAATATTTAAGAAACCCGTATATTCCACAAACCTACTCGGCCATTTTAAGCATCTACCATTGTGTTTATCTCCCGACAGAGAATAAGAAGTAGAAACCGAACGAGAAATAAAAGAATCAATCGGCATTCTATTTGCGATACATTCAAGTGTCCCCCTGCAACTGACCGCTGCGGCCGTGATGTTCAGCTTGGGCGTCGCGTGGTGAATTTTACTCTTCTTCGCCAACCTTCTTCGAACAATGGGCCATTGTATGCTGAGAGCTCCCAATCTGCATAATCGGCCGGGCGGAGATGCTTTCTTTTGCCTTCTGTGGTGCTATGCATGTGCAAAAGCGCGAGAAATATAGTTTCGAAGAATTTGGAAATTTGTAAGGTGTACACTAAGAAAAAATTCTCCCAACTAAGGTATGTCTCTTTGAACGACAATTAATGTTTCTTTGGTTTTAAAAATACTAATTTTTCATGAAAATGAATATAATATCATATGTTTTTATTGATGAGTAAATGGACAGAAAAATTCTAGTACCATTTACGCCTCTGCAATTAGGTTTCCACCTTATTGCAGCGATAATCTTCATTCTTTGGACCGAAGTGTTTATGGTCCTCTAAAAAATACATTAATACCGCTTGCAATTTATGGATAATGAATAATCCGGGTCAAACAATGACCATATATGATATTCCAGCGGTGGTGAAGTCAGCTCTACCCAATGCAATTACTGCAAAGAATATTATGGCTGGCTTTCAAGTATCTGGAATAAGTCCATTTAATTCGGATATATTTCCTCCTGAGTAGTTTATGGCTGCTTTTGCTACACATCGACCAATTCAAACTGCTGCACTGATTGATCAATCTCGACCGGAACCAAATAAAGTTACTGTGCCTATTAACCACCCTTTATCTGACTTAAATCTGTCTTTGGAGCAGTGTGATCCGCCTCCACTCATGCCTATTCAATGTACTCCGCCAACTCAGGTTAATTCACATTCTATTTCGTCCTACAATATCAACTATCAATACTTCCATACAGTATCAGCAACTACGCCTATATCATCTGTTAATGATACATCGGCTAAATCATTTTCTGATGCTGCCTCTGCCCTTCCATCAACTTCCAGCAACAAGTTATTGACAATCTTAAGACCATTTCCTAAAGCTGGTGACAGAAAAACAAATACCAAACTAGTAAGAAAAAGACGTTTCACTGCAATTCTGACAGACACACCAATCAAGAAAGTTTTAGAAGAGAAAAAAAAGGCTTCACTGGAGAAGACGACAGCAGTTGCTACTAGAAAAGAGAAAAGAATCGCAAAAACCTCTGATTCCACTTTAATCAAAACGATGGTTAATAATGCCAAAAAAGATTTATTCAAGAAAAAAAATAAAAAAGAAGCGTCCATTAACTGTATCTTCAAATGAAGACTCAGACCAGGATAATTCTTTCTGTCTAGTTTGCATGGAGCCACATTTCAATAGTCGCCCTGGAGGACAGTGGATTGAATGCAACTTTTTAGTACACTTCAAATGCACTGATGGCAATATTGGGCCATATAGATGTCAAAACTGAGATTGAGATGATTTCTAAATAGAGATTTCTAATTATTTTATTAAGTAAATTAATTATATTTATTAATAATAATATTTCGGCTTCTCTTATTTTATATACCTACCTATTATTGATTACTGCTCCTTTGCGACAGCTCATCTGGACCAATTTCTGAAGGTATTAGATTTTGGGAGATATTATATGCAGGATCTATTTTAGTTTCTACTTGCACGGTTTCCGGCATAAATTTTATTTCTGAATCATCTTCGTCTTTGCTAACATAATCTTTATTATTGTCTGAGTCATCTCTACCATTAAACTCACTCTCTTCTGCTTCTACTATACGTTTAGCCTATTGTTCAAACCCATGGTACAAAAGGTATGATGCTCCCGAGAGAGAAATTAAGACGAGTTCGCGCATGACGTCACAATGAGAGAGATTTTAAATATTTCCCGTAAGAACGTTAGCAATCAGAACACAATTAATTTTTAATTGGCAATAAAAAATCATTTTAATGGATTAATAGAGTTTGTATCGAACTATTCTAGATTTATTAATATATAGGTTTTTTATTATTTTGATTGAAAATAATAATAATACAGTAAAAAAAAATAATTCTGTAAAATAAATTTGGGAGTTTTTTTGTGTTTTTCGCTTTTTAATCCTAGAAAGGTAATCTTTGTAAATTTTACGAGCTAGCTTTTGATTGAATTGTCTTATTTGGCGCCAGTATCGAGGAGGAAAAAAGTCTTTGTCTAAACGTAAACAGAAGAAAATAATTTATCATAAATTATCTGCACTAAAATCGGAAAACAAAATCAAACACAAGGTTTTAAGTTACAATTTTTATTAATTTTCTTTTATTTCTTATATCTTCTTTAAGTTTTAGGTTTAATTTCCTAATTCTAAAATACATTCGAGACCGGAAGAAAAGATGTTTGATTTTATAAATCACATTCAATGTTCTGTCGATAAGTCAATTAGTTGTTGTATATAATTTTTGCCTGATTTTAATTGATGCTCAGATCCATTGAAATTATTAAAAATAATATAAATTCCACAGCATCGGGATGGTCATGTAATCCACCAATCCCTCCTAATATTGCCAAAAAAATTTTCGAGTACATCTTGATTTAAGTTGTATGTAAGGATGTATTTTATATTAAATTTAGTTTTTAAATCCTCAAATAAATTTTTTTAAGGAATTGTTAGTTTGAATTATTCCTAAAAATAACAACGGAATTAAATTTTGCCCAAAAAGACCGATAATATTTATATTAATTATTAGCTCTAAAGTAATAGTTTTTAATTAGAATATTTCAAAAGCAACATAACATATCTTTCTGAAAAGGCAACAATGATCGTTTTCCTTAAACTTTTTAAAGCTTTCATAGCTTCTGACATCTCGTCAATAATCTTATTTTGAACGTCTAGATTTAACCCATAGCCTTGTACTCGTTTTCGGGAAATCTGTATAGGGTACCCTAACGTTTAAGGCAGTCGAATCAATCATTTACCTAAAAAACAAAAAAATGTGTATGAACAGAAACATAACCAACTTTTAGATTTAGCTTACCAATTTTAAAAAACCGACCAGTTTCTATCCAACTTTCGTCCTGAAAGTAACCTAGTGTTCCACACCTATTAATAGCTTGAGCTGTGTTATTTGAAAATAACTTTGTGGCTAACTTTACTTTTTGCCTTTGCTTCTTTACGTACATTTAGCATTTCTTCATTTACCTTAAATGAGATTGTTAATATCTGATGTAGAAGTATAGTTTTAGTAATTTAAAAATAATGTTCTTATTAATTTCCGCTCCACGAAAGACAAAAGCCATTATCAAGAAAATTATTTCTTATAAGTTTTATAAGTTAATTACTATTTATAACTGGGGAATAAGCTACAATTAAAGATAAAAAATTAGTTTATTGACGTTTCAATTTCCAATTCGGAAATCGTTCTCAAAAATACAAAAGGTTTGTATTTTGAGAACGATTTCCGAATTGGAAATTGAAAACGTCAATAAAACGTATTTTTTATCTTTAATTGTGGCTTATTCCCAGTTATAAATAGTAATTAATATACAATGCCACAAGGAAAATAGCTTCAGAACAATATTAAGTTTTATAAGGTGTGGTACATCACATAAAACATGGATTTTATGATTTGTAAGGGCCTATAAACTACGGCTTTTCTTCATTTATTTTAAGATTTTTATGAAGGCCTCTGTTACCACGTCCAAATCACTAACAATAGCACAGACATAAAATCCTGCCTCTTCTACTTCCTTAATTATGTCAAACAGAATTGATTTTTCCATTTTTCTGTCAAAATCAAAAATTATTTGCCTGCTACCAGGATGTCAGTAGTCCTCTCATCATTGCTACCTGAACATAGTTTTTTAAAAGATGGTCATTTGCTTTGTCCTATGCATAGGTTTTTCGAATCTTCATTTCATCGAAGGAAACAACACATATTTTTGCAGATTGGATAAGTGAGAATTTTTTAAAATTTTTTAGAACAGGTTTTATTATGCCTGGAACAATTTTGACTTTTTTAGTCCATGAGCGAAGGGTTGCAACAGCAGGATATGGATAACCTTTTTTCAGCAATAATTTATTATGCTTTTGGTCCAGCTGCATGTATGGCAATACCTTGGGAGACTTCCTCAGTAGTCCATACTGTTCTAACTTTGGGCCTTTGCAGTCTTTTTAGCTGTCTTTTGGTAAATATCTTATCTACTCCTGACTTCATTTCTGTTAATTCATTAACCTGCTTAAGTAAGGCTTTGTTCTCGACACGTAACTTTTGAAGTTCAAGATCTTGTGCAGGTTCCATATCTATATTTAATCTAAAAACAAAAATCATATTTTTAATCTACTATATATATTGCATAAAGTTTAGAATATTATGTTTTCATTCAGACAACTTGATCACAGCATATTTTAGAACATTTTACATACCCGTCTGATTTTATAATTTCAGGTAAATCAGTTTTGAGTCCTTGACACACTGAGTCCACACCTAATTCTCCAGCTGTAGAACAAAAAAATAAATGTTAAGATATTACTTTTATGTCATAATACTTAAAAGTGTTTTCTACCAAAAGATGTAGAATAAAATAATGTTCACCTAGATTGTGTAATTATCTGTTCCACAATCCTGTTTGACTCCCTTTTGGAAAACCTTTCCTACCTTTTAAGTTGATTTATGGATAAGCTTTTTGATTTTGGTAGATGAAGAGAAGGAATCGCATCACCCTTCAGTTTGGGTCCTTTCTTTGATTCATACTGCAGCAATTCATGCTGCAAATTTCTTTTAAAGTCTTCCGGCTTAAAGAGTTTGGAAAAAATCCTTGAAGTTTTAGTATTAAATTTTGTCTTTACGGTAACAAGCAATAACCCACAGTTTTTCCACTACCGAGTCCTTGGGAAAAATATAAAACCTAACAGATTTATCGGCACCTTTTGTCTGATTATCACTTAAACAACTATATACTGCACAACGCATTTTATGTTTACGTTGTAAACAATTTTTTAGCAAAACCCCCTAAAAAATACAAGATGGGGATAAGTATGGTGGAGTATTTAATATTTAACTTTAAAAACCTAACAGATCTATCGGCACCTTTTGTCTGATTATCACTTAAAACAACTAGCTATTGCACAACGCATTTTATGTTTACGTTGTAAACAATTTTTTACCAAAACCCCCCTAAAAAATACAAGATGGGTATAAGTATGGTTGAGTATTAAATACTGACTAAATAATAAATTAAACATACCTAATTTACAATTTCTAAAAGACCAAATTGTTGCCCATATAAAGTAGGTATACCTACAAAGCCACGATCACTCAAAAAACTCGCATAGAGAGTTGAATATATTCTTAATAATAATTATTTTTTACTAAAATGCCTACAAATCAACTTAACTCTCACAAAAACACTATAAAATCTTCCACAAGCTTATTAAAGCGTCAAAAGTTTAAACATTGATAAAATTCAAATTATAAACAAATGTATTATAATGACCGCAACTCTCATTATGACGTCGGACAGTAGGGGGAGTGGCCTGCGCAATATCATACCTGTCATTCTTTGTACGTTCAAACCTAGGACTATTTGGATTAATTTTTTTAATTTGTGACAAGTCCATTTTTCTATAAAAACCGAAACATTTTTTTTACAAAGATATGTGCAAAAAAACGTTATAAGTGAGGTGGGGTTACATTGACCCCACGGCGTAGATATTTCAGTAAACGTCATAAAAAATAGAGACGGAAGGCTGTAGTGGTTGAATAGCTATGCAAACGTATGTCATTTGCAAAATCAGGTGGAATCCTTATGACCCCATATCACCAGTTACGGGTATAATAATTGATATAGACTTAAAATAGTTATTATGGCTTGCAGTCTTAATTTGTTGTATAATATTATGTAAATGAATGTCGTAAATATTTAAAGATATTAGCTTTAACCATTGTAAGTCTCTTTTACTCTAAACGATTACTTCAGCAATAAATTTCGTTATTTTACTACTTACAATATTTATATCCAAACATCTACTTGATGGCCAATTAATATCATTTCCAAAGTCTATTCTGAAGGTTATGATATGACTAATATAGTGGACAACTTATTGTGAGAAACTGAAGAGCGGACAAGAAAACTTCTGATACGATCTGAAAGGTGATCCGTAATAAAAATATTCAACGGCACCAACATTAATATCATAAAAATTCTTAAGTCTTACTGGTGCTTTTTTATGTACTTGAACTGGAAGATTTAGATTCATGTCACCGATGAATCTTTACCGTCTTCTTAGAATTAATGGTTAAAAGAACTGAAAATTTTAAATATGTGTAAAAATGCATATAAAACCCGCACTTGATGTTATTTTACGGGGAAGCATTAAAATGTTGGTTGTACTACTCTTTTATAAAAGTTATATGGTACTTAAAAAACATAAGTAAAAAGTAATTTTAAGATAATACGAACATCACCTGAGTTATATCGACCAATATCTTTAACCAATATTATATGTAAAGTGTTAGAGAAAATGGCTTAGGTAATGGATTTTGTGAACAGCTATGACCTTGAAAATGCCACAAAGAATATAACTAAATATCTCTTTTCTTACTCATACTCTTTAAAGTCTTTTACAATATTTTAGAATCAAAGATATGTAATTATATTATTAATGTATTGGATTTTGGTAAGAGCTGTGCATGATGCCTATTTAGTACACAAGTTTATGTGAAATGTTCAAGGTCATAGCTGTTCCCAAAATCCATTACCTCATAAAAGGCTGAGATAGTATTTAGAACAACAAAAACTCCTTATTCCACAACAATGCGGACTTAGGCACAATCTATCCACTATAGATAACATCTGACAGACTTCGAATCAGGTAAAACATTTGCAAATAAGCAAGATTGCATCGCAGTCTTTTTTGATATTAATGAAGCTTATGATACTGTCTGGCGATTCCATGGACGTATAAACACAGATGTTTATACATCGATGGGCGATTCAATACCATATCAAAATTGCATTATTAGAATATAAGAGGCAATATGTTCAAATTTATTTCAAATTTTCTTCAATCTCACAACTGCATAGTTCGATCAGACAACGTTAATGCAGATAAAAAAGTTCAAGAGAACGGAGTACCAGAAGGATCAGTTATAAGCTTAACCCATTTTCTAATAGCCATAAACGACATACTTCAACAATGCTCACCGATGGTTAACGGAAGATTATACGCTGATGACTTAGTTTTATTTAGTGCCGAAGGAAAAAACTCTACATTAATTCAAAAACATTTACAACAAACAATCAATCAGTTAGAATCATGGTCTAGGACCATCGGATTACAATTTTTACCGACAAAAACTAAATGTGTTTTATTCACACGAAAACCTAACACTCTAACTCCGCATCTGAAGCTATTTAATCAAACCATCAGTTTTACAAATAATATCAAATTTTTTGGTATGGCTTTCGACCAAAAGGACAAAACATGCAGAAGAAAATCATGCCAAGCAGGATTAAATTTTATGACAACTAATTCCAGCAAAAACTGGGGAGCAGATCAAAATACACTATTACATGTATATAAATCTTTAGTTAGATTCAAACTTGACTATGGTGCGATAGTTAATTCATCAAGCAAAGTATCAGTATTGAAAACCTTAGAAACTGTTCAAAACAAAGCTCTACGAATAGCTACAGGTGTGTTTCGAACGACACCAGTTGAAAGTTTACAATTCTTAACAGGAAAACCACACCTAACTTTAAGATGCAAATTCCTTTCTCTTTCATATGCTTTATATGCTTCTAAAATAGCTAGTAATAAAGAACACCCTACTTGTACCAATACGTTCATAGATCGATTTCAAGAACCTTTCTCTACAACAAGACTAGATCCACCATTTTACGAAAGAGTTAGAAGAAACCTTCATGACCTACATCTTGAATTTCCTGAAATTCTCCCAACAACCCAACCTTGGTTAATACCAATTCCCAAGATTAATACTACCACAGCCACCTTTACTTCCAAGCCATGAAGTAAAAAAGGCAACACCGCATTCTATGACGTCGGTAGTCCGATAATCAGCTGTAAGGTCTACCAGAATATTAAACTAATTTGAATTTTAGGAAACTGATAATTACAGAAATATTTTTAGGGAAATTAAATTAATAAAACCTTATATATACCTACTAAATATATATAAAGTTTTATTATTATTTAGGTTATATTATCAATAAAATAATCACTAGAGTAAAATTTATTGCACTTAAAATACAGTGTCAAACAGTTAATCTTACAATCAAATGCAGTCAAGAATCACTAGAAATTTTAAATATTTTAAGTACTTAAGCATATAAATAACACAAAACATTAACAGGACATTTAAAAAGATTATTAAAAATACAAAAGATATAAAATTTGTGATAAGTAAAAACTTAGTGTAACTATTATGATTAAAAAATTCATCCTAAGAAATCAGACACAATATAAATATGGTTCTAAATTAATCTAATTGAAAATTAAATATTTTACTATTTACTTATAACTTTTGTTGAATTTTCATACTTAGATATACAAAAGTAGCAATTTTAAATATTAATAGGTTTGTTGTCATATAGACCAAGTTAAAAGAGGTATACATGAAAAATGTGTTGAATGTAACATACCATTTATAACTTGTATATCGATTTAAAATAGCCTATATTCTCAAAAGATTTTTGAATGTAATACTCAAATTTGTTATCACTTATCTAAAAAGCAAATCTAATCGAGTAAGTAAGTTCTCTAATTGTGACCATCTTGTTAATTTACTATATTGTAAAATCCATTTCAAATCATTACCACTTAATCTATTCTTACCTACATTGACGATTACAGGATTACACTAAAATTACTGCTAACTATTACACTACATATTACACAAATATTATCACACTTGTGTTCCAACTGATTAATGTTTAATACATAGAAATATACACAATCACTTGTAATTTTACTTGTCCAGTTTTTCAATGGGATATTATTGTCTAAGTCTAATTGACATAATTATGTTATCTCTTGTTCCCTCTTCTTATGCACAAAGTTTCTTCTGTCTTCGGGATTCCTTCTTTCTTTCCTATGATGAACAGTTGATGATGATTGATGGTACTTCAGGAAATAGATTAGGAACTGCATTGCCTTTTAATTTGGGAAATATTAACTTTTCAATGTGTACATTTCCATCTTTATCTTCTCATTGTTCAGTCCGCTGAATACCATCTTCATGAAAAAGTTTGACACATACTATGGAAGATTTGGTAATTGTACAGCCTTCTCTATGAATATAGATTGGTTTTGCAACCAGCTACACAACAATGCCAGAGCATCTGTAACAAAAAACAAAAGTATTATTATTGTTGTTTTTAGTTTACATATTTTGTAACAAGAAGCAAAAGTATTATTATTTTCAGTTTGTTTTGTAGGTTATATTTATACTTGCCTGTCGTTAAGAATCTTCTAGATGTTCTAAATTTAATGAAATTTCACTTATATTAATATTTTCTAATTGATTTAAACACAATTTACAAATAAAACATTCGAATAAAGTTAAAAAACAATAAATTCAACAAACTTTCATAGATTATGTTAAACCAAAACAAACCACAGTCGGACTACCACGCGTTGTTGCCAAATTTCTACTTCATGGCTTGGAAGTAAAGGTGGCTGTGATACTACCCTTAGTATATATAAAAAAAAGTGAGACTATAACAGACCTAATCAAACAATTATTCTTAATAGAAATGGAAACTTATTAAAATCACTATAAGATATATACTGACGCATCCAAATCTTCAGACGGTGTTGGTGCAGCTATTCTCACACCCAATACATTACACCCTTAAATTTTAAATTCAATGCTATTACTTTGTCATACACTGCAGAGTTGTTTGCAATAATACAAGCACTTATCCACATAAAAGCAGTCTCCGTCTCTCATAATAACTCACGTAGCTCACTTCACACTATCAAAAATTTATATACCAATAATCTAATTACCTCACATATACAATCAGAAATAGAGAATCTAAATATTAATTAGATCACTGTTGACTTCATGTTTGTTACATCACATTTAGGTATACAAAGAAATGAAGAAGCAGATGAACTACCCCGCTTAGCATCCTTCAGCCAGGAATCCATTCTTAGCGTAAAGAAAAAAAAAAGATAAATCTGTAAAATAGTTTCGAAACCAATTCAGATTTCTGCTTCAATCTGAGTCTTCTAAAAATTGCAAGGCAAAACAGACGTTGATAAAGATGTTAGTAGAGGCATGGGGAATCTAAAATTTGCATTCCATGACGAAGGCTCAGATTAGAGCAGAAATCTGAATTGGTTTCGAAACTATTTTACGGATTTATTATCAGATGTCGCTATTGCGTCCATATGAAGCCATGTTAGAGTTGCTTCTTAAAGACAGAAAAGATTTATTTTCACGTTGAGAACACCTATGAATAGCTGTTCTGATGAGCCCTATTAGGGAGAAATATGTATAAACAGATACATAGACGCTTTGTACGTAAAATCAAATCTTGACTGTCTTTTTCATTTTCAATTAAAAAAAAAAAGATAATATTATGAATATATATTATATCTAAACGAGGCACTAAAAAGCACTAAACCTACCAATCTTGAAAATTCAATTGAAAGAAAAACAAATTGAAAATTAAACAGCCAATTAAATCGCGTAAACATATAACCTAAAGCACGCCTCTTGATTTCAATATACATTTGTAGGTTTGCGATTGGTGTAAACAAAATCCATTCTTAATGGTTTTGTTTTAATTGCGTTAAATTCAGTATTTAAAAAGCGGTAGGGGTTATCAAATGTTGCAAATATAATAAATTTTTACCACTTCACAGGTCAAACAGCTGCGCAATATGCAAAATAAAGGCGCAGTTACATAAAACCTAAAATAAATCAAAAAGAAAAGCACGACATACATAACCAAAATATATTCTTCTAGCGTAATACTTGCTTCCTAATTTGTTTAATATTTTTCATAATACATAGTTTGCAGATCTATCCTTTTTTCCCTACTACGTCACTTCTCATGCAGGTTATCTCTCAAATATAATAAACTATCCTGGTCATCTAACGCATTTTGTTGGAGTTTATTATAGTGTATTTTTATGTATGAGAGAGTAATAAAACAATAAATTATGTATGCAAATCCCTAAACTGTTGATACGGGTGACTCAATGAAAAACAGATATTTGTCAACAAGTTTACAGAAGTATATAGGAAAACAATTTTAAATTGAGTATGACCACCAGGTATAAAGGTTGGAGCAGAATAGAATACAATAGTTGTGAGGGTTACTAATCCCTAAATAAGGTTGCCAGTGTCGGAGTGATGGAGGTTAACAAGTACTAATGAATTTGCAAGAAATGTAAGATGTTTATTTTATTGGTTATATATAACCAATAAAAGTTTAATAAGTACCTACCTATTTGCAAAATAAAGTTTAATTCTTTAGATAAAATAAAACGTTTTATTTTATCTGAATATGAGTGCATCACTACTTCCAGCACGAAGAATGTGGATAGTGGGTTTTTCCATTTTGTAGGAAGGTCCAAGTGGCGTATTCAAAATTCTTAACAGTTCACTAAAAGTAGGTACTTCAGTTGCAAGGTGCAGTTTATTGTGTATACTAGTGTTATGGAAAATTTGGAAGTGCCGTGTAAACGCCGAAAAATTGTCCTTTAACAGTTAATGAAAAAACATTAATATTTAATTGTTTTAAATCATTTACAGACAAACGTTTATGTGAAAGTGTTGATGAGACCGTTGAGTTAGTTAGCAGTACACTTGGTGTTGGGAAATCTACGATTTACAGAGTTATTAAGAAGAGAAATGTGGTATTTTCAAATGCCACGTAATGCTCCAGGGAAACCAAAATTTCAAATAGAATATCATTTTAAAGAAGGACTTCGACGGAAAGTGCATGAATTCTTCTTTAGACAAGAATTTCCAACATTGGATAAAGTTCTTGTCTCAGTTCGAGATGATAAGGATTACCCAGAAATGAGTCGAAGTACGTTATGGAAACTTTTAAAAGAAATAGGCTTCCGCTGGAAAAAGAATCCCAGAAAGTCTATTTTATTAGAAAGAAGCGATATTGTCATATGGAGAAGACATTTTCTAAGAACCATAAAGGAAATGAGAAACCAAAAAAGAAAAATATTTTATCTTGATGAAACATGGATCAACGAGGGTCATACACCAAATAAATTTTGGCAGGATGAAACTGTTACAAGTCAAAGGCACGCTTTTGTAAATAACTTATCTACTGGTTTAAACCCTCCATCAGGAAAGGGACGCAGGCTGATAATAGTACACATTGGCAGTTCAGACGGTTTTGTTGAAGGTGGTTTATTAACTTTTGAATCAACTCGTACCGGTGACTACCATGAAGACATGAACGCTGATGTCTTTCAAGAATGGTTCGAACAAATGATAGATCTTCTTCCTAAGAACTGTGTAATAGTAATGGATAATGCAAGTTATCACTCCAGACTTATAGAAGGACTGCCCACAACCAAGTGGTTAAAAAAAGACTTGCAGAATTGGCTGAGTTCAAAAAATATTACGTACCATCCCGGATCTATAAGAAAGGAACTTTATTCGTTGTGTGCCCTTCATACAGAAAAATTTAAAAAATACGAAATTGATGAAATTGCCAAAAATCGTGGAATGACAGTACTTAGATCCCCACCATATCATTGTGAATTAAACCCGATTGAACTGGTATGGCACAGATAAAGAGTGAAGTTTCAAGAAAAAATACCACTTTTAAAATTCATGATGTTAAACAGTTGTTTTTGGAGGCCGTAAATAATGTAAAACCTGAAAACTGGGAAAAGGCAGTAAATCACACTATTAAAGACGAGGAAAAAATGTGGAAGCTGACAATATTACTGATAAAATGATCGAGCCAGTTATTATAAATCTTGGTTCTGAAAGTTCATCTTCTGAATCTGATTTGGATTTGTAACAAGTAGCTGTAAGTTTTATATTAATATTTTTATTCATCTATTTAACATACCTTAGACGGTTTTAAAAACTCTTTTTCTCTTTTGTAATTTTTAAAAATTAAAAAAAATGTGAATTTTTTAAAACCCTTTTTAATGTAGGCCAGTCAGTTCTAATATAGTGTGTGATAAAAGAGTCACTTTTGTTTACATACACATAACACTTTATAACACTGAAATAATTCATTTATTTTTTACAATTATTCAAAGTAATTTTTCAATAATCTTGAGCACGCCCATGGAGTGGTCGGAGGTACCAGTTAAAATTATGCTAATTACTCTCTCGTTCATAAAAATAAACTATAACTTTTGTAACTTTTTTCTAGATTTTCTGTAAGAGATTTATTTGCTTTTTATTAAAAATGAACCGATCTATCTTAATACGGCAATTCTGCCTGTGGTTAGATGTAATTAAATACTTTTTTCAGTCCCTTTTATGAAGCATTGGAAAAATGAAACCTGTTAGGGATAATAATCAGATTCTCCCGCTAGTTGCGAGAACATATTTCTTCCATTTTGAAACTGCCTTAATAGGAATTCTCTGCGGTAATTTTTTTTCTTCAAACATCAATTATATAACATTTGATCGATCACGACAGATGGTTTTTGAAATAATTCATAAAACATGAAATAGTGACTTTCACAAACAATTTTCGAGTTACTTCACCAATTGTACGTCTCCGTATAAGGTACCTATTTCTAATTAAATTGGCAGCTATCGATTTCTCCTCAATTCGCTAATTAAAATTTTTGCTTGTATTCTGTCATCAAAAGTACACAGAAAATACAGTCAATAATTATTTTCGTTGTTGAAAACAAAAATATTTTTTTTATTTTTAAGTCTTTGATTCTTTGACAATTTGGAATTTTTGAGGGATCAAGAATTTAAATTACCCGGCTAAATATTGATCTTTCCCAACGATGATGATGAATGCAATGATGACTCTGAGGTGAGAATAACTTACAATATTAATATAACTACAATTTGTAATACAATATTTTATGAAATTTTTTAAAAATCATTATATTGCGTTCTGATATAATTGATTACAGGGTATTCTTTTATAGGAAAACACAGAGCTCATGAAGAGAAAGAGAACTGGGGAAAAACGACAAGGAAGACTTCTTGAAGAAAGCAGTTGACCATTTGGATGAGTTGAAAACAAAAAGGTTGAACGAAAAAGACGAAGCTACAACATATGCAGAATCTTGGGCAGTGCCATATAGAAAGCTCACTGAAGAACACAAACTTTTCGCAAAAAAAGCGATAGATGAAATTTTGGTGTTAGGTCAATTAAATCGTCTAGCCTAAATGTGGTAAATTGCTATACACCAACCCCAATACCATTACTTTCAGGAGTTCATATTCTCCTCCACGCAATCATCAAATAATGCGGATTTTGTTACTTCAGAAGCCACCAGGAATGTGGAAAGTGGCGGATATTATAGTTTTACACAATTAATGCAAGACTCACAAATGAAAAGTTTGGGTAGATGCTTCTGTGACTTCTGCAAGACGTGCATTTTTGGATGATCTTTCGACAGGTTTAAGAATTATCCAAGTGATTCAAATTAAAATAAACCTTAAATTGTTTAATTATTATTGTAATGTACCTACCTACTCACTTGTAAGATAATTAAAGTATCTATGTATTTCTATATAGATTTTTAGTCACCTGGTATATGTTATTTACAATTATGAAAAGTTCTCATGTATAATCACTAATAATTATTTGCTGTTAGAAATCAGAATCAATACTCTTCATAAATATTTTCCTATTTAGAATAAATAAGTTTCGCTAGTTTATTCGCCTAATACTTCGTAATCTATGGAATAATAATAATTTATTTCTCTTATTTCTTTGTTCGATAAGCTATCCGTATTTGCTATTTTATATATTAATATTTGAGTCCAATCTCTTGTACTCAAATCCATCCAGAAACATCGTTAAATAATTGTAGATAACAGAACTTATAAATTCATAGTTTTAAGAAATAACAGGCAGTGTAATTTTCATCCTCTAATATAATAAATTTATACATGTCAATATATTCTGTTTAATTCCAAAACAAAGAGTTTAGTCCCGGTAGAAGAAATAAACGCATAGTATTCCATAACAAAATTTGGTGTCAGAACGTGGGATATTAGTAGCAGAGTTCCTCTGATTGCTGATAGAAGGAGAGCTGAGGAATTTTTGAATTGACTTGTTTCCTTCGAGGAATCATTCAAAAAAAACTGTCAGTGTGGAAAAATCGCCACTACAACTAATTACATTGGGGTCCAGTACATCCAGTTCGAAATCCAGTTCCAGTCATAACCCAATTGTTAGTTCCATCGGAAGTAGAGGTGAACCCGTGGAATAATAGACTATGCGACCAACAACAATATTCTACTTGTAAGTACATTCTATCTTAAATTCTGTCTCATATTTTTAAAAATCTTGTAAACGTATGTCTACTTTATATCCTGATATAAGTAACTTATTTGACGAACAAATACCTTCTCCCGACTCAAATTCTCTTTCAAATTCTTCTACTTCTAATTCAAATAAAATGTCAGTATCAATTGAAATAGCTGAAAAACTTCTCATTAGATTTGATGGTACAAAATCAAAATTATACGAATTCATAGACAATTGTGATAAAGCATACAATTTAGTAAATCCGCAATCCAAACCCATCTTATTAGCCATTATAGAAACTAAATTAACCGATAAAGCTAGGGCCATAACTAGAAACAGAACATTTGACGAATGGAAAATTTAAAAGACTTCTTATTAGATGTCTTATTCTGAACGCCGAACTGAAGGTCAGTGGCAATTGGAATTACATTCCTTACGTCAGATGCCCAGTGAAAATGTAATGTCATTTGCAAATAAAGTTGAAAATTGCTATATAAAATTTAATAAATACACTTGATCCAGACTTATCTCCAGATGCAAGAAATGCATGTACTAAACTCTTAAAAACTCAAGCACTAAATGTCTTTATTAGAGGATTAAACAAAGACCTCTCTATTTTAATCAAAGCCCGAAATCCAGATTCCTTAGAAAGAGCTGTTGCTATAGCAATTGCCGAAGAACAAGAACATTTATCAAAGACAAGAAATTTTCAGACCATTCTGTAATATTTGCAAACGAAATAACCATGTCCTCAAATAACTGTCGATATAAAAACAATTCAGATAGAAATGTATTGACATCTTCCAAAATTCTAGTTTTCAAAACCCAAAATATCCTAATTCAAATCTTCAAAGGTCAAATTCATCAAAATCAAAATTAATAAACCTTCAAATTCAAATTCCAATTCTGATTTTCCTCCAAACTTAAAGAAAAGAGTATACCAACACTTCCCAACGTTTTTGCAGATACTGCAAAAAACCAGGTCACGTTATAGAAGAATGTAGAAAACGCGAATTTAACAATAAAAACAAAAATCCAACAAATTCTTTAAACTTCCAGAATCCTCGACAACCAACGGTCGATTCTCGAGGAGTTCGTTCATTCAGGCCGTATCACAACCATCAACTTCTCAGTACACTTCCTATGTAGATTTACCCTTAGTAAAATAATTCTAATCCATCCTCTTGCAAGTTTCTAATCGATACAAGGCGCAGATATTTCTTTAATTAAATATTCAAAAATACTAAACATTCCAAAAATTTATTCTAAGTCTATTACTCTACGAAGGCATTGATAAAAATGTCTTAAATCCAAATAAAACTATATGTAGTTGTAAACGTAAATTTCAAGATAAAAGATTTTGTCCAAACTCATGTTTTTCTATGTCGTAGAAGACGATTTTCCTCCTTCATTTCGCGGTATATTAGGTAGCGATTTTTTATGAAATAAATAAATGCCAAATTGATTATAAAGAAAAAAATTAACTTTAAAAAATTGTTCTATTCCAATTGAATATATAAAATCTCATTAAACAATGACAATGACGAATTTCTGAGAGATCAAAATATCGAGACAAGTTCTAATATCGATGAGAAATATTCCTTATTGATGCTAAATACCATAGAGGATTCATTCTTATTTAGAAACCAATGATATCCAAATAACCTTAAGTAGTGAAGAACTACTATCCAATCCAATTCAATCTAAATCTAACTCTAAATCCAAAGAAAATTCAAGTCCAAAATGTGTAAAATCCACTGAGATATGCACAAATAAACTTGTAACTCTTCACGAAATCATAAATCAAAATCTTGTTCAGAAGAAAAATCCTGTTCAGACATCTTATACTAAAATCAAAACTCTAATTCTAACTCAAGAGTAATAAAACTATTCTATCCGCAAGAACTGAAACAATTGTTCAAATTAAAGTAATAAATAATGAATTAACGAAGGATTATGTCCCGAACGCGAAATCTTTAAAGGTGTATTTTTATGTCCTATGTTGTGTAAAGTAAAAAATGATTTCTTTTTAACCTCAATCGAAACACTACTGAAACGGATGTTTGAATTAAACGATATTCAAGTAGCAATAGAAAAAATTCCAAATTTACAAAACAATGCAAATATACGAAAAATGTCTTCTTATAAAGATAAATACGAATTCTATAACAGAATTGCTAAATTAAAAAATTGCCTTAGAAACAGATCATTTAAATAGTGAAGAAAAATCATCTTTAATTTCTATTTGCAAGGAGTACAATCATATCTTTTATCTGGAAGAGATCAACTTACCAGTACAAATGCCATAACTGCAAAATTCCTTTAAATTCTAATGTACCTATTAGCACTAAATCATACAGGTATCCTGAAGTACACAAACATGAAAGTCGAAACTCAAATAAAAGGTATGCTAGATCAAGGTATTATCGAAGAATCAACGTTCGCCATGGAATTCGCCCCTTTGGGTTGTGCCAAAAAAGGCCGATGCTTCAGCAAAGAAGAAATGCGAATTGTGTATAGACTATCGACGACTAAATGATATTACTATAGGAGATTCATTTCCACTTCCGATATAGTCGATATATTAGACCAATTGGGTCATTCAAAATATTTTTCAACAATAGATTTAACATCAGGATTTCCACACAGATCAAAATGGATCCTGAGGATTCTCCAAAGACTGCTTTCTCAACTCCGTCTGGACATTATCAATATTCACGAATGCCATTTGGATTAAAAAATGCTCCCAGGATTTTTTCAAAGGCTAATGAATACTGGTCCTCTCAGGAATACAAAATTACAGATGTTTTGTCCTATCTCGACGATATAGTCATTCATGCCGATACATTAGAAAATCATAATAAAAGATTAAAAGAAGTATTCGAAAAATTGTCTACATTCAACTAAAAATACAACCAGATAAGTGCGAATTTTTTCGTCGCGAAGTAATGTATTTAGGACATTTAATAACTGAATTGGTGTCAAACCGGACGAAAAAAAGGTATGTGCTGTTACAGATTTTCCTATACCCAGAACACAAAAAGATATTAAAAGCTTTTTGGGTCTCACTGGTTATTATAAGACGCTTTATAAAAAATTTCAGTGCTTTAACACAACCTTTAACAAAACTGCTGAGGAAAAATGTTGAATTTAATTGGACAAGCATTCAACAACAGTCATTTGAGAACCTGAATCAATACTTTGTTCAGAACCAATACTTCAGTATCCAGATTTTACAAACCCTTTGTCTTAACAACGGATGCTAGTAATTATGCAATAGGTCCATACTTTCTCAAGTAAAGTACCAGATGATTTACCTATTGCTTATGCTAGTCGTACTTTGAACAAAGCGGAATCAAACTATAGCACAACAGAAAAAGAATTACTTGGCAATTGTATGGGAGTGTTAAACACTTTAGACCAGATTTGTACGGAAATAAATTTTTCATTTATACGGATCATAAACCACTCACATGGCTATTTAATGTAAAAGATCCCGGATCAAGACTCGTTAGGTGGAGATTAGCATTAGAAGAATATAGCTATGAAATTATTTATAAACCAGGTAAATTAAATCAAATGCTGATTGTTTAAGTCGTCCTCCTTTAACCATATCTGAAACAAATATTTGCGAAGAAAACAAAAACCCGGCAACAATCACCTTACAAATAAACAAAATGAGTAAAGAAAATAATGACACTTATTCACAGTTCTTATCTAAATCCGAAACTATATTAATAACAAATGATTAATATAAAAGAAACAAATGAAAAGATTACATCATTTTCACAAAATTTAGCATTGTTTGTTTCCGTAGATTTAAATTTTAATGAGATCGTTCAGAAACAAATAAATAAACAATTCAGTCATATAGAAAATTGAAAGCCAAAATCCAAGACTAAATGACATTATATATATTTCTGATCAAAATAAAAACTTTTATTACATATTTATAAAAAATAATTATTGGGACAATACCTCTTATGAAGATATATTTAATTCCCTAATAAAATTAAGAGACTGGTTATTAAACGATAAAATATTAAAAATTTGCCTACCCAGAATAACTTTAGCTACGATAAATTAAGTTGGGGAAAAATTAGATCTATGATTAGATTTTATTTTTAGAAAAACTGATATATCTATTATCATTTATCATGATATACTAACAAATCCTGAACCTGAGGAAATAACTACAATAATTACAAGAAATCACACTAGTCCTACGGCTGGACACTCTGGTTTTCATCGGACATACAATCGTATAAAAAAACATTTCAAATGGAATAATATGAAAAATGATATTAAAAACTTTATAAAAACCTGTGAATCTTGTCAGAAAAATAAACTCGTTAGAAAAAAATTCCGTAAAGCCCATGGAGATTAACAACAACAAGCTCAAATCCATTAGAAAAAATATTTTTAGATATAGTAGGGTCCTTTACCTTTAACCGAGTCAGGTAATAAGTTCATATTAACATTACAAGATGACTTAACAAAATTTATCTCAAGCTTACGCAATTCCGAATCATGAAACCAAGACTATCGCTGAAAATCTGGTTCGTGGATTTATTTGCAAGTTTGGAAAAACCCGATATAATAGTTACTGATCAAGGCCGAGATTTTATCTTCCAAATTATTTTCTCAAATCGCCAAGCTTTTTAAAATCAACATATAAATTGTACTGCTTATCATCCAGAATCAAATGCTGCATTAGAAAGGAGTCACGCTACTTTAGCAGACTACCTTAAACATTATATTAAAGCTGATCAATCCGATTGGGACGAATGGCTAGATTTTGCTATGTTTTCATATAATACAACTAATCATACTTCAACCAAATTCACACCATATGAACTAATATTTGGATATACACCTAATCTACCTAGCAGTATAATACGACCAGTAGAACTCAAATATACATATGAAGATTATTTAGATAATTTAACACTTAAGCTTAGAAAATCTCATGAGTTAGCAAAAACGAATCTATTAGAATCTAAAGTAGTCCAGTAAAAAAATATTATGACCAAAAGATTAATGACAACCGTTTTCTTAGAAGGACAATTAGTATATCTCCAAAATGAGCAAACAAAGAAGGGTCAAACCAAAAAACTTACACAAAATTATAATGGACCTTATAAAATTCTAGAGATAAATTCTCCTGTCAATTGCACAATTTTAGTAAATAAAAAACCAATAAAAGTTCACATGAATAGATTGAAACATGCTTTTGTTTCAGGTATGCAATAATATGGCTGACAAATAGTGAACAAATTCACAAGAAATATACCAATACTCCTATCAACAAATCACCTGGAATCTATTACGAACACATAAAAATGTTCAATTTATTGAAACTCATTGGAACATATTAAGTCATATTCCTTTACAACCTTTTACAGACAAATTAAATTTTGTAGATCTCACCTATCAAAAAACATTAAGACTGTGTCAAAACAAACCAGTTCTTATTGAATTACGATTATGTGATACTTCACTAAAACTCTTAGGACAAATCATACCTAGACTCTTTCAAGATGAACAAACTTTAAAAAACATAATTCTGCATGAACATTTTAGACCAAAACGGCGCTCTATTTAATGCAATTGGATCTGTTTTCAGGACCTTATTCGGTACCTTAGACAGTGATGATGCTGAAAATTTCAATAATGCTATTAACAAAGCTGAAAGTAACGAAAATCATCTTCTTGATTTACTAAAACAACAAATTCATGTAGTAAAAGCCACGATTGCAAATTTTAATAAACTCTATTACAAATCTAGACCGAAACAAAGTGATTTTTGATAAAAATTTTGAATCAATTACCAATTACACAGATAAAATGAATAATAAATATTTTAATTTAGATTTAAAACAAAAAATTGAAGAACATTTTACTTTACTAACTTTCTTTATAACAGAATTACAACAAGAATATTCTACTTTAATAAACGTTTATTCTATTTGCAAGAAAATAATAACCTTCATCCTTCCTGTTATAAACACCTGAGCAACTAATTCAAGAATTATCTAAAACGGTAACGCATTTACCTAGTACAATCGACTTATCCATTTCCATTGACTATCGATTATGCTCATAAATATTTCGATATCATTTTACTTAAATATATATATTTTGATAACAAGATTTTAATTACGGTTAGTATACCTTTGGTTAGTAATACTCCTTATTCTCTTTTTAAACTAATATCTCTTCCTATAATTCATCCAACATTAAAGAGACTTACCTTTATTCTTCCATCTGTCAAATATCTTGTTCTTTCAGAAAATAGAAACATTTATGTTACTATTGATACATTAGAAGACTGTTATTCATTAGATGAAGAAAAACTTATTTGCAAAAATCCTGATACTTTCCGATTTACACACACTAATCCAATTTGTGAAACTGAATTGTTAACTTCAATAACAAACATACCATCTAGTTGCGATACTCGTATAATTCAAACAGAATATGAAATTTGGCATAAATTAAACAAACCAAATTCTTGGATATATGTTTTACCCAAACCAACAGATTTAACTTTAAGCTGTCAGACTAGTACGCCAATATCTATTGTTCTTTCAAACACAGGTATTTTTTCTACTTCGAATAATTGCAAAACTTACACCGGATCAACTATTTTGATATCTGTCTCAAATCCAAAAGAAAGTAATTTTCAGTCTATCATTCCAGATTTATCCCTTCCAGAAGTCTGTTGTGATGATATTAAGATAAATAATGAATCCAAATTACACCTTGTTCCCTTACAATTAAATAATCTCGATCGAGATGCATTAAATTTAGCAAGCCATAAACTAGATAATTTAGAGAAAATGACCTCAGAAACAAATATTAATTTTTCAGACACAATAAAAAATAGTTTCTTATTTCACTTATGCAATCTTATTTTTGATAAAATGTATGTTACTTTATATTTTATACAGGATAATTAAATATTTTTACCGACGATTTCGTAGAAATCCGTCACATAGTTGTCAACAAATTACAAATTGTTTAACACTAAATATATGTCAAAGTAAACGAAAACATGTACATGAGACAGATTTAAGTATAGATTGTAAACATAATAAAGACAATAATTATAGTGAATCCAAAAAGTGTGAAGAGACTAGTTTCACAGAGACTACACCGATAAGACGAAGTGAAAGACTATCGAGACTAAAAGAAACTATTTAAATGTGTTAAAATAAAAATAATAATGTATACAAATGTTTTATACCATTTAAATGAAAATTCATTTTACAATTATTTTCATTCTTACAAAAGGAGGTGTAATGTACCTACCTACTCACATGTAAGATAATTAAAGTATCTATGTATTTCTATATAGTTTTTAGTCACCTGGTATATGTTATTTACAATTATGAAAAGTTCTCATGTATAATCACTAATAATTATTTGCTGTTAGAAATCAGAATCAATACTCTTCATAAATATTTTCCTATTTAGAATAAATAAGTTTCGCTAGTTTATTCGCCTAATACTTCGTATCTATGGAATAATAATAATTTATTTCTCTTATTTCTTTGTTCGATAAGCTATCCGTATTTGCTATTTTAATATTAATATTTGAGTCCAATCTCTTGTACTCAAATCCATCCAGAAACATCGTTAAATAATTGTAGATAACAGAACTTATAAATTCATAGTTTTAAGAAATAACAGGCAGTGTAATTTTCATCCTCTAATATAATAAATTTATACATGTCAATATATTCTGTTTAATTCCAAAACAAAGAGTTAGTCCGGAGAAGAAATAAACGCATAGTATTCCATAACATTATCTTTAAAATGTTTAAAAAAAAAAGGAATATTCTGTCAGATCGAAAGTAAAAAAGGTTTCGTTCCGGATACACTATGGGCTTTTGAATCGAGCAAAAATAGAGAATACCATGAAAATATGGATGGGAATGTTGCAGTTTCGCAACTAAATAAACATTTGTAAATGTATTAACAGAATTTTTAATAGTTTCTATTCTCCTCGTATATTTTAAAACCAGATTTGTGTGTAAGTGACACAGCCGTTTTAAGGGCTAAAGCAGAGAACTACGAACGCGTGTTCGTATGTTCTCTGGCTAAAGATTGCAAGGCGGGCCATCTGCCAAATATCACCACATGTGTGTGGTACCTAAAATAAGGGTTTGCGTTTGCTACAAAAGGAAGAGTCGAAAAGTATCTCTCAAACGATGAAGATGTATGTGAAGACGAAGAGTACCTGACTCCGTAGCGGTCTTTTGACGAAAAAAGACGCTAATGTGCATCAAAAACTTGTGTAGTTGAAGTCGGCCGCTGAAGGCCTAATTTGCGATAGCGTTGGGGCTATCTTTTTCATGGGGTAAGGAACAATACACCATTTATATTCGATTTGCTGCGTATATCAAGTACGTGCACTTGATATATTTATTTGATATTTGTTGGAACTTCATCGCATTTGTGCCGCGATCGCAATTGAACATTGTCAATTGGACATTTTGCGTTTGTTCGGGTTTATTTACTATATTCTTATTTTTGCATTTTGTTAACACCGAATTATTTTATGCGTGGTTTGTATTAATAATTGTATTGTTTGTATGTTTTTATACCATTGACATATATATATATATAATGTATAGTATGTTTGAGGCTATGGTAGGTTTTGTCTTTTGTTTTGTCAGTGGTTTTTAATAGAATCGACATCTTTTTGTTTGGGTTGGTTTATGGTTTTCTTTAGGTGTGTCTGTTGGTGTGTTTCATAGTAGCTAATAGTTACGTTTGTAATATATTATTCTTCCTTAATTATAATGGTATATTTGGTATGTATATTTATGTTTAATTTTACACCTTTTTAAAATAGAGTTTTATACAGTCCACTGGCTTTGATTTCTTTTCTTTAGTTTAATATACAGATTCATTTCGAAAGGGGGATAACCAGCGGGTTCTAGATTGAACAACATATCTTCTCTCCCCCTTCAGGATGATCTCAATTGTTATATTGAGGTCATCATATGTGCAAAACGCAACAGGGAAGTCATTTAAAAGTTGTTTTTAGATATTTTACCAACACTGAAATAAAATGCCACAATCTTCTTCTTCTTTTTCCTCTTCGTCTAGCCATTCACGTCCACATTAGAACATAAGCCTCTTCAAGTCTTACTTTCTATTGTTTTTTATTGAACGCTACTTGTAGCCAATTTTCTCGGTAGTCCTTTTTCATATCATCTGTCCATCTCATAGGATGTCTGGGTCTTTCGTGCTGGTATGGTCTCCAGGTTAAAATTGATCTGTGCCATTTGTTTAGATCGCTCCTAGCTACATGTCCAGCGTATTCCCATTTCAACTTTAAAAATGCCACAATAGTTATGGAAAATGCTTTATAATTTCAGAATATTGACTTCGTTCAAAAGACATTCTTTTTAAATAAACGCTGTTAAAAGTTCAACTACATAGTAGATAAATTGTTAAGAAGTACAAATCGAATAGTTTTAAGGCTCAATCAAATCGAGCTTTTATGGGCGCAAGTCAAGAATTATGTTGCAGCCAATAACACATTTAAATTTTCTGACAAAAATTTATTTCCATGAAGCATTCTATATCTGCTGTAACCATGTAAAAATGGAAAAACTGCGGTAAACATGTAAAACAAGAAGTGGAGCCAAAAATTTTATTTTGTTGTTAATAGCTTTCGATTTTGTTAATCATTTTTATATTTAAAAAAATGGTTTACTATCATCTGTGTCTATTAAACATCTATAAGTAACAAACAATTTATACTGTACCTTTAATTTACTAGTCTTGCCCTGAAAAAATGCTTGTTTTCAGAGTGCATTTAATCACAGCGTGTGTAGCATGAGCCTGAATTTAGTTTTTATATCGTTTGAGTCTACTATGGCCGATAAGACTTTTGACTTGCCCCGTCATCTGTCTATGTGAAGCCTGGCCTGTCCCATATCTTTAATACTTCATCATCTTGATATGTCGAGTTTAGCATGTCTTACACTTCTACCACTAGCCCAGGAGTCCTGAAATCTCCTCAAAAGAAGCTTCTTGAGACTACCTCGACCAATACTGAGAGGTTCTTTAATTACAAGTTTAAGTTCCATAGACAGAGTAGACAAGCTCCATATTGCAGGATGTCGGACGTTTGTTCACATCCACATATAAGCATCCCGGTACCCATATCAAGTTGACCTTAGTGGCCAGCACAACTTCAGCCAATGCTAAAAGCTATTTTTTGGTGCTTTCAAAGCCTTTAAAACTGATTTAGATACTATTATTGAAGATAGAGAAGATCCTGCCGGAACACGTACCAAAATTGCAAAGACCACGGCGTCAAAGACTGATGCGTGGAAGCATAAGGTCTGAATAGACTCACATCCGATGCCACTAACATATATTCCAGCTCCTTAATTTTGGACCCATATGTGAATCGGGTCATCAAAATAGAAACTGAAACATCACAAGCAATAGAAATACGTAGAGGAGTACGACAGGGTTGCATTTTGTCACCTCTGTTATTTAATGTATATAGTGAAAGCATCTGTCAGGAAGCCCATTTACAAGCAAACGGAGGAATCGTAATTAATGGAGAGATTGTAAATAATATTCGATACGCGGACGACACTGTACTAGTTGCAAGAACAGTAGAAGAATTACAAAGATTACTTACAGACATAAATATTGCTTGCAACAATTATGGTATAAATATCAATGTTAAAAAAACCAAGTATATGGTCTTCAGTAAAAACATGACACAACCAGCGTATATTAGTATAAACGGCACTCAAGTTGAAAAAGTATCAAGTTACAAATACTTGGGATTAAGAATGCTGAGAGGCTATGTATTTAACACGCTATTATACGGTGTAGAGGCCTGGACTCTCAAACAGAACAACATGAAAAATATTGAAAGTTTCGAGATGTGGTGCTACCGTCGAATGCTGAAGATTAGTTGGGTTGAAAGAATAACAAACTGTGAAGTAATACGAAGAATAGGAAAAGACCCAGAGATTTTGTTAACGCTAAAGCGAAGAAAACTCGAATATTTTGGTCACCTGTTGAGAGGACGTAAATACGCATTACTTCAAAATATAATGCAGGGAAAAATAGAAGGAAAACGGAATCCAGGCCGTAGAAGAATGTCATGGTTGCGGAATTTGAGAGAGTGGTTTGGCTGCACCACTAATGAACTCTTTAGGTCAGCCGTAAACAAGGTCAGAATAGCCTTGATGATTTCCAAACTCCGATAGGAGTGGCACAAAAAGAAGAAGAAGTGAATCGGGTGATCCTATTTCCACGGATTAGTGCAGGTTCCGCATATTCATTACGGTCAGGAAATTGAACCAAGAAGAAAGGTGAGAACTCAAATTGATAGGCCATGCTGTCTTGTACCATAGGAAGCACAGGACAGCAATCGATGGCCTGTCGTTACATGTCATAATGGCCTATGCGATCGTTCATTCTTAACCAGTATCGAAAAGAGTTAAGCAGACTGATCCCTATCATGACTCCGTGCTCTATAATAAGATGTAGAGAGGGTAAACAGAACAAAGCCTCAAGAGCCGATGTGGGAGTGGTCCTCATGGCACTTGAAACGGCAACGCACCCCAACTGCTGGAGTAAGCCATATTGGCTTTGGCTGAAGCTGTCTGGCTAGTGGATGGTGTAACTGTATCTGCAAAGTTATGTTTGGCAGTTGTCATCATCATCATTCAATCTTCGCCTATACACTGCTGGACATAGATCTCCCTCATAATTTTCCATCTATTTCGATCTTGTGCCTCTTGCATCCAATTCCTATGACAACGTTTTAGATCGTCAGTCCAACGTGTTGGTGGACGACCTCTGCTTCTGATATTCTCTAAGTCGTTTGTATCCAAACTAGTCTTAATATTTTCTTCGTAAAATGTTATATTTTCTGGGAACATCTACCTTCCACTTTTCTTTTTGGGGACCATTTTTGTTCTCTCAACTTCAGTGTTAAAAGTGGTTTTTGCTCTAATTAGTTTATGGTCACTCCCTGTTGAAAATTTATTCAATACTGTTACATCCTAAACAATATCTTTCCGATTTGATACTGAAATCAATCTCATTTTTTGTTCTTTGGTTCGGACTCTTCCATGTCCACTCACGTTGGGGTTTCTTTCCAAAAGAATGAGTTCATCACAAAGAGATTTTCCTGATGTAAGAAGTCAAGAAGCCTGTTACCTTTCTCATTTCTCTCACCGAATCCAAAGTTTCCCATAGTAGATTCTACATCATCTTGTTTGAATCCCAATTTGGCGTTAAAATCTACAATTATCAAGGTGTAACGTGTTTTTGAAGTTTGTATAGCTGCTCTGATATCTTCATAAAATTGATCAACTTCCTCATCCGGGTGGCTCGTAGTTGGTGCGTAAGCCTGCATAATTTTAAGTTTGTATCTTGAGTTTAATTTAAAAATAAGATAAATGACTGGTACATATACTGTTTATTGTGATTATGTTTGGTACCCATTTCTTATGAATTAAAAAACCCACTCCTCCAACAGATGAATCTTCGTTTCCTCTGGAATGGAACATATTTCCAGACTTAAGTATTATTTGATCTTCTTTTCGACGCCTAACTTCACTTATACCGATTTTATCTGATTTTATGTGTTATAGTTCATTCTCCAGTTCTATCATTGATGCTTCTGTTGATAAAGTTTGTACATTGTAGGCACGTATAAGCATTTGTCGTTTGTTTTTTGGGGCCTAATCTATTCCGGTGATTCTTAGCACCCTCTGCTCCAACACTATTCTGACTGCCACCTTGGTCAGGGAAATTGGAACCGCCGGGGACTGAGGGCCGAACACTTGATGTATCCACCATGAGGGGAAATTTTGCCTTGAAACGCCACGCTGGCCACGCGTGTTGACGAGTTTTAGAGTTGTAGTAGAAGGAAATATAGTGACCCGTCTGCCTTCGGAAACCTAATTGCCATTCGGGGTCGGAAGAAACAAGAGTTAGCCAAGAGAGGCTGATAGAAAAGATTAAAGACATTTTACTCAAGACAAGTTTAAACAGAGTAAAATGTGAAGGCCTTTATGATCCGCCAGGTGCGTTTCATAAGCGTATGAGTATTGATACAATTTGTGTTCCTGCTCACACCTCGGGGTGTTGACTACAGACTGTATGGCTCGTCCAGCATGCCATAGCATGAAGAATAGGGTGCACGTCATTTTTACAAAGTTGACACCCCACTCCATGGCCTGACATAGATGGCAGTTGTCATACCATAAGATAAATCGGCTCAATAAGCTAACTAATTGATATTCTGAGCAGTTTCTTGCTTTGTTTTGTTTTGGGGAAACAAATATAAGTACATTGAAATAAATCTCAGGGATTCTTAGTAACTTTCGATAAATCTTTAACTGGATAAAACGTTCACCTCTCAATTAGTAAAATTTATCGTTCGGGTAACTGTCCGACACATATTTTTGATAATTTCAAATTTGTTTAACCATGTTAACATGTTTATTAAATAATCTTGACATTTATCAAAACAAACCATGATTTGTTTGTTGTTGTTTGGGTAACTACATCAAAAGTAATTTCAAGGCGAACTTTTTTCAAAAAGTGTGTATAATAAGTTAGCGGCTAGTCTACTCCTTTCCTTTCAGCAGACTTTCAAACTTCTTGTCATATTTCGTTGATATTTTCCTAATGTGCACCCTCAGATTACAGAAAGTTTAATTTTCCCTGCTAATCGTATTTATTTCATTTACTGTTTGTTATCTTCACTTTTTTAGTTTTAGATATAACTGAATAATTAACTATTAATCAAAGCAGCAGCGATAATTTAATTAAAAGTATAAAACAAATTTAGATATTTTACGCTCAATAAAATTTTTGAAACAAAAACTACATTATATACAACTGTTATCAGTATAGTTATAAAAACACACCAACAACGTCATTTTTTCTATTCTATCGTCTTTTATCTATTAGGAAACATAAAACAAACCATACTCTGTGAACGAGCAGCGATAAAAATTATAATTGCCGCTTAGTAGATACGATTCATGTGTATTTACGAACCATTTACTACCATAACTGTAAAATATATAAGTAATAATTTACAAAACTGGTAGCAACAATCTCGTTTGATAATTTTTTCGATAGTATAGGACTATTTTTTTTTTTATTTTAAGATATCAACATGAACAAAGTAACTCAAATACCTGAAAAATAGGAAGTAAATATAAAATGAGGGCCGCCAAGTGCCCAAAACAGTTTTCAGTAGAGACAAAAAACTGTTTTAGTTGAAAAATATTGAACGAAATAATTCTTAATATTTTTCTTTGTAAACGTTGGTTCAATTAACCCTGGAATTGCACTGTTGGGTCTCAGAAATCCAGAAAGTCCTTTATTGCAATGTGACATGCGCATGAGTGGTTTATGTGTGTCGTCAGTCGTCACTTTATGTAAATTTAGTCTGTCGTAAGCCGAGTTAGAATACGGGTCATCCGCTGCATTTTAGTGAAACGAGGTAAGATATTTCCAGAAGTACAAGCATGGGTACCCCGGACCCAAGGGTGATGTTTATGGTAATAATTTTGTTTCAACTTATTTTTATTTATTTTAGTACAATATCGTCAACTAGTAGAGGAAATAGTCGAGTAAAGGCATCAACCAGCAGAGAAAATCGTCGTCCTTTAACTGAGGTAGAACTACAGAGAGAGGCAGACAATTTATGGGAGCATGAGAGTGATAACGACATCGTAAACGATATGTTTGGAGGGGACGAGTCTGATGAAGATTACGTTGAAGACAGCAACAGTGAACCAATGAAGACGAAATAGTGGATGAACCAGTTAGAAATATTCCTAGTTTACTGGGGAATATTGCACATGGAACATAGAGCTCAGCTATGCTGTGAATGCGAACATCAAGAACCAAGAAACTGAAGACCTGGCTAAAACTAACTAAGACTTATATTACCAAAAGAGTTTATTTTTTTGTTACAAGCATAGTTATACAGGTGTATTTTGTAGATGATAGTTTCAATTTAATGTTTATTTGTTTTAATAACAATGTTTTATGTTTGAATATTATTTTATGTTATTTTTGAATTTCAACAAATATATCTCTTTGTGAAATACCACACCATGGTTAAAGTTTTTTTTATATGTTCTACCAAGATTGGATATTCTCCCAAATCCATCAAATATTCACATTTTCTGTTTTTTTTTTGCAAAAAACAGCTTTGGGTTTCTGAGACACGAGTGTGAAGTTCATGCCTTAAAAAATAAGTGTGATGTACCAGGGTTAACACTATTGGCATACAAATTTGAAGTCTAGTGAAATTAATTTTGATAGAGTCCAACATGGTAAACTCATACATGCATTGAAACACATACACCTAGATCCAAAGGATATTAATTTAATCAAAAATCTGTACTACAATCAAACAGCGGTCGTACGGGTGGAAGATAGTGAGACAAACCAGGTGGAAATTCAAAGAGGAGTCAGACAGGGATGTGTGCTGTCGCCACAATTATTAAATGTGTACTCCCAACTAATATTTCAGGAGGCACTATGGGAAAGAACTGAAGCTGTAAGGATTGGAGGGAGCATCATTAATAACATAAGATTTGCAGAATATAAATAAAACCAAATACATGGTGATCTCAAAAACCCTGTAGACAACACACAACTGACATTGGGAGGGTGAACCCCTAAAGAGAGTCGACAAATATAAATACCTCGGAGCAATTGTAAACTCACACTTAGATTAAGAGCAGGAGATAAAGGTCAGAATAGAAATAGCTCGAAAAGGCTTTATAAAATACCAGTCAATGTTTACAAATAAGAAATTGAGTATGGCCATCAGATTGAGGTTCGTCGAATGTTATGTTTGGTCGCAACTACTATATGGGGTAGAAGCTTGGACTCTGAAAGCAAAATTAATAAAAAAATTAAAGGCATTCGAAATGTGGCTATATAGGCGTATTTTAAAGATTTCTTGGACTGCAAAAGTCTCAAATAAGGAAGTGTTAAGACGAGTTGGACATGGCAGAAAGCTTATGAACACAATTAAAATAAGAAAAACATCGTATCTGGACCACATACTCCGAAACGATAAATACTCTCTGCTACATGTCATCATGCAAGGTAGAGTAGAGGGAAGAAAAGGCTTGGGAAGAAAGAAGGAATATCAAAGATTGGACTAACCTCAGTGTTAAACAGATATTTCACGTTGCAAAAGATCGAGAAGCGTTTAAAGAAGTGATCGCCAACCTTCGTTAGAAGACGGCACAAGAAGAAGAAGAACAAGTGAAATTAAATAGTTTATACTTTAATTAGGGTAAACATACCATTTATTGGATACTGCCAGTTATTGGACGTACCAATTATTTTAGCGAAAACAAGAATTCTGTATTCAGTAGTGAGCTAAGTTTTGTTCAGATGTCGCCTTGTACTATTAGTATCCATATTGACGTAAATAACATTTGATTGACGTTTCTGTTTTGCCGCCAAATGAAAAGTTCTTTGGTTATGCACCAAAAAGACGGTTTTCTTAACCCTATTTTAAGAAACCTTAGGTGACTTTTAGTGTTATAATTAGTGGTGAAATTGTATCACAGTGCTCCTCATAAATATACAAGTTAGTGGTAGAGTGAAAGTAAGTATTTTTAAGGTTTAATCACCATATTTAAGTCTAGGTTATGTATTAGATGGGTGTCCAATAACTACACCTGATCATCATTCCTCAACCTCTTGCATCCACTGTTGGATATAGGTCTCCTCCATGTTCTTCCACTGTTCTCTATCTTGCGCTTTCTGTATCCAATTTCCGATGGTTTTTCTCAAGTCGTCCATCCATCTTTTTGGTGGTCTGCCTCGGTGTCTTTTGTCTTCTCCAGGTCTCCATTCTATGAGTCTCTTGGTCCACCTATTATCATTTAAACGTGCTGTATGTCCAGCCCATCTCCATTTGGCTTGTGCAATTTTTTCTATAACATCTGTCACTTTAGTCCTCTCTCTCACTATCCTATTTGGTACCATATCTCTTCTAGTTATACCCAACATTGCTCTTTCCATTTTTCTTTGGGTTTCCTTTGGGTAACCTTTCCTAAACCCAGCTTGCTCCTTAGACTGATAGAAATCTAATTTTCGTTCTAAAACGTTTTGTGATGATCTTGGTAAACCATTTGTAGAGATGTGGCAACAAACTTATCGGTCTATAATAATATTAGGATAGTAATTGCATTGTTTCATTTTGTAGGGACAATACCTTGGTTTAGATATAGGTTGAATAGTTCAGTTACTACTTCCAGCAGTTTCTTGCCTCCTACTTTAACAGTTTCTATTGCTATTTGGTCATCTCCCGGAGCCTTATTTTTTTCATTTCCTTTAGAGTTCGTTTCACTTCTTCTATCGTTATGGTAGGCAGGAAGTTCGGATCCTTGGTTCATTACTCTGCGTTCTCTAATTTGTGTTTTGTCTTCTTCTGTTAACTGGCTTTTGTATAATTCTTCATAGAAGCTTTTTGCTATCTCTACTATTCTCTCTCCATTTGTTGTTTTATTACCTTCCTTGTCTTTTAGTTTAACAATTTAACAGTATAGCCAGTTATTGGACACCTGTCCAATAACTGGTTTACAATCTGTCCTATAACTGAAACATTTATTTACACAGTTTTTTTATGTCTCTAGTTTACAATCATGCCCAAGAAAATGAATATAATGCGGAATCGATGGAAGCTGCGCTGAATGAAGTCAAGAATAACAATATGTCATATAGAAATGGGGCAAAAAAATACGGTGTACCTGAATCAATGCTGGAATTTAAAATAAAAAATCCTGGTCATAGAGACACATGCGGTACAAATCCAATTCTTTCGGCAAGAGAAGAGTCTAATCTTGAAAGGTAAAGTTAATTTAGTTAGGAAAGATGTTTACCTGTTAAATGATATTTTATTTTTGCAGATGGATAGAAGATCTGGCAACAAAAGGATTCCCTAGGAAATGAGAGGAAATTATAAATAGTGTTCAAACATTTTTAACTGAAAATCCACGGCCTAATCGGGTAATTAATGGGTAATAAAGGATATTTGTAAGAGAGAGGTGACTAAAATAGCACTTTATATTTTAGGCTTTTCTAAAAAGACATCCAACAACTGAGCAGCGAACAAGTGAAGCAGTAATTGGTGCAAGCGCTTTTGTTTCGTAAGCAGACATTCGAAACTAGTTCAAAGATTTAAACAGTTATTTTGTTTCCAAAAATTTAATCATTAATGACCCTTCAAGAATTTACAATGGCGACGAATCCAGTTTTCAGAAACTGGCCCAGAAACTGGCAAAGTTTTTTCATCCATCCTTGAGTGTATTTTATTGAAAAACAAGATACAAAATAAAACACACCAGTAGAACAATATATTGTTATTTGTAATATAAAATTAACTTAAAAAAAAAGTTCGTCAAATCTTTGAAACGGAAAAACAGTTCATAATTTTTAGTTAAGAGGAATATAGATTCCTCTTATAGAATACAAAATTATATATTCCAAATTTTAAACTTACTTTTTTTAGAGCTTTAATAGTAAAAACGTCCCTCCATTATTTTTTGTTCAAAATAATCTATCTTATATGAAAGATGATCAGCTTTCTACAGACTATTTATTTGTTTTGGCATATGACAATTACAATACACAACAATAATTGGTTTTTAAAACTGTTAATCTAAATTTAATATGTATTTATAAATACAATTTATTAATATATATTATATTATGATCAAATTGTGTAAGAAATCAAAACATAAACAAAAATTTCAACTCTAAAAAAGCGGCAACACTTAATACACTTTTGCCACGCGCTCAACTGTTAATAAGATTTGAAGTATTTCTGTATCAGTTGCGTACAATTGTCTACTATATTTAATTAACATTATTGTTTTGTGGAGTATTAGACTTAAAGAGTTATTTCATAAAAGTTATATTACTAATAAAAAAAATATTTTTGGTTATTTACTTAATATAATTCTAAAATTTCCAATATAATGATGATTACATTTTTCTGATTATTACACCATTTTGACGCCTATGAAAGATCGAGTAGTTCCGTATGGGTTTCGTATTATTAGCTGTGTTAGTAAAATTTTGAACTCTAAGGTTGATGTTCTGGAAATTTTAAATACAAGTGACGTCACTTTGTATAAATCGTGCCGTGCAAGTGTTTTACTTTGAAAAATGGTATATATTATTGTACTATAAGTAAGCATTTCACTTCATTTAGTGAGATACTTTAAGTTGTAGCGTTGCTCAGGCAAAGCTGACATATTTCATGAATATGTTCAAGGCACATAAATTTTTTGTATTTTATGCATGAAAAACGAGTACACCTGTTCTTTTTGGTAGTACAAAATGCACAATGACCCTTTTTTGATTTCTTTTTAAAATTGCAGGAGTTACATCGGTGATGCCGCAAACTTCGCGAATTCAGCATTTGAGGCTAACTGGCAGATTTATAGTAGTAACTCGATTATTTAAATAGCGATATATAAGCTTATTTGCAAGGTTTCTTTGAAAATCACATCGTTTCATGTTTTCTCATTTTTATCGTTTGCATTAAACATAACCATTAAATTAATGCCAGATATACTATGAGAGTTGGACAATGGACTCTGAAATAGAAAAAAGAATAGATGTCTTTGAGATGTATATATACAGACGAATGTTGAGAATTCCATGGGTACAAAGGGTTACTTTAAATTAAGATAAAGATAAAGAGCTCTTACATACAGTTAAAGTCAGAAAATTGCAATATCTGGGACATGTTATGAGGGACAAGAGTTATAACTTGTTGTAATTAATAATGCAAGGAAGAATACAGGGTAGAAGGAGTCGCGGAAGAAGACGCATCTCCTGGTTGAATAATTTGAGAGCTTGGTTTTACTGCACTTGTACTGACCTGTTTAGAGCAGCGGCGTCGAAGGTGCGAATTGTTATGATGGTTGCCAATCTTCTTACAGGAGATGGCACGTGAAGAAGAAGAAAGGGTGACTAATTTTGAAGTACTTTGTCGAATGTGTAAACAAAAAGAATTACTAAGAATAATCAGAGAGAGGAAAATGTAATTCTTGGGTCAGTGTTGAGAGGCGAAAAATATGAATTACTTCAAGTTATACTGGAAGGAAAAGTACAGGGCAAAAGATCAGTAGGAAGACGCCAGAACTCATAGCTGAAACAGCTGAGGAGATAGCCCTGTGGTATACCGTTTTCTTGATTTTTTGTTGAGGAATGTATACCTTTTTCTTTAAAATGACACTAACTTGAGTTTTTCTTACTTAAAACTTCTGTCGGTCAAAACCCTATAATTTTTTTTTTTTTTTTCATATGCCACCGATATTTTTTCTCCAAACTTAAGAACTTTCTTTTACAAACATTTAGTTTCTAAAAAATGGTATCAAGACATTATTACAGTTAGATCAGAATATCGAAACTTAATAAATGTGTACAAAGGATAAATTAATTCTAAAACGGGTTTTTCCAAATCAAACTCGATGTACCTAGTTGTATGATCATAAGTACCTACTTATATAAGTTTTATGTCTACAATAAGTTGTATACAAACATACAATATGTATCTTTGGATTTTTGGTACCCCAATTTTAATCTTTTAATCACCCTTACCTGACTGTCCGCTGTTGGCAGGTAAAATTACAATAATTTTTTATAAAAACTGAAGGAAAATTTTGTCCTGAGTAGTTGTGAAAGGGGTCCGTTGTTCGGAAGTGTCTTCTTATTTACGCACATATGAAATTTCGGTGACCTAAAAACTGTCAGTTTAACACAGGTGTTCCTTGTGGAGAGGTTTTTATATAATATAATATATAAAACATAAATTGTAGTTGATACACATATTATTGTGACATACTTCTAAACTTATCTTAAGAGTAATTTTAACATACTTTCTATCATATATCTCACGCGAATCTTTTAAAACAATTTTTTTAAAAACTGTTCTGGATTCTCTTATAATTTCGTACCTGTCGTCAGCAATGGTAATAAATAATCAACGAAACCGTGAAAGAACAAAAGACGAGCGTGTCCCTTGACTGCGATACTGAAACAAAAACCAGTCGCCATTTCAATTGCACCAATCAAATTCGAACCCAGTTTTTTGTGAAAAAAAAATTATAACTGCTTTTCTCTCCGACCATCTTTGATATCGACTGGAATGTCGTTCGAAAACAATTCTGCAATTTCCTTATTGGTTACATTTCTCAGAAAAAGATTTTCGGGTCACAGTTAATATTTTTATGGGATTTCAGATCAACGATCATGTATCAAAAAAAAACTAATTCATTTAAATTTCGTATCCATTATAATAATAATAATTAATTGATATTCAGAAGGACAAAAGTTTCATATAAAATTATAATACTTTATAAATATAAGTCAAAAATAATTAAGAGACCAATCAAGACACCGTCAAATATTATATATTAGATCATTTAGAATATATTAAACATAAATTCGCTATATTATATCTATCACCAAAATCATCATCTATTTATCCAGAAGGATTTATCCAAAATCATCCATTTATCCTGAAGTAAAATGCTCCAAAAGTAAACTCAACCTGTGTTCGAAATTCCATGTGAGTTCCATTTCAGCAGGAACGTCATTACAGGTCGGAAAATACGAACAGAGTCTTGTAAGCTTGACAGTTTAATGGATAGGAGTAGGGAGGTGGTTAACGCCCACACAAGAAGGAATGTACGAACTGCTTGTATCCAAAAGATGACGACGAAGAAAGAAGTAGTTGAGGAAATAATTTTTAGTATGCAGAAAAAAATTAACACTAGAATCGAAGTTGATGTAATCGCTGGAAAAAACTTAAAGAACTCCTGAAGTACGAAGGTCCAGAACTGAGCAAACAACTATTAAAACAAAGTGATAAAAAAATAAACTGAATGAAATTATAACACTAGCAGAAGAACAACAAACCGAACTAGAAACCTTTAACGAAGACTTGTGTCGTGCATTAGTATCTTCTAATATACCGCTTTCAGAATAATCTAATGAAAACTTTAGTTCTTTTTTAAAAAGATATTGGAAACAAAACATTCCCAATTAACCACAATAAAAATAACTTAGTTATTCACAACATAAAAGCCGAAATAGGTAATAATTACTTTTACATATGTGTGGACGAAACCACCGATTCGTCAGGAAGATACATTGTGCACTTATGGATTGGAACGTTTCTACAAGAAGCATCAGCAAACTTTTTTCTTGCTGCTGCTGTACCTAATGATAAATTATTGCTTATTTTACCTGATGCTGCAACATATATGGTGAAAGCAGGACAAAATTCAAAATATTTTATTCAAACTTAATACATGTTACTTGTTTAGCGCATGAAATAAACAGAGTTGCGGAGGAAGTAAAAAAAAATATCCACTACTTTAATAGCGAGCGTCAAAAAGGTATTCCTGAGATCACCTGTAAGAATACTTACAGAGACATGCTTCCTGCTGTTCCACTGCCACGGCAATCCATTTTAACACGTTGGGGAACATGGTTGGAAGCAGCTAATTTCTGTGCTGATTATTTTGTTGATTAAAAAAAATAATTAACCTTTTAACGGATGATAGTTGCCAATCTTTATTGGAAATTAAGCAAGCCTTTCAAAATAACACCCTCCAACAGCATCTGTCATTCATAAAATAAATTATAGTTTTGTCCAGAAAACTATAACTCAATTAGAATCCTCCAAATTATCATTGTTAGAGAGTACAGTTTTAATAAAAGAATTTAAGCCATTGTGTCAAAACGTTAAAGGTACTCTCTTTTCAATCCTGACCCCCAGGGGGAGTGTAGTGGTCGAAGTGATGTCGTGTATTGTCCGTCTCCAGAGATCTCTGTCTCTGGTCATTTCTTTTAATTCATTCATAGGTCCTTGGCATATTCCTGTAATTTGATCTATCCATCTTGTTGGGGATCTTCCTCGTGATCTTCGTCCTTCTACCTTTCCTTGTATTATAAGTCTTTCCATGTTTTCTGTGTTTGCTCTCATAACATGCCCAAAATATTTTAATTGTTGGAGATGGACTTTACTAGAGAGTCGTTGGCTAACTTTTAGCTCTCTTAAAATTGAATTATTTGTTCTACGGTCGGTCCAAGGAATTCGTAACATTCGTCTCCAACACAAAATTGCAGTGGCGTCTATCTTTCTTCTCTCCGATTGTCTCAGTGTCCAAGATTCACATCCGTAGGTCAGTATTGGGAAGCAGTTGATCAACCTCATCTTTATCGCTCTTGAAATTTGACATTCCTTCCATATTTTGGTCATTTTTGCTGTGGTAACTTTTGCTGGATCAAATCTACGTTTAATATCTTCTTGTAATGACCCTGTGTTTGTGATTATTGATCCCAGATATAAGTATAAGCTCACAACCTCGAACCGGTCAATTGTGGTTATGTGTGGATGATTGTTTTGTAGTCTATTCAATATCATGATCTTTGTCTTTGATATGTTGAATTGCAGACCAAATATTTGACTTTTGTTTTCGATCAGTCGTGTAAGTTCCATCAGCTCTGTTTGACTATTTGCAAGAAGGGCTGTGTCATCTGCGAAACATAGGTTGTTTAGTTTATGACCATTTATTGAGATGCCCTTTTCCCATTCTTCAAGTGCTCTTCGCATAATATACTCTCCATATATGTTGAATAATTGTGGAGATAGTATACATCCTTGTCTGACACCCCGTTCTGGATGAAAATCGTTCGAAAGTGTATCAAGTCAAGTTTAATAGCGAGCGTCAAAAAGGTATTCCTGAAATCACCGTAAGAATACTTACAGAGATATGCTTCCTGCTGTTCCACTGCCACCGCAATCAATT
Organism: Diabrotica balteata; assembly: GCA_918026665.1. Classification (NCBI taxonomy): domain Eukaryota; kingdom Metazoa; phylum Arthropoda; class Insecta; order Coleoptera; family Chrysomelidae; genus Diabrotica; species Diabrotica balteata. The sequence continues at coordinate 5,600,289 of OU898284.1, forward strand.
TTAACACGTTGGGGAACATGGTTGGAAGCAGCTAATTTCTGTGCTGATTATTTTGTTGATTAAAAAAAAATAATTAACCTTTTAACGGATGATAGTTGCCAATCTTTATTCTAAGCTAAGCAAGCCCTCCAAAATAACATCCTCCAACAGCAACTGTCATTCATAAAATAAATTATAGTTTTGTCCAGAAAACTATAACTCAAATAGAATCCTCAAAATTATCATTGTTAGAGAGTACAGTTTTAATAAAAGAATTTAAGCCATTGTGTCAAAACGTTAAATATACTATTGAAAAGGAAATTTTTCAAAAATTTAAAGTAACCATGGAAAAAAAATAGTGGTTACCAGGTTCTTTCTAAAGTGGTTCAAGTACTAACCATCTATTATAGAAAAATAAATTATAGTTTTGTCCAGAAAACTATAACTCAAATAGAATCCTCAAAATTATCATTGTTAGAGAGTACAGTTTTAATAAAAGAATTTAAGCCATTGTGTCAAAACGTTAAATATACTATTGAAAAGGAAATTTTTCAAAAATTTAAAGTAACCATGGAAAAAAAATAGTGGTTACCAGGTTCTTTCTAAAGTGGTTCAAGTACTAACCATCTATTATAGAAAAATTTGAAAAATGTCCCAGTTACATCAGTTGATGTCGAAAGAATTTTTTCTCTTTACAAGTATATGTATTCAGATAGAAGCCATAAGTTTTTATTGGAAAATTTTGATCAAAACGTCATTTAATAATTATTGTTACCACAATACAAAATAATATTTATATGTTAAAATAATTGTATATGTTATGTATTATAATATTGTAAGTATTTTTGTAAATAAAAAAATATTGTAAATATTTTTTATTAAATGCATATTTTCTAGATAAATATGCATATTTTGCATAAAATACTGCATTTTTTTGCATAAAATATTTATTCGCATATTTTATCGCTAAACCGAAGATGAGTGCCAAAGAGAGTCGAAGAGTTAAAATTTAAATACAGTGGGTGATCAAATTATTAGAGCCACCCACCAAAATTTAATTTTTTTACAAAAAGGGTATATAATTAAGTTGTATAGTATATTAATGCGTTTGTTTCAATTTTATTATATTGTAACATTTTATGAAAGTACAATAAATAGTCTGACCACAGTGGCAACACAACGGACGTAGCAATTCGTGACTCAAATGCCACTGTTTGTCAATGCTGTCCAGCCTAGCTTGCAACTCGTGTGCATATTGTTTTGTATTCTTGGTGTTTGGAGTTATAACAAATAGTTTCCATTGCTCTCTAGTGATATTCTGACAGTCGTATACTATTTTTTATAAATTTAGCAAACATTGCATGTTTGTTACACCAGTGTACCAGAACATCATGGGAGAAGCCGAAAACATCGCACCAAGGAAAATAGTGGAAATAAAAACTTTATTATTGAACAATAATCACTCCAGTAGAAAAATAGCATCAATTTCTAAAGTTTCAAGTGCAACTGCGGACTGTATGAAGAAAAAATTTGACGAAAATTTGGATTTGACCCCACGGCACAAACAAAAATATGGTCGAAAATAAATTACAATGCTACAAGATAAAAGAACAATTCGAGATATTGTCTTGGCACACAAAAAAAATTGAAGGCGCCAGTATTCTAACAATGACAGCTCATCAACGAATAAAGGATCTGGTGTTTTCAACCTTTCGCCCTACAACAAAGCTGCTACTCATAGCAGCCATGAAGAAAAAAAGATTTAAGATCACAAAGATTAGACCATTAATGATTGGAATCAGGTAAATAACATTCCATAACATTGTTTTTCTATTATGTAGTTTAAAGTTGATCAATTTGTACATAATTCTAAATTAATAATAATATTCCAGGTTTGTTTTTCGAAAGAATCTACCGTCCAGATCCTCATGGATAGAGCTGAATTTGTAAGAGGAAGACCTGTGAAAAAAAGATAAAGCTGATTGTATTGAAAACTTGTACTGGCATCAAACGGCACAGCTAAAAATAGACAATTCTATATCCAAGCCCATACATATAAGAAGAGGCGTTCGACAGGGATATGTGCTTTCCCCTCTTTTATTTAACATTTATTCGGAAGCCATATTTCAAGAGTCTTTGGAGAATGCAGAGATGGGAATCAAGGTGAATGGAGTAATGATCAACAACATACGATATGCTGATGATTGTGTCTTAATTTGTGACAACATAGTCGATCTTCAACAACTTGTCACTATAATCCGAGAATACAGTGAGCGAATGGGATAAGAGATTAATACCAAAAAGACCAAATTCATGATCATCTCCAGAAACTTGGATGCACTTGAAAACTCCACCATAACACTGAATAGTAAATCCATAGAAAGAGTGAGTAAATTTAAATGTCGCATTGAGCAAGCTCGACAAGCTTTCGTAAAATTCAAGAAGGTACTGACTTGTTCAGAGTTCGATCTTCAACTGAGACTAAGGTTTACTAAGTGCTACGTATGGTCAGTGCTGCTATATGGCGTAGAGGGCTGGACACTCAAAACGAGGGATATAAACAGATTAGAAGCTTTCGAAATGTGGCTTTATCGCCGTATCCTAAAAATACCATGGACAGCAAAAATCACAAATATAGATGTCCTTAAAAGAATAAACCAAGAACGTCAACTTTTCGAAACCATCAAGAAAAGGAAAACGGCGTATCTAGGTCACATCATGCGAAATGAAAAATACCAGTTCCTCCAACTTATAATCGAGGGTAAAATTGAAGGCAAGAGAGATCATGCGAAATGAAAAATACCAGTTCCTCCAACTTATAATCGAGGGTAAAATTGAAGGCAAGAGAGGAATGGGACGCAAGAAAATGTCCTGGCTCCGAAATAAAAGGCAATGGATAGGGATTAACGACCTATTGCAAGAAATCTCTGATACATATTGCAAGAAATAGAGAATTAATGAAAAATGTGATCGCTAACATCCATTAGTGGATTTGCATCTGAAGAAGAAGAAGATTGTATTGTATGGACGGTAAAGCACCCCCTAAACATCATGGTGTGGTCTATCATAACCAGTGAAGGAACTGGTAGACTCTACATTGTCGACGGAACAATGCGGCATGATCAGTAGTTAAGAGTACTGCAAGCAAAAATGCTTTTCCAGTCCCAGAGGTGGTTTCTGAATAAGAGTTTCACATTTATGCATGACTCAACGTCTTGTCACAAGGCAATACTGTTACAAAATTCCTTGATAACAACCAGACAACTGCCCTGGCAACTTGCCAGATCTGAATGCAATAGAAAATCTTTGAAAGCTCATGAATAAGAAATTTTTAATAAAATTATAGCTACAAAGAGTCAATTGATCGAGCGCTTAATAGCAGAATGGCACAGGAGTGGAACAATTCCACAAAATTGCCAGATATGCATAGAAAATATCTAAGAAGGTGCTAGGCAGTCATTCCTGCAAAGGATGATACTACCAAGTATTTAGCATAAGGCATAATTTTAAGTGTTTTCATGTAATTACTCGTTTTTTTTAATATTTGTAAATTTTATAAGATTCTAAATCACAGTAAAATAGGATTAAGCACAAAAATATGTTTGATAATTCAATTACATATATATATATATATATATATATATATATATATATATATATATATATATATATATAGTAGCACTACGAGCCTAGTAGGCCCATGGCTTGAGATGTTATTGTTTTCCATTTCTTCCTATTAGTAGCCTTGTCCTTCCATCTTTCTATTCCCAGTGTTTCTAGGTCTTTCTCTACTTATTGCTCCATCTACTTCTCGGCCTTCCTCTCCTTTTTTTTACCCATTGTATGCATCAGAATCATTTTTGGTACTCGAGAATTTATCATTCTTTCTATGTGCCCTAGCCACCTGAGTCTCTGAGTCTTTACTACTCCCATTATACTAGAATTCTTGTACATATCTTCTAATTCTTTATTTGTTCTTCTTTTCCATGTATTGTGTACTATCTTGCCTCCAAATATCTTTCTCAAAACCTTCCTTTCCCATATTTCGAGCATACCTGTTTCGCCTTTGTTCAGTGTCCACATTTCACTGGCGTAGGTTACCACTGGTTGTATAACTGTTTTGTAAATCCTTATTTTGGCATTCCTAGATATCTGTTTACTTTTTAATAGCCTGTTTAATGAGTACACGCATCGGTTTCCTGCCATTATTCTTGATTGTAGCTCCTCTCTAATATTTGGTTTGCATGTGAACATCGACCCCAGGTATGTAAATCTTTCCACTGCTTCCAATATATATGCTTTTTCACCCTATACTTCTATTTTTAGATTTCCTCCTTTTTGTTCACTGTTATTTATCCATTCCATGTATTTTGTCTTACTTTCGTTGATGGCTAAGCCTATTTTCTTTGCCTCTCTATCTAGCCTCTTTATTACTTCTTGTAGCTCCCATTTGCTTCGTGCCAGTATTACTACATCATCAGCAAAGGCTAGACATTGGTGCTTTCTTTGGTATAACAATCCCTCTCTGTTGATATTTGCATCTCGTATGACCTTCTCCAAACACAAGCTGAATAGTATCGATGATAGGGATCTCCTTGTTTTACTCCTTCACTGACTTCAAATTTTTCCGACATTATATTATTTATTTTAACTCTGCTCTCAGTCTTGGACAACGTTATTTGTATCACTCTTATAAGTGTTCTACTGATACCCAATTCTTCTAGTGCTTTGCTCATTTGGTTCGGTTTTATTCTATCGTACGCTTGATTGAAATCAATGAAGTGTCCGCAGATTGTGTTGGTAACTTTCCGCTTGCAATTCTCTGAGCGTAAATATCTGATCTGTTGTACTTCTACCAGGTCTGAAGCCACATTGGTACTCGCCGACAATGTTTTCTATCACTCCTGCCAATTTGTCCTTTATACACGCTGCAAGAATTTTGTATGCAGTATTCGATAGTGATATCCCCCTGTAATTTTGACAATCTGTCCTATCGCCTTTCTTATAAAATGGGCATATAATTGCATCTGTTCATTCTTATGGTAGTTCTTTAATCCAAATCTCCTTTATTAATTTGAACATTTGCTCCTCTAGCGTTTTCCCTCCATATTTGAACATCTCTGCAGTTATATTATCACTTCCTGAACTCTTGTTATTTTTTAATTTCTTTATTATTTCCTTTATCTCGTTTCTGGTAGGGGGTGTTTCTTCTGTCTCATTTATTTGGTTCCTGTTTCTCCGATGTGGCTGTTCTATTCTGTTTTCGTCATTTAGCAATTCATCGAAGTATTCTTTCCATCTAGCGGCTATTTCATTTTCTCCACTTATTGCGTTTCCCTCTTTATCTTTGTAAAATATTGTTTTCTGTTGGTATCCTCTTTTTTCATTTTTTACTTCTTGATATAAATTTCTAATTTCTCGATTTTTGTAATTTTCTTCTATTTCTTTCAGCTGATTTTCCATGTACTTTCTCTTTTTCATTCTCAAAACTTTTTTTACGATTTTTCTTTGTTTTCATATATGTTTCTTGTTTCTTCCGTATCACTTTTGATCATATCCATCCTTAGTTTACTTCTTTCTTCAATTTCCTTCTGGCATTCTTCGTCAAACCAATCCTTTTTCTTTTTAGTTATATTTTTATTGCATTCTTTAGCTGTATTACTGATAATTTGCTGAATGTTGTCCCAGTCCTTGTCTATGTGCCCTTCTAGGTGTATTTCATTTAAATAAAATGAAATAAAAAGTAAAATTTTATGGGGCAGCTCTAATAATTTGATCACCCACTGTACATGTGCAAATAATAAGTTAACGGACAAAATACGCAATGAGTCAATTACAAAAATCGTTAAAAACCAGCACGATTAAGCAATGTCCATTTACCCATGGTTTCTCTAATGCTATTTCGTGTTCACATCTTTATGTAAATGAAGTTCCCATGCTCCCTAATAAACTACGCAAATGCCAGCTACCAAAATTATGAATGACATAGAACACGAACAACATAATAAAAATTCCGAGTTAGTGGCAGAATCTTCACCCACGTATCCACCATGTAGAGTGTCCTGTGCCACAATAAAGATATGACGATAGCGTGTAAGTTGATATGAAACAAATTGTAGGTGCAGTGTAGAGCTGCCAACATAACTCGACTATCTGATGACAGGCCCCAATGAGATAAAACTTTATTATTTGAATACGGCCGACTAAAAACTCATTCATCATCGTTTTTTGTGCCCTGTCATTCATTATATGTTTGTAACTGGTTCATAGATTTTTTTGAGTTTCTAGTTAATGATCTCGAACCGGTAGGTATATTTCTATTTCGAGGCTGTTCTGTGGCTGAACTAAAATAAACTGTTGAATTTAAGCTTGAACCTTCGCTTTTCTGTCTTTAATTTTTGGATCATCTATGGAGGTCACAACCAGAGTAATAATTGTAGTTTATCATCTTTATAGTATTAATTAAAATAATAAAAATTTGTATGAGTTCTTCCAAATGTATTCTCTTCCAAAATATTTAAAACATAAATTGTGTAGTAACGTTTTACTGTACGTCAGTGTTTATTCTAATAAAAATGCTTCTTGTATACATGTCTGCTAGAATCGCAAGACGGTTTTGTCTTACTTCTTGTTACAATAACTTGTTTTTCGCACCGTTTTTTCTCTTAATCTCTCTCTATCTTCGTTTTCTTCTGTAGTACTTTTGATTGGTTTTATTATAATTAGATAATATTGTCTATCTCGCTTTAGAACCAGTTTTAGCCAGATATCTACATTCCTGATTAAACCACTTCTTCAGTTCTTTAGTTTTGTTCTTATATCCAAGCACTAGCAAATGAAAAGAAACAAGCTTTCCTAACATACAAAATAGTGAAGACATCGGAGGCAAGAGAAGACTAAGTGAGAATCAGGAATAGAGTAAGCCAAGAAATAGATAACATCAAAAAAGAACTCTGGGAGAAATTTACCAAAGATATGGAATACGACCCCTATGGACCCCATAAAAAGGTGTGGAAGATGATAAGGAGATAAAAAACAGAAATGAATGAATTTGTACGCATAGATAACATTACGGAGGAACAATGGACTGAGCATTTCACGAAATTATATGGAGAAGGAGAAGAAGAGAACAGAGAAATTATCATTAACGAAACCCACGATAGAGTACTAATATCATCATCGGTTCTGTCAGGATCTGTCTGCATAGTCATTTGAGGATCTATCATGGGGTCAAATGACAAAGGTATCATCAACGTACCGTAACCAGCAGGTGGGTTAGATGAGGTGAGATTTAATAAGGAGAGAACTGTTGTTTCGAAATGTTTCACCTGGATATCAGCTATTACTGGAGACAGCACATGGATCACATGGGGGCACCCTTGATTTGACGATAGAAATGTTTTTTTAATGGAAAATGTACATTAGACAAGCAGTGTTTTATAAGAGATAATGTATCTTGGGGTTATAAAATATGTTAGAAGTACACTTTTACAAAATTTTCGTCTTCTCTTTGTTTTAATTGAGTCCTTTTTATGTTGTTAATGTTGCAAACATAGAAATTTTTTAAGTTCTTTTCTTTTTTTAGAAAATATACGTAGAAAAGTCAATTTTATTTACTTGCCAAATACAATAATATTTTTTTTTTTAAATAAAGATCTGACAAATATCAGAAACTTTTGAATAATATTAAAATAAATCACTAAAAAAATTAAATTAAACAAAAACATTTTTCGTTTTTACTAGTTAGAATGTATTTAACACGTTTTAAAAATCTGGAAAAACCAAATATTTATAGATATACTTCTATCAGTACTGTAAAACTTTTCCTATATCTCTCAGATAGTTTACGTTTAAATAAGAGAAACATTTCCCATTAATCACTATGTCCTGTATAATTTACCTTACTGCTTCAAGCACAAAGAAGTAGCAATCAAACGGTTTAAAAACAATATTCTTGAGTCTAAACAGAGAGTACTACAATTTAAGTGTCCAATAAAAACGTTAATAGACTACCTGAGCTACTGCTTTAACAATCAATCCTTCAGTTTCTAGAAATTTGTATCTTTTTGTTAGATAAACAGTGTATTAGAAAGAAGTAACAATTATTTAGCAAAACCAACGGACTGGTTTTTTCCATCTAAACGGCGCCACAATTTCTAGCAATTGCCAAGAAAACAACTTGTTAAAATGCTTCATAAAATTACTCCAAGATACACGCATAAATTTATTAGTTCAATGCTTTGCAATATGTTACGTTTCCTCAAATACGGTTAGAATAATTAAATAATACACTGGAAATGACTTTTTTATTTGGTTGTCATAAAACTCATTCTTAACGATATTCATGAAAGTTTTTGGAACAAAACTGGAAAATGGAAATGGAAAACCTAAAATCTGCCTCTGTTAACCCTGAGCTACTATCGTGTATTTACACCCACATAACTACTATCGTGGGGTCATAGATGACCCGAATTTTAAAAAGCTCTAAACAAGATATAAAAATATATTTTTTATTGTTTTTGTATTTTTGACAAATGAATGTGTATATAAAAAAGAGATTTTTTGTAAATTTAATATTTATTTCAAGAAAATTAAGATGCTATAATAAAAATTATGGAACTTTTAAAATAAATTTTGATCGAAAACATAACTCATTATTATCTATGACAAAAAAAATATATCTTAAATTGCAATTAACGGTTCATTTTCTGAAAAGTAGTTTATAATAGTAACGTCTTAATCTAATACAAAAGAAAATCATAATAGAGTAACCATATAAAAAAATAACAGTCATGTTTTTTTTCGTAATGTTAGAATCTTGCGACAAAAATATTGGAACAAATTGTAAGTGTTTATCTATTCTTTGTACATAGTACAGGTAACTCTCTGAAGTGAATGTGTTTAGACGGTCTCAGATGGTCCTATGACATTCTGCGCAAAATGTGGAATGTTTGTTATCCTTACCTCTGGGACACAAGTAGCATCTACGTCTTAAAACTGGCCTTTCTGGTTTGGTCTGATCTTAATGAGTAATTTTATTTTCTAATGCTTTGGAAATTATCGAGCGTAATTCTCTTGACAAATTTGGCATTGCAAATCTTACTTCTAAATGTTTATTTATAATACTGATTCCCAGCTCTTGAATAAAATCCGATCGATTTTTTCTAACCCCAGGATTAGCTGCGTGAAAAATAATGTGACTGTTTACTATAGCAATATCCATTATGGAATACCAAATTACTAAAGGCCATCGCTGGCATCTTCGACCTGAACGATAAAGTGCACATTTTTGATCAAGTGCATCAACGCCCCTTTCGACGAATTGTAGAAAGCTATTATATCAGGTTTTTTGCTTTCCTGGTCAACAGATTTGTCGTGATGCATAGACGACAACATAATTACACTTTTATTTTTTTGGGGACATATGATACGATTGTATTGTCTCGTGTAAAACCAAATAAACACTTATCAACTTCGTAATTTTTATTTGGTTGAAATTGTGGAGGAATTTCTCTCTTATTTTTACGCATTGTACCTACATAGGTAAGTCGAAGTTTTTTAAGTTCATCAACTAGCTCTATTGAGGTGAACCAATTATCACCAGTGACATTTCGGTTACTATTGGCAATTGGTTCCACTAAAGCAAGTGCTGATCTTGTAGGTATGGATAGCTTTTGGGCATTAGGATCATTTGTTTTACCCGTATACACAAAAGCATTTACTAAATAATGTGTTTTTGCGTCACATAAATACATGATCTTGATGCCGTACTTGACTGGTTTGGCTTTTATGTACATTCTGAAAGGGCATCTACCTCTAAACCCAACCAACATCTCGTCCACTGTAACATATTCGGAACAGGTGTAGTTTGCTGTACTGTTAGATACGAAACATTTATATAAATAGGACACTGCTGCAAGTCGATCTCCATTGGCCTTCTTTTGCTCTCTTATTTCATAATTGTCAAATCTTCTTGCTGTGAGAAAGAAATAAGAAGCGTTCTTTTGACATTGTAGCACGAAAAATTGGCCTACCTAAAACACTTGTCGAAAATAATGAATCGACATTCTCATGATTAGACTTTAGTACACCTGAAAGTTATAAAAGACCCAAAAAAGCCTTAAGTTCACCTTCGTTTAGATGATCGACAAATGTACATGTATCCTCATAATTTACACTGAGCTCGGTAATTTTTTCATTTGTGTACTCTAGAATAGAGGCCAACATGTCAGGAGTAAGAAGTGACCAGGATTCAAGTGGATTGGATGGTTTTGTTTCTAAGGCAGGTCCACGAAGACCAGGAAGGTGTGTAATAATGTTCTGTGCGCGAATTTTTGATGGGGCCGGAGCATTTTTAGCCCACTTATATCTGTTCCGTCCATAGTAAAAATTTGTTTCATTATTAGATGCTGTTTCACATTCGTCGCTTGATAAGTCACTTACGTCAATTTCTGAATCTGTGTCGTGAACCGAATGTTCACTTTCAGTGTCAGTATCACTGTTATTAGAGTCACTATAAGTGTCAATATTTTCGGTTGGTTCCTCCAGAGATTCGAGAAAGTCAAAAACATTTTCACTTGTCACCGTATTTCCGCTAATTCTTAAAGCCATTTTAATGTATTAATGTAACTACTATGGTGGGGTCAAATCCGACCGAAACTCAGCAGCACGTGTGCACTATCCCATTTATCGTTTGCTACTAAGCGGCATGCTAAACTACGTACTTAATTGGGAGAATACATAGAATAACTAGGTCGTTCGCCAAACTGTCGACCAGTGGCGCACGAAATTTTAAGTCCTGGGGTCAAATTTGACCCCACGATAGTAGTTCAGGGTTAAACTTAATCATGATAAAATAGGTGTAATCAATAAAATCTTACAAAAACTATGCTGGTTGATACTAAGCATTTCCACATACTTCACTATTTATTTTTATGTCAAGTGTTCTGTCCACCTTTTTCTATCCTGTCAATCTCGTTCTTGCAGTCTCCTTCTTTTACCTCGTTTACTACATCTCTAAACGATCTTTAAGTATTCCCCTAGTTTATTTTTCATAGTATTTTGGGTTAAATTTTCTGACATGCCAGATAAGGCTTAACTTTCGTCTTCTATTTCATATAGTTATACAGATATGTTTAGTGAATATTATTCTGAAGCTATTTTCTTGTGACATCTTAATGCAATTTTCTATTTACAAAAAATTTGATTAATTTATTAATGTTTTGTATATTGAGAACGATTTCTCTATTTCTTATCTCCAGAAAGACTTGATGACAGACGATCTTAATTTAACACTCATGGAGATAACCAACTAGTGGACGTTGAAATACGTGACCACTACTGTGATCTTCAACAACTTCATTTTCTGAGTAGATTCGTATTATATTATTAATATCACATAAATTCAGTAATTCATATGAAATATATCACTAATTACAACCACATTTGCTTTGCGTTTGAGTATAATCTAAAAGCTAACTTATCTACTAACATCCTCCTTGCAGCTTTTACAAACTTCAGAATACATTTAAATATATATTAAATATTAAATATATATTTAGATATATATTAAATTTGCAATACAATGTTGCAGACAACAGAAAACTAATAATTATACTTTAATTAACGGGATTAAAGTGCTCTCTTTCAGTTGAAAACAGACAATAAATTTTCATTAAAAAAAATTCTGAAGTGTGAAACGTTTAATCCATATTTAAAACACTACGTGCAGACACGTCATGAAATTAGCCAAAGCAAATTATGTCTATACAGAGTGACCACCTACAATTGACCATCGATATACAAGCATTATTGCATTTTATGTAAAACACACAAAGCGGTAGGCTGTAGAAAACTATAAACGATGGATATCGAAAAAGAATATTATTATATACCATAAGTAAAGTATGCGGAAACTTTGATACGTAGAAATACTCCGATAGAGAAACAAAGGGAGTGTGGAATAAGGCTCTAATCAATTTTCTAGTAGGTACTTTACAGGTGTTGAGTATTATTGAAATTTTGTAAGTAATGCCGTATTATTATGTATCCAGTTCAGGATAGTTTCAATATCTCTTTTGGAACTCCATCCAGTCCTACTATCTTTCGATTTTTCGCTAAGTTGGTAGCTCGCTTTACTTATACGATATTTACTTCAGCTAAGATTTCAATATTCAGTATTTTGGGACGCTAATCATCTCATAATGTATTTTGAATAAAATTCTAGCAAGTTTTTAACTTATCTCTAATTTCAAAATATGTAAATATCTTTATTACATATTTTTTATCTGATTTGAGTTTAATCACTTTCGATATTTGTGCATTCTGGTGTAGTAAAAATTTGTTTGATGGCTTATTACTAAAGCGTTGTGAGATGTGATACAGTACATTATTCTTGTCAGATATGGCACAACGGAGTTTCAGACTGTCTGAAATGACTGATGCAGGAACCTGGGAGATGTTGGATCATATACCTGCTGCTGATGCTGAAATAACAGTTGTTGAGACTGACTATGATTCTGATGGTAACGATAGTTTAGTTGATCCTGTTGCTGTGGATGCTGCTGGTGAAATGGAATTGGATAGTGCAGCTTCAACAGTTGCCCAGATAATTCAAGAGTATTCCAATACAGATCAACTACCTGTTTCAGAGGTGTCGCAAGCATCAAGTGTAGTTGAGAAAATTCCAGTACAGGGAGCCTCACAACCTTTTCGGCGATAGAAACGTCCCGATTCTAGCGAATTTGGAAATCTATTGTTTAGGAAAGTAAACACTTTCAACTTCATGAAAACGAAGTGGTACTTCGAGGCCAAAAGCAGTTTCCAGAAAAAATTAAGAAATAAGCAACTCCATACGAATGTTTTCTTGAGGCGACACAATGGTTGATTATCTAGTGGAGCAAACAAACTTGTTCGCTCGGCAAAATGATATACAAACAAAAGTCAGCATTCAGTCCAACGATATTCGAAATTTTTTTAACGTTCTTCTATATATGTTTGTTTATCGTTTATCCGAATATCCGATCATATTGGGGCAAATTCACTTCTGAGCCAATTTATCAGGCTTTGTCTTTGCTTCGGTTTCAATCCATATGCCGGTACCTACACTATAATGACAACTTAGTAGTGTGAAAAGAGGTAACCCTGGATACGATCCTCTGCGTGATGTTCATCCGATAGTAAAACATTTCATTGACAGGTTTCTATCAGTCCCTATGCCTTCTATTGTGCATAGATAAACAAATGTGAGTTACAAAGATCACTGGAAGTGACCTCCAACAATATATGCCCAACAAGCCACGTAAGTGGGGCTTTAAATTTTTTTGCCTTTATGACAACTCTAGATAATCGTATTAATTCGAAATTTACATTGATCCAGGAGACAACATAATCTTGGACGACACTCCAGATCTTGGTGCTGCCTTGAATGTTGTGGTTCGCTTATCAAAGGACATTTCAAAATTCGCAATTTCGTAATCACATTTTATACTTTGAAAAATTCTATACGTCTTTGAGCATGCTTACCTATCTCCTAAGTAAGGAATATACAGCTTAGGAACAGTGAGAAGAAACAGAGTACCCCATTGCAAATTATCGGCTGACGCAGATTTGCAACACAAGAAAGTTGTCCGTGGCTATTCAGAAGAAGTTGTTGGTAACGCATATGGTAGAGATATTACCTCTGTATTGTGGAACGATACAAAATATGTGCGACTTTTGTCGACTTAAGTTGGCGTGAAACCATTTGCATTCAAAAATGATAGCGTACAGTTCCAAAAATTAGACGGTGCGACAGAAAAAAAGAGCTCACGATGAAATCGATTGCCCACAGATCATCAAAGAATATAATCGGCATATGGGAGGTGTTGATTTGATGGATGGACTATTAGGTCGAAATCGCATTCATATGAAGAAAATGGAATAATTTTATTTTTTACCACCTTATAGATGTGGCGGTGGTCAACGCTTACCTATTGAATCGCAGGATTCATTCTCAAAAAGGAAAAATTGAGTTGCCAGTATTCAGAACCAAGTAGCTAAATCGCTCTGCTTGTGTGTAATGGCTCCAGTCACACGAGCTGTTGGCTGAACTTCCAGTTGTTTACCTAAAACCACTACAAGAGCACCAAGAGAGCATATCTTCCGACGGAGGACATCCATTACGATCAAATAGGCCACTGGTGTGTATTTTGGGATCGTACTGGTAAAAAACAGTGCAAATTTCCAAAATGCACATCCGAAACCCAAGCATATTGTATAAAATGGAATTTATCTTTATGTAATTCAGTCACAAAAACATGTTTTTACGATTTTCATGATAAACATGTTTGATTTGCTTAGTTTGATATAAAAAAAATTAAATGCTGGTACCTTAATGCATGGTTACTGCACAAGTCTGCCTTAAGACAGATGTCTGTTTTTTTCCTTTTAGAGGTACAACCTGGCAGTAATATTAATTTTTGCCTCAGTACATTAGTGTTCGTAAGTGCAAAATCTAATTTTCCTGAATTTTTCAGCTCGAACAAAAATTGATGCATTAGAGGGTTAATGGGGTCTTCTCCAGCCTCATAACATCTAATAATTTTTCCTGTTGATCGCGTATTGCCGCCTTTGTCAAATTTCCAATCTCGTTCATCCTATACGCCATTTATTTGTCTGAATCTGGATCTTTCTCTGCCTCTTCTTCCTCCCAGAGCTTTCAAAAACATTTTTTGATGGTCTTTTCTTGCTTCGTTAATATAACATTTATTTGGATGAGTGGCCGTGTATGTATACTAGAGAATGAAAGAGCTGATACTCTAGCCAAGGAAGCAGTACAAAATGGAGTATTTTGCAATATTTATACAATAAGGGATATATTTAACTTAATAAAAAATAAAATAAGGCTGAAATTGGAACAACAATGGGAGAATATTGTTAAAAACTCGCAAAATAAGTAATTCCAGACACACCCCATTTTACCACTCCCACCCCAATACATACTTCATTACTCCACTATAAAATTCTTATCGGAAGTGTATTTGGCCTAAAAACGAACCATCGATTTACGTCGAATTTATTTAAGGCTGTTTTATCGGTGCACCAAAACCTAGGATCAGTATTTTCTCTGTTATTTACCGACAAAATGTCTCGAAATTTGGACACGTTATTCGAAATTATGTTGCCTTTAAAATGATGGTTTTACTTTTTTTATTTTTCTGAAACTTCTGCTGAAAAATTTTATTATACTGTTTAACATTCTATTATAACCAAACTTTTTACGCCCATCACTTAAAAGAGTTTTCTGTAAAAAAGCATGTTCCAACTTTGAAGAAAATTGCTAAAAAATACTAAAATCTAATAGTGAAACGTGTTACTTATCATTGGCGCTTAGTTTTATCGTTATCGCCTTCGGGGCTTCAAATCTCATGAACGCACTGTCAGTTAGTTCGTGTTTGAATGGAGAATAATGCATTTGTTGTCATTAAACTAACCGTCGACCGGCGCCACTGCGTAAAGATGGTCTGGCGTAAGCAGCGTAGAAAAGTAAGTGATACGCCCATTTTAAATCGCAGTGTGCTCTAACTGCTAAAACAGCCTTAAGCTTGGCATATTGCTAGCACCATCCTGCAGTTGTGGTTTAAGTTTTTACGCAGATCCTAATCATATTTTCTTTGGATGCAGCAAATATTTAGAAAAATTTAATAAATGAATTCAAACTCTTGGTGAAACGAAATATTTGCTTCAGTTAACTGTCACACGTTTTGTCAACTACTAATAAATAAAGAAATAATAAAGAAACCTTAGAATTGCTAATAAATTTTATTAAAGATGTAAAAGTAGAAATATAAATCAGTATAACTTTAGTGACTTGTATATATTATATATCATTTATATATATATATATATATATCTAAAAAATAAAAACAAGCAAGAACAAAAACATATGTTTAAACATAAATAAAACATTCTGTGGCTGATGGACTTGTTGGCTTTTCTATATCGTTATATAATCGTTTTTTTTTTTAGTATAATAAACCAGTTTACGAAAAGTTCTTACCTAAGTGAATCGATATGTCGTGGAATGTAATTTTAGATTCCTCATGTAGGTCCACTTATCGTCTGTTTGCTTTGAAATTTGTAGAAGGCACATAAATGAGTGAATATCTGAATTTTGGTTTCGAACAATTAGAAATCTTCGGTTTTCTAAGTTTTGTTTTTCTTTTCAGATGGCGCCTGTAGCGTCTATATGAAGATATTTTATTATTAGTTCCTAAGGCAAATACGATTTGATTTTACGTTCAAGCTTCTTTAAAGTCGCTCTGATGAGTCTCTCTAAGACGAAATATATATAAGCCAATCATCAGAGGCACTATACGTGACATCAATTCTTAAGTGTCTTTTCTATATGTTCCTTTTTTATCATATGTATTATATTTATATCAAAATCGTAATTTTATAACATACTCTATAGCATAACTAGGTAATTTAAGGTAATTTATTTTGGATAAATATTGCTTTACAAAAAGAAACAACGATATTTTAAAACTTTGGTAAGATGTAAATACTGGCGGATCAGGCATTGGAATTTACAAATATTCCGATAAAGTAGCTAAATAATGCTTGTAGAGTACAAAAAATGTTGCAAAACGAAAGGTGCTCAAAGCAAAATAACTGCAAAATAAAAAAAATAAATAAAATGCGGGCGACCCTGTACATATACAACAGCTTACCTTCTTAATAAAAGGAAGTAATACATCATCGTGTTTTAGCCATTTCATATTTTTAAAGACAATGTATAATAAATTAGGGTAAATTACCGAATCGAAGTCAAATAGATTATAATAGGATGGTTGGTAGATTAAGATTGTCTAGCGGGTTACAAAATTTCTTAATTAACTTTTCATTGTTAGGTGCCTTCTTTGTTTTCCGAATGAAGTTGTCATAATAGCAGTCACTGAAACAAATTTGATGGTATTTCTTTATTTAACGCTAATGAAATCAGAAGGTTTAAGCTTGAAGGTACCGTTATTTTGTTTAAAATACTGAGCGAACTGTCCAAAGTGACTTGGACGAAGAATTTATATAGTATATTTTTTAGATGGTTGATTTTTCTGTCAAAAAGTGGTAAATCCATTGTACCAGGGAGCATTAAAGGAAAAAACATAATGAAAGTTCTCTGGCATACATGGTATACCGAAACCATTCAAAATTATTTATTATAAAAACACACTAAAAATACAAACAGTATCAAATCAAAACATTATCTTAATAAAACAATACATATTTTAAATTTCTTAAGGGTTATGGTATGGCCCAAAGCACTCCACACATAAAGCTACATCACAGACATGGCATTTATAATAACTATGCTTCGGGATTCCTCGTTAGGAACATCCTTGACACCTCCTTTTGGTTGTTTGAACTGGAACGTGTGTAGCAGATCTGCTAAGTTGCTCCCAAAGTCCAGGTGGCTACAAGGCGTTTTTCGTGGATTTGTTTTTTTTAGATCCTCTCTAAAGTATATAGGCATTCACAATACATTCATCTATAAAGTAATATAGAAGCTTCACCCACCATGTTCTACTTTTCCAACAAATGTAATATGCTGCCATTCTTTGATCAAAGCGGTCAACAGCGCCCATATATTTGTTGTAATGAACTATAGAAGATGGACACTCAACAACTTCTCTCTCTCTCCTTTTTTTTATTCTTAAAACGTCGCCAGTTTCAGCAGCATTGTGCATATTACTACATACAGTAACTGCTTTTACCCCTCTATCTTTCCATTTGGTGATAAATATCTCATCAGACACTGCAAAGTCTATTTGCCCCATTGCCAGCTTTTAATCTTCTTTCAGAATCTCTTTTGGTACATATTTTCTAGATTGTCTAATTGTCCAACAACCAAAAAGAGTTTCCTTGTTAAAGGGGTATAGTGGTATAGAAATTATCAAAATAAATACAATATCCTTGACCAAAGAAATCTTAAACTAAATTTAAAACACTTTCTCCTAAAGAATCATTTGTCGTCGTTTCTCCTTTACCTTAGTATATTATACATGCAAATAAATAGCCAGTTTCTGAACAAGCCAAACCACAAATATTTATTTCGTTCTTTATCGGCTTCATGGGCATATATTGTTTTAGACTGGTACGCCTGCTTTCGTCTACTGCAACATTTCGGCTAGGTTTAAACGTTCGGCAAAATGTACTAGAGCAGTTTTCAATGCGTGGATGCACTATGTACAGTTTATCTAAAGCTGTGGATCCACGAGACTGCATGTTGTGATTGTCATTTAGGTGCAAAAGCCTGAGTATTTTTATAAATCTTTTGAGAGGAAATATTTCTGCTATTTTGTTATTGTGGAAATTGGGAATACGTAACCAATATTTGCGCAGAGTTAGTAATGTATTGATTCTCATTACAATTCAAACACCAATAATGCCTTAAGCTCCTCCAGGGTTGAATCTAATTGCTTCCTATTTTGTTTGGCGTATAGATTTGATTGTTGAACAAAAAAGTTCATAAACTCAGGTGTTAAAAGTATTTCATAAAATGTAATTGGTGCCTCGGAATCAACCTAAATCTGTATTCCTACATCGGCAGTAAAATTAAATTCATTGAACCTTTTAGGCAGTCTTAGTCCAAGAAGAAAATTCTTCTTCTTGTAGTGCCTATCCGTTTCGGATGTTGGCGACCATCATGGCAATCTGCACTTTGCACACTGCTGCTCTAAAAAGATTTGTGGCTGTTGTGTTGAACCACTTTCGTAGATTTTTCAGCCAGGAAATCCTTCGCCTTCCTGGTCCCCGTTTTCCTTCTACTTTTCCCTGCAAGATTAGTTGCAGCAGTCCATATCTTTCGCTGTTCCTCATGATGTGACCGAGGTATTCCATTTTGGCTGTTTCTATTGTGGTTAACAGCTCTTTTTCTTTTTTCATTCTCAACAGAACACCCTCATTAGTAACGTGGTCAGTATACGATATCTTTAGGATGCGACGATAAAGCCACATTTCAAAAGCCTCAATTTTTTTGCAGGTGGCGTCTGTGAGAGTCCATGACTCAACTCCGTACAACAGTAGAGGAAAAATGTAACATCGAAGTAACCTGATTTTTATGGGCATTTCTAAATCATGACATTTGAATAACTTAGCCATTTTTTGAAATGCAGATCTTACTTTCTCTATTCTACATTTGATTTCTATGGAATGGTCCCAATTTTCATTGACGTTCGTACCAAGGTAGGTGTATGTTTTTACTCTTTCTATTTGTTGGCCGTTTACACTGATTTGTCCAAATTTCTGTTCCTTCTTAGAGATCATCATGCATTTTGTTTTCTTAGTGTTTAGTGAAAGTCCGTATCTCTGACTGACCTCTGTGATTCTGTTAATTAACTCCTGGAGAGTTACAGAGCTGTCAGCGAATACTACCGTGTCGTCCGCGTATCTAATGTTATTGATAGATTCTCCGTTGATTCGATTTCCGGCTTCAACATCACTCACTGCTTCTTGAAAGATTTCCTCAGAGTATATGTTAAACAGCAGTGGTGATAGTATACATCATTGACGGACGCCACGTTTGTTTTTGATATTGTCGGATTCTCCTGCCTCTGTCCGGATAGATGATGTTTGATTCCAGTACAGATTGCTGACAATTCTTAAATCACAGGTGCTTATTCCAATATTGGTTAATATCTCCATCAGCTTGTCGTGCTTTAATGTATCGAACACTTTATGATAGTCAATGAAGCACGCCTAAATGTTGAAATGTTAAAATAGCAAGAAGAAAATGGTTCAGTAATATTTTCGATCTCTTCATCCTCTTCTTCACTTTCAAGGGAAACCAGTAGAAGCTGTTAAGGAGGCATGAAATTAGGAAATCTGTGCTTTCTTCTAGGTAGGATTGAAAATCTGCCTAGTTGATGTTTTTTGACATCGACGAAGGAGTGGGTTGTTTATAACTGTAATACTCTTGCTCATAATTACCAGTATATGATCCGATGAGAGATTATAGCTAGATTATATTAGACAGTTATTTCTAGACACTTCTTATGTAGTAGTCTAGTAGATCTGGAAGTTTTCTGGAGTCACTTGGCCAGTACGTAGGATTCAGTTGGTGTGGCAATCATAGTTGTTGTCGATCATTGCTTTTAAAAGATTACCACGTTTTGTTGTTGTGAGTGTATCAGTTTTGGATTCCTTTCTCCCCCGGCTATGAAATTACTGCCAAGTAATTGGAAGAAGGCTTTGTCTTCTTGATTATGGGAAGCAATGAATGATCTCCGAATCCGACAAACACAAATAAAAGCAGTTAAAGCACTGTACAAAGAAAACGAAGTAGCTATTAAATGTGGAAATAAAGCCTACAATCCATTTAAGACGACAAAAGGACTTCTACAAGGCTGTGCTACGTCCCCTACTCTGTTTAAAATATTCTTGGAAAAGACACTCAAACCATGGAGGAGAAAGTGCGAAGGAATGGGCATACCAGTAAGAGACGATTACCTATACACCTTAAGTTTTGCCGACGATCAAGTGGTCATCGCACAAGATGAAGAAGATCTCAGCTTTATCCTCAGAAAACTAGAAGAGGAATATAAAAACAACGGAATGGAAATAAACTTGACTGGAAAACTGAATACCTAACAACAGAAAACAAGGATATGAGAAACTAGATAGACGAGGGAAGACAAGTAAATGGAACAGATAAATTCAAGTATTTAGGAACCATAATATCAAACCAGAACAACAGAAGAAGATATAAACAACAGACTAAGACAAACAAGAAACTGTATAAGACAACTAAATTCAGTGCTGTGGGATAAGATCATTACGATAAAGACAAAAAAGAGAATATATAATACCCTGACAGGACGTATCCTGACATATGGGTCCGAAAACTGGACAATAAACAAGAGAAATAGAGGTAGAAAAAGAGCAGCAGAGATGGAGTTCCTGAGGAGAAGCTGTAGACTTACAAAAAGAGACAGAATTGAAAACGCAGAGATTAAGCGGAGAATGGGAGTGCAATCAGACATAATCGACAATATAGAGGAGAAGAGACTATCCTGGTACGGCCACGTCAGAAGAGCGGAAAGAGGACGCTGGATAAACAAAATCACAGAATGGTGCCCGATCGGAAGAAGAAAGAGAGGAAGACCCCGAAGGTCATTCAGAGACGAAATCGACGAGGCTATGGAGAAAAGAACTCTGCGAGATAGAGACTGGAATGACAGGAAAATTGGAGAAAACGGTTGAGTGAAGGAAGACAGTGAAAACTGTGGAAATCCTTAGTAGTAGTAGCTTTGTTTTCATCTGTGGTAATTGCATGAGAAGGTTTGCTGTACATTCAAGATATGTTAAAGTTTCATGACGTTGCATTCACTTGAACGATTACTGCTTGTATTTTTTATGTTGAATATTTCGGCAATTCATGATGTGACATGCAGCTAAGGATGATTACCGCGGAGTCACCATGTACCATCTGGGCGACGTTATGCTTTATGTGCTCTAGGATGAAATATTATACGTAGTTATATCGATAAAAGGGATTGCTGAAAAAAGTAGTACATCAAATTTTTCTGGAAATGGGGCAAAATTTTTTTAATAATACAACATATATTTGCAACTTTTTACAACAAAAATACAATAGTAAAAGATAGTATTAAAAAAGTTACAAATATAATATTATTAGAAGACCCACGATCTAACTACGTTTAATATTCCGCTCTATAGCACATACAAGACACTTTTACTTAAAACTTATGTATTTCTTGTATTTTCGATGTGACCTATTTGTCATCACAATATGAAAGATTTACTGACTACACATTTTTCATGTAGTAATTTGGTTAGAAAAAAACCAATCCATAAAAAACACCAATAAAAAATCCAACTTCTATTAAACTTAACGAAAGACATCTAGTAGATTATTAGCACAGCGATGACAGACTTGTGGGTGAAACAGAATATCTCAAAACTAAAGATCTGTTACTTTAGGGACTTTATCATTGAAGATACCGCTTCCAGCCGACATCAAGTTTGAAAAATAACACCGGCTGATGAGTTATTTTAGTACATTTGACATCGTCCAAGCTACCATCATGCTGATGGGCGTTATTTTTTTGTTTTGTTGTTTTTTTCGTTTATTTTCAGAGACCCGTACGTTTCCTGCACACTAATTACACGTGTTACGTCGAAGCAAAACAAAAAATTGAAAAAAAATTGCTTTCAAAATACATCCGAGCTCATGAATATTTAAATACGTCATTAATAGGATTGGGAAATTATTGTCGCATTAGGATTTTAGAATTGACATTTTAATTTAAATGTTACTTTACTTAAATTAGAATGGGAGCTTTTTTAATAACAATTTTATTTAAAGAGGAATTGAAAAGAAAATACCAAATATGAGTAAAAGAAAAAATTAGAATCAATGAATATATTATCAATTACTAGATGAATACCAATACTTAAAGTAACTAAACAAACTGTGAAAATGACTTCTTTATATTTCTCTCCTATCGTAGATTCTCATGGATCATTCAGGATATTCCAATTCTATTTGCAGCTATTTTAAACACTTTGTTTATGTTTCGGTCAAAACACTCTCTTTCCAGACGTTAAAGAGAAGCTAATTTTAATAATAATAATAATAATATTCCTCAAGTGTAGTGTGCCTCACCTTCTTGTACTATCACGAGTAGCCCCTAGTAATGTTAACTCTTATTTTGTTTTTATTACAAAATGAAATTATAGTCGGACAGTTTTCAATTAAAGGTGACTAATCTACAAATTGAACTAAATGGTAGCGGCAACCGTATAAAATATCAGTAGCAAATTCTTGCAGGGGTCATTTTTATTGTGTATGCTTCGCCCATGTCAATAAGTGAAAGAGTAAGATAGTACCATATTATTTTCTCCCTTAACAATATAAATTGGTGCGATTCACGAGTGTGTAGTGAGACAACTTTATTGAATAGTTTAAAGCATCCGCAAACTTATCAATATTTTGCTGGTCTATATATATAATAATAATAATAATAATATATATATATATATATATATATATAATATATATATTTACGTTCTTAGAAAGAATGGTAATGAGTGAAATATGATATTTTAGTTTATGTTTATTCGATCCAAATTCTTATGTGCATAACTCCATGTTCCAAGTTCCAAATTCTTGGGAATATATTTATTAAATAGACTTTATTATTAACTTTATAATAATTTTGAGGTAAGTAAAGTAAATTTGAGGCCAGTTTATTGTTTATATAGTAATAAACCCTTAATGTAAGGGTTTAATTGTACAATTCCCTTTTTGAATTGTACAATTCCCAAAGTTTTGTTCCTGAAACTGATTACCTTTTTATACAACAATACATATTTCACTTTTCAAAATGAATTCTATGTCCAAATAAAAGGAGCACCCATGGGTGGAGCTATATCCCCAACTTTGGCAGAAATTGTAATGAACTCCCTACTTCACTACTGTACTCAAAAGGTTGATTTCCAGTTCCCCTTCATTTACCAATATGTAGACGACCTCATATGTGCAGTCCCTGCAGAAAAAATCAACTACACTCTTGACATTTTCAACTCATATAACACTCACCTACAATTCACTGTTGAAACAGAAGAAAATAATAGTGTTCCATTCCTCGACACCTATGTAACCAGACATGAGGACAATACAGTAAGGTTGGATTGGTACAGAAAGAAAACATTCTCAGGTAGATATGTGCCTTTTCACTCGTATCATCCAGACGAGCAGAAGATTAACATCATCAAAGGTCTGAAAAACAGAATAAAAAGAATTTGTCACCCTTCTAACTACAATAAGAACATCAAGTTATTGTATGAGATTCTTAGAAAATATCACTACCCTAAGATGCTTCTTAATAAACTGCTATTCCAAGATATACCAACAGTTAGAACACACCAAAGACAAACATTAGAAGGAGAAACAGTAGAAGTTTTCTATGGGAGATTGCCTTACATCAAAGGTTTATCACCACAGATCACAAACCTTTTCAGACAGTTCAACATAGTGATAGCAAATTCTGTGTACAAAAGATTAGGTACATACTTTACTAACCTAACAGAAAGAGTTAAAAACTGGATAACTTCAATGTAGTGTATTCTATTCCATGTGGTTCTTGTTCAGAAGTGTATGTCGGTCAAACCAGCCAGAAACTCTCAAAAAGAATAGCTTTGCACAAGAGTGATGTAGTGAGGAAGCCCACCTGCACAGCCTTTAGCCAACATATTAAGAATACTGGACACACTGCTAACTATGAAAATGTGCAAGTACTAAAGAGGGTTGACAACCAATTTAAGAGAAACTTCATAGAAATGTGCTAGATCCATAATTGCAGCTCTTCTATGAACTGTAAGAAAGATGTTGAAAACTTAAGTTGTATTTATTCCTTTCTACTCAAACAGGACTTGACAAGATGTAACAAACTGGAGAATGTAGGGAACTTATCATAACATGCATAGATTACCTACCTGTACTTGAGAAAAGACTTCATTTCCCTGCTGATTGTGTTTCCTAGGGTTCTTTCTTTTCATATCCATGAGGTGCAAAAGTGAAAATTATAACCTCGTTACATATGACACCCGGCACCCGGATATTGACAGAAATCAGAAATATGTCATCAAAAAAGAAGAATAATTCTTCTTTTCTACCTTTAACATGAAGTTGCAGTTTTTGTAGGTTGTAAATTTTAGACTTTTTTGTTGTGTTTGTATTTGAAAAAATACCCTGTTGTGTTGTAATGTTTTTATTCAAAGTTTTAAATGTATTTTTTAATATTTTTAACATGTTTGTGACAGTGTTCTTCACCACTAGGACCAACTGAACATTTTCAATGTAGGTTTTTAAATGTTGATTTCCACCACTTGTACTAAAATAGGTTTTCCATTTAGGTGCTGATGAAGGTGACAACATATCACCGAAAATTTCACATTTAGAATAAAGTTCTACACCAAACTGGCTTATACCATCTCTAGCTGATCCTTGTTTTGACGCTTTCCCGAAAGTTACCCTCCAAAGAATTGTATTCTTAGCGTCGTTATATACACTCTATTTATATATATATATATATATATATATATATATATATATATATATATATATATATATATTATACGGTAACTATGTAAATAAATAATTTTTATAAATAAAATATAAAGATCACAACGATCTGAAGAAGTAGTGACATCTTAAAATTCTGTTACATCTTTTGTGGGAAACTTTGTCAACCCTAATTGTTTTTCGAAGTTCTGTGATACTTCCTGAAGAAATCCGAGAAGAGCTTTTAACGCCCCGTCTTCAAACACTCGGACTGCGGCTCACCACTGTGCGCTTTCAAAGCATTCCGCTACAATCTGCTTTGGGGTCGGATAATCTATCCGCATGTTAACGTGTTATTGAATGAAAGTATTGTGCGTGCCACAGGGAGGTCCCTAGGGGGCCACAACACCCCCCGTCGCTTCTATATACAATGGATTTGTTTTTTACCGCCTTTTGTCGTTTTCTATGTATGCTTTGGATGAATGTTGCATTTTACGTTTGTTTCTGGGTTTGTTACCCTTCGTGTTTAGTTTTTAGTATTGTTTAGAACTTACGTATTTTTGTAGGACGAAAATATAACGGGTTGCATTTGTTTGTTTTGTAAATGCCCACTGTGGTAATGAGATAGCTTTTTTTATTACACTGTTCTTTTTGTCTAAAAATACCGTTCAGCAGGGAGAGTTTTGTATTGATATGTAAAAAAGCCCAACTTTTAAGAAATAATATTTTAATACATGTATATTTATCAATTCCTTTAGAAAATATGCACATTTTTACTTTACCCGCTGTCACAGTGTTCGTTTAGATTATATAGGTTATAAATTCTCTTCAAATTATAGCAACCTCGATGTGTGAGATCTGAAAACCACAACATCAGGCGCTGGCGAAGATTTTGCCAAGGCTGTATTCACAATTGAGGCTAGAATAAAGGCCTAACACGAAAGTTTTCATTTGCACGGTTAAATCACACATCTACAATCTGCAAAACAGGTTAGCCTTTGTTAAGGATATAGGATTTTTAATGGAAAAAAGGAGGGTATGGCACAAAGGTATTATGACCAAGTGCCAGATAACTTATTTCGTCTAAACTAAAAAGAAGAAAAAAGATAACTAGATTGACAAGTTTTGATACAAATTTCGTAATATATACCGAGATTCCTACAGCGTCTGCCGCCTCTTGCATATCGACCGCCATCCTTCTCTATCCATCCATTCGTCTTCTTTGATGGCTCTATCTCTCATTAGGTGTCGTACATTTTCTTCCCAAGCAACTAAAGGCCTTCCTTTTCTTCTTCTTTGTTGTGGTATGTAATTTAAGCTTTCTTTGGCCATCTATCTTCATTCATTTGCTTCACGTGACCATACCACACTAGTTGTCTCGTTTCAATTCTGTCTACACTGGAGTATACAGTATTTGTCCTCGTTCTAAATAAATAGATCTCTATGATTTTTTCCGACTACCTCTAGATACTCAAACAGCCTATTCTGTTGGACCATGCATGGTTTTTCAATTACTATTTAATATTTTGTGCAGGAACATAAAAGACCACCATACGATGGAAGATTTAATTTTATATGACCGTGATATCCAAAGAGTTAATCAATGATATTTATTTCAGGAAATTTTGTTCCCTAATTAATTGCTTAAACATTTATTTTTCAGTACATTTTGTAGAATCCTATTGCATCTTCTTTCTCAGCTGTTCCTTTTTTAGGGATTGCTGTTTCTTAATCTTCATCACCTCTCATTTCTGTCCATCGGGTCTTCTTCACCTAAACCTTTCTCTCTGGAGTCCTCCGCCACACAGTCCTTCCATCTTTTTCCCGGCATAAACCTTAACTGTTCTTCTCCTATCGATGTCTCTTTCCGTTTAATAGCTTTCTCCCAAATTTGTATTGTGTGCGATATTAACTTTTATCCTCTACAATTCCATAGTTCTTCTATAGTTCTTCATATGTTGTTCCTCGTATATTCTACTCATCATTTACCACAAAACATCATTCCCTTTCTCTCTTAGAGGTTTCCAAACCTCCAGAGGTATTCCATGAGGTCCTACTGCCTTATCATTTTTCATCCTATTTAATGCCTCTGCAATTTCATCTCTCGCTATCCCCGGTATTACATTCTTATTTAGGATCGCCCATCCTCTGTCTCTCCTCTGGTCTTCTTTATTTAGCAACTTTCTAAAGTACTCATATCATCTTTGCCAACAGGATTTGGACAAAGGACTTGACTCAACATGGGTCAAGTCCTTTGACGACTTATCTCTTGCTTTAGTAATGCTGTATAAGCTTTTCATCCCCTCGGGTGTTTTTAACTCTTCCTACAACTGTACAGACGATCTTTCCTTAGTGATAGCTATCTCGAGCTTTGCTTCCCTCTTTGCTACCTTGTATATATCTTTATCTCCCTCTCTTTTAGACCTGTCATACCTATTTCTAGCCTCTTTCTTCTCTCTAACTTTCTGTTGCACTTGATCTTTTCACCACCAAGCTTCTTTGTCTCTAGAGGTCCTTTATCAGATGTTTTTCCTAATACTTTCCTTCCCAATCGCACCACAACTTTACTGTTGGCTTCACAGCAATCATTTGATGTATCTTTTTACTCAAGCTGTTTCAGCAGTATACTCTTAAAGACTATTGCCAAATCCTCATCCTTTAACTTCCACCATTTTACTTTCTGGTGTCCTACTTGATTTTCTTTCCGCCTCACCTTTATCTTCATATCCACTATCACTGCTATCTGACTTCTACATAGCACAACTATCTGACTTTTCCTTTCCCGCTACTATAGGTAACATACTAGTCTTCTCTCTTCACAAAGAACGTATTAATGACAGACAAATTCATGTCGCTGCAAGACAATCACACTATTTCCTCATTATTTCTTATTCCCATCCCCAAACCTCCATAACCGTTTTCTATTCATTTCTCTAAAATCTTCTATTTAAATCACCTCCAATAAGACACTTTTCTTGTACAGGAATCTCGAGCATCTTACAATCAAGGGCCCTCCAAAATTCTTCCTTTTCCTGTTCTTCACAACATAACTGTGAAGACTATGTAATACAAACTACCTACTCCATTTCTGTCGTGACTTTTCGAACTATTATACATTAACTTGCATTTATCTCCAAGATCTCTCCACTGATTACCTTTCCAACGAGTTTCCTGTACACAAACTGCACCAATCTCTGCATAAAATCGGCGAACTCTCTTCTTTTACCTGTTATGCTTCCGACGTTGAGAGTTGCAACTCTCAGGACTAGCCTCTTTAAGCCCTTCCGTCCTCTAAAAGGTAGCCCTAGCTCGCTTTTCGCAGGGGTCAGCGATGCCGCAACTGTGCGTCGCTTACAGGGAACGCCCTAGCATTTAAACAATTTTCCATATTCCTTTTTTTCATGGTTTAAGCAAGGTTTTTACTGCCGGATGCCCTTCCTGATACAAACCCTCTTCTTTATCCAGACATGGAATCAGCACTGATAGCTACAGAGCTAGCCAATTCACCCAGCAACTATCATAGGCAGAATTACAATTCTATGGAATCGTTCTCATAAAATTTATATCTCTTTTTCTGGTGTTGTTATTTCTATTTTATAGTTCGATAAAAGCTCTTTCTATTATTCTGAATTAATTTAAATACTTTTATCCTGACACCGATTATGAAATTTAAAAAAACAACAGCTTACAATTAGCTAACAAGTAATATTTTAGCCAATATCGATAACTAAATTGTTTTTCCATATCCTGGACATCATACACGTACTTAACATTTTCAAATTTCAATCATTTCAATAGTGTTATTTTATCGGTGTCATAAAAAACTCTGTAAATATTTCAGCAGTGCTTGTGGGGACAGACACTCTGTCTTTCGGCGAGTCATAGCGAGCAAGCGAGTGTTTTGTTTACGTTTCAAGCGAGAATTGAAACTACGGTGGGTAGGTAATTAGCGGCGCGAACAGATGGAGTTACATTATAAACCCACAATATCGTTTCTGAGAGTTTATTTTCATTTTATCACTTCAAATGAATGGTTATTACGACTTGGTAGAAGAGTTGTTTTAATATTCTTGTAGTTTCTGACAGAATTAAAGTTTTACAGGTGTTTAACATTACAGCTACTAATTTTTCACTCACAGCTACTAGATTTTCACTAATATTAAATAATGATCGACCATAAAAAAACGAAGAAATACAAATAACGCTCGACAAACAAAAAAATAGAATGTCGCGAAAGTTTTATCAATTGAGTCTTATAATATTATGTACTTTTTACACTGATTCCAACAATGATTTCAATAGAAGTTAAAAAGGAATCCAATAATTCATTACAATCAAGAGAAGCTTTACAAGAGTGAATTTTAGATGACAATCTCAATGCTGACTTAACAGATGCAGAAATAATAAAAGAAATCGCAGAATCTGATGAACAGGTGACCCAGGTAGCACAGGAGGATCAATCTTTTAAGTATCGTCAATAAATAGGCTCTTGAAAATATCTTCTTTGATTTTCGCATCACTTAATCTAGGAAACTTTCCTTTTAAGAACAAAAACCTTTGTCCATTCTTGTTAATAGCTTTGACAAAGTTTGTCCTCAATCCTAACTTCTTATGTAATGGTGGAAGGTATACTATTTTAGGATCAACCGAAGCATGTTTTTTAACGATTTTTCCTTTTTTTTGTTAGGAACTATTAAAATTTCTATTCTACTTAAGAGTTCCTACCTTACGAAAAAATTAAATATAAAAATGGAATAATGACATCTTTATAAACCGTATTCATAGCTTTCTACATTGTTTGTTTCATATTTGCACAAACATTTTACGTTTAACCTCAATGAACCGGGTTGAGCAGGGTCACACAAAGACCTATTCCGCATATAATCTGCCTGAATGCCTACCTACTTAGTCAACCTTCATAAAACCGCACTGACTTTTCTGTGAATAAAAATTCTAATCTTCAATCTTTAAATCATTCACGTGTAAACATGCATACATATTGCAACTATTTGTGAATGAAATGCTAAACCCACACCTCACGTTTAAACCTCAAATGTGAGCGACGTTAAACCGATTTCTCGTCATTGAGATGCAGGACCGACTTCAGATTTTTTTATACGGATAAGAATAACTCAAAGAACTTGATTAACTTTTTTTATTTTATCTCGTTTCTTAATTTCTGACAGCATTCGTTATGTTAGTTCCGTCGTATGCTCAAAAAAAGCTGTATCTTTGTTAGCGTCGTCGTAGTTATATAGTACTACGATCACATTAACTGTTTGAACTATAAAACAGAAATAAGAAAAGAAATAAAAGCAATTGAAGGGCTTATAAGACAGATTGAAACATGGCTCAGCTATCTCAGCTTGATCTTATATATTATTTATCTGTATAAAAGGTTAGGAGGATAAGTCACACTGCAACGCAAAGATATGCAACTCCGTCCTTTGAATTTTGGTTTGCTTACGTACACCCAGTTTATTTCTTATAACATAAACTCGATAAAAACACACTGACCATTATAATCCGGTGCGTTTGTATCGGTTTTTATTAATGTGAACAATTTTTTGTGGTTGATTTAAAAATAAAAGCGACACTGATTCTGAGGAAAATAATGTTAATTTAAGGCAATTAACGGAACAGCAATAATTATCTTCAAAACCTGGATCCTCTGGTTCTAATATCAAAATCAAAAAATTGTACATCCTAATAAATTCACTGTAGAATATTCCTTTGTTAAGATCCAGTCTATATCGATAGATGTTCAGCCACCCAATGTTGATTATTCAAAATTAGCTTATCAAGTAGTGTCGGTACATCTGAAAATAAAAACAATGAAAAAAAAATGTCGCAAAAGGAAGGCAAATCCAAATATATGGAAAAGAAATGGTACTAAGCTATTCAGAAATAGTGGTAAGGCATATACATCCTTGTCACATTTTAAGAGAAAGATTGAAGAAAAATAAATGGGGCCGGTTTGTGCTGATAAGTGCAAGTTACAATGTGTTACAAAATTTACAATCCAAGAAAGACTAAAAATTTTTAATGAATTTTTGGAAAACTACTGATTTAAAAATACAAACACAATTTATTTACTTCAATATGACTGAAATTGTACCAAAGTATCGTTATATACGATTCATTCATTTTACAATTCAAAGAAATGTGTCCAGAGCTTTGAAGTCTTCTCCAATTTATGTGCATGATTAACATTAATAAAAACTACAAAGAAAAAAGGGCCACCTCATTCAGTGAAAGAACTGACCCATGAAAGTTTTTTTAATCTCAAACAACTTGCTTGTGGAAACTACACAACTAACGAAGATGAAGATAGGTTGAAATGGTTTAAAACAAAAATCAACACATTTTTATACAAGAATTCTTATCAAGATGAAGCGTTCAAATCTGCGATGTCATTAAAAAAAAAAGGCAAAAAAATTCTAGTAATTCTGATATTACACCAAAGAGACTGTATTTTCAGAAGCTGAAAGTTGCACAACCAAAGAAACAGGTATTCTTAACCTGATACATAAATTTATCATACCAAAGTATTTTGAAGGATTTTTTTTTCCACTCTTTAAGACTGATGTTCAAGTATAGAGTTATGCAGATTTTTATATACAGTTGATTCATTTTTATCGCTATTTTTTAATGCTTCTAGTTGTTTATTAAACTAATAAGGTTCAATACCAACGAATTATGACCAAAATGTGACAGTTTTTATGCTAGTTATAATTATTGTACTTGTATTATAGTTTATTTTTATGAACGAGAGAGTAATTAGCATAATTTTAACTGGTACCATCCGACCACTCCATGGGCGTGCTCAAGATTAATTGAAAAATTACTTTGAATAATTGTAAAAAATAAATGAATTATTTCAGTGTTATAAAGTGTTATGTGTATGTAAACAAAAGTGACCTCTTTTATCATACACTATATTAGAACTGACTGGCCTACATTAAAAAGCGTTTTAAAAAGTTCACATTTTTTTTTTACTTTTTAAAAATTACAAAAGAGAAAAAGAGTTTTTAAAACCGTCTAAGGTATGATAAATAGATGAATAAAAATATTAATATAAAACTTACAGCTACTTGTTACAAATCCAAATCAGATTCAGAAGATGAACTTTCAGAACCAAGATTTATAATAACTGGCTCGATCATTTTATCAGTAATATTGTCCAGCTTCCACATTTTTTTCCTCTTCTTTAATGTGTGTGATTTACTGCCTTTTCCCAGTTTTCAGGTTTTACATTATTTACGTCTACTACTTACAAATCCAAATCAGATTCAGAAGATGAACTTTCAGAACCAAGATTTATAATAACTGGCTTGATATTTTATCAGTAATATTGTCCAGCTTCCACATTTTTTCCTCTTCTTTAATAGTTGTGATTTACTGCCTTTTCCCAGTTTTCAGTTTTACATTATTTACGGCCTCCAAAAACCACTGCTTAACATCATGAATTTTAAAAGTGGTATTTCTTCTTGAAACTTCACTCTTTATCTGTGCCCATACCAGTTCAATCGGGTTTAATTCACAATGAATATGGTGGGGATCTAAGTACTGTTATTCCAAGATTTTTGGCAATTTGATCAATTTTGTATTTTTTTAAATTTTTCTTTATGAAGGGCACACAACGAATAAAGTTCCTTTCTTATAGATCCGGATGGTACATAATATTTTTTGAACTCAGCCAATTCTGCAAGTCTTTTTTTAACCACTTGGTTTGTGGGCAGTCCTTCTATAAGTCTGGAGTGATAACTTGCATTATCCATTACTATTACACAGTTCTTAGGAAGAAGATCTATCATTTGTTCGAACCATTCTTGAAAGACATCAGCGTTCATGTCTTCATGGTAGTCACCGGTACGAGTTGATTCAAAACTTAATAAACCACCTTCAACAAAACCGTCTGAACTGCCAATGTGTACTATTATCAGCCTGCGTCCCTTTCCTGATGGTGGGTTTAAACCAGTAGATAAGTTATTTACAAAAGCGTGCCTTTGACTTGTAACAGTTTTCATCCTGCCAAAATTTATTTGGTGTATGACCCTCGTTGATCCATGTTTCATCAAGATAAAATATTTTTCTTTTTTGGTTTCTCATTTCCTTTATGGTTCTTAGAAAATGTCTTCTCCATATGACAATATCGCTTCTTTCTAATAAAATAGACTTTCTGGGAGTCTTTTTCCAGCGCGAGCCTATTTCTTTAAATATTTCCATAACGTACTTCGACTCATTTCTGGGTAATCCTTATCATCTCGAACTGAGACAAGAACTTTATCCAATGTTGGAAAATTCTTGTCTAAAGAAGAATTCATGCACTTTCCGTCGAAGTCCTTCTTTAAAATGATATTCTATTTGAAATTTTGGTTTCCCTGGAGCATTACGTGGCATTTGAAAACTACCAAGTCCTCTCTTGTTAAATAACTCTGTAAATCGTAGATTTCCCAACACCAAGTGTACTGCTAACTAACTCAAAGGTCTCATCAACACTTTCACATAAACGTTTGTCTGTAAAATGATTTAAAACAATTAAATATTAATGTTTTTTCATTAACTGTTAAAGGACCAATTTTTCGGCGTTTACACGGCACTTCCAAATTTTCCATAACACTAGTATACACAATAAACTGCACCTTGCAACTGAAGTACCTACTTTTAGTGAACTGTTAAGAATTTTGAATACGCCACTTGGACCTTCCTACAAAATGGAAAAACCCACTATGACATTTTCTGTGGAATAAGTTTAGAAGGTAATTATCTAGTCAATTACTGTCGTAGATTCCTGGAATTAAAGAATAAATGTTTGATTGTTGAAACCCTTACTTCGTGGAATGCACTCATTTCAGATAAAATAAAACGTTTTAGTTTATCTAAAGAATTAAACTTTATTTTGCAAATAGGTAGGTACATATTAAACTTTTATTGGTTATATATAACCAATAAAATAAACATCTTACATTTCTTGCAAATTCATTAGTACCTGTTAACCTCCATCACTCCGACACTGGCAACCTTATTTAGGGATTAGTAACCCTCACAAGTATTGTATTCCATTCTGCTCCAACCTTTATACCTGGTGGTCATACTCAATTAAAATTGTTTTCCTATATACTTCTGTAAACTTGTTGACAAATATCTGTTTTTCATTGAGTCACCCGTATCAACAGTTTAGGGATTTGCATACATAATTTATTGTTTTATTACTCTCTCATACATAAAAATACACTATAGTTGTTTATTAAACTAATCAGGTTCAATAACTACAAATTATGACCAAAATGTGACAGTTTTTTATGCTAGTTATAATTATTGTAATTGTATTAGTAAAAATAATAGCACATTTTTGAATTGCCTTTAAATGTAACTTTAGAATAACTAGTTTTAATTTAAGATACAGACCTTTATTATGTATGTTTTTAGTTTTAGAATTAACTTTTGTTAGTCTTATAGCCTGACATTGTCATTTTTTTTTTTAATAATTGTACT
The DNA here is from genome assembly GCA_918026665.1 of Diabrotica balteata. Lineage (NCBI taxonomy): Eukaryota > Metazoa > Arthropoda > Insecta > Coleoptera > Chrysomelidae > Diabrotica > Diabrotica balteata. The sequence continues at coordinate 5,634,832 of OU898284.1, forward strand.
AAAATCTACATAAATTAATAACAAAAACATTGATTAAAATGTTTGTTTCTTTGGTATTTCCTTTGGTTTCCTTTTATTTTAAATATTTATCTTGACATTACAAATATTTTTTATATAAAAGAGACATCTGCTAATATCACTTTTAGGAAAATACTTACGTTGTATCTAAATACAATATCAAATACAGTTTGTAGAGAAATGTACCAAAAATAAAAGAGAAATGAACCAAAATAAAAGTCAAAACTTTGCATAGCTCCCCTGTAGAAACGGTGATTTTGGTTTGTGGCTCTTTTATATTGAAGTTTCGAAATTAAGAAAAACAGATAATTTACCCAGATAATAATACAAAAATAAAAAGAAATTAGATAAAACCTATATATGATTGGTAAACTGTGAAAAGCATAATAAATTTGTCGAAACAATGTTATAGTTCCGTACGTGAGGACCAAGCCATCCCTGGTCGAAATAAACTACAAACTTTGGTACTCGAACATGTATGAAAGGACCCACTTTTTACACTCAGTGATTCCGTACAAATGGGGTAACCGAGATTAAGCTTGACATACTAATGTATGTATTGCTATGAGAACGTTATTGTAGCCCCATTGTCAAAACACAGTAGGGTGTATTTTTCTTGTCCACGTTTATGTTTATAAGGCATGATAATACGTTTTACGGTTTTCCCTGTTATGTTACATGACAACTTATCATGTGCTTGATTTATGGGGTAATTAGCTCTTGTTGCACATTCATAGGCTTAAGAAATAAGTACCGAGTTAAGTACGAGCCATATTTAGTATTTATTGTTTCCTTTTCGCTTTGTTTTGTTTGTGTAAATGATTTTTATCTTGGATAACAGACGGATCGCTAACTTGAAAATTATATGTAACTGGAAGCCGAGTACATTAGATTGATTTATTGTTGGCTTGTATGCCACACAAATGTTATAATGCTTCTTCTACTTAAACTTAAGTTTTTATTACTATATAAAAGGCTACAACTTTATCTATTTTTGTTTCACTGACATGGATCATAGTTCTCATTTTTTACTGTACTGTTATACGTTACTTTCCCTCTTTTGTATAGCAGCTTCATCGTATTTCGGTGAGACTGTGTAAAAATAAATTTATCTGTAATAAAAACAGGCAAAAAATTAAAATAATAGTACATTGTTTACCGGGTAGGAAAAGCTTAACATTCCTGGACGACTGTGAAGATTGCTAAGTCGAGGCGCAAGCCGAGACTTAGCAACACAGAGTCCAGGAATGTGGCTTTTTCTACGAGGTAAACATACTATTTTTCCGCAAATCGTTTAAAATTCGACAGATCTTGATTGATTTAAAAAAAACGCGATAATTTTATTCCCAAATAAATGGTGCTTTGAAATTCCTAATAAAATTACTTGGGTTACTATAGAAACGTATTGAGGTTGAATTGTCAAACTTGACGCTTATAAATTTAATTGCTGGTATTCTCGAAAGTAAAATGATAAGTGATGATGAAATTTCCATTCCTGGGACTCCTCCAGAGCTGGTTGAGGTAGTGAATACTGCTTCATTAGAATTATTGCCAAAGAAATCAAGAGAAAAGTACGAAAATGCATACAGACGTTCTATGGATTATCGCATGAGTAAAAATATGAGTTCTTTCTCAGAAAATGTTGTAATGGCATACTTCCTAGACCTTTGTTTAAAGATGAAATCTTCACATTATGGGCGAATTATTCAATGCTTAAGTCAACCCCTGCACTTAAACACAATGTAGATATATCTACATACTCAAAACTTCGTTCTTTATTGAAACGGCAAGCTCAAGGTTATAGGGCAAAGAAATCTAAGATTTTAACGAAGGAAGAAATTGAAAAATTTATCCAGGAAGCTCCAGATAAAGAAAATTTAATGATTAAGGTAATTTACAAGGTATTTTAGATTATAGCTTTATTTATTTTTTAGGTGGCTGTAATATTTGGTATTTCTGGGGCCTGTAGAATGGATGAGTTAGTCCGAATGACTGTACACGATATAGAAGACTTAGAATCTAAGCTTTTAATCAGCATACCTGATTCGAAAACCAACAAACCAAGATCATTTGTAATTAATCAGATCTACTTGAATGTTTATCGAAAGTATGTTTCGTTAAGACCAGAAAATATGAACAGTGACCGATTTTTCTTTAAATATCAAAGCGGAAAGGGTTGTAGACAAGTGGTAGGAATTCATCAATTTAGAAAAATGCCCAAAATAATTGCTACTTATTTGAACTTGGTAAATCCGACAGAATATACTGGTCACTGCTTTCGTCGGTCTTCTGCAACAATATTAGTTGACTCTGGTGCCGACATAACTAGTTTAAAGAGGCATGGCGGATGGAAGTCATCAAACGTTGCTGAAGGATATATCGAAGAATCGCTTAACAATAAGGTTGAGGTGGCAAATAAAATTTTCACAGTACAAAATATTCAACAAAATGACACTTCCACCCTGCATGTTGTCCAAAATGTTTCTCATAGTTCTAAGAGTGTTCCTCCAATGTTCAATAATTGTACTAACCGTCAAATTACTGTAAATATAACAAATTGATCTTAAAAATGTATTCAGCAATGACTTGATGTTTTCAAAATATAAATTAATTCCTTATAAGCAATGTGTTTTCTATCATTTATGTAGAACACTAACAACTGTACGGAAATATCATTTCCTTACAGTAAGGAAATGACATTTCCTTACAGTAAGGAAGTCCTGACTTTTTCTCCAAGAAATTTTGACAGGAATGTCAAAATTTCCTGGCGATTTGCGGAAAAGTATGTTACTTTACCAGGAGTAGTTATTAACCCTTTCCAGCCCAAATTATTTTTTGTTTGAGTAAATTTTGTTGAAAAAAATTTATGTTATAGAAAATGATACAAGAAAAAATAATTGTTAATAGCTTTTTCAAAAATTTTGCATCCTACAGTCTGCAAACTTAAAAAAAATTGATCCCATTTGGAATCATCTGGCATTGGTGGTACCTGAATTATGTCTGGTAAAAAATTGACTATAATAGGAAATACGTTTATTATTGCACTTTATTAACAATTTAATTTTGTACATGGAAACTATAAAAACAACTTTTATTATTGTTTAAACATAAAAAAACATTGCACTTAGAACATTTTATTCTAGAGTAAGACTTTATACATCATTTGCACCTTGTGCGATTTTGATCATGTAGCGGCCAGTGTCCTACTTCATCAAATCGAACATCTCGCACTGGTGCAGGATGCAGTAGTTGTCTCTTAGTTGGTGTATTCTCTTGAGAAGAACGTCCTCGCTTCCTTGTGTCGGATTTTCCAGCTTTTAGTAACGCATGTCCAACTTGAGATTTGAATTGGAGAAGGGGGATGTGTTTCACTTGTTTTTGTTTGCAGTGTCTTCGGTATAGCAACCAGGAGTTGACAATACATGTATCAATAAGATTAAATATTATTCTCAAATAGAATCTTTTTGGCTTGATTTTGATTCTATATAGTTCCACAAGCATGTCATGCAAATCCACACCCCCCATCGAAATGTTATATTCTTTGACAATTGTTGGCCGTTCGATGTCTATATGGGTTTTACTCTTGTTGCACCATCTGTTCACTTTACCAAGAGGATATTTTCCTAAATAGTTCGATGCTAATGTGACAGACTTATTGTCATACCATTTGAGAGCAGCAATATTTTTTTTGCTGTCTATTTTTACATCAGAGGATCCACGACCTTTTGCCATTAGAACTTTGTCTTCTAAAAAACGACAACCTACCAGCCGCCCACTTCTTACAGTCCCCGCAGCAAGGAAGCCCCTTTCTTTCAGAGTAACAAGTAGATTATAAGATGTGAACCAATTATCAGTGAAAATCTTGAAATTCATGTGGTTTGGCAGATTTCTGACCAACTTCAGTACTATTTCCCCACTAATTCCAAGACCTGATTCATCTTGCACTGTCCCTTTTCCCACATATATCTCAAAATCGTATAGTATGCCGCTGCGTCCTGCTCTTGCAAAAACCTTTATGCCCCATTTATGAGGTTTATTTTTTATATATTGCTTTAGGTTGCTATGTCCTTTGAATGGTATAATAAACTCATCGATGCTGTTGAATTCTTCAGGTTCTATCTTATTCATATTTTGCCGAACTTTTTCAATGAACGGTTTTACTTTATATAATTTGTCATTGTTACTAGGCGAGACTTTCAAATTATCGTTGACGTGAAAATATGCTCGCAGTTTATCAAAACGATTACGTGACATGATATCAGCTATCGTATTATATCGTGTTTCTTCTGCCCAATACATTCTATACGAAGGAACACGAACAATTCCACTCAATACATGTATGCCTAAGAACTGCTCTATCTCTGCTGCATTTGTATCAATATTTTTACTGTCTTTTTGCACAGAATACAAGTTTGTCTGCTCAGCAAAATTTTGAATAATATCATTGTCACAAAACATTTTAAAATATTGAAAAGGTGTGTAAATATTTTCATCAACCGAAAACTCACCGGTGTACTCGCTGTTTACATCAATTAAATCGTTGTCTGTCCAAGTTGGTTTTTCTGTGCTTTTGTTTTTCTTGGCATGACTTGTCTGTGGCTGTTGTGTAATTTCTTCAACATTTTTTTCTTCCATATTCTCTGTAACTTGGGTGTTCAAGCTATCTTCAACAATATTTTCCAATAATTCTTCAATTTGAGTTTCTTCAATCATTTCGTCTTCCAAAGCCTCTTCCTCATTATCAACATCGAATTCGATATCAGAATCATCAAGAAGACCAACTAGCTCTTCCTGGGACAGATTTTGCAATTCCCGAAAAGAAACTTTGGTTTTGTTATTTTTGAATAAACGATCCATCTGAAATGAAAAAATATATTGCATTTTTGTATTTTATTGACCGAAACAAAATTCACACGACTTCCCAATGATGCCATTTGGGGACCACCGCAATAGCCCAATGATTCAATTTGGATTCATTGATATTTATAATGTTTACATAAACAATCTTGCAAATATGAGCAAACTATAATGCAAATTATCAAATAAAAACAATGTAAGAAACAAATATATTTTGTTCATGCAATTACTTGTTCAATTACTTACCTTAGTAATGATTTGAAATTTACAGTGAATTGTTGATCGATATGTCACTTCGAAGTTTTACATTCAAATGTGACTAACGCTTACCGATAGAACTGCCAAATAAATTAATGCAGCGTCATCTAGCAGGAAGGTGAAGCAACGCAATGTCGTTCGCCCAACTGATATAAAGTAGTTTTCTATGTCACTAAAGCAGAAAACATTACCATGATGCCAAATGGGATCATCTGACTGGAAAGGGTTAACTATAATATTATCAATGATAGAAAGATAGATAGATAGGTTTATTGACAATTTTTACATAGTAAACACTACATGTCATGTCAAAATAAAAATAAGTCACTTTTGTATACATAGGAAATCACTAAGAAATAATACAAGAACACATAATAAAACATATACAGTGAAAATTAGATATATGAAATTATAAAAAAAACAATTCAGTAAGGCCTAATATAGTTTTTCATAAAAAACGACCACACTAGGAGCTCAAACAAACAAATTCCTGTATAATATAGAAACATTGTTCCAGCAGGAAGTGTTTTTCTAGTTTATAAAATTGTTTAGAATTCATTGCTATAATATCAATATTTTTGTTTAGGTTTAAAAAACAATTATACAGATTATAATCTATTGTATTAAGTTGTGTAACACACAATCTGGAATATGGTATAATGATATGACTTTTATTTCTTGTATTGTAACGATGTTGATCAGCATGTCTTTTTACATCTTGTATATTATTATGATGAACAGTTAAAAAAGTTTCTCAATATATATATATATATATATATAATATATATATATATATATATATATATATAATATATATATATTATATATATATATATATATATATATATATATATATATATATATATTGAAGGTAAAGGAAGAATGCCATACTTTTTAAACAAGGGTTTACAGCTGGCGCGATATTCTGCCCAGTCAATAATTCGGATTGCTGCTTTTTGAAAAGTGAAAACTTTATATGCATACGACGAGTTTCCTCAAAGAAGTATGCAATATGTCAGGATACTATAAACCATTCCAAAATAAACTGACCTAAGAATATCTTGACTCACAGAAGTAGCTAATCTGCGCATAGCAAAAATCTGTGAGGCGAGCTTCTTTCACAATCGTTCAATATGGTGCGACCAGTTCAACCTTGTATCCATTGGAACACCTAGTAACTTTACTGGTTCAGATGGTGTAACCCATCTATCAGCACTAAATACTATTGTCTGGGTTTTCTGCTCGTTTAACTTAACTTTGTTACAGTTAAACCAGGATTTAGATTTTTCTAATATTTTCTGACTGTAATTAGCTTTACCTCTACATAACAAGGTTGTGTCATCTGCAAAAAGAACACAGTTGGTGTTATCCAATGCACTTGGTAAATCATTTATATATCAAGAATAGCAGAGGTCCCAAAACTGATCCTTGTGGTACTCCGGTTGAAACTGGTAAAGTATCAGATTTTTGATCGTGTGTTCTTCCTGTAAGATAGGATTTTAAAAGCTCGGCACCTTTCGGTAAAGATGTACGGTACCCCTTATTCCATAGTACTCCAATTTTATTAATAGTGTTTGAATATCCACACAATCAAAAGCTTTTGTAAGGTCACACATTAAGCTATTGGTGCGTTCACCTGCATCAAAACCGTGAAAAATATGTTGTATTACTTCTAATAAAGCTTTAGTTGTTGAGTATTTTTTTCTAAAACCAAATTGAGAGCTAGATATAATTGATTTGTTATTCAAATAATTTGCTATACGATCTTTAATTTAGATTTCAAAAATTTTACTTCTCTCTATGAAGTAGAACTTGTAGGGTGAAAATGCTTCACGTGTACTAATGGAATTGCGGAATCCATATTGCATTTCTTCGCATTTCTTGTAAATTCTGGCATATATGATTTTAAGAAAAATCTTAAGTGTATGATACAATACACGTGTATTAAAGTATTTGATTTTCAGGATTCACCTACACTCTAGACGCTCTGCTTCTTCTACTACTTCCAGACTCCGAAGCTGGTTTATTCTTCAACGACAATTTGTGTTTTTATTTAATTTGTCATGTAAGAAATAGCTTTTCTTTTATAAGGCAAGCTACACCAAACAACAACTTCGAATAGTCCATAGCTAAAAATGGACTTCGCAGAATATTCTTCACAAATCACGGTCGAAGCTCTCTGCTGAGCGTACGAGAACACCAAGGCGGTTTGACCCCTTTCTCCGATGAGACGACATGGCATTCAACAATCTCCATAATCCTATGCCCAGCCACACCGAAGAAAACCAACACTGATTAATCCACTGTGTGCTGGATTCAAGCAGACAGCGGATAGGACCATTGGATGTTAGAGTGCTAATTCTAATATTCCGCCATCGAGACCTTCTGCAGTCCTGATGCCAGTCATTGGTAGTCCAGCGAGGTGGAGTTTTTCAATCAGATCTGTATGCCAGACCTGATTGAATGCCTTCTGGACGTCGAGGAATATGCCCATGACGTATTTCCTTTCGTTAATTGATTGTGAGATGAAAGTTTTTGCTTCAACCAATGCATTTTGTGTGAAGTGTCCAACCCTGAATCTGAATTGTTAATTTTAAAGTAAGAAGTGAGCGTCTAGGAATTCTACGAGTCTCTCCTTGAGGATCCTCTCGTAGACTTTACCTAGGGTGCTCAGTAGTGAAATGGGTCTGTACGATTCAGGGTTGGTGATGGTTTTCATCGTGAGAATCATGACGGTGCTGGCCACCTTCCAAGGAATTGAAAAGTAGCTTAGCGCTAGAGATGCATTGATTATATTGGTAAGTAACGGGATAATATTCTGTGGAAGATTTTTGAGGCATTTTCTGTGGATGCCATCTGGGCCAGGAGATGTGTTTTTACCTAAGTTACACATCTGCCTGACGGTGTCCTCAGTCACAGGTGCCATCATCGGGTAAGGATGTGGTCCATCATATGCCTGAGGATAGTAGAACATATTTTCCATTCTCCGTTCGGCGGTTCTTTTGGATCTTTCGCAGAAATTTGGATATTAGGGGAAATGAGGGTGGTCTGTAATGTGTTTTTGAAAGCTTCGGCCTTATCTTGTGGATTGTTTAGGATGACGTTAATAACTATGAGATGAGATCGTGACTGACTTTTTTGTTTCGTTATTAGTTTGACTTTGTTCCAGAATGCAGCACCATCTCGGTAGTCGAGGTCGGAAGTGAACTCGCATTCACTGTTTTTGTTTCAGCTTGTTCATTTTCAGCCTTATAACCGTCAAAACATTTTAAACCAATTGAATACATCAACGTCAAATAAACGTCAAAAAATTTCAAACTAATTGAGTATTAGCCTAATATATGAGTAAAAATCTAAAATTATTTTGAAATAATAGTGACTCGAAAAAATAATTGAAAAATTCCAAAATATTAAATATTTTTGTCCATGAGTTTATTATTGCATTAGTGGAACAAATGACTAGTTTTTTGCTAAATTCAGTTCAACTAAGTTTTGAATTAACGTTAACGGAGAAAAATTTTTTTATTATATTAAATGATTTGCGCCAATAAAATTCGAATTGATTATTACACGTTTATCCATTGAATATTCTGTGCAACTTCAATACTGTAATGAAACTACACAATTAATTTCACTGTCGTAAGAGAGACACTAACAATTCGAGAATAATTTTCATATAAACATCTCTCTTGTTCATATATAATATAAGTTATGAGATCGCCCAGTTAAAGGGGGTCATTTCTCCTCCACACTCGATAGGAAATGTTATTCGGATTGACAGGATGCCTACAAAAGCACACTTAACTCGCAAAATTACGAGAATCTTTATGCAAATTCGGCGCAGTTAGCTTTACGCTCTGACTGAACGTAGCAATAGACATTTTCAATAAATTAAACAGAAAATGACTTCATAGGAATGCTACAGAAAATAAAATGTCAATTGCTTTATTATGAGTTGACTTAAAAAACATAGGCGTAGGTAGCGAAAGGCATAGACAAGATTAGTTTGTTGCATGGAACAAAAGCTCGTGCAAAAATGCATTAAAAAAAAAAAACTAAAAAAATCATAAAAATTACAGATATTTATTTTTTCTTTACCAGTAACTATATTATTTCTGAGGAGACTGAAAACATTCCTTCAAAGAGAAATTCCACAAGAGCAAACTGGATTTACCATAGGTAGAGGCACTCGAGAACACCTGCTAAATATAAGACAGATAATCGAGAAATCTAGGGAATTCAACATCCCACTATACATCTGTTTTATAGATTACCGTAAAGCGTTCAACAGGGTCAAGTGGAGACACTTATGGCGAATACTAAAAGAAGTAGGCGTACCACAACTTCTAATTAAGCTTATAACCGAACTATATGAACACACTACTGGATCAGTTAAAGTACTTGACACACACTTTCGAACGAATTTCATCCAGAACGGGGTGTCAGACAAGGATGTATACTATCTCCACAATTATTCAACATATATGGGGAGTATATTATGCGAAGAGCACTTGAAGGATGGGAAAAGGGCATCTCAATAAATGGTCATAAGCTAAACAACCTACGTTTCGCAGATGACACAGCCCTTCTTGCAAATAGTTAAGCAGAGCTGATAGAACTTATACGACTGATCGAAAACGAAAGTCAAATATTTGGTCTGCAATTAAACATATCAAAGACAAAGATCATGATAGTGGATAGACTTCACAACAATTATCTACACATAACCACAATTGACCGGTTCGAGGTTGTGAGCTCATACTTATATCTGGGATCATTAATCACAAACACAGGGTCATTATAAGAAGAGATTAAACGTAGATGTGATCTAGTAAAAGTTGCCACAGCAAAAATGACCAAAATATGGAAGGACTGTCAAATTTCAAGAGCGATAAAGATGAGGTTGATCAACTGCTTAATATTCCCAATACTGACCTACGGATGTGAATCTTGGACTCTGAGATAATCGGAGAGAAGAATGTTACGAATGTTACGAATTCCTTGGACCGACCGTAGAATAAATAATTCAATTTTAAGAGAGCTAAAAGTTAGCCAACGACTCTCTAGTAAAGTCCATCTCCAACAATTAAAATATTTTGGGCATGTTATGAGAGCAAACACAGAAAACATGGAAAGACTCATAATACAAGGAAAGGTAGAAGGCCGAAGATCACGAGGAAGATCCCCAACAAGATGGATAGATCAAATTACAGGAATGTGCCAAAGACCTATGCATGAATTAAAAGAAATGACCAGAGACAGAGATCTCTGGAGACGGACAATACACGACATCACGTCTACTACTACACTCCAACTGGGGGGTCAGAATTGAAGAGAGAGAACTATATTATTTACCAATTGGTAACAATAAAAACACTTTTTGTGGAATGGAATTGGAACACAAATTTTCAGCAATTTGTGTTCCAATTTAATTAGTAAACGTCAAATGTGTTAAACGGTAGAATAAAACATTTCGTTTTATTCTATTGTAGGGTAAACCACCCAGTTATTGGCACTTTAAGGAAAAGAGTTGTTTAAACATTATATTTGCTAATATAGGTAACATAATAGGGAATAATTTTGAATTGTTTTATAATTTACTATTATTACTGAACACAGTTTGTCGCCAACAATGTTCAATGTTGACTAGTACCAGTTATTTAAAAAGGCACTTGAGTGACAACCATTTGGAATAAAAATCAATGGGGAACTACTTAATGTGATTAGATATGCAGACGATACAGTTATTCTATCAGATAATATTGAAGGTCTTCAATTTCTGCCTGATCGTATTTAAGTAGAATACGAGGCTCTAGTATTAATAATTCGCCAGTATTATTATTAAAGTCTTAGGATGTCTCAATGGTATACTGTGGAGTAAAGAGATAACGAAAGGAAGAAAATTTTAATATATATGAGACCATGATTAAAACTACTCTTCTTTATGGCGCTGAAACATGGAGAATTAGTGAAAAGAACAAAAAGCGAATAGAAGCAGTAGAGATGGATGCAATGAGAAGATCTTTAGGTATTTCTAGACGAGACCGAATCAGAAATGATGTAATAAAACAACGTATGGGAATAGAAGGAAATATAACTCAAGATATAGAGAAGAAACAGTTAAGGTGGTATGGGCATGTTCAACGGATGCCAGCAACAACGTCGAAAGACGTTCTAAACCGATGTATATATATATATATATATATATATATATATATAATATATATATATATATATATATTAAAAAAGTATTCAACTAGTGAATTCAGAGGTTTATTCGGTCAGTCAGGTTGGCAAAATAAAAAACAGAAGTCAACTACTTCATAAGTTTATCGAAGACGTTTCGCTTTATATCTTCTAAAGCTTCATCAGTTCTCTAAAATACAAAGATGACATAGAGTTTATAAGAAATACAGATCTAATAATTTATTACTTACAACTCAATATGTAGTATTAAAGATGTTATCGTATATGTACTTAAGTTTACTCATAAATTTAGAACTAACTTAAAAAAAATTAAACAGAAATATGCAAAAAATAACATTCGCAGAAACGAAGATTTACAAAAACTTTAAACGTACATTTGGCTTCATTTAGAGATGGTTCTCCAATGAAGACAAACAAAACACTGATTTATTGCAATCTACGCAAAACGAAGTGGCGCGATACCGAAAATGTTTTTCAAGGGCCATATGTTCAACAAATTCCAAGGTTTGAGACAATTATGAACTCACCTAATTGATCTCAAACCTTGGAATTTGTTGAACATATGGCCGTTGAAAAACATTTTCGGTATCGCGCCACGTCGTTTTGCGTAGATTGCAATCAATCAGTGTTTTGTTTGTCTTCATTGGAGAACCATCTCTAAATGAAGCCAAATGTACGTTTAAAGTTTTTGTAAATCTTCGTTTCTGCGAATGTTATTTTTTGCATATTTCTGTTTAATTTTTTTTTAAGTTAGTTCTAAATTTATGAGTAAACTTAAGTACATATACGATAACATCTTTAATACTACATATTGAGTTGTAAGTAATAAATTATTAGATCTGTATTTCTTATAAACTCTATGTCATCTTTGTATTTTAGAGAACTGATGAAGCTTTAGAAATATAAAGCCAAACGTCTTCGATAAACTTATGAAGTAGTTGACTTCTGTTTTTTATTTTGCCAACCTGACTGACCGAATAAACCTCTGAATTTACTAGTTGAATACTTTATTAATATAAATTGACGGTCGTAGTTTTTACTATATATATATATATATATATATATATATATATATATATATATATATATTATATATATATATATATATATATATAATATTGTGATATTTCAAGTCTTGGTGCGCCAAGCAATTAATTAGCGAATTAATTAATTAATTAAAATTATTTAAATGATATGATTATGACTCTATCACACTTTTTAATTCTTTTATCTCAGGGTTAAATTCGTGCTTCAATATCTATGCTATTACATGTGAAAGGTAAGGTCCAAAGAATACCGGAATAATAAAAAACACATATGATATAACACTATATATTGAAATAAAATAATGAAATAATTCACACTCAAATGTTTTCAATAAACAAAATCTCATATAATGATTCTAAAAAATTTTGTTCTACGTACGTGAACCTTCAAAATTAATGGTACAAACAATATTAATTGAAATCTCAAAATCCCAAATTATTCTAACTCTCCTAATCAAAATATTTATATCCTTTCTAAATTAAGTGTAAAAATTGTGTTATCAATAAAAGAAAAACTGCAGAAAACAAAAATATCTCTCTCTGATGATGAGTGGTCCAAATCCTTGTTATTTGTAGACTATACTATTTACTCGTGGCCGCTCCCTAAGTAATCAGCAATCTTACAATAAATTATTGCAAGTATCTCGTCCTTAATGATCTCCTTCAAATGCACGAATCGTTCAAATTATGCTAGCTTCTTCTTCTCTCAATAAACTGAATCTCTCGTTGGCCTGAGTGAAAAATGACTCTTGGAATATCTTTTCTTTACGATAAACTGAATCTCTCGTTGGCCTGAACAGTGACTCTTGGAATATAAGTAGAAAAATATGACTTACAATATTTTACTGGATCAGCTTCTGTCAGATACACTAACTACACGAAAACTCACAAACTTTCACTGCTACTGCTTCCTACCTCTGGGAAACTACCCGAGAACAACGGCCGTTCGCCTTGCACCCTTGGAAACCAACTAACTATCTTTTTTCACTCCTCAAATCTAGCTAAACTTTCATTCCTACATACCTATCCCACCTTTTTCAATCTCCGCCAATCAAAACTCGTTACAATTTCCCCATTTTTTCATTTCGATAACAAACAACTTTTTACCTATCATTATAAAATTTCCTAAAACTTATTTACAAATAATATTTTTCTACAATTCTTAAAAACTAACAAAAACCTCTTTCTAACATCTCTTCTATTGTCTTTAATCACTGCGTTAATGTATTTGGAAAACCCGGTTCAATTGTTCTTTGGATTTCACTTAAAATTATGCGGGTTACTCAAGTATAGTATAACAAAGGAAATAATTTATGCAAAGCTTACATTTTGTTTAATACAGGTAATCCAAAAATTTAAATACTTTCCTTCTTCGAAATGTTTGTTGGTTATTATCCTACTTATCTAAATTATTTTAATGTTTTTGAATTTTGAAATATTTTTAAACAACAAATATTTTTCTCGATTTTACATATCATAACAATATTATATATATATATATATATATATATATATATATATATATATATATATATATATATAATATATATATATATTATATATATATATATATATATAATATATAATATATATATATTATATATATATATTATATATATATATAATATATATATATATATATATATATATATTATTTGCTGCAAGCTCCGTTTCTGCCTCATTTCCTGCAGGCTCCGCTTCTGCCTCATTTCCTGCACCCTCCTGCTTAAAGTACAGTCCCGGACCCTTTATCCCACCAGCGACCACCGTTTACCACCTTTTTCGGAGATATTCAGCGAGACGTCTTTAGTTCACAAAATTTCCTGCCGTAACGATATAATAACTCAGAGTCATCAAGTGTCCTGTTTTTTTTACTCCTAGTTCAAAACAGAACAAATTGTTCAAAAACTTAGGTAATATTTTTAAAATTTTTACAAGCGGAACAAGGAAAAACAGACATTAAATAGTTCTTCCCTTCAAAAACAACCTTGTGCTAAAGTAAAAACCTTTTACAACCCAACAATGTATTAACCATATCGATTTTTGTGACCTACTTTATGCTAAAACCTCCCAAGTAGAGTTATACACTCAGAATATCACACTGAGCAATCAATAAGCCTCGTCGATTCTGAAGGAGGCAAATATTCGACGGAATCTAACAAGAAAAACTACCAATTATTGCCTCGTATACCCACTTACAATATAAGAACTATCGAGGACCCAAGAACACTTTGACGAGCTAGAACAAGAGCTTTTAAATATCAAATGGGATATAATTGGACTGTGCAAACGTCGCTTACGAGGAGAAGCATGTACCATCTTAAAATCTGGTCACTAGCTATACCAGAAAAACTCCGCAGAAAATCATCACATAGGCGGTGTAGCGTTCCTGATAAACAAACGAGCTTCCTATAAAGTACCGAAGTTTCTGTGCAGTATCTTGTCATCGCTTTGAACAGCAAATACAGCTTACAGACAATACGTGGATATGCACCGACAGGAAATTCAACAGACGAGGAACCTGAATCATTTTACAACATATACACTGAAATTATCCAAATTGTTGTATTGTTTTACTCTTCTCAAATAGATGTTAATTCTGAACTAATTACATATATGCTAAGCATAAACTTAATTTTAGTTTATCTGTCATATCTCCTGATTGTATGTCAAATAAACAAACCTTGTACAATAATTGAGTCAAGATATCCTTTTAATGGCCTCCCATTCCTATTTGAATTTCTTTGTATTAGCTATTTAGCTAAAATTAATATAATTATCATTTATCGTTAATTGTTTTGCATGAAATATTTCATGTTTTTTTGCGGAATGTTATTGTATGAATTATTTAAATTGTTAGAAGTTCACCTTCGCAGCTATAGATTTTTCGCATTCAAAACATTTATCAGATTTGAGAAATATTAGCACTTAAATTCACATAACGCGGTTTATTAAAAATTTCCTAATATAGTATTATATATTTTTATATATTGAGCTATATATTTCTTTAATTAAACATTACGAATAAATTGTCATATTTTTACAAACAGAAACAAAATGTATGAGGAATAACATAAAATTAAGGAGCATAAGTGTGCGCTCATAACAAGGGCCGACCCTCGATCGGATTATAGAATGGTATCATACTATTATCTCTCCACATAAAATATATGCATTATTTTAAAACTGCCAGCGTTTACCGTCAACGCGCATGCGCCCAGCCTCGAGACCAGTATCGGACTGTAGACTAGACTATAGTATTCAAGCTTGGTATTTTTTCGACCCTCGATCCTACTACTCTAAGATCGACACTATGAAAAGACGATCACCGACCCTCGCTCCGACCATAGGATCGATCGCCAGGTAAAATAAATGCATTTTATATTAAATGCGAGCTTTCATTGTCTGTGCTATGATCTAGGCCAGGATACCATGCGATGGTCTCCGTAATGAACGAACCCTTTAGGGGCTTGTGTTATATAAGTTGCAGCTTCACTTAATTCATATAAGTGAATTGAGCAGGTTTGAATCCAAAGTTAAACTCATATAGGATACTGTGGTACTCCACGAACCCATACAACAAAAATACGCGGTTTAATCCGGAAGACTGGTGAGTTTAATATTAATTTTTATAATAAATGTTGCTCAGTTTCTCTATCTCAGACTTTTTATTTATACAAGACGTATTTAATTTTATGAAACACATTTCCAAGAAAACACGTTTTGAATGTTTTTTTTCCTTTGCCAAAATACAGGAATCCTCGAAATTAAATTCATGTTTTAACATTAATGCATGTTCTGTCAGCGCACATGCATTAACTTTTTTGGTTTTTATGTCGTTGCGATGTGAGATCACCCTACTGTGAAAATTAGGAGATGATTCTCAAATATACACGTTTTTAGAATTGGCACACGGTATAGAACATTCGATGACTCCTGTATTGTGAAAGGATCCTTTGTCTTTGTGTACAACTTCGATACGGTTTTCACATTCTTAGTTGCAATTTTTAAGCCACTAACATGTTCGAAAATGTTCATTAGCTTAGGTGTTAGAACTTTAATATAGGGTAGGCAACCATACAGCAAATGAAAAACAAAAAAGCTCCTGGCGAGGATCGTAATAACGTCTGAAATGTTAAAAATGGGCGGCAACATCGTTGTAGAAGTTGTGGAAGTCTTACTGAATAAGTGTCTAACAGAAAAAAGAATACCCAGCCTATGGTAAAACGCCGAAATAATACTTTTACACAAGAAAGGAGACACTACTAATATTGAAAACTACAGACCTATAAGTTTGTTGTCACACTTATACAAATTGTTAACAAGAATAATAACCAACCGCATAACACAAAAACTTGATTCATATCAACCGGTTGAACAGGCGGGATTTAGAAAAACCATCAGAACACTAGTAGAAAAAACCACAGAATATAATGTACATTTACATATGGCATTTATCGACTTTCACAAGGCTTTCGATAGTATTGAGACTTGATCCTTTTTGTCAGCCCTGAAGGATGCTCGAATAGACTCACGGTACACTACACTCATTAAAAACATTTATGAACATGCCACATTCCACATCAAAATCAATGAAGACGAAAAAACTGAAAAAATGCGCCTTGATAAAGGTATTAGACAAGGTGATACTATTTCACCAAAGCTTTTTACCTTAGCATTGGAAAGTGTATTCAAACAGCTTGACTGGGAGGAAAAAGGTCTAAACATTGATGGTGTACGTTTGAGTCATTTGAGGTTTGCGGATGACATAGTATTATTTAGTACAGATATCAGGGAACTGGAGCAAATGTTGAAGGAATTAAACCAGAAGTCAAATAAAATAGGTCTCAAAATGAACCTTCAGAAAACAAAAATAATGAGTAATTTACAAACTAATCTTGTTATTGACAAAGTCAGTCTTGAAAATGTAGACCACTATATATATCTTGGACATACCATTAAAATCGGCAAAGAAAATAAAATAGCCGAAATAAAAAGACGCATACAACTGTCTTGGGGAGCTTTCGGCAAATTAAGCTTTATTTTGAAGAATAAAGATATACCAATGTGTCTACAACGTAGAGTTTATGACAAATGTATCTTGCCTGTAACTACATATGGACTGGAGACCGTGGCCTTCACAAAGAAAACCATAGAGCAGCTCAGTACAACCCAAAGATCAATGGAGAGGGCCATGCTAGGGATTAGTTTGAGAGACAGGATTCCAAAAAACGTCATTCGTGAAAGAACAAAGATTACTGATGTCTCAGAACGTATTGCAAGGCTCAAGTGGCAATAGGTCGGACACGTTGCCCGAAATAATCCCGAAAAATGGACACAAAGATTAACAAACTGGAGACCAAGAGAGAACAGGCGAGGAGTAGGCAGACCGCAGAAGAGGTGGACAGACGATATCAAACAAGTCGCGGGCAAGCAGTGGATGAGAATTGCCAAAAGTAGAAATCGATGGAAGCAAATGGAAGAGGCCTATGTCCAGCAGTGGACGAACACAGGCTGAAGAAAAAGAAGAAGAAAAAGAAGAACCATACGTTATTTTAGATTGTAATAGCTCTGATGTGTTGTGTGTCAATGTCGGTGTCAGTTGTCGGACCTCAATATTATGAAAATTTGGTCATTTGGTTGTCAGAAGATTGCAAAGGAAAATGAGAACCAAAAATGAGTTTATTTAAAAGCCCTATAGGATATGAGTCGTCTTGTAGTATAGATTTCAACTATCTTAGTCCCCTGTCCCTAAACTTGATGTGTGACAAGTTGATAACCTTAGTTTTAAGGTCCAAAACCAAATTTATTTAATCTTCGATGGATGTTGAGAATAAAAGTTTAGAAAACGGTTACTAAAACAAGGTTTACGATACCACTTCGTCCTTAGCATGCCATCACTGCCACGATGTATAAGCATGTCTAAAAAAGGAATTATATTATCAGCCTCTCTCTCAACCGCAAACTTTAAGTGTTCACACTGGGCATGAAATGTGTTTAAAACATCAGTAATTTTGTTTTCCGGGACCGACAAAATCAAATCCTCTACATTATCGTTTGATAAAAGGTATCTTTTCTTTACTATAAGTTCATGCAAAACAAAATTACATAGTATGGGCATCGAGCAAAAAGACAAAAGAGGGAATGTAAAGGTAGTGGGGGCAAAAATATTGTTAGACAGAAAGTGCGATCTTTAGAGGCCACATTAAACAAGGAAAGAGAGTCTCTCTCCTTGTTTGACATCAAATTTAGTTGGGTTATATTATTGTTTGTCAGAAATGTCACATGAAATCTTATTTATATTGAAGTTTTTTAACAATTGTGTTGCATTTTAGACTATTATCGTTAATAATTAATTAAAACTTTCTCACCTAAGACACATTCTGAAAAATATTATACAGCTACTGTTAATAAGTGTCTGAAAATTTAAATTTGGCGCATTCGCATTTCCGGATATGTCCGCCATCAGAGGCCATTTTTTTGGTCTCCTTTATATAAGGCTTAGATTCCCTCTTTTTTCTTTTTACTCGATGAGTAGGGGGATATTTTGCTGCCCATTGGAGTGCCAAAGATTTGTTTAAAAAAATTACTATTGAACTAAACTGATCTTGTTATTCGAAGAGATGCTGTTCCAGTTATTTTTAATGCTGTTGAGAATAGCATCTAGTGGTAGGTTTGTAAATAGTGACACAAAATCTAAACTAATCAATATATAATTATTCGGAACTTTAACATTATTAATGAAGTTACTAAACGTGAAAGAATCTCTAATATAGAATTCATTGGATTCGTTATAGGAAATTGTGAGGATATCTGTAAGGTGTTTAGTAAGTTTACTATTAGGAGTATCAATGGAAGAGACAATAGGCCTCATTGAAAGGGTGGGTTCGTGAACTTTAGGCCGTGTAAAATATCTGGGTGCAACTGCATTGTAAATTCTCAAAGATTTTGCAACTTCTGTTGTTATGGATTTTTAAGAAGCTAAATCCGAAACCAGCTTGTTCACCTTTTATTGGAGGGTGCACACCGAACTGTTCTTTAGTTTTATGTAACTTTTTGTGTCATTTAGTAAACTATTGCTTTTTCCAATGTAATCATTCTTATACTTTGTCACTGTTACATTTCCCTTGTCACTTCTAACAATGTAAATTTCTGGATGCGATTTTAAAAATTGTTTGCACTCATTGAATATTGTGTTCAAAAAGAGTCCTCCTTTACTTGTTTTGTGTAGAAGGTTAGTGATGGCATTGATGCTTTGATATCTCATGATGTCCTTTTCTTGAGTTTCTAGACCAGAAATAAGAAACTCGATATCTGAGAAAAAAGAAGACATTTTAAAATCTCTAGCACTAGGAAATAGGCAAAATTTTGTACTCAAAAACAAAAGTTTTTTAACAATATAAGGAAAAGTGATGTGATGAAGAAATATATATCTCAATTTATAAAAATATATAATACTATACTCAGAAATTTTAATTTTTTTATAGTTTTATATCTTTTACTTATTAAACTAATTATCAATTACCTACATTAATGTTGAAAGAGAACAAAATAAGAATTTATAAGTTCTTAATTTTCTTCAACTTTCCGCTACTGATTGTAATTTACTTTCATATATTCAACGAAGTTATAGCGCGAATGGCAAAAGAATTATGATCCAAAGTAGAATTATTGCTTATGAATTCATGCCAGTACTGCGTAAATTTCGTATTTTTACGCGATCGTTTACTCCATTCCGCAGGAAGATTTAAGTGTAATGCTCTCGATAAATATGCCAGTGGCTACCTCGATTAGTTTTATGAATAAATTACAGATATTCAAGTTATATTTATTTTCTAGTAGCCATCCATATACTTCAAGGTCCACCGCTCGAGAAATATCTTCTGTTTCGAAAGAAATATATTCCTGAATTGGATTGTGTACCGGATTTTTGTTCTTTTAATCAAAAAGTTTTATGTATTATGTACGTACGTGTTGAGGCTCGTAATCCGTAGTGTTGGTGCTGATTAAGAAGTCGAGTAAATAATGATAAAGTCAATAATTACAATTCACAATATAGTTTACAACTATTCTAACAAAAATGATAGTTATCACAGAGAAAAAACGTAATATAGATAACATCTTATGATTCGAAGAAGTAGACAGTGGGTAATTAGTGGCGGATTCAAGGGGGGGGGGGCGGTCACGGGATCATGACTTCCCACCCCCCATCGACTAAACAAAATTAAATATTAATTAAATAATCGGTAAAAAATCTCATCAACCCTATATGCAGGAACTCATGAGTTGAAATGATTCAAAACTCATTTAATATAGGGGTAAGTGTAGAATTATGCGGAAGCCTTTTTACATTGCTCTTTAAAAAATAAATAATTCTGAATACAGTAATGCCTCGACTATAGTCGGCAATTTTCAATTAAAGGTGACTAATCTACAAATTGAACTAAACGGTAGCGGCAACCATGTAAAATTTCATTAGTAAATTCTTACCGGGGTCATTTTATTGTGTATGCTTCTCCCATGTAAATAAGCGAAAAAGTAAGATAAATTTCTCCCCGTAACAAATATAAATATAAATTGGTGCGATTCACGAGTGTATAGTGAGACAAGTTCATTGAATAGTTTAAAACATCGGTACACTTATCAATATTTTGCTGGTCTATATATATTTACGTTCTTAGAAAAAATGTTAATGAGAGAAATATGATATCTTAGTTTATTCCTTCCAGATTATACAGGGTGAGTCATAACTATTGGGACATAGACTAAGGACAGGTTATTTGGACCAAAATATGGCTATTGGGCCAAATATGCCTTAATAAAATGTTGCTGAGAAAAAAGATACCGGGTGTTAAAGTTAATGTTTGTTTTTCGTTTTTTGCTAATAGTTTTCCTGTATATTTATGAATTAGTGAAACACACTTTAACTTAAAAGAACTCACAAAAACTCAAACTAAATGTTCTACATGGTCTCCTACGATTTCTATTCCTTTCCTAATTCTTTTTATAAAGGATTTTCTGACGTTAAAAAAACTATTATTCTGTCTCCTTTTAAGATTAGCTGCATTTTGAATGTACCTCAAAAGTTCGTCTCGTGTATTAATTTTATTGGCATGGACGAAGTACTTCGTATGTCCCCAAAAATAAAAATCTAGCGGGTTGTACTCAGGACTTCTTGGTGGCCATTGAAAATGACTGCCTCTGCCAATCCATCGTTGAGGAAATACGTCATTAAGATGATTTCTAACAGCTAATGAAAAATGAGGTGGCGCTTCATCCTGCGTAAACCACATTTTTCTTCTTACATCCAGTGACAGATCATCTAAAATATCACTAAGTGTATTTTCCAAAAAGAATAATAAGAATCTCCATTTAAATTCGGAGGAAGAACATAAGGCCCTAGTAGTTGGTCGCCTATAATGCCACACCAAATATTCAATTTAAACTCATGCTGAAAATGTCTAGCTTTAATA
The DNA here is from genome assembly GCA_918026665.1 of Diabrotica balteata. Taxonomy (NCBI): domain Eukaryota; kingdom Metazoa; phylum Arthropoda; class Insecta; order Coleoptera; family Chrysomelidae; genus Diabrotica; species Diabrotica balteata. The sequence continues at coordinate 5,656,691 of OU898284.1, forward strand.
GCATGCGGGTTTTCTTCTTCCCAATAATGACTATTAAACGCCAATTAAAAACCCCTCGTCTGGTAAAAGTTGCTTCGTCGGTGAACATAATATTCTTAATAAAGTGTTCGCGATGTTTATTCAGAATACGTTGGCAAAACTGTAACCATCGTTGGAAGTAAATTTTGAACAGGAGTGAAGTGATAAGGATGGAGGTTCTCTTTTTTTTTTAATTCTAACAATAGACGACTGACTTACTCCTGTTGCTGCTGATAGATGTCGTGAACTTATTTCAGAATTTTCATCTACTCGAACCAAAAGTTCATCTTCTTGATTAGGTGTGATTTCTTTCGGTCGACCATCCCGATTTTTAGTGTGAAATGACCCAGTTTCACCTAAACTACGATATAATCTTGCAAAGTTTTTCTGATTTGGTTGCCTTCTGTTTGCGTATAACATTCCATACCTTCTGGCTGCCGAGCGACCGCAAAAATTTTCTTGTGCATATACGCAAATCATATCTCGCATTTCTTCATTAGTAAAATGATTGTGACGAGGCATTTCAATCAAAAAAACTAATGATTACTTTTAAAAAATGCAACATTACACTACACTGTCACATCAAAAATAATTTACTCTGAACAAATGACATTTACCAACAACAATTGTCTGAAAGTCCAAAGCATACTTTTCATAAATGAAATAATATTTGAAATCCTTTTTTAAGACTCTAAGCAGTTCGACTGCGTTTTTATCGAAAACGGTTGAAATTATCATCTTTAAATTAGAGTACCAATTTTACGTAAAAATGATGTTTACGTCATATTTTCTAATAAAAATTACTAGAAAGTTACAGCAGAAAAAGTTTGGACTCGTTAGGAATGATCCACTTGGCGTCCTCTATGACAAAACGTAAAATTGTAAATAAAATACTATTTCTTGTCTAAGATTATGCCTCTGTGTCAATTTTGATAGCAAATTATAAATATACAGTGAAACTATTAGCAAAAAACGAAAAACCAAAATTAACTTTAACACCCTTTATCTTTTTTCTCAGCAACATTTTATTAAGGCATATTTGACCCAACAGCCATATTTTGGTCCAACTAACCTGTCCTTAGTCTATGTCCCAATAGTTATGACTCACCCTGTATACCTATGTGCATAGGCGTAGTGTGTTCTTGGGAATATATTTATTAAATAGACTTTATTATTAACTTTAAAGTAGTTTTGAGGTAAGTAAAGTAAATTTGAGACCAGTTTATTTTTTATATAGTATTAAACCATTAAAGGCCGCTCAATATACACAGAGACATTTGACAATTAATCTATTAGACTGGAATAAAAACACATAAATTAGGACTAATTTACAACCAAAAAGATTTTTTTCTCATTTCCAAGCAAAACAGTACAATTTTTAATAAAGGAACATATTGTATCTTAAATGTAAATTAAATTTTAAGGTGAAAATTTTCGAAACATTCGGAGTGTAGATGCATTCTACACTTTTTACATAAATAAATAGTATTACTTTTGCACATTCAACATTTTTTCACTATCGTCTCTTTTTGTAATGTGGCTAATATTGTCGAATCTGGTTTCATCTGGTAAAGCAAATTTAGACTGACGTCCATGTACTAAGTGACACTGATGTAGCGGTTTCTTTACTACTATAAATTATAAATTTAAATCTATGTCGGCTCATGCTTTCTCTTATAATATGCACTTCTTTGTCCTCATCATTTGATCAATGCATATCAACTTGAAGCAGAGTGTAAATCAGATAATATACATATGCTAATAATTTTTTTTTAAATCTATGTTATTCATTTCAAAATTATGATGTTTATTCTGGGATGCATAAATATTTGTAAAATATAGAATGCTCTCAATTACTTTTTTATCAACAAAAATGTCGAAAAGTCACTATCCTTTAATTAATTGATTTTTGCTTTTAAACCGTCATTATTATTTAGAATGAATGTTGTTATATTTATAACAATTTGTCTATTTGACAAAGATTATATAATCAATATTTGTTTAATTTCAGGTTATTCAGCATGAAGAGCTGCTCCCGGTGCCACGTGACGATCCTTTCATCAGAACTGGTGATGCGTGCGAAAGAATTCGTCTTCCACGTTCATTGTTTTTCTTGTGAAGTGTGCAACGCCATCTTGACGAAAGGTGATCAGTTCGGCATGCGAAACGGCTCAGTGTTGTGCCGCGTCCATTTCGAACTGTCGATGCCTTCGGGGGGCATCTACCACCCTCACTACCCGCCCCCGTTTCCCAGTCCCGATTTCCACCACCATCCCTCGCTGCCCCCGCAACCGGCGGACCCGATCGGTAAAGTTCCACCCTTCTTTAACGGCGCACCGACCACGCCGAGGCAGAAGGGACGACCGCGAAAAAGGAAGCCCAAGGACTTGGAAGGGATGACCGCTAATCTCGGTAAGACAAATTGCTGATTATTTGGAAAATTTGCGGGTTGTGGTTTTCCGCAATTTATTGTTTTTAAGAAAATCTCACAAGTCTGATGATTAAGCACATTATTATTTCAAAACAGTTAGAGTTGTTCCAAAGCAGTGCTTTGTTTGTCTTCATTGGAAAACCATCTCTAAATGAAGTCAAATCTCCGTTTAAAACAATTTTTAAATCTTCTTATCTACGAATCTAAACATTATTATTTGTTTTTTGTTTTTTGTTATTGTTTTTATTTTTTTGTTAAGTTAGTTTTGAGTCTTGTGTAACGTTTACAGTGACATAACATCGATAACATACTACATAATAAGGTAGAACTGATGAAGCTTTAGAAATATAAAGCAAAACATCTTCGATAAACTAATGAAGTAGTTTACTTCTTTTTTTATTTGCCAACCTGAATGACCGAGTAATCCTCTGAATTCACTAGTTGAATACTTTTAAAATATAAATTGTCCGTTGCAATAAAATTGTAAACACTATTGATTTATTTTTATTTACAAAAGCAGACAAAGGTAGCAATACTATTACTATTGATTGTAGCGTTATAACTGCTGCATTGCCTGCTTTCTTTCTTATGTTAATATATTTCGTTAATTCTATTCTCCAATTTCCATATCTTCTGTCATAATTCATATTCTTCTATATCCTCCATTGTATCTCTTATTTTTCTATATATTTTCTCGGATATAGATTGTATCAGAATTATGTCGTTACTTAATTGATTCATTAAGTAGATCCTCCTCTCTTCTCTCTGCAGATGGAATAACTGCAGAGAGAGGAGAGGAGGAAAAACAACTAGAGAAGTCCTACATATCCTCATGAACAAAATATTGACCACAAAAGAAATACCCGATAGCTGGAACGATGCGGAGACACTATTAATGTTCAAAAAAGGTGACCGAAAGAACTTAGAAAACTATAGACCTATAACATTACTGAGTGTTGTATTTAAACTACTAACGAAGATCATGACAAATAGACTATAACAACTAAGCTTGACGAATACCAAGCAAGAGAACAAGCGGGATTCAGAAAGGATTTTAGTACTAGCGACCATCTGCTAACAGTAAAAATACTGATTGAAAAGTCGAACGAGTATCAAATCCCATTATACATGTCATTCATAGACTTCCGAAAGGCGTTCGACAGCATAGAACAATGGGTCATCAAAAACTCACTATAGAACGGCAGAATTGATTACAGGTACACGGACCTAATAACAAACATATACAAAAATGCGAGTACCACAATAAAATTGACGAACGAACACGCTACAGAAGCAATAAAATTCGAAAGAGGAATCAGGCAGGGAGACAAAATTGTTCAATCAGGCTATAGAAGACATATATATATATATATATATATATATATATATATATATATATATATATATATAGCGAGTGTTTGCAACTTTAATTTTGTCGCTTCTCGCATCCCAATCGCCATAATTTCTTATCGGCCCAGTCTCCTTCTTGAAGACCTCTATTTTCCATTTCTATATGAATATTGGATATCCATTTCTTTCTGGCCTTCCCCTTTTATTTCTCTGTGTAGGTCTCCAGTTCCAAACCTTTCGTGGTATCCTTTCTTCGTTCATCCGTCTCAGGTGTCCATACCATTTTAATTGTTTTTCGGCTATCGTATCCATTATTGTGTTCTTTACTTTCATTCTCTCTCTTATGTTTTCATTTCTAATGTGGTCAAACAAAGTTAACCCGGAACATCTTCTCCAGTACATCATTTCCGTTGAGAGGAGTTTTTGTGACATATTCTTGTTAAAGACCCACACTTCTGACCCATACGTCAGCACCGGCTGAATCATAGCTTGATATATATTTTTCTTTGTTTTCTTAGTTAAAGTTTTATTCCACAGGATTGGATGTAGTGTTTTTATCATGTTTTTTCCTTTTCCTATTTTTCTTGTTATATCTTTGTCGTCTCTCCCGTCTTCGCTTAGTGTAACTCCGAGATATTCGTACTGATCAACGTTTTTAATTAATCCGCTTTCTGTTTCCATGTCTTGACCGATGCCTCCTATATTCATATATTGTGTCTTTTCGGTATTAACCTCTAATCCTCATTTTTTGAATTCGTCTATTAGTTTGTTTATCATGTACGTCATATCTTGTAGGTCCTCGGCCAGAACTACCTGGTCGTCTGCGAAGAGGATTGTGTATATAGGAGTGTCATTTACCCATATGCCCATTGGGCTGCATTTTCTCATCCAATATTTTAAAGCATTACCAAGATATATTTTAAATAGGGTTGGGGAGAGGCAAGAGCCCTGTTTGACATCCTTTGTTTGGGTGAAACCCTTGGAAATTTGGTTTCCAACCTTAATATAAGCTTGGTTATCTTGATATAGCTTTTTCATCGGCATTTATATATACTGCATTTATACCTGCGTTTTCCAATGTTGTCCATAGTCTCTGCAGTGGTACGGAGTCAAACGCTTTACGGAGATCTATAAAAGTGGCATGAAGTTCTAGTCCTCTTGCTAATCTCTTTTCCGTTAGATGTTTGAGAGTAAATACATTGTCGACACAAGATCTCCCTGGTCGGAATCCACTTTGTTCTTTGGCTTCTCTGTGGCTTCTTTTTCTATTATGGCTTTCAGAACTCTTTCATACAGTTTGCCAGTGGATGACGTAATGCTGATACCACGGTAATTACTGCAGTCATTCCTGTTTCCCTTTTTGTAGATGGAGTTTATGTACGAGACTTTCCAATCTCTTGGGATACTTTCTCCTTGTAGGCACTTGTTAAACATTTTACAAAGCAATTCTAATGTTATTGCAGTGGCATGTTTATATAACTCGATAGGTAAATCACCCGGCTCAGGAGCTTTAGTTTTTTTCATTTTTTGTAATGCGTTTTTTATTTCTTCTACGCTAATCATCGCCACTTCATTTAACCCCGTTTCAACTCTATCTACCTGTGTGTCTAGAAACTGTGTACGTTGTTCATTTAATAGATTCTCATAATAATTTTTTCATCTTTCTATATCTATGGGGTTTATTTTTTTTTGTTTCGTTTGTATTTTTTCTAAGACTGTTGATAGTTTTCCAAGCTTGTCTGGACCTAGATCCTCCTACATTGAGCTTATTTCTGAACACTTGTTGTCCCAGGTTATGTTTTTTGTTTTTTTAATTTCCTTTTTTACTATATATTTGTATCTGTTATAGTTCTTTGGGTCTTCCTCATCTTTTGACGCTAACCATTTGAGATTCAGTTTTTTCTTTTCTTCTACCAGTTCTAATAAACCTTCTGTCCACCAATAATTTCTACGTTTTACTTTTTCTTTCGTACCTAGAGCTTCTAATGCTGCTTCATGAATTTTGATTTTCAAAGTCTCATACATTTCTTCCGCTGTTCCGTTTATTTCTTCGTCTAATTTTTGTGCCAAACGTAGTTTATAAAGAAAACTTGTGGACTCATTTTTTAAGCTGTATATGTTATAGAGCCGTGTATAGAAGACATATTTAAAAAAATAGAATGGGATACATACGGAATAAGAATAAATGGAGAGCTCTTGAACCACTTGATATATGCAGACGATATAGTCCTGATAACAGATAAGAAGGAAGAGTTACAGAAGATGGTTGAGGAACTAGATAGAAAAGCGACAGAGGTAGGTCTAGAGATGAACTATAGTAAAACCAAGACTATGACAAACCAAGAAGACCAATTAGAAATATTAGTCAAACAGAATAAATTAGAGCAGGTGGCAACATGCATATACCTAGGACAGATAATAAAGCTGAACAGGGACAATCAAACAGAAGAAATAAAAAGAATAAACTAGACTAGCATGGGCCTCATTTGGTAAACTATCATATATTCTAAAAAATAAAAAGTTCCTCAATATATGCGAACGAAAGTATTCAACCAGTGCATTTTACCAGTTATCACATATGACTCACAAACATGGACTTTCACAAACGAGAACATCGACAGGATATCCAAAACACAAAGAGCAACGGAAAGACAGATGCTGGGTATCGGTATTCTACACTGGAGACCATGGGAAAAGAAAAGAAAAAGAGGAAGACTACACATGAGATGGACTGACGATCTTAAGAGAACGGCAGGAAAGGACTGGATGCAGATCGTCCAAAATAGAGACCAATGGAGATTAACAGGGGAGGCCTATGCCCAGAGTGGGCGTTTAAGGCTGATTAGATAGATAGATAGAATTACTTCTATCCTTTAAAGTTAATTCTAAACAGAAAAAATGATATAGTTTACCTAACAAACTCGTGTTATCTTTTAAAAACCCATTCATGATTTCGTTAAAAGTGTATTGTTAAAAATTAACAATAAAAAAACAGTTAAGTTATGAAAGCTTAGTCTTCTTTTTTTGTCATCAATAGTTTAAATGTACCCGAGTTAAAACCTAAAAAAACATTTCCTACATAAACAGTATTTTTAATTGTAAAACGCGATTCTTCGTTTGGAAGTTACTTCCAAAGACAAATAAAATCAAGCGTCATATTTGCGCATATCTGCATGTGCACAACTTTCAGACTTTCCCACAGTTTATCCAATGATTGATAGGTGAACAATTGATGCTCAAGGTTGAAAGTTGAATGACCAGATTCAAATCCTGCTTGATACTGTCTAAGGCACGCTTCGCTACATGATTTTAAGCTTTTATGTGTCCAGCAGCTGTCATAATAATTATTTTAATTTACAAAATACGCGTTCTTTATCACGACTCGGTAATTAAATACCTAACACGACTTTTGAAATCCAAATAAAACAATAAAGCTTGTTTTGAGTTTGGTCTAACAATCAAAATTATGAATGATGAAACATGAAAAATGTTATTAAAAGAAGAGACCGTATTTCCGGCATATATTACAGCAACATGCAAATTGGCTGTTTTTGTTTTAAAAGGACTAGCATTTTAACATTTATTATTTTGAGTTGTATGGTTCTTCGATAAAAAGTTTTTAATACAACCCGTCATCTCATATAACTTGTTCCTAAAAGGAAAGAGGTGTTTTTATTTTTGAAAACAAGTTCCTTAGTAAGACAGTCTTAGTATTGTTGACAGCAATCTTAATTGGGATATTGTTCTGTTTGTACAATTTAATAAGCTTTTCAGTAACATATGGCAAATAGGGTAGTGAAGAGTATTGGGTGGTGGAAGTTGCAATGTTAGGAGAAAGTAGAGTACTGTTTTTTATAATATTATTAGAAATCATCCTCAGTTGATCACCATCGGGTAAATCATCAATAGAAGACCCAAAACTTGTTGAAAAAAGGTATTTATTAATGAGAGTAGTAGTAGGGTACGAATTGTCAGATAGTATACTCTTGTTACTAGTTAAAATAATATATACATTTACGGACCGTTACCTAGAAGCTTATAACAAAAGTAGGTTTGATCCACCATTCTACGAAAGAGTTCGAAGAAATTTAAAAGATCTACAACTCCAAATTTCTGACCTCTTTCCTTCAAATGTAAAAACTCCACCTCCCTGGTTAATCACGATTCCCGAAATCAATACGACGCTACTCCAATATAACAAATCAGATACATCACCCACTGTAATCCGACAGTCATGTTTTAAAGGAACTCGAGACTTACGGGAAAAGCTTTTGCATTTATACAGATGCCTCCAAATCTGCAAATGACGTAGGAGCAGCATTTGTCACTCCATATTCCTCTTCCCAATTTAAATTAATGCCAGCCACTTCTATATACACAGCGGAATTATATGCAATATTACAAGCCCTCATTCATATCAAAAGTACAAACCATTCTTCTTCCGTCATTATCACAGATTCTCTAAACTCCTTAACAACAATCGGTCAACTATACTAAGAACCCTATAGCCTTACTTGTCAACTTGTCAAGAAAGAACTTGCTGCCTTACAAGAATCTGGTTCAGAAGTCAAATTTATGTGGGTTCCACCTCACACGGGAATACAAGGTCATGAAAACGCAGACCTCCAAGCAAGAGAAGCTACCAAAAATGATCAAGTGTCAAAGACTATCTGTAGTGATATAAAACAGTTCGTTAAAGAAAAAGTGATTAGTGCGTGGCAAAATAAGTGGAACTTATCGGAATCTAAATTAAAAGAAATTAAATCGACAGTGAAACCGTGGCGTCTAGTAAACTTAAAAAGAGCTGACCAAGTCAAAATTTCTCGACTTCGATTAAGTCATACCAATATTACTCATAAGCACCTAATAAGTAAAGAAGACATTCCAGTGTGTGATTACTGTCAAGTCAATATTACTGTTAAACATCTCCTAACAGAATGTGGAAATATACAGTTAACAGACAAAATAACAATATTTCCAGTGACTTAAAAACAGTATTAGGTGAACATTTAAATACTAAAAACTTAATTAGATTTCTAAAAGAAACATCTTTATATAATTTAATATAATGTAGTAACTAATGTAAACTAATGTCGCTAATGACCCAGGTGGTTGAAGTGACTATTATTAGTAACTAAAAAAAAAGAAAAAACTATAATTTTTAGCATTATTATTCTTTCTGAGATTTAAATCACACCTAGTACTGATTTTCTAATAGTGTTACTTATAATGAAAGCTACTCCGTATCGATGATCAGTTTTCTCTCCTACAGTGTAATAAATATTGTGGTTATTTATTGATATCTCTCCATTTCTTGACCATTGTACATCCAAACAGAATGCCCACTCTCCACGGAAAATTAAGTACGCGCATCTCCTTCGCGCAGACGTTCCGCCATGTTTTACGAGGATTTTAAAGGGAACCAGTGTTGTTTATGTGGTGTGCATGGAAAAAAAGCAGGTTTATTTGACTTACGGCAATCATAGACATACTATACAATTATATTAACAGTTTTAAATATAATAACATAAATATAATATAATTAAACATAAATGTAAACAATTGCATAACCTCACAAATCATATGTTTGTGTCCTGAAAACATGGCGCGCGTGCTGAAAAACTTCAAAGGCGGCATCTGAGAGTGGCCCTTCTGATTGTTTATTATTCTGTGCCGATGGCCAGTAAATGGTGGATTGCTTATCCCGGCTCCCGATACCTGACACACCGTGCTAAATTTTCTAAAAATCATTTTTTTTATAAAATTGCAAAAAAAACGTTTTAGATGGTTTCAAATTACTGAGACACACTGTATATATTTTTTATTATGCACATTATGCATATATAAACATTGTTTGTAACAGACGGTACTATAATCCAATATATTTTAAAGCTTAACCTGTCTGATCTTTAAAGATTTACATTAATGTTGGTGTCGAAATTTAAAAAAATCAAAATATACGTAATATATTCACCCAATAACCAATTTCTGATATCATGCTGGTGACTACATATCAATACATAACATGCACTATTCCAGTCATCCCTTTGTTTTTCTTCAGCTGTTAATAAAATTAAAGAAAACTAAAAAATCTTGGAATCTTTGCAGTTGTGCCACTGAATAAAAACTCCGTAATTTACATGTGTTCATAATTTTTTAACATTCTTCCCCAAGTAGCTGAACTCCTTCTACGGCATCCAGTACTTGTTTTAGAATTCTTCGATAAACCGCTATTGGCAACATAGTATCTGCATCCGAGGATATAAATAATACAGGGTGGACGAAATAACAAATATTTTATTATATTTAAATTATTTTTATTCGATAAATTAATTACCATGACATTTTTTAATAAATCAAAATACAATAGTGTCAAAGTACAAAGTTGTGCTGAAGCTGGCTTACTGCGCTGAAGGTTAGTCTTCTGAAATCATGATTAGTTCTTTTAGTTCGATACCTATTTATTGTTATTTCTCAACTTAGAAGTGACAAGTGACACAAGTGACAAGTGACTTGACTTCTCGACATTTCTGAGTTCTTTTCAGGGTGCGAGTGTATATTCACACTTGTATAGGTGAGTGAGTGAGTGAGTGAGTGTGTGTGTGTGTGTGTGTGTGTGTGTGTGTGTGTGTGTGTGTGTGTGTGTGTGTGTATTGTGTTCGTAAAATCCACAGGAACTGACATAGGTGTAGTCGCTATGTCATATTCTTTGCCCTCTTGTCTTATGTAATTATAATCCATAGTAATAAGACACAGTATGTCCTCTTTGACAGCTCAGACTCATATTCTAGAACTGACACAGAAGGGACAAGGCATGTACGATGTACATTACACAAATTTATTATTTGGGTAGTAGCGTTTCGTGATCCATGTCTAAAATTAAAAAAAAAAATAGTTTTAAAACAAATTATTTTTCATTATAAATTGATTTTTTTTATTTTGCCCTTATTTTGTAACAAATATTAAAAGCATATTTAAATTATGAATGCATAACATTGAACACTGATTGACAGCGTTTAGCTGATTTATTAGAAACCGTTGGATATTCAATTAATAGTAATAAATGTCATTTAAATTATTATCGGCATATTTCTATTTACAGACATAAAAAGCAGTTGACTTGATTAAATCCGTTTCTGTTTCTATAAAAAATAGGAGAAATCGCAAATTGATGGATAAATATACTTGATTGTATCGATTAATTTATTGCGCTATAAATTGGCATAATAATTGTACACCATTGAATATAAAATTATTTATTTTCTATTAATTTTAAACTGTCATTTAAATGCCGTCGAAAACGAAAATTATAATTGAATACAATACAATTTTACTGGTGGCTTTCATCGAAAAAGGTCGATTTCATAGTCATAAGCTGAAACTAAACTAAAATGTTCGCATTCACAAGGTATTTTACAAATACAATTCTTTATTCGTTCTTTTTCATTGTTTCATAAGTCTGGTTTTAAATAAAATAGATCTCAATGTGTTTGTTGTTTTGAATGTTGTTGAAATGGTCAATGTATGTCCAATCGTTTTTTTTTTTTCAATAATCCTTTTATGTACAGTGTTGTTGTTTTTCTCTCATTATTGCTGGTAAATATATAAAATGTTTAGGAAGTACAAATTAGAAACAACAAGATGTATTGTCGAGTGGAGGCCAAAAAAAGAAGTACTAGTGTCAACAGTTGACGCTTGCAGATTAATGATGATAATAATGATGAATATTAGACACAAGTCTGACACATGAAGAAAAAATAAAAAAACATACATCTGTACCCCGGAGGTAAAGGACACTATATCCATTTTTATCAAAATTAGGATTATTGCACTTTTGAATATAACTTTTCTTGCTCTACACAGAGGTAAAACATACTTTTCAATAAACACTAAGTCTTTTCAATAAACTTTTCAATAAACACTAAGTCCACCGACTTGGTCTTGTTTACCTCTACTAAAATTGTTCACTGTCATTTACCATCCGGACATAGTTATGTACCCTGGTGCCTGGTGGAATTGTCATGAACTAAAATTATTGTAACTATTTTATTTAGCATGCAGTAATGTTAGATTGTTAAAAGTTGTACAATACATCCGTTGTTTAATAATTGCAAAATAGATCCGAACTCTTTTGGGAAAACAGTACTACAATTGCTGTCATGTAATATTCCTAATGAAACAACACCTACAGGCAAGCTATTATTTAATAACACTAATTTAGTATTTTGTTAAAGTATTTTGTATTGCAGATTTTTTTATATAAGTCTCAGAATTTCCGAGTAACGAAAATTGTTCAGTAAATTATAGGCCTACAAAATGGCCAATAATTATTATTACAAGGCTGGATTTGTTTGAGAACCACCTCTTCACTACAGTAACTTTCAAGGTAATGGTAGGAAAGTAAACGAAGATGATCATTTGTTTGGGAATGATGATTCGGATATTAACAAAACCTATGAGCTTCTAAGTAGTGAATGCTCAGAATCAGACAACAATGTTGTGAGACATATAGGTAAACCAGTAAAAACAAAGGTAAAAGAGAAAGCTATTACTACTCCTACGACTAGTGAGGCAATAACAGAAAATCTTCTTAAGGACGATTTATCCCTAGGCAGTGATGCAGGCAATTCCAATGAACATGAAGTTATTTTAGAAAAAAAATTGTCAAAAGAAAAGTACAAAATATAACTAAGTGCAAACAAAAAGGTAAGAAGCGCGTAGTGAATAAACAAAATTGAGCCTGTAATGTTCGAAAACGGAAAATAACTAGTGGGAAAAGAGTATCTTGGTAAAAGAGTCAAAAACATATCTGCAAAAATGTAAAAGCCTTATTGCATGTGTCTCATGCAATGCTCTGAAAGATTGCCAGAATACGAAAGACAAAACACAACTCATACTGGACTGAGACAAACATTTAAGATGTTAAAAAGCAATTTATCTCAACATGTGTCGACATCGAATCTACTCTTCAATCAAGCAAAAGGAACCAAAACTCTATCAAATCTAAAAATAATACACTACCATTTTACAGTATACTTTGTATATTTAATTTATAGTAGTGATTATGTTGAAAAAAATGGAGCCAAGTTAAATAAAAGCTGATCAAAGAGGTATACACACGCCAATCAATAAAACTCCTACCGAAACCGTTAATGGTATACATCAGCATATCAATTCCTTCCCAAAGTACGAGAGTCATTATTCCAGAGAAAGGAGCAAGAGAAATTATTTGGGCACTGAACTTACAGTAGAAAAGATGTATCAACTGTAAATTGCTGAATGCAATAAAAGACATGTGGATCTAAAGCTAAGATCAAGAAAGTGGTTGTATGCAGATATTTTTAATAAAGACTTCAAGTTGTCGTTTAAATCACTCCAAATAGACACTTGCGATAAATGCAGTATATTCACAACTCAATTGAAAAATAATCTTACTACAGATAAACTAATCAGTGTATAGGCTGATCAGGATGCTCACCTAATTGAATCTAAAACTCGGTATAACTTAAAAGAATTGGACTTTACAATGGTTAAAGAGTCAATAAAAAACACAAAGGTGATTTTCAAAAATGTTAGCCTTCATCACTAACAAACAATTGTATTATTTTCTACAAAAGGAAGCTTTGGACATTAAATTTTACATTATATGATGCCATTGATTCTTCTATACCATGTATGATGTGGGATAAACCGTAAGGGGCCTCTGATGCAAATAAAATTGCCTCGTCAATTTTGAAATGGGATGACAATAAAATTCCAGGTAGTCAAGTAGAGGACATCATTCTTTGTACTAATAACTAGATACTACATACGTACTCTCAAATAAAGACGATCACTTTAAAGTTTTTACTGAAAGGGCACGCACATATATGGAAGCAGACAGTTGAAACCTCAATACTCCGGGAGTATTGGATTTTCGGAAGTATAAGACTTCCAAATTCCAGAAGAACTGGAAGAGAGGTGATGAAAATACTAAAATAGGGCTAAGCTCAGAGGAACAAAGTTAAATGGCCAAAGAGACACTAAATCTCAAGTGAGTGTTCGGGCTAGCTTCAATGCACTGGATTGTGACTTTAAAGATATAAACAGATAGCAAGGATACTGAGCTAATGAGACAAGAAACGAAATGAGACCTGGTAATATCAAACGTGATACAACTGAAGAAGGTCACTGGGAATAAATTTATAGAAAGAGAACAATAAGAAAAGAAAAGAAGGGTGCCAACTCAACGATAGTTGAGATTTTGAAGTAACAAATGAATCTGGAGATAATACTCTGAAATACAAAATACTAAATAATAATCTTGTTTTGCTATGTTATATACTGGTTAGTAGAACTGAAATAAAACTCAAAACAGCAACAATAAATATATTTATAAAAAATGTATATAGGTATATGTGTATAAACAATTTACATATAATGCAAAGCCCAATAACAGTGGTAGTGGATGGTGTAAAGATACAATGGGACCTAATAGCCCCTCAACAAACGAATAGTCACTACCACTGGCCAAATAAAATATGAAATATTAGTATAAACCAAGAATAGTCCGTAGGGGTAGCCAAAGTCTTAACACAAAAAGGTAGTAATTTAACTTAAAATAGTTCTACTAATATGAGATACTAATGACAATATTGTAAAGATATCAAAAGTGATAAATCTGTTACAATTATTATATTAGATCCAAAAAGTGAGTCTTCAATACTCTTTATATAATGTTTAAAAAAAAACCACATGAAATTTATTTCCCTTCCCAAAATCAAAATTGTATTATATCAAAAATGTATTCTATTAAAAATATATATATTAAATCAACCAGTGAGTTCGGTCAGACTCTGTATATCCTATTTTAAAATAAAAACCTCATAAAGCATGAAAGGTATTTTCCCTCTCCCAATAATATCAAAATTATATTTTATCAAAATGTAGTCACTTGATCATATGCATATGATAAGTTAACAAAATAGATAGTAACAAAAAAAAATTACACAGTCAAACAACTTATCTTTACAGCCCATAAGTCCATAGGAAAATTCCTCTTGGCACGGCTACATCAGTTTATGGCTGTAAAGACGAATCCTGGGCATAAAAGCCACAACCAGTCACTGGTCTCTGGGTGACAGCAAAATCCACGGGTTACATAAACAAGTTGCTAACTATCTAAGGATTCAAAGTTACTAATATCCTTGAGGGAATATTCTCAAGAGAATACTCTCAAGTGAAGTGACGGAATCTAAAAAGGTTATGTAATTTAATAAATGTAATTTAATAGGTGTAGCAGCATGGATTGACTGCACCAAAACAAAACATCAAAACATTAGGTTATGTCAACATGTTAGAATTTCCGAAGTTACTTCGTAGATATGACAGGCTTGCGCCATGAAAAGAACATGCGCAGAATACAGAAGGCTGTACCACATTTGTAGAACCTTTTATATTCCACCAAAAAAAGTTAGAGAAAAAAGAAACCAAAAAAACTTAATGATAACGACATGGACTAAAACAGAATTTAAGTTTAACTATATAAAAAAATGACCTTCTGTTCTTTGCAAGTAAATCAAGGAAATTTTATATTTAAATTATTTCGGAACTCAAAAATAAATCTCTAAAGAAATACTAAACTGCAATGATAAATTTGATTATATGATAAAGAGATAATACGTATGAAATTATTTACTTACATGGAGCCGCAGCACGCCAAAAAAATCTTCCTTTTATGTGGAACTCTTAGATTAGTATTGATTTTAAGAATTTACTTATTATTATTTTATTACTGAGATATGATTCTTTGAATTAGATATTATTTTATTCGTCCCAGATTATTTCACTGCTCCAATTCCGTCACTTTGAAGGTGAAAAAATTTCACCGGTTGGCGTGTCTGCGTTGAGTTCTGACCAAAACTGATCGTTCTCGTACAGATTCGACCACTCTTCCTTTTTAAGCGACTACTGCGCGTGTGGGGAAAAATGTCCATTTAAAAATCGATCGCTGGCGGAACAAAAAAATTTTCGTGAGGGGTTAATCAGTAGCGTAAACGCTACACAGTGTTCATGCTTTGATCGAGAGAAAATGAAAGAATCTCACCAATTGGACCATTTTAACACCATGGGACTGGCAACAAACATCAGGTAATTACAAAGTGCACAATATGGAACTTGCAGATTTCAAAAATGCTGTTCGATAAGAAACTGTCACTTAATCCTCCTTTTGTAAGTAGAAAAAAAAAATTTAACAGATAGCCTGTTTTACTGTCAGCATGTGTTTTCCTACAAGTCCAACAAGAACACATTGGAAAGCTCTTTTATAAGACCGATTTAAATTTTCAAAATGTGAATGAGATGGACTTCATGACGTATCGAAGCCAGCACGTAACTTTTTCAGCCCAATTAAATTAAGTCTCAGTAATCTCATTACCAATCAATTATTATATCATTATGATATTTGTATGCAATAAAATAATAGTATAGGCTGTTTATTGTGTTTGTCTTTTATATTTCGTAGAGACCTTAACATGCAATGTTACTTTACTTAAAAAAGTTGCTAGAGGTAAACGGCACTATGTCCAACTACACATTTAAAAAGAATGTTATATAATGAACGGTAAACTTCAGGTATATAACACATCATGAAAGGAAAAACGATTATAAACACAACAATAATAAAATATTAATCTTGGTTAAATATAAGAAACATTTGAGTATTTACTGATTACAAATTTAAAAAATGTTAAAACTGCTCTCTTGAAAAAGTAAGAAAATGGACATAGTGTCTTTTACCTCCGAGGTACAGACATAGGTTACATCTACATAAAACACTGTTCAGGAAAATATATAAATTTACATAGTTAGTATCACAGTGGGAGTATTATCGATCGAGATACATGAGACGTTTTGCAATTACTTCACACCGTAGACGACAGACTTCAATTATTTTACGGAATCACTGAAGAATGAAATCTCCATTATTATATATGCAAACAACTTTTTGATTCGAGAATTCACGGAAGTTACATAGAAATTCTCATATAAATACTCGTATTTACTTGTATGTGAACTCCGTCATACAAGTTATCGCTATAATTCCATAATCGGTTCCCACAACATCCCGCGCCTAATTGCACATTCGAAAATCACAACACTCTGATTCGATAAGTATCTCTGGTTTTATTATCTTCGAAATTCATCTGTTTAGTCACCCTCGAACCACCCAGTGGCGTGAGCGTAATGGGATAGGGAGTTTAATTCGATAGATACATAAACGAAAATTAGAGTGTAATATTAAAAATGGGGAGATAAATTATTATCTAGGTCAACTATATAAGCGGGAACAGACACCAGAATTTTAGATAAGGGTGCTCAAAAAATGACTTAAAATTGATACACGCAATATTGAGTAAATTATTTTGATAATTATTATATAATTATAAAATAGCAAAAGAAAATTGGTTTAGCTCGAAGTGTACAGAGATAGAGTCATTACAACAAAAACATGATTCATTTAACCTCCATAAAAAGATTAAAGAAGCGGCAAACTTTTATAAGCACAAGAACACTGGATTCCTGACAGATAATCAGGGAAACATAGTACTGGAAATAGAGCATAAAAGGGATATTTGGATTAAATACGTGGAAAAAACTTTTGAAGATGTACGAATTAACACTGGTATTACAACAAACACCTCTTGCGAATCTGGACCACCATTTACAGTCGAAGAAGTAAAATATACCATCAAAAGCACCAAAGGTGGTAAAGCAGTAGGCCCTGATAATTTTCACATAGAATTTTTAAAACTTATGGACTATGATGGCATAAAATGTTTGACAAATATATTTAACAATATATATGATACAGGCACAATTCCCCAAAAATGGTTAGTGTCAACTTTTATAAATCTTCCAAGAAAACCCAACGCGAGAAAGTGCGAAAACTATAGAATTATAAGCCTTATGAGCCATTTACTTAAAACATTTCTAAAGGTTATTCACAAAAGAATATATACAAAATTTGAGGGACAACTAACAAGAACACAATTCGGATTTCGTGCTGCTCTGGGAACACGAGAGGCCCTTTTTGCTGTACAGGTGCTATTTCAGAGATGCAGGGATGTGAATTGTGACATATATATATATATATATATATATATATATCTATAATATATATTATATATATAAACATGACAAATTAATGACTCTAATGCAAGAAATTGGAATTGACAACAAAGACCTTAGAATTATCAGAAACATTTACTACGATCAAACGGCCATAATAAAAATTGAAGACCATTTAACTGATAAAATTGCAATAGAACGTGGAGTACGACAGGCTGTATTTTGTCTCTATTGTTGTTCAATATTTATTCTAAATGGGTATTTAAGGAAGCTTTAGACGGTCGTGCGAAAAAAATACTAATAAACGGTGAATAGTTAAATAACATTAGATATGCAAATGACACTATAGTTTTTGCCTATAATCTGAATGACTACAGATATTAACAAATAGCATAACAGAAGTCAGCAACAGACATGGACTAGCTCTTGACATAAAGAAAACCAAATTTATGACCATAAGTAAAAAACCAATACTAAACGCTCAACTTACAATCAACCAACAGAATATCGAAAGAGTCGATATACATATTTAGGCACCAATTTAAATAAACAATGGGACCACTCAACAGAAATTAAACATCGAATAATAAAAGCAAAAGCAGCATTCGTTAAAATGAGAACCATTTTCAACAGTCAAGACATATCATTAAAAACAAAATGCCGTCTATTGAACTGCTACATATTCACAGTTCTGCTCTACGGAATGGACACTGACTGTTGGATCTATGAATCGGCTCGAAGCTTTCAAAATGTGGTGTTATAGGCGCATCTTACGTATATCCTGGGTTGACAGACTTATGTGAAGGTTCTGCGTAGAATGGGGAAAGAATGTGAAATTCTCATGACCGTCAAAACTAAAAAGTTGGAATATCTAGGCCATGTAAAGAGAAATCAAAAACGTTACGGCCTTCTCCAGCTGATTCTCCAAGGGAAGGTAAATGGTAAGAGAGGACCTGGAAGAAGACGCATTTCCTGGCTTCAAAATTTACGAAAGTGGTATAACACGACTGCTACTGAACTGTTCCGCGCTGCAATAAACGAAGCAAAGATAGCCGTGATGATTGCCAACATCCGGAACGGATAGGCACTTTAAGAAGAAGAAGATTATATAATTATAAGGCTAATATGTTCTTAAAATTACAGCTATATTCTAAAATTTGTTTTTTTATATCATATTTTGAGTATCTGTGTCTTTTATTATTATTATTATTATTATTATCCCAGATTTAGCCATACGGCTCACACTCCCTCTAAGGGGAAAATTCACTCATCCCAGATACCTACGGTATCAAAAGGATTGAGCTCTGGTGGGACTCTTTCCATGTTATCGAGCCCTAGGTGACTTGGTATATTGGAGTATCTCCCAGAAATTTTCGTACACATCTGGACGTCGCGAGGAGTACAGCTTTCTGCATGGCCTTATAAAGATGTTCATTTAGACCCAGCTGTTTTATGTTCGCTAGGAGGTTTTTGGGAATAACACCAGTAGTAGATAGAACAATAGGTAGTGTCTGGGTACTTTCCATTCTCCATTGTCTCCTGATTTGTATTTCTAGATCTCTGTACTTGGCGATCTTTTCGTTGTATTTAACAACTAAATTATTGGTGTTGGGTATCGCCACATCAATAAGTGTTGTTTGTCTAGTAAGTTTATTAACTAGTATGAGATCCGGTCTATTATGGGCCACTGGTTGGTCTGTAAGCACAGTGCGGTCCCAGTATAGCTTGTAGTTGTCATTTTCAAGCATTCTATCAGGAGCGTATTGATAATAAGGAAGATGGTCGGTATGGAGAAGTCCCAGTTTGTCAGCTAGTTCTTGGTGAATAATCTTTCCTACTGAGTCATGGCGTTCTTTATAATCAGTACCGACAAATGCCTGGCAGCCACCGGTAAGATGTTGGATGGTTTCTTGGGCTTGGCATCCATATTGGCATTTGTCATTTTGGACTTGAGGATCTTTAACAATATACTTCAGGTAATTTTTAGTTGGAATAACCTGATCCTGAATGGCAAGTAGGAAACCCTCAGTCTCGGGGAACATCTTTCCTGATGTCAACCAATAGTTCGACACTGTATTGTCGACATATTCTTGGTTGATCTCATTGAGATGTCGCCCATGCAGAGGTTTACTCATCCAGGTGCGCATTTTTTCTTGCTGAGTCAGGTGGTTTATGCGCATTTCTCGTTCCCTCAGTTTAAGCGGTGTCGTATCATCTACTGCGCAAATTGCTCGATGTAAAGTAGATGTCTCAGCCTGTACCTGAAAATAAAGTCTTAGATTAGCAATTTGTTTATCTAATTGCTCACCTATATCCATAAGTCCTCTTCCCCCTTGATACCGCGGTAATGTTGTTCTCTCTACTGCACTACGTGGATGATGTTTTTGCGCCTTTGTGAGAAGTGTTCTTACTTTCCGCTGAAGACCCTCTATATCCGTTTTTGACCACTTTATAATACCAAATGAGTAGCTCAGTGCAGAACAGGCGTACGTATTTAATGCCTTAAACAAATTTTTGCTATTAAGATATGACCGATTTAGTTGTCTTACTCTTCGCACGAACTCCGAAGTTAGTTCCGTTTTCATTTGTTTATGGTCAATTTTACGTGCCTGTTTTACTCCGAGATATTTGTACATATCATTTTCACCCATTGCCTCGATGTTTTGGCCATCTTGAATATCGAAACCTCCAGGCTGAACCTTTCCTCTGACTATATTTAGTATACGGCACTTGTCTAGTCCAAAATGCATACTGATGTCATTTGAGAAATTTTCTACAGTTTTTAGCATCTCATCTAGGTGATTCCGGGTGGAAGCCAATAATTTTAAATCATCCATATACAACAGATGATTAAGTTTCGCTACAACGGTGTTGTTATTTTTGATGCTAAATCCTGAGTCAGTATTATATTATTATTATTATTATTATTATTATTCGAGACCGGAATACATACAATTGTTTTTACAATTTTTCATTACAATTTACAATTTAATAGTAGGAAAGCTTTACAGAGAAATCACGTTTAACAAACGCCAACGTTTTACCAATAAATAAATAAATAAAATAAAATAATATTAAAATTAAATAAAATTAAATAAAATCAAGTAAAAACAAATCAAATATTAAATAAATTAAAATTAAATAAAATTAAATGAAATTAAGTACAATAAAATAAAAATAAAAAAGTTCTTAACATAAATACCAGATCATACTAAAAATGTAAATGATAAATAAATTTTATATAAGATTCAACAAATTTTAAAATTTATTAAAATCATTAAACAATATTTTTTAAGGAAAGAATTAAGATTTTAAAGGATTTAAATGTGTGGTGTTATATTATAAAAATAGATTAACAATTCAGTAATAAGCTTATCTAAAATTTCATTAACTGACATAGTATAACGCTGTATAAAAAGTATTCACTTATGTCGGCACTCCCCAAGTGCCATGCTTTGTTTTTATATTTTTAAAGGTAATAAGTGACTATAGATGGCAATTGATTGGATCTCCCGTCGAATAGGAATAGAAGATGTATAAGAAGTGGAAGATGTAGATTTGAGGAATAACGATATGTTGAGAATCTGACTCCTTTAAAAATATATCTGCATGGTAGTCATTATAATCCGACAAACCAGAGCTGGCGGGTGAGCTGCGCGAAAATAGAAAAGGAATTATTCTAAGAGAGATAGGAGAGGTACTTAATCGCGATTATAGGTATATAGTATAGGTACTTAACCGGTTATATACGATGTGAACTCCTAGCCGACTGCAATAGAAATGAGCAATCCCTTCCACTTTTCAATTTGTTATACGCGCAACCCGCCAGCTCTCGCTTGTCGGGTTATACAAGGATCAAGTTTGCAATAATTATATGAAAAAGTTTCCAATTTGCTTCTGCAGAAAAGATCAGAGGGCGGAACCTTTCAATGCAACCAGTGATTGGTTACGTCAAATCAAAAAACGCCACGAATTCGTGAGCTTACCAATCATGACTGCGTCATGATTGGTAAGCCGTGAAGCAATGAAGCAGATTGTTAACCATTAAGCAGTCTTATTTGAAGAAGGAAAAGTTACCACACAAGGCGCTTCTTCGTTTAGATAAGGCTGATGCATATCCCAATAAGTCAACTCTAGGATCCGCTTTGTTTGTTGTTTTTTTCAGCCAATGTCAGCCAATAAACTGCTTAACGGATGGATCAGAATGTTATTGAGATAATGAAACTGATTTACTGAAATCGATCTCATGAAATTTTGGAAATCGTTCCTTATCAAATATGTTATTTTTATGTTGACAAATGCATGAAGTAGAGTGATAGAGAAGACTTTTAGCAGAGCTTTTTACAAAATAATGACGATATAGAAAGACAGAAGCAACATGGAATGTGATAATAAAGAAAATATAGCTAAGCTAACTGCATTAGTTCGCAATGCCAATGAGTTTAAAAAAAGTAATAAAACCGAAGTTGAGATGTGAATACAGTGTGAGTGTGACGAAGATGAACCAGATTATCGACTCCTCAGTAACGACGATATTGTCGAACTAGTATCAAAAGAGTAAACCAGGAAATAGAGAAAACTGCTAATGTTCTTCTAGACTATTTTGAGCAACTGAAATCTTTTTACCTTGTGGAAATTTCGAGCATGCGCATCTTTTATGCAATTTAAAAGTTAGTTTGAATTTATGAGATTTTTTTTCTTATCTTTTCATGGTAGGTTCATGGATTATTCCACACTTTTTAATAATTATCCGTGCCACATCCGGTACCTTGAGCACAGCTAATTGAGGTTGTACTGTGCATTGTGTTTTAGATTTTCTAGATCAATTTTCCATGCTACTAAGTGAAGATTGTAGGCTGTTAAGTATAGATATTACTGTTTTTACCAAAACCGTACCGTAAACTTACTTTCTTCTTCTTATGGTGCCTATCCGTTACGGATGTTGGACACTAACATGGCTATTCTGACTTTGTTGAATGCTGCCCTGAAAAGTCCGGTAGTGGTTAAGTTAAACCACTTTCGCAGGTTATGCAGCCAGAATATTCTTCTCCGTCTTGGACCTCTTTTCCCATGCACTTTACCTTGAAGTATGGTCCAAAGTAGGTCATATCGTTGTTCATTGCTCCTGAGAATTATTATAAAATATTCGTTTTACTTAATTGCCCTACGCCACTGGAGCTGCCACGCGTTGTGGGAAAATTCAGACCAGAAACCCTTTTTTAATATACCCATTGACCATCCATAAAAAGTACCATAGAGCCTCTTGTCCGCTCTTAGTTTATTATTTACTTACCAGGCTATTATCACCAGGTTATTGACGTTGTAAAATTTTAGAATGAATAGCTTCAAAATTTACTTGCATAATAGGCCGATCCCTCAAACATTAGTTGTTGTCTATTTAGGTATAGGTACATCATGCTCTAATGTCTACATATATGTAGGTAAAGGAAAAAATCATGTTTGTCGGTGAAATTAATTTTCGTCCATTGGTCAGTTAGTTAGATCAGTTCTATCTTAATTTTTTCTGCCTTTATAAAACACAAATTTAAAGAAAATAAGATATTTAAGCCGTTTTGGTTACTTTGATTGATCCTTAAATCCAACAGTGAAATTGTAAAATGTATTTATATGAGCATTTCCATTATCCTGTTAGTGATGAAGAAATAAAGAGTATAATTAAAGATATCTCAAAAAAATCCTCTGCTGGACTGGATGAGATCCCGTATTCTATGTTATTACATGTATCTCATAACATATATAAACAATTAACATTTCTAGTAAACCTTTCATTTCAGGAAGGGATTTTTCCTCAAATTCTAAATACTGCTTTAGTTGTGCCTATACATAAAAACGGTGACAAATCAAAATTTGATAACTATCGAGGCCTATCACTTTTATCTGTGTTTTCAAAAATATATGAAAAGGCATTTCATACACGTCTCCTCTCATATATTAAAAGGCACAACATTATAGAAAAGTCTCAATTTGGTTTCCGTGAAGGTATAAGTGTGCAAGATGCACTACTAGCGCTGTGCAATTATATTTTATCGAACTTTGATAAGGGTAATAAAGTTATCTGTTTGTTTTTTGACTTAGCACGAGCTTTTGAAACTGTAAATCATCCAATACTGCTGGAAAAACTAACTTTATCATAGTGGTGTTAGAGGAACTGCGTTAAAGTGGATCCAAACCTTTTTATCGAAAAGGTTTCAAAAAATTAAGGTTAATGTGAATGAAAATATAATATTTTTTTCATAAGAAAGTGTCCTCTCCGGAGTTCCACACTGAAGTATCATTGTCCCTCTTTTATTTTTGATTTTCGTCAACGATTTAAATCAACTGATAAACGATAGCTCAACATGTTTGGTTCGGAATCCATTAGATAATTTTTCTGATGCAATAAGCGTTCGAGGAGAAAACTTGGAACAGCAATCAGGCTGTTACGTCACTCAATTTGCTGACGATACCACAGTTGCACTAAATTCCAATAATTTTTCTCATGTAGTTCAAAAAGCAAACTGTCTTGTAAAAAGTATGAGTCTTTACTGTTTAAATAATGCCCTAATCTTAAATGGATCAAAGACCAATATGGTAACCTTTTCACCTTCTACTATAAAGATGAGTCCATTAGTAAGGCTTGACAATGGGTCTGTGGTAAATAGCCACTCCACCAAGTTGTTAGGTGTTTATCTGGATTCTAATTTGTCTTGGAGTTCTCACGTTGATTATGTAGTGGGAAGATTGTCTGTACACTGTTATGTTCTATGGCAACATAGGAATTTTGTCTCCCTAGAAATCTTGAAACTTTACTATTTTGCTCATGTACAGTCAATTTTGCAATATTGCTTAGTTTGTTGGAGAAATTGCTCGTGTATTAATGAGATGCTTGTTCTTAAAAAAAAATTATTCGTACCATGACGTTTAGAAGGCGCTTGGATTCCTGTAGACCAAT
Source organism: Diabrotica balteata (assembly GCA_918026665.1). NCBI lineage: Eukaryota > Metazoa > Arthropoda > Insecta > Coleoptera > Chrysomelidae > Diabrotica > Diabrotica balteata. The sequence continues at coordinate 5,681,551 of OU898284.1, forward strand.
TTTTAAACAATTAAATATTTTAACTGTAATTTCGCTGTATATTTTCAGTTGTGTTGTATATGTAAAGTCACATAGATGGAATTTTATTTGCAGAAATGATGTTTCCTTAATGAGTGGCTACAATTTTCGTTACAGAAATCATTTGGTGACCCCTGCTTGTCACTTGACTGTTGTGGGCAAGGGTCCTTACCCAACATGCGTTAGTTTGTATAATAAATTACCTAATTATGTTAAAGAGTTAAATATTTATGTATTTAAGAGAACAGTTAAGAAATTACTTGTGGCAAACACTTTCTATTCGTTAGAGGAATACTTGCAGGCATCTTTTTAACAATTTGTATGTTTTTGTGTATATTTTATGTTTTATTATTGTGCTTATAGTTTTTACTTTTTTTACTACCTATGTACCTATAGTTTTTTAGATTGTATTTTGACGCATTTCAATACTTGTAAAAGTCAGATGAAATAAAGAATATTGATTGATTGATTGATTGAGCATAATATATAAGGTAGATATAATTACTGTAGAAAGGGTACACAAATGTTCATATAATTATCTGGTCAAAAATGTATTGACGGCAGTAATAATAAAAATGACAAATCAGTTAATATTTTAAAAACAAACTTAAGCTTCTGGAATTAAGTGAATAAAAAATCACGTACTGATAGAAGACCATCTAAACCCAGTTCGGTGCTAAGCCTGTGCGTAGACAACATAGCGATAGCTGCTAGCAGTATTAACTCAGATCTAGCTACGAGACACCTACAAACAGTAGTTAACGAACTTGAGGCATGGTGTGTGCAGTAAAAAATTGCTGTCAACCTCAACAAAACACAGGCCGTCATGTCCCAAAAAAGGAAAGGCAGACCAAATAGGTTACTATCAATATTCGATATTGTTATTGAATGTCAAACCAAGCCAAATATCTAGGCATAACGTTGGATAAAAAGCTGACCTTCACAAAGCTGACCTTCAAAAAGTGAAATAAAATCAGGAGTCTTATCACTAGTAGGTTGAAACAGTAAACTGAGATTTAAAACAAGGATTAGGATGGCAAACAGCATAACTTTGCAAACACTAGCATAGGCTTTGAAGACACATTGAAATAGCAAGATCTGGTTTCATGAATATGCGTAAAATGCTCTGTAACCCCAAGCTAAACACATTTATTTTGTATAGCAACCAACAAAGTCATCATATCCAGAATGATCGCCAACGTTCGGAAGGAACAGGAGCCCTATGAAGAGGAAGAGCAGAATCCATCCACGAAATTAAAAATTCATAGTCGGATACCTTAACAGTACTTAATTTGTTTTAGACTGGCCTATTTTACACCCATATTGTTGCACACACTTTACAGCTTCCCCATAACCCTCTGAATTCAAAGGAATTTTACGAGCTAAAAACTTGAAAAAAGTGATTTGAGATAACTTACAAATTTATAACACCGCCAGATTGGTACTGTAGCTGTAAAATGTTTTCTCACATTTAGATAACTGTTGTAACAAATCATTCAAGATAATATTGAATTAGTTCATAATCTTAAATAAGAGATAGGAACATTTATGACTTAAAAGGTGTGAAATATAGGATGCTAGTTTACAACATTGGCATTAGCGCTAATTATCGAAGACGAAAGATGTCAGGTATTTTAAGTGTGCCTTTAAGATTCTATTTCTTGATTGAAAACAAGAATATGTGCGAGCATAGTCGACTACCAATACAAATACCGGTATGAATAACTATGGTTAGCTCTTTTAAAGCAACTGTTGAAACGTTTGTTTTTCTTCATACCTTGTTAAAAGCATTATGTAAAACATCTATGACATTCATGTGCCAGATAGATTCTCATTTTTCTGAGAAATTCAGATATTATGTGTAGTTCTTTTTTATAAAAATAATGTAATATTTTATTTGTATTTTAAATCAAGTACTGTTTTCATTATGACATGTGAATATTTTTGTGTATATCTTTTTGTAGATTTTTTTTTAGATTTGTGATGTTCGAGTAGGTTTTAGCGTCTACTGTCAAGCCTCATGTTCGCTCACTGAATCTTTTTTCACTTAGAAAAATATAATTCTATAAATTATAATTATATAAACATAAACAGATAATTCCATTGAAATCCGCCGACCAAGGTCCATCCAATCAGAAGGTGTAAAAAGGCCTGCACTTGTTTATCATAATTAATAATATCAATTTAAGCATTTAAAAAGTTAATTGTTAATTGTATTCAGAGCATTTATTTATAGTTCGGCAATAAGTATATTGTATTGTATTTTTGAAAATTGTAACGAAGGTATTTTGCCTACCACAGGGGGCATTAATACAGGGGATAGAAAATTGGGGGAAGAAACTATTGGGGGTGGAGATAAGGCAAGCAAAATAATCGCTACTGATGCGAACGGCACTCAGGGTTTCGTAGGAAAGCTGGGGTCGTGGATAAGTAAAAGATAAGGGCATTGGAATGGGGGAACTACAAAAAAATGAAATAAAGGGCTCTTGGGATAAACAAAATAAAAATAAACAAGAAACACCGCAAGGAATTTATTATAGGGCGCCACTTGAGGTGCCTAATTATGCCTATTACAACCACTAGTTGTAACTAGGGAAATAATTAGAAAACAAATTAAAACATAAAAAACATATCTTTTTCAAATAAACTCAAAAAGGGTTAGCTCAAAAAAAAAATAAAATGTTAAGACAACAAAATTTAACATTTATTTATGTGTCACCACAAACAGTTACATGGAGAAATACAAAATTCAAAAACTTACATGTGTCATCCATTAGAAAACTCCATTGCTACAAAACTTACAAAATTGCATGGAGGTTAACCTTTTAAAAAGAAAACAAAACAAATCAACATCAAAAATACTAAAACGAGCTGTCATAAATTAACATTAAATTAAAAAAAAAACTAAACACAAATTGACAGCTTTACTCAAAACCTAAAATTTACAATTTTAAATGTCAACGAAAGCAATTATTATTTCATAAAAAAATGTCTGTCTTTAGTTTAAAATTTGAACAAAATGTTACCTGAATTCACATGATCACACTTAAGTTTCTGAAACCATAACTGGAACTGAGGGCTCCACTCTCTCTGCATCACGAAAACCTCCATCTCCAAACTGCCAAAAGCCTTGGGTAAAAGCAGGAACAAAAAAAAACAAAACGGGGATGTCCTCCAATCCTCACTCAAAACATTAATAATTGAAGCATTTACTGCCACAAAACCAATAACAAACTGCTACATATTCTTCATAATAAAAGACGAAAACAGAACACTTTACAAATTCGACGTGAATTTGGACATAACGCTGAACCGCTCTTGAAAGCTGCTCCAACGAGAGTGACGAAATTCTATTAAAATTGAACGCATACATACAAACGCTGACATAACAAGACACCACGAAACGACGTACATATCTTTTTGCGACGCATTAAAATTGCGGCTTCTGATAAAACAAGAATTTGCCGAGGAAGTTAAAATAAATAAACAAATCTAAAATGGTTTATTTCAATTTGGCCGACCTAAGAAAAAATGAAAAGATATTTGCATTTAAATACGTACGAAATATTTTTAGATCTATCAAAAATATATAAGGTGATTTTAATATTTCGTATACGAGGGGACTTCAATATATTTATAAGAATCAATGAACTTGAAAATGCTACAAAATAATTTTTTTTTTATTTCAACTTTAACGTGTCGGCTACTATGGCCACTTACACAGGTACTATAACATGAGTTTTCATTACACAAACAATAAGTATTACATTAAGAATATGTTACAATAATACGGAATGATAATAATATTTTACACAAGGTCTAAATTAAAATCTAATTATATTTTTGATTTAAGTGTTCATCTCTAAGGAATTGTAGCACAGCTTTTATTTGGTCAGGGTTTATTACGATATCTTCACTTTTGAGTTTGTATTGCAATCTTCTGGCCGAATGTTGATGGCATTCAGTGAGAATATGTTTGATTGTCAAATATGATTGGCAGCTTTGACAGGAGGGTCGGATGCTACAGGACATTATGTAGCCGTGTGTGAGTTTTGAATGTCCTATTCGAAGTGTTATCACAAGGAGATCTAGTCAAATGTAGGCTGACTGGTTATTGACGGTTGTATTTCGTGTAAGATCGAAGGGTTAGAGTTCCAATGCTGCTGCCAAAGGAGTCTAGTTCTTCTTTTAGTATATGATTTTAGGTCCTTACAAATTTAAATTTTATCGGTGATTTCAGGTGATGCTGTAGCAAGTTTAGCATAGTGATCTGCAGTTTCATTGCCTTCTATACCAATATGAGATGGCAGCCAAATTATGGTAACTGTTCTATTTGGGACAAGATAATTTGGTAAGAGTCTAGGATGTTTTGGACGATTGGATGACGGTAAATATATTTTTGATAGAACGGATTGATGCTAAAGAGTCTGTGCATATGGCAACCTGCTTCTTAGGTGGAGATATATGGTTAAAAGCTTGCAATATACTAAATAATTCGCCAGTATGAACGCTGCTGACGGCTGGTATAAGTGATGACTTAATTAGTGAATAACAGAGCAGCCTACTCCTGTGTCATTTTTTGAGGTATCCGTGTATATTATTAGGTCGTAATTATTTGTATTTATAATGTCTTTAAATGCATTTATAATGATCTCTTTCGGATGTTTTTCGGAAGATAGAAAATTTCGTATGAAGTTAAATAAAGTTTTTAAAAACAAAGTTTTCACGAAAATAATTTTAATTGGCGCAGTCAGTAGGATAACTTTCAAAATGGCTTTTCGAAACCTAAGATTCTGACGACGAAAATTACTATAATAACTATATATCTATTTTGAAAAATTATATCACGCTTCCTTGGAGGTCGTACTAAAGATTAATATGAACAAGACACAAATGATGACTAGTCTTGTGGTAAATCGAAATATTGCTGATGGAAGAGATATTGTGCAGACTACATCGTATAAATACTTAAATACTTAGGACATGAATTTCGATTGGGCAGAGCTAACCAGACATGCGATCTTCCATGTCGCATAGGATAAGCTTGGGCAGAATTTGTTAAATTAAACTATGTATTTAAATCGGATCTACCCATATGCCTCAAAAGAAAAATCTTTGAATTCAAGATTCGCGTAACTTAGATGTGTTTTAAAACAAATCAACAGATGCCATCGAAAAAATCGCGTCGTTAAAATGGAAGTCGGCTAAACACGTCGCCAGATTATCAGACAACTGATGGACAACACGTAATTTAGAGTGGACACCAAAGCAAGAAGCAATACTGAGCAGAGGACCCTCACCAACTAGGTGGAATGACGACCTTAAGCGTGTTAGCAATAATTGGATGCAAGCCGCACAAGAGAGAGACAGATGAAAAGAGCTGAGGGAGATCTATTTTCAGCGGTGGACGCATATATGCTGATAATGATGATATCAACAGACGAAATAAGGAACACAGTGAAGAAAATTAAAGGAAATAAAATCACTGAAGAAGATAATATCGTTATAGATCTGCAAAGGTTGGAGGAAAAAGGCTTTTTAAAAATATAAAGGAATTGTTTAACTTATGTCTGCACCAAAGTAAAACACCTACAAGACGGCACACAACAAGGGCGACCCAACAGACTTCGAGAATTACCGCCTCATAACCTTTACAAGTTATTCACAAGAATAATTACAAATAGACTGAAAACAAAATTAGATTTTTAACAATCTAGGGAATAGACAGGTTTTAGGAAAAACTTCTAACTGACAATAACGACTACATCGACTGCGTTAAAGGGATTATAGAAAAATCTATCAAATACAAACGGTCATTGCTCTTGGCGATGGACCCAAAAATTATAATGTGAAGACCACGAGCAGATAGAAGAAGCAGAGATATGTCATCTACATGATGGACAAAAAAATTACTGGGAATTGGCTACAGCATGACTGATAGAACTAAAAAAAATTAGGGAGGCCTATGTTCAACTTTGAATGTAGAAGGCCGGATGATGATGATGATGTATGTCGTATCCATTCGCTTCTTTTCCTACATAGGAATGTTGTTTCAGCTATTTTACAAAGTATCTTTATTTTAATTGTTTTCAGTGGTCTTAGGATTTTTTATGTTTTTTGGTTGATTTGGCTATCAATATAACTAGCCCAGTCTGGTTAAAAAAGGTCGAAAATTTTTTCGCAGATATCTGAAGCTTTTAAGACATAGTGGAGGTTCCTAGATAACGAATAGATAAAAAAGTACTCATATTTTTACCTTGTGTTATCGCGATCTGTTGCGCCTTATCTGTTGCGAAACAATTATCCCCTAAACTTTACTATGTCGATCTTTCGAAAGCACCTTCGTTTCGAAGGGCTGTAAGCTTCGAAAATTGGATACATTTTATAGCTATAAGTTTCAATATAAAGTTTAGATTTTCATTCAAAATTTGTTCAAATTTTACTTCTTAATGTTTTCAAAAATAGTTCCCAACTTCGTTCCTATTGGTCATAGAAGGTTTATTTTTTAATTTGAGTATTTTTACCAGCTATTAAATGGTTATATGTACAAGTTTGTAGATTAAAAACATACCCCTTTTTCAAACGTTTAATTTGTAAATAATTTCGATGAAAACGCAATATGCATTTAATTTCTGAGATAGTTTAAGTCTTAAAGAATCCTATGAAATTTGCTACTCTACTACTAGTTTGCTACTAAAATTCTATAAAAGATATTCTTAATATAACAACTGATATAAATATTGTTTATGTAAAATATAAGGAAAAAAACTTAGATAAAAAAGATAAAAAATCAAATTGTGACCATATATTTTTAACTACCATAAAAACGCAAGGTAAAATGCGAGTATTTTTCATCTCTTCGTCATCTAGTAACCCTCACATATGTCTTAAAAGCTTCAGACTGTTTTTGCTTAACCAGACTGGGCTAAACATTTTAAAATGTGTAACAGTAAAGCAAATCCATCACTTTGAAGAGACGACGATTATTTATCTAATTAAATCATAGTGAAAGCATTTCACTTGTCGCTAACTTGAATTGAATATGCATTATCCTACGCCTTCTCGATTGTCAACGAATATTGTCACCACGCGGACTTACCTCGTGCATTTTTTAAATGAAACGCGAAACACAAACGACTAATTAAACATCCAATAGTCGTTGTATGTGCGTGGCACAGTGACATAAACACGGATTAGCCGTTTGAACAAGCTTTGAATCGGATTGACGGCGAATTAATTGTGCCACATGACAGCGGGCGGAGAGTGGATTGCGTCCGTCCGCTAGAGGGCGCCTAAATCCGCTTTCGCTAAGCCGACTGCGACTGCGACTGCCGTATCGTTTGGCGTTTTGGCTGGCCTGCTGCTATGCGAATAGGATTATTTGTTTCTCTTTTCGGGATAATTGTAATAAGCCGGGATTTGATTCCAGGTTCTGTTTTTCTGGTCGGCTTGGGAATGGATAAAAAATGTTTCGGTAATTGTGTGGTCTTATTTTGTAGACATTGCTCCTTTTAAATATTTCATAATATTTATTTTATCTCGGCGCTTCTGTTGAATTTTAGTTTGGGTTTGAAAGACGTGTAGAGCAAATATGGATATAAAATAAAACTCCTATTACGAATAATTTTGCATGGATCAACGTAGTTTAAGGTATATGTATATCTGTCACGTGTATTCATAAAACAATTACTAAAGTCCTTTTCCATCATATTAATAGCACATTATGTATGCAAATCCTCAACAGGTCAAAAAACCATAGGCGTCACCCTATACTTGTTTAACACGTTAAGATGCCGTCAACAATTCATTATCTTTTAAAAAATCTTCTGTAAAATAAGTGTCCACTAATCTCACTATACCTCTTTTGTGCGTGAAAAACATCGGTATATATGCCACACGATTATTGTTAATTATACACGGGTGATTAACGAGAGAATTCAATGTTTCACGAAATAAATTAATGTAAACAGTAATTTAAAGGTGATTATTGTTTTCTATACAAGTTATCGCCTGACACAAAAAGAATACCTTCCTTGAACGATTACCTGGAATTACTGATATGGCTTCACTAATGATAGTTTAAGTAGTTTTTATGCCACATTACAGCTTATGCAAATAATATAAATTAGAAATTGTTTGCATCTTCCATTTAGTTTGTAGATGTACATTGTTCATGTCTTACCTACCTACGTTTTTGGCGTCGATATTTTATTATTTGCATTTAAAATGACGTCGACAACAGGTTTTATCCCGGTTAAGTGTAGTTTTAAAGGTACCTTCAGTCTAAGAGAGAAAAATAGAATATTAAATGTACACGATGCAGTTGTACATCAACGCCCTTTAAGTGATGTCCGTGAAATCGTTAACATGTGTTCAAATATGACAGGGGTTGGAGAAGCAACAATTTATAGATTCTTAAAAGAAAGAAAAGGAGGAACTGTTTCATCTCCCAAGAAGAGTGGAGGGAGTAAACCCTTGGAAATTGAAGAAATGTATAAAAACATGATGAGACGCAGCGTCCACTCATTTTTTTAACAAAGAATTTCCAACATTTGACAAAATCCAAACATTAATTAGAGAAAACGAAGAGTTACCAATCATAAGCAACAAGAAATTATGGGGACTATTGAGAAAAATGGGATTCCGTTGACAAATGAATAGAAGAAAATCCGTTTTAATTGAAAAAGATTACATTGCATGTTGGAGACGAGATTATCTAAGAACTATTAAAAAGTGTCGAGAAGAAGGGAAAACAATTTTTTATTTGGACGAGACTTGGCTAAATGAAGGTCATACTGTACCATATCTATGGGTTGATACAAATGTGAAAAGTTCCCGTCAGGCATTCATCGAAGGTATATCTACTGGAATAAACAATATTTCCATTGGTAAAGGACGCAGACTCATAATAATCGATATTGGGAAACGAATACGGTTTTGTCAATGGTGGATTATTAAGTTTTGCCCCAAAATCAACCAAAGATTACCACGAGGAAATGACTGCTAACGTTTTTGAAGAATATTTTGAGCAAATGTTGGATTTAATTCCAAAAGATTCTGTCATAGTCATGGATAATGCTAGTTACCATTCAAGACTAGCAGGGAAATTGCCAACAACGGTATGGAAAAAAAAGAGAGATAATCGAATGGTTGGATAAACACGCAATTGAGTACAAGGAGAATTCGACAAAAAAGGAATTATTACCTATTATAAGGCAACATAAAGCAGCTTATAAAAAATATATAATTGATGAAATGGCATTAAACCGTGATGTAATTATTTTACGTTTACCTCCATACCACCGTGATCTGAATCCGATAGAAAATATATGGTCTCAAGTAAAGGGTGAAGTCGGACGCAACAACAAAACTTTTAAATTAGAAGACTTACAACAATTATTAGAACATTCCTTATCAAAAGTAACTCCAGAAAATTGAAAAAATGCTGTTAGTTATGCTCACAAGGAAGAAAATAAACTGTAGAATTTGGATAATATGACTGATGCAATGCTGGAACCGGTAATAATTAACATTGGAGTTGAAGATTCCTTAGATTCTGAAGAAAGCAGTGAATCTGAAATGGAATTTGATTAAAATAATATTCATTTTTTTACAAATCGGCCCCTGTTACGGCCACAAATTATTTTATATATAACCAATACAATAAACATTTTACATTTCTTGCAAATTCATTAGTACCTGTTAATCTCCATCACTCCGACACTGGCAACTTTATTTAGGGATTAGTATCCCTCAAAACTATTGTATTCAATTCTGCTTCAACCTTTATACCTGGTGGTCATACTCAATTTAAAATTGTTTTCCTATATACTTCTGTAAACTTGTTGACAAATATCTATTTTTCATTGAGTCATCCGTATCAACAGTTTAGGAATTTGCATTTATAATGTGCTATCAATATGATGGAAATGGACTATACAAACATCAATTTGTTTACTGCGTGCTTACAGAAAAGCTACCTAAAAGTTTAATTAATAAAAAAATATGGAAAATTGTTTTCCTTAAAGCGTTGTCTCCTTTCAAAGTTTGGCGATGCAAATGGAAATTGCAAAATAGCAAATCGTCTCCTCATGTCCTTCAGCTATGAATTCTCGCGTTTTCCTACTGATCTTTCGCCTTTATTTTACCTACTAATATGATTTGGAGTAATTTATATCTTTCACCTCTCAACACATGATTCAAGTATTCCTTTTTTGTTTTCTTCGATAGTCTCGTTGTATGGATTTGTTTAGGAATTAGTACCTGTGAATATTCTATAGGTTACCAAATGCCAACTTTGCTAATTTGATGCAGAAATCTCCAAGAATAAGAGTAATATTGCCTATAGTTTATTTATTTATTAGCAAAAAGAACAAAAAATGAACCGTATTCTTAAAATATTCTCTTGGGGAGTTAAGTAGCTCTCAAAGAAGTATAAACCTCGTTTTTAAACAAGTGTACACCTATTTATAGGCTTTATTATGATCCGATAACATTTCCTTTCTTACTTTCTTTGTATTTTGTATTTGCTAGATCTCTTTAATCTTTATTGAACAACTATTTTTTTTTATATTCGAGTACTTATTTATTTGCTTTGCTTGCTTCTGAAATAATATGGATACGTAGTCCAAATGGAGGAGACAGCTTTACCATTGAGTGGAAACACAGAGAGAAGAAAACAAGGAAGACCAAAAATAAGCTGGTAAATTAATATCACAAAAGCAATAAACACGAGAAATTTGGATGTAGAAATCTAGAAAAGCAACGATAGATGATATAAAACTGTTCATAGCATCAATCTAAGGTGGAGGATCCCATTCCTATTTGCACATTTTTACCAATCTTTCAAATATTTTTAGTTCACACATAAAATGAGAAACTTCAAGAGGAACTCTGTCTATGAATGACTTATTATTAATAATTTTAATATTATTTTGAAGCTATTTTCTTGTGGCATTTTAAATTAATTACTATTTAAACTGGGAATAAGCCACAATTAAAGGTAAAAAAACGTTTATTGACGTTTCAATTTCCACTTCGAAAATCGTTCTCAAGATACAAACGGTAAATTAAACAAATTTTGTTTTTTTGTTACTTAGTGAAAAATTCTTCTAATAATTTAACTTTATCTGACTCATTTATATTGACAATTCAGACATACATTATGCATTTTAAAGTAGAAGAGTTTAAAATGATATTGCCAATATTGTTGAGTTGCACTCCTGGGACGACTTTACTTATAGGATAGTCCATTCGATTACATGAAATCAACTTTAACTTGAGAATATCCGTCAGAAAAAATCATAGGATTTAATTCGTCTTTAAAAAGACAAACACATGACATGATGACAGTAAAATTCTCCTGTTAGTGATTCCATAGTAAATTATGAGGGAAAAACCAGGAAAAAATACCCCATAATACTATCCCGACATGGTAAGTATTTGTTCGTGCATTTAATTTACCTTCAACAAACACCACTAATTTTATATGTTTCGTTATTTAAAAAATATAAATAATGTATCCTCTATATGTTACTGACTTACTAATACTGGTATTTTCTTATTAATAACTTCCTCTTTCAATATCGGTAACCAGATCCTACTACATTCTGCTGGGGAATTTGCGACACAATTGGTCTCATTTGGCATAAATAGAGCCGCTTCTTTGATTTTTCTTTTTTTTACCATCTTTTTCTTTTAGTACTACATTTAAATTATTCCATTGAACTCTATGTTCACTATCCCATGCGTGTTTACATATTTGAGATCTATCAAATTCTCTATTTTTAATATATGATTGATGTTCACTTATTCTAACATTTAATGGCCTTGATGTTTTACCTAAATAAAACTGATCGCATTCACAAGGTATTTTATAACTGCAATTCTTTGTCCTTTCTTGTTCATTATTAGGTTTGGTTTAAGACAAAATAGATCTCAACATGATAAAATTTGCTATTTATAACAAGGAAAAAGAAATGTTTATCGCACATTATAACAGTATTTTAGAAATTATCCAATTTTGGTGACATAGTAAGAGTCTAGACATTGCCTCAATAATTTTAGTCGTCTACCAAAATGATAATCTACTTTAAATAATTCTTAATACTGCAGTAGTTCCTATTTAGAATTCAACATGAAATATATACCGCGTTTTTTTTAATTGGGTTAGATTCCTTACAAACAAAACAAGAAAGCTGGAAATATAGGTGCATTCTTAGCATTTCTTCTCGCTAAATATATTCACCTGTTGACCAGGGCCGACTTGATTAAATGGAGAGGAATATGAGAATAATAATAACTTTAAAATTAAGTCAATACAACTAATTGTAAACAAATATACCATAGATAAAAAAAAATATTAAAAAACCACTGGTTTAACTTAGCCCATATTCACATTTACAAGTGAATACTTCCTATCGATCGGTATGATGTTTATCAAAAATATCGAGACCCGTGCAGCAACCTTGCGGTATACAGTGATATAATTAAAATTTAGTTATATTACCATAATATAAAGAAAATTCCCAGTGGTTGTTTGTACATCTTAGTTTAAATAAACTTACAATAAAATAAAAACTTTTTTTAATGGTATAACGTTGTATTATTAAAATTTTTTAAAAAAAACGTCTATATAGTACTAGCCACAAAATGAAGTCGTATGACCCTTAAAATACATAATTTGACTAACTATATTACAATTATTAAGACACTAACCGAAACCCCAACACATCGAAACTCCTAAATGGAGTTGAATTATGACGTAGGGAGACAAATTCACTTTTCGTGTTCGAATCGGTATTATTAGAGTGTTATGACTCATATTAGCAGTCCTGCTTCATCAGACACTCGGTGGTGATATAAATTCAAACTCGGAAGTTCCAACGCACTGATCACTGCAGTGGTTATCGTACAGAGGTGCCACCTGCTTTGGTGGTCATGAACGAGAACAATTTAATAACATTATTTTCTGTCCTTTTTTCTTCTTTAAGTTCCATCTTCTATCGAAGGTTGGAAATCATCATAACTATGTGGACTCTGTTGACTGCCGCTCTAAAAAGTTCTCCACTACTGTATTCAAACCATTCCTTTAAGTTCTTAAGCCAAGCCAGCCACATTTCGCTTTCCTCGGATTTTGCCTTGCATAATAAGTTGTAATAATCCGTATTTTGCCCTCTCATCACATGTCCTAAGTACTCAAGTTTTCGTCTTTTGATAGTTAATATTATTTCCGCCTCATTTCCTATCCTTCTAGTTACTTCCACGCGTGACATTATTTGAATCCATGATATTCTTGAGATTCTTCTCTAACACCAAAATTCAGATGGACTTGTTTTAGTGTCTATGCTTTCAAATAATAAAGAAGAGTAGAGAACACGTAACATCGAAGCATTCTCAGGCGTAGTTCTAACCTTATATCCCGACAACAAAGTAACCTTTTTTATGTCCTTTGGGCTACACGAAATGTGTAAAAGAATCAATCTTTTAGCGAAATCTGATATCGTTTGTTGGATTAAATGGCCAAATATATGACTAAGAGGACAAATCGTTAAACTTTTGTCTTCAAATCGGTATCGGTAGAGTTTTATGACTTATTTCAGCATCCCTGCTTCAATAGACACTCAGGCTCATACAAATTTAAACTCAAAATGTCAAACGAATGTTTCGAAGTGTTCAGTAAACCAAAAAACGTGATTTTGGTGACCCAGAACCAATTCCCACCATATCAAAAATCCTTTATGCTAAAAAAAATTGCAATTTCACCAAAGAGGTCTTCCTAATTTTTATGTAGAAAATGTTTATATCAGAAAATATATCAGAAGACGATATCGAGAATAATTTATATTTTTAATCCCAAGATTAGTAATTTTCAAAACATTAACAATATTAAAAAAATAGAAATACCTGCTTTATCTACCATTATAAAAGAAATACACATCACTTTATGTTTTTAAAGGGAATACATCATTCTTATATAAGCTGTGACTTAGCCAAAAATTGGCAAACCTGATCTACTCCTCAGCCCAGGATACCTATAAAGAGATAATCAATAAAATCAATGAAGCAGTTTACGAAGCGCTCGACACAATCCAAAAGAACAAAAAGAATACTCTATTGTGGTGGTATGGAGTACCATTTAGTAACTGAAGCAAAAAATATTTCCTGGGAAAGTAAATGCGAAGAACTCAACAAATATATAGGGTCAACTGGATAAATTTCAGTAAGAAATGTATCCAAGCGTTGCTACACCACTGGCATTAAATAGCTAAGAATTCTTAAAATCTGCTTAGGTAAATTCTCCGACTAATTCCCGGTTAAAAAGCGAGAACCAGTTCCCCTCAAACCCCTCAGTGGTAGTTAGGCATGGCAATCGATCAGTATCATTATAATATTCAAAGTGTCACGTTGTATACCAGCCAAGCTGGACGTTTTAGTTACAAATTTAGTTTAAGACCCAATGGGTCGATTCTTTGTTAGTTTGAGTTCTGTATAACTCCGCTTAGTAATAATTGTAGCATATTACTTGGTTAGCACCGCAGAAATATCCTTGGTTCAAAAGAATAAGTAATATTAGTATAATTTAAATTGTATAAGTGTTCGTGTAGTGTTTATCGGACTTGTGTGGCTTGAACAGTGACGGGCGGTTTACATAAAAGAACTTTACATGACAAACCCTTGGCTAGATATCAACTTAGTGTAGTAAAAAATCAATCATTAAATTAAGTATTGTTAACGCTTGTGGTTTTATTTCCCATGTAAAGTGGGTGGTCGTTCAACGTTGGAAATCATTACGATTTAAGATGCTCCAAATGGTAAGAAGATCTACTTCCTAATTGGTTTCATTTTTGTTGGTCGTCTGCGAGTGGATGAGGAACCATTTAAACCATAGTATCTGCTATTAACTTCTACCAGTCAACAAAATCAAGAAAAGCATGGAAAACGGTAAAAAATCTGTGAACAAACAGAAAAGAAACGAGTAGAATAGATTTAATAGAAGAAATATATTGGATCAAATACTACTCACAACTTTTGACTGAAACAAGACCTCAATTTACGAACATAATGAACATATGAACTACAACATATGAACTGGAATTCAATGAAGACGATGAAATAACAGTACAGGAAGTCGAGAATGCTATACGAATTCTAAAAAAGCGGACCACAAGGTATACCAAATGAAATATTAAAACATAGCCCACAAGTATTACGGGAATTACTGACGTATGTCTTCACCTTATTCTATAATGGACACGACTTACCACCAGAGTGGACAAAAGCACATATTAACATCTACAAAAAAGGAGATAGAAAGAATTGCTTAAACTACAGGGGGCTAAGTGTCATAAATTCACTCTCAAGACTGTATAGAAAAATTATAAAAAATAAAATTGAAAAAGAGATGACAGATGTAGAAGAACAGAATGGCTTTCGTGCAGGCAGATCCTGTATGGACAGTATATTCTCTCTAAAGCAAGTTATCGAGAAAAGATTAGCCCACAACTTTTCAACTCATATAGTCTTTATAGATTTGACAAAGGCATACGATAGTGTACCACTTTCAATGATTTGGGTAGCAATGGAACAACAAGGAATAAGCAAAACAAATATATACAAGCAGTACAACAGCTTTACAAAAATATGACGGCAAACATTAAAACTGGAAATAGATTAACTAGAGAACTTCCTATTAGTAAGGACCTAAAGCAAGGCTGCTACATAGCACCTACACTCTTCAAAATATATATCTAAATGAGGCACTCTCACTGTGGAGAAGAAAGACACTACTACACTGTTCACCGATCACTGCACTGTCACTACGGTTTAAACATTTTTCTTTTTGTCTTTTTTTATGTCAGTTAGTCTTATTTTAATACATTTCTTGTAAAGAAAACAACATATTTCATTTTAGTTGTTTTAAAAACATTAAAAAAAAATTTTAAAGTTAAAGTTTTAAAATTATGCTTTAATTTCTGTGCGAAATGTTATTTTGATTTAATATATTTTGCAAGCAATTCAGTATAACTTATAAAAAAAATAATATATAATAAACCAATATACCGGCCCTGACATTATTGGGAGCCTTTTCAGTCATGGAAGGACATGGTCCAACTAGACTCCACCAGTCAATATATTATTGACTGTCGGCTCCTATATCGACACTTGATGACATACACAGCCATAACCATAAATTACATTTTACGACAGGTACGGACTGAATACACAACCCTCGGATACACCGTTCACATAAAATTAAGTTATTTACTAGTGCATTTTATAGATAAAAGGTACCGGGTTGTATTCGATAAAATTGGACCATTAAATTCGTCTTTTAGGTTTGTCCGACAGCCGTTGAGTAAATAATTAACAATGAGAGAAGGAGGATTTTAGTGTACAAATCTCATATAGTTGTTCTTTTTACAACTAAATTAAATCAATGTTTTATGTACGCCTCGAAACAAATGTTGAAGAAAACAGAAGTTTTTCGATTAAGGTCATGTTAATATACCGGGTGTTTCACGACGAGCTTACATAATCTATATATCGGAAGCTTAATTAATAATTGTGAAAATTGGCTTATGAGGATTGCAAGTTAGGATGAACTTATAGAAAATATTTTGACAGACAAGCCACTTATACCGAAAAGTAAAAACATCTTTAGTATTTTACATGGAATACTTACTTACTTACTGCGTGGCGTTACAACCCTTCGTGGGTTTTAGCTGACTCAACAACATGCCTTCACTGTTTTCTGTCTTGAGCAACCTCTATTCAATTCGCTATGCCCATAGTGCTTAGGTCTCCTGCTATATTATCTCGCTACTGGAGATGAGGGCGTCCGCGTGGTCTCTTTCCAGTTAGGACTTCCTCCCACACCAGTCTTACTGTTTGTTCGTCAGAATGTCTTCTGAGGTTTCCTGCCCATTGAAGTCTTCTAGACTTTATTTCTTTTATGATGTTGGTGTTTGGGTAAAGTTCTTCGAGCTCTTTGTTAGTTTTTGTTCTATATCTTCCTGATGCTTCATCCATCACAGGACCAAAGATCTTTCTTATAATTTTTCTGTCCCAAACACAAAGTCTGTCTTCGATAGACCTTTATCTTCGTACATCCTGTAAGTTGTTTCGATTTTATAATGTTTTGGAGGGCAAAAAGACATCTGTTGCCGGCCTGAATTCTGTTGTTTATTTCTTGTGATCAGTTATTATCTTCAGTTATTGTTGTTCCTTGATACTTGAATTCTCTAACGCGCTCAAAGTTAAAGTCATCGATGTTGATGTTCTGACCGATTCTGTCCCTGCTTTGGTTATTGCGGCTCATATACATATATTTCGTCTTGTTTTTGTTGATTTAAAGCCCCATCTTCTTTTCTTCCTTTTCGAACCTCACGAAAGTCTCCTTCATCCTTAATCGTGTGTTTCTTATTAGATCGATATCGTCTTCAAATGCCAGTGGTAAGTTTGGTCCTTTTTGATGAAATACTGTATTTGGTTTTTCGATTCTGATTTTGTGCTCCAGAGCTAAGTTGAAGAGTTGTGGTGAAAGAGCATCTCCGTGTTTTAGTCGATTGTTTATTTCAAATGTCTCCGAGTATTGTTGTCCAACTCTCACCTTACATCGTAACTGTTCCATACACATATGTATCAACCTGACTAGTTTTTTGGAAAGCCAAGTTCCTTCATCGCTATCAATCTGTTTCTGCATACTCTATAAAATGCTTGTTTTGTTTAAAATCTATGAATCTATGAATATCTGATGAAGCCACGAACAAACTCCCAGCATTTTTCCATTATCTGTTTTATTCTGAATATCTGGTCAATAGTGGATCGGCTCGGATTAAATCCGCATTGATAACATCCAACGATTTCTTTTGTGTATGTTTTGGTTCTTTCTAGCAGGATATTTGCAAGGATTTTGTATGTGGTGTTTAGGACTGTTATTCCCCTGTAGTTAATACATTGCTTTTTGTTTCCTTTTGTGCGTATTGGTACAATAACCCCTTCTTTCCACTCATCTGGCATTGTTTCTTCTCGCCAAATGGCTTGAATTAGCTTAGATGAAAAATCCCCATAATATCAATCGAGAGGAAGGATACTACTTGTCTCCCATCTGGAATCTCAGTCTAGAGCCGCCGTCCGGTCCCGCTACCACGATGCAGCCACATGATTGGCCAGCGCGCGCTTCTTGACGTTCGCGCCACGAAGTGTGCCGATACGTCCCGACACGACAGGTCACCGCGACTATAAATAGAGCAGCAGCGGAGTAATCGTCGGATTCACTCCCCGCCTCTCGACGCGTTAGTGTTCTGAGCTGTTGGACGTGAATCCCTGTCCTGGCATTTGGTTTTCACCTCTGGTTGCGTTGAGTAGTTGAGTTACTGTGACCAAATGCCCATCTTGGTAGTTAGTATTCGCCTCTGGTTGCGTTGAGTAACTGAGTTACCGTTGCTAACTACCCATCTTCCTGTCTTTTGTTTTCTTTTTCTTTTTCTCCTGAAGAAGCTACATACAATTGTAGCGAAACGTCGAGATGAACCCACTTTTGGGTCACTCACAAATGACACGGTCCAAACCCGGAAGACGAATAAACTATAATTCTGACTCTGGCCGTGGAAGCCTACGATTTCATTTAGTTTTCACCTCTGGCTGCGTTGAGTAGTTGAGTTACTGTGACCAAATGCCCATCTTGGTAGTTAGTATTCGCCTCTGGTTGCGTTGAGTAACTGAGTTACCGATGCTAACTACCCATCTTCCTGTCTTTTGTTTTCTTTTTCTTTTTTCTCCTGAAGAAGCTACATACAATTGTAGCGAAACGTCGAGATGAAACCACTTTTGGGTCACTCACAAATGACACGGTCCAAACCCGGAAGACGAATAAACTATAATTTTGAATTAGCTTGTATATAGAACTGTACAACGCGCTTCTCCTCCATGTTTTAAGCACTCTACGGGTGTGTGTTTTAAATGGAATACCCTGTATATTACTGCATTTTTAGATCCTACGAAAAATTCTAGATAACATTTGTATAAGGTATTCAAGTATTAAGGAGTTGCATTATAGATCAGTTGTTCATTGATTCCCGCGATGTTCATGAGTTAGAAAAATATATTCAACAGTCATCTTCTTATTTTTGTTTGATACTGGGTTTTTGCCAAATTTTTTTCTCAACAGTATCACCTTCCAATAATTCTTTCGGTAACGAATAACCAAAGTACTGAATACTAGTTATTACACATCAAAGATGACATTGACCGATTTGATGGAGACTTAGACTTTGGGATATAAGATAAGTAATGTTTATTTACTATTTTCATAATATTCAGAAAATTGTACCTACTGTTAACACTGAGTTCAAGTTTTTTTTTTCTATTTTTGATTAATTTCTTAAGTATTATAAAATATTCAAAACAACGACTTTTATTGTAAAGAAGCCTGAGAGGAACAGAAGGAGACAGAAATCATTACTTAGTCAGAGCAAAAGTCAAATTCAGAATATCTAGCCACAAATACAATAAAACAGCAATAAACCTACAATGGAACATGGACGAAATGCACAATACAAAGAAACAAAAAACACTATAGAGTACAACTTGAACAAACCTTGAACTCTGAAAGAGAATACAATGATATAGAACAGCTATGGGAAACGACTGCCGAAATAATAACCAAGACAGCGGACAAGATCTTTGGAAGGAGTAGGCAGAAGAGGGCAAAAACATGGTATGACGAGGAATGTCGGGACAGCTGGAAAAAAGACAAACAGTAAGGAAGACTTGGATACAACTGCAAACAGACCAAAGTAAAAAGGAATATGACAACTGTCGAAAAGAAACAAGAAAAATAATACGCACAAAGAAAAGAAACTATGAACAATAAAAATATGAAGGTATGGAGAAAAAACGGCCCAAACCATGCTCCAGAGAAGTTTATAAAGCAATTTCCTCTGAAAAAAGGAGGACATAGAACCAATTCCATTTATACACTGAGAGACAATTAAGGTCATATGATAATCGACGGTAAAGAAGTAACTGAAGAATGGAAAGAGTATTTTAGGGACCTTCTAAACATCACACAGGAAGAACAGCACAAAGAAGAGATGTATATCACAGCGGACAAGCCCGTCAAAAATTCCTCCTTTTAAGAAACCTCAAAACCTGTAATAACATACGGATGCGAAACGTGGACCATGACCAAAGCAAACGAAGAGCAGCTCAGATGCTTTGAACGAAAAATACTTAGAGAAAAATCTTCAGTCCTCACCATGACATTACCACAAACCAGTACAAGATCAGAACCAATATTAAGATGGGCAGGCCTTGTGCACAGACTACATAACAAGAGACTTGCAAAAGACCACTAGGACTTCCCAGAATGCGATGGAGAGATAATTTCTAATCAGATTTTCGAAAAATGTACATTCTATTTGACTTTAGGTTGATGGAAGACCGAAAGAATTGCAAAAAAAAGTTGTACAGTCAGCCAAGACCCACCCAGGGTTGTAGCGCTACGTGATAATGATGATGACTTAGAGAAAACATAAAAAACTGTATTAGAAAACAAAAAGTTACGACTATTGTAACATATACTGAAGTTTAATAGAGTGAAAACTTTGAAGTCAAATCTCTTAAAATTAATTTTTGGCGCTTAGTCTAGTAATATATAACGCTGTCCAGTTTGTATGTCTAATTCAAATAAGGTTTTGCACATTATATACTTTTTTCTTGTTGTATAACAAAACAAAACTGTGCATTTTAGAATGGCATACCGTATTGACCCAAAGATTCAATGAACCGCCATAGAACCAGTTTGGTCCGAAATCGACGATTTTATCGTTTTTGTGAAAACCTATAATTCGAACATTGTTGTAGTCTCGAAGACAGTGGCTATATTTTTGTCTGATTAAGACATTTTTATCAGTAGTATTTTTTTTAGGACCCTTATACGATCGGTATGCTATAGGTGGGTTTTTTAAAAAACCAGACCCGGATTTAATATTTTTTAGTATTAAATGCATTTTTTTGGTTTTAATGTTTTTTCAGTTTAAGTAGAAAAATCATTTACGTCAAATCATTCATATTAACTTAAAAATACTTTTTAACTGATTTAATTTTAATTGATATGGCTCCCTGACTGAGACATCTACTATCTAGTACTAGATCTATTAGCTTTTACTGACTAGAAAATAATGACTGCCATGTGGTTCCTTATGGATGCTAATTTTTCGAATGATTGTTAATTATTTAGTTTATTTAAATTAAGTATTTACTAATATAATGAAAATGCCATAGTAAAAAATATTTTGATATAAGGTTGAAAGCTCGAATAAATGAACTTTGACAAAATGAAAGGTAGATATCGAGCACATTTTTATTAATTAAGTCTTGCCCAAGTAGTTTCGCTTCTTAGAGCATCTTCAGGGGCATTTCGTCAATTATGGCCTATCCAACAATCGCAGAATATCATAAACATAAAATAAACATAAAATTGTACATAAAACTACACTAAACAAGGACAAACAGACAAGCAGTAAAAAGTGGTACGGTACAGCAAATACGTCGGTAGCTCAACTCCAGTGGCTAAATACAAAAAACTAAAAAATCTCTCTGTCTTTCCAAGGACCCTAATGCCCAACACTCTCTCTTAGCTTTTCAGATTTCCTATTTGGACATTTCAAACGGCATTTGCAGATACACACAGGTCCATTAATTTAGCAAATCAATATAAGGTTGAATGTTCGAATAAATGAACTTTGATGGTACACAAGGCAAATATCGAACACAGTATTTAATCAAATCTTGCCCAAGTACTTTCGATCACAAGATCATCTTCAGGGGCATCTGAAGTAAGCCAAGAAACGTTTTTTAAAAAAAGAAAATTAATTCACTTGGATAAAAACTCCAAGTTTATAGTTGAAAAAAGTTCTTTTATGTGATTAACGTTTATAGACTTACTTCGTCAGTTGTGGCCTATCCAGCAGTAACAGAATGTCATAAATGTAAATTGGGACATAACAAATACACTAAACAAAGACAAACAAACACTTTAAAATTTAAAATTGGAGAAGCTACATTTTATATAGAAGCCGGAGACAGAATGGCTCCCAGCCTGGCGGAGGCGGAAATATTGAGATGACATGTGACAAATGACAGCTTGTGAAGGGCAGTTACAATAGATAAGTGATCTGTGCCTTTCAAGATTCTATGAAACTAAGTATTGACCAAAGGTCCAACTGACACCACTATAGAAAATCAACTGAAGAAATATAAAATTATATCTAATATTTTAATGTAGATTGAATAATCCAGATCTCACATTCAAACCTGTCTATAATAATTAGGATGTTAGTTTCAGAGCAATTAAAGTTGACATAAAGTATGAATGTAAGAAATAGACTAAACAATATATTAGACAGTTAATAGTTGACTACAATAAAATGGTCCACTAAGCGCTATCAGTAATGTAAAAAGATTTTCTTTTTACAGTACTGATAGCGCTTGGTGGACCATTTTATTGTAGTCAACTATCCACTGTCTAATATATTGTTTAGTCTATTTCTTACATTCATACTTTATGTCAACTTCAATTGCTCTCAAGTGCCCTTCACAAGCTGTCATTTGTCACATGTCATCTCAATATTTCCGCCTCCGCCAGGCTGGGAGCCATTCTGTCTCCGGCTTCTATATAAAATGTAGCTTCTGCAATTTTAAATTTTAAAGTGTTTGTTTGTCTTTGTTTAGTGTATTTGTTATGTCCCAATTTACATTTATGACATTCTGTTACTGCTGGATAGGCCACAACTGACGAAGTAAGTCTATAAACGTTAATCACATAAAAGAACTTTTTTCAACTATAAACTTGGAGTTTTTATCCAAGTGAATTAATTTTCCTTTTTTAAAAAACGTTTCTTGGCTTATTTCAACTTTATTAAAAGTTCATTAATTTAGCAGCTACAAGTTTTCCTCTTTGAGAAGTATACCCTTGTCCAGAATTCTTTTCTTTTTTTCTTTTAACCAGTTATCCACATTTTTATGTCTTTTTTTGCCCTCTTGATTAAGAGAGAATTACAAAGTGTTTGGGGATCTTGGTGTATAGTTTACTTCCATAAAATGCACTTATATCAATGATGCTCCACAATAAAGAGAAATCCAGATGAAAAATGACACAGAATAAAGTTACGTCAATGTTTACGCGTATTTGTGAAGAAACCTTAGAGTAACAATACCACAAAATACAATTGCGTCAATGTAGCATCGTAGGTACAAGCACACACTCGACATATCGAAGCACAACTATGTATTCTGTCATTGTTTCTCTGAGATCGGCTGATTTTTTAAATATGAAGCATCCCTGGTGGCTAAAAGCTGAACAACATGTCTTACAGTGATCTGACGAATGGGGTAACCAAGTTTGGACCCAATGACGACATAAACTCATTTTTGATATAAATTTGCAGTTAGGTCAGTGTTCCACCAGAACAGTGATTTATTCATATTTTGTGTTTTTATTTTAATTTTATTAATAATTGAGTAGAATGTGGGGATACATTGATCATTTTTAAATTTTAATGTTAAACAAAACTTTTATCTAAGAGTTAAAATCGACTAAAGAAATCAGTAATAATCGGGTTTCATTTATCAAGACACACAATAAATATTAACACTAAATGTTTGATACTTTTCAAGAAAAAAAATTTAAAGGACCTGATCAAAGATATACTGTAGATGGAGATATTTTGATCACACATGTAATTTTAGTTTAATATGAAAGTATCCCCAATGTTATTCACTTTAAAAACATATTTTGACAAATCTCATTTTATTATGACTTTTTAGGGTAAAAAAATTTATGAAACTTACAGAAAATAATGTATTTGATGATAATAAAATGAAACTGCACTTCAACAACTTAAAAACTACGAATTTTACAGAAAAATAAGGTATGTTAACGTGTTTCAAATTAAACTAAACTTCAATTACTTTAATGTCTTTTTTAAAAATGCATTTGGTGCTTCCATCTAAACACTCTATAGATGCGGGATTTGGTAAAAATTCAACTATATCCTCCTATGACTATTACTTCCGGCTCTACCTCCAAAATTTTACAGACATAAATATAAGTTTTTTTCCTCTCTGAGATAAGAATTTTGCTAAAATATATCTACCTGCTTGAACCTAATTTACTTCAGACTGCACTTCGTAGTTTTCTTCATTTTCTAACAAGTCTGATTCATTTTCGGACTCGGATTCATCTGACTGTGATATGTGGCTTTTATTATCTGAACTATCTTCTGATTGCTGCTCAATTATTGCTGTTGGCACACTAGCTCCGGGAGGTACATCTAGTTTCTTTTTTCTTGTTTTTGGTCTCTCTGGTCCTCCAAATCTTTGCTCATTTAGAAGTACAGTTAATGCATTTTCAACGGCGTCCGTGGGATCTTGTGGAGCGTCATCTGTTGGCAATTTCTTATAAACTTCACCCGGGCAAAACGGATAAATACCATTAGAACTAAAGGAGCTAATTAAGTTTCGCTTTACTGCTGACGCAATTTTATCCGTTTGTTGGGATGGACCACCTTTCGAAACTAGAGGAGTGACTTCGTCAAGAGTTTTTAATGTTTTCCTTAAAAGAGATGAAAACATATCTTTTGGAACTGTACTTAGTCGCAAATTTTGTAATTTCCAATCCGATAACGTCGTCCTCCAAGCCTGTTTCATTGGCCTGAAAAAGGACACGTCCAGTAGTTGGCACAAATGGGTAGAATTTGGAACTAAGCATATGAAGTCAATTTCATATTCAGCACACATCTTAAGAACTTCAACATCCACGTGTGACGGCAAATTATCTTCTATCAAAGCTTTTCTTCCTTCTAAACGTCGTGCATATTGTAAAAAGCAAGTTGTGAACCAGTCTCTAAAAGTTACTCCATCTATCCATCCACTTTGAGTACGATTATACCTCGTCCCTTGGTTGCAGCATGGTTTATCGCAGCAAGGTAAACCACGCGGTCCATTTTCCTTCCACGTATCATACAGGTGAATGCTTTTATAAATGACGTAGGGAGGGAGAAGAGTTCCGTCTGCAGCAGCACATACCATAATAGTGGTACAACTTTTGGAGTGATTCATCACTTTTTCGGGGTACTTAATGCCTCTTTTGTATATGCAACGTTTTTTCCCTGGATCGTCTGACAAATTAGATTCGTCATAGTTGAAAATGTTGGAACTGGGCAAATCTTTAATTACTGGCTTCAAGTTATTATAAAACTCTTCTAGTGCAACTCTTGAAACAGCAGCTCTAGCACGTTTAATATTTGTTGCTAGTCGTTGCCCAAACGAATCCTTATGCCTATTAGGTAGGCTGTATGCCCAGTCAATACCAGGCAGATTATTTTGAAATATAGCCACGTTTTTTCCTTGTTGATCCAAATATCATTTTGGCATCACTCGTAGGTCCTGAATAGATAAAGGAAAGCCCCAGTCAGCACATTTAGCGGCTGCTTTTAAAATTGCTACCTCCTCTGCTTTGGTGAAAATAGTAGGACGTCCGGGGGTGCCAATATATTTTCCTTTATATCTGTTATACAGGGTACCAAAGGGAATTTCATATTGTCTTGATGCTTCTCTAATAGATAGTGTACCTTCAACTACCCGTTCAATGGCTCTTTCTAAATTTGCTGAAGGGTAATCAGCGTAACTTCTGCTGCCAAGTACTCTTTTATGCTTACGGGGCATTTTCCTGCAAGAAAGAATACGTTTAAATAATATTTATTTGATTAATATTTTCATCTGTTCGAAAAAACGATTATACGGATCGTCTGGGGTAACATTGATCACACGATCAATGTTGCCCATTGTATTGATCAATGTTTCCCCCAGTAATTTCATGCCGTACTCTTAATCACTCCCATAACCTGCTTACGTTATTTTCAGTGAGATTAATGATCAAAGTACTTCTAATCACTACATGAAAGAATACGTTGTAAAAAACAATATACTTACCGTGATATGTACGAAGTTTTTCACTTAACAAAATTGATTTTAAACTCAATACTCCAAAAAAATGCTTGTACTTCTAGCACACGCGTGTGTATCGGTATCGAATGGTCATAAATACTAAATAACAGTAACATTGCTGCCGACTAGGCAAAATTCGGTTATCGGCATTGGCTAAGCGCACACGCCTGAGGCATATAATTAATTTTTAAAGTTTTGATCAAAATAACCCCCGAGTTCAAAGTATCCCCAATCTAGGGTAGCAGTTTTTCTCACTTCCTGAAAAATGAACAACGTGCGATATGAAAGTCTGCTTCTCAATTGTTGTTTTTATCCATCGATGTATATTCATTAAAAATAACTAAAAGGTTAAATACAAAAAGGATATCATATTGTAGGTGTAACCTGTAGATTGCTATTTTTTAATTAGTTAAGTCATTAAAAAAGTTACTTTAATTTACATAGTACTTAAGCATAATTTAAAAACCGTTCTGACCGTATTAATTTATCATATATCTTATAAACTTTCGACACTTATACGTTTAAATTACAATAATAAAAGCAACAAAAATTCATATTTATTCAATATTAATATTCCGAAACCAAAAAACCGTTTCGTAGGCTGGTGCAAAGTAAATAATTTGTAAAAATATTTGGAAAACTATCAGCATGAATCATTTACAAACAATAAATACCACAAAGAGGTTTAAAAGTACATAAAAATTGACAGTTTTTACTTATAAACGCCTAGGATTAAACTGATTTAATGAGACAGTGAAACGATTCAAAATGCTAATGACTCTATTTAAGAGAAAGATAACACGACTTTATCGGCAAGCTTTTGGACGTTGTTTGTTTATGAATAAATTAATGATACAGTGCTGCTAAGAAAATATGTAAAAATTCATTTCAAATTAGACTTATAAAATATGTTAGATCTCAATTTAATATGGCCTTCTTCTTCTTCTTCAAACTCTGCTCCTATCGGAGATTGGAAATCATTCTGGCAATTGTAATACTGATATAAGGTTGAATGCTCGAATAAATGAACTTTGATAATATACAAGGCAAATATCGAGCACGGTCTTAATTAAATCTTGACCAAGTACTTTCGATCACTCGAAATTTCGATCCCCTGAAATGCCCCTGAAGATGATCTAGTGATCGAAAGTACTTGGTCAAGATTTAATTAATATCGTGCTCGATATTTGCCTTGTATATTATCAAATTATAATATTGTTGGTTACGCACCTGAATAGTTCAATTGAACTGCATCCAAACCATTCACGGAGATTGAGTAGCCACGAGATTTTACCTCTTCCTACGCTTCTTCTGCCTTTGATTTTACCCTGCATTATATTCCTTAGTAGTTCGTAATTTTCACTCTCATGATGTGCCCCAAGTACTCCAATTTCCTGATTTTTATGGAATTTAAAACTTCGCATTGTTTTCCTAGTTGTTCGAGAACTTGTTCGTTTGTTTTGGGATCCATCCATAATATTTTCAACATACGTCGTGTACCCAAGTGCTCGGTCAGAACTGACCAATGAGCATTTTTGGCGCGCATTGCCCCGCCCACCTTACCTTTTTTTAATTTCCCATTTGTCATTTGGCTTGGAATATTGTGAAATACAGTCCTCTCTCTCTATAACGATATGCAGGGGACTGAGAATTTTCATCGTTATAAGGAGAGATCGTTATACAGAGAGAGACAAAATTCGGTACTATAATATTAATATTACTGTACTAAATAACCTACATATTTTAATTTAAAAAAAATTGTCAAAAAGAATATAAATGAATTAACACTGTATTGTACACTAAAGATTTATTAAAGAATACTATAAGCAATACAGTGTAAAAAAGTGACTGTACAATTAAAACATGTGTACTGTACAATAAAAAAATAATATGCTACTGTAAAATATATTTAGCCTTCATTACCAAAAAAGTCGGTCACCTTGGCCTGTTTCCTTTTTCCTTTCCACAAAACTGACCTGACCCTGTCCTGAAGATGCATAGAATCTTCCACAGTACTCATATCGTCTTCGTGATAAATGAAGAATCGATGCAATACTTTTGCCGCATCCAATGCCTACTGAGTGGTCGGAGCTGGCTCTGGCTCTGCTTCCACTTCCGGGTTACTGTTTTCTTCTTCTTCTACACGAACTGCTTGTAGGATGTCCTCGTCAGAAAGTCCAGATGTTGTAGCTACATTTTGTTGTACGTTGTTGTTACGTTGTGTTTGCTGGCAGAAAACAAAGTTCAATGTTTTGAAGGTCGCACAGTATAGGATATGCAGGACAATTATCTACAAGCAGAAGAATTTTTTTCCCGTTAAGCTCGATATCCCACTTTCTTATCGCGTCATCCACGCAATATTGTTTGCTTTATGGGTCACCGGTAGATTTTTTATGTTTTTAAAGCAACGTGGGTTTTCGACTTCACCGAACCTGTCATCTTAGCAGCTACTAAAACTGTAATGAG
This sequence comes from Diabrotica balteata, assembly GCA_918026665.1. Lineage (NCBI taxonomy): Eukaryota > Metazoa > Arthropoda > Insecta > Coleoptera > Chrysomelidae > Diabrotica > Diabrotica balteata. Next base: position 5,710,048 of record OU898284.1, read on the forward strand.
TTCTTTAGAGAGCTTTCCACCAACGCACTTTTCCGATTTAAATTTTAAAATTCTGTTTGGTGTCATTTTAAAAAACAATCTTTCTAGCCAATTATCCGTTACGTTTTTGTTCATCCTGCGAGCCTCTCTGCTGATTTGCCCATAGTTGATCTTGTGCTGCAGCTTCTACTTACTCAGCCAACCCTCATATGCCAGTTCTCAAGTCCAAGCTCACTTGCAAAAAACTTAGCTTGTTGAAAATCTAAGCTAAAACATGAAAAACTTGTCCTGACCACAGGCTTATCTAAATCTTCGTGCTGAAGTTTCCGCAACCTCTTCTGCCTTCTTCTTCTTCTTCCAAAAACTTAACAACCGCTGGACAATGACTTTGCCACTAGTGACTTAGGTAGTCTGAACTTAAATACAATAACACATTTGTCATCGACTACTGAACACTGAAAAGTCATCGCTATAAAGAGAGAGCAATATCGGTATAGAGAAAGAATTAATACATTGTCCTTATGACGAACCAATCAACGTTTACTATTATCATCGTTATAGAAGAATTATCGTTATATAGGGAATCGTTATAAAGAGAGACTACTGTATTATGTAAAAATATTAGTTGAATTCCAAGCCAAAGACACTTCCAGTTTGAGTCCAGTCTACTTCGGTCTCTCCCAGAGCCCTAAACTCTAGGGAGCCGCTTTGCGGGACTCCTCCTCAAACTTTTACCTTAGACTCTGAGGTTGTTTTGTCTACTGCAAAAACTGTGTTTTATTTACTTCTTCGGTGCCAGTGCACACAAAAAACCTACAAAGTATTATTGTTCATGTATGAAAATATACGTGTATCTTTCAAGACACAGTCTGTAAGAAATTGACTTGTCTTTTTCAAGTCTTTTACAGTCCAACTTCAAATTATATCTACATCCGAACCTGAATTGGATAAGTGACCAGGGTATTTCGTACACTACACACGAATATCCTAGTGCAGAACGTGCAGCGAAAAGAATATATTTTTAATAAATCTTATTCGGTTGAAACGACAGTCGGTAACACCACATTTTGAATGCTTCTAGGTTTTAATGTTGGATTTTTAAGTGTCCAAGCTTCAACCCCATAAATATATTCATATCGCGATTACAAAAAAGTTTTCCCATTCTGTTAAAAGTTGATCGTGCAATTTCAATGCGGCATCTTATTTCTTTTGTCTGATCAGTATCTTCTGTGATCTATATTCCAAGGTATTTGTACAAAGATATTTGTTCAATTTCTGTATTATCTAGTAATAGCTTAACTTTTATGTTTTGTGCTTTTGTAAATACCATGAACTTGGTTTCCTTCAAATTTAGTTTTAGTCCATAATCGTTGTAATATATATTTAGTTCTTCAGCAAGGTGTTGCAGTTTTTCTAGTGTTCTTGCCAGAAGGACGGCGTCGTCAGAATATCTTATGTTATTAAGTGGTTCATCGTTTATTATAAGGCCCTCACTGACCTCGAAAAGCGCGGTCCGAGATAGCTTCACTGTATAAATTGAATAACAAGGGTGATAAAATACAGCCTTGACGGACCCCACGGCGAATCTGGATATCCTCGGTCAGTCCATTTTCAACTTTCACTTCTGTTGTTTGGTTCCAATAGATGTTACATATGATTCTAATGTCTCTACTGTCTATGTTTTTATTGATTAAAATTTCTTTAAGCCGATTATGCTGCACTCTATCAAATACCTTCTCAAAATCTATGAAACATATACTTCCTGATTTATATCTAAGCATCTCTGCGAAAGAACACTTACTGCAAACAGTGCATCTTGTGTTCCCAGTCCTTTCCTAAATCACATTTGTGTATTACTTATGCCTTCATCTAATTTCTCATGTATTCTTTTGTGAATTACTTTTAAAAACAATTTCAAGATATGACTAATTAAGGCTATGGTGCGATGTTCATTGTACTCCTTTGCATTGGCTGTTTTGGGAAGCAGTATGAATGTTGATTGGAGCCATTCTTTAGGTATTTTTACCTGTTTTATATATGGTATTGAATAGATCCAAAAGAAGATCAATAGATTTAGTATTCACAATTTTGAGTAATTCGATAAGAACTTCATCAGGCCCGGGAGATTTACCACCTTTAGCTTGTTACATTGCATATTCAATTTCTTCTTGTATAGTCAGGCCCAGTATCATCCTTAAATTCATTTAGTGCTTCTGTTCTCTATGTAAACTCTTACGTTTATGGTATCAAATGCTTTTGAGAGATCAAAAAAACACAAGAGATTAAAGAACATAAGAAACACTTTAATATATCTTCTAAATTAAATTAAGTTTTAGACTTTAATTATCCTGCAGTTTATATAAATTTTCTTCTTCTTTTTCTTCCTCTTTAGAAGCAATTCTGCTTGTTCATTGGTGGATTAATAACTGTATGGAAAGTTGTCACTATAAAGATTTATTTAATAAGTTTTTTCATTCATGTGAAGAAGAAGAACATGCAACGTTTAAAACTTTTGTCGCTGGTTTCTAAATTTATTGCAAAATTTGATCTGTGCCATTGTTACAATATTTATGTTAAATAGAAATAAAAATATAAAACTATTAAGGGGCAATACTCTTATTTCGGGCGTGCATGATTTGGACGCTAAATTTAAAATTCGACACTGAAAAATAAAATTACGTGTTTCTGCATACATGATTTGGACGCTGGGTGTAATTGAAATGTAAATGGAAAGTCAGGTAATAAAATTCTAGAGATTAAGCTTGATAAGGTTTATTTGTCACTTTGAAATAAATACGACATACATTTTACGAAACGGAATCGATCGATACAGTTAGTTTGATACTCATGTATCCTATTTCTAACGAACATAATTTTTTTTTCTACTCTTTGGATCTTTAAGTCAATTATTTTCACTATTACAAACACTATTAATTTTAATGTAAGTTTCAGTTTGAAAATTTTTTAAAACATCAATAAAATGGAAAATATTTGGATGAGCATGGTAAAAATGATCATTAAAACGCGAGTGGAACGATTCACAAGCATTAGTTGTTAATTGTAAACTCTCACTCATCGCAGCCCACATCTCCGACGGAAATGTTGCGTGGTCGCCAATGTAGTTGTCCAATAAGTAGTCGAAAAACTTTTCAATTTTTGAATCCTTTGGTTGAATAGCCATAAAATCATATATGAAAGATTCTTCGACTTCTGAGGGAGGTAAAAATGGCAGCCAAAAAATATATTTCAGCCATTTAGATATTTCACTGTCTGCCAATTTATATTCCCGAATTAAGCCACAACCACCGATATTACGATACCAAGCTTGCATAAGATGAAAACGGCACCCTTTAATGTGCACATTTGGAAATTCAAAACGCGCAGAATTGTGGATAGCAATTTCAAAATCGGAGAAAATAATTTTTGGATTGAATTTTAGACCAATTACTTCACATTTGCGTTTCAAAATATTAAATAGTTTTATATAGGTTTGTTCCGATTTGTCGGGGGAAGTAAACAATAACACAATGGTATATAATGTCCATTGATAAATACATGTATGGTAAAAAATTGCTTGAAATATTGAGCACAGTAACTAAATGTAACGTCCATATAAATCGTTTCACTGCCGCACGGAAAACGCATGTTAGTGTTATACGAGAAGATGATAATGTTAGAACTTAGGTCAACCGCAAATAAAAAATTCTCGTCTTTAAGTGTTTTGATATTCATAATATTTACCGCAGCAATAGTTTCTTCTTTACTTTTGGGCAGTTTCGGTTGAGCCATTCGCCGTTCACTGTATATTTGATTTCGTATTAAATTAACGTCTTTAACAGACATGTGGCTCAGGCAATCTACATTTTCTTTCAACGCACTATGTATGATTTTGGACAGCCTTTCGGTCAAATTATCCTTAGCCTTCCTTTTGGCACTGCTACGCACAATCTGTCTATTAAGCGTCTTGATATCACACTTCTGATTATGTTCTAGATTACTTCGGATCACTAACTTTTCTGGCCCTTTCGTGAATATCTTCGCTTTACACGACCGTTTTTCGCACCTCCAATACGTTTCTCCCGATTTTAGTACTTTATCTTGAGAAAAAGTAAAACTGTTCACTTTGAGCAAAATTTTACCACGATTACTTACTAACGTTTCTCTTACTAACACTATTCTCTGGCAAACTAATAACTAGTAACTAAGTAAATTTGAATGACCATTATTAAACCCTAATTATATCTAATATCTGGTACCTGCGATAATCCTTCCTGCAGCGTCCAAAACAAGGGTACTTTTAAGACCCTCAGGTACTTCAGCGTCGAAAACATGCCCGCCCCTTATTTCAGCGCATTGTACAAGTATGTATATTAAAAAAATTAGGTAGAAGAAGTATGTTTTTAATTATTGTAATTTTTGTTAAAAAATTTTAATAAAAATAATGAGAAGAATGAGTTGTGTAAAAATATAAAGGAAGCTTAAAAACTGAAGACATCTAAAAGTTTCAAAGCCGGTAAAAAACCCACAAACAAATCGACTTAATAATATACGTTTAAACCGATTTAGAAATGCTAATGACTTTATTAAATATTCAAATTTTCGGTATTCCAAACATATTTTTATAAATATGCATAGCAGAAATAATATTATGAATTTATTACATGTGAAAATATTAAAATGCGGTTGATGTACGTAATATGATACACAAATTATTCAAATTTTCTAACGCGCTTTACATAAATAGTGTGCTAGAGAATAGTCTGGAAGCAAAATCTACGTTTAGAGTCTATGTTAGGAAAGAAATATTTACACAATTAGAATAACTTTTAAGCTAGAGTAAATATAAAAATGGCTAAATATATTTAACCATCGAAATATACTAATTCGTAGTCTCTTTACCATGGTAAATTGATTATGCGAAAGGCCACCGACAGACATGGTGGTATGAATGGTGGGTAAGAAATATCTCGTCATATCCCAGCCTGAAGTCACTAACATGTTGATGTTATGGAGATATTTGAAGTTAAAGATAAAATCTTCACTATAAATCAGGTTTTTAACATTTTCTCTAACAAACTTTTTTAAGGTGTATTTATTGCTCTTAGATTTATTAGTCTGAAGTTACCAATACTTTGAAGATACTTTACTATGTATTTTGTGCAATAGTATCAGTTAGTGATTTTTGCATAAACAACAATACTAAGTTCTAGTAATAATTATTTATTACGTATAATATAATTATTACATATTATTATATTTATTACATAATACATCGTAATAAGTTATAATAAAAAAGGACATTAAAAAGTTCCTCTTCTTCGTCATCCTCAACGGCTGGCTAGGTTATTGTATCTGGTATATTATTGGCTGTTGGTAGAGATCCATGCAGAGATCCATCCTATCCATGCAGTTCCTCTGGTGTAATTTCTTTTTTACATAACTTCATTAAATCAACCTTTATTTTATTACTAATAGGCAGTAGTTGAGTATAAGCTCTTTTTATTTCATTCGCACAATTTTTCCGACCTCTTTCGCGTACGTTCAGTTCAATATAGGGCTCTGTGCAACTGTACCGAAATTTTATTATGTCTGGATTTGATTTTTTATATCGTAAAGATTTGATTTCAAGCCATCTGACTGTTTTGAGAGATCTTTAAGATCCAACATATTGGAAAAATGCAACAGTTTGACATGGTAGGGATTAGCGAAGCTTCTGTTTCTATTTGATCTGGCTCTTTTCATTATGTTCATCCACTCCATAACAGAATTAACATACACATGCCTTTTTTCCCTTTCAATGGCACTATGAATGCTGTCAACTTTCATGCCCGGATTCTAGGTAGGTATTTCTGCTCTATGATTTCAATAGTAGTAGTTTGGGTCAAATAGAGCACAAGCGCAGAGATGTGCTGTTTGCGATTTTGACCCCCAAGTATTCTTCTTTAGCAATTGTGGCCTGCCTTTTTCTTTCTAAGTGAGCGTTGTATATTTGATCTCATTCAGGTGTTACAAAATGTTTTGCATCCCTAGTCACCATGAATTTGGTTTTATTTTGATTTATATGTAATCCCATTCGTTCTGCTGCTGCTGCTAGCTCGGTTAGGATTTCCACAGTTCTCGCCCTAGTTCTTGTTATAATGTCCACGTCGTCTGCATATGCTAGAATTTGGACTGATCTATTAAATATTGTTCCCCTGCTATCTAAATTAGCATCTCGTACAACTTTTTTTAAGGCGACATTAAAAAGTTGACACGCCAGCGCATCTCCCTGTCTTAACTCCTCTGTATTTCAAATGGGGTTGACAAGTCGTTTTGAATTTTTACTGCTGATAGCATCTTCGCCATTGTCACTTTTATCAAACATATGATTGATAAACTCTTGCGCTTTTTCGAGGATCTGTCGTAGTGTAAAGATCTAGTTAATGGTTGAACGTCCAGACCTGAATCCAGCCTGATATTCTCCTAGAAACATTTCGGTATGAGACTTTAATAAGACTTTAATCTCTCGTGCAAAATGTTGTCAACAATCAGTTGCAATAATAATATCTAACAAGAAACAGCACCAAGGAATATTTTTTTAGCGAAATAATACGTGTTCACTCACTAACTGCATATCAATAACTGGTAAATAGAAGTGTAAAATCAAACACAGCAGTGATTTATTATTCTGGAAAAAGTCACTAAGCCCCATTAATGAGTTTTAACGCATATCTCTACAATTTGTTCGTATGTAAAAAGTTACTAAGTCACTTTATTTAAAAACTAATCTTTTTCTACCAATTCTTAAAAACTAACAAAAACCTATCTTTCTAAAATCTATTCTATTGTCCTCCTTACTGCACAACATTTATTTGGAAAAACCGCTTCAATTGTCTAGGAATTCCCTTAAGCTTATGCGGGTCCCTCACATATATTTTAACAAAGAAAATAATTTATGCATATCTTACGTTTTGTTTAATACAAGTAATCCAAAAATTTAAAGACTTTCCTTCTTCGAAATGTTTGTTGGTTATTATCCTACTTATCTGAATTATTTTAATTTTTTTATAACTTTGAAATATTTTAAGCAAACCAATATTTATCTCGATTTTACATATCATAACAATATATATATATATATATATATATATATATATATATATATATATATATATATATATATATATATATGAGTCAAACTATAAAACGTATAAGTTTGGAAATACTTTTTTATAAAACCGATGGAACAAAATTCTTATAAGTTGGAGAAATATAAACGAAGCAGAGGAAGACCCCAAATGAGATGGGCAGATGATATCAAGAAGGGACGTGGGCTCGAGGTGGATGACTATAGCAACAGACAGAGAAGAATGGAAAAGGATTGGGGTGGCTTATATCCAAAGATGGGCCGAAGAAGGCTAATTAGATAGATAGATAGAACCTTTAATCACTTCAGCTTTTAAGATCTCAAAGCTAACGTATATTACTTCGCAATGTAAACACGGAAACGGAAATACTTATCTCGGGCCAGGAGTGTTCTTAGAAAATTTTATAGTAAGAAATATATTATGATGTTGCATTGACTAATAGCAATAAAACCACGTGATTACAAAGTACACGGCTTAAGTTTTGGAGGCACGCCAAATTATATTGCACATGTTGTTATAGTCGAATGGTTCTTTCTGGTTTTATAAAGAGATATAACATATGTCGTCATGGCATTTAAAATATTATCAGAAGCAGATTTAAAAAGTCTTTTGTTATAGAGTGATGATAAGTATCTTAATATAATAATGTATTTGTATCTATCTGTATTCTGTCACTTCTTCTTCTTCATGCTTCACAAATCAAAAATAAAAATTACTAATAATAGTTATAATTACAAATAATGCATTACTCCTGTCTAGGAGTTTACTATTGTATAAATTCAACTACTATAAAAAACGTAAAATGTACAGACCAAACCTTCACAATGCTCACGTCCAATAAATTCTTGGTGAATCATAAGGTTGTACCTTTTTACAAAGTGTGTCAAATCATATCTAACAATAAAAAGGAAGTACTTAAAAATCAATTAGTAACAAACCAATTCCGCCGTCGCTACACTAACGAATTAAAATAATACGAGTGGTACAGTACTCCTGGTGGGATGATACTGTTAGTACCGCCTTTATTATTGATTTCATCTATTACCACCGATTTAGAAATATAGAACTAACATAAGTTTATGATCTTAAACACTTGGATATCACACCAAAGATTTCGTCTATTTTGTGAGTTCTCTTCTTCTATTTTTCGAATTCGAATGACGTATGTGATAGCGTACATTTGATTGGATATACGTTTTAAGTTTCTGTATTGAAATATTTGTCAGGAGTCTATTTTTTGGAAAATACCATTAAGTGTGACATCTTGTGGTCTTTCACCAACTTTTTTTTTTATTCTTCAATTATCTCTTTAGTAGTAAATTTTGTGTAGTCTTTATCATTGCCTATTTTAACCTGAACATCTACAAACACACAATGTACATGGAGTCTCCATCGATTTTCTTTCGCATTCTTTCTTCATATCTGTAGAGATTTTTTGTTGTAAAACAGTGTAGTAGATAGTTAATATTCCTTTTTTTTTTAAATATTTATACGTTTCAGATGATAGTAGTACATTTATTTTTTTACTTTTAGGTATAAATAAAAATCAATAAACATCTAAATTATATAAATCAATCATGATAAGAATATACCTTAATTCTCACTGAATAAACTTTATCGGGAGGTCTTCATTAGATACTGTGTTAAGAGGCATTTGGTTAAATAAAAATCGCAGAGCACAGCCTGCAAGCAAACGTGGAAATAATGCTGATGAGGTGTTGCAAATGAAAACTGAACGTCGTGCGCAGAAGAGACTGCGCGTGGCTTATGGGCCACATAAACGCTGTCCTCGTTGGAGCTTTCCCGCTTGAAAGCTGTTGAGCTTTCCCGCAGACTGGAAAACATCGAAACTAATCATTCATCATCATCAATCAGCCCTGAGTTGTCCATTGTTGAACATAGGCCTTCTCTAGATTTTTCCATCTGCTTCCTTTCTGCGCCTCTGCTATCCAATTGGCCACGTTTCTTCTGAGGTCGCCGGTCCATCGCGTTGGGGGTCTTCCTCGGCTTCGCTTGTCAGCCCGTGGTTTCCACACAAGCAATTTTTTGTCCAACTGTCGTCTTTCATTCTTGCAACATGTCCTGCCCATCTCCATTTTTGCCTTGTAATATGTTCGATAATGTCTTTCACTCCGGTTCGTCTACGAACTTCCTCATTTCTTATTCTATCTTTTAAGCTTATTCCAAGCATTGATCGCTCCATCTTTCGTTGTCTTCTTCTCAATTTTTCGGCTGATGTTTTTATGAGAGTTAAGGTTTTTGCTCCGTATGTGAGGACTGGTAGAACGCACTGGTTAAAAGCTTTTCTTTTTAAATGGATCGGTATATTTGTTTTAAATACGTCTCTCATTTTTCCGAATGCAGCCCAACCCAAACTTATTCTTCTGAGAAGCTCGCATGTTTGGTTATCTCGCGTTAACCTTATTTCGTGACCCAAATACACATATTTTTCCACAAGTTCTATGGGCTACTTTTCGATTTCTATTAGCTCATTGGGGACGAGGTTGGTCATCATTTTTGTTTTTCCATACTTTATCTTTAATCCGAATTTCTGGGTTACTTGCTGTAGTTGTTGTAGCATAACTCTGGCTTCTCCTAAGTTGTCTGTTATGAGAACAATATCATCGGCATATCTGAGATGATTGAATATCTTTCCATCGATGCTAATACCCTTTGATTTCCACTCTAGCCGTTTAAATGCGTACTCCATAACTGCTATAAATAGTTTTGGCGTCAAGGTATTTCCCTGCCGCACCCCTCTGCCAATTTTTATCTTCTCAGTCATGCAATGGAGGTTAACGGTTGTTGTCGCATTTTCGTATATATTTCGAATAATATTTGCATACCTGTGATCTATTCTGCATTCTGATAGTGCTTTTAAGATAGCAACTGTTTCGACTGTGTCAAATGCTTTGTGGAAGTCTACAAAGATAAGAGCAAGGGGTCTGTTATATTCGATAGACTTTTCAACTAGAGTTTTAAGGCATTGCAAATGGTCGTTTGTTCCGTGTCCCGCTCGAAATCCTGCCTGTTCTTCTGATTGATAGAAATCGAGTTTTGCTTCTAATCACATGATGTCAAAATAAAATGCCTACGTTGAGGCCATGCTATTTTCCAAACCTTTTTGTTTACAAACTCTCTTTTTTTTGCAGTTATTTTTTGTCGACACTTTTCCTTTCTTCCTGGCTAGTTTCAAACCTTTTTCTTTTCTTTGTGATAGGGGCTAATTGATTTTCTATATCGATATTGTCTATATGTTGGTCTGCATTGTCATTACAATATACATTCCTTTGTTTACTATTTTCACTTGCAGAAATTTGCACTAGCAGCTGGTAAACCTAAATCTTCTTTTAAGTTTATATTATTATTATTATTATTGTGTGGTTGGACCACATTTGTAAACAGATTCTCAAATACTTCAGGTACATCTATAACTTGGATGTTAGTATGTGATTCTAAATAAACAGATTTACCAACATCAAGTTCTTGCAGTGTATGTGATATTAGTGTATTTGCACTAAAGTCATAAACTAGTGTATGGTTTTCTGTTACCTGTTGAAGTATATTGTCAGGTAATCTCACATCTCCAACATTATCTGACAACGTTACAGTGGAGCTGAGTGGTTGAGGTGCTTCATTAGCTTCTAATAAATCACTGGAAGGACATTTCGTATATAAATATATCTCTAATTTCTCATCTGATTTAACTCTTGTGTCAGTCTTGGAGCTTTTTAGACCTAAGTTTACAAACAGTTCAAAACAAGTTAATACCGTAAAGCACTCATGTTCCAAAACAGAAATGAACTAAAAGTAATTTATTTACTTTATTAACCACAGCAACAAAACAAATTTTGGCTTATTATAACCTAAACTGAACACAGCAAATTATTAGTAAACTCGTATGCTACAAACATAACCTCACAATTAAGTTAACATAAATAAAATTCAGTATGTACATCAGCTGTTTAAACGACCACTAAGCAAGACTTAAGTAAGTCCAGTATACTAAGTGTTTACTGCATTCTTGGTGAGTCTATTATACTTACAGCACTTTTGCTTACTATTTTGAAACTTTTGATGAACATACTGCAAATAATTCTTTTATATCTCAATCACTGTTGAAGATTCGGCATTTTTGAGTAGCCTATTGAATTCTGCATGGTTAAAAATGTAAGAAATCACCATATATGACTCAATATTCAATATTTTTCGATTTACGGCACTTTTCATTAGCTGGGCAGAATTGTGGTGTAGATAAAAAACTCAATGTGGTAGAGAACAAGTAATTACTTTAGTATTTTGTCCAAAACCAAACCTAACAATGAAAAGAAAGGACAAAGAATTGCATTTATAAAATACCTTGCAAATGCGATCAGTTTTATTTAGGTGAATCATCAAGGCCATTAAATGTTAGAATAAGTGAACATCAATCTTATATTAAAAATAGAGAATTTGATAGATCTCAAATCTGTAAACACGCATGGGATAATGAACATAGGGTTCAATGGAATAATTCAAATGTAGTCCTAAAAGAAACAGATGGTAAAAAAAGAAAAATCAAAGAAGCGGCTCTAATTATGCTAAATGAGGCCAATTGTGTCGCAAATTCCTCGGCAGAATGTAGTAGGATCTGGTTACCAATATTGAAAGAGGAAGTTATTAATAAGAAAATACCAGTATTAGTAAGTCAGTAACATATAGAGGATACATCATTTATGTTTTCTAAATAACGTAACATATAAAATCAGAATTTTGATGTTTGTTGAAGGTAAACTAAATTCACGAACACATACTTACAATGTCGGGATAGTATTATGATTCCTGGTTTTTCCCTCATAATCTACTATGGAATCACTAACAGGAGAATTTTACTGTCATCATGTCATGTGTTTGTCTTTTTAAAGACGAATTACATGCTATGATTTTTTTCTGACGGATATTCTCAAGTTAAAGTTGATTTCATGTAATCGAATGAACTATCTTATAAGTAAAGTCGTCCCAGGAGCGCAACTCAACAATATTGGCCATATCATTTTAAAGTCGTCTACTTTAAAATGCATAATGTATGTCTGAATTGTCAATATAAATGAGTCAGATAAAATTAAATTATTAAAAGAATTTTTCACTATGTAACAAAAAACAAATTTTGTTTAATTTACTGTTTGTATTTTGAGAACGATTTCCGAAGTGGAAATTGAAACGTCAATAAACGTATTTTTATCTTTAATTGTGGCTTATTCCCAGTTTAATAGTAATTAAGTAATTACAGTTTTAAAACTGGCATGCCTAAGTACCTATACGAACGCTCAACTATCAAATTCAACAGAATTTTTTTCAGATTGTTCCCCAGTGTAATAAAATTATTTTAGCTCTCGCACTAATATCTTTCTAATGATACATAATAAGTTTAAAAAATGACACGAATATTTTTGTTACATTTTAGACATAAAGCAAGATTTACGGAGTGACCCACATGCTTTCTGAAGCAAATCAAAAATTATGTTTGTGTACAGGAAGCAACAGCTATCAAAAATTGTCGATCGTACGTTAAGGCTTCTTCCTTGTTTAAGACTAATTAAATTATTTGTATCTGAGAGGTCTGCATAATCAGAACATTCTCAAAATCAGAAGAATGGAAATGTTTATCATATCTTGAATTATATGCTTCCTTATTATATTAAGGAAAATTATTTAAGAATTTAACGTTGCATGAAGTATACATGGTTAGTAATAAATTTAAAAAATGGATGAAAAAGTTGTTAGAAAGTCTACCAAGAGTTAGGCGAAAAACAAGCTAGTGTTGTTTTTTTTTTGTAACAATTTAATAACAACGGGTTATATTTACTTTTGAGTTGAGGTTTATTGAGTATTAGCTAGTTAAAAAGTAATTTTATATAAATAGGTCATTAGTAATACATTGTAACCCTGATTTACAACGACTTTTAATATAGTATATAATACTTCTGATATATATGCTTCCGCAGTCAACTACTTTACATGATAACATGTATTCATAGATAAAAACTACAAAAAGTTTATTTTTTGTTGTTTCTGTGGAGCTTGAGAGTGTACAGGGACGCCCTAAACTGAACAGGATATTGTGGAATTAAATAATTCTCCAAATATAATGTAGCTTAAGATGTGTAAATAAGATAATATTTGTAATAACACTTCTGAGTCTACAAACAGAAATAGAAATGGAACGAATTTATATCTCGGTCAATAACTTTGTGTATGTCTCAAATAGGTCTTAAGGCTGATCTAACGGTATAGTATTTCATCTTGGAAAGATATTTCAGAATTAAACAGGAAGAAGCATATACGGAACTAAAAGAAATTACAGCAGGGCTGCCACAAAGAAGTGTCTTTACCTTTTGTATGCGTATTATATTATTGTCCTCGAAAATAATACAATTGCAACATTTACCCATGATACTGCTATTATAGCAATATGCAAAACCAGCGAGGAAACGACAGAGAAATTACACAGATGTTAATCAAATATACTCCAGGGAAATAAGCAAAAAATAGACCATGTTCGTGACACTCAATAATACAGGTCGCTGACAACTTTTTCGTTATTGTAGACCTATAGGAAGAAAACCTGCTTGTTTTCTGCCTTGAATTTGGAGCCATTTTTTAATTATTAACAATTATGACTATTTCCCGTAAGAAAGATTCTTTAGAGTACAACATTTATAGAAAACCCACCCAAACAGATCACGTTATACATGAAACGTCTAATCACCCAACTCAACATAAAATGACTGCTTTCAATAGTTACAATCATCGGTTACTTAAATTTTCTCTTTCTGATGATAATTTTAATACATAACTTAATACTCTTAAGCAGATTGCTTTCAATAATGGCTATGATCCCAACATTATATACAAACTTTTAAATAGAGCTAAACTAAAAATTGCAGAAAAGCTTGCATATTCTTCACAATTTTTTCAACCTAATGCTTCAGATAACATCAGATATTTCTCCTTCACTTATATTAGTAGCATTTCCAATAAAATATCTAAACTTTTTACTTCTACAATTGATAACATCAAAATTTCCTTTAAATCACATAACACTTTAGGTTCCTTCTTAATCAATACTAAAGATAGGATGAATACACTTGATAAAAGTGGTATTTACAAATTAAAATGTGATGATTGTGATGCCTCTTATATAGGGAAAACCATCAGAAAGTTATCCACTAGAGTCTCTGAACATTTGAAAAGACCAAATTCTTCAAGTTTTGGTCAACACTTAGCATCCAGCAACCACAATTTTAACATCAATTCTGGTTCATCTATCTTACATGACATTAGCAGAAAGAAAAACTATCTTGAGTTGGATTTATTGGAAGATTTGGAGATTACAAGGGAAACAAATGAAAACTCACTGTCTTAATACTCAAATTAATTAAAATTGTACTAAATATAATTCTATATTTAAAAACTTTATTACAGCTTCACCTCGTAGAGGACCCAGCTCGACTGTTTAGACTTCATGCACTGAGCATTTTAATTAAAGTTCTTCCATTGACTGTGGATTCAACTGAACTACGTGGACTATAACCCATTTATATATTTTGTCTTTAATTTTGATTTTAACTTTTAGTAATTTAACTGCATATTCAGATTTTTCTTTTTTACAGTACTGATAGCGCTTGGTGGACCATTTTATTGTAGTCAACCATCCACTGTCTAATATATTGTTAGTCTTTTCTCACATTCATACTTTATGTCAACTTCAATTGCTCTCAAACTAACATCCTAATTATTATAGACAGGTTTGAGTGTGAGATTGGGATTATTCAATCTACATAAAAAATATACTATATAATTTTATATTTCATCAGTTGATTTCCTATAGTGGTGTCAGTTGGACCTTTGGTCAATACTTAGTGTCATAGAATTTTGAAAGGTGCAGATCACATAACTGCCCTTTACAAGCTGTCATTTGTCACATGTCATCTCTATATTTCCGTCAGACCGGGAGCCCATTCTGTCTCCGGCTTCTATACAACATGTAGCTTCTCCTTAAAAATTTTAAAGTGTTTGTTTGTCTTAGTGTATTGTATTTTGTATTGTTATGTCTAAATTTTACATTTATGACATTCTACTATGTCGGATAGGCCACAACTGACGAAGTAAGTCTATAAACGTTTATCACATATAAAATTTTTTTCAACCATAAACTTGGAGTTTTTTATCCAAGTGAATTAATTTTCCTTTTTATAAAAAAAACGTTTCTTGGCTTATTTCATATGCCCCTGAAGATGATCTATTGATCGAAAGTACTTGGGCAAGATTAAATTAATTACCGTGTTCGATAGTTGCCTTGTATACCCTCAAAAAAAACCTCAAATATTAACAATTTAATGCAAAAAACGCGTTTTTTCTATGATTATTAATGATGCTAGTATTAAAAAAATAGATTTTTGGAAGAAAATTATTTTTGCACTAATTGTTAAAACAAATTAAACTATTTATTAATTAATTAATATATAAACAAATTACATATTTGCAATGTACGTAGACATTACATACAAATTAAAAAAAGAGTGATCAAAATCCATTGAGTAGATCCGAAGATATAGAAAATTTTATTAGTTTGAAATTGCTTGTTCCGTATGGATTTGTAGGTTCTTCCTAGTCACCATTTGAACTACGTTTTTGAAAATTCGTAGAGTGTCTTGTAAAGGTACAATGTTGTGCAAATTTTTTAACAAAAAATACAAATCCCATTCCTTAACAGGGCATCAATGAGGTTCCTTAATTATTATAATCAAATTAGCCGTGAATTATCATCTTTTCTCTGACTTGATCTACTACTTGTTGTAGTTGGTCGTAAAACGCTTCCGTTGTTGTTTTAAGCTTATTCTTTTCTGGGCCGTATACTCCGATAATCTTCAGGTCTTCCTTCTCCATTCTTATCTTTGCTGTTACTATTCTTTCTGATATGTATTGACACTCTTTAATGTAATTTTGATACCTTTGGTGTATTATTAAGGCTACACCTTCTTTGGCCCAGTTTTCTTTTGCTACTCCACTGTGGATTAGTATGTATTCACCTAATTTTGAGTGATCTTTCCTTTATTTTTTGTTTCCTGTAGAGCACAAATGTCTATTTTTTTCTCTTTCAGCACTTTGGGTTATTTTTGGTCTCTTGAGTTGAGTGATCTGATATTCCAAGTAGTAATTCTCATCTGGGTTTTGGATGTTTTTCGATTGTCCTTATTTCTTGCCGTAGTCGTCTTCATAGTATCAATCCGGTTCCGAGGCTGTACATTGTTTCTTTGAGCAGTATTTCTTTTTACGATTGGTAGGTTGCTAACCGATAAATATAAGTAATTATATTTCATATTCAAATACTGCAAATTATTTGGGTATTCCTCTGAGCTCATGTAAAGATGAAAAGAAAATAATAATTCTGATTGAAATACAAAAAATGTACTGGCTGATTGACCAAAATTCTAAGCTATTTCTACATAATAAATTATTATTATATAAGCAAATATTAAAACAATAGTAATATTATAAAAACAGTATAAAAATTTAGAAGGAAAATGTCACAAATCAACAGAAAATATTTCTATTCATATAAAAATTTAATCAAATTAGGTACTTACTGCTTATTTATATAAAAGTTCCTCAATCGTCGTCGACTTTTTCGTCCGGAACATAAACGTCTTCGTGAACTTCTTATTTTAACAATAAACACACTGGTTTGTTAAAAGTCGGAATAAGCCCTAATAATGTTATTCAACATTATTTATCCTCCTCCGAGGGTCTTAATTAGCTGTTGGCGAAAATCCAGAAGCTACCGAAAAGGATAGCCTGTGCTGACGGAGAGAGAATTACAGTTAGTAGAACTTTCAGATTTTTTAAAAAGTTTATACCAAATAGCTGCTTTGTGTTACACTTAATGTTAAAAATAAAAATAGATTCGGAAAGTAGGTGAAATTCTGTAGTGCCCTTAAAAAAAACTGTTTACGTTTATTTTACCCAAAAATATTTGAAAAAGAAAATTGTTTAAACAATTTATTACAACCAAATAGTGCACTAGAACTTTTTTTCGTATAAAAAAAGAATTATCTCAATATCTGCCATAGTTTTTGCGTTATTTGATATAAACTTTCACATTGGAAGTTAGCTATGCCCAGAATCGCGAGGATCGGCGGGATCAGGTACTAACTGTTGCTATGGAAAGATTCAATGTCATGTTGCATACAAATGCTCTGGGTATCTAAGGCCAAATAAAAGATCTGTCGGGGTTTGGCAAAGAATTCATACAAGCGTTACAGATTTCTGCGGCTTAGAGGTATGTAAGCTAGGAATACAGCTATTTGTCAAATCTGAGCGTCAATCTGTTTAAAAATTTGAAATCTAATTTGAAGAATCAAAACAAATCAATGCGAAACAAATCGATTAATACGATACCAGAAAACCCAGTCAATGCACTACCACTACTTACTATTTATCCCAAAATAAAATTTCATCTCGCCCTCGCAAGGCACGTGATACTTTGCGGCGAATCCAAATGAAGCATTGAAGTACCTGTACCGAAGATTTGCTGTACCTGTAGAGAAATATATGTTTGGTTGCTTATCGACTAATATTCTGTTGATTTTTATATGTAAATATTTAGCCTGGGGTCGGCTTGCCAAAGGGGTCTTATACGAATTAAAAGAATCAGATGGATGGCTCTAATCAATAATTTAAAAAGTGTGTTGATGCCAAATGGTGACATGTCAAAAAAATTAAAAAAATTAATGCGGAAAATTGCAGGCCATAGCATCAGGCTGAACGACAATATGTGGAATAAACAAGTGCTGCACTGTTTGTAAACCACAGATTAGTAGATGATTTAAAGTGACGTAATAGTCCAAGATAAATGAAAATTGCAAAGTATAGAGAAAATGGAAGTCAGAGGGAGAGGCCGATATGCGAACTTGAATACAAAGAAGACTTTAGATAGATTTACCAAATTTTTCCTAGCTTCCGTTTAATTTCATTCCATGTTGACATGGATTCAGCTTTTATTATAATTTTGTTTTTAATATGTAAATAATACTTATTAATCAATACCTAATAAATATTTTAAGAATATCATTTTTAGTATCGCTATAGTATAAAATCCACAATTTTTTTTTAAAGTGATTGCTGCTTTAACAGTAAATTCTAACAAATCATAAACTGGCCAATTTTTCTTTGTTTCAGATTTAAATTCCGATTATTTAGACATGCCCTTCGGTAGATCGCCGGGAACGCCGGGATTACACGGGTCGAGTCAAAGGACGAAAAGGATGAGGACGTCGTTTAAGCACCATCAGCTAAGGACGATGAAATCCTACTTTGCGATAAACCATAATCCCGATGCCAAGGACCTCAAACAACTATCTCAAAAGACTGGTCTTCCTAAGAGGGTGCTGCAGGTAAGATATCCCTTTTCAGATACAAGCTTATTTGAATTTCCCATTATTATCATACACATCTTAGTTGTAATGGATAAAACTTCTATGGAGCGTATATATGACAATTCTTTTTCTCTTTAAAAAATTTAAAAAAGCTTGGTCTCTTTTTGTTCAGTTTTTTAAATAAATTAATTTTCAATTGAGGTGACTTCCCTATAAATAAGAATTTACACTTTTTATTTAAATCCATTTAGCTCTTTAGCAAAATCATTTGTTTTGTTACTTTGTAAAATTCCACGAGGAAACTAAGTTCCTGTAGCTGGCTGTATACCATATATCACAAAAAATTGTTTAAAATCCTTTATAAAAAGTATATAAAAATGCCACAAACGGGCTATCACAAACACATTGCAAAACGTTTTCGGATTAATCAATCCATCATCAGTGCAAACGGTTGTACATGCTAGTAGCCACCAAAATATGTGGGTCCAAACCCTTTAAATGTTTTAAATTTGTAGTTGTTTTACATTATTAGTAGTTATAATTTGTGATGTTTGAGTTACCGTTGAATAGGTAACATGGCGGCGTATGACTCTACATGAGTAAAATGGTCCTGAGACGAAGTGTCTACGAGGACCTGTTGATAACAACTGAGTTGTAGACTTGTAGATTTAGTAGATATTTGTAATAAAATTATGTCGTAGTTACCTTACTTAGTACCTGCTATGAATAATTCCAGGAAACCATTATCTAAATATGTATAGAAACCCATTTTATTTATGTGATATTTTTAAATATGTGGCAATATGCTCTTAATCAAGTAAATATGCATACCATATGCATTTATAAAGAAACCCACATATATGCTGCATATATATGCACATGCTATTTGCATATAATCCAGTCTCTAGTTATGATACATTTTATATTCCACACTGCAATACAATTCGCTCTTTAATAAAACACCTTTAGAAATAAAAAGTAAACATTTGTTGCTGAACAAATAGTAACAAAACCATCAATAACCTAATAAAAAAATAGTACAATAAAGTTGCTAACCTATTTTTGCAACTTTTGACTACTTTTGAAGTTCTCTATAATTAAAAACCTTAATATCTACTTTGTTATTCATCCAGTTCACCAACAATTAAAGTAAAAAAGTATACGGTACTTCCCACTAATAAACTGACAAAACTTTTCGCGAGGTGAACATTAAAAAAATTAAGTAATTTCGAATTGTAGATCATAATCGTTGTTATCTTTTCGATAATAACAGTAATTTTACCACTTTATGTTGTAGAACTTGGATCGCAAATCATCATTAGGAGTATTTTAAATTCAGATTTTCTTTAGATTTTCTAAAGATAAACAGACAAAAGGAGTAATGCCTATCATTTAATTTCTGTTTAGCGATCTTAAGGCTAGTTTAATGTGTATGAGAACTACACAGGATCGGCTTCGCCAAAAGGGGTATTTAATTGAAATTGAATCAGCTTTAAATAGATTACACAGATAGGGTAACGATAAACATAACATCTCTTAATCTTGGATATAGAATGGGCAACAAAAGAATTGGTATGGTGTGTTACGCAGACGATGCAGCAATTATTGCCGAATCAGAAGATGATCTCCAAAGGCAGCTCTTTCAGTTCTTTCAAACAAGCCGACTACTAAATATGAACATCTCTACCAACAAAACTAAATGTATGACAATAGCAAAAGATCCGCTCAGATGTAAGTTAGTGGTTGAGGACAACCCCATAGAACAGGTGATGCAATTCAGATATCTGGGCATAGATATATCAAGCACCCACGACCCAGTAAAGGACCTGAGGAGTCAGATCAACAAAGCATCTGCACTGTCAGGATGTCTGCGGGAGATAGTCTGGTCAAATCCGTATATGCGCACAGATAGTAAAATTAGAATCTATAAGACTTGCATACGACCGATCATGACATATGGCATAGAAGTGCGCGAAGATACCAACAAAACGAAACAGATGCTAAGGGTTGCCAAAATGAAAACCCTAAGAACAATAATGGGGAAAACAAGAAGAGACAGAGTGAGAAATACAAACATTAGAGAGCAGTGCAAAACTCAAGATATTGTAAGATGGGGAAGGCAGCGCAAGAGGATGTGGTACAACCATGTAAGACGAATGGATGAGAATAGACTCCCAAAAATTGCCCTAGAAAACAATCCGCCCGGTTCAAGACCCCCGGAAGACCACCTAAAAGATGGAGGGATAGTTGGCAATCTACCTCCCAAGAAATTAACCAGAGGCAGCTTCAGAATTAAACAGATCGAAAGATCTACAAAAAGTAGAAGAAGAAGAGGTAACGATAAAAACCCTCGTTATCGTAGAAATGACGGGAAATCGTCTTTCGTGACAAATGCCTTTCTCTGGCAAAAGATAGAGCTTAAAGTTCTATCTTCGCTTTAAGCTTTCTTTCTTTAATATCTTTGTGATTAACCGGTACCCCGTTGCACACTTTGCTGACTCTCTAGCATGTTATTTATCAGTTTCTCATCTGCGCAGCAACCTTCCGTTTTAATAATAAAATGCTGTCTGTGTTCGACCCATCTATCGCACTTAAAAATCGTGTATCTTTGACTATCTTCGGCGTCACAGCAATGAAATTTTAAGTTTTAGGTTTTTCGATCCTGTATGAATATGTTCCAAAATAACAGTGGCTACCCAAAAACTGCATATGATAGCTAATTTCCTTCTATTAGCATCCCATTCATTTTCTGATGACTAGTGTCAAGAGCTGTGTTCACCTGCATTGATCAGTGGTGTTGAATAACTTCGTTCAGTTTAATAGTTTTGTTTTTTTAATAAAATTTTTAAGTAAATACAGATATTTAAAAAACATTGCATTTCAAGCATTCCACTCGCGTTTTAATGATAATGTTTACCATGCTCATCCAAATATTTTCCATTTTATTGATGTTTTAAAAAATTTTCAAACTGAAACTTACATTAAAATTAATAGTGTCTGTAATAGTGAAAGTAATAGACTTAAAGATACAAAGAATAGAAAAAAAATATGTTCGTTAGAAATAGGATACATGAGTATCAAACTAACTGTATCGATCGATTCCATTTCGTAAAATGTATGTCGTATTTATTTCAAAGTGACAAATAAACCTTGATAAGGTTTATTTGTCACTTTGAAATAAATACGACATACATTTTACGAAATGGAATCGATCGATACAGTTAGTTTGATACTCATGTATCCTATTTCTAACGAACATAATTTTTTTCCTACTCTTTGGATCTTTAAGTCTATTACTTTCATTATTACAGACACTTTCATTATTACAATTTTAATGGAAGTTTCAGTTTGAAAATTTTTTAAAACATCAATAAAATGGAAAATATTTGGATAAGCATGGTAAAAATTATCATTAAAACGCGAGTGACAAGCATTAGTTGTTAATTGTAAACTCTCACTCATCGCAGCCCACATCTCCGACGGAAATGTTGCGTGGTCGCCAATGTAGTTGTCCAATAAGTAGTCGGAAAACTTTTCAATTTTTGAATCCTTTGGTTGAATAGCCATAAAATCATATATGAAAGATTCTTCGACTTCTGAGGGAGATACAAATTGCAGCCCAAAAATATATTTCAGCCATTTAGATATTTCACTGTCTGCCATTTATATTCCCGAATTAAGCCACAACCATCGATATTACGATACCAAGCTTGCATAAGATAAAAACGGCACCCTTTAATGTGCACATTTGGAAATTCAAAACGCGCAGCATTGTGGATAGCAATTTCAAAATCGGAGAAAATGATTTTTGGATTGAATTTTAGACCAATTACTTCACATTTGCGTTTCAAAACATTAAATAGTTTTAGCTTTTAGCTTTTAGCTTAATCTCTAGAATTTTATTACCTGACTCTCCATTTACATTTCAATTACAGCCAGCGTCCAAATCATGTATGTAGAAACAGGTAATTTTATTTTTCAATGTCGAATTTTAAATTTAGCGTCCAAATCATGCACGCCCTGAGAAATGCTATTTTTATTGATTTGTTATTTAAATCTTCAATCCTTTTTGATAAATTGTGATTATTAGATACTGGTAGTAATAATACGATTATAAGAATAATGCCATTAGCATATACCAAGTAGTTTATGTCAGTTTATTGTCAGTATAATATCTAAGTTGTTCCAGCCTATCCTTTTAAAAATGTCTATAAGACATAATGTGTAATATCTTTTTAATAATACCACCAGGTAGATAAACTATTCTAGAGTAGGTAGATAACTAAACACAAAGAGCAATGGAAAGACAGATGCTGGGTATAGGTCTTAAAGACAGGAAAAGAAACTCATGGATCAGAGAAAAAACAAAGGTGAACGATGTATCAAGACAGGTTGCAAAACTTAAATGGAACTTCGCCGATCACACTCTCCGGGAAAGATGGAATAAGCTAATTCTACACTGGAGACTATGGGAAAAGAAAAGAAAAAGAGGAAGACCACAGATGAGATGGACTGACGACCTTAAGAGAACGGCAGAAAAGGACTGGATGCAGATCGTCCAAAATAGAGACCAATGGAGATTAACAGGGAGGCCTATGCCCAAGAGTGGGCGTTTGAGGCTGATTAGATAGAGATAAACTATTCTACCTTCACCAAGCTAAAAATATTGCTAAATAATTTTCTGACTATACCCTGTATATCAATATATTTACCTACACACCTGTTATACGTTAGCTGCCAGTTGACAAATGGTTCCAGTCCTGACTAAGGTTTTGAAGTGTGCTAAGGTGCGAGTTGGCCGGTAATGCAGATCCAATATTTACCGACAGAATTGGACTTTTACCGTCTGACCCAACCGACCCATAGTCTGCTGCAGAGTTACATTCTGCAAGGATATTTCAGGTTAAGGGATCCAAAAGATGAATATTCTGGCTAACGAATAACGAACTTAGAAAATTGCTCTGCAACATGTCACTATTCAGAGCGACAACAAATCAAATTATTATGATCAGGATAATTGTAAATACAATTTGATATCGGTCAGGTACTGGAAAGATAAAAAGATAATATTATCAAAGATTGTTGAAGCCGTAAGCCTAAAAATGAATAGAGCGAATTACGATGGAAAGATAGACATATATTTTTCACGAAATTGCTTATAAAGATATTATTTGGAAGTCCATAAACTATATTTTTCCTTAAAATCCTGCAAGAACTCTAAATAGCTACAAAATTGAATTTTCGGAAATGATTTTGTGTCAGTACCCAGTCCGGCTCTTTTTACTTTGGATCGGAACAACCATATCGACGTTCACCATATACTTACAAGTACTTTCTGAATCAGTATAATAATAATTTTCCCTCGGTATGACTCACGGATATTTTACACATAGTTTATCTGAGATTATACGTTCAAGAAAGTATATAGTAATTTTAATGTGATGCCTAGTTAAACTTTGGTAAATGGGTAGTGTTGGGTATTCTATTAAAAGTTTAAAACATTATATTAACATTAAATAACCGTATATTCCAACAACAGAGTGGACTATGATAGCTGGGGTTACCACAGTTCAATTTCTTTTTTAAATTATGTAACAGCGTCGATGATTTTAGATGTTCGAGGTGATGGGTTTAAAATTGCGATAAACCTTTTTATCTTTCATGTTTTACAATCGTCCTTTTGCGTTACTAGAGGTTGGAGATATCAATGACAAATTTTATTAGCAGTAAACGATCAGTTTACTAGAAACAACTGAAAAAATGAAATTTGTTTAACTTGGCATACGTAAGGTGGGGTTCCTTTTTCTTCTTCTTAACGTGCCCTATCAAGTCCCCTTGACGTTGGCGATTAATATGGCGAAACTGTCTCTGTCTCGAGCTATCCTAAAGAGTTGCTCAGCTTTCTTTATTCCTGTCCACTCACTGATATTCTTCAACCAAGAGGCCTGCTTTCTACCAATTCCTCTGCGTCCTTCGATTTTACCCATCATAATAAGTTGAAGAATATTATATCGGTCTCCTCTTACTATGTGTCCAAAATAGGCCATCTTTCTACATTTGATGTTATCAAGCAGCTCGCGAGCAGCATTTGCTCTCTCAAGGACTGCCACATTTGTCAGCATAGCCGGCAATGGCATTTTTAGTTTACGTCTGTGCAGCCACATTTCCAAGGCCTCCAGCCGATTAATGGTGGATATTTTTAATGTCCATGCTTCCACACCGTATAAGAGGACTGACCAAATGTAGCATTTAACCATGCGCTTTCGATGTTGAAGTTGCAAGTTATCATTACAGAAGAATGACCTCATTTTTAAAATGTCGTGCGGGCTATCTCGATTCTACATTTTATCTCTTGATCTGGATCTAGTTGTTCAGTAATATGGCAACCAAGATATTTAAAACTGGACATCAACTGAGCATCTTGATGTGCTAAACGGCTAAACACCATGTGTTTTGTTTTTGAACAGTTTATGTTTAGGCCAAACTCTCTTCCCATTGTATCAATGGCATTTAGAAGGCATTGTAATCCATTCATGTCATCACTTAAAATAACTGTATCGTCTGCATATCTGACTGTATTTATCAGAATTCCATTAACTTTCACGCCCCATTCCAAATTATGCAGCGCTTCTTTAAATATTCTATCTGAATATAAATTAAATAACAGTGGGGATAGTATACAACCCTACCTGACACCTCTTTGTATTTTACATATTTCTGTTGATTTTCCGTTTATGCAAGCTGTCGCTGTTTAACGCCAGTATAACTTTTCTATGAATCGTATGTCTTGACTATCAACTCCTTTATCTTTTAATATTGTAATTAATTTGTGATGCTGTACCCGATCAAAGGCCTTTTCATAGTCAATAAATACAGCAAAGACGTCTTTCCTTTGATCTCGACATGTCTGCAGCTTCACATTTATCTCTGATTCTACTGTGGATGATGCGTAGAAATATTTTCAATGTGTGGCTCATAAGGCTTATCATTCTATAATCGCTACAGTTTTTTGGACGTTGTTTTTTTGGTAGTGTTATGAATTCGGACTTTAACCAATCTTCAGGGATATCACCAGTCGAATAAACATAATTGAAAAGTTTGACCAGTATTCCAATGTTCCCTTCATTTATAAGCTTTAACATTTCTGTCGGTATGTTATCAGGGCCAACGGCTTTCTTGTTCTTTGCTTTACTTTGCTAACTTTATAGCATGCAGTATTTCTGATTTTAGTATTTCTGGTCCTTCACCTTCAACTAAAGTCTCCGGTTCTTCGGGTCTATCATCATTATACAGTTCACTTATATAATTACACCAGGTTGTTCGAATTTCATGTTCGTCTATTATCATTTTTCCCGACGAATCGGTTATAGTATGTGGAGTTTTCTTATGATAAAGACCAGCTACTTCTCTAACTTTTTTAAACATATTAAACATATCATGTTTTTCATTCAACTTTTCTAATTCATTGCATTTATCCTCCATCCATTTTTCTTTAGCCACCTTTATTTTTTTGTTTAATTAGTTTCTATTTTTCCTTATATTCTGTCTTGTTACCTTTCAGTTTCCTTCTCTGCTCCTTTAATTCGAGGATTTCATCAGGCATCCATTGTTATTTTTTGTACTTGTGTAACGTTGTTGAATATTTTTCTATTACTTTCAAGGTAAGATCTTTAAATGTGTTCCATAAACTTAAAATATTTGTAGCGATCTAAAATAATATAGCAACCAAAGCCGAATCCGACAATTTAAGAAAACCTTGTCATGGGATTATTTCCTGCAAGTTATCCGGATATAAATAAACTATTCATATATTGTTATAATAAAATACAGAATCTCTAACCTTTACTAATATCAAATAGCCAAGATAAATAGGCAGAACTTTATTTAAGATGAAAATAAAATAAAAATGCATGAGATAGGGAGTAAATAGCTTTCACCCAAGATTTTTTACATATTCTCCAAATTTATGTTTGGAAAATAAGTTCGATTACATTAATATTCGAATATATTAATAAAACGAATTCCAAAGGTCCTTATCGTCTCCTTTTTCTTCCTTAGCTTTTCCCTTTTCACGGGTCGCTGTTCCTTTCTCTTTGTCGCTACACCTTTCTGTCCATCGGGTCTTTTTCTCTCAAGTCTTTTGCCAAACAGTCACTTCATCTTCTCCTCGGTTTTTCTCTACCTCTTATACTCCACCAGCTCTACCAGCGTCTAACAGCTCTATCCTTCTTCCCACATAGTTTTCATCCCTACGTCTGCCATGACCAAATTATTAAAGTCTTTTCCACAAGAAAACTAAATTACTGTAGCTGGCTGTATAGCATGTATGACAAAAAATTTATTTAAAAATTTCTTTATAAAAGGTATAATAATAAAAACCCTATCGGGCTACTTCACAGAATGTTTTCGGAATTAATACTATCATCTATGCTATCTAAATGTACATGTTTGAAGCCTCTAAATACATTAAATACATGAGCACAAACCCTTTAAATGTTGTTAAATTAACTTTGAGTTAGATTATTTAACTTACTAAAATATGATGTTTAAGTTACAAGAGGAATGGATATTATGGCAACGTTAGACTCCACTGAAGGTTGCTAGTCCTGATACAAAGTGTTTACGAGGATTTGTTGATAACCAACTTGTTGTTGTAAAAAAATAAATAAATACTCAGTTTAGCTCTTTTACTTCTCTCTGTGTTTCTCTTTCTCTACCAACTGTCTCAAAGCAAACAAGTCCTCCTCCTTGGCCTAAACACAAACTGTTCTTCTCCTATCGATGTTTCTCTCCGTCACCTTCGCTCTATGGTTTTCTTCCATACGTGTGCGACATTATCTTTATCTCTTGATAGTTGTTACAGTCACGGATGTCCCCTTTATCTTTATACAATGATACCATCACACTCTCTCTTCTTTCTTTCTTATATATCCTTCGCATCATTTGTTACAATCATGTCAATCCTGTCCTCTTCAAGAGCCTTCCAAACCTCCACAGGTATTCCATCAGATTTGTCTGCCTTTTCTTCATCCTATTTAACAACTCGACAACCTCAGCTCTCGCTATATCTGGTATGGCTTTCTCATTTTGGTTCCAACAACCTCTGTCTTCCATCTAGTATTCTTTATTAACCAACTTTCTAAAGTACTGATACCATCTTTGCTTTATTTCGGCATCAGTTTTTAACACAACTTTTTAATCCTCTAGGATGTTTCCAATTCTTCACTCAGCAGTGCAGACGATATTTCCCTAGCAGTAACTACAGAGGGCTTTCCTGCTTTCTTTGCTACCTTGTATCTATCCTTTTTTCCTCCCTTTTAGACTTGCCTTGCCTCTTTCTAGCCTCTCTTCTCTCTAACTATCTGTTGCACTTCATCGTTCCACCACCAAGTTTCTTTGTCTCTAGAAGGCCCTTTACCAGATGTTATACCTAACACTTCCTCTCCCACTTGCAACAGAACTTTACTGTTGCTTTGCCAACAGTCATTTACCATATCTTTTTCCTCAAGCTCTTCTAGTCGTTTAACTTTCACCACTGTACTTACTGGTGTCCTACTTGCTTTCTTTTCTACCTCACCTTTATCTCCGTATCCACTATCAATGGTGGGTGTTGACTAGCTACACACTCACCCTTTATCACTTCACAGTTGGTACAATACAACTGATATAAGAATAGACGTGAGCTGCGCGTAAATCGGAGGAGAGATACGGAATTCGTTTGGGGCTTAAATAACAGTGTTGCCACGTTTTGGTTTTGAATATGGTAACTTCCATCCTCTGCATTACACAATGAACTTAATTATAAAAGACGTACGATGTTTTAACTTTTAGCTATTTTATTTTGTTTCGTGAATTTACTCAATAAAATCTTTAGTGTTTCTAGAACTAATCAATCTATGACAATATAAATAAACTTATTATACTATCAAAGAATCACAACTGAACCAATTTTTTAAAAATCACAAGAGTGGAGTTAAAACTTCTCCAATTAACTTGTTTTCACACCACCCATGAGGTAAAGTTATCGGTGCGTTTTATTTTTATGTGGTGTCCCCAATAGGCCTAATCCACAATGCAATATTCATTCAGAGTCTATTGTCTATTCAGAGATTGTATTATTATAAGAGTAATTAGTTTTTTTCACAACACCATCATATTATGTTGCTTGTTCCACATGTCCACTTTGAACTGCATTTTCTCTCCTTTGAAATATACATACTCATTTCATCACGGAATTTTGCGAAAATGTCAGAAAAAGATATCATAGAAGTCATTTCTCTGAAAAAACATTGAAACACACAAATTGGATATTACTTTATAGACTTATTAAATCAAATCCTCATCGCTGTCATCGGTGACTGTGTCTGAGAATATATCTTCGCTATCAGAATCTTCACCTAAATTAATAATACATGATTCTATGGCAGCATCAAATGATGGCTCCTTTGAAATGAAATCATCCTCAATAGTTTTCACTTTGTCTACAATTTTTTTCCATTCTTCTGCGGAAAATACTTCAAAAAACTCATCCGACAATTTTTGAATAGAATTAAAAGTGAAATCTACATTTCGTGTTCCAACATAATTTTTTAGTGCTGCCCAAACAAGCTCTATCGGGTTTAAATCTGGATGATATGGTGGGAGCCTTAATACGTCATGTCCGTTATTTCTAATAATGGAATCAACAGCAAATTTAACATATTTAGGTTTATGTAATTTTATAATGGCATATAAATCTGGTCTGAGCATGTTAGCAGGAAAAGGAATATTTCTAGCTTTTAGCCAATCTATCATTTTCCATTACGATGACACTGTTGGGAGGCAGATTTCTCAACAATTTTTCTTCTAACCACTTTTTGTAGTTGACAAAATTCATATCATCATGATAATCACCCGATTTTGTTTGGGACTTCCATCTCACATAAGAGTCACCGACAAAACCTGCTTCGTTCCCTGCACCCACAATGATTAAACGTTGGCCCTTAGAAACAGGTTTTTTAAGCCCACTGTTCGTTTCATCAGTCCAACTATTACTGCGACTATGACTTGACAGTAAATACGTTTCATCGGTAAACACAATAAATCTTTTTTCGTTTCTAAATTGTTTAATCTGTCTTAAATACTGTAATCGTAGGTGTCTTATATCATGTTTTTCTATCAAAAGCTTTCGATTATTTTCTGTTTTTTTCCAACGAAATCCGAGATTCCTAATTTCCAAACGCATACTCTCCTTGCCTCCTTTATAATCAAATTCTTCAACAAATCTCTTATGAATTTTATTTACAGTTGGAACTTGTTTTTCAGTTATATGAAAATTAATAATTTGCCGACGTAACAGACCTTGTTCAACTGTGTCTAATTTTATTTTTGAAGATTTTTTCCGCCTCTTATTAGGAGTGACAAAACCGGATATATTTCCTGCTGCAATTTCCCGGCCCTCCTTCGCAATATTTTTGATGCTACATATAGAAACTCCTGAAAATGCAACCAAAAATCTCAGATTATTTACCATTCTTTTTATTAGATTATTTACCAAATCACCTGTCATACTGGCCACACGCTCTTGTACTTTTTTAAAGTCAATAATACATTTATCAGCAGCTGCTTCTCGTTGAGCGAATTTTAACACAGAGTGTATTATTTCACGAGCTTGAGCATTCAAAATCTTTCGCTTCACTTTACACTGTTGATTCATTTTTATATTAAATGAACAATTATAATATTCAAAATCACTATTAATAAAAAATATTAAAAATTTAGATTTGACACCAAACTTGTCAACGTCGCGAATCGCTTCTATAGTAAAACTATCCACGTATACAGCTAAGCGGTTCTCGATCAACTGAGCTCTCGGTACAATATTTGAAATCTGCTAGCGCGCGACGTCTACTCCTATATCAGTCGTAGTGTAACTCCTTTTAGCTGACTTCTTCTATATAGCACAAAAGGCTATAGCGGGATAAGATGGTCAAAATTGCACCATGCTCGATTGAGTTTTGAGCCTGGCCATTCGAAAGGACATAATTAAAAACTCACTCATTTAAATTTTCAAGTCCCTAGATGCCTCTGGGGGTTCGCTATAGGAAAAAACGTATTAAAAAAAAATTTTAGACGCTGTATTGCTGCAAAAAATCTGAAAAAATTCATGAAAGCGTAGTTTAATAATGCAATACTACCTGATTTTTTTCAGATTTTTAGCTGGTTTAAATTTTTAAAACTTTTGTTCCAAACGTTTAAAACTTTGTTCAAACTAACAAAGTTTATTGTCAAATATTTATCTATTTCAGTAACAAGAGTAGTAATAATACAAAATTAGCAATGAAATAAGTGAATTTAAACTACAAAATGTTCTCTAGTATAATACTTATTTTTTTATATATATATATTATATATATATATATATATATATATTATATATATATATATATATATATATAAATATATATTATATAATATATATATTTTTTTAAAGCGGTAATCCAAACACCCAGAATTAGTATTAAGAAAAGGTACTTATAGACTTACTTTGTTACACAGTTGATTCAGTCAAAAATTGAAAAAGATGTAGCAAGGGCTATTCAGCAGAACGTCCAAACGCAGTGTAAATAAAAATACAGCATTGGCTTTCGTGAACCTCTATATGATGTTTACTTTACTATTAACATCCGACCAATAAATAACCAAAATGCATAGGGTCGACATTATAATAAAAAAAGAATTTGTTGCTTCACAATATAAAACAATAATACTGGTTATTTTTGGCTGTTATTTTCGACACGACACAATTCTGCTGTCAAATCAAAATCACTTCAAAATAAACACAAAAACAGAAAGCTATTGAACATTTGAGGAAAAGCCCCGCCGAAAAGATAAAGGCCCTAACACGCAAACTGACTAAGAGCGATACAGAGGATATGGCCCTACACACGCAAATGCACTAAGAGCAATATATAATGCGAGCCTGATTATATCATATATACATGGCGTTGGTAGTTGCGCCGCCTAATATCAACTACCGTGTGGCGCTATGTTTTCTGTTACAATCAGGCTCCCTGGATATGCGGGATGTCGGGCTAAGACATGAAGGCCAAAACAGTTAAGTACATATAAAATATAAAATAAAATAATAATAATATAAGCATGGGTATAAGGCTCTTGTATCTAAGCGGAAGAGTAAGACATGGACGAGCATGGTACGAGCTTATGAATTTATATAACAAGGATCTGAAAAGTCATGGAACTATATAGATATGCGTTTGTGTATAAATGCATGTACATTGTGATATATATCACGTATATATTATTATTATTATTATTATATAACAAATAAGGGCAGAGGAGCGAGCTCCTATTATGCCCAAAAAGCAAAAATAAACAAAAATAAAATAGATCCTTATAAAACTAATACTAATTATAAAGTTAAGTAGTTAACCAATTAACGAAAATTAAATTGTGACACAATAAATAAATAAATAATGCTGTCCGAGAAAAAATATCCTATCCTATAAAAAAAATAAAGTGCTGTCAAGTTTATTTTTAAAGATGTTAACACTAGTTGCCGATATGGTGTTTTGATCCAAATTGTTCCATATATTAAAGATTCTGTTTGGCAAGAAGTTCGCCCTGGACCTTGCAGTAGTTTGTTCCCTCTTTAATTTGTATTGATGGCCTCTTAATCTATCGTCTTCATTATATTAATTCTATATATTAATTCATTATTCATATGTAGATATATTCGCTAGCTTATGATTTCACAACTTTTGAGTGTACAAGTGCGTTCTAATTCACAATTCATTTTTCAGAATCTTTTGAGATTATGTAGTAAAAACATGGAGAACACGGGGTTTTTCGGGTTTTCAGAATGTTGTGAGATAAAACTAATGCTTTCAATAACTGATTTTGATTGTAAAGCGAAAGATACATGTGAAAATGTAAATTACCATTCATTTAGACACTGAATTTAGAGGTTATATAGCGAAAGCTTAAAAATAACGCCGAAAAAACTTAGTTTTTCGTTTTTTTAGCATGCTGGAGGAAAAAAATAATAGTTTTAATAGCTTATTTCGATTGTAAAGGTAAGAATACATATAAAAATATGAATAATCATTAATTTAGATGTATGTTGTTAAAGTTATGAGTCATCCATCTCACTAAAAAACCTAATTTTTGTTTATTTTATTAATATTTTTTTTATTTTATAAAAACTGATATTATTGTATCTTATGGCAGTATAAATAAATTTTTTGTTTTCTATGTAATACTTATTTGTTTTTGTTTTGTCCCTAGGCACATACAATTTATTGTTAAGGGGTGGGGGTGCTTCAGAAAAATAACAAAAAAGCAGTTTTTTTCAATTTTTAGGCATTTTCCACGTTGAAAATGATAATAATACCTATGCCATTCGAAAGAACGCGAAAAAACACATAAAAACGCATTGTTTTAAAGTTGGCCAAAAATTTCCGACATAACCTAAAATATTACTGAACATTTCAAATATTTTTCCTTGGCTTAATTTTCAAGCTAAAAATTTGAAAAAAATTAGGTAGTATGGTATTATTAAATTACGTTTTCATGAATTTTTTCAGATTTTTAGCAGCAATATAGCTTTAAAAAAAAATTTTTTTTTTAAATACGTTTTTTCCATAGCGACCTTCCAGAGGCACCTAGGGACTTGAAAATTTAACTGAGTCATTTTTTAATTATGTCCTTTCGAATGGCCAGGCCCAAAACTGAATCGAGCATGGTGCAATTTTGACCATCTTATCCCGCTATAGCCTTTATCTGACTTTCTCTTCCCCCACTATAGGTAACGTACTAGTGTTTAATCTTCATAAAGAACGTCATTATCCAAACATACTTTAAATAATAAATCTGAAGAAAAAAACGTTTTAAAAAACTAATGTTGCAAAGTCAAATAGTGTGTAGTATCTGTTTAATTTACTTGGTTAATGATAAGTATACATTTTTTGTACGATATTTCATACTGCCTGAAATTATTTTCAATTTCCCACCTCTTTACACCGATTTTATCTTCCCTTTCGTCTATTCGTATTCAAACTTAAAAATATTTTTATTGAAATCAAGTAACAGGGAAACCTGAATAAGTAACTTAATATATTTCGTCATTAGTATGACATACACCGAGTAATAAGACAGAACGAAAGGCAACAAATCACCGG
The DNA here is from genome assembly GCA_918026665.1 of Diabrotica balteata. Lineage (NCBI taxonomy): Eukaryota > Metazoa > Arthropoda > Insecta > Coleoptera > Chrysomelidae > Diabrotica > Diabrotica balteata. The sequence goes on from OU898284.1 coordinate 5,743,750, forward strand.
GAGCTCGCCTTTCTGAAATATCAGCCTTCGGGGTAGATGCCGCTTCTTTCTCTCTTAACGAGTGCTCTCTTTAGACAAACAATTTCACCAGAGTGAAAGATTTTAATAGGCCCACTTTTTGAACCGGGGGGCCTATTGCGCCAAAATTTGGGGCGACTTTGTCGGTCATGAAATATACTGAATGTGCACGTTGGATTTGGAAAAAGGGGGTAGTAACTGTAAACAAGAGAAAATTGGGATCTGCTTCTGAGCTTTTAAGAAAATTCGATTGTTTATTGCATGTCAGCTAATAGGTAGGTATTATTTTCTACCGTTTAATGAGACAAAAACGCAAGTGGTAGAGACGTTCAATGATCTATTTTAAAATATATGCTCTTTCTAAAAAACCTTTTTTTGAAATATTTTATTTTTAAAAATACAATATTTGGATACTGAAGTCCTTCAAAAAATATATTTTTGGGAGTAATAATATAGTGTTTACAGATATAATATGTATAGTTAATGGATTTTGGGAACAGCTATGACCTTGAAAATGCCACAAAAAATATAACTAAATCTTTTTTTCTTACTCAGACTCTTTAAAGTCATTTACAATATTTTAGAATCGAAGATATGTAATTATATTATTAATGTATTGGATTTGCTATTACTATTTGCTATGCCTATTTAGTACACAAGTTTATGTGAAATGTTCAAGGTCATAGCTGTTCCCAAAATCCATTACCTCTACATAAACTACTTACTACGATCCGAGTAATGACGACTGGGGTTAGCCGAAAAAAGGAATTGTTTAAGGCTGTCTAGAATAAATATTTGCGTTGTATAATTCGAATGCCATAAGTCTCTTTTTATATCCTCCTGAGACCTGACCTAATCTTTTTTGTTTTTTTTTTGGACTTCTTCTTCAAGTACCATGTCCTTTCAGAACGTTGGTTACCATCATAGCTATTTTAATTTTATTCACTGCCACCCTAAATAGCATGCTTGTATCTACACCATACTAGTCTCGCAAGTTCTTCAACCATGAGGTTCTTCTTCGTCCTGGACTGCGTTTGCCTGCTATTTTTCCTTGCATGGTGTTTTGTAGCAATCTATATTTGGGACCTCTCATTACATGTCCGAAATATTCCAGCTTTCTCTGCTTGATGCTTTTTATGATCTCAGTAGTCTTGCTGAGACGTTCTAGTATTGTGGAGTTACGAATCTTCTCCACCCAGGAAACTTTTAAAATTCTTCTATAGCACCACATTTCGAAAGCCTCAAGGCGATTTAGATCGATTTTATTCACAGTCCAGGACTCAACAGCATAAAGTAAGACCGAGAACACGTAGCAGCGAAGTAGGCGGATCCTTAATGCCAATTTTAGGCCTCTGTAACATAACACCTTGGACATCCTTCTAAAAGCAGCTCTAGCCTGCTCTATTCTGAATCTAATTTCGCCGTGATTTTCTGCATTACAATTTAATTGCTGTCCAAGGTAGACGATTTTATCAACTTGCTCAAGTTTGGTATTATTTACATATATAGACGGTTTTATATTCTGTTGTTTACTTATTACGAGTATTTTGGTTTTCCTTATGTTAAGATCTAGACCTGCCTCCCTACAACTCTCAACGACACTATCAAGTAGTGTTTGCAGATCCTCTTGACTAGAAGCTAGGAGTACTGTATCGTCCGCATATCGCAAATTATTGATGACTTCGCCGTTCACAAGTATTCCTTCTTGTTTTTCAGAAAGTGCTTTTCTGAAAATTCTTTCGGAGTAAACGTTAAAAAGCAGGGGTGACAAGAGGCATCCCTGTCGTACTCCTCTTTTAATATTGAGAGCTTGTGATTCCACACCATCTACTAAAACTGATGTTGTTTGATTCCAATATAAATTTGCAATTATTCGAACATCTCTGCCGTCCAAGCCAATGTCTTTTAGAGCTTCGATCAATATAGAGTGCTTAATACGATCAAATGCCTTTTGAAAGTCAATAAAACAACAGTATATGTCTACAGATATATCACGACATCTTTGAGCAAGTACGTTCATTCCAAACAGTGCCTCTCTCGTTCCAAATCCGTTACGGAAACCAAACTGAGTGTCATTCAGGTATTCCTCACATTTATTGTAGATACGACCATGTATTACCTTCAGAAAAATTTTCAATAAGTGGTTTAACAAACTGATGGTTCTATAATCAGCACAGGTTTTTGCTGTTGTCTTCTTAGGTAGAGCTATAAACAGTGAGTTAGACTAACCATTAGGTAGTTGTCCGCTGGTATAAATGGTATTGAAAAACGAAGTTATAGCCTCTAAAACATTGCTATCCTTTATAAGCTTATATATTTCAGTTGGAATTTCATCAGGACCAGTCGCTCTGCCATCTTTTGATGATTTTATGGCCTTTGTAACCTCACAGCGTGTTTATTAGGGGTCCGTCGCAGTTAGTAATATCGGGAGGTGAACTACTCCTATCGTCTTCGAATAGGTTCGTGACGTAATTTTCCCATTCTTTAAGTTTGTTCTCTACTTCGAATATTACTTTACCATTTTCATCCTGTAGCAATGCATTTTGTTTCTTATTGAAGATACCAGCCGCTTCTTTTACTTTTTTATACATGTTAAACGTGTTGTATCTTTTTTCGAGTTCTTCAATGTCATGACACTGTTTGGCTAGATGTTGACTCTTTGCTTCTCGTATTTTACGTCGAATTTCTTTTTGTATGCTATTGTAAAGTGTTTCGTTGGTTTTTGCTAGTCGCCGTTGTTCCATCAAATCCAGTATATCATCTGTCATCCAAGCCTGCTTTTTTGGCTTTGACCTGCCTTGTAAATTTTGTTGGACAAATAATAGAATTCGTATGATTTTTAGTAAAAAAATGTCTATTCAAAAGGACATCAGGATCGCATCATTACAAAATTATTGTAAATGAAATTGTTTAAAGCAATTGTTATTTCCCGTTAAACATAAAAATATGTCACATTATTCACAATTACCTTTTGTTTTACCGTTACAACCTGGAAGCTTACTTCTAACAGAATTGTTTAACTCGGATGCCATTACAGGAATGTGTTGTATCTTTCTCTTTGTAGAAGTTTGAAGTGATGTTCTCGGTTTGTAACTGTTGAAATGTTCCAAAAATCAGAATTTTCAGAAATGTTATCTTTAAGGAACAGCTTAGAAACAGCTGTATTAAACTACATAAACTTCATAATGGTTTTATTAGCATGACCAAATTGCTTATGGTCATCTCTGTATAGAATACAAAAATTGGCAATCACAAGGTCAAATCTGTTGGTTACCCCTTCTTCCCGGATCTGTTAGTTAATAAGTGGTGCATTGCTTATACAGGAGATCACTTGGTCGGCAATAATCGATAACGTCTGCTTAATCTAGTGCTAAATTGATAGTCTGACGCTAACGCGACGCTGCTAACGCGACGACATTAGAGCTTGTATATCAGGGTCCTAATATAGATAAAATTGAAACTGCAGAACACGACGTTGACCATTTTGATGATAAAATATTATCGGTATCGATTGCGTAGCGAGATTTTTGAGTTCGCCCTTACTACTAGCTCGACTATCGTCAATCACGAACTTCTAATTATTGAAATATGTAGACGGAGTAAGGCAAAATAGTACCTGAAACATTTTTAAAGAAAAATTACATTATTTTTAAAAAGCTCTAAAGGAAATATTTTACAGCAGATTTAGTTAAAATGACCCCTACAGGTCATTTCTGCTTTACTGTTGCACCCGCACACAATAAATGCCATCAATGTACTGAATAGTTCCGAGCGAAATATACAGACGACGTCGTTTTCATCATCATTAAATCTCTTGTTTCCTTTCTTTTTTTAACACCTTTCCGCTTACAGCTGCTTGTGAAGTTGGCTTTGGTGTTTTTTGTTCTTCTTTGATGAAAAGAATAACCGGTGTGGAGGTAAAAACAGTTGATCCTAACGAAGGTCTTGAAATCCTTGTCAAAGTGTGTGCCTAAGGTAGTTGGAATATAGCATATAGAGTTGCACAAGTATCCTCCAGCGATGATATAACTTCATTTCTTTTAACGCTTCCTTTTGTAGCGTTTACGCTACTGATTAACCCCCTCAAGAAATTTCTTATAACCCGCCCGCGATCGATTTTTAAATCAACATTTTTCCACACACGCGCAGCAGTCACTTTGAAAGGAAGATTGGTCGAGTCTGTGCTGAAGCCGTTAGTTTCTGGTCAGAACTCAGCGCAGACACGCCAATCAGTGAAATTTTCTCACGAAAAGTGACGGAATTGGAGCAAGGAAAATAATCTGGGGAAAGAATAAAATATAATTCAATAATAATAATAAGTAATTTTTTCTAATAAAATCAAGATTCATTTATAAGAGTTCCACATAAAAAGGAAGATTTTTTTTTTGGCGTGCTGCGGCTCCATGTAAGTAAATCATTTCATACATATTATCTCTTGATCATGTCTACGAAATGAACTTCGGAAATTTTGACATTTTGGACCTAACCTAATGTTGTTTTAATGTTTTTGTTTTGGTGCAGTCAATCTATGCTGCTACAAGTATTAAATAAAATAGTAACTAAATCTAATAATTAATCCTTTTAGATTCCGTCACTTGACAATATTCATTTAAGAATATTCACTGGAAAATATTCCTTAGTAATAGAATTTCTTGAATAGTTAGCAACTTGTCTATGGAGTTACCGATTTCTCGGATCAGATAGACCAGTGCCTGGTTTTACTACCTTGTACTCCCATGGGATTTGTCATCATAACCATGAACTAATTTTGCCGTGCCAAGAGGAGTTTCCTAGGGACTTATAGTGATTTTAAGATAAGTTGTTTATATGTTTAACTTTTTGTTACTTTCTATTTATCAGTGTACACTCTTCATATGCATATGATCAGCTGAATGCATTTTTGATATAATCTAATTCTAAAATATTGGGGAGAAAACAATACATTTCATGGGTTATTAGGTTTGTAGTTTCAACAAGTCCTGAGTAATTAGGCCCTCATTGAACTCTATGGTGACGAATAGAATCTGGTCGCTCTAGTGTCAACGTTGGGTAAAGTTCATAGGACTTTGTTTGGATTTCACACTTTACTTGGCCAGTGGTAGTGACTATTCGCTTATTGAGGGGCTATTAGGTCCTATTGTATCTTTACACCACCCACTACCACTGTTATTTAGTTTTGCCTTATATGTAAATTGGCGCCCTTCTTTTTCTCTTCTTATTGTTCTCCTTCTATAAATATATTCCCAGTGACCTTCTTTAGTTGTATCACGTTGGATATTACCAGGTCTCATTTCGTTTCTTGTCTCATTAGCTCAGTATCCTTGCTATCTGTTTATATCTTTAAAGCCACAATCCAGTGCATTGAAGCTAGCCCGGACACTCACTTGAGATTTAGTGTCTCTTTGGCCATTTAATTTTGTTCCTCTGAGCTTAGCCATATTTTTAGTATTTTTCATTACTTCTTTTCCAGTTCTTCTGAACTTTGTAAGTTCTACACTTCCAAAAATCCAATACTCCCAGAGTATTGAGGTTTCACTTTCTGTTTTAAAGTGATAATTTCGGAAATTGGGACTGAATTACCAACTGGAGAGCTTGTAATGTCAATTTTATCGTTTGAAACAACAACTGCCGGATTTAAAGCTGCAGTGGATAAAGATTTATCTTCCGATGATCCGCCGGACTCTCTCCAAAAAAGTTAGATCATCTTTCTGAAGAAAGATATTTTACGAATTTTTTTCCTCATAGATAAGGTTGTTCGTTGATGAATAAGATTATCAGTTTTATGTTTTACTATAGGTCGATTAGTTGAACACCATGGTTTAAATTTTGAATCTAGGAATATGTTTAGATTACCAGTACAGATGCATGTTGTCTTGAATCCACTGAGTCCTTTGTTTAGTGTGGCAACTGTTCGATACGGTTTTATAAACAAGCTAGCTATACTACAAAGAGTTACGACTTTTCCAAGGTTTGTTTTAAGCCGTAATTAGAGGTGAAAATATACTACATACAATGGCTAGATCTGGTGCGTGCAGAAAACGACAGCATTATAATTCCATTTTCTATAAAGTATTAGATTCGGCAGACTTGTGGCTTGAATGACCATCAAGCAATAATAGGACCATATTCTTAACTATGTATGTTGTTGAAAATGCTTTAAAATAGAATGAAGGTGTTTAATTTCACGTATCCAAATTAGTTGTAAAGAGAAAGTGTCCCATATGGGATGCCTTGATTCATTCCTTCATTTGCGAGGGAATATTATTGTTGAAGGAATGAATTGACCCGCAGCATTTACACAGAGAAGAACGGTGACTTTTTTCAGCGTTTGTTAAGAAACCAATCTGTTTCCGCTCTTTATGTGCTAGGTACGTTCTCGATACCAGACTCATTCATAATATTTATTCTCATAGGATTTATGTATTTAATCAAAAACGTCTTGTTTCTCTTCGTCATGCCGAATAGTTAGTTTTTTAACTCTAAAATCTCTATACTCTATACTTCTTACAACGCTTTTCGAATAATTTGTTGCCTAAAAGAAAGTACCAATAGTTTTCTGACATCTCTCGTATGAATCAAGTCGTCTACTTTTAGTTTACTTACTGGTACACTATGATTTTCGCCCCTTTTTAAGTACTTAAGAGCAGTAACCATTATTTCTGTAAATATGGTATGCTACATTTTATTGTTATAACAAATATTCTTGAATAACTTAATTTGGTAGACTACGCAAGGGAAAAACGGAAAAATGGAGGGACCATTTTACCTCAAAATCTAATCAAACATTAAAACTAATTTACATGAAGGACTTTTGATAATTGGAGAAATGCCAACATATATGAAATGAACAAAAAAATTACTTTTTAAACTCCATTAAAAAAATGTACTTACTTTAATTCAAACGCCTAAAAACACAACTTTTGTGAGTACGAAATTAGCAATATTTAAGATGTATTTCTAGGTTATATTAAAGCAAACCTACAATGCTTTGTACATCTTCAGAGCTTTGGACATAAGTGGCGCTAGTTGTACTGAATATAATAAAGGTAAACGGCGGTTTTATGAAAAGTATGAGAAATATACAAAAAAGGAACCACCAGAAGAAATTAAAAACCAACTTAAAGTCAAAATAAAAAATGTCAACTCAGAGCTGCAGCCCGAAATAAGCAAATCAGAAATTAAGAAGGCATTGAAAGAAATGAAAAACAACAAATCGCCTGGAAAAGATGGAATAACTGCAGAGATGCTGAAATATGGTCGAAAAGTGGTAATTAATACTCTACATTCCCTTTTTAACAAGATATTAAAAGAAAAAAGAATCCCAAACAACTGGAAGGAATCAGTAACCATTATCCTACACAAGAAAGGGAATAAAGCAGATATAAAAAACTACCGTCCTATAACACTCCTTAATGTAATGTATAAACTCCTAACAAAAATTTTAACCAATAGATTGACGACAAAATTCGATGGATACCAGTCGACAGAACAAGCTGGTTTTAGAAAGGGATTCAGCACAAGTGACCATTTACTAAGTATGAAAATACTTATAGAACGAGCAAATGAATACCACATTCCTTTATATATGGCGTTTATAGATTTCGAAAAGGCTTTCGACAGTGTCGAACATTGGGCAGTGAAAAGTTCTTTGATTAACAGCCGAATTGACCACAGATATACGGAACTAATAACCAATACATATAAGGAAGCCAAAACAACAATTAAAGTATATGAAGGAACAAAATCATTACAAATAAGTAGAGGCGTGAGACAGGGTGATACAATATCACCGAAACATCAGGCTCTTGAAGATACTTTTAAAAGATTAGAATGGGAAAAAAAAAGGTATAAAAATTTGTGGACAACGCTTGAACCATCTAAGGTACGCTGATGACATCGTATTGATAACCGATAAAAAAGAAGAATTATTTGATATGATGAAAGAACTGGACGTAGAAGCTGGAAAGATAGGCCTTAATATGAATTACAGCAAGACCAAAACTATAACAAATACAGATGAAGACATCACAATGAGAATCGGACAAGATGAAATAGAACAAGTTATGGATTATATATATCTTGGTCAAACTATAAAACTTAACAAAGAGAACCAAACAGCAGAGATCAAGAGACGAGTTAGACTGGCATGGGCGGCATTTGGCAAACTAAGCTACATTCTTAAAAACAAAAGATATCCACAGCATCTTAAGACCAAAGTATATAATCAATGCGTACTCCCTGTTCTTACTTATGGTTCCCAAACGTGGACATCTACAAAAGCAAACATGGACAAAATCATAAAAACCCAAAGAGCAATGGAAAGATAAATGTTGCACATAAGACTAATAGATAAGAAGAGAAACGAGTGGATAAGAGAGAAAACAAAAGTGAGGGATGTTAGACAAGAAGTTGCAAAATTGAAATGGAGATTTGTCGGACACAATATAAGACAAAAAGAAGACCGATGGAACAAAACTCTTATAAGTTGGAGACCGTGGGAATATAAACGAAGCAGAGGAAGGCCCCAAATGAGATGGGAAGATGATATCAAGAAGCACGTGGGCTCTAGATGGATGACTGTAGCGACAGACAGAGAAGAATGGAAAAGGATTGGGGAGGCCTATGTCCAAAGATGGACCGAAGAAGGCTAATTAGATAGATAGATGAGAAATATATTGGGGATCATTTTACCCAAAACATACCATTTAACCTGACTTTCCCCGATTGTATTTTAAAGGAAAACCAAGGGCCAAACTACATCATGTTGTAGTAAGGAATTTACTTTTGAACCACAGTTTTTTTTGTCGATTGTTGAGTTTGCCCGTTCTATCGTCTCATTAAAGAAACAGAAAAGTTAATATTCTGCAAATAGAGTTCTAGTTTACAGCATTAACACATTTTAATATAATTTAATGTTTTAATAAACATTAAACATTAAATAATAATTTATCGTTTTCGCAGTGTACCGATGTATCTAAAAATCAATTAACGTAATGAGCCTTATAACTCATTAACGACGACTTTTGTTTCCCATAAAGTCGTGTTTACAAATTACAATTAAGCAAATTAACACTTCGGAACAAGCATTCAATTACATTAACACAAATTAAACAGTTCGCTATCAGAGAAGACCGATCATTTTCGCTGATACCACCACAAACTAGAAATGGACTAATTCAAACTCGACTGTTGGCTGATCGTCCAAGAGTAAACTAAATACACAAAGTGTATATTCAGCTTTTCTCATCTCCTCTCATTGATAAAGCAAACCGGCTGCATACGCAGGGCCGGTTAGGAACAAAGCACGATATGGATAGCGTCAATCTAAATTGGACGGTTTGATTACTGTTCCTATGTCAAATAGAATACATCTATCATTTGTTTAACATCTAAAATTTCTATTCGAGCAGTTTATCGGTAATATTCATTATAAATACATCTTTTTATAAATAACGAAATGTATTAGTATCCTATACAAAATAAATCCTTTTCCCTGAGCTCTGTAAATCTGTTTAGAATGGATTTTTTTTAACCTATTCTCTATCTTTCCATTGTTGGATATAGGTCTCCCCCAGTTCTCACCATTTTTCCCTATCTTGAGCTGTTCTCTACCATGTGGGACCTCCTTGTTTCCTGATGTCATCTTTCCACCTCATCTGTGGTCTGACTCTTAATCTCTTTGCATTGTATGGACGCCACTTTCCGATGGCATTGTTCCATCGTCCCTCTTGGAGACGTTCATTGTGTCCAGCTCATTTCCATTTCAGTTTTGCTGCTTGTTCTATCGCGTCTACTGTCTTTGTATGGCGAAACAATAGTGTATTTATCTTGATATGCAAACATACTTGTAGAAGTAGGCCTATTTATAGGCGCCGTAAATTCCAAAGGCAGTTCTGGCTTATTTCTTCGAAGAGTTCCAATTATAGTTAGCTGATAATTGGCCAGTAATGTGTCAGCAAGCTGCTTACTGGTAAAAAAATTATCAAGAGTAACATTTCTATTTGTATCCCAGATAGGTCTGCACAAACGTACTACTAAATCCAAAGTCTTTGTGGTTTGCTGGTAGGGTCCATCTGGTTGCTGACCAACATAAATTTCTAAATTTGAGGTATAAGCTAATTTAGCATCAGTCAAGGCATATATTTTTATACCGTACCTATTTGGTTTTTTTGGAATATAAACTTTGAACCCACAGCAGCCCCTAAAGGCTTCTAATTTTTCATCAACTGTACAATAGTGTGACATGGCGTAGTGTTTTGGTAAATTGGTGTTGAAGTCTTCAAAAAAGCTTCTGATAGGAGCTAATTTATCAACTTTTTGTCTCTCTGCACGAGTTTGTTTATTATCAAAGCGAATAAATGCCAATAGAAATCGCTAGTATGACATTGTAAGGCGAAATATTTCTAAGGATGTACCGTTTGTTCTAAACAAGTCGCGAGCATTGAGATGGTTATTCTTGAACTTTCCTGCTATGTACAACAGGTCTATAAGTGCTTTTATTTCTATTATATCCGTCTTTCTGTAGGTTCTATTCAGAGGATCAGCATGTAGTTCAATATTTATATTTGTATTTTTTACAATAAGTTCCAACATCTGGTCTGTTATAAAACAGCCCCAAATATCACTAAAGATTATTTTCTCCCTAGCATCCCCCTTTACACCTGGTAAATGCCTCCTTAAATTGTCTGCTCTCGTACGCACTCGCTTATTACCAACATGCTTTCGCCATTTAGTTTTTTTATCCTTTCCAAAAAAAAAATAGGAACTCGCCGGCAAATATTTTGTGCTTCTACCTTATCAAAAACATATATATCCTGTTCACTATCTGTATCGAGATCTTGTATTTCAACTTCATCTTCTTCAGAACTATCCGCACAATCGTTGCATTCCAATTCATCATTACTATCAACTTCCTCTAGAAGTCTCTGGAAATATTTTTGCTCCTCCTCGTAGTTCATTTCTATTTCTAAAAATTAAAAAAATAATTTTTAATTTTTTTTTAATTTTTAAAGTGTTACTTACCACAATTGTACAAACTCACCATTGTTCATGTCGGTGTGAGGAATATATGTTCATATGACACGAAAAATTGAAATAAGAATAAATTTACTTTACACCGGTTTAAATAGAGGATGTTTCTACCTGTTCGTATAACAATTTCCGGTTCCAACTGTCAGATATTAGAACTACCAACTAATTATTGAAGGCTTTTGGTTACATATTATTATATCAGATAATAATATATTAATATATCAGAATTTGAATTAAATATCTAAAATATTTAAAAACACCATGACAGATAACTCACATCAACAATAATTTCAAATAAAAAATAAAAAACTTTTGTAAATTTGTTATACGTTTGATTATAAAATGTACATGTTCAGTTGCCAAAGAATCACTTTAATTTGTTTAGTAATTTGGACATTGGACTGAGTTAGTTATAATGTGCGATGTATTTCAATTATTCGTATTGTTACATTTAAATGCCAATATTAAACACATCAATTTACTTTTGATATCTTAGAAGAAGAACTGTCACATGCTAACCTACATCTGTCAAATTTACTACTAAAATCTAATAGATAACACATAAAAACTCATTGTGCCCAAGACTGAGATGTAGTGCATAAAAGTCCTTCTCCTTTAAAATTTAATGTTTGTTTCGTCCCTTCTAAGTGTTTCTGTTTTAGTGTGTTTTAAATTGTCCTTAATTGTTTTAATTCTAATATTTTATTTACTTGACTTTGCAATAATCTACTATTCTGCCAATAGAACTTTATCAAAGAAATTTGATAATTACAAGTTGAAAAATAATTGCACACCCACACAATTTGTACAGCTAAACTTATTCATTGTAATAAAACTGTCACCTTCATAAAACAATTACTCAATAAATAACACACATTTCATAAATATATCTCTCGAATGAGTATAAATAACTTTTAAATAATACAATGGTATATAACATCACTTTCATTTAACAAACAATCGCACACATATCTCTGCTTCATTGGATCAAATCTATCTCCTCAAGAACTTCCCGTTTACTGTCAAACAACTTCAATAGCAGAATTGAGTTCTCCATTCAACAATACATAGTAGTTTCAACCATGTTCTACCATCCATCAATTAATAGAGTACCGGCATGTAAGTAATGTTTATTTATTTGCTCATTTATCAATTTATTACAATCTAATAGACTATTTTATAACAATTTGTGGGCCTTACCTTGTCTGTTTAAACTTTTAAAACTTTTTATACCTTTTTATTCAACTTACTCATTTTGAAATAAAACCACAGACATGTAATATTGGCATAATTATTGTAATTTACAACATATAATTTGTTTATCTTTATTAGACAACACCCTAATATGGGTTTTATCATTTCAGCATTTATTTAACTTTGTATCTAGACCTGAAGATGCTTTGCATATTGCAGAAAGCGAAGCCGGTCGTCTGATAGTTAAATTAAATTGATTGGGAGTAAGTCTTATTTATTATTTCTTTACCTATTTGAAATGGACTCACACAAGCAACACATTCATGATTTAAAAAATAATATTTTATTCACTAAAAATACAACGCTTAAAGTTACAATCCTTACCTTTAATACAGCCGCAAAAGCTAACATCCGTCTCTGAGACCGAAATCTTGTGTAACGAACGAACTATGTATCTACGTTCAACAATATTTTAATACTAACAACGGTTAGGTAAAATAGAAGCTATTGAATGACCTAGCCTGAATATCGGAATAGATCGTTAATTATCGGTATGAATAGGTTAGCTTTGTCTGTGAGACCATGCGTTAGCACTGAAAGGTTAATACCAAAATGAATACCAACATTTCGTTTTCTGTAAAATTAACATTTTTGGAGTTGTGGCCTTTTTGAAATAACCGATTCAATTACGCAAAAAAAACTCATAGGAATATTTTTCCTACCGAACCCGAGCTTTTCGACTTCTGTATATATATACAGAACAAGATATCTGTAACCATAACTCAAAAGCCATGAACAAGTTTATTATTGATACAGTCCTTTTTTGCAAACAGAAAAAAAGAACAAAAAATTGCTCTTTTTATATAGTAAGAGAAATCGTCTAACTGTTCGAAATCTTTTACATCTGCTTGGTTTTTTATACCGTAAGTAAACTATCAAAGCCGCTAGAAATAATGACGGTTGCATGTGTTATAACCTTCTGAGGTTTTACCACAAATAATTACTATATTTTCTTTTCGAGGTATAATTCTGCAAACATGTGATTAAACGCCACATTTAACCGTACGCTGATATTAAAAATATTCGAGCAGAAAATAATTGATAGTTGCGGCTCATAATTCTTGCTATCTTTCCCTTCTTACAAGGTAATGCTTGTTTATAAAGTCGTCTCAACTGAGTGTGGTGAATCTAACGGGTTTCATTTATGCGTAATATGCAAAACAAATTAATTTTACATTTAAATTTTCGCACCTGTTGTGAAAGTGTTCACACCAGTATGCATTTATAATCAATACAGAGAACGACGTGGGGTTAATCTTATTGGCTTAGAGTCTAAGGGTATAAGTCTAATAATCTTGAGGACACGTATATGAATAGCTTTAAATCAATGTTATCTGCAAATACAAAAATAAATTTATGTTTTTAATCTTTTATGTTGTTTTGTCGATTATTGTAGAAACTTGGACGATAATCCTAATAAGAATGACTATACAAACATTAACAAAGCTTCAATAAGTTACGTTTTGTGTCTATAAGATAAACATGTTTTAATATTTCTTTATTAGTACTTAATTTTCGATGTTTATGTCGTGAAGAGCCATTAAAATGGCGAAAGGCAGTAGCGTGATATTGGGATTCTTTAAGCTGGGAGAAATCAAACAGACGTTGCCCAAATCATTAACATGAACACAGGTGTCTTTATTTGTTTTTGTTTAACGACATCATAATTACACATGAGGTTGCAAGAGACTATCAGGTGTAGTGGCCTAACCATCAGAAGTAGACTGCATAAAGTAGCCTTAATTTCTTGAAGACCTTTGAGAGTTCCTGTGTTATCTAGAGGAAGTCGCGCTCATCGATTTCAGTGGGCACAAGAACACGTAAATTGAGTTAGATGTGAGTTGGCCTCTACTAGTTTTTAAATGATTTCCAATTTGGATTTGCCCCAGATACAAGACCGATAAAAATTTGGAGACGATCTGGTTATGCTAAACGATTAGTCACCGTGCAGGAGGTTCATAGATAGCAAGGCGGCTGTATAATGGTATAGGTGGCATTTTTCTTGATGGAAGAACCAGTCTCATTTGTCTGGAACGTTTCATGCAACAGACTACCGATAATATTATTCTTGAATTTATTGTTGTATCCTTTGCACAACAAACTGGTCCACAATTTCAGTTAGTGCACGATAACGCTTGTCCACATACTGTCTCGTGCAAACATTCCTAGAAGATAACGAAATTGAGGTTTTACCATGGCCTGCACAATCGCCAGATTTAAACCCAATTGAGCATGTACGGGACATATAGGGCAGACTCATTTTACAACAAAATATTGTGTTTAATGCAATACAAAAACTTGTGGGCCTTTTAATGGAGTAACAGAGAATAGCGCAGCAAGATACTGACCATTTGATCACGAGTTTGCCATACAGATGCAGGACAGTAATCATTAACCATGGAGATCATACACTATACTAATTTAACCTAAAGACTACTATGTTGGGAGTTAAGGGTCTTAACCCCTTAATATAACATAATTCTAAGCAAGTTTGTTTCATATTTGGGACACTTGTTTATAACTTTTTATTAAAAATATTTGAAACAAATTATTTGAAATCCTTCTGTAATCTCGCATTTTGTTTTTGTCCTCTAAAATACTTTGATGTGTGTATATGCAGTACAATATAATATACTCTTAAGCAGTAATCGTTTTAAGAGTGATTGCATTCTACATACTAATTACTGAAGGAAACACATTAAAATCATATGTACAATATTTTAACACTGTAATATATTTTAACATTAAAATCATATTACAATATTTTAACTCCAAATGACAAATGCGATATGGATGCCAAGCCCAAGAAACCATCCAACATCTTACCAGGGACTGCCAGGCGTTTGTCGGAACTGATTATAAAGAACGCCATGACTCAGTAGAAAAGATTATACACCAAGAACTAACTGACAAAACTGAGACTTCTCCAAATCGAACATCTTCCTCATTATCAATATGTCCCGACAGAATGCTAGAAAATGACAACTACAAGCTATACTGGGACCGCACTGTGCTCACAGACCAACCAGTGGCATATAATGGACAGGATCTCATACTAGTTAATAAACTTACCAGGCAAACGACACTTATTGATGTGGCGATACCTAACACCAATAATTTGGGTGGTAAATACTACGAACAGATCGCCAAGTATAGAGATCTAGAAATACAAATCAGGAGATAATGGAGAATGGAGAGAAACCAGACAGTACCTATTGTTCTATCTACTACTGGTGTTATTCCCAAAAACCTCCTAGCGAACATTAAACAGTTAGGACTAAATGAACATCTTTATAAGGCCATGCAGAAAGCTGTCCTCCTCGCGACGTCCAGATGTGTACGAAAAATGTTTGGAAGATTCTCCAGCAAACCAAGTCACCTAGGGCTCGATAACATGGAAAGAGTCCCACTAGAGCTCAATCCTCTTGATACCGTAGGTATCTGGGATGAGTGAATCTTCCCCTAGGGATTGATGTGGTTAAAAAAACATAAAATAATCTACCTTTCAAGGTAAAACCAAATTATTACAAACTAGCTATAAATAATAAAACTATCTAAGACTAACGAAACTACTACATTTCTCACGTTTGAAATTAATTCAGGAAAATGCCAAATTGTGCTGTCTATAATTTGTAGATGGCAATTTTTACAATTGTAACTGTTTTTCCTATTGCAAAGATGTTGGTTTGTACATCTACAGGAAACAATTGAATGCAATATGTTTAAAATAAAAATTCCATCTTCTTCTTTAAGTGCCATTTCCGCTACGAAGGTTGGCAATCATCATGGCTATTCTGACCTTCGAGGCAGCTGAACAATTGCCTTGAGCTGCAACCAAACCACTCTCTCAGGTTCTTCAACCAGGAAACGCGTCTTCTTCCTACGCTTCTCCTACCCTCTATTTTTCCTTGAATTATGAGTCTCAAGATGTTGAATCTTTCGCCTCTCATTACATGTCCGAGATATTGCAATTTGCTTTCTTTTATTGTATTTTCCATTTCCCTCTCTCTGCCTATTCTCCTTAACACTTCTGCATTCGTGACTCATGATATGAGTCATGAATGCAGAACCCATGAAATCCTTAACAATCTTCTAAATGTCCACATATAAAACGATTTAGTCGATTTATTGTATTTCGGTTTAATGTCCATGATTCAGCTCCATAGTAGAGTACAGTATGTACAAAGCATTTGATTCAGATCTTCTTCTTCAAGTGCCCTGTCCGTTGCGAACGTTGGCTATTAACATGGCAATTTTAATCTTGTTTGCGGCGCTTCTGAATAGTTCGACCGATGTGAGACCGAACCACTTCCGCAGATTTTGGAGCCACGAGTGTCTTCTTTGCTGCCTCGCTTACTGTCTATTTTTCCCTGGACAATCAATTGTAGCAGACGGTACTTATCGTGTCTCAATATGTGGCCTAGATATTCAAGCTTTCTTTGTTTAATTGTATTCACGATTTCTTTCTCCTTTCCGATTCTTTGGAGTACCTCTATGTTGGTGACGTGTTCGGTCCAGGATATACGAAGAATGCGTCGGTATACCCACATTTCGAATGATGCTTCTAGTTTTCTCGTTAGCGTCTCCGTCAGTTTCCACGCCATACAGCAAGATCGGAAAAATGTAGCAAATTCAGATCTATTTAATTTAATTGTCAGATCTTTGCTGCATAAAATATTTTTCATTTTCACGAAATTGGCACGTGCTTTTTCAATTCTGACTCTTATCTCTCTGCAATATAATCGTTATTTTCTCTGATTAAAAAAAATTCATAGAAATCAATAATAAACCTAAGGGGTCGAATTTAAAATTTTTTAGTTCATATTTTTTCCAAATATTAAGTTATTTTTATTAATTATTAAATGCATATCTTCATCTTGAGACGGGCCTGTCCGTTGCGATAACAAACGAGTTAGAAAGAGAAAAGCATCTAAAAACTGGACCTATTAAAATCTTTCACTTAGCTGAAGTTGTTTGTCTTAAATGATTTCAATTAATTTGATTGAATTTATTGATTTATTGGAAACGTTTCATAGCGATAAAATAGCCTTTTTAGCATATTATTTATTAAATTATTTGTATATTATCTAGCTTACCATAAAAGTGAATAGGAAATTGGTAAAAATGGGAAAAAACCGATACAATATATCAAATGTATACAATGTATACAATTGTATATGGGTTAAAATTACCTTGGAAAACTCACAAGAATTGAAAACGCTTATATATACAGTATGATGCAAAAGTATGGAATAAACTCATTATTTTAGTAATAGATGACTAAAAAATATCAAAACAACTTGTTGCATATCATCAAAACAGATTAAAAACCTATTTACATTACTAAATACCTCAGGAACAAGCGAAGTTTGTAAAGGGTAAAGGTACACGGAAACAAATCCTGAACTTAAGTCAACTCATTGAAAAAAGTCTAGAGTATTTTAAGTACCTGTGATTATATGCTTCGTTGACTACCAAAAGGCATTTGATTGTGTAAGCTGGATAAATCTGTGGTTCATTTTAATAGAAATGTGCACACCAATGCATCTGGGGACACTTCTTAAAAATCTGTACCAGTCCAATATAGCAACAGTATACTACAGTACGACTAGATAAGAAGTTCTCAAACCAATTCAAGATCGAGAGAGGTGTTGGACAAGGATGCGTGTTGTTCAACATTTGTGGTGAACATGTCATGAGGATGGCTTTACATGGATGGGCCGGTGAAATAACAGTGGCTGGTAGGAAAATCTTCAATATAAGTTGTACACCTACATTGGAACCGTATTTCTCCCGATCCGATATCTGGCGACGTCGGCCGACGTCGGATTAAAAACAAACTCAAGGTATTAAATCAGAGTGCCTATACTGCTTCGTCACGGAAGCAGTATAGGCACTATGATTTAATACCTTGATTTTGTTTCCAATCCGACGTCGGCCGACGTCGCCCGATATCGGATCGGGAGAAATACGGTTCCAATGTAGGTGTACACTAAGAATAATTTGCTGAGAACAAACACTTCACTTATAGAAACAAATGAGCAAAAATGTTTATTTTCTGTGAAAAGTTCAGTACGAAAGCAATACATTTGGTCTGAAAATGAATACAGCTAAGACAAAAATAATGGTGGTGGACAGATTTCACATTATTTAACTGACTAACATTTTGCAGAAATACCAGATAGTGGACAGTTTTGTCTATCTCGATTCTAGTATAACTAACGATGATAACTGTGATGCAGAAGTTCGGAGACGTATTGGTATGGCAAAAAATGCGATGAGTCGCCTAACTAGAGTTTGAAAAAACAGATCTATCTCTCAAAATATCAAGATGAGACTGGTGAATGCCTTTGTATTCTTAATATTTCTATACGGAGCAGAGACTTGGACCCTTCGTGGATGAGAGCGCCAAAAAATTTATGCTTTTGATATATGGTGCTGGAAAAGAATGCTGCGCCTACTTTGGACAGCTCATAGGACAAAAGTTTCCATTCTAAACCAACTCTTCTTCTTCTTCTTCGTGCGACTAGGATTACTCCTGTTGATCTACTTCTTATTCTGTTTCAGTCGTTGTTGACTGTACATTATCTTTACACCTTCTTGGTGGCCTTCCAACGGATCTTCTGCTATACGGCTTGTTGTTTTTAAAGATGTTTGCTAACCTATCTGGTCCCATTCCGTTTACATGTTCGTTTCAGCTTTTTTTTCTTGTTTTTGTCCACCTGTTAATATTTTGAATTTTGCATTATTCGCGTATACTTCTGTTGGTTTGTCTGTCTCTTAATGATATACCAGCTATTAATCTTAATACCATTATTTCGATATTTTTGATTTGTTGTTTCGTCTTTCTTGTATCGGTTCTTGTCTCCGCTGCATATGTTAGGATTGGTCTTACTGTTGTCTTGTATACTTTTATTTTGCTTTCTGTCGTCAGATATTTGTTTCTCCATATGGTTTCTCGGAGGCAACAACTTACTCTTTCCGCTTTTGATGCTTGCCTTGTGGTCTCTGTTCTTATATCCCTGTCACTAGTGATCTCTACTCCTAGGTAATTGAATTTCATTACTTGTTCTACAATTTTTGCCGTATATTTCTAGTTTGCATCTACGCGCGTCTTTACTGATCAATATACATTTAGTTTTTTCTACTGATATTCTCATACTGTGATATTAAAGGTGTGGAGCTGCCTTTGTAGGTCATCTAATGTTATCTATGCGTACAAATTCATTAATTTCTGTTTTTTATTTCCTTATCATCTTCTCACCTTTTTCTGGGATCCATAGAGGTCGTATTCCATATCTTTGGTAAATTTCTCCCAGTGTTCTTTTTTGATGTTATCTATTTATTGGTTTACTCTATTCCTGATTCTCACTTAGTCTTCTAGTGCCTCCGGTGTCTTTACTTCACCCTTTCGTCGTACCATGAAGTTTTGTATTCCCGTTTATTTCTGTTAACTTTTCTTTTACCTAAAGCTTCTTCCGCTGCTTCTAGGATACATTTTTTAATTATTTTCAGGTTTCTTCTATATTCTTTTTAGTCTAGTATGGCTTTTACTGTAGTCTGTTTCTTACAATTTGTGTCCCTTCTTCTTCTAGGCTTTCTATGTTAACTTTTCTTTTACTTTTGTATTTCACTTGCCATGTGTGGTGATTGCTATATTTATTTTTACTAGTACCAGGCCATGGTCGGATCCTACATTGGCGGAAGATAGAGTGCGCACATCTATTATATTCTTGGGGTGTATTTGTCTGTTTGTTATAATGTAGTTAATCATAGAGTTACGTCCTCTTGTATCTGACCAGGTGATCTTATGTTGTATTGGTCAAAGTGTTGTATGGGTTATTCATTAAACAAAGTTCTAGAAGTCTTTCTCCGTTGTCGTTGAGCGTTTCTTCGTTAAATCTTTGTGTAACTCCAGCCACAGGTATGTTGCCTACTCTGGCGTTTAGATCGCCGAGAATTATTGTTTTACTACCGGCTATTGTGGTGTCCAGTAGATCTTGGAGCTGTCCATAAAAAGCATCTTTGTCTTCCTTGTTTTTGTTGTTATTCGGTGCATATACGGGGATAATATTAAGTATCGTCTGGTGAAGTTTAAGGCAAACCAGCATCATGTGTTCGTTGATGTATCTTATTTCTTGAATATTGTTACTATATTTATTGTGCATTAAGAGGCCTACTCCTGCCTGAGCTCGTTTGCTTTTATCTACTCCGCTGTACAGGAATATAAATTTGTTTCTATTGGCACTTCCTTTCCTTTCTTTTTTGTTTTCGTTCAGGGCACATATATCAATTTTATGGAGCTCCAATTCCTGCACAACTTCCTGTTCCCGTTTGTTCCACGATGCGATGTTCCAAGTGCCAATTCGTAGATTATTTGGTCTCTTTGTCCTTTTTCTTGCGTGGTTCGTCATCTGTGTATCCGTCCAATTCCGAGGCTTCTGTTCGGTTCTATGAGCATTGATTTTTTGACAGTAGGTAGGCTGCTAACCTTGCTCACCAACCCCCTTTTCGGAGGACCATTTCTCCCTTCCTCGTCAGCCCTGACCCTGCCTTCCATTGGGGTTGGTTGCCCAATCTCCAGCAAGGTTGCTCAGGTTTTCCAGGGTTCACCCGTGCAGCCCAAGCCGCACTTCGTGGAGGTGAGGATAGGGATTGAGTAGGAGAGGCTAGAGAATGCTAACTGGAAACAGCATCTTATATTGCGCTTCACTACTAAAAATGAAAATACACAGACTAAACAAAACAAGTTAAGAAGTTTTAAGGGTGTTCTTTTAGGGGCGAATGAGGCGAAGTGGAAAATTATATGCTTGACTAGTAAGTAAAAAAACAATAATTTTCCAAATAAAATTCTTTCTGTTTGCTAATTTAAAAGATATTGACCTGTACTAACATATTTCGTACACATTTCACCATCAGATTAATTTCTTGTTGTATCTCATATTGATGATTTTTCTATGTCTCCTGTTACCAAGGCAGGCCGTTACCGCATGTGCAATCGCGTTTGTCAATATACAATCAGTTTATCCATAATTTATTCAAATCGGTATTTTTAGCTAGACATTTCTTTAAATGTTAAATCGTCTATTTGCGGTCTCCAGATGAATGATAGATTCGCAAAGCCAGAAAGTTGGCACACAGCGATCCATCACGCGGCTTCTTTGAACTTGTCGCAAGATGTATAGAGCAATACGACGTGCACTTGCCTAATTACCCCAAACCGCTGGTCACAGTTGCTTCTGCACTTCTCCAACTGCTATCGAAATTAGACGAAACAACTGCGGGTAATTCACAAAGTCGCGAAATATTACGACACAAATTGGTGGAGACACTTTTGTCAACTCACTTATGTCTTTATATTCTTTATCTTGATGTCGGTTATTATGAATAAGTAGTGTACATGTTTACATAAATATCTACTGAGAGATACTTTACCATTACTTCATAATTTTCAAATCAAATATTCTGAAAACGGTACACAGTATCGAGTTTTACCAAGAGTACCTTTTTCGTGTAAAATTGAATGATGTTTAAGTTTACTAAAATTTGATTATAATATATCTTAAAAGTTATATGGCTGTACGACGTGTAACTAGCGCCTTTATGAGAATCGATGTAAAAACAAATTTATGGGATGTATCAGCTTCCAAAACATATTCGTATAAAATTTCATTACAATGTTGCCAGTAGTTTCGGTCAAAATCGTAAAAAATGCGTAATTTTTTTTCTTCAACGACCTGTATCTTGAAAACGGATGGCGTTACAAAAATTGTTTACCAAGCAAACCCCAATTATTTTTCAGTTTTTTTACCTACCCTAGAGATGGGGTTACCTTTTTTTGAAACACCCTGTATGTTATGCCGTTGTGTAGGATTTTGCTTTCTGTATCCCTTATCTTTGATGAGATTTAATATTTTTTCTAATATTCCAATTTCCTTAAGTGACCTCTATAATGTATAAGTGTGTTGAAGGTGAGCTTTTTTACGATTAGTCTGGGTGTTAATTTGATATGTGCATAATCGGTTTAGTGTAAAGCCAGCATGTTCTTCTCTTAACATTGGTTCCCCACTGTTTGCGAATCGATTATTTATAATTATTGCTATTATTTTATTAATCTTATCCAGAAGTGTGTGTATTTCTCTTCAGTTTTTGCAATATTTGTTGACACTGTTTTTGGTACCTTTATTGTAAGTACCGCTTTTCATTTTTTGGGGAACTTATCTCTTCAGGTCCTTTGCATTAATGGTTCAATTAGCTTTGGTATTGTACTTGGGCAAGCTTTTAACAATTTTAGTGAAATATGACAAGGGGCCGGCAATTTTGTGCAGTTTCAGTTCTTCATTGGTGTAATTCTTAGTTTGATGATTTCATGATTTAAATTTTTTGCGTCTTCTTGAAGAGAATTGAAATATTTACGTCATCTTCTGACTTGTTCCTGCGGCAATTTTTACTACAATTGGCCATGTATCTAGCTTTTTACAAATGGTTGGTGGCTGGCATAACTTTCTTTTGACTATTTTTCTAGTGATATTGTGATAATTGGCTCATATGCAACCTGCGCTTTGTCATCAACATTTTCTATCCACTTTCTGTTGTCTTTTTTGCTCCCTTCTTTGCAACTTTATTCGCTTTTCTTTAACTTTCTTGACAGTTGTTCCTTCTCCTTATGTTTTTGAATTTAGTAATGCTAGATTGATACATTTGCGGTGTTCTGATTTCGATGTTTTTTTTAATACTTCTTCCTTCTTTCTTTTAGTCAAAGTGGCCGTTTTTTCTTTCACATTCTGCACCTACTCCTTTGAATAGGTAACCACTGCAATTTTTTTTCCTTTTTGAAAGAAAGAGGTCCAATTTCTTTGTGATTTATTCACCATTCAACCCTATTTCATTTTGTTAATTAGTTCACTACACACATTGTTTTCTTTTAATACTCAGTTTTTAACGTCTTTGACCTTACATGTCTCCTACATGCTGTTGATTGTTTCTTTGACTATGAGTGCCGTTGCAGCTACTCTACAAAACTATGTCTATCATGTTCTGTAGTTATTTGGGTTCTGATGTTTCTGGTCAAGTGTCTGCATTATATGTCTTGACAGGTTTTATATTTGTTTTGTTTGTGTCAGACCCATCGAGCAAAAAGACAAAAGAGGGAATCTAATCCTTATGAAAAAGAGACCAAAAAAGTGGCCTCTGATGGCGGACGTATCCGGAAATGCAAAGGCGCTAAATTTAAATTTTCCGACACTTATTAACAATAGCTATAAAATATTTTTCAGACGAGAAAGTTTTAATTAAATATTAACGATAATAGTCTAAAAAGTGACACAATTGGTAAAAAACTTCAATATAAATAAAATTTCATGTGACAGTTGGGACAAACAATAACATAACCAAACTAAATTTGATTTCTTAAACAAGGAAAGAGACTGTCTTTCCTTGTTTAAAGTGGCCTCTCAAGATAGCACTTCCTGTCTAACAATATTTTTGTCCCCACTACCGTTACATTCCCTCTTTTGTCTTTTTGCTCGATGGTCAGATCTAATATTTTTTTGTTTTGTGACAGATCTAATATTTTTGTATGCCATATTTGATTATTAAGACAACATGTCATTTTTGTTGTTCTTACTTTTTGTTTTCCTACTTCATCCCCAACATCGTCAAAACTGACTAGATTCTATGTTGTTATACACTTCTTTACAAAAAAAAAACATTTTTTATAAAATATATTTTCAGCTTATAGTTTAATTTATCCAGGCAATTATTTAAGAATATGTTTTATTCCTATATCGACCTAGAAAGTAAATAAAAATATGGAAACTTGTATTAATACGGCCATCTTGTCCTTTATATGGATCGATAAAAAGAGAGTAAGAGTAGGCATGGAATACGAATACGAAACGTACTAGGCAAGGGAGAAGATCAAGTGAAATCATAGGCGTACGACTACATTTTGTTTATTATTAATCCATTTTTGTAAATGTTTAAAATTAAGATAGATTTATTTTTTAGCATAGATATGTCTAAAACTTACTTTTAAATATTTTTAAATGTTTCTCCAAATTTATGCATTATTAGATATTTTGTTAAGATAACAAATACATAGTTATCGTTAAAACACAATAATTATGTATATTAAGTAAAAATATACTGCACATAATGTGCTACACCAGACATATAACCTACTGGCAAGTTCGGATACGGTTTTGAAACAAAACATTTGCCCTGTTGAAAATACTAGTATTACAAGAGGAAGATTGTCTATTTCGTTTCACACTTGGATAGTTTTGATCTCCTTCTGGAAATACTAGTTTACAGACGAATTGGTTGAAACAAAGCGTCACTCAATTATTATCATACCATTGATTATGAGGCCTTATGAGTCATCTAAAATTGTTCCTAAAAATAATTCATAAGAGAATCTACAAGCTGTGTAAAAGTCAAATTTCCCTAACCAGTTCGGGTTCACAAATACTGTTGGTACTAGAGAGGCTTTGTTCTCAGTACAAGTCCTATTCCAGAGATGCAGAGACCTCAACTGCGATGTATACGCATGTTTGGTTGATTACGAGAAAGCGATTGATCAAGTCAGCCCGCCAAGATGATGCAATATTGTTCTGAAGCTATTTTCTTGTGGCATTTTAAATTAATTACTATTTAACTGGGAATAAGCCACAATTAAAGATAAAAAACGTTTATTGACGTTTCAATTTTCACTTCGGAAATCATTCTCAAAATACAAACAGTAAATTTACTGTTTGTTTTTTTAGAACCATTGTGGTAACCATTTTCCTTGGCCACTACGTAGCCCAGAATGTAATCCTCTTGATTTTAGTGTTTGTGCCGCAATGAAACAATATGGCTACAAGAATCTCATACAAGCTTTGAAGAGAAATAAATACTACAGCAGTTTCTTTTGAACCAATAATGCTATTTAATATGAGACAATCTTTTATGGAACGTATTTATAAATGCAATAAAGCATATTATTATAAATAAAACATATCCAACATTTACATTGATAAAAAAAAGTTTAATTTTATTCAGTTTAACTATTTTTGATTTACTATTTTAATGGTTAAAATAATTTATTGACGTTTCAATTTCCACTTCGGAAATTGTTATCAAAATATAGACATTAAGAAATTAAACAAATTTTATTTTTTGTTACTTTGTGAAAATTTCTTCTAATAATTCAATTTTATCTGAATTATTTATATTGACAATTCAGACATATATTATACATTTTGAAGTAAACGACTTTAAAGTGATATTGCCAATATTGCTGAGTTGAGTTCCTAGCTTCACAACAATGTCAAATCCTATAACTAGACTTCGGCAAATATGCAAATAAAAATGTAGAAAATATGCGCATAAATATGCACGTGTTTACCCGAAAATATGCAAATATTTTACAAAATATGCATACAAATAAATAAAAAAATCGTAAAATAGTAACAATTTTATTTAAAAAAAAAGTGTACATAACTAAATATTTCCTACTATTCATTAAGATTTACATTTATTTTAAGTAACTACATCATTTTTAAGTATGAATAAACTTATTTAGAATTATGGTAACAATAAATGACCAAGTGGTGTTCAAAATTTTCTAACAAAAACTTGTGGCTTCTGTCTGAGTACATATATTTATATATGGAAAAACTTCGTTCAACATCAACTGATGTAACGGGAGCATTTTTCAAACTAACCAAAACATTTGGTTCTAAATTAATTGTTTCCGAAATATTTCCAGCTAGAACACTGACTACTTCAGAAAGAATATGGTAACCTTTATTTTTTTCCATAGTAGCTTCAAATTTTTTTAAAATATCTTTTCCAATATTACCTCTAACGTTCCGACAACATGACGCAAATTCTTTTATTAATGCTGTACTTTCGAACAATGACAGTTTTGGTGATTCTAACTGAGTAATTGTTTTTTGAACAAAACTAAAATTTGATTTTATAAATGAAAGTTCTTGTTGAAGCAAGTTACTCTGAAAAGTTTGTTTAGAATCCAAAAGAGATTGGGAACTTTCATCTGTTAACGTATCAATTATGTTCTTTATTTTAACAAAATGATCTGCATAAAAATTAGCTGCTTCTAACCATGTTCCCCATCGCGTTAAAATAGGTTGTGGTGGAAGAGGAATGTTAGGTAGCATTTCTTTATAAAGTTGAATTCTTATAGGAGATTTAAGAAATACTTTTTTGACACTGGATATCATGGTATTTACAAGAGGAAACTTTTTTCGTATTTCCTCTGCAACTCTGTTTAATCCATGCGCTACACAAGTAACATGTATTAAATCTGGGAAAAATATTTTTAAATTTTGTCCTGCTTTCACCATATAAGGAGCAGCATCCGATAAAATAAGCAGTAATTTATTAGAAGGAATAGTTGTCGGAAGAAAAAAAGTTGCTAATGTTTCTTGTATAAAACGCGAAATTGTTAAAGCATTTGTTTTCTCAAGTTGCTGGCATGAAATAAGATGAGATTTTGGTAAGGTATCTTCTTTAAGAACACCAATCAATAAATGAGCAATATACTTTCCTGAGGAATCAGTGGTTTCGTCTACAGATATGTAAAAATAATTATCTGCAATTTCTTCCTTAATATTAATTAACACCGACGAGTATAGCCCGTTCACATTATTTCTTCTTAGAGACCGATCACTTGGAACATTAAGTTTGCAATATTTTTTTAGAAACGAACTAAAATTTACATTTGCTAATTTTGAAAGCGGTATGTTTGCAGACACTAATGCGCGACACAAGTCTTCATTAAAAGTTTCTTGCTCATCTAATTTTTTTGAAGTAGATTGGAAACATTTAGCCATTGAAGTTTGATGTTTTCCTCCTATTTTTCCTTTTTTTGCAATGTGTGAAGCAGTTCTCACATGTTGGTCTATCTGAAATTTCTTCTCACATGCTATCTATAAATAAAAATAAAAACCTTTATTTTAACCCAACCTTTAAAATATAAAAATATACAAGGTGTTTTTGGTTAATCAAATAACTGGTTTGGAAAAAAAAACACTCGCTAAGTGTTTTAAATGCAGTATTAATCCACAAATTAGTTTTTGTTACTAACCATTAGTACATCATATAACTTATTTTAAAATTCAACAAAAGTTTTTTTTTGTTAATTCAATTACAATAAAAATAATTGTGTTTTAGAATAGCTGACTTCATAAAAAAAAGTAAAGGTGAAAAATTTTTCTAAATACACACCATTGTATTGTACCATGGACAATTTTTTCTCACTAAAGGAAGCTATTTTTCATTTAAAAACAACCTACGAGTACTAAATTTCAAGTAAATACGTTTATTGGTTTTAAAGTTATTGTTGTTATTAACTAAAAGAATTTAATTTTTTTTAATTTTAACACCCTGTATCTCGAAAAGTAAATAAGTTTGACCCCTCATTAACTATATCGTTTTGTTCAATTTTTCGAGAAGTATCTACAGTCAAACGTTGTAAGTGTCATTTGGAAACACCCTGTATGTATGAAATATTAGATATTTAATAGAAAATATTAGATACTTACAATTTTGCCACAGACTGAACAGTAGATTTTTCCCATATCCATAGACAGCTCTTTATAAGGTTTAATCCAAGTTGAAGCACTGGTTGTTTTAGGCATTATAAAATCACAATCTTCCTTTTTGTTACGCACAACGAGTGTTTACGCTTTGAATATCAAAACAAAAATGATTTACAAATCTGAGCATCAAATTAGAAATGTTTAGGTACCTAATTCAATAAACTGGGAGATTTTGGAAAATCCCTAAATTAGGAACAAAACTATTAGCCGTTTACCTGCTGTTAAGATACAATAAATTGTAGATAGATTTGGGGATTAGATCATAAAATGCAAATGAGCGAACCCTTAGCGATTATCCAATAACTGAATGCCTCAGTGACCGAGACTTTCTAAGAATGTTGAGGGCTACTTAAATTGATCTTCTTTGAAATTGTAAATGTTTTGTACCTGTAGAGATTACGTACTTAGATCATTTCTTGATTAAAATGACTACAAAATTTTATACAAGAATTGAAATAAATTGGTATGTTTAAAAATTTTCAAATACAGTATAAAAATCTGAACTTTTATGCACTTTATGCAAACTTTTATACAAATATGCCAAAATATGAAATATTTGCATAAAATATGCACAATATGCAAAATATGCAATATGCATATTTGCCGAAGTCTATCTATAACACTTTATTAGTTGTTATCCTACTGATGTATGTAAAAAATATTATCGCATACTATTTTTTCTTTAACATTTCGGAAATTATTACCCTACATAAGTAAAGATGTTTTTGTCTATTCTTCCTTCGTTTTGCTACGCTTGTGTCCAACGAAGAATGGAGCGGCGGGCGCATCACATTGGCGGTGGCGGTCTCCATGGCAATCATCACTCAGCCTCAGCCGACTACGACTCCGACAATCATTTCTCATCGGCAACATTCCGACATAGCCGCCTTCGGCAATTAGCAGAAATAGAAACAGTCGATAGACTTCATGGAGAGGTGGATTTATCGTTAAGAGAATAAGCATTAGACGTTTTTCGGATATACTGTTCTGTTAGTTTTGTTAAATACGTGTAATTGGAAATGCTGAATATATTCATGGATGTTTGTTAGTCTCCATATATTTTATGGTACTTAAGAAAGGTGTAAAAGATTTGTTAGAAGAGAAATTTTTGTTTAAAAATAGTACAATTTAAACAAGAGTAATATTTTGCTTAGTAACACTGTTTGGGTTTCTTTTAAATCAGTATTGTTGACTTTGTATCCATATTATATGGTTTTATCAATTATTTTCGCTTTAACCTCTTCGGTTCCTGACATATTCACTAGATTTGTTTGGTACCTCAGTGCAAATCAGTGCTTGTCGTCTATAAACGCTAGGGAATAACTTTGTCTCTATTCTCAAGTAAACTTTTTGCACTAACGAGTAATGCTCAGATCAATAATTGTCGGAAGATAGTTTTACCAATAAGAATAAAATCACGTGATTACAATTTACATGTCTTACCAATTACACGTCAATACCATATAACAATTCTTCTTCTTCTTTCTTTATCTTTATAAGCAATTCTGATACGTCAATACCATTTAACAATTCTTCTTCTTCTTTTTAACTATTTATAAGCAATTCTGCTTGTTCATTGGCAAATTAATATCTCCATGGAAGGTTGTAACTCCATATTTACACACAGGGCATAAGAAAATTCTGCTAAAGATATTGCTGATAATCTTATTAAATCCAGAACAAATAGGGGAGACCTAGGAGAGTTGTGACAAATTGGGCCATATCTCGGTCAAGAAACGTTCCACAGGTATGATTGATATGAAATAATTTAGTGCTATTCTTTTCGTTTTCAAAATAATTATCAAAATTGTTTAAATTGTAATGTTTTCTGAGAAAATCAACCAAATCAAAAACCGCTCCCGTTGTTACAACTCTCCTACCAACGAGGTAAGTTGTGACAGGTACAGGGGTGGGTTGTGACAGCATTGTATTGAATCTGTTAGGATATTAAAAATAGGGGTTAGATTTAAAATAAATGACCCAACATGTTTTTAGAAAAACAACTTTATTTGTCCTTTATTACAAACTAAAAAAATATTTTAACATTTTCGTAACTACCTAATTATATCTTTTAAAGCAACGAAATGTGGCATCGTGGCAAACGTAATGCAGTTCGTCTCCAGTACAATCTACGTGTGCCCAGCCTTTACAGTCTAGGCATTGAACCCACTTCTCTTTCGATCTGCTGTTTGCATAAGCTTCAAGACAAACCAAGCAAAACCAATCATTTTCGGTTTCTTCATCGACACTTGTTCTCTTCTTTTTAAGAGTCTTCTTGGTTTTTTTTTAGGTTTATTCTCTTATTTGGTAAATACACGCGTCTTAACGGTCTTAGTCTTCCTATTAGCCTCTATAGCGGCTATTTCGTTCCTCGTGGGAGTGTCAGTCAGGACAGCAGATTTGATTTTACGTCGGTTTGGTCGGCTGTTTTTTCTTGGTGGAGCTTTTGGCAATGGCCTAACTGATTCTGGCGAGAAGACATTAGAAACAGTGGTAAGTGAACTAGGGGCTGTAGATGTAGATGCAATTGAGGCAACAAGTTCATTGGCATTATTGTTCACAACTGATGAATGGCTTGATGGCATGATCTGATCTGCAGACGTACCTGGAGTGACGGCTCGTGCTTCATCATTGTCAACTGCACCAGTGTTAAGATTTGGAGTTATGGTCCTTTTTGCTGGATTGTCCACAACTTCTGAAACGGTTTCATCAGAATGTAAAATTTGAGATTTTTTTGTTTTTAAAACCTTCTGTTTACCTTTTTAGATAAGCTCGCAATTTCGGGTAATTTTTAATATTAACATTATTTTTCAAAGTTATAACACTTCTTAGCATAGAATATATTGCCCATAATGAGGATGGTTTAAATTTCTTAGCGATTTCTCCAAAATAAGCCAAGAGTACGTTTTCAGAAAATGAATTTACATTATTTGTTGTACGCCAATCCATAAATTGCTGATATACCTTTTCATATCTTCCTCTAGATTTTTCTGGTAATAGGTTCTCGGTAGTGTTCGCAGCTAACTGCATAATATTGGGTGGTGTGCTACTAAATTCATCTTCACTATTCGATGAACTCATTTTATTTATCTGTATTTAAATTACCACTATATTTACACTGACAGATTAATAATTTTTAATCTGTCAAAATAACGTCTGTTAATTCGTTTCCATGGTAACTCGACCAACTGACTTACAAGGCTTATGTGATATTACACATTTTTATAGAACTGAAGCGTAATTTTGTTTTTCTACTCTCTTACTAGTAAATTGTATATTACCTACTATTTGGATGCTAAGTAAATGCATCATAACAGATACTGACACGTAATGACTAGCACGTAATAAAAAAAATTACGCTTCAGTTTTATAAAAATGTGTAATATCACATAAGCCTCGTAAGTCAGTTGGTCGAGTTACCATGGAAACGAATTAACAGACGTTATTTTGACAGATTAAAAATTATTAATCTGTCAGTGTAAATATAGTGGTAATTTAATTTTTATTTTTATAAACGAAAATAATCGTAGAAAAAGTATAGTACACAACTTGAGTTGTAAGCTTATTACATGCTTGTAAAATTACTGCGCTCGCCGCTACGCGGCTCGCGCGCAACTTTTTTACTCGCATGTAATAAGCTTCTTACAACTCTCGTTATGTAATATACTATTTTCTACTCTCTTACATATATAATATATGTAAGAGAGTGGAAAAATAATAGTAGGTAATATACAATAGTAAATTGTATATACCTACTATTTAAATGCTAAGTAAATGCATCATAACAGATACTGACACGTAATGACTAGCACGTAATAAAAAAAATTACGCTTCAGTTTTATAAAAATGTGTAATATCACATAAGCCTCGTAAGTCAGTTGGTCGAGTTACCATGGAAACGAATTAACAGACGTTATTTTGACAGATTAAAAATTATTAATCTGTCAGTGTAAATATAGTGGTAATTTAATTTTTATTTTTATAAACGAAAATAATCGTAGAAAAAGTATAGTACACAACTTGAGTTGTAAGCTTATTACATGCTTGTAAAATTACTGCGCTCGCCGCTACGCGGCTCGCGCGCAACTTTTTTACTTGCATGTAATAAGCTTCTTACAACTCTCGTTATGTAATATATTATTATTATGTGCTGGGCATTACATGGCCTGGAATCTTATATGAATGACTTGGTTCATTCCCCATCACTTTCACCCCAGCGAGTTAATAAAGAGGAATGACAGCCTATCTCTCTCACGAAGACTTTAACCAATCATAAACCAAATAAAATAATCAAACGAAGCAATGTCAATTCTGTCAAAAGTAATGACAGATCTTCCGTTTGTTTACAAGTTTTCAATTTTATTTTATTATCTTTAACTTTCGTTTGCATTTATTTTTAGTAATTTTAATTTTAATTTAAATTTGGTTACTTAGTTTTTAAAGTTTAGTTTGAGTTACCTATTGTAGCAAAGAATTTTTGTGTTGTGCTAGTAAAAAAAACTAAATTGTCAGTTGTGTAAATATGGATACAGATGATAGTAAGTTGTAAGCAAAAATAATAGTATTTAACTTCTGAAAATATGTGTAATAAATATTATGTAATTAGTTTATAACTGTTTTATCTTAACAAATAAATATACGTGTATCTAGAAAAAATTGTGCATCTTTTATATATCCTTATTTTCCAGTAAATTGTAATTAGTAAAGAAATAGCCCGCAAGAGGCGCTAAAGGTTATGTATGTATGGGGTGTCCATTCGAATTTGCCGCCAAAAGATGATTAGTATTGACCTCAGCCGCAAGGGGTCCTAATGAACAAAATTTATACATTGAGTTGCCTATCTATTTCTACTATTATATTATTTATCAATGGGTCATTACGTGTCAGTATCTGTTTTGATTTATTTACTAAGCATCCAAATAGTAATATACAATTTACTAGTAAGAGAGTAGAAAAAATAATTTTTTATTCCATTTAGTTGTTGACTTCGCCTGTTGTTTAGATATGATAATTCTCAGATATTTAAACCTACACTAAAATCAGTTCCTTAGTGAAATAACTCCTATACTATAGCTGTTCGCGAATGTAAAAACGTTCTGAATAAATACAAATAAACATTATGAAAATCTGAAGTATAAATTAACGAAAGCTGAATAATTAAAACGTTTCATAAAGGAAAGCAAAAATATCTCATGGAGCCTTTATATCAATTATTTTTTAGCACACTTCCAAGCTAAGTTTGGAATGACATCAAATTATGAAAGTTTAATGCTCTCTCTATCTCTCTTCAGCCTTAAGTAATCCAACAGCATATCTCATTTGTGGTCTTCCTTTGCTTCTCTTTCAGTCGGGTATTGTGTCCTGCGAAGTTCCATTTTAATTTGGCAGTAAGTTCTCCTGCGTCTTTTACTTTCGTTTTGCTTCTAATCCATTTTGTTTTTTTTTCTATAAGTCTCACCCCAAGCATTGATCTTTCTATCGCTGTTTGTGTCTTTGCTATTTTATTTGTATTAGACTTGGTAAGTGTCCACGTCTGTGAACCATACCTAAGTATAGGGAGAATACACTGATCGTAAATTCGGGTTTTTAAATATTGTTCCATTTTAGTGCTTTTCAAGATTCAACTCAGTTTTTCAAATCCTGCCCAAGCTAATCTTATTCTTCTGGTAATTTCGAAAATTCTGGAAATTACTGGAAGAAAAATTACCAGAAAGATCAATGTCAAAGTCCCTAAAAATTCTCCGATTCAATTGTCAACAATAAAATAGTGACCCAAATTCAAAGTATTGCCAACATTTTTGCTCATCACTTTCAATACAAATATAGAGATAGAAATGACAATGCGAGATTCCCAAACGATAATAGACACTGCAAGGGAAAGAACAGAAATAATAAAAATGAAAATTGGAGTAAGACAAGGAGATGCGCTATCAACGGTACTATTTATTCTATTACTAGACAAGATAATAAAAAAGCTGTCAAACGCAGGAACTATAAACAAATGAGACAAAATAGAATGCGAGTAAACAATAGCAACAGATAAAGGCATTAAAGAAAACCTTCCAAGAAATAGAAAACGAAGCCAAACTGAGAGGACTGGAAATAAATGAAAATAAAACAAAATACATGAACGTAAGCAAGAAAAAGAAGACACAAATGACAGAACTGACAATAGATGCACACAGTTTCGAAGAGGTTGAAACATTCAAATATTTGGGAGTACTAGTCAACAGAAGAAATGAAAGTGTAGATATGAAAAGAAGAATTCAAAGCGGAAAATACAGCGTTTTATAGAAATAAAAAAAATGTTTAGAGATATGAAGATAAGCCGAAACACAAAAATGAAAATCTACAAAAGACATAAGACCAATAATAGTATATGCTGCAGAACACAGCAATTGAAAGTTTTTGAGAGGAAGATTATCAGAAAAATACTGAGACCAAAGAGGGAAAACGAAGAGGATGCAAGACAATGGATGAATCACGAAATACAAGAATGGATAGGTCAAGAATATAGTTTGAGCAATAAAAGCACCAAGCGAAGTGTATACCACCAGGTAAAAGAACCAGTTGCAGACCTAAACTGAGAGGAGAAAACAAGTGGAAGAAGACTTAAGGTGTATGGAAATTAGAAATATAGAAAGGACAATTAAAGAGAGAGAAAAATGAAGAAAAGTAGTGAAAACAGCGAAGTCGCACCAGAAACTGTAAAACCAAACCCAGAATGGGATGATCCCCTACACAACAAGGATCTTTAAGGTAAAACAGCTTCAGCTTCTTTGGGAGCGTATAGCTTGTATATATTTGATTAAGAATAATTTTTTTTTATTTCTACGGCTTTTAATACCAGTGCAGTAATATTATGCAGAAGTTTTGAGTCCCTTTTTTATAAATTTTTTTTATAGTTTTGTTTAATTAGACTACACATCACATTCATTTTTTATGTTTACCATGATTGTTTACCAGAGTATATATAAGATGTTTTCGTAGAAACATGTTATATTTTAGTAAACTCAACCATAGTCTCTATATCTGATGGAAAGTTAGATGAATACACAGCCGCATTAGAAGTTTCTCTGAAAATAACCTCACTTTGATAAATGCTCCGTTTGTCTAAATAAATGTACCGTTCGACCGCATCTCGCTTGATATATTATTTCCGAGAGGGTTGTTTTTTACGCCGATCAATCTTAACCAGCATGTTTTTGTAATAAACATATATTTAATTCAAACACGTGAAGTAACGTTCTGCCTTTTCAAATGAAACATGACGCTCTTTAGGCCAGTTACTTGTGAACGGAGAGAAATTTAAATAAATTTGCAAATTTCGACAATGCGTTGTTTCGGTATATTTACAGTTCGTAGAGAAAACAACTTAAAATCAAGTGGGGAGAAAAATCAGCGATTCTGGATTCCTTATCTGAAGTAAATATTTGTCCTTTTTAACGAACTAAAATATTCCTGTCAATCTAGCTTAAATATAATCAAACTTTTGTCTACCAAAGGTACTAAAATATTAATAAACTTATATAAATCACTCATTAGGAGTTAACTAGATTACAGTTGAATTTATTATAACGCCACAAACGAAACAACCTTTAGAAAGCTTAACAGTATTCTATATACAGCCTTAAGATTGGCACTTGGTGCATTTAGAACTAGTCCCACTAGTAGTTTACAAGTTCTAGCTAAAGAAACACCTCTAAACATAAGGCGATAACAATTACTACTAAACTACATTACCAAAATTTTAATTCAAAATCAACATCCTCTTTTCTCTTAAATTTTTCACAATGGCATCCTCTCTTTTAAAAAGATAGGATGCCAACCTGGCATGCTCATAATCTATATAATTTTTTCTGCATGGAAAATCCGCCTACTGACCATTGACCCAACACTAAGAAAGTACCTCTACTCAAATACAAACTTCTTGATAATTAAAGATCTTCTTGCAAAAATCGTTCACATTACCCCAACTACTTACAAATCTTTACAGACGCCTTTAAATCCCCAATGGGCATGCTGCTGCTTGTCACTCTGATGAAGAAAACTCCTACAACATACACTTACCTACAAATTGTACACTCACAGGCAAGACCGCAGCTAGATTAAAATCCTTAACTTTTTGTTTATAAATTATAAAA
This sequence comes from Diabrotica balteata, assembly GCA_918026665.1. Taxonomy (NCBI): domain Eukaryota; kingdom Metazoa; phylum Arthropoda; class Insecta; order Coleoptera; family Chrysomelidae; genus Diabrotica; species Diabrotica balteata. Next base: position 5,779,805 of record OU898284.1, read on the forward strand.
CAAACCTCATTATACAAGCAATCAAAAATTAATTAGAAATACTTCATTCCATGAGAAAGGACACAGCTTTCATTTGGGTATCATCGCACACTGGAATCTGCGAAATGAAAAGGTAGATCAACTGGCAACTACAAGCCATATTAACTTAGAAAATACTACAAAAATTACATTCTATCCTTATAGTACATCTGATTGAAAATTGAACGATAACTATTATATATTATCTAACTTTTTATCATATATATTGCAGAAAACGTTTGCAAACCGGCCTATTTTACGAATTGACTTTGTCTACCAAACGGCCGCTAATTTCTAGAAGAGGGAAATTGACTGGAAACGCTAATTGAGGTCGTTAGAGCTACCGCAGCAGCATTTGAGGAAATTTTTCTTTCAAGTCGACCGTTATGTTTTTGGAGTAAATAAAGCGGAGTGTACTTTAAAGGAACATTTTTCAGTGTATTTAATGATCATTTGAACCTGCGATATTACCTGTTCCCTGGTTTTAACTTTCAAATGATAGGGGATAGGTGTCGTTTTAAAAAAGAGCAATAATTTCAGGTTAATCAGTATACACCGACAAGAGTGTCATTTTTTTAAGATCAAATATATGTCTCCTTTATATTTAATAAAGATACAGTGACGTACCAAAATTCGTCAGGATCCCCTGCAAAATTGTAAGTGGGGCCCCCTTAAAAAAATACTAAATGCGACTTGTGTAACAAAAGCTTATAATTATGTGTTAGTGTATTGATGCACTGTTTATAACAACTAACATTTTTCATCTTTATTGGTATAGAATAAAATAGAACAAAAATTAATAAATGATTACATTATTACATAATATTATTCTATGAGATGAACAACTTTCTTCGTGCACTACTATCAGCGAATATATCTACAATTTTATTAATATCTATCTGATGGGCAACCTTATTTTCGATACTTATAAGCGCTAGAGAAGATAACCGTGCTTCTGACATTGTACTACGAAGATATAATTTTATTAATTTAAGTTTAGAAAAAGATCTCTCTCAACGCCTTCATGAACGCTGTCATGAGTACGGACTGAAGATAAATTTAAAGAAAACTAAATGCATGATTATGACTAAATCTGCACATGCAAATATTCAATTGACTATTGAAGATACTACAATTGAGAGTGTTAATAACTATAAATACTTAGGAACATGGATAACATCAGATGTAGACCAAACCAAAGAAATTAAGACACGTATTGAAATAGCACGTGCATCATTCATTAAACTTAAAAAGTTTCTTTGTTGTCGGAATATAAGGTTAGAACTACGCCTGAGAATGCTTCGATGTTACGTGTTCTCTACTCTTCTTTATGGCTTGGAAGCGTGGACACTAAAACAAGTCCATCTGAATAAGTTGGCCGCCTTTGAATTTTGGTGTTACAGAAGAATCCTACGAATATCATGGATTCAAAGAATGTCAAACGTGGAAGTAACTAGAAGGATAGGAAATGAGGCGGAAATAATATTAACTATCAAAAGACGAAAACTTGAGTACTTAGGACATGTGATGAGAGGGCAAAAATACGCATTATTACAACTTATTATGCAAGGCAAAATCCGAGGAAAGCGAAATGTGGGAAGACGAAGAATATCCTGGCTTAAGAACTTAAGGGAATGGTTTGAATGCAGTAGTGCAGAACTTTTTAGAGCGGCAGTCAACAGAGTCCGCATAGCCATGATGATTTCCAACCTTCGATAGAAGATGGAACTTAAAGAAGAAGAAGAACTAGCGGTCGTGACCGGTAAAGTTAAAAATAAGATGTACGCATGGCACACTTCTGGTATGCAAGCACTAGTGCAAAGAAAATCGATGAAAATAATTTTGGCTGCATCTGCCGATTTTAACTATGTCACTAATTCTCTAACAAATTGCAGTTGCTCCAAAATTCCCTTACTTAAATCTGACGGGTGCGCAGCAACTAATTTACTAGCTTAAGCAATTAAATCTGGATCGGATTTGAAACGATATCCACTTCTAGGATCCAAGTCTTTAAAATCGTCGTTAATGTCGTACGTACTTAAAAACCTAGCTTGAATTTGTTGAAAGACTACATCCAGATTGCCGAAAACATGCCATTCTATATCTTGCTTAAACTCTGCCCAGCGGCTGCCGGCCAGGTGAAGTACGTGAAGGTGAGGTTCACCAAAAAAATATAATTAACTAGCTTTATTAGCAGTAGGTACTTGACGGTCAAGTCCTGACCTGTGTCACTAGCCGTGTAGGATTCAGGAATAGGTGAATATCATTTTTGAAATGCGAAATCCATCTGCATAAGCGTTCACGGTTGCCATGGCAACGTGACGTCAGCCTATCCTTAGTGATAGCTGAGAAAACTGGCGAGTGCAGTTCCGCCAAAAAATATATTATCCGTCTTCACCCACTGTTGGATGTGTATTTGGTATTACTATTTTTCGGAAATTTCTCTCAGCGATAATATTTTGAAATTTAGTCTATTATATAGATATTTTTTATATAGTATAGTGTATAGTATAGTATTTATTAGTTTAGTTTAGTCACAGTATTAAGTTTATTTATTTAGTGCACTTTATTAATACATTTCTCTGTGGTTTGTTTCGGATTTCGGATATAAAGTGTTCTCGTGGATTTCGTTTGGACAAAAATAATTTTAGACAGACATGAATCCAATTAATGACTTGGTGTGTAATATATTAGAGACTCCGTTTAGGCATTAGAAAAATGAAGATAAAAGGGATGTTCTTTTACATGGTCGACCAACCAGTATTTTAAACATCTGCGTCTGATCCAGAGTGGTCGGCTGCAATCAGCATCTGACCCAGAGTGGGCGGCTGAATCGAAACTCACCAACCCGTTTTAGCAGGCGTGGTGTTTTAATCGCCAAAAAACCCTCAATGAAATGTCAAGGTTCAGAACTAAAATACCCCAGGCAAACAGAACGAATCGTATCTAGTATAAGTGCCCTAAAAAACTGTTTTCAAGTTATTAGGGCCCTAAACTCTATACATTTTTTTAACGAATTTTTAATGAGATTTGGGCGCGAAGTAGGTACCAAAACTCCTTTTGGCTCCGGCAAGCTTTCCTCATCTTCACTACTACAGGGCAAGCCACAATTAGTAGCAAAATCTTTGGATTCTTGTAAAAATGACTTATAATTTTGCCTAAGATTTGATAAAAATTCTTTACAGTTATGTAAAAATACTGTTGTGCGTGAGAGATCCATATTTTTGAACTGCAAAAGAGTGACAGCTAACTTTATAGATTCCAAAACTTTATTTTGGAAAATAGTTAGAACGACAAATTCAAACTGTTCCATTTTACTTTTTAAATTATTAGCTGTCATTCTCTCCTCACGATCTGTGGTAGTTAATATTATTTTAGACAGTGTTTTTAAAATTGTTATGTATTTCTGCTTTACACCAAGCACAGTTTGAAATCTGGATGACCACCTAGTCACCGATAACGTTTTTAGAGTAAGCGATTTTGGTTGGATATTTTTTGGCGTTTTTAGCAAATGATTCCATCTTTTAATACTTTTGCCGAAAAAAATTATAAATACTTTTATGGTAGTGTTAACTGCTACATTTTGGTTAAAAACTTTTTTGACTTTTTTGACAAGCCCATGTACTGGAAACGAAAAAGTGAGGTTAGGTCGACAGTGAAAAAAACATCAGCTGTGAAAAGAAAGAAATCTGTTTTAGCAGTGTTGCGAAGTCTTCTACATCCACTGTAAGTTATTCCTCAATTATATTTAAACCATATAAAAGTTGTTAAATAAAAAAAAAACAAAAAATTTAATAAAGTTCAATTTAAATATGAAGCGATGTAGGTACTACAGCTTAATAAATGTCAAGTTTGGGTTTAGTACCTTAAAAACATAAGAATAAGGTGTTTTTAATTAAAAAAGTTTGTTATTGTTCAATAATTAAAATGTTAGTTACCCTAATGATGTAATTTAAGGGTTCATCTGACCTCATTATGTGGTGTTCCTCACTGATGTGACGTGGTGGACAAAGACGAAGCAAGTGGGAGCAATAAGGCTGCTAGGTAGTACACAAAGGCTAGCATGCCTGTGTATTACGGGGGCCATAAAAACAACTCCTACTGCATCGTTGGAAGTCCTGTTGAATTTACCACCACTTCATATCTTTATACAGGGCGAAGCCAGATCAGTGATGCACAGATTAATCTATAGTCAGCGACATATAAGCCAAACGCATGGTACTGACAACAGAAAGCTAATCGAGGAGCTAAAAGCCGATATTGTGATGGGGAAACCTATCGATGCAACAGCTACTAGATATAGCTTTAACAATAAATTCACAATTAAGATACCGGACAGGGAAAGTGAATAAAGGGGTACCCATAAAAGCTGCTGCTACCTGGTACACGGATGGCTCAAAAACATCGGAGGGTGTTGGAGCCGGCATAGTAGGGACAAATCAAGGGATACATTTCCCGGTAAGTCTATCTAAGGATGTGACAGTTTTCCAGGCGGAAATAACTGCAATCCATCACTGTGTGGAAGAAATAGAAAGGCAGGAAAGAACGTTCTGTTCAGTTGCCATCTTCACAGATAGTCAGGCAGCGCTTAAGGCACTCAATTCTGTAGAGGTCAATTCTAAGCTAGTATGGGATTGCGTGTGTGCCCTAAATAAACTAGGAGACCGTAGCAAGGTTACGGTAGCCTGGGTACCGGGGCACGAGGGTCATAAGGGCAATGAAAAAGCAGATGAAATGGCCAAACAAGGCTCATCAATGCCATTCATTGGACCGGAACCCTTCTGCGGCGTTGCAAAGTCAGTAACAAGAACGGCTACAAAGGAGTGGGTAGCTCACAAATCTCTGGAATGGTGGAGGAATTCACCAGGACAAAGACAGGCGAAACAGTTCATTAGAGAACATTCGCCAAAATTTACGGCAGACCTAATTAGCAAAGATAGGAAAACAGTCAAAGCCATAGTAGGTCTTCTAACAGGGCACTGTAAGCTGAATAGGCACTTGAAGCTAATGGGATTATCAGATGATGACCTGTGCAGATTCTGTCACCTCGAAGAAGAAACGGCAGAGCACATTTTATGTCAGTGTGACAGTCTGGCAAATGTGCGGTTTTTTGCATTAGGAGAAGAAAATCCACCGGCAAACAGCTACATGGAAGGTACAGTCTCGAAGCTACTAGACTTTATAAAGAGGGTCAGGCTAGAGAATGTTGTCTAGGACTAGAGGGCCACAATAGATCTGAAAAGGTCGCAGTGGAATAGGCCGAAAGGCCACCTCTCTTAATCTAATCTAATCTAATCCTCACTGATGATGATCTGATAAGATCTTAAACGATCTGAAAATTTATAAATCCAATCCATTTTCGATAATTTTAAAATTTTAATAACAATACCATTTTACAAAGGAAGTTTTTAATTCATTGTTAAGTTTTTTTTATAATTATTAAATTACTTATCGGTTTAAAAGAAAGTTAGAGAGTAATAATATTCACCGTTGGTGTAGTGAAAAAAAAAACTTTATGATCTGTAATTTTCGAAAAACTTACATATAAGTAAAGTAAAATATTTTTATCTAAATTGCAGGCATAAATAATGATAACTATTTGCTTATTTTCTGGAACATAAACTGAGAATGCTATTTTCTAATTACAGACATTAGAAACTCTAAACTACCAAATTAAGTTTCTAACGCATTTAAAAATAACCCTAATTTTCCCTCGAGCAACCCGAGAAGCCACCCATAAATATCAGCCGCTCTAAACGTGAAAAGAAAAGTAACTCGCACATTTCTTGGTCTGTTAAATCAATATCTGGGAAGCGTATCCGAGGAGCACACGCCTTTTAAAAACCCAACCACCCACGACTCCAAATAAAATAAATCATCGGGAGGCATCAGCAGAAGTTTCTGCTTTTTCCCCTTCGGAATAAAACGAAACGGGATGGGATGTCTCCAATTACTTGCAGGAATCGTCGGTACGAATATTCTCTAGGGGTTCGAGACCCTCTGTCACGCCTGACGTATCGTAGAATCGCTGGTTTTGATTAGATTCAGTCGCCATTTTGTTTAGTTTAGAAAAAATTGGAAAATTAGGTACGGCAATAAAGATATGTAAATATGAAATGTAGAAGCGGGAAATGTATGTTGTAGATATGAAGGAGAATTATTTTTAATATGAAAATTTTTTTATGGTAGATAGATTTATAAATTCAATACAGATTTGTTCGGATAGTTGAAATATTTTCAGCTTTATTCTCATATATACTGTTATGCTATGTAAAATTGAAAATAATATTGGTTTGCTTAATATATTTCAAAGTACAAAATATAATAATTCAAATAATTCTACTAATAAACTATAAAATATATTTCGAAGAATTGAAAGTCCATTATCCTGGATTACCTGTAGTAAACAAAATTTTAAAGATATGCATAAATTATTTCTTTTGTAAAATATATTTGAGTGACATGAGTGCAATTAGTGAAACCATGAACAATGCAAGCGGTTTTCCAAATGGACTTGTACAGTGGATAAGACAATGGAATGAATATTTAGGAAATATATTTCTCCGTTATAGAAAGAAGAACAAGAACGAATCACTGGTTTGACGAAGAATGTCAAACTATAACAGAAAGAAAAAACAGAGCATATCTACAGATGCAACAGAGGCACAGAACCCGACAAGCAGAGGAAGAATATAAACAACTACGTAAAGAAGAAAAGAAAATTCACCGAAGAAAGAAGAGAGAATATATCAACAAAGAACTTCAAGAACTACAAGAACTAAGTAAACCAACAGAGACAAGAAAATTTTACCAGAAACTCAACAAAAGCAGAAAAGAGTTCAAACCGAGAACAACGATGTGTAAAGATAAGGAGGGTAATATATTGACAGAACAGCAAGAGATACTTAGAAGATGGACAGAACATTTTAAGGAAAAGCTTGGGGTGAATAGGACGGAGATGAACCCTGATATACCATTAGACCAAGCAGACAACAGAGAAAAGAGTCCACCAACAATAGCAGAGATTAGAACAGCAGTGGACAAATTAAAGAACAATAAATCACCGGGATCGGATCAAATATCATCGGAGCTACTGAAAGAAGGAGGAGACGCATTACTTAAAGCCATACATGAGCTGATAAGAAAGATATGGTTGAATAAACAGCTACCAAAGGAGTGGAATAGCGGCATTATTGTACCACTACATAAAAAAGGAAACCAGTTAGAATGTGAAAACTACCGTGGAATCACGCTGTTGAATGCGGCATACAAAATAATGTCCAACGTAATGTATGAAAGACTTAGACCATACGCTGAAAAAATAGTTGGCAAATACCAATGTGGCTTCTGTAGACAGAAGTCAACAATAGACCAGATATTTGTTCTGCGACAGATCCTTGAAAAAACAAGTGAATATAACATCGACACACATCATCTCTTCATAGACTTCGAAAGCGCATATGACAATATAAACCGAGAATTCCTAACAAAAGCAATGAAAGAATTTAATATACCAACACAGCTAATAGAATTGATAAAAGAAACACTAAAAGTAGAAAGTAAAATCCGGATACAAAACGAATTAACGGAAACAATAGATGTGAAGAAGGGACTACGCCAGGGAGACGCTCTATCATGCATATTATTCAACATCATACTTGAAAAAATAATAAGAGACACAACAGTTAATACCCGAGGAACAATAATTAATAAAAGCGTGCAAGTACTAGCATTTGCAGATGATGTTGACATAATCGCAAGATCAAGAAGAGAAATGATAGAGGCATTCACTCAAATAGAACGAGCTGCAAAAAATAGTGGTCTTAAAATCAATCAGACAAAAACAAAATATATGCCTGCAAATAAAAACGCACAAATAAGGCAGCTGCCAAATTTAACAATAGGAGAATACAACATTGAGGCGGTAAAAAACTTTACATACTTAGGATCCCTAGTTACGTCTGATAACAACGTTGCAGAGGAAGTGAAGAGGAGAATATTTATTGCCAATAAATGTTACCATGGCTTAATTAGGCAACTAAGATCAGATAACGTCTCCAGAAAAACAAAATGCCAAATATACAAAACCTTAATAAGACCGGTACTCACATACGGTTCAGAAACCTGGACACTCTCTAAAAGGGAGGAAACGTTATTAGCCACCTTTGAAAGAAAAATCTTGCGACACATATATAAGGGCACAAAAGAAAACGGGATTTGGCGGAGAAGGTATAACTTTGAACTATACAACATATACCAGGATCCGGATATCATAACATTCATTCAAATAGGAAGGCTGAGTTGGATTGGACATGTGGAAAGAATGGAAGAAGGAGAAATACCAACAAAATATTCAAACAAGTGCCCCGACTTGTGCCACCTCCCCCTCTGTCAGTCCCCGACTCATCTCACCGACTCCCCCAACGCCCCATCACAACCCCCCCAACCCCACCCCCCATGCCCCCCCCTGCCCGCCCCCCTGGGACATCATGGCCCGACACCAAGACCCGGCCACGCCCCCAAAATGTTAATACTGAGCACCTTGCAGCTTCTGCAGCAATACAACCGAAATAAAACAACCCTGCCAATAGTAGACTCCCCCTGCTACGCAGACCAACGTATAAAAATTCCCAAACACCAATACGTACCCCAAATAATAAATAACACATCCATACTCGGCATTTCCACATAAATCCTCTCTAACCAATGTCTTCTCAATCCCCCCGAGGTGCAGGTAAAGACCTCAAGCGCTAACGTCACTCCAAAAAACTGTGCCCCCCTCTCCACAGAATTAAAACCCCGCGACCTGCTTGACGCGCCGGATGTGAATGAACACAGTGGAACCCCCCATCGGTAATGCCGCCTACGCATACCAGAATAGTCGAAAAATCGTTCACGTAACTAGAATCATCACCGAATCAGATCCCTACCCAAAATGATAACTCAAAAACTCCTTACTTCAACCGTCGCGACACTCCTGTTCAGGCCAGAACAAGAGATTCAGTTTATCAAGAGGAAAAGAGGCTAGCATAATTTGAACGATACGTGCATTTGAAGGAGATCATTAAAGACGATAGGCTCGCAACAATTTGTTGTAAGATTGCTGATTACCTAGGGGACTGCTAAGAATAGATAGTGTAGGCTACAAGGAACAAGGATTTGGACAACTCATCATACGAGAGATAGTTTTACTATTCATCAGTTTTTCTTTATTAACAACACATTATACGTTATAGCCACCACGTAACACAGAAATTAGTTTACTTGATTTTGTTGTATGAAGTGCATTAAAACAACATGTCTATAAGAATCCCATAAATATTTGCAACCAACTAAGGGAAAAAATAAATGCTGCAGCAGTTTCTTTAGAACCAATGATGCTATTTCATATGAGACGATCTTTTATGGAATATATTGACAAATGAATTAAAAAAATGGTGGACATATTAATTTGGTTTGTAAGATAAAATTTTGATTATGACTTTTTATGTTTGATGTAAAATCCTATTATTCTGTTATTTTTATCAAATCCTATTATCAATTTTCCTGCTGATATATTTATTTTATTTAATATTTCGTTAACTATTAACTTTAGGGAAAGGTATTTTATACCAAAATCCAGAAGTATTGATGTTTTGGTCTATTTTTCCTTCGTTGCCTGGAGTAATTGCGTTAAATCAGAATTATGGAGGTGATTTGTAAAATGCGATTATCTCAAAAACTGTTAAGTTTTAAAGTTATTAACAGGTATACCTTTTTTTGGTAAAATAATAATTCTTTAATTTTGTTGTCACAAGTATTGGTAACTTGAAAAGCAAAAAAGTTAAGTTCAAATTTATGCCACCTATCTGGCATATGGGGCGAACTCTATCAGGTATTTTAAAGTGTACATCACAAGTTATATAACGAAATAATATAGAATTATTAAATTTGCACTTTAACACCCTGTATCTCTCTTAACATCAACATTTTAGCAATTTGACTTAAATTGTAATATTTTAAAGTGTAGAATCTATGGTTTTTTTTTGTACAATTATTTAAGAAACACCCTATTGTAGTCAAATTTTAAATTAAGCGCCAATGTCAGGGCCTCGATAGTTTCGGCATATCAGCCAAGCACACTTTGGTTGGCTTTTGATTTGACAGATGAGGTTAAGGGTGAGTGAAGTTGGTTATAGGTTGGAACACACGAGTTTATGTTACCTTATGTTAGTTAAGATTATGAAACGTGTTATGAATCAAAAATATAGAAATTAGCATCCGCATTTATTTAATGTAGAGGTCAACATAATACAGATCTGGACATCACATTGTCATCATTCGTATTATAGGAAATAAATCAAAACATGTGAGCCACATTTACGTCGGTTATAAGAATTAGAAAATGGCTAATATTATATTACAATGGACATTTTTATATTAACTTATCACTACAGCTGTTTCGGCTGATTGCCTTTCTCAAGTCAAGTCCATCAAGTTACGATCGAATCCATCAGACATTTTTATACTTTTCTTACCCATATTTCATTAATTATTTTACTGTGCAAGTAACATGTCCCTCTAAAAACAACAGTTAATAAATAATAAATCACACTGTCTACTATTCAAGTAAAGAAAACAAATAATTTGATTTTCATAAAACTATAAATTATTTTAAATTAAAAAACTCACAAGAAAATTTTCAGCGATAAATTTATTGTTTTTAAAGTATTAAAGTGGAAGGAGTTGGCCTAAACATAAACTGTTCAAAAACCAAACATATATGGTGTTATAGCTTTTACACATCAAGAGCACGATATATGTTGATGGTCATATAATTCAAAGAGTGTCCATTTTAAATATCTTGGTTGCCATATACTGAACAACTAGATCCAGATCAAGAGATAAAATGTAGATCGAGATAGCCCGCACAAATTTACAAATGAGGTCATTCTTCTGTAATGATAACTTGCAACTTCAACTTCGAAAGCGCATGGTTAAATGCTACATTTGGTCAGTCCTCTTATACGGTGTCGAAGCATGGACATTAAAAATATCCACCATTAATCGTCTGGAGGCCTTTGAAATGTGGCTGCACAGACGTATACTAAAAATTCCATGGACGGCTATGCTAACAAATGTGGCAGTCCTTGAGAGAGCAAATGCTGCTTGCGAGCTGCTTGATAACATCAAATGTAGAAAGATGGCCTATTTTGGACACGTAGTAAGGGGAGGCCGATATAATATTCTTCAACTTATTATGATGGGTAAAATCGAAGGACGCAGAGGAATAGGTAGAAAGCAGACCTCTTGGGTGAAGAATATCAGGGAGTGGACAGGAATAAGGAAAGCTGAGCAACTCTTTAGAATAGCTCGAGACAGAGACAATTTCGCTATGTTAATCGCCAACGTCAAGGGGACTTGATAGGGCACGTTAAGAAGAAGTAATAAACTTACTAGGTGTTAAAAGTCATCTCCCTAAAACTCTTGGTAACATATTATGTTTGTTCAACAAAAATTTTTAGTGTTACTTGTTTGCATGTAACAGATTGTGTTTTGAAAACAAACAAAGTGTTTTCCGGTTAATCGTCATCTTCGTGAACAAATTAATGTATTAAAGTCGTCCACTGTCTTCTATCCCTTGCTGCAGTTGCTCTCTGTGTCGCCGATTCCCACAGATTCTATATATTTCTTTAACTTCCCGTGCCATATGTTTCTCCGTTTCCTCGGAGTTTTTTTATGTAGTAAATGACAAGTATTTAGTAGCTATAGAGTAGTTTGTATTAACTTTTTTGTAAAATAAAGGTGCCATCTGGATTCCTTCACACTTTGGCATTGTAGGTAATGAAACTGCTGATACTGCTGCAAAAGAAGCAATTACAACCAAATCAGACATCAAATCAGTTCAACTAGCATCAGATCTAACATCACTTATTAGGTCCCAAATCAAAAAGTCCTGGCAAAACTAACGGAAAGAATTTAATCTTAAAATTACACAAACTGCAGTCTACCATCGAAACCTTTCAGCTACCTAACTTAAGTAGAAGAGACAAATTAATCGTTCATAGGCTAAGAATTGGTCACACACGGCTGACACATGGACACCTGATGGCTTTGGAGAAATCAATTGTAGTGTAAGTGCAGTGAAATATTAACCGTTCATTATATTCTGACACAGTGTTTCAAATACAAGCAAGTACAAAAAATACTCCATACAAGTTCTTACAAATGTGATCCTCAGCTAATTATAACTTGTTCAGAATGTACTAGATTTCCTTCGAGAAACGAACTTGTATTACAAAATTCAGTGTTTTCATTTTTATTACTATCTCTTTTACATATTCTCTTTATTGTAAATTATACCTAATGTAATGTAAAATGTATAGCAACAAAATTGACCCAGTACTTTTCATAGCAGTCCTTAAAATCCAAGTAGCTATGATGATTGCCTACCTCTGTTGCGAATATTGCACTTGAGAAGAAGATGTGTACATTCGAATATTCTATAGATAAATTCACATTCAGATGGCAGCGTTACAGAGATATGCCTGTACTTTCTATGCCGGAAATAACTACATTGTTGTCAGTTTTTAATTGTACCTACAATCGTACGTTATGGGCCGGCTCCTATAAAAGAATTATAATTTCGGAAATATTTCGTAAATGGACTTACCACAGGTTTAAAAACTCCGACCGGAAAAGGACCAAGATTTGTTTTAGTCCATGCAGGAAACAAAGACGGATTTGTTGAAGGTGCTGACATCACTTTTCTTGCCAAAAAAGGTGCTGAAGATTACCATGAAGAGATGGACGGAGATCTCTATTTGAAAAATGGTTTGAAGAGATGTTAATACCGAATCTCCCAAAAAATAAAAAGAATGTCATTATCTTGGACAATGCATCTTATCACTCTAGGAAATTAAATTTTCCCAAATAATATTGGGTGAAACGTCAAATTAAGGAGTGGCTCTATAAAAAGGGCATTTATTTTGAAGAAGATTACTTAAAAAATGAACTTTTGGAAACTGCTAATGTATTTAAAAATATTTATGACAAATACAAAATTGATTGTATTGGTGAAAAATACAGAAATCACAGTGACGAACAATGCCGCGTAGATGTACATATCTTAAGACTTCCGCCTTATCACTGTGAACTGAACCCAATAGAAATGGTGTGGAGTAAAGTGAAACGGTACGTGTCCTCTAAGAATTCAAGTTTCAAACAAAACGACGTTAAAACATTGATTTATGAAGGTTATGATAAAGTACAGAACAATGGACATTGGAAAAATTACGTCAACCATGTTATAAAATTGGAGAATAATTTTTGGACAGTAGACAACATTCAAGATGACGTTGAACCTATTAGAATTTCATTAAACGATGACTCTGAAGATGAACTAGATTATGAAAATGAAGATGATTGAAAATTGTTTTTCGGGGGTATTCTTTTCTCAGTAAAGGTAATAAAATATTTAGTTGATCTGGTTGAAATATAGCACACTTAAATAACTCATTAATCGACATAATTTCAAGTAGTTATATTAGACGTCATTATGCAAAAAATAAAGTTATGAACATTTAATAAATTAGTGCACAATTGAGGCCCCTAGAACACAAGGGGTGTAAGTGCCAAAAACAAAGTTTTGAAAAATCTTTGTTCAAAGTTCGATATAAATTTAAAAACCTAGGTAGCACTTTTTCAGTTTTCAGCATGTTTTCAATGACATGTAATTTTTGATGGTGTTATTGTTGTTAATGTAGAAAGTTTGAAGCCAAAAGTACGTGCCTGTTGTTAGATATCAGTTGCTAAGTGATAAGCAACTGCACTTACACCCTTGTGTTCTAGGGGCCTCAATTAGGGGTTTTTTGCAATTATCTCAGTCACTTGTTTATGTATTTTAATTTACAAACTAAAAAATTAAAAAACTTTTTAAGATCTGCAACATTTATTTGAAACATTTTTCCCTAAAATGCACGAGGAACAAAATAGGCAAAAAAATGATTTTTTCCAAACTTCATCTTTCTTTAAAAAATAAACAAAGCAAAATTGGCTGTAATTCTTCAAGGAATTATCATCAGTTATCCCTTATCTACCGTTTAGAACATTAAAAATCCTGTAGAATATTTTTCATATTTTTTTCCCTATTAACTGCGGTATTATGTATAAAAGCATTTTTGGAATTATTACCATTTATTTCATTCACGAATTTTCTATTAACAACTTTAGCTTACCTAAACATATCTTAGTTTACCGTGAGTTTGGCCCTGCTTATTTTACAAAAGTAGCAAAAATTACAATGGCAGTAGAATTGGCAACGCTGTTATCCTATATCCGTACACTGCCATCTGAACGTGACTTTATCTATAATAATATATTTCTTTGTAATACTTATTAGTAAAACTCAAATTTGGAGCAAATATGTACCATTCCTTTATCTTTGCAATAACTAGAAGGGTGCTATAGATTCTACAAAAATTGTACACTTTCGGTATATATGCTAACAAAAGTCAACATTTTCTAGAACCGTTTTCTATTTAAAACATAAACAACGGTATAAAAATTGTCTAGCCTTATATATAAGACGACAAAAACATGAAGAATTTGAATGAATTATCTGAAATCAATGCGTTTATTGTACCGACACAAAAGTGATGTGTAAAACATGGGTATGGAATTACATAAAATGTCAGAAATGGCGCCCATAAAACAGAAATGTTAAGTTTTATTATTCACAGAATGGAGAAGAAGGACACCGCATACTATTTAATGAAACTTGCATGAGTCGGTACTAATCAGGTGAGTAAAACGCCTAAGAAAGAGGCCATTTTCTTCCTAATAAGGACACTACTATTAATAACAATAAAGTCAATGTGGCGATAATAGTATTGGAAGAAAGAGACCGACGTGATGGTCACTTTGGCTTACTTGGACAGAGGCGGATCCAGGAGCTTATATGATGGTTAATTAATTTGCAACACACGATAAAACAATTAGCCATACGGAGCTACACCTAACTTTTTCTTGAAAGTAAAAAGTATCTGTCAGACAGAAAATACTTGAAATAGTCGAAGAATTCTACACTATATTATACACAAACCAAATTAACAATAACGTAAATGAAGACGGTAGACAAAGGTTCAAAACCAGGATCTGAGGACATTCCAGAAATTACTCAAGATGAGATACAATATGCACTCAAAAAATGGAAAACAACAAGGCGCCAGGAGATGATGGAATAGTTACAGAAGCTATAAAACTTGGCGAAACTTCTCTTCTGAAAAAAATACGAGACCTCTTCAATCTCTGCTTATATAGTCAAAAAATTCCTATAGCTTGAAATAACTCCATTACAATTCTTCTGCATAAAAAGGGTGACAACATGAACCTAGAGAATTACTGGCCAATTTCTCTACTCAACCATTTATACAAACTGTACACCAGAATAATAACCAATCGATTGAAAGCAAAATTTAAGCTATATCAGCCAAGAGAACAGGCTGGTTTTCGTCCCAACTACGGTTCAAATGACCACCTACAGTGCATAAAAGTCTTGATTGAAAATCAATTGAATACAATAGACCTCTAGTTCTAACATTTATAGACTTCCATAAAGCTTTTGATACTATCGAACTACCCGCACTTCTAAAGGCATTGGAAGAGTGCCGAATTGATCATAGGTACACCAATATTATAGAAAATATATACAGAAATGCTACAACAACTATAAATCTGCACGGTCCTATCAATAAGATACATATCAGGAGAGGTATTCGACAGGGAGATACTATGTCGCCTAAGTTGTTCATTACTGTACTTGAACATGCTTTGAAGTCACTGGAATGGGAAAGTAAATGAATAAATATTGATGGTGAGATGCTTAGTCATCTACGATTCGCAGATGATATTGTTCTGATTTCAGATGACCTAAAGGCTGCCAGTGATATGTTGAATGAAACTCAGCGATGCAGCACGTAAAGTAGGTCTAAATATTAACTACCAAAAGACAAAAATGATGACTAATTTAGTTCCGAGCCATCCTTCAAGAGTAGAAGACGTCGAAATTGAAATTGTTGACAGCTACATAAACCTTGGACATACGGTAAAAATTAGCAGAGATAATCAAACTGCTGAGCTGCTAAGAAGAATAACACTGGGATGGACAGCATATGGAAGACTGCGTGATATTTTTAAAGGTGATATACCTATCAGCTTAAAAAGAAGAGCCTTTAATCAGTGTGTCCTGCCTGTCCTTACATATGGCGCAGAGACACTTACCCTAACAAGGACAACTACACGAAAACTACAAGTGACGCAGCGTAGAATATAAAGATCATTGTTAGGCATAACGTTGCGAGATAGGGTAGGAAACGAAGAAATCCGTAGAAGACATTATAAAACACATAGCCAAAATTAAATGGAGGTGGACAGGAAACGTCGCTAGAATGAAGGATAATAGATGGACCAAAAAAATCTTGGAGTGGAGACCGAGAGCGGATAGACGAAACCTGGGAAGACCACCCAGAAGATGGACTGACGACATAAAGAGGATTTGTACCAACTGGATTGCACCAGAGCAAGATAGATCTGAATGGAGGTTTTTCGAGGAGGCGTATGTTCAGCAGTGGACGACTATGGGCTGATGATGATGATGAAAAAGTATATGTTATTACTGATGGTTTTATTGAACTTAAAAATTTTACATAAATATTATTTTGGTAGTATTACCATAGAGACAATCAATAACTGCATTGAAAAACGTAACATTCCCTGGAATTTAAACAGATTAAAAAGACAAAATATTGGATGAAAAAAAACACGCCAAAAGATATAAACAAAATTTACATTATTCACATTTGGTCCCGATGAAGATAGTTTCAAATGAGTTTGACAGAATGAAATATTGGTGTTTGGCAGTGTTGAAATCATGACATAAACAATCAATCAAACATAATATCTAATTCTTGAAAACCAAAAAGTGCATATGTTGCGTAAAAGAATTGAAATTATATTTTGAATTATAACAGTCAATAAATATTTTTAGAATGGTTTAGCAAAATCCGCTAACATTACGTTATTACGATAATTATTCATTATAGACCCTACATAATATAGTTCGTTGAAATCAGGTTGTTAAGAATCTTTTAAAAACATAAAAATATACAGGGTGTTTCATTAAAAATAAGGACTATGCCAGACTTGCGTGGATCACCCTGTACATTTAAATTTATGTTTAAAAAGCGCACATTTAAATTTAAAAGTTAACGTGTCCCAGAATTTTTTATTATTTTCTATAATAAGGACACAAACAATTTTATTTCATAAGTGGTTTCCACACTGTATCTTAAAACTGAAGGCCCAAGAATCGATTTCGATCGGCTAAATACCTCTAGAGTCACACTATCTGCAAGTACAGTTGTTTAAAAAATCTTGCTTCGGGATAAACAAATTGAATAACTTACAAACTGTTTGATTGATCTAGCGGCCATTTAGCACATTTCAATAACTCTTTAATTGCCATAATTACAAGTAGTTATATTACATGTCATTATTAAACAACATTTACAACATGAAGTTATTAACATTTATAAATTACTGCAAATATAACTGTTTTTTGCAATTATCTTACCTAACTGTTTCTGCATTTTTTTGTGATTAGCTATTTTCATATACATTTTAGGACCTTCAAATAACTGATATTTTTTATGTGAATTCAATAATTTTCTCACAGATAGACTGGCTGATAAAACTGGCAGATATATAAATAATCGATTTTGGGGCGAAACTTCATCCACCAATTACATTGTAATACAATTTTAATTAGTTGGTGCAAAGAAGGCGGAACAGATTCTTCACTAATTGATTTTTAAGTACTTCGTTTTGGTCGTACGATTTGTCACAATTTATAAGAAATCTCCACCTCTATTATTCACCAAGAATTCCCCTGGATTGAACAGATTAAAAGACAAAATTGATGAAAAAACACGCCAAAGATATAAACAATTATTATTGAATTGGTCGATGAAGATAGTTTCAAATGAGTTGACAGAATGAAATATTGGTGTTTGGTAGTGTTGAAATTGACATTACAAACAAAATATATGGAGTCAAAAGCAATAAGATATCTAAAAATTATTAGTTTAGAATTACCAAAAAAAGGAAAAATTAACTAGTTTAGGCAGTTTTTAAAAGTAAAAAG
This sequence comes from Diabrotica balteata, assembly GCA_918026665.1. Lineage (NCBI taxonomy): Eukaryota > Metazoa > Arthropoda > Insecta > Coleoptera > Chrysomelidae > Diabrotica > Diabrotica balteata. The sequence continues at coordinate 5,798,004 of OU898284.1, forward strand.
TGAAATGTCATAATAAATAATAAAGTTAAAAAAAACATCTGTTGTAATCTGGCAACTGGTTGTTTGAGAGTTCTGACACTATAGCCAAATCTGCCCGCTAACCTATCATGGGTCAAGTGCCCAAAAAATATTTTAATATCTGCAGTTAATAAAAATAAATTAAATGATTAGGATATGAATTAAGGGATATGGCAACACTGCCAACAATATTTCGTTAAAACTATCATTCATCATCATCATTTCTCAACCTCTTGCATCCACTGTTGGATATAGGTCTCCTCCATGTTCTTCCACTGTTCTCTATCTTGCGCCTTCTGTATCCAATTTCCGACTGTTTTTCTCAAGTCGTCCATCCATCTTTTGGTGGTCTGCCTCGGTGTCTTTTGTCTTCTCTAGGTCTCCATTCTATGAGTCTTTTGGTCCACCTATTATCATTTAAACGTGCTATATGTCCAGCCCATCTCCATTTGGCTTGTGCAATTTTTTCTATGACATCTGTCACTTTAGTCCTCTCTCTCACTATCCTATTTGGTACCATATCTCTTCTAGTTATTCCCAACATTGCTCTTTCCATTTTTCTTTGGGTTACTCTCAATTTATTTGCAGAATGTTTGGTTAAAGTTATTGTTTCGGAACCATATGTTATTACTGGCAGTATGCATTGGTTGTAAACCTTTTTCTTCAAGCAAATCGGTAGCGTTCCTTTTAGAATATCTCGCATCTTGCCAAATGCTGCCCATCCAAGCCTATGCGACGCTGGATCTCACAAGTTTGATTGTCTTTTCCTATTCTAATTTCATGCCCTAAATAAATATAGCTAAAGACCTGATGTACTTCGTTCCATCTACCCTCATAACATCCACTTGGAACTAAATTGTCATGTATTTTGTTTAAGGATGTTTCAGGCCACTTTATTCTATGCCTATTTTAGTTCTTCATCATTTTGGTGGAGTGGCTTAGTATTCACCATCAATATTTATTCCCCTTTTAGCCCAATCTAATTTTTTAAAGGCATATTCCAGAGCTGCAAGTGAATAGTTGGGGGGAGATGGTGTCGCCCTGTCTAATTCCTCGCTCAATTCTATATTTATCGGTAAAGTCATGGAGTTTAACAGATGCTGTTGCGTGTCTGTAAACTTAATTGACATCAATTTGCAGACTATCTTCACCTGAACCAAATGTGAAAAATGTCCAACAAAATATACAGACTTACCATTGACGCATGTGAATTGGATTCGCTAATAAGTTTCATTGTTAGTAAATGGTGTGTGTTGTAGATTGGAGGTAAAGGCGTTAATTGACCTGGTAGACCTCTCTACGCTACAATTTTCAAGATCGTTTGTATAACGACGAGTCACTTTGGTATTGATGCCTTGCAATAACAGGTATTTAAACCTTTTCCTATCTGCACTGCTCATGTCTACTCGCTTAAGCTTCATGGAAGTTTTTGCTTGTTTTCTGGTGCATGTTTGTCTTACAAGAATCTAAAAAATCAGTGACCATTCCCAACATAGCCCTCATATCGGGGGAACCATGGCCGTCTTTATTATCAGACCCTTACATTATATGTAAGAAATGGTACATTAACACAAAATATAATAAATGAACTAGCTGATACCTATTAAAATTCTTATCTAGACAAAATTACAGTAACGAGTTATTAACTAACCAACAACGGAGGAGGCAGTACCTATTACAATTTCCGAGCGAATGGTGCTATATTCTATCCTAGAAAATAACAAAACGGATTCCACAAGGATCGATTATCAGTCCTCCTCTATTTTTATTAACAATAAACGATATAATAAAAATAATTGCGAAACCTGTTCAGGCAAGACTATATGATGATGACCTAATTATTTACATCAAAGGCAAAAACCTTAATCGTATGGCGTCAATATTACAAAAACACAAATAAACTAGTAAATTGGTCTCAGGTTTTGCTCCAAAGTCATTTCCATACAAACAAAATAAAATTTCTAGTGATGATATTTGATTAACAGTTAAATTAGAAAAGTCATATCCAGCAGATAGTTCTTTCATGTTGAATGGCCTTAACTTGTTAAAGTACTTAGCTGCAAAACTTGGTGTGTCGATAGAAAACACTGCTTATATTATACAGATTCTTAATTCGTTTCAAATTGATTACGGATGTGTTGCATATGCATCTGCCAGCACAACAACGTTTCTTTTTTCACATTTACCTTCTTCACTTCTTTATCATTAATTATATATGGATCACTTGTGTTAACTAACAGATTAAGTCAGATTAAGACCAAATTATACAAATCACGACATTGTTTTATTGACCATACAACACAATGGCAATCGCTGTGACATGTTACACGTTTCCACCTCTATATTCATTTCACAGTAGGTACGAATTGTCGTAATTGTCACATTGACATTAAAAATTTCAAACGAAGTTCTGAAAGAATAAACAAATAATTAATAAAATGCCTATTACGTTGTATACCGTCCAAGAAAAAGTGCAACTTGTAACATGGTACTTTCAGGGTCATTCGATACGCGAAGTAATTGATTTATTTATTGTTGCCTTCGAAAATAGACCCCACCAAGTGTTACAACAGTTAAAAATACCATTAAACATTTTCAAACTTCGGATGTGTAAACAGTTGTAAAAAGTGTCATGAAGGTAATGAACCACGTGTTAGACCTGTCGATGAGGAGCGTCAAAACAGGATATTGATATTTGTGCTTTTGTGGAAGCTAGTGAACCCTGCAATAGTGTACAAATTGCTAGGGAAGTTAATGTGAATGCTCGAACTGTCCAGCGAGTTCTTAAAAGGAATGGGTATCACTGTTTTAAGATACAACCAACACAAGAACTGTTTCCGGAAGATAATTTTAGGCGGATGAAGTTTTGTGAATTAATGTTAGATAAACAGGATGAAAATGTACACTTTTTAAAAACTATTTTATTTTCTAACGAATCTTTATTTTCATTATATAAAAAAACACAATCCATCCGTTGCAAAGTATTATTCTCGGAAAAATAAGCATCTCAGTATTGCAGTGCAAACGCAGATCCTCTTCTTCTTAACGTGCCCTATCAAGTCCCCTTCACGTTGGCGATTAACATGGCGAAACTGTCTCTGTCTCGAGCTATTCTAAAGAGTTGCTCAGCTTTCCTTATTCCTGTCCACTCCCTGATATTCTTCAACCAAGAGGCCTGCTTTCTACCAATTCCTCTGCGTCCTTCGATTTTACCCATCATAATAAGTTGAAGAATATTATATCGGTCTCCTCTTACTACGTGTCCAAAATAGGCCATCTTTCTACATTTGATGTTATCAAGCAGCTCGCGAGCAGCATTTGCTCTCTCAAGGACTGCCACATTTGTCAGCATAGCCGTCCAGGGAATTTTTAGTATACGTCTGTGCAGCCACATTTCAAAGGCCTCCAGACGATTAATGGTGGATATTTTTAATGTCCATGCTTCGACACCGTATAAGAGGACTGACCAAATGTAGCATTTAACCATGCGCTTTCGAAGTTGAAGTTGCAAGTTATCATTACAGAAGAATGACCTCATTTTTAAAAATGTCGTGCGGGCTATCTCGATTCTACATTTTATCTCTTGATCTGGATCTAGTTGTTCAGTAATATGGCAACCAAGATATTAAAACTGGACACTCTTTGAATTATATGACTATCAACATATAATCGTGCATCTTGATGTGCTAAACGGCTAAACACCTTGTGTTTTGTTTTTGAACAGTTTATGTTTAGGCCAAACTCTCTTCCCACTGTATCAATGGCATTTAAAAGGCATTGTAGTCCATTCATGTCATCACTTAAAATAACTGTATCGTCTGCATATCTGATTGTATTTATCAGAATTCCATTAACTTTAACGCCCCATTCCAAATTCCCGATCCGCAAAAGTTAAATGTTTGGACTGGGATATTATGCGATCATATTGTCGGTCCATTTTTTATCGATGGAAATCTAAACGGGTCCAAATATTTACAACTTTTACAGAATGAGATCATTCCGGCAGTTCGACGCCTTCCCGTCAATTTTCAGGAGGTTTGTTTCCAACAGAATGGGTGTTCAGCTCACAACTCTAGAGCAACTATTGACTTCCTCAATCAACTTCAACAATTAATCCTGTGACTTAGAGCCTAACGATTTCTTGTTTTTGGGTTTTCTCAAAGAAAATATGTATAGGCATCAGTTTGAAAGGCCCACAAACCTAGTTGAATTAAGAGCAAAAATACTTCATTTCTCTGCAAGCATTACACCAACCCTACTCGAAAATATAAAGAGAAATTTTTATGACAGATTTGGTTACAGTTTAGCACAAGAAGGTGGAAGATTTGAGCCCTTAATTCATTCATCTGCTTTCTTAATTTTTATACGAAGAAGGTTGCGTTTCGATTTAATTTGAGTCTCTTACTACTCCGTCATCAGAAGGAGTTTGTAAGAAGACTCAAACCAACGGGTAGACCCAACTGACGGGTAGACCCAGAAACACGTGTCAGGGAGTGGTAAGAGACTCAAATTAAATCGAAACGCAACCTTCTTCGTATATTTATCGTCCTTACTCGACGCAATGAGTACAAGCATGATGGTAATTTATATGGGTAAATTGTTGGTGCATAGTGGAATATTATTCCCAGCACCGCTCTGAATGGCTTGATTAAGCTTGGGTATACAGTTTACTTTAATTGCTATCGACCTATCTTCTTAATTTTTATTTTTTGTTAGGTATATATTACGAAGTTTGTAGGTTCTTAATTAGGTAGTATTTTTATGTTTAGGTTTGGAAGAATTTTATTGTTTTTTTTTATTTAAAAGTACAAACGATTATTATTCTAATTTTTTTTCTTCTTTCTTGTCTTATTGTTATAAGTTTTGTCCATAAAATTTGTACAATTTTCAGTGACAATAAAGCACATTACTTATTTACTTACTTATTTATTTGTGTTGCTATTAAGGCTAAAAAATAACCAAAAAATTAGTTTTAGAGCATTATAATAAATAAACTCTAGAGATGGGATTACAATAAATGTTAATTCCTCGGGTCAACAAAACAATATGATTATCTGTATCGTTATTTTTTATTATTCACAAATTCTCAACCATTAGCTAATTTTGATTTGTCAAGCTCATTTTATATTTTACCTTTAAACCGTCTCTGTTGACCGTCTTGTTGTTGCTGCTTGCTTGGTCTGCTGGGTTGTTGAAGAATTCTAAACTACCTATTATCATTTGTTAACGTTAGCGCTTTAGGAATGGCCGACACGGGACAAAAAATTCAACCTCCTTCGACCACTCTTTCGCCACTTCGCATATATTTACAAATGTGAGAAACGGTTTGAATTTGCTTTGACGTTACGTGTGCAACCAATAAAAATGTATTATTTGTTTTTAATCATGTATGGAAAAGGTACGAAAAAATCTAAAAAAATTGTATATTTCATATTGACCACACAAAAAAACGGCTTTTTATTGATTCATGTTTCATTGAAACCTGTATACTATAAAAACTATTACTTGAGGGTTCTAGAAGCAAAACGAGCAATCTCCACTTCAACAAATTTTTCAGGAAATAGAATTTTTCAATAAAATTTTTGCGTTTTAATAAAGTTTTATTTTTTTTTTGTTATTTATATTTCTTTGCATATTGGCTTTAGTTATTCACAAAATTAACCTAATTATTTCATTAAATTTTAAGTAATAAAAAATTTAAGTTTGGCGATTTCTGGTTTTGCTTCAAACACCTGGAAATTGTTGATTTTGCAACAGAAAAAACAATATATGTATACAAAAAAAACACACATCCGCCTTGAAACTAAATTTTTATTGAAAAAATCTTAAAACAAACCAAATCTGAAATTTTATGAAAAGCATCAGCTTCTCCTTCAATATGTTCAATATCTCCTTTATTTTCTTTGGAATCAATAATGTTTTATCTTCTTCTTCTTAGAGTGCCATATCCCTACGGAATGTCAGCGACTACCATGCTTATAATATTGTTATACTGATCTCGGTCTTGCGCTACGTGTAGCAATTGGTCCGCTGTCAAACCTGTCCACTGCCGCAAATTCCTCAACCAAGAGAGTTTCTTCCGTCCTATCCATTTCTTTCCTTCGATTTTACCGTTGAGAATTAGCCGAAGGAACTCATATCTTGGTCCTCTGATTATATGTCCAAGATATTCTAGTTTACGCCTCTTAATAATATTTAATAGAGTTCGTTGATGTCCCATTCTTCGAAGAACTTCTTCGTTTCTGGTTCTGCTAGTCCATGGAATTTTTAGTATCCTTCGATACAACCACATCTCAAACGCCTCGATTTTATTCATGATATCGGCGTTTAAAGTCCAAGTTTCACATCCATACAAAAGTACAGACCACACGTAACATCTTGTAAAATTTTCACGGATTTCCATATTTCCATATGTTTATAGCATATCATTATTCGTGTTTAAAGCGTTATGATAAAACTCAAGATTATCCACTCTTCTCCAAAATGTTTTGTTATGAGTTTATTAACGTCGCGAAGTTTTAAGGGGTTAAATTTAATAACCCCTAATTCAATAACATCAGGATCAATCATCCTGATATCTTTTCCAGCCTTACAAACACTTTGGTTTTCCAATATCACTTCGATATTGCGGCTTTCCCGTACCAAAACGTTTAATACATTTTTAGTCTTAATAATTCGAATAATACGGTTAATAATTGAAAACTTAAAGTGCGCAGTGCATTGAAACATTCCATAGGCTTCTCCTTTCCAATTAGCAACTTCTATATTTTTTCCATAAGCATTGCTTTGTCAAATTGACTGAATACTTCATGTATTGCTCTGGCCTGGTATATATATATATATATATATATATATATATATATATATATATATATATATATATATATAGTCCCAAGATTCCTAAGAGGAACATAGGGCTTCCACAAAGTGTCTCCAGCGAACTCTATTTCTGGCTAGTGCTTTGATTTCAAGCCAGGATTTTCCCATTTTTCTCCCTTCGTCCAGTACTGTCCTTCTCCAAGTTCCCTTAGGTCTGCCTACTTTCCGTCGGCCTTGGGGATTCCAATCCAGCGCTGTCCTGGCAATGTCATTTGGCGGTCTACGGAGTGTGTGGCCCAGCCATCTCCATTTTCTTCGCCTTATTTGCTTTATGACATTTTCTTGGTTGCTTTGGTTCCATAAATTTTCATTGGAGATTCGGTTAGGCCAAAATATACGAAGGATTTTTCGTAACGCTCTATTGATGAAAACTTGTAATTGGTGTACTATGGGTGCTGATATCTTCCACGTTTCGCAGCCATACAGTAATACAGCTTTTACATTTGTGTTGAAGATTTTTAATTTCGTTTTAGTTGGGTAAATCCTGGATTTCCATATGTTGTTAAGCATGTTGTAGGCGTTGCGAGCCTTATTTATTCTTTCATGTACATCACGCTCTGTACCCCCATTACAGTCAATTATGCTGCCCAGATATACAAATTCCGCTACTCTCTCAATTTTCTGGTCGTTGATCATAATAGGTTGGTTGTTTCTGGTACCAAATCGCATTTCTTTGGTTTTGTTGGTGTTTATTTCTAGACCAACCTTCTTTGATTCTTCTTGTACTTTGTTTACTTGGAGTTGCATGTCCTGTTTTGTATGTGCTAGGAGGCATATATCATCAGCGTAATCTAGGTCTTCCAGTCTGTTTGTTAATCCCCAGTAAATTCCTCTATTAGAGTTTACCTTTGTTAGTACGGAGTCCAGTACAATGTTAAATAGTATGGGGATAAAACACAGCCCTGCTTTACTCCGTTTAGCATAGCTATTGGGTCAGATGTTATGCCGTTGTGTAGGATTTTGCTTTCTGTGTCACTGTAGAGTTCTTTGATGAGATTTACTATTTTTTCTGGTATTCCTATTTCCTGCAGTGCTTTCCATATGGCCGTATGTGTGAGCGTGTCAAAAGCTCTCTTGAAGTCCACAAAGCACACAAAGAGAGGAGAGTTGAATTCCTGTGACTGTTCTACAATTATTCTTAGTGTGTTAATTTGGTCCACGCATGATCTGTTTGGTCTGAAACCGGCTTGTTCCTTCCTCAACATTGGTTCTACACTGTTTGTTAGTCGGTTGTTTATAATTATTGCTGTTAATTTATTTATAGTATTCAGAAGTGTGATTCCTCTCCAGTTTTCGCAATATCTTCTGTCACCCTTTTTTGGTATCTTTATTATTAATCCCGTTTTCCATTCTTTGGGAACTTTTCCTCTCTCCAAGCCCTTTTCAAGAGTGGTTGGATTAGCTCTACCACTGTACCTGGCAAGCTTTTAACAACTCTGGTGGAATATTGTCAGGGCCGGCTGCTTTGTGTGCTTTCAGTTTTTCTATGGCCATTTCTATTTCTTGCGTTGTTGGTTCGTTGGTGTTAATTCTCAGTTGGATATTTTGTATTAGGTTTTCTGCGTCTTCTGGTAGTGTTGGGACTGCACTTAGAGATTGCAGTGGTCTTAGAGATCACTCTGGCCTGGTAATAACCTTTATTTTGTTTAATTTCGCCAAAAACCCGATCGCTACGAAGAAATGAGTGACCTGTTACTGGGTATATAAGTTCAATAGAATGTAAATTTTGTGGGGTATCCAAAAACCATCTAGCGCATGTGGCGACTATAATGAAATTTTTATTTTGACCACCGCATCCATCCAAGTTTTATTGCCTTCCAAATTTGTTTCATTAAATCGATGAAATAAAACGGAACTCACCTCACTGGATTCTTTATAAAACTTATTTTTGATCCATATATCCATAAAAGTTTTTGTTTTGGTTTGCTTATTTTTTGACCATCCTTGTACAAAGCAAAGTTTGGCAGTACTTAAATTTTTTGACAGTCGAAGCTTATTGTAATTAAATCATCTTTAGTCTCTCGTAGTAGTAAATAAAAAGCATTTGCTCCTAGCTTATGAAAGCGTTTGTTGATAAATATGTCTTTCTTTTTATTCGCATTATTTTTTCAACTTTGATTTGCTCATTAAATGACAAACAAGTAAACATTCATCCGTTTGTGGTGTGCTAAACCCCAAGTTGAAACATTTGTTAAAAATATTTGGAAAATAATAATCTTTAACTTAAAGATTGTCTGTTACCTCGTTACTATACATCCTTTTCATTTTTATTATATTCACCTTAGATGAAAGATATCGCCTAATAATTGTTGCGCTTCTTGTGTAGTAAGCTTCTACACATCTGAATGTTTTAATAAAATTCATTACCGACTTTTTTCTACTATTAAACTTAAAGCGGCTCCCTCCTCTATTTTCCGATGTTGAATAACTTGTCAAGTATTCCGCCATGAAATCTATTTTTCTTGATATGCAAAATATTTAAAAATGTTGCTTGACAAACCAAAAATAAAATACCATTTTGCGCTCTAACAATACGTTTAACTGCATCCTGGATTTGTTTATTTCGTGGCGCATAAAAATTTTTGTGGCAATCAGCAATATTTGCCATTTGTCTAACGTTTTGTAGTGTAAGCTGTTCGTCTGGGGTTTCTCTTCTCTTTTTAAACATGACTGCTTGAATTTTTTCTGATTTGATGACTATTTTCCATTGGATACTCCATTCTTCTATGTTATCCAATGCTGTCTGTAAGTTGTTTACAGCTTCATCAATGTTTCTGTGTTTAGCCGCAATTGCTGTGTTATCTGCATAAAGACTGAGAAGTGTTCCTGGTGTTCTTGGAACATCGGTGGTGTATATTGTATACAGTAGAGGTGACAGGACACTCCCTGTGGTACTCCGGCCCCGGAGCTCCGTGCTCAGACAGGACTTGTTCTATCCGAACCCTAAACCTTCGGCTACCCAAGTACGATGAGATTAGTCCTGTCATGGCTCCGCTGTATCCATAGCTTCTCATTTTGTAAGTCCGTCCTTTATGCCAGACTCTGTCGAAGGCTTTGCTTACATCCAGTAAGGCTGCTCTTGTATAGTGTTGTCTTTGATTCTAGCTGTTATGTACTCTGTTAGTATAAGTACTTGTAGTTAGCTGGAATGTTCTGTCGAATCCAAACTGAGCTTCTAGGGCTATCTTTAACCTGTCTGTTTCTGGTTGGAGTCTGCTTAGTACGACTCTCTACAATTTTGCTGATTGCTGGAAGTAAGCTTATCGGCCTGTAGTTTTGCGGAAACATGTGGTTTTCTCCTGGCTTTATAATCATAATAAGAGCCTAACATATATATCGCAGCTATTTCAAAATACGAGTGGTTCAGGCTCGTATCTTCAATATCTGCCCATAGTGCAGTTAAAAAACAACTCAATTTATTAAATTATGATACATATTGGAAATCTTTGATATCAGTTTTATTCTTAATACAATTTTATCTTTTTATGCGAGTCATCCCCAATATGCATCTTTTGTTGTAATTTTGTTCGTGATCTTTTGTTTCAAAAAATCAAAAGAATGGCTATTATCTAGACAATCCTTGGCTAAGTAGTGTTCAATTTATTCTTTTGTACACTATGTTTGTGTGCAATAATTCTTCTATGTAGATATTGGTGTGTTTGTCCAATATATGTTAAATTGCAGTCTTGACAATATATTTTATAAATAATTTGAGAGATGATTTTAAATTAAATTTTGAAGTCCTAACTTTGGTTTAAATTTTGTCAAACCTTCATATCATATTTTACCAATATTTTCGCCATTTGTTCCGAAATTAGTTCTCTGAAATATTGACGAAAATGTGTTTGTGCAGCTCTGCGTAAGGATGTACGTGGATCAGTGAAATTCTACATCAAATTTCTGTTGTGCTCTACTCTGTTCTAAATTAAAATTAAAGTTTTAAAACAGTAATTTGCTCTATTTCAATAAAAATTGTTTTTATTTTAGAGCTTTTAAAAACACATAAAACAACTGTCAGCTTTCGTTATTAATACAATTTATTTTACAAAACTGTTTAATGAATCTTAAGCTATTGTTGGATTAACGAAATTAATATCAAAATTAAAGTATTATATTTACTGAATTATTTCAAAACTATTTGGCACTGAGAAGTTTTATTTAACTAGGACCTTCGTGACTAGATAAAAAACCAAGCCTTACATAAGGGTGGACTCGTATTAAAGTAGAAATTTCAAGAATAATAAAATATACAGAAAGTTGTATTTAAAAAACCAAAGTGTCTAATTATATCAGAAAAATGGTAAATCTGGCAACATTACAAGCATCAACTTTGAAATCCGTATATTGTAGAATAGGCATATCCCGGTTTTTGTACAATTACGACCATCTATTTAAGAGAAAATTAGTCATTTTCAGACTTATATTCAATTATTTATAAATCTCGAGCATAGTGATCTTACGACGCTTGCTTCAAAATAACAAATTCTTCCAAGATATGTATCAGTAATTTCTTTTGGGCCACGTTATTCGAAATAAAAATTATAAACAAACATCTCGTTTGTTTAAACGGTCTTATCAGCTTTAAGCAGATATGCAGCTCCAGTCCTCCAAATTAATCAAATACACGCAAGATGCAAAGAGCAACAAGAGCAAATTAACGCTCTAGAAATAACCTCACATTGATAAATGCTGCGTTTGTCTAAATAAATGTACCGTTCGGCTACATCTCACGTGATATATTATTTCCGAGCTTTTTTCCGTGAGGAATCTGTGTTAACAATCTCGTTTGATGTAATTCTTTCCGCAAAAGTAGAGTAGTATAATGCAGTTGTTATCTATAGTTATTTTTGAACGATCCTCTGTCACGGAATGAATGCTAGAGTTTAAGGATATCAAATTTTATTTTTAACTAGATTTAATAACATTATTACATGCGTTACATGATTGTCTGGACGTCTGGTATTTATTTTTAAAATCTTTTAAAACATAAAACATAGATACAGTGTTTTAACTTATACTATTGACAATAAATATAACAAATTAAAATTGGAAGTAAAATACTTCTTATATGTAAAAAAGGCATTCCCTATAAGGTAACTCTTAATTTTTACCTTAAACTAATGAAAATTACAAGCTTTTATTCTAGTTGGCACTAAGTTGTAGAATTTTATGGTTAAATACCTTGAACCATTTCTGGATCTCCCAAGTCGGCTAAGTATTGGCTAACATTTTGTTTAATGTGCAACAGACACTGCATAATGTATACACAAGGTAAAGTTAAAATTTTAAAAGCTCTAAAGGAGTTTGTTTCTACAGTCTACTCTATAACAAAGCCCAGAGATAATACGAACACACTTTCTTTGTTGTGCAAACACCTTATCAATATGACAAGAGTGGCCCCAGAGAGAATAGCATATGTCAGATGAGAATGGAAATTACTATGATAAGCTGTTAAAATAGTTTCCCTGCAAGTTACTTGTACAAGGTTCCTGAAGAGGAAAAGTTGTCGGGAAAGCTTTTTTGATAGATTAACTATATGCTGTTCCCAGGTTAATCCTGGATCCAAATTTATCCCAAAAAACTTCGCTCCGGTTACACATTGTGATAACGTTTTCAACACAATTGTTGATTTCATAAAGTAAAATTAACACTTTGTGATTTAGAGTTGTTCAAAGAGAGACGGTTAGTTAAAAACCAAATAAATAATCATGAATGTGTTGCTTGTGTGAGTCCATTAAAATAGGTAAAGAAATAATAAATAAGACTTACTCACAATCAATGTAATTTAACTATCAGACGACCGGTTTCGCTTTCTACAATATGCAAAGCATCTTCAGGTCTCGATACAAAGTTAAATAAATGCTGAAATGATAAAAACCCATATTAGGGTGTTGTCTAATAAAGATAAACAAATTAGATGTTGTAAATTACAATAATTATGCCAATATTACATGTCTGTGGTTTTATTTCAAAATGAGTAAGTTGAATAAAAAGGTATAAAAAGTTTTAAAAGTTTAAACAGACAAGGTAAGACCCACAAATTGTTATAAAATAGTCTATTAGATTGTAATAAATTAATAAATGAGCAAATAAATAAACATTACTTACATGCCGGTACTCTATTAATTGATGGATGGTAGAACATGGTTGAAACTACTATGTATTGTTGAATGGAGAACTCAATTCTGCTATTGTAGTTGTTTGACAGTAAACGGGAAGTTCTTGAGGAGATAGATTTGATCCAATGAAGCAGAGATATGTGTGTGATTGTTTGTTAAATGAAAGTGATGTTATATACCATTGTATTATTTAAAAGTTATTTATACTTGTTCGAGAGATATATTTATGAAATATGTGTTATTTATTGAGTAATTGTTTTATAAAACACTTCAACAAATACCTCAACTTCAACAAAACAACAACTTCATAAAACAATTACTCAATAAATAAACACATATTTCATAAATATATCTCTCGAACAAGTATAAATAACTTTTAATAATACAATGGTATATAACATCACTTTCATTTAACAAACAATCACACACATATCTCTGCTTCATTGGATCAAATCTATCTCCTCAAGAACTTCCGTTTACTGTCAAACAACTACAATAGCAGAATTGAGTTCTCCATTCAACAATACATAGTAGTTTCAACCATGTTCTACCATCCATCAATTAATAGAGTACCGGCATGTAAGTAATGTTTATTTATTTGCTCATTTATTAATTTATTACAATCTAATAGACTATTTTATAACAATTTGTGGGTCTTACCTTGTCTGTTTAAACTTTTAAAACTTTTTATACCTTTTTATTCAACTTACTCATTTTGAAATAAAACCACAGACATGTAATATTGGCATAATTATTGTAATTTACAACATCTAATTTGTTTATCTTTATTAGACAACACCCTAATATGGGTTTTTATCATTTCAGCATTTATTTAACTTTGTATCGAGACCTGAAGATGCTTTGCATATTGTAGAAAGCGAAACCGGTCGTCTGATAGTTAAATTAAATTGATTGTGAGTAAGTCTATTTATTATTTCTTACCTACCAAATAAATAAGTTTTTATCAGATGTTTGGTAATCAAGGGTGTCGAATTTAGAAGGGTGATAGCTTACATAGAAAGTAGTGTCATCAGCAAATAAAACAGTGTTAACTGTTTCATTTTGACAGTACACTAGATCATTAATATAGATAAGAAATAATACTGGATCCAAAACCGAGCCTTGGGGGACACAAACAACAGAGATTGTTTTTGATAATCACACTGGTTGAAGTGAACATATTGATCACGATTTGATAGATATGAATCAATTAGTTGGATAGCAGCACTATGAAAATAAGAATAAGGAAGTTTTCTAAGCAGAATACTGTATATGGCATAGAAAACACAATCGAAAGCCTTAGTAAGATTTAAAAACGATGCAAGAGTATCAAGATATTTTTCAAACCCTTCCAAAATATTGCTAGTGAGATGATCAATAGCTAAAGTTGTTGTTTTATTTTTTCGGAATCCGTACTGGTTTATGGCAAATAGTTTAGTAGATTCAAAATGTAGATTAATTTAATTTTTTTAAATTCATTCATAAACTTTTGATAAGATGAGCAACAAAGAAATGGGTCGATAATTGTTGTAATCATCAATAGAGTATTCTTAAACAGAGGTACTACCTTTGAAGTTTTGAAGACTTGGGATAAGTATTACAAGATATTAATTGGTTTATTAAAGTTGTTAGAGGTTGAACAATTATATATAAAGTTATGTGGACCAACTTGATAGCCAACATAGAAAAAAACTACAAATAGAAGAAAACACAACTTGCCACTAAGTACTAATACTGAAGTTTGTAGGATTGTCCACGTTTTGAAGATCTTGATTTAACTAAATATCAACCTAAAAATAGTTGAGTAAAGGCAGCAATTAATAATAAAATGCTGTTTAAGATTTGTAATACCTGCCAAGGGATTTATATAACATTCTTAAAAACACCATTAAAAAAATGGCATTAGAATATAAGATTAAAAAAAAAAGAAAATCACCTACTTACTCATTTCTTCAGTCATCTGAAAGAGTATCTGTACTAGTTATGACTAATGTATACGGAGAGAAAGGAAACTAGAGCTGTACTAGCTTAGTTAGTTTTCTCTAGTTTGCTATTTCTATTTCTTTTGAACATAGTATCTTACTATCTGTTTCTTGGTCGCTCACTGCTTTCTTCCCCGTTTTTTGCACTTGTAATATTCATAGGGTGTTTGACAAACTAAACAGAAGAAAAATGGATACCGCTAATCGAAAGGGAACCAACCGCCAAAAGATGATTTTGCGTAATTGAGGTTACAAAAATAAAAAATGTTTTTCCTTGCAACTTTCAAATATTAAAGACATGTTATGGTATGATACCGCGTTCGAAAGCAAATACTAGCCACTATTCAATTATTTTTTCATAAGTTAACTTTTTTTGTTTTTTAACAGTGTTTTGGTGGTTGGATCGTTTTGAAGATTATAGTCTATAGTAATAGACTGCCGGAGTGATAACGTATTTTTATTGACATCTTTCAGTTTGACTGTCCAAAAAAAACCTTGTTTAGTGTGGATAATTTGTATTTTTCGTTATTTTTTCTTTTTTTTTACAGAATTTTTCCGCTTTTTGCAATATCTAAGTATTCTAATAGATACTACAACAATTTTTCAAGATTGTGTAAATAATACAGCATATTGTTTTATAAAAATAGCAATGAAATGCGTGTGTCAGTAAAGTAAGGTTAGAATTTCTTTAATTTAAAGTTTGATTAATTTAGAAATAACACCGAATTATTATCGTAAAAAACCCTATACTTAAGAAGAAAAAGCATCAGAGTTAGCAAAATTTTAACTTTATAGAAATCTTGAGATTGGGCAAACCCTGGCTTTTCAACTTTTGTTTGGAAAGTAATAATAATAATATGGCCGCCGTTACATCACACTCCGGCTGTTCACTCTATCACTAGACAAGATAATAAAAAAGCTGTCAAACGCAGAAACTATAAACAAGAATGCAGTACAAATAATAGGATATGCGGACGATATAACCATAGTGGCAACAGATAGAAAGGGCATTAAAGAAAACCTTCCAAGAAATAAAAAACGAAGCCAAACTGAAAGGACGGGAAATAAATGAAAATGAAACAAAATACATGAACGTAAGCAAGAAAAAAAGACACAAATGACAAAACTGATAATATATGCACCCAGCTTTGAAGAGGTTGAAACTTTCAAATATTTGGGAGTACTAGTCAACAGAAGAAATGAAAGAATATATATAAAAAGAAGCATTCAAGCGGGAAATACAGCGTTCTATAGCAATAACAAAAAGTTTAGAGAAAAGAAGGTAAGCCTAAACACAAAAATGAAAATCTCAAAAATAACCATAAGACCAATAGTAGTATATGCTCCAGAAACATATCTTGCTAACAGCAATAGAAGAAAAGCAATTGAAAATTTTGAGGGGAAGATTGTCAGAGAAATACTGGAACCAAAGAGGGAAAACAAAAGAGGATGAAAGACAATGAATGAATCACGAAATACAAGAATGGATGGGTCAAGAGAACATAGTTAGATCAATAAACGAACCAAGAATTAGATGACATAGACATTAGATTACTCGTGGCTACTTAAGTTCCAAAACTGAATTTATAAGGCAACTAGAATATTAGAATATTGGATACAAGGTTTATAGTATTTTTTTTCCATATAATATTAATTTAGAAAGTTATATAAAGTTTACTTACCTTCTCCATTTCTTTACAGGTATGGTTCCAAAACGCACGAGCCAAATGGCGACGAATGATGTTGAAGCAGGAAGGAAAAGCTGGAGGCGATAAATGTTCCAGCGCCGACAGCATGACAGACATGGATCTGTATCCCCACGGGCCAGGTTCCATAGGCAGCACGATTTCCATGAATCCTCACAGCCCTCCTTTTATAATGCCACAGGGGAGTCCTTCCTCGCTAGACTGTTCCTGAGATAGGGAGTGTTCTCCTTTAGAAGGGATGAATAATTCCGTGATGCAAAGTAGCTGAAAGCGTAGTATTTATTGTACGGTAATCATGTGATTGTGATGGACTTTTACGATATATTTGTAAGATAGACAGGCGGTTAAAGAGATTGTGAAAAGATCGCAAAGAGATAGAGAAAAGTTTACCGAATTTAAAATGATTTGTAGTTATGTATGTTACATTTAACATATAATTAAAACGATTGAATTTAATCATATAGCACAAAACAAATTACTGTTTTGCTGAACCATTAGCTTCCCTAGAAAAATGCTAATGTTAAACTTTTTTTTCTGCTAATCATTTTGTATACACGAGGGAAGAGTTTTATTACTTTGTATCTAAGTTAATAATATTCTGTATTAACTAAAGCCAAAAATTTTTATTTAATATATTATAAAAGATTAAACTTTTATCAAGTAACCGCCAATTAATAAACAAATCTATTAAGTTGTCAGATTATGAAGTATTTTTCAGCCAATTCAGAATTATGTAGATTATAATTATAAGGCAAAAGTTTTAGTTAATCTACAGTGGGTTTTCAAATTATTATGATCACTTTAAAAAACTTTGTATTTTAGAGAGTAAAACTGAATGATAACTTCAGTGAAACTGAAGAATAAAACTGCATATAAGCGTCTAATGATGTGAATTTAATATAAAAATAGATCATAAACACGTTTTTTTACAAAATTTTAAAATATTTTTTTCTTTGACCTTCAATAACAATTTTTTTTAATATTTTGTGTGACCTCCTTTAGCTTTGATGACAGCTTTGATCCTCCTTGACATGTTTTGAATGTTTCTCAGGCAGCCTTCTTTTATTTTATCATTTCTGTGCCAGGTGGCAATGAGTCTCTCAGTTAACTGCTGCTTATTTGTGACAGTTTCCTGGACAATCCTTCTCTTCATAAGCTTCCGTAGATTTTCTATCGTATGTACCTTTCAGGTACGATGTTACTGTTTTTCCTTATGGCACGGTGCTGAATCGTGCATAAACGTAAAATCCTCCGATTCGCCAAACCAGTCTTTGATTTGTGGCATGAGCTTTCTTTCCAGAACTTCAATATCTGATGTTGATTCATCATTCCATTCACAATGTACACCCTCCCTGTGCCCATACCATAGTCTTGAGATCATGCTTCTCGCTCCACTATGCAATCCTTGTGATATTTTTCACCCACTCGCCTTCAGACGAAGGCCGACTTATCCATGAGTATCTCCACTGTAGACTCATTGGAGAAACAAACCTGTGAATAAAAAAAATATGAGATATGTTTTATAGGATAAAAACAATGGTTATAGGGATTTAAACTTTAGTAGTGACGTAATTTACCTTATTCCAATCCTCAATTGTCCAATTTTGGTGTTCTTTGACCCATTCCAGTCTCTTTTTCATCATTCGATGGTCAACTATGGTTTTTTGGCAGGGCGTCATGATAAAACTAATTTTAAGGAAATGATATTTCCGTACAGTTGTTAGTGTTCTACATAAATATAGACGTCAAGTTTGACAATTCAACCTCAATACGTTTCCATAGTAACCCAAGTAATTTTATTAGGAATTTCAAAGCACCATTTATTTGGGAATAAAATTATCGCGTTTTTTTTAAATCAATCAATATCTACTGCAATTAGTTTTAGTATTTCGATATTGATATTGTCTGGACCGGTAGCTTTTCCATCCTTTCTGAGATTTTACTGCGTGAATCACTTCTTCTTTGGTTATTTCTGGGCCTTATTTCATTTATTCGATTATCTGTGAATGGTGGAGAACAACGTCTATCGTCATCAAAAAGAGTTTGTATGTATTTCTTTCCATCTCTCTAGTTTGTCTTTTATACCCATAATTATTTCGGTATTATCACTTTTTAATATTGTTGATTGATTTCGTTGATTGTTATAAGAGTATTTCCGTTTAGTTTTAAATTTAAGTGGTGTTGTGTTTTCCTTTTGTCAAATATTATTACTTTAGTTTTTTCGGTTGAAAATCTCAAGCCTATATCTAAAGACCACCCTTCTAATTTATTTAGTGTATTTTGTAATATTGATGCAGCTGATTTTAGGTTTTTACTTCTCATATATATTACAAGATCATCGGCGTAAAGGTTTGCTTTTACTGGAAGCATAAAATGGTTAGATACGTTGTTGATTGCTATTAAAAACAGCAGGGGACTTAATACAGATCCTTGAGGGATACCATTTTCCAGTGATTTCTTAGTTGACATGACTCCGTTTGTTTTAACTTTTATACTTCTGTTCTCCAGGAAGTTTTTGGTGAAGGCTAAGAATTTGCCATCTATTTTCCAACTTTTCATTGTTTTTAAGATGTGGTATGTCCACGTGGTGTCAAATGCTTTTGTGATGTCAAAGAAAATTGCTATTAATTTTTGTTTATGTATAAAAGCTTCGTGTATTTCAGATTCTAATGCTATAATATTATCTATTGTAGACCGTTCTGATCGGTACCCTCTTTGGATGCATGTAAGGAGATTTTTCTTTCCTAAGTACCATTTTAATCTTTTGCTTAGAATCTTTTCCATTATTTTGCAGATGCTACAGGTAAGAGATATTGGTCGATACGAAGAAGATAAGTTTTTTGTTTTATTGTCTTTTAAAAATGGTATTATAATTGCTTCGCGCCAGAAAGATGGAAATTTATGGGTCGAATAAATTTTATTGAAGATCTCTACTAAAGTAATCTTCGCGCTAATACGTAGTTTTTCGATGAAAATTGGTGGTATGTCATCAGGTCCAGGTGAGGTATTTTTGGGGTTATTAAGACTTTCATTTAATTCATCAAGTGTTATGGAAGTGTTTAGTGGACCAGCAGTATCTTCTATATTAATATTTGATGCCTGTTCTTAGATTCAAGAAAGTTTATAAGGTGTCATAATTCGTTATACTACGCTAAACTTAAATTTACACACTTGTTGTTTAGCTAAAAATTAATTAATCGTTTGCAATTAAAATAACTCTATTTAAAAATATTATTTATACAATTAACGGTATTCCAAATTTGTTTGTAACCGTCTGGTGAACTTTAGTTTGTTTAAATTTAGGTTGTGCGGTTATTTTTAACTTCACGATATTTATAATCGTACTTATAAATAACTTTCAGACAATAATAAGATAGTCTTATGACGACAACATTTTTCTCTATCTCTTCTGTGTTAATCAGATTTTCTGTTGTTTTTGTAGTTATTTATTAAAAACAGTAAATAAACAATTAGCAAAAGGGACACAATTTACGATCATTTGTTGTTTAAAATATTTTTTAATGCTTAATTTTTAGTAAGAATAAAATGGTTTATCTACGTATCAGATACTACATTAGGATGTCTTCTTCTCTAACGAATGTTGGAGATATTCTTCTTTAACCTTTTCTATCTTTTGCAATGTTAAACATCTATGTACACTAAGTTTAAATGAATCTCTGATATTACTTAGTCAATATTCCCAATATTTTTGTCTCACGCCCTTTCCTCCATCTACTCTTCCTTGCATTTTTCTTCTTAGATCCCTACGATATTCGGTTCTCCATACATCTCCTCTAATTCCATATTTAATCTTTTTATCCATATACCATTCCATAATTTACTCCAAATATTTTCCTGAGGACTTTTCTTTCCCAGACTTGCAGCAGGACTTGCTCGGATTTGTTCATTGTCCATGTTTCACTGGCATATAATACAATAGGTCTTATTACTGTCTTATATATTCTTATCTTAGCCCTTCTAGATATGTTTTTGCTTCTTAATAAATTGTTTAGTGCAAAAATACAACGGTTACCGGCCATAATTCTCGCTTGGATTTCTTCCTTCATATTTGGTCTTCTCGTGAATGTCGCTCCTAAATACTGGAATATTTCTACTTCTTCGAATTTATATGTTTTTTCATCTGTTATTACTGTCAGATATTGTTCTTGTAGGTAATCTCTTTCTGTCCATTCCATATATTTGGTCTTTTCTTCATTTATGTACATCCCTTTCTTTCTCGCTTTTATTTCTAACCTTTTTGTTATTTCTGTTAATTCTTGCTTACTTCTGGGTATTAGTACAATGTCGTCAGCGAATGCTAAGCATTTGTGTTTTCTTTGATACATAAGTCCTGACCTGTTGATTCCAGCCTCTCTGATAGTAACTTCGAGGACGATATTGAACAACAGCGATGACAGTGGGTCTCCTTGTAGCACCCCCTCACTGACTCAAACTTATTTGTTTCTTCGCCATTTATTTTAACCATATTCTCTGTTCTTCGTAGTGTCACCTTTACCATTCTTATCAGTTTTTCACTAGTGCTTTGTATATTTCTTTGCGTTTTATCCTATCGAACGCTTGTTTAAAGTCGATGAATAGGGCCATTGTAGGTTTCCCATATTCGTAGCTTTCTGCTTGTATTTCGCGCAGTAGGAAAATTTGATCCACTGTGCTGCGCCCTCTTCTGAATCCACATTGATGTTCCCCTATATCATTATCTATATTTTGAGATAGCTTATCTTTTATATATAGTGCAAGTATTTTATATGCAACATTTAGTAGTGCTTTTCCCCTGTAATTGTGGCATAAACTTTTGTCGCTATTCTTGTGAAAAGGGCACAGTGTCACTTCGACCCATTCCTTCGTAATTTTTCTTGTTCCCATATGTCTTTTAGCAACTTTTCCAAATGCTTAATTAGTACTGGTCCTCCATATTTAAACATTTCAGCTGTTACTTCATCTCTCTGGGCTCTTATTTTTCTTTAGTTGCTCTATTATTTCTTTTATTTCTTTTTCGTTAGGTGGTCTTTCCTCTATTTGTTTTTGATCGACATTTTCCTTCGCTTTTTCTTCCTTTTTATATTCTGTTGTGGGAATTTCATTTAAAAGTTCTTCAAAGTATTCTTTCCATCTGCTCAATATTTCTTCGTCACTTACTAAATTTCTTCTACTTTTGTTTTTGTAGTGTACAGGTTTTCCTTGGTACCCATTTTTCTCATTTTTCACCCCTTAATATAAGTTTCTAATTTCTCTATTTTCTTAGCTCTGTTCTATACATTTTAATTTATCTTCATTGTATTTTCTTTTCTTTGATCTAATTATTCTTTTGGCTCTTTTCCTTTGTTCGTTGTATTTTCTCTCTATCTCTGTTGTTTTTTCTTGCATCATTTTCATTCTTGCACTAAGTACACATAACATTTAAGGAGCCTTATTATTGTTTCTAGGGTGAGGTCATGGCTCTTGAACACAGAGCTCATAGTCAAGAATGCACTTTTTACCTTTCCGATGCGACATTTAATCTCTTGGGTATTGTCCCACGACTCATTGATTATAGTTCCAAGTAGTTGTAATGTGAGACACGTTCAATTCTCTTCCTTGCATGAACGTGTCTAAAAGAGAGTATTTATTATTTGTATGTGCCCCAAGTATAATGTTATTTTTTATTTTAACTGTCTTCAGAAGTTTTCTATTGTGTCCTAACTTCTGTATAACTTCTATTGGAACTTAACACTTCTTCATTTGTGATTTTAGCTGTCCAAAGAATTTTAAGATTGAATAACACCGCGGAAAAAGATCTATGATAGATTTTGTTGTAATTAACAGATATACATTCGTCAAAATAATTGACGTAAGCTGCCTCCCAAATGTAAGTAGTAACCATAGCCTAGTATTATGTAAAATATGAATCATCACAAAATACATCACACACAAGAGAGCAAGACCAACACAACAAAAACCAGAGTCGAAGAACTACGAAATCCACGAAATACTTCCACAAACAGATTGTTGGGAATGAAATATTAGAAAACGATATCATCGAGAAAAGCTGGGAGAAACTTAAAAAAATATCATTACCGCGGCAACAGAATCCAGGATTTAGCAACAGAACATATCAAAAAAGAAACCACCGGTGTTTAGAGGTGGGTAAACACTGAAGGAGAACGACTGGGCTTGAAGATTAATATAGACAAGACGAAGGTAATGGTGGTTAGTAGAACACGAAATATGCAATTAAATATAAGAGTAAACAACAAGAACATCCAAAAGGTCCCAAGTTCAGATATCTCGGTAGTTGGATAACTGAAGATCTAGATCCAGACATAGAGATACGTAGCAGGATTGAGCAAGCCAGAACAGCATTTACTAATATGAGAACCTTGCTAAGCAACAGCAGCCTCAACTTAACGCTTCGATATCGCTTTGTAAAATGTTACATTTACTCCATACTGCTATATGGTGTAGAAACCTGGACCATAAAGGCCAATGTGATGAACCGATTGGAGGCCTTTGAAATGTGGGTATTTAGAAGACTACTTAAAATTCCTGGACAGATCACACAACAAATGTCGAAGTATTAAATCGAATGGGCAGAGAACGAGAATTGCTGCCAATAATAAAAAGAAGAAAAACTGCTTATCTGGGTCATATATTTCGAAATTCCAAGTACCAGTTCTTAAAGCTTATTATGAAAGGGAAGATATAAGGAAAACGAGGCATCGGAAGAAAGAAATACTCATGGCTTAAAAACATAAGGGATTGGACAAACCTCGATGCCCATGCACTTTTTAGAGCCACACAAGATCGAGAGGAGTATGCCAGAATTTTCGCCAACATCCACTAATTGGATAGGGCACCATAAGAAGAAGAAGTTGTTTAGAGAGGAAGTCAAGACTAACGTGAAGAAAAGAAAAAAGCCTTTTTAGAATACAGAACACAACAAACTCAAAAGGCATACAACCAATATAAACGAAACAAAGACTGATCGAAACTAAGAAATTAACATTGAGTAGGTAGAGGTAAAGAAAGGATTAAGGAAATCAAAACATAGAAAATCACCATGAGATGACAGAATACCGAACAACAAACTCCTAGAGTATCAGAGGATCTTCATTGTTCGATTTGCTTATTTCATTTAAGTTATTTAAGATCTTTCTTTGCAATGCAACATCTGATGAAGTCGAACCTTCTTTCACGAGGTGCAAAGATCCGGATATATAAGACCATAGTACGACCAACAGTCGCGTATGGAAGCGAAAACATGGACGATAACAAAAAGAGAAGTAAATAAATTGCTGCTATGGGAACGTAAAATTCTTCGAATGATATATGGCCCTTGCAGAGACAGCGTGACAAACGAATGGAGGGGCAGATACAATAACGAGCTAGAGTCTCTATTCGGAAAAGAAAATCTAGTCAGATATAATTATAAAGGCCAATAGACTTAGATGGGCAGGACATGTGATACGCAGTAACGACAATCGCCTTATAAACAATGTGTTCTGGGAAAGGCCAGATGGAAGAAGGTCTGTAGGGCGGCCTAGAAAAAGGTGGAAAGATGCAGTCAGAGAAGATCTAGAGAAGATGGGAGTGCGACAATGGAATTACTGGCACAGGACCGACAAACATGGAAGGCAATAGTAAACGCGGCAAAGACTCACGAAGAGTTGTAGCGCCATTGATGATGATGATGATTTAAGTTATTTAAAGCATTTTCCTTCAACATGAGTCAGTTCTGATTGATTTTTAAACAATTCACGATTTAAAGATATAACTAGGATTTCAAAAATACAGGGTTGGTACTAGATTGTATGTGTCTTATTCGTTTTGACATTTCAGTTCATTGGATACAGCTAGAAGCTTCTTCACTTTTCAGACTTTGGTTTAGGTGAGGATTCATAATTCCAGTACGGGAATATTTTCAAACGATATTGGATCATGTTGTTCTTTATGTCGTTACTTTAGATTTGCTTAATAAGGTATCATAGCCTAAAAAATAATGACTTCACTTTACTTTTTTCACTTTGTTGGATAAATTAAAAAAAACTAAAAACCGCAGTGTTTTACCATTTTAGTCATCATCATCATCCAGCCTCAAGAGTCCACTGATAAACATAGGCCTCTTCCTCATGTTTCCAAATCCGTCTATCTTGCTCTTATCCAGTTTTTATTGAGTCTTCTTAATTCGTCAGTCCCTCTTGTAGGTGGTCGACCGACGCTTCTCTTGTCTTCCCTTGGCCTCCATTCCAATAACCTCTTTGTCCATCGCCCATCTGTCATTCTGGCTATGTGTCCTGCCCATCTCCATTTTAGTCTGGCTATCTTCTCGATGATGTCAGTCACTCCGGTTCTTCTCCTGATGTCTTCGTTGGTTATTCTGTCTCGCAGAGTTATTCCTAACATGGACCGCTCCATTCTTCTCTGCGTGACTCTCAGTTTGGTAGCTGCTGCTTTTGTTAAGGTAAGCGTTTCTGCTCCGTACGTCAGATGGGAGGACGCACTGATCAAATACCTTTCTCTTTAGGCATGTGGGCAGCTCACTTTTAAAAGTTTCTCTCAGTTTTCCAAATGCTGCCCACCCAAGGCCGATTCTTCTCTTCAGTTCATGAGTCTGGTTATCCCTGCCAATCATAATTTCATGTCCCAGGTATTTATATCTATCTACGAGTTCTATTTCTTTCCACCAATACTGATGTTCTGGTTGGGTACCAAATTGGTCATGATTTTTTTTTCGAGATATTTATATTTAAACCTACATTTTCTGTAGCCACAACCATTTGAGTAGTGTTCAAGAATTAATTTTATTTGTTAGTAAACCAATATGCTTACTCATATTCAACGGTGGCATGCATTTTTACCTTTATGTCTGATATTTTTGTTTTTTAATAAATAATTGCAATAAACAAGTTCTAGAAAAAGTATTAATTATAAGGGACACAAATCATTATACGAATTATTTGTAACATAACAACACAGTAAGATGTAAGATATCTAATAATATTGTACAAAATAAAAAATAACATAACATGGATAACATAATCAGGTACAAACTGTATAGTAAACAAAAAAGGCAAGACAATACATTTTAATCGGCAATATCAATACTTAGTAGATGTCTTGGGGGATCAAGTTATTATACTAAAATTTTTAATAATATACAGTGACCAGCAAAAGCAACCAGACATTAAGTTGATTTTCAGTAAAATAAAAAGTATTAGAGAATCTTCAAATCCAATAAATTACTCGTATTTTTATTACATGTTCAACAACAAACCACAAAATAATAAACTAATTCCAAAATATTGCCTAATGTAGTAACAAATTAAAAATTTACAGTTTTTTCCTGAGATAGATATTTTTTAAATGCAAATTATAAAATATTTTTAAAATATGGATAGTAAAATCGAGTATTTCCTCCTTGTGCTCGAATAGCAGCTTTTATTCTTTCTTGCTCGTGTATTAGCGCATGTTCTAATGCTACCACGGTTGCAAATTCGCCATAATTTTTCCTAACTACTCTTTCTAAGCTGTCCCACAATTGCTCTATCGGGTTAAGGTCTGGACTTCTAGGAGGTAGGTCAGGCTAGTTACTAAAAGCCAACATCTGTTAAGTATTGTATTATTGCGGCCGAGCATTATCCTCCATTAGGAGAAAATGTTTACCTACAAAGTACATATAAGGTAACACACGTTACTCCAGATATTTTTAATGTACCTATCAGCATTAAGGCCACCTGGCCCTAACATAACAATATCTGTATGTGCTTCCAAAGAAATGCCGCTCCATACCGTTATACCTACACCACCAAACTGTATTCTAGGAGTTAAGTAACATTGGGCGTAGCGTTCTCTTGACCTTCTTCATACTTTTGAGCGGCCATTAGGTAAACATTTCGTAAAAGAGCTGTGAGAATGAGCTGCGTCCAATAAAGGGTCTAAACAGGTATATAAGTTGACGCTTAATCTTCGACGGATGGTATCAGATGAAAATATGGTAACATAAGCATCTACCAGTTCCCTAGTTAAAGCTAAAGTAGTAACTGTCCTCTAACGAAGACCAAAGTCCAAAATACCGATCTTTCACGGTGTTTATTGACCTTTGTTTTGCCTGTACTTTCGTTGGTGCTTTCCTTGGTCTTCTTGAGAGTACGAACCAGTTTCTCGAAATCTTTGTAAAATAATTCGTATATTGTGAAGCTACAAATTAGTCTTTGTTATTAAAAGACTTTTCCTTCCCAAAAAAAAGCAGCTAACATCCAACAAAAAGAAAACAGATTAATTTAGTAATCCATATTTTAAGAAAATATTTGATTTATTGTGGGCATATTAACAAAAAATTTCTTTTAAGTTACAACGAATAAATGTTTTTGACTGTTTAAAATAACAAACTTATGGATAATGACTTAAATTTTGATAAATATATTTAATTAGTATACAGGGCAATTTAACAAAACTAAAAGGAGAAAACTATGAAATTTTAAGTGTCCAGTTACTTTTGCAAGACACTGTACATCATGCTAAAAATATTAAATAAATTGTTCTGAATCTCGTACTAATTTCTTCTAATGAGATTATTATATTTCTAATTCTAATGATAATTTTATGCTCGTTTTTTAAAAAGTTGTCAAAAGTACTTATAAGATTCAAACTTTTAGGAAAAATTAGAACTGTGTTCTCAAGATGTGTAGAAAATCAGTTATTTAACCTTGCGTTATGAGCGTGTTTAACAATTACGTGGTTGAGAGCGTGAGGGGCAGGTGGCGCCTAGTTTTAAATTGTATTTTTGCACACAAAATTTTCTAAATAAAACAGTATAAAAAGTAGGTACATACTGGTTACATTAACCAATTTTTATTCAGGTAGTTAAAAACAATACACTATTTGTATTAGAAATCTGCAAAAATGGAAACCAGAAATATTATCAGGGATAT
This sequence comes from Diabrotica balteata, assembly GCA_918026665.1. NCBI lineage: Eukaryota > Metazoa > Arthropoda > Insecta > Coleoptera > Chrysomelidae > Diabrotica > Diabrotica balteata. The sequence continues at coordinate 5,825,636 of OU898284.1, forward strand.
AATATATAATATGTAAGGGATATCTGTATTTCACTCAAAAACAAAAAAGCGCCCGGACCTGGCAATATACCCTCAGAACTGATAAAATATGGAACTGAAAAACTATATGAGCATTTGACAATACTCTTTCAAAACTGCATAAACAAAGTAGAGGTTCCAGCCGAATTTAAAACCTCAACCATTTCAACTGTACATAAAAAGGGAAACAAACAAAATTGCGACAATTACCGTGGAATAGCAGTTACTAGTACCATTAGTAAAATCTATGGGAAAATGATCAAAAATAGAATAGAAAGAGAATACACTGATATGGAGGCAGAAGAACAGGCGGGTTTTAGAGCTGGTAGATCGACCATAGACCACCTTTTTTGTATCACCCAACTTATAGAAAAAAAGGTTGCTGTAGATCAAGAAGTCCACTTTTTGTTTGTTGATCTAAAAAAGGCCTACGATAGCATCCCTCAAAATAAGTTATGGAACACTCTCAGACAAACGAACATCAACTCAAATCTCATAACAGCAGTGGAAAAACTATATGAGAACGCCAACGCCAAAGTTAAAATAGGAACGAATGTTTCCAAAGGTTTTGTAGTAGACAAAGGACTGAAGCAGGGATGCTGCTTAGCGCCGACACTTTTCAAAATATATCTGGAACAAGCATTAAAACTCTGGAAGCGGAAATGCAGCGGCATGGGTATACAATTAAACAATAACAACCTGTACACTCTATGTTTTGCTGATGATCAAATTGTGATTGCTAACGAATATGACGACCTAGAATACATGACTCGAAAATTAATCGAAGAATACAAAAAATGGGGATTAGAAGTCAACATAGATAAAACAATGTACATGAACATCGGTGGTAAAGAACAAAATCTAGTTTTAAACGACGGACAACACATTAAGTACAACAATAAATATTCCTATTTAGGAGTAGAAATCACAGACGACGGCAAATCAGATCAGGCTATAAAAAAACGAAACACTCAGGGTAGAAGGGCCATATCTCAACTAAATAGTATTATCTGGGATCAACATATATCCAAAAAAAATAAACATCGAATATACAACACTATTATAAAGAGCATAGTAATGTATGGAAGTGACGTGTGGCAGTTAAAGGCAACTACTGAAAGAACACTACAAGCCACGGAGATGGACTACTGGAGACGGGCCGCAGGAAAATCAAAACTCGAAAGAATTAATAACGAACGTATACGAGAGGTTATGGGAGTCACACATACGATTGTCGAAGATATAAGAGTACAACAACTAAAGTGGTATGGACATGTGCAGAGAATGCCAGAACATCGTCTGCCCAAACAGATTATAGATTGGTCACCACATGGAAAGAGAAAAAGAGGCCGACCCAGAAAGAGCTGGAGAGAAGGAATAGACAGAGAGATCCGAGAGAGAGGTTTAGACGAAGATCTTTGGGAAGATAGAGATGCATGGAGATTGGGCATCGGAAGACGTCGGAGGACGTTTTAAACCGATTATATATATATATATATATATATATATATATATATATATATATATATATATATATATATATATATATATATATATATAATCAGTCATATTAGTATTTTTCATCAGCGCCTACTTCTTCTTGTTCACTGGCTTTACAACTCGGGGTGAATCCTCGCCTCATACACCAATTGTTTTTGACACTTTATAGAGCGTGTGCAGCATTTTTGTACCTCTATCAACTCTATCAGATATTAAAACGATGTCATCGGCAAATCTTAGATGGTTCAGATCTTCCCCATTTATATTAATTCCCGTATTATCCTCTCGTTCCATTTGCGTTCAAGAACAGCTGTAAACAATTTAGGGGAGATAGTATCACCCTGTCTAATTCCACGTTCTATTCGAAACTTCTTGGTATCTTCATAAAGGCAAACACAAGCTGTACCAGTTTTGTAAATACTTTTAATCAAGGCGATACATCAATCCTTGAATATATTGTAGTCAATGCGGTAGTAAGCCAATGGTCGAAGCATTTTATGATGATCTATAGTATCGAACGCCTTTTCATAATCTAGGAATATAAGAAAGATAGGCTTGTTCTACTCTGTACACTTTTCTATTAACGTTTTTATAATATGGTCAAAATACATACCAGATAATAACACAACCACTGTTGAGAGCTAAGTGCAATACAATACTACTGTACAATCAATGTAAAAACCAAAAAGGGATGTCAATGCTTTTCTTTTTTTCTGGGTAACAGTTCTTTTGGATTTTTTTTTCTATTTTTCGAATTGTTTCAACATATGTTAGCTTTTCTCCTTTAATTGTGTCTTAGTGTAAAGTCTAGTGAATTAATTATTACTGGTTATGTTCCTGTTTGTATTTTTATCGGTTCTATCTGGCGTAAACTAAGGTCTTCTGCTAAATTCCTTACTCGGTAAGGTCCGACTGGCTGTGTTTCAACAGGTTCCAAAGTGACTGTATAAGCTGTATGGCTATCAACTAATGCAAAAACATTTAATACTAATCCTAAATGCCAGTATTTATTTGTCGACTGTTATATAGCCACCAGTTGTAATATTTTTAACAGTTGCTATTAAACACAGTCATAATTTATCTGATACGAGCTTATTTATCAATTTTTCTCCTCTAATTTCTATCATGTATAAAATCGAACTAAATACATCACAACGAAAATCTAAATCGCTTTTAGCTTATTGATAGATAAAAGGGTTTTGACCATTTCTGTTTGAATTTTCCCACAAGCACCTAAGATTTATTAGAAAACCGCAACGAACCTATTAGTTGAAGCCGCCGAATAAAAGCTTTTATTTCAACAGTCAAGTGGTTATAATTCCAAAAATACCTTAAAAATATCTAGTTCATTGCATGTTTCACAAGCCTTGTTTTATGGTCCAGGTAGATGCATACCTGTATTACATGATCTGGATCTTATATTGGATGGTTTCATTAGATGTTTTCTCCATTTTGTTATACCGTCTTTTAGACGGTATAACAGACCTCCTATGAGATGGACAGTTGATCTGAAAAGGACTGCCGGGAAAAATTGGCTACAAGTAGCGTACAATAAAAAAAACAATGGAAAGGAAGACTTGAAGAGGCTTATGTTCAGATGTGGACGTGAATGGCTAGACGACGAAGAAGAAGAAGTTATACCGTCTTTATTGATAAATTTTATCTACATGCCCACTTTCATCTTCAGACTGGGAATCGTCAATAATCTTCAATGTGGTGTTCATCGTCGTGGTAGCTATTGTCATCTAGTAAATCATTATGATTTTCATCGCTACTTGGAATAATATACCATTTCTTCCACTTATTTGGATCCTTGCTACGCTCTATTTTTCTGTTTTTGTTTCTACTCAGACATTGCTCGATTTTTTTGAAACACTGTAATACAAAAATAAAAATATTTACTTGATCTCAAATAGTAACCTATTTAGGCTCACGTCAACTAATAGCGTTTATCCAGTAACAACAACTAACTCACGGCTGATCTCAAACAAGTGATTGGATGAGTTTACTTATACAACCTTAATATTATGACAATACATGTACAGTGACAAGGCCCAACCGTGCCAGTTGAGTACAATGAGAGTAAATATAGGCGTGGTTGACCACGCGACTAATGGAGGGTTAAATACAACATAATACAAACCAAAAAAATTATTTGATATTTATTTTTGTCTATAATGTTAGTGGTTAGTGTTAATACACACAAATAAGTTTTTATATTTATTTTAGGTAAATAAAACAACACGTGGTTGTTCATCTCTAAGTCTTGTTATATTTTTTAGTACAAACCGACCGTAAATATGTAATGTTAAAGTTAACTCTACTTTTATATTGTCCATCTAAACTATATCTCTTCCATTGTCGCACAACCTTCCATAGGTCTAATAATCCGCTAATGCACAAGCAGAATTGCTTTGAAAAGAAAGTAAAAGAAGACGAAATTACGTATTACCAATTAAATTAGTAATTTCAACAATAAAACAAAATATTTAAAAATAATAGCAAAGTAGTATATATTGGTATACTAAAAAAATTTTAAGATAAAAAATATGCAAAGCAAATTGTTCCCTTTGTCTAGTTTTTTTGTATATAAAAAGAACACAATATGTTTATTAGTCCAGGCTGTGAGGCCGCTCCCGTTGGGAAAATGTTTCTGATTCGGTTTCTTCGCGGATTTCGGTTTAAAAATGTCCCTTTAAAACAAATCTGAAGGGTGCCGGGCGAAATTTTTGGGCAGAAATTGTTTAAAACAATTTTTTTAAACAAAGTCCAAAAATATTTTTTTTTAATCTGGAAAACGTTCTTTTAGGTTTTTTGGGCCATTATTAATAAAAAAAGTCTCTTGTCATTTTTCTCTAAAGTTGATAGTTTTCGAGTTATAAGCGATTTAAAGTCTGAAAAACGCGAAAATACGCATTTTTGAGGTTTGAAAACACATATGTAAATTATTATTTTTGAGGTTACCAAGTGTCTAAATTAAAGTTTAAACATTCAACTTTAAGATTGTGAAGAGTAATCGGGGCTTATTTTAATTTAGACCGTTGTTTTTTAATTGTTAAGTATGCGCGTACACTCGATTTTTCAGCCGCTGCGGCGCCGCGCGCTACCGTGCGACTCTATCGTACTTATGCATAGTTTACATATACTTACAAATAATTATTATTTATTGAGTATATATTTATTTATATCAATTGAGTTATAATATAAATTTCGTCTAAAGTCTAATAATAGTTACGTAAAATAATTGTACAAAAGATTGTTAAATAACACACTAATATCACTCAGTAAAAGTATCTTTGTTTTCACAAAAATCTAAATCATATCCACATAATGGTACACAGTTGATATTTTTTTTGCAGTTGCAAGCATTAGTTTTGCAAGTCTTTTTGCATTTGCACGGTTTCCCAACCCACCACTATCAGACATATAATATCCATATTGTGTAAAATCGAGAGTTTGATAGCGAGAATATATGGCATTTCGCCAAATATATGTTTTAGCGAAAGCTCTTAACAAGTGTTGGTAAAGTGCGTCAGAGGTACAAGGTATATTGGCTAGAATAAATTAAATTTTTCAGTCACACTGTCTTTTCGTCGAAGAGCAGCATTTTGTATTGTTATGTAAAAATCTACTTTAGGTTTTTGCACTAACTTAATATTGTTGATGTTATTACAAAAAATACAAACTAAATTTTCTTCGGTAAGTTTTCATTTAAGAAGAGGTACGGAAAAAGACATTTTAAATCCATTCACAATTTTTTTAATAACACATTAATAATATAATACCCTTTTAATGGCCATTAAACAATAGTCTTCCTAATGATCGTTTAAGTAATAACAAATCAAGTATGAGCGCGCGATTGTTAAACAGGTAAAAACTTGCATTTTTGCGATAGTATATTGTTTTTAAACACCGCGCAATTTAAAATTAAGTTTACTAATATTAATATTTACTGCATTGTATTATTTAAATAATAATTTAAAAATATTATTTACAATTGATGTAAATAAATATATACTCAATAAATAATAATTATATTGTTCAAATTTGGAAAAAAAAACTATATAGGTACGGTTATTACATTGCGATGATTGATTTATTTAATTAGCCCAATGACAATAATTAATACCTACATAAATAAATTATGGAAAAAACTATGTTAATAAACTTCAAGGATTTGTTCGGGTTTTTTTTGCGTAAGTGTATATGTAAACTATGCATAAGTACGATAGAAGCGCACTCTAGCGCGCCGCGCCGCGGCGGCTGCAAAATCGAGTGTACGCGCATATTTAACAATTAAAAAACAACGGTCTAAATTAAAATAAGCCCCGATTACTCTTTACAATCTTGAAGTTTAATGTCTAAACTTCAATTTAGGCACCTGGTAACCTCAAAAATAATAATTTACATATGGGTTTTCAAGCCTCAAAAATGCGTATTTTCGCGTTTTTCAGGCTTTAAATCGCTTATAACTCGAAAACTATTAACTTTAGAAAAAAATGACAAGAGACCTTTTTTATTTAAAATGACCTAAAAAATCCTAAAAAAAACGTTTTCCATATTAAAAAAAAAATTTTGGAATTTGTTTTAAAAAAAATTGTTTAAACAATTTCTGTCCAAAAATTTCGCCCGGCACCCTTCAGATTTGTTTAAAGGGGACATTTTTGAACCGGAATCCGCGAAGAAACCGAATCAGAAACATTTTCCCAACGGGAGCGGCCTCACAGCCTGGACTATATTGGATTAGCAAAAGCGAAGTCTTAATTTTTTTGAACCACGTATTTTTAGGTTTAATTAAAAAATTTAATTTTAGGAATATAAAAGTGGAGTTCACTATATATGTGTTTTGATCTTTCCCCAAGCATTTTAAAAAAATGAAATTATATGATAATTGGTCCCTTAAATATAAAAATATGAACATCATAATAAATTTTGTACCTTTAGCATTGCAAATGCAATTCTCGTATAATTAGTAAAATTTTTATCATAGCAAAAATACGTTCCTAGAATTTTTGTACAGCTGCACATTTTAATTTATAATTTTATTTTGAATAATTACACATCAACAATTATTTAACTTTTTGTTTTTGACATTGGCATTTGTTAGTTTTCATGCGAGTTGAAAATAATTTTTCTTTTTATATTGTTCTAAATTTAAAACTCGTAGGTGCAGTACTATTATTTTGTAATTTTTGAGTGTTCATACTTCGACGACCATGCCGAGAAAAAATATATCCTTCTACTAGATCCTTTCAGAACTAAATGAAATATTTTTTAAGTTGTTGTCAGATGCTTAGATTTTTCGATAATACAAGGAACTTTGTTTTCTAATTATTACCCTATAGTTGCTCTCTCTCTACAGTAGCATTATAGTCCAAATAGAGCTTGGGCGTACTCCAAACTGTGCCTCCAACCTAATTGGTTCCGCTCCAATCTTCCCTAGGTTGTCACGTCTAGCAAATTCTGTTCGTCCATTACCACGTATAAATAAAGGAGTAAGGCAAGGATGCATACTATCCCCTATGCTGTTCAATCTTTACTCGGAACTACTATTCAAGCAAGCCTTGGAAAACCTTTCCACAGGAATAAAAATTAATGGAGAACCAATATCTAGCATAAGATATGCAGATGACACTGTCCTACTGGCTGATACAGACACAAACTTACAGAGGGTTATAGACCACCTTAAGGATGCTTGTCGAGAGTTTGGAATGAAGATCAACGAAAAAAAAAACAAAAGTAATGGTGATCCAAAGAAAACAGAATATCCCCTTACCTATAAAAATAAATGGGAATATTTTAGAACAGGTAAACCAATACAAATACCTTGGCTGTTGGATTAATTGCAAGCTGGACCCAGAACAAGAAATTAAAGCGAGAATTGCTCAAGCTAGGGATAGTTTCTTTAAGATGCGCGTTCTATTCTGCGATACACATATAAATATTAAATTGAGATTAAAACTTGTAAAATGTTTTATCTGGTCTGTTCTTCTCTACGGAGTCGAAACGTGGACTTTAAAAATAAAGAGCCTGAGTAGAATCGAGGCAGTTGAAATGTGGGTGTACCGTAGAATTTTAAAAATTCCTTGGACAGCACGAAAAACAAATGAAGAAGTACTAGCTAGACTCAATTTAGAAAAAGAACTATTGAGAACAGTCAAAAGAAGAAAAACCAGTTATTTAGGGCATTTGTTGCGCAACGAGAAATACTACATCCCTCAGTTAATAATAAAAGGCAAAATAGAAGGAAAGCGAGGAATTGGAAGAAAAAAATTGTCCTGGTTACGTAATATCAGAAACTGGACAGGACTTGGATTTGAGGAACTCTTAAGAGCAGCTGAAGATAGACAAACGTTTGCCACCATAACCGCTAACCTCCATTGATGGAGACGGCACTTGAAGAAGAAGATTACCACTTCACGCTTTCACCTTTTTCGATCTCTTCCTTTTTGTCTTGGGCCCTGGATTTTACTATATAGGGCTATTTTTGGTAATATTTTAGTCTCTATTCTCACTACATGACTAGCCCATCAAAGTCTTTTAAGTTTAACGAATTCTGAGATCGGTGCTTCTTTGAACAGTTGCTGGAGTTGATGGTTATACCTGGATCTCCATATTCCTTCTTCATGTACCGAACTCGATTATCGAGCGTTGGCTAATCAAATTGGCTATAGTAATTTTGTTGACGGCAGCTTGGAAAAGAGATGCAGAGGATCTGTTAAACCAATCTCTCAGGTTTCTAAGCCATGACGTTCTTCTTCGACCTGGCCCTCTTCTTCCGTCTACCTTGCCTTGTATTATTAAATTGAGTATATTATATCTCTCTGGTGGCGCATAACATGGCCAAAATATTCAAGTTTGCGATTTTTAACTGTTTTGACGACTTCCGTAACTTTTCCCATCCGATGCAAAACAACTTCGCTACGAATTCTATCCACCCAACTTATTCGTAGGATTCTCCGATACACCCAGATTTCAAAGGCTTCCAGTTTCTTGAGAAGTGTATCCGTCAAAGTCTAACCTTCGACACCATACAAAAGAGTAGAGAACACATAACATCTCACTAATCTAATTTTCAGACTTAAAGTAATATTGTTTCCACATAACAGTTTCTTCATCTTAAAGAATGCAGCTCTGGCCTTCTCTATCCGTATTCTAATTTCTTTGCTCATGTCCCAGTTCTCATTTAGATTACAACCAAGGTAAGTGATACTGTTAGTTCTCTCTAGTTGTTCATCGTAAGCTGTTACCATACGTAAGCTCCATACTCCGTTTTCGTTAATAGGTCCAATAATCTTTCTAAGGAATTTTCTTTGAAAGACTTCCAGCTTTTGTTTTGTGTCTTTTGTCATCACCTATGTCTGGCATCCATAACATACTATTGGTAGACCCTGATTTTTGATCTCCAGTGCGTGTTTTTGGACAAAAACACATAGGCGAGTGAAAAGTAAGCTTTGTTTTCCTTTACTGTTCTTCTTTGAATGTATGGTTCGTCTATTCTATCCGTATTTAGTGCAACTCATTAAACACGGATTAATTCAATAAGTGAATCTTTTTTACAGTTTCAATATCGTCCTCCAATTCAACTGTGCGTTTATTTCCCCTAGCTCTTGCCTGTGTTAGCTTTTTTGTCGTTTAAATATTTATTTCTAGTTCAGTATCTTTTGCTTCTGCTTTTAATCGTGAATATATTTCTGCCGTATCTTCGGTTCTGCGAAAGATACTGCTAATGTCATCGGCATAGGTGGCAATCTGTATTGATTTATTTGTTAGTACCTCTTTCTATATTCAGCTGTCCTATCACATATTCGAGAGTCAGGTGAAATAGGCTTATTTTGTACTCACAGTTGCTATTGACAAGTTCGTTGTGGCTTTTACTAGTTAGATGTATTTTTGAGGTATGTTAAAGCTATGCATATTTAATATAACTTTTGTCTATTAATTGAGTTGTAGTTCTGTTGTAAAAGGTTTATGCCGCGATAATTTTCGCATTTCAGTTTATCCTCTTTTTTATAAATTTGGCATATAATTTCGGTTTTCCAGTCACAAGGTGTCTTTTCATTATTCCAAATGCTGTTTATAAGCATATGCATTTATCCTACTAGGGGTTTGCAACCTAATTTATATAGCTCAGAGTGGACGTTGTCATTACCACAATATGATGCATGTCCATATGCCCCACATTTTCTTGAGTTCCTAGAAGAGTTTGAAAGCAGGTTTTCTAGACTGATTTTATTTCTTCTTGATATCTGCATAGATTTGTATGCTTATCTTAAATTACGTAATTTAAGATAAGTATAAGATAGTCAGTGTGTTCGTCTTCAACTCTGAGATTTGCTGTGTGATTCCAGTAAATATTTCTAATTATTTTTAGATCTTGGTTATTAATTCCTGCTTCTTTTAGTAATTTGCATCATCTTGGCGTGCTGTACTTGATCAAACGCTTTCTCGTTAACAACCAGACATGCGTATACGACGTTTCTGCATCTCTGGAATAAGACTTGTACTGAGAACAAAGCCTCTTTAGTACCAACAGCATTTGTGAACCCGAACTGGTTGGGGGAAATTTGATTTTCACACAGCTTGTATATTCTCTTATGAATTATCTTTAGGAACAATTTTAGGTGATGACTCATGAGGCTCATAGTACGGTAATTTTCGATTCCAGTTCCTTTAGGATTCATTCCCCGCCTCTCGACGCGTTTAGTGTTTTTGAGCTGTTGGACGTGAATCCCTGTCCTGGCATTTGGTTTTCACCTCTGGCTGCGTTAAGTAGTTGAGTTACTGTGACCAAATGCCCATCTTGGTAGTTAGTATTCGCCTCTGGTTGCGTTGAGTAACTGAGTTACCGTTGCTAACTACCCATCTTCCTGTCTTTTGATTTCTTTTCCTTTGTTTTCCTAAAGAAGCTACATACAATTGTAGCGAAACGTCGAGATGAACCCACTTTTGGGTTACTCACAAATGACACGGTCCAAACCGGAAGACGAATAAACTATAAAGTTGTTGCCTGTCCATTTCAATGAGTCTAATTCTCACTTCGTCTCTACGTGTTGTATTATTTATTTGTAATTCGTCATTTGGTTCATCAATAAACAAAACTTTTTTAAAACTCAATAATGAGGTTTATGATTATTTTTAAACACTGGTACACTAAATATTTTTAAATTTACACTTTTTAGATTGAAACATGAGACGTACTTTCACAAAATAATTTTGAATCGATTATTTTTCACTCAAGTGTATTACAAAGATACGTAATTGGATCATTGAGAGCGATTGGAAGACAGGAAAGCAATTGTACTGAATTGTTTCGTTTGTCTACATCTTCTTTAGCTTGGTTTTTCATATTAAAACGTGATCTTCCGCACTAAAGGATCAACATATCATTGGTTCCAGTAATTTGCACTCAAACTCTTCTAACTTTTGGAAAATTTATTTTTTCATATATTTTGAAGACTCATGAATCGAAATTTGAGAAAATCTTATTAATATAAAATTAAACAGTTAAAATATAATTGTATCAACACATTTTCTTACTATTGTTTCCTCTTATTTTGTTATCAAAGAAAACTTTGTAATGTTATAATAAATTTTCAACATTCTTGCCAATGTACGATTAACTAATTGTAAATAAATAAGCATACTATGTATAATATTTATATAATCTAGTGCTACCTGTAAATTTTTTGTAAATAATGGTGGTAGCGCATTCCTATTATTATGTAATAAAATAAAGTATTTCACAATCACTCGAATTTTTATTAGATATCCTTAAATATAAGCCTTTATCAATAGGTGCAAATATTTTAGCCTTATATGTACCTAAACGAGATCAAATAGTTCTTGTGGAGAACAAAGACATTTTTGAAGATATAACTGCTCTCAATCGATTCACAACTGGCAACGATTATAACCTTTTGAGAGCAAGGATTCATATCAAACAGAAAAAAAACAGTAGAAACAGGCCACATAATTATTGTAATCAGATAGATCAAACTAAAATACAACAGAAGGGAGATGAGTACAGAGAAGTCTTAAGAAAAGAATTTGTAGAACATTATCAACAAGAATACTCCGACATGAACACAATTAATAAAGAAATGCAACGAAAGCTCTTGAAAGCAGGACTGACTGTTGCAAAGAAAACGAAAAATAAAGAAGACAGACGAAATGATTAAACAAAACGGTTGATGGAAAAGAGATGCACATTTCTAAGCGAAGGAAAGCGAAAAACCAATGGTTTCAAAGAATTGAATAAACAAATAAAGAAGGAGTAAAGGAAGATTTAAGGATCTATAATGAAAACAAGGTAGAAAAAATAAAAAAAAGAACCGAGGCCTGAAATGCTTAAAATTAAACTTAGGAAAGAGGAAAGAGATAATAATCTCATTGAAGGATAAAGATGGAAAAGAAATAAGAGAAAAGACCGAAATCATAAAAGTTACTCAAACATTAAGACTAGTTTGGATACACACGACTTAGAGAATATCAGCATCAACGAAATGAACAATAATATTACTCAAATATTGAAAGAAGCTGAAAAAGAAATACTGTCCTCGTCCTGAAAACAATAACAAAAAATTAAGCCACAACACAAAACATCTTCTAGAGGAAAGAAGAAAACTTAGGGAAAATCAGGATCATAAGCAAAATGAACTAAGAATTTTAAATAAGAAAATTAAAAAGAAAGTTAGAAAAGATCTGAGACGATACAATACGATGGAAATAACTAGAGTAATAGAAGAAAACAAAAGCTTGAAAGTACTCAGAAGAGCATGTCCATTGGTAGAAAAAACGTCCACAAATTAAGAAATAAACAGGGGCAAATTATTGAGGATAGAGTTCAAATTATGAACACGATAGAGAGTTTTTATAGACAACTATACAAAGAACAGCAATGTAACCGGAGTGGATCATTACCAAAGATAATCAATCAGGGATCTGAAATTTTATCGGACGTAACACCCAATAAAGTTTGAACGTGAGTGCAAGAAATGAAAAACAAAGTCCCCCGGAGGCGATGAAATAGTGGCAGATGCCTTGAAAGTGGCTAGAAAAAGATTATGGCAGGTCCTTGCCAAACAATTCACTAGATGTTTGCAGGAAGCAATAACACCAACTCAGTGGTATTACGCAGAAATTATCATACTTCATAAAAAAGGGGATGCTACCGACCTCAGGAATTACAGGCCCATAAGGCCTGTTACATTTTGTTGTACTAGTCCTTTCATTTTGAAACAGCACTGATCCGGGGAACACAAAGTAGTCAGCAAAAGTTTCCCGGATTTCTCAGGATAAATCACAGCCACTTCTTCTTCTTCCGAATCCGCAACGAACCTTGCTCGTTGCGGCTCGAAACAGCTCCGTTGAGGTTTTCTTAAACCATGTTCTTAAATTCCGCAGCCATGATATTCTCCTTCTACCGGGTCCTCGCTTACCTTTGACTTTACCTTGCAATATAGACTGTAGCAGGGAGTAACGGTGCTGATTTCTCATAACGTGTCCCAGATATTGCAATTTTATGCGTTTGATCGTAAACACAATCTCTGGTTCCTTCTTAATTTTTCCTAGAACTTCCTTGTTCGTGATCCTTGCTGTCCATGATATTCTCAGCATTATTCTATAAAGCCACATCTCAAATGCTTCAAGTTTTTTAATAGTGGTGTCTGTAAGCGTCCATGCCTCCGCCCCGTACAACAACACAGAGAAAACATAGCATCTCAAATGTCCCATTTTTGTATCAAGGGATATGTTGTGACTTTTGAAGATGGCGCTCATTTTGTTAAAGACCGTTCTTGCCTTTCCTATGCGGCACTTTTTCCTGTACATTGCTCCACTGTTCGTTAATAATAGTTCCTAGGTAACAATACTGTTTTACTCGCTCTATCTGCGTCCCATTAATGTATAGATGAGCCCCGTTTATATTCTCCTTGCTGATAATCATTTGTTTCGTTTTGTGGGTATTAATGTTTAGTCCGTACTGTTGACTGTACTCGTTTATTCTGTCCATTAGCCTCTGAAGTCCCTCTAAACTATCTGCTATCACCATAGTGTCGTCGGCGATATCTAACATTGTTTACTCTTTCACCATTTAGAAGGATGCCTTCGTCTATTCCGTAAAGAGCCTCGTTAAAAAGTTTTTTCTGAGTACATATTAAATATCAACGGCGATAGGAAACATCCCTGTCTAACTCCACGTAGTATTTTTATGTGATCTGTTTCTTCTCCGTTAATTTTCACAGCCACACTTGTCCTTAAATATTATCTACCGTCAACGTCTGCTACTAGAACTATCACTAAAATTGCAACTAATCCTTCAAAAACAGGCTTAATAGAAAAAAAAACAGAAAAGGAATATACGAGAGATTTTAAGACAAGTGCAGTTGATAGAGCAGTTAACCAAGTTGGAGGAGATCTCGAAGAGCTCAAACGTCGAAGATGAGTTTGCAACATTTGGCAAACATATTGCTAACCAATTGAGACAGTTGCTGCTGCAGAAAGCTTTAGAAATTGAACCACAGTTCCAAAATACCTGAACATACGAACGCCTAAAGTATTTAAGTTCAACAACATTACCAACATATTATGTTGAATCTTTCTCTGAACATACGACCGCATCAAGCGATTATCATTACGCTGATACTCAGTTGAGTAAGTTTGTTCAACGCCACCACAGATCCCAGCACATACTACGGCAATGCCGGATATATAAACTAGCGACTTTCTAGCTACAGCGTTGGCAAGTATTAGGAACGAAAACGCCAATTATCCATAAAAATGTTGTAATGTTAACACGAGTTATATTTATAATATAAATAATATCTTCAAGCCCTTTATATATCCAACACTTTCGGCAAAAATAGCGATATTGAAGATGTTGGTACCCGATACAAGGCTTCGAGTGACGCGTAGCTGTCTCCAGTGGCTAGAAATCGAAGAGCTATTTGCAATTTCAGCCTTGCCGGTAATGCTTCACGCATATTTGTATCGTTTTTTTTAATTTTCCCAGCAGTTTTTTTTTAAAGTTCTTTAAAATGTGCATTATCCATTCTTAGATGATTTCTATAAACCTCTAGATCTTCCACAACCATTTCTTGGAGCAAGCTTTGTGATGCACTATGAGAATTTCGTCTTAAAATCCACGGTCGGGTCCACCACCTTCGTTTATTTTTTTTTGTTTGATTTGGCAATTTCTTCTCGAATTGCATAACCAATTAATTGTACATCTACATTAAGAATTTCACGTGACGTCATTTTGTATTACAATTAATTTAACATTCATCGACTGTCGTGCAAACCTTTTTGCTTTCGGCACAGATCGAATTATGGTAGAACGATCCAAATCGTTCAATCCAAATCGACCCGTAAAAACGCGCCTTTAGCAATGTATACTTTTGTATACAATCCAAATTTTTGACATATAGATGCCATATTTTTTTCTTGTTATAGAATATTTTTATGATGCCAAACAGGAAACATACCAATTTTCAAATTTTTAGATTTAAAATTAAATTGGGGCAGCCGAGGTTATTTCCTATACATAACTCTACAAAAACTAATACTAAAATATTCAGAAAAAGACCTATCCAACCTTCCCACTTCTTTAATTGTCAATAGCTATTTACTTATCTCTGCCTGCACCTTTAAATAAAAAATGATTCATATTCCTAGTAAGGAAACGTGATTAAATAAGCTTCTTTATTCATTAGTATACAAATAAAGAAAACACCGTCATCTGTTCTGCACCGAGTTTTTTCATCCGTCTGAATGTTCATTGAATATTCAAAAGCAACCTGTCACCAAGTGTAGCTACACCGACGTTGAAGTAGGAGGTAATTCCAAAGTAAACAAGATTAACTTTATACATTCATACTCAACTTCCCCGTGTTTATTTAAGAGATTTGTATAAACCGTATTCTTTACCATCACTTTACTGTTGATACAAAGCGTTTGGAAAGATTGTTGTTATACTTTAATCGCTAGGGATGATGAATTGTAATTTTAGAGGTGGAGTTATGCAAATAACGTAATTTAGTCAATAGATTTAATTAAATGTGGGAGTTCTACAGGGTATTATTGTAACTTAACTTAATATGCTAAACCATCAGCATCGGGAAACCTCTTAAAATTGACAATGACTTTAATGGCTTTTAACTAGGGATGGGAAAAACCTACCGGTTTTAACCGAAAACCGGTTTTTTTACTTCGAAATAACCGGTTTTATCGGTTGTTTTTTTGTCCCGGTTATAACCGGTTTTTTATTTTTAAAGTAAAAACCGGTTATTAGGTTTTTACAGTGATTAGGATTAGGTTAGGTATTATTTTGGATCCCACCCAATCATAATTATTATTCTCAAGTAATTATTCCAAACAAAACTAAAATTCAATTTTTATTTTATACAGAAGCAAAACCTCACATTAGCCAGAAACAATTAAATTTTATTATAGTATTTCGTCGAAAAAGTATTTGTAATCATAATATCTTTACATAAGAAGTGATCTGGTATTTATTATGGTTATTTGACTCTTGACATTGAAAGTGGGTGAATGGCTTTTTCTGATTACCAAAAATAATGACTGTGAATATCGAATTACCGATTACGAATACGAATCTACAAGGATTTCCCTACGTTTTCAAAACGATTTATACCCATACCGGAAGTCGTAAATGAGTTAAAAGTAATACATGATAAATTTTTTTTGATGGTAGTAAAAATAAAAGATGAATTGCATTATTCAATTTATTTTTAAGTAAAATATTTATGTTGATATTATTTTCTTTAAATCCCATTTGAAAGAGTCTGGGGAATTTTTTTCTCACAAAACACAAAAAATTGTGTTGCGAATGTAGTATCGCAAACTAAAGTGCATTGTAAATGTAACTTTTTAATCTATTTGATTAAAAAAACCGAAAACCGGTTTTTGGAAAAACCGGTTTTTTTGGCCGGTTATAACTGCCAGGTTAAACCGTAAGCAAAAAAAACCGGTATAACCGAAAACCGGTGTTTTCGTCAAAAACCGCCATCCCTACTTTTAACAATA
This sequence comes from Diabrotica balteata, assembly GCA_918026665.1. Classification (NCBI taxonomy): domain Eukaryota; kingdom Metazoa; phylum Arthropoda; class Insecta; order Coleoptera; family Chrysomelidae; genus Diabrotica; species Diabrotica balteata. The sequence continues at coordinate 5,842,199 of OU898284.1, forward strand.
ACTGTGCTAAATAATCTAATCAAAACACCAGGAGTTTTTTACTGTATTGTTCCTGAAAACTTTTACAATGTTTATTTTAATATGTTCTGTAACAGGGATGAAAATAAAAGAGAAAATATGGTATAATTTTTAATCGAAAATATTGCATGCAAAAGAAACTTTTTATTTATTTTAACAAATATTTCATTCTGCCTTTAAATTTTCCAAAAATGCTTTTTAGTTTTCTCAGGATTTGAAAAAAAAAGGAAACATTTAAAAAACATTGAAAATTTTGACAGGCGACATTTTGCGCCTTTCCCCTTTAATACCTTACGATTACAACTACCATTACTTACCTTATATAAATTACGATTAGAAAACTATTCAAATTCAAAATAAATAGGATCAACTTCGGAATCCGTGTCATTTTGAGGGTTAATAATTAGCGGTTGTGTCTCTACGGTCGCATTAATTATGTTATCAAGATTCCACGTTTTTTGTTCTTCTTCTATTACAAGTCTTACTGCAATTTTTAGTTTTGTTCTGTAATGTGTTGTAAAGACTCGTATAACAATTCACGTACAGCTTGTATTTTATATGACGTATTTTTTCTAGCCACATATTTTTTCATTTGTGCCCTTCTTCTTCTTAAGGTTCCATCTTCTAACGAAGGTTGGATATCAACATGGCAATTCTTATTTTACTTACAGCAGCTCTAAATAGTTGGCTAGAGCTCAGACTAAACCATTCCCTTAGATTTCGTAGCCAGGAGGTTCGTCTTCTTCCTACATCTCTTTTACCTTTTATTTTGCCCTCTATAATCAAACGTAGTAGCCCATAACGAGGACCTCTTAATATATGACCGAAATATTCAAGTTTCCGCCTCTTAATTGTCTGTACAATTTCTTCCCTCTTATTAACCCTATCAAGGACTTCAATATTGGTAATTTTGTCTACCCATGCTATTCGTAGCATCCTTCGATAACACCAACGCTCAAAAGCTTCCAATTTCTTAATCTCCAGTTGTTTCAATGTCCATGCCTCAGATCCGTAGAGCAAAGTTGTAAAAATGTAGCAGCGCAATAACCTTATCCTTAGATCCATTCTTAGGTCTCTACTACACAATAGATGTTTCATTTTTACAAATTTTGCCCTTGCTATTTCTATACGGCTTTTAATCTCTTGCGTTTGTTCTGCGTTTTGACTAACCAATGTTCCTAGATATTTGTATTTATCTACCCTTTCTATCTGGATATTATTAATATGGAGTGTCTCGTTGTCTTTTGGATGTTTTGTAATGACCATGAATTTTGTTTTCTTTAAGTTCATTTTAATACCATATATGGTACACTTTTCATTCAGCCGTTCCAGTATGTTTGTTAGACTTTGCAGAGTTGAAGTGAATATGACAGTATCATCGGCATATCTTATATTATTAATAATTTCACCATTTATTATCATTCCATCGTTACACTCTCCTAAAGCTTCTTGGAAAATGGCTTCGCTATATATATTAAACAGCAGTGGTGACAATACACAGCCCTGTCTCACACCCCGAAGAATTTCTATTTCTTCCGACATTTGATTTTCAATTCTTATTTTGACTTTCTGGTTCCAGTAGAGGTTCGAGATTACTCTGATGTCGCGGCTATCGATGTTTTTCATTTTTAAAATATTAATTAGTTTATTGTGCTGTACCTTGTCAAATGCTTTTTCAAAATCAATAAAACATGTATACATGTCTTGGTTCATATCCAGATTTCTTTGCATGAGCACATTTATACCGAACAATGCTTCCCTGGTTCCCGTGCCGTTTCTAAAGCCTAACTGACTATCACTAATTTCATCATCCAGCTTTCTGTAAATTCTGTTGTGGACTATTCGTAGAAATACTTTCAAAACATGGCTCATTAATGCAATTGTACGGTGTTCTGAGCATTCTTTTGCATTTTGCTTTTTGGGAATAATTACGAATGTGGATACTAACCACTCCTTTGGTAAAATACCTGTTTGATAAATATGATCATAAAGTTCTACTAGAATGTCTATCATTTCATCATCGATCAGTTTAAGAAACTCAATCGGGATTTCATCCGGACCTGTGGCCTTTTTCCCTTTTGTCTGTTTTAATGCGTATTGAACTTCCTGTTTTAAAATTTTTGGTCCCGATTCACCAGAGTCCTCATCTATGATTTGTTGTCTGTCATCCCCGAATAGTTCTTTTATGTATTCTGTCCATCTGTTTAGTTGTTGTTTTGTATCTGTGAGAATGTTACCATTCGAGTCTTTTATAACATGTATATTATTTTGTTTTCCCGACGTCATTTCCTTCACTTTCCGATGAATATTGAAACTATCATATTTCTTTTCATATTCTTCTATTTCGTGACACTGTTCAGTTAGCCATCTTTCTTTTGCTGTTATTATGTCTTTTCTAATCCTGCTGTTTAAGGATTTGTATTTGCTAGTGTTTATGTTTTTATATTTTCTTCTTTCATTCATGAGAGTTAGTATTTCGTCTGTCATCCACATATGTCTTTTCTTTGGTATTGGTCCACGTATTTCTTCTCCCGCTTCTTTTAAAGCTTGTTGAACCTCTCTCCAATTTTCATTTACGTCTTTAGAGTTGGTGTTTTTTGACTTGATGGGTTTAAGATTATCATTGATTTTCTGTCTAACTCTTTGTTCTATCTGAGTATCTTTTAATCTTGTCACATCGAATTCTTTTCTAATCTTTTTGTTTTTTAACTTTTTTAATTTTGCTTCCATTTCGACAATAATAGGGACGTGATCCTAGTATATATCGGCACCTGGATAAGTTTTTTGTTGTGCCCTTGATAAGTTGTGCCCAAACGAGTTCAATTGGATTTATTTCGCAGTGGTAGGGTCGAAGTCTAGATAGATAGACAGATACTTATTCCGCAGCCAGTCAAGAATATCTTGTTTCTTCCACGAAGTCGTTGGAAGCCTTTCTACTAATCGTGATGATAAGGTGCATTATCTAATACAATAATTGAATTTGGTGTGTTCAATCATCTGCTCAAAATACTCTTTGAAAACATCAGCTGTCATCTCCTCGTGATAGTTTTTTGTGTTTTTGGACTGAAACTATACAAATTACAACTACAAACAAACTATACTTTTTCACTACCAATTTGAGAAATTATTAATCTACTGCCTTTACCAAAAGGCGGGGAGATACCAGCAGTATCCAGAAGATACAACCTTCCATAAAGGCTTGCCTGGAGCATAATATATTTTTTTCTGACCAATTTTTTTTTAGAGTATAACCTGAGTTTACCTACGTTTCATCTTGGTAGAAGATTGGCCTTCCTTCAGCCCAGAATTTTCGTATGAATCTTAGATAATTTTTTCTCGAACTTATTATTTCCTCCCGGTCAATCAAAAGTGATCTTCAGTCTGATTTCTCCCACCGGAAATTTAATTCTTTCAAAACTTGCCACAATTTAGTTCGTTCGATATGAGGCAAATCCGGGTCGTCTCTAACTTCTTGTAAAATTTTATTTAGGTTTGGTATTTCTTTTTTGAAAAAAAAATCCACGAATTTTCCTTCGAATACCATTTTTGGCAAATTTATCAATTTCAATAGGCTTTTTCCCTCTCTTTAAGTGTTCGTTTGTGTTTGGGTTAGCTATACCGTGTTTTTTTTCTTTCCAATAGGAATACCTAATATATAAAAGATCTACTATAGGACCTCTATAAAAGATTAAGAAGTTATAAATGATGTGAGATTACAAATTAAGGGGTTAATTTGTGATTGTACATATTGGCCACTATATAAAAAAAAAACAGACGACCAATAGAAAATATTTAAACACATGTAAAATATAAAATAATATAATATAACAATAATCATAACACTAATTTACTCGGTTTTGAATTATTATCTCATCCGAGCAGTGCTACCTATAACTTGCTTATTCAGAATTTATGTTTCAGCTAAACAATCTAATTCAAATCTAAGCTCATTAAGTAAAACTGATCTAGGAGGGGCTTTCTTTAAAGTACTACTTAAATTTGGTTGTGATAAAGTATGTCTTCGAGGCGCTGGATGAGGTTGGATGCAAGAACCTTGATGCCTTTGTTTTCTGGCTCTCTTGGAGTTTCGAAAATATCTGACTACCTTCCATATAATGACAATCAACATAACAATGAATAAAGTGACTAGTTTCGTGGTTAAATGAGGAATCCACTAATGGTTAGCAATGGTTTTCCACGTGTGTTCAGATATATCTTGGTCAAGCCTTGGATGGACAGAGAACCATGGCGGTCGAAATGCGAGAGGCGGCAGAGGCTGTAGGAACCTCGCTTATATATAAAATAATCTGTTCTTTTTAAATCATAGAGGCCCTTTTACTTTACTGTAATGTGCTCGAGCTGTCCAATAAGTTACAGACGACACTGCATGTGAATCGTTACACTAGTAGACTAGTAGATAGAAACCTATTACTTACCATTGCAACTTAAATCACTTTGAGGAATCTGGTTGATACAAAAATGAAGAAATATTGGGCATCTTCTTCAAAAGACTTTTCCGCTTTTTGTTTTATTTTTCTTTTCAAAGCTAGACTGAGGATACTCTCTTTTTCTTCCACTTAGGCACGGCGGTAGCTACGCTCCTGCTTCCGGCCCTGCTAATTCTAAAATTTTGACAGTAAAAGATTAATTAACCTTAACAGTATTCTGTGAGACACGGGTCAGAAACGTCATCAATCAAGTATTCTTCGAAATGCAAACATATGTTTTGAACGCTATATAAACCTAATTCTACACTATTGATATGCATTACGCGAGTTAAAAACGTCTTCACAATCTAAACCCTGGTTTAGCATCAAACTTCGCTTTAGACTGTGAAAGTGTTTATATTTTTCAGTCTCAAGCAAAACTTCGCTAGATCTCACATGTGTAACATATGAAATACTGTCTGTTTGATGTTGTTGCATTTCCCATGATGAAAACAAATACGTTTGGCTAAAAAAATAAGAGTATGATTTATGAATGAACCTATATCGGATTGTAAAAAGTAAAAAATACATTTTTTTGAGATCATTAGACAAAGTTTATGTGTGTTAAGGTAATTTGTTTCCTACTAAAATGATAGTTGGTAGTTAATTTGTTTTTTCTTAATGTATTTTTATTTTCTATTCAATTACCGTGTTCTTAACTTTCTTTTTATTTTTAATTTTACTATTACATTCCTTTTTTCTATTGAGAAAAATATTAAGAGTTGAGAATACTCGAGATTAATTTAGATATTTGAGATAAGTACAATTAAGAAGTCTGGTTAATAAATTATTAAACTTTTTAACTGTCAGTCATTTTGACAGCTGTCAAGTGATATATCTTAAGTTCGTTTTGGCATTTCAACATGAATATACTTGACGCCCTAACGTTGTCAAATTGTACAAATTTATTTTGAAAATTGTGGTTCTATTAGTCCATCAGAGCCAGTAATTCGATTAAACATTAAATGTTTTTGCGCCACATTTACTTTAAATGATATTATGCACTTTTTTTCTGGGTTTAATAGCTCTTGAAAATGCTCCTTTCACCTTTTCATTATTTTCTTTTTCTCGCTGATAATTGCCCCATTTTTGTCCTTGCAAACTGTTGATCTTGTCATGTATCCTTGGGTGTATTGCTTGGTTTCCTTGTAAAATTTTCTAGTCTCTCTTCTGTTATTATAATCTGTAATTTGTTGTATTTTTCTATTCAACATTTCTTTCTTTTTCCTTCTACATATTTTCTTTGCATCTTTTCTGAGTTCTTCATATGCCCTTCTATTCAATCGTGAATCCCTTTGTAGACATTTCTGTCTGCTATTTTGCTATTTATTACTTGTTGCAATCTTGGTCAAACCATTCCTCGTTTCTTTTGCTTGAGGTTTCACCTAATGTTTCCTTTGCTATATTTGTAATTGTCGTTTGGATGACATTCCATTCTTCTTCAATGTTGTTTTGTTCTCCTCTTTCATTTAATATTACTTTTATTTTCGCTGGTACTCATTCTTCTTTTTAGGATTTTTAAACATATATGTGTTCCATTTTCTTTGTTTGGCGCCTTTCTCTTTTCTTACCATTGATATTCTTTGTTTTATCTTCGATATAACCAAGAAATGGTCCGAATCGCAATTTGCGCCTCTATAAGTTCTAACATCCGTTACGGAGGTTGCCCATAGCTTAGATAATAATATGTGATCAATTTGATTAAATTTATTAGTACTCAGGTATATCATCCAGGTTCCTTTATGAATATTTTTATGAGGGAAACACGTACTAACAATTCTTAGTTTGTTTGCCATTGCCAACTGTGCCACTCTTATACCGTTGTTGCTGGTAATATCATGTAAACTATGCTTACCAAAGGATTCTGCATATATTGGCTCTTTTCCCAGCTTCGCGTTCATATCACCCAGAACTATAACTGCATCTCTCTTCTGTATGTTTTCACATTCTACTTGTAGTTGCTCATAGAATTAATCGGTTATTAGTTTATCTGCTGCTTCTGTTCGGGCATGGATATTAGAATTTATAAAACAGTAATTAGACCAGTGGTCACATATGGATGTGAAACGTAGATCTTTTCAACCACTGATGAAACTCAACTAAGAATATTTGAGCGCAAAATACTAAGGAACATATTTGGAGCAACTCAATGTAGCGATGGTTTGTGGAGAATTAAAATGAACCACGAGCTGGATGAACTAATGCAGAGCGCAGATTTGTAATTGTAAGTCACAAAGACTAAACTAGAAAGAATGCCAGATAATAGAGCTGTAAAAGTAGTCCAGAGGTGGAAGCCTCAAGGAAACTAGAACAAGAGGAAGGCCTAGCAAAAGATGGATAAACAAAGTAGAGAGTGATTTTAAAACCATGAACATCAGGCAGTGGCGAAGGAAAGTATCCGACAGGGCAGAATGGAAGAACATTGTTAAGCAGGCCAAGACTCACACATGGTTGTGGCGCCATTAGAAGAAGAAGAAGAAGAAGAAGAGGAAGATAATGTGCATTTACTGACACGTCGTACAGTGCGTACAGAAGAAGTTGTGGCTGATGTAGAGCGTAGCAGATAGGAAGACCACAAAGAAGTGTCATTGCATTACTTGCATTCAATCACGCAAGAATTGAAGATACATCATCAACCAGCAAGGCGTAGATTTGTAGATTTGGTGAGTTGGTCCAAAATCAGATTGACGTTGATTCCGATTTTGATAAGTGAATTTTGTTTAGCGATTAAGCTTACTTTTGGCCATTTTACGCCAACAAAATAAAACTGTCCTATTTGGAGTTAAGATAATCCTCAAATATATGTTGACACCCCATTATATCCAGAATAACTGTCTGTTTGGTGTGCTTTATGATCTGGAGAAATCATTGGACCGTACTTCTTCAAAAACGATGCCGGCCAGAACGTTAAAGTCAATTTTGATCACTATAGAACTATGATTACTGCCGTTTTCATTCCCCAATTGAACAACTATGATGTGCAGGAGCTGTCGTTTTATGACATGACGGCATAACATGTCACACGGCTCATGCAACAATTTATTTATTAAAGGAAACGTTTGGTAACGGCATAATTTCAAGTTTTGGAATGAAACAATTGACAACTTGGGGGACAACATTCGCCCCTTTGTTGCCGATGTACGGCGACAAATATTGGAAAAAAAAGATCGAAAATTGAACCTCTAGATTAGACTACGTCAGAGGCAGCCATGACGTTATATGCTGAAATCATATTTAAATTATAATGCCAAAATAGTATCTTTTAAATAAAGTCAATTTCATGTAAAGTTATAAAAATCATTTTTTTTATTTCATTTCAAACTTCGTAGTAATTTAACGATATCAGATTTCATAGAGGTCACTGTTAAATTAGGCGTTAAATAGTATTTTGCAAATTAATTCAGTTTAACGAGAACTGCAGTAATTTTCACACATCACATCCGATTTAAAATATTTTCCAAAAGGAACCTTATGGTTTCCCAACACAAATTTGTGGTCAATGGTCATCGGTACTATATTTCCAATCAGTTTCAAATCAGTTTTATAAAAATTTGACTTTTCTGAAAAAATCTATTCTGTGATGAATCCACTTTCAATATTAATAATCATGATGGAAATGCCTACGTCAGAAGATTTCCTGGTGAAGAATTTTCTCCAAAATGTGTTCTTCCCACAATTAAACATCCAACCTCGTTATGATATGGGGTTGCATGTCCGCTCGAGGAGTTGGTCGCCTACACGTTGTCTCTGGGATGATGAATGCTACCAAATACATTGAGGTACTACAGAATAAGATGCTGCGTAGTGGAAAAGACCTGTTTGGCGAAGAAAAATTATTTTTCAGGATGATAATGCTCCTTGCCATAGAGCAAAATTGGTTAAAGCTTGGATGGAGAGTAATGAAATTGATAGGATGGACTGGCCAGCGCAATCCCCGGACCTCAATCCCATCGAGAATTTGTGGCAAAGGATATCAAACATCATTTCCAAAAGCAAACCACAAATAAAACGAAATTAATCGAATCTCTAATCCACGCTTGGCATCACTGTATTTCCATGGAGGAACTGCAAAAATTAATAAATTCCATGCCCAAAAGATGTGAACTAGTTATTAAAAACAAGGGCTGGCCAATTAAATATTAAAATTAGTTTAAATTACTTCAATGTGATGTAAAATATCGTCTTAATGTAAATAGCCTAATTTTTGTAATATTGAATAAAAAATTTTTACGAACATTTTTTTTAATAATCAAACTTTTTGCTATGTTTATGTCCAATGAAGCTCCCTTTTATATGTTGTGAAAAATATTAGATATTAAGTTCTGCAAAAAACATCGATCGAAAGATTGTAGGAATTTTTCATGCAGCTGTATCCAAAATTCTTTCTCTACTCGAGAGTAAAACAACTACCAAGAATGAGTGGATGACAGAAGAAATATTAGAGATGATGGGACAATGCAGGCAGTGTAAGATTAGGCAGGACCAAGTAGGGTACCGAAATATCACAGTCAAATTCGTAAAGAAATTATAGCGGCGAAGGGGATCTGCTTTGAGATAGCTAACTTCGAAATAGAAGCACGTCAATAGAAGTGCTGTATCGACCGCCGAAGTTATGACTAGACTTCGGCAAATATGCATATTGCATATTTTGCATATTGTGCATATTTTATGCAAATATTTCATATTTTGGCATATTAAAATATGCCAAAATATTTCATATTTTGGCATATTTGTATAAAAGTTTGCATAAAGTACATAAAAGTTCAGATTTTTATACTGTATTTGAAAATTTTTAAACATACAATTTATTTCAATTCTTGTATAAAACTTTGTAGTCATTTTAATCAAGAAATTTTGTTTCCCAATTTAGGGATTTTCCAAAATCTCCCAGTTTTATTGAATTAGGTACCTAAACATTTCTAATTTGATGCTCAGATTTGTAAATCATTTTTGTTTTGATATTCAAAGCGTAAACACTCGTTGTGCGTAACAAAAAGGAAGATTGTGATTTTATAATGCCTAAAAAAACCAGTGCTTCAACTTGGATTAAACCTTATAAAGAGCTGTCTATGGATATGGGAAAAATCTACTGTTCAGTCTGTGGAAAATTGTAAGTATCTAATATTTTCTATTAAATATCTAATATTTCATACATACAGGGTGTTTTCCAAATGACACACACGTTTGACTGTAGATACTTCTCGAAAAATTGAACAAAACGATATAGTTAATGAGGGGGTCAAACTTATTTACTTTTCGAGATACAGGGTGTTTAAAATTAAAAAATATTAAATTCTTTTAGTTAATAAGAACAATAACTTTAAAACCAATAAACGTATTTATAGTACTTGAAATTTAGTACTCGTAGGTTGTTTTTAAATGAAAAATAGCTTCCTTTAGTGAGAAAAAATTGTCCATGGTACAATACAATGGTGTGTATTTAGAAAAATTTTTCACCTTTACTTTTTTTTATGAAGTCAGCTATTCTAAAACACAATTATTTTTATTGTAATTGAATTAACAAAAAAAAAACTTTTGTTGAATTTTAAAATAAGTTATATGATGTACTAATGGTTAGTAACAAAAACTAATTTGTGGATTAATACTGCATTTAAAACACTTAGCGAGTGTTTTTTTTTCAAACCAGTTATTTGATTAACCAAAAACACCTTGTATATTTTTATATTTTAAAGGTTGGGTTAAAATAAAGGTTTTTATTTTTATTTATAGATAGCATGTGAGAAGAAATTTCAGATAGACCAACATGTGAGAACTGCTTCACACATTGCAAAAAAAAAGGAAAAATAGGAGGAAAACATCAAACTTCAATGGCTAAATGTTTCCAATCTACTTCAAAAAAATTAGATGAGCAAGAAACTTTTAATGAAGACTTGTGTCGCGCATTAGTGTCTGCAAACATACCGCTTTCAAAATTAGCAAATGTAAATTTTAGTTCGTTTCTAAAAAAATATTGCAAACTTAATGTTCCAAGTGATCGTTCTCTAAGAAGAAATAATGTGAACGGGCTATACTCGTCGGTGTTAAATTAATATTACGGAAGAAATTGCAGATAATTATTTTTACATATCTGTAGACGAAACCACTGATTCCTTAGGAAAGTATATTGCTCATTTATTGATTGGTGTTCTTAAAGAAGATACCTTACCAAAATCTCGGATCTCGGATTATTTTATCGGATCCTGCTCCTTATATGGTGAAAGCAGGACAAAATTTAAAAATATTTTTCCCAGATTTAATACATGTTACTTGTGTAGCGCATGGATTAAACAGAGTTGCAGAGGAAATACGAAAAAAGTTTCCTCTTGTAAATACCATGATATCCAGTGTCAAAAAAGTATTTCTTAAATCTCCTATAAGAATTCAACTTTATAAAAAAATGCTACCTAACTTTCCTCTTCCACCACAACCTATTTTAACGCGATGGGGAACATGGTCAGAAGCAGCTAATTTTATGCAGATCATTTTGTTAAAATAAAGAACATAATTGATACGTTAACAGATGAAAGTTCCCAATCTCTTTTGGATTCTAAACAAACTTTTCAGAGTAACTTGCTTCAACAAGAAAATTTTGAACACCACTTGGTCATTTATTGTTACCATAATTCTAAATAAGTTTATTCATACTTAAAATTGATGTAGTTACTTAAAATAAATGTAAATCTTAATGAATAGTAGGAAATATTTAGTTATGTACACTTTTTTTTTTAATAAAAATTGTTACTATTTTACGATTTTTTTATTTATTTGTATGCATATTTTGTAAAATATTTGCATATTTTCGGGTAAACACGTGCATATTGTGCAAGTCTAGTTATGACACTATGACACCTGAATTAGAAGAAGTGCTATCATGCAGATATATTTCCGGTTTTAAAATCGCGCAATTAATTTATTTGAGTTTTTTTATTTTATATCATGCATGATAATCAAAATGTGAGTAGATTGACGGATGGATTTCATTTCTAATGAAACCGCACTATTACCTTCCCCACCTCACTCCGTCTTGTTATGTTCTTCATGCGGCAAAATAAACGTGAAACGACTGAACTTGAGAACGTAAAAAATAATAAGGCGAGAACCGAGTAATATACCAACAAAACGCATTCTTCAAAGTCAGAGAACATAAAGTCACGCCGAGTTGGTATAATGTTAGCTGGTGTGAGCTTAGTCAATTGAATAACCCAAATAATCTTTGAAGCTCGAATTCCACTTGATATCGTGGCTGAATTGATTAGTCGATGAGTGTAAACGAGCAGATGATTAACGACCTCGTTAATTTTATATAAATATTACAGTTCGATGGACAACCTACAAGCGGAGATGTATTCTTGGATAAAAAGTTATGTAAAAAGTATTTGGACAAATACTGGTACAAGTGGTACATATATATGAGAATAATAATGTTTATTTACTTCCCAATATACAATGTAAAACAATGTTACAATATCATAGTTCAAAATAATACAATTACAAATTTAAATATTTTCTACAAACAAATAGTTGTTAGCAAATAATTATTTTTACGCACAACAGGGCGTTAAGGCATATGGCATTTTTTATACATAATCCTAATATTACAACATTCTTAACTACTCTGAAGGACATGGTGGACAATATTTCTCCATTCGCTCCTATTTTGTGCTTTTCTTTTCCAGTCCCTCACCTTCACGTGTTTAAGGTCTTCCTCCACTTTACTAATCAACTTTGTTTGCTGCCAATCTTTCCACATGTCCATAAAGTAAGAGGGAACAGAAAAGAACAGTCATAGAATTTTAAAACAATGTTACAATATCATAGTTCAAAATAATACAATTACAAAGTTAAATATTTTGTACAAACAAATAGTTGTTAGCAAATAATTATTTTTACGCACAACAGGGCGTTAAGGCATATGGCATTTTTTATACATAATCCTAATATTACAACATTCTTAACTACTCTGAAGGACATGGTGGACAATATTTCTCCATTCGCTCCTATTTTGTGCTCTTCTTTTCCAGTCCCTAACTTCACGTGTTTAAGGTCTTCTCCACTTTACTAATCAGCTTTGTTTGCTGCCATTCTTTCCACATGTCCATAAAGTAAGAGGGAACAGAAAAGAACAGTCATAGAATTTTAAAAAGTAGCACAATTAACTTTAGATCGAACAAAATAAAATAACACAGAAATAATACTGACGGAATATTAGAAATAAAGAATAGGAAAAGTAATGAATATTATAAGCATATTTTAGTAATGTTGTATTGCATATATTCCTGTCTCTATTAACTAGTTAGTTCTCTTTTTAAGTAAGCAAACTTCAAGCATGAAGCAATAATACTACTACTTCTTAAACCTAAGAAATCACGGATATCACATGAGTCATATCGACCAATATCTTTAACCAATATTATATGTAAAATATGTAAATAAAAGGCTGAGTGGTATTTAGAACAAAAAAAACTCCTTATTTCACAACAAAGCGAATTTAGGCAAAATCGATCCACTATAGATAACCTAATAGACTTAGAATCAGGAATACATGAAGCATTTGCAAATAAACAAGATTGTATTGCAGTCTTCTTTGATATTAATACAGCTTATGATACTGTCTGGCGATTCAATATCATATCAAAATTGCATAATTTGAATATCAAAGGCAATATGTTAAAATGTATATAATATTCAAATTTACATCACTTTCATTTAACAAACATCATACACATATCTCTGCTTCATTGGATCAAATCTATCTCCTCAAGAACTTCCCGTTTACTGTCATACAACTACAATAGCAGAATTGAGTTCTCCATTCAACAATACATAGTAGTTTCAACCATGTTCTACCATCCATCAATTAATAGAGTACCGGCATGTAAGTAATGTTTATTTATTTGCTCATTTATTAATTTATTACAATCTAATAGACTATTTTATAACAATTTGTGGGCCTTACCTTGTCTGTTTAAACTTTTAAAACTTTTATACCTTTTTATTCAACTTACTCTTTTTGAAATAAAACCACAGACATGTAATATTGGCATAATTATTGTAATTTCCAACATCTACTTTGTTTATCTTTATTAGACAACACCCTAATATGGGTTTTTATCATTTCAGCATTTATTTAACTTTGTATCGAGACCTGAAGATGCTTTGCATATTGTAGAAAGCGAAACCGGTCGTCTGATAGTTAAATTAAATTGATTGTGAGTAAGTCTTATTTATTATTTCTTTACCTATCAAATAGAAAAGTTCAAGAGAACGGAGTACCACAAGGATGAGTTATAAGCTCAATTCTTTTTCTAATAACCATAAACGACATACTTCAACAATGCTCACCGATTGTTGAAGGAAAATTATAAGCTGATGACTTAGTTTTACTTGCCAAAGGAAAAAATACTACATCTATTCAAAAACATTTAAAACAATGGATTCAGATACCAAATGCAGGACAATTATTTCATATTGCAGAAGATCGAGAAGCCTTTACAATGGTGATCGCCAACTTTGAATAATTCTGATATGGCACGCGAAGAAGAAGAAGAAAGAACACCCTACTTATACCAATAAGTTCGCAGATCGATTTCAAGACACTTTCTCTACAACAAGACGAGATCCACCATTTTACGAAAGAGTTAGAAGAAACCTTCATGACCTACAACTAGAATTTCCTGAAATTCACCCAACAAATTTCCTAACTTATTCACCTTGTTTAATACCAGTTCCCAAGATTAATATAACCTTAGTATATATAAAAAAAGTGAGAATATAACAGACCTGATCAAACAATCATTCATAATAGAGACGGAAACTTATAAAAATCACTATAAGATATTCACTGACGCATCCAAACTTCAGACTGTGTTGGTGAAGACTATCCTCACACCCAATACATTTTAAAATTTAAATTAAATCCCATTACTTCGTCATACTTCGTGTTTGTTCCATCACATTCAGGTATACAAGGAAATGAAGAAGCAGATGAACTAGCCCGCATAGCATCCTTCAACCAGGACTCCATTCTTATTAATGAGGTTTCTTCAGATGACTTCAAGTTAGAAATAAAATATAAAGTGTTACGTTTGTGGCAAAATAAGTGGAGTGCATCACAAAATAAACTCAAGGAAATCAAACAATCAGTGAAACCGTGGCTCCAACCCACAGCGAATAGACACGACCAAGTGAGAATAACACGTTTGCTACTAGGACATAGTAACTTTACACATAAACACCTCTTTACGCGAACTGTGCCGCAATGTGTGAAATGTCAAGTAACACTCTCCGTGAAGCATATACTAACTCAGTGCCAAACATATGAAGCAGCAAGAGGGAAGCACACTATCCCAAATAATATAAAGGAAGCCTTAGGAAAAACATAAACATTAAAAACACAATAAGTTATCTTAAATGATTCAGGACTGTACCAGATATTGTAATTTTTTTAGCTTTACCTGTATTATCTTTTTAAGGCCGCTAATAACCCTTGTGGTTACAGCGTAAATAAAAAAAACTTCAGGCATGGAGCTTTTACTACACGTGTAGTCAGGTATATAAATTCCCCAATCATCTAAATGTCCCCTTTTATTTTATACTCGCTATTGATATTTTATGCCAAATATACGATCATTATTTTTACTCTTTTAACTTAATTTAAACCAGAAGGACATTTATATTTGTCAGTAATTACGCTTTTTCGAGAATCGCATCCTTCTGAAAAAATAACGATCCAAAGAAGCTTGACATTTGCTGTGATGTCGAAAATTAGTTGTAATTAGTCAAATCTGCGATGCACCTAATGATTTGACACAAATAAACTAGTCCGAGATCGAATTATTTCTACCGAACTGTTTGGAATGCTGTTTTCGGACATTGACGAAGAACCTTTACGATAAACAGTAATGGTTTTAGCTTTAAAAACAACTTCTGCTAACAACAGAGACTTGTTCTCAATTTCTTTATTGAGTATTGTCCTGGTTAGGAAAGGAAACTACAATGGGCAGGATGCATCAAGCATAAAAACATCTTATTTTCCAAGTAGCGGTAATGGAATGAATTGAAGGATTACAATTTGCGAAAAATACTGATAATCACTTACACATATAGCAGATTCATAAAACTTAAAAAAGAGTTTAGCAGACTAATTGGTCGGTAGTTTTCTATCCTAATTATATCTCCTTTTTTAAAGACTGGTTGTACACAGGCTACTCTTAACTGATCAGATAATATTCCAGCCTAAAATGAAATATTAATTAAAAATTAAATAAGCGTACATTTTTTTTATTTAAATTAAAGTGTCTCGACCACTATTTGTCGACTAAGTTTATTGCAATATGTTTACATACATATAAAATCTATTTATATACAAGTTAGGATACATAAGCTACATCTTGATATATATAATAACAGGAGTAGCGTTCATAGACCTGACTGCCGCCTATGACACAGTTAATTATCAACGGCTGATGGTAAAACTCTACAAAATTACAAAGGATTTCCGACTAACAAATTTAATGAAATGTCTTTTTCAGAGTAGATGCTTCTACGTAAACGCTCCAGTCCAAGAACAGTTGGTGGAGGGATCAAAAAAATGGACTTCCACAGGGAAGCGTCCTCGCGCCATTGCTATACAACATTTACACCAACGACCAATCCAAAAACCAACAAACAAGACAGTTTATATACGCGGATGATACAGCTGTGGCAGCTCAGGGAAGTACCTGAAAGAAAATGTGAAAATTACAGAAGCTTAAGCATTTTACCATATATAGGAAGATTATATGGAAAAATAATAAAGGAAAAAATAGAAAAACAAATCCAAAATAAAATAGAGGACGACCAGGCAGGTTTTACAGCTGGGAAATCATGTGTTGACCACATCTACACTATACAACAGCTAATAGAGAAGAAGATGGCAAAGAACAGACCAGTCCATCTAGCCTTTATTGACCTATAAAAGGCATACGACTCTGTGCCCAGACAACGACTGTGGGAAGCCATGCAACAAATAGGAGTAGAAGATAAGCTAATCCATGTAGTGAAGTCCATGTACACACATAATAATGTTACAGTCAAGGTAGGTAACAAGTTTGGAAAACCATTTAAAACCACGAAAGGTCTCCTACAAGGCTGCTCGACTTCACCTACACTCTTTAAAATATTTCTTCAATACGCCCTAAAGCCATGGAAAAGGAAATGTGAGGGAATGGGAGTACCCATAAGGAACGACCATCTGTATACCCTCAGTTTCGCCGACGATCAGGTCATAATAGCACAAGACGAGGAAGATCTAAGTTATATGGTTCGAAAACTAGAAGAAGAATATAAGAAACAACAAGAAACCTGGAAGTGGATGACGGGCGTGAAATAAAGGGGACCGATAAATTTAAATACCTAGGGTTCATTATATCAAATAAAGGTACTACGGAAGAAGAAATTAAAAATCGAGTGGGTCAAACCAGAAACTCTATAAGACAACTGAATCTAATCCTATGGGACAGACACATAACACAAAATAACAAAACAAGAAAATGATAGAATATTATAGAAAATTATGATGCTTGTAAGACTTCAAGTATTCAACAGTACAAAAAATTAATAATCAAACAAAAAATCAAAAAAGCTAAGGAACTGTGGCTATCAGAAAAGTGTGAAGAAATGAAAGGTTAGATAAACAACATGGCAGTTTTAACATACTTCCTAGATCACTTTCAATTCACAATCATTCATAAAGATAGATTAAAATTGGGAATGCATTACCGGCGGGCGAACTTTCGACACCAAATTGTCTTTGTACCTGGGGTAATCGAAGGGTAAAATTTTATTATAGGAAATTTCGACACCGCGGCGTAAAGCAGGTAGGTAGGTAATTAGCGGCGATGGACATTTGCACCCAAGCAGGACAAGCGGGTTTTCCCAATATTTATTGTCACGGCGGGGGGCGTGGCACTTGTGTACTTGTGACTAAATTATTTCAGTTGTAATTTATTTCTTGTTTGACGTTGACTTGTGCACGTATACGGATATTTAAAAAATGAGTTTGATAAAAAGTTCCCGTGATCGAGATTTATTAGTGGTGGAGCATCATTCGTTCTCGAAACAGAAAGTGTTAAAAAGCGGCGAGATATTTTGGCGCTGCATCCAAAGAAACACTAAGTGTTCCGCAAAAGTGTTTACAATAGGCTGTGAGGACCTCACCATCACAAGAAGTGATTTGGTACATAATCATGAAGCCGATCCAAAAAAGCTTGAAGTAAAGATGGTAACCAATGCATGTAAAAGAAAAGCCCAAGAGGACATATCGGAAAAGCCTGCCAAAATTACAAGAACTGCTGTTGCTGAGTGTGATGCCAATTTGCTGACGGTTCCTGACATAGCTAGCATAAGAAAGAACATTTACAACTGTCGTCGTAAACTGTTACCAGGTCCGTTACCAAGAAGCATATCAGAAGTCCATAACGCGGTTAGTAATTATTCTCCTAAAACCTGTCGCAATGAAAGTTTTTTGTTTTTAAATCATCCTGAATTAAATGTAATTGTATTTTCATGCGAGACAAATATTCGTTTGTTGTGTAAATTAAAAACTTTGTATATGGATGGTACATTTTCATACAGTACCAAATATTTTCTACAATTATTTACTATACATGGCTTGGAAAATGGACATTATGTTCCTTTAGCATACTGTTTGTTAAAGGACAAATTGTCAATGACATACAAAAATTTATTTTCTTTATTAAGGTCTAAGATTTTTGAAACATTTCAATTATCATTAGAGCCAACTGAAATATTTGTGGACTTTGAAAAAGCAATTCACTGTGCTTTATTGTATATGTGGCCCAATGCAAAAATTAGTGGATGCCGTTTTCACTTACACCAAAACTGGTTTAAAAAAATTCAATCTTTGGGTTTGGTACAAGAATATAAGGATACAAATTCAGAAATTGGAAAATGGTTAAGGCATACGTTTGGTTTAACTTATTTAAATCCAGCAGAAGTTGAAGAATGCTTTCTTTATGATTTAATGTCATATAAACCTATAAACGCAACACTTGATATATATGCAGATTATTTACTGGAAAATTACATTTTCGATAGCGCTCTATTTCCACCACACATATGGTCTAATCAGAATCCGTCTATTGCGAGGACCACAAATGCCTGTGAATCCTTTCATTCGAGATTTAATTCTTCTTTTTATTCAACACATCCTTCTATTTTTATTTTATTGAAAAGTTAAAAGAATTTCAAGTAGACACTTATGTCAAAATAAATAGTTTACATATACCAGCAAAAATCAAAGA
Organism: Diabrotica balteata; assembly: GCA_918026665.1. Classification (NCBI taxonomy): domain Eukaryota; kingdom Metazoa; phylum Arthropoda; class Insecta; order Coleoptera; family Chrysomelidae; genus Diabrotica; species Diabrotica balteata. The sequence continues at coordinate 5,861,007 of OU898284.1, forward strand.
TACTACTGATTAAGGCTAAATTGGCATTTTTGGAGAAAATGATGGATAAACTACGATCCCAACAAATACGTAGGTTAGATTTTATAAAAGCTGTATCTTATCATTCCTATTCGCTCCGTGCGTGACCGTGGTAGGGGTACATTGAAACGATGCCAGCGTGCGTAGCGGCGAAATATGACAAAATTGGAATATTGGACAAAATATTTTTACGCATAAGTTTTATCAAAAATGTGTGCAAATACATGTTGCGTATTTAATTCTGCTAATAATAGCAAAAACAGTGAGTGTAGTTTTTATAGGTTCCCAAAGATTACATATAAATTAGAGAAAAGAAAAAGATGAATTCGTGCTATTAATATGAAAAAGTAAATATCACATAATTTCATTTTTATGCAATTGAAATAGGAACAATTTAAATAATTTACCTTGAATGATATTTCATAAGGCTTCAAGCTAACTGCAGATGACTTTAGCTTTTATATCATAACTTTTACTATTATTGTTTTTAATTATATGCTCTTTTGCGTGAAAAACTTGATTTGCCAGTACTAGATTTTTCGCTTTCTTTTCCGTTTGGAGTTGAAAAGATATATTATGATGAATTTTGAGAAACTCAGTTTTTAATACTACATTTATTTTGTACATAAACTGAAAAAATATAGTTAAAAAACTAATTTATTAATAATTGTCAATTTCGCATGTATTTAACAATGTCAAACATATGTCATATATTTAACCTGAAAATTGGGACTCCAAAATTGTCAGATGAAGGCGGTAGGTGTCGCATCAGTCACGCACGGAGCGAATAATAGCAAATAAATCATTGTATACAAGTATATTAACGGTAAAATGTACAAAAATTAGGTACTAGTTGTATTATATTTAGATATTATTACAGTTATAAAGAAATAAAATGCACATTACTTTTATTAAAATAAATAAATAAATTAATTATGGTATTTTATTTATGTCGCAGCTATATTTATTTGGTGTCGAATATACCTGTAAGATAAAAACGGGAATTGGGGCTGGTGTCGAAAATTGCCATTAAATTTTAGTCGCTACCTGCTTAGTAGTGTCGAAATTTCCTACGCCCGTATTACCGAAATTGTGGACACCTTCTGTGACGAAGACACCAAACTTGTATTTAAAATAAAAAAAAAAAACATTTACAAACAGAAATTAGGATGTAATTTCTGTATTATAAAACTTTCATACACAAAATGTATGTGTTTATTTTAATAATTTTATATTATAACCAGTTTTTATATCGTTTTATATAAATACATAAACATTTTATGTGGTTTTATGTTGTGTTATGTATGCAGTCTACCTATTCAACAGAGATGACTTCACAATGCATGTGTATGGTCTTTGAGTCCATACTTTACAAATCTAACTACATTTAGCATATTTCCATATAAAAGTAGTCGCTTTCATATGTCCTTTGTATTGTATTACAAATTTATGAATCCTATTCTATAGCGGCCGGTGCATTCAATAAAAATAGTCAAAAAAGAATTCTGAATACGACTCTGCAAAAAACAGCCAACTGGTTACCGATATATAAGCAGATATGCCGATAACTCCACCCAATCGGACCCCGAAGTGAACTGAAAAAAGCCAATAAAAGCAGAAAAACCTTATTTACTCTTTCGAATGCATGTCTATTGTGTAACGATTGCCATAAATTCTACACATTGACCTGTTTTCCGAATTCAGAAAAGGTAATCTAGTTGGCTTTGTTTTCTGATTCGTATAAATTATCGAATTCAAGAAAACAAATGGCGGTTGGGTAAACAGTTTTTTGTTTTGTTGTTTAAAGTTGAATTTACATTTTGAAGGTTATTGATATATGAGTGAAGGCCTGAGAACATGCTTTATGTGAGAAAATGGCCAGGACTATTGAATTGAGATCTTTTGTTCTGTTTTTATATTGTTCTCAAAAGATTATTCTAAAATGTGAGTCAATGTATAATAATTTTATTTATATAGTAATGACGTGTATATACATATATACAGGGGTATAGGATCAAATCTGGCTACGTCCATCATGCATGATTTGACAGTTAGTAAAGAAACACTCTCATTTTTGATGGCAGTGGCTAAAATTTGAAAATTACTGTTAAAACATTTAAAGGAAAGATACTCTTTATTATTGGAATTACATTCAGCATAGTAGAAGAGCAAAAAATAGTGGGTTTTTGGAAAACCAAGCGGTGGATATGGCAATATTTGATCTCAACTTCATAGGATTTGACCAAGTTTGATCCCAACCTAATCTCAACGGCCGGACTCAGTACAACGTCTCAAAATAAATTTTAAACAAAACAAATTTTAATCCAAATATAGAGGTTGCGGTGTTTTTCTAGAACAATTAAAATTATCAATACTATGTGTTTACAAACCTCCTAAAATATATGTCCTAAAACACCGAGAAAACCAAATTTATGAGGATATCAAAAACCCAAAATAATGGTGAAAGCCTGACAATTAACGGTAGTGCTTTAGAACAAGTTGAAAACTACCACTATCTTGGTACAATAATTAATCAGACAAACGATTACTCCAAAGAAATCAAAGTTCGAATTGAGAAAGCATGTACAAACTTCAATAAAATGAGAAAGGTACTTTGTGCAAGAGAACAAAAATTGAACTTGAGAGTTAGGCTGGCAAGGTGTTATATTTTCTCGACTCTGCTTTATGGGATGGAAGCATGGACACTTAACGCGTCGACTGCTAAAAAGTTGGAAGGATTTGAAATGTGGGTGTATAGAAGAATCCTGAAGATATCATGGACCGAGCATGTAACAAACAACGAAGTCATGAGAAGAATCAACAAAAGAATGGAAGTATTGGAAACCATCAAGACACGAAAGCTGCAATACCTGTGGCATGTTATGCGTAATGAGAGATACAACCTACTTCAATTGATTATACAAGGGAAAATCCAGGGCAAGAGAAGTGTAGGAAGAAGAAGAATCTCATGGTTGCGTAACTTGAGGGAATGGTACGGATGCACATCAATTGAACTATTCAGAGCAGCAGCATCTAAGATCAGAATAGCCATGAATTCAATTTAGTAGCGAGTTTTACAGAAATAACATCCTTTCCTTAAATAATTGCGATTATAACCTATTAGAATTACATATACCCTACATATTTCGTGTAAATATTGTATCACCTGTAAATGCGTTGAATATAAATGCGTTTATTAACTAATCAATTCAAACGATTCAAACTTCTAAGTCAAATCTGTATTTACACTGCTGAGCTCAATGCCATTTTTCGGCCTTTGACGGGAACGGTACGTTAGAGTATGTAATTTGAGCATGTGTGTACAAAAACATATAAGTCTTTTCATTTTTTAATTGCCAAATTGCCTTAAATTGCATGCAATAATTCTAATACTTAAAACTCAAGAATACGTCACGACTGAGACAATAGTCTGAGTCTGAGACAGTTATATTTTCTCGATCAAAGGGAATATGGAACGGAGGTTATTACACCACCCAATCCGTGCACATGTTATTTTGGAAGAATAATAAAAATTATTTAACAACCATGATCTTCTCATATTTCCTGTTGATATTCATTTTAAAATCGAAGAAAAATGGAGGTCGACTAATAAAAAAGTATATTGTTAGGATTGTATTAGTTTTGTTACCACTAATCATTAGTTTAGAAACTTCTTCCCACCCACGTTGCCTTGAAGTTATCGAAATTTTACTAATCAATTATCTTCAAAAAAGTTTAATACCGACTTTGACAAAGCCTCTGCATGTGATTGTCGGCGTTCACATCTATAATTGGAAAGCAAACAAAAAAGTCAATGTTTGTGTATCTATGTTGTCAATTACATGCAATTAGTTGCATGCGTGTTCTGTCAACTGGTTGCAACTTACAATCACCATCTTGGTTTTATGGGTGAGCTTCTGTGTTCAGAAGATGACAGGGACATTAAGGCGGAAGTAGAAATCGGGCTACGATATCTTCAGACACACGCAATATTCGAGGATTACTCGAAATCAATAAATACCGTTTCCGGAGATAGATAAAGTCTGAAGAAGCTTTCTCGAGTATCCAATTTAAAAGTTTTAAAATTTTTAATTTATCTGTATAAAATTAAAAATTAATATAAAAGAGCTAACAACAATTAGTAGTGTAAGTGGGAGAAAACCTGTTTGTGTCGTTAACTATAAAAAAGTTATTTTTATTTTTATTATAATCACTTAATAGGATGTTTTTTAATACTAGAATCTCATTAGCTTTGATCAATAAATAAATGTGTAACACAAATTAGTACTAAGAAAATTAGTACTCTTTACCCATATGATAAATGTGACAGTTGTCAATGCGTGGAAAGTATATAGGATTACAAATGAAAATGACAAAATAGATTTGCTACTATTGCAAAGAAATATTGTCCGTCAATACTACAGAGGTTTCAACAAAGCCATATAAAGATGATCCACATCTATCAAACCATCTGGTTCGCTACCAAAGAGTATACTGGATATTCCTGATGACCATTTTCCTAAAAGAACGAACACTCGAAAATTTCGCCAATGCCAGTGCAATGAGAGTTAGATAGATGTGTGAAAAATGCAATGTAACTCTTTGCACTGAGCAGAGCCAGTGGACTCAGCCAACGAGGAATTTGAAATCAATAATCGATTACTGTATATGCAAAGAAAACTCACAATAAGTTACATCGTAGAGTCAATCGATGCAGAGTAGATCTGATCACCATTTGCTTAAAGCGTCACTACTATTTACATTTAAAGGAAGCCAACGACAAAAAGAAAACGAAAATTCAATGATACTGCAAGACATTTCAACAAAGAGATATAATCTACAAGGTTTTGAAAATAAGTCTACCCAGTTTCTGTATCGAATGAGGTTGAATCTGAAATTGCTCGATGTTTGTTACTCCTCACCTCAACGAAATTATGAAAGCTCTTGACGAAGCTGCAATGGAAGCTATTGGAGAAGTGGATAGCATAAAAAATAGAAATGAATGGTGGAATAAAGAAATAGAAGATCTTGTGGGGAAGAAGAAGAATATGTATAACAAATGGCTAGCAACAAAGGACCCTTACTATCGACAACAGTACAACAGCTTAAACAAAGAAGTAAAAAAAGAGGTAAGTAAAGCCAAAAATGAGATGTGGAATAAAGCCTGCGATAACGTAGAAAATATTATGGGTACAGCAAGAAGTAAAGAAGCCTGGAAAACAATTAGAGCTAGTAGAACAGATAGAAAAGAATGCAGTAGGTTAACTCTAATAGCCCCAGAATTATGGGTCGAATATTATGAACAAATGCTGACAGAAGATCGAACAGAATTCCAAGATATTGGCTACCAAAAATATGATATTTCCTACCGCGAAGAAACTGAAATAACACCAGAAGAAATTAAAAAACACGCCAACGCTATGAAAAATGGAAAGGCTCCAGGACCGGGGGAGTACCCATTGAACTGATTAAATATGGCCCTGACAAACTATTTCAGCTATTGGCTTATACTTTTAATTTATTCTTGAGAGGAGAAGAGCTACCCCAGAATGGAAAACTGCATATATCAGCAATCTATACAAAAATAAAGGCGACAGAAAAGATTGTAAGAACTACCGAGGGCTTAGTGTAACTAACTCAATCTGTAGAGTCTACGGGAAGATAATTAAAAGCCGAATTGAAGATTGTTGGGAAGACGCTGAAGATCAGAGTGGCTTTCGTACTGGTCGTTCTTGTATAGACAATGTGTTCTGCCTAAAACAAACAATAGAAAAGCGTTTGGAACATAATATGGAGACACACATGGTATTTATTGATCTTCAAAAAGCGTATGACAGTGTCCCATTAGCCAAGCTATGGCAGGTGCTAGAAGACAAGAATATTCCACCGATTTACATTAATGCTGTAAGGGAGTTGTACGATGATATGACGAGTGTAATAAAGATTGGACAAAAAGTGACAAAAAAGATAAAAGTGACCAAAGGACTTCGCCAAGGCTGCTGCATTGCACCTACACTCTTTAAGATTTATTTGGAGGGGGTTTTGGATATTTGGAAAAGAAAATGTGAACCTATGGGTGTTAAAATTGGAGACCATACACTGTACAGCTTGCATTTTGCTGATGACCAAGTAATACTTGCAGAAGATCAAGATGATATCCACTACATGTTACGAAAAATAGATGAAGAATATACTAAGTGGGGCTTATCAATTAATCCATCAAAAACAGAGTACGTAGTAGTGGGAGGTGAAGGAAAGCACTTAGAACTAGGAAGCAAACAAATTCAAAATACTGATAGCTATAAATATCTCGGTGTAAACATTACAAACAATGGTCGGAATACAAAAGAAATAGCTACTAGAATTGGTCAAGGAAATTCAGCAATACGTCAACTGAATAGTATACTTTGGAATAACCACATCACCCGAAACACAAAAATTAGGATATACAAAAGTATCATAGAAAGCATTGCTACATATGGTTCAGAGCTTTGGGTAATAAATAAAAATGACGCATCCAAAATAAAAGCAATGGAAATGAATTATTGGAGAAGATGTTGCCAACTCACTAGAAGAGATAGAGTAAGGAATACTGAAATCAGAGAGCGTATGGGCATAGACATTGACATCCTGGAAACTATAGAATGCAAAAGGCTGAAATGGTATGGCCATGTAGAAAGGATGAATGATCAACGATGGCCAAAGAGAATGTTACAGTGGATCCCCACCAACCGCAGGAAAAAGGGAAGACCAAGAAGATCGTGGAGACAAGAAGTAAAAGGTGCAATGGAAGATAGGGGTCTACAAGTAGATGACTGGAACGATCGCAAGCGTTGGAAGCTAGGTTGCGAGAAACGGCGGCAGCTGTAATAAACTCGTTATATATACTCTTTGCACTGAGCAGAGAAAGTGTTATAAAATATTGCACTCATGATTAATTATGTGTTTTTTATGTATTTTTAATAAATGTTTCCTTGGTCTGTATACATTTTTATGTTATTATTCCTACTGGTTATATAAATTATTTTTATACTGATTGTCCAGTGTACCTGCTTGGGTACACATTTTTATTTCAGTAACCAAATTTAAAAAATATACAAAAATCTTTTTTTATATAAATATTATCATAATTAAAAGCAACTAAAGAATTATAGGTATTTTTAGTTTCTGTTTTGGTGGTGGGCATTAATGGGTTATTATTGGCCAAACTTCTTCCTTTAAATTAAAAAAGTCATGTGACTGTCCAGTTTCTCTTTTACATGACAAGAAAAATGTTTATTTAACAGACGTAAATGTTTCCTGGTATTCCTAAACTGAATGAATTATATTAAGATTTTACACGATGTGAGCACTCCTAAAAAAATATATTAACACTGAAGAATGTTTTTCACCGTAAGAAAAGTAATTTATTTGCGAGATAAGAAATAAAAATGATCTTTAAAAAACGTGTTTTCTGCAGCTTATGAATTATTTTAATATGCTTAAGGTTTATGAGGATGTATAATTACCGTGTGAGATGTTCCAGGTAATTGTTCTAATCTTAACATTTTCTGTTCTGGTGTACTTGAGACGGTTCTTGAAATGTATTCGAAATATGTTATACGGAAGATGGTACAGTACGTTTAATTTTATGTTATCTTTGTATGTTTGTGAAATAAAGATGTATTTGAACTAATAACTGAAGTTTCGAAACTTACTCTGTGTTGTAAGGGGCAATATTCAGCTAATGTTAAATAGCAGGTTTTTGGTTATTGATGACTTTCTTCTTCTTCTTTATTATAAGCAACTTTGCTTGTTCATTACATTATAATTTTTTTGAACCTATTCTCTATCCTTCCATTGTTGGATATAGGTCTCCCCCAGTTCTCTCCATCTTTCCCTATCTTGAGCTGTTCTCTGCCATGTGGGACCTCCTTGTTTCCTGATGTCATCTTTCCACCTCATCTGTGGTCTGCCTCTTGATCTCTTTGCATTGTATGGACGCCACTTTCCGATGGCATTGTTCCATCGTCCGTCTTGGAGACGTTCATTGTGTCCAGCCCATTTCCATTTCAGTTTTGCTGCTTGTTCTATCGCGTCTACTGTCTTTGTTCTGGTTCTGATCCACTGGTTACGTTTTCTATCTTTAAGTGATATACCCAACATTTGTCTCTCCATCGCTCTTTGTGCCTTCCTTATCCTATCCAAATTGGCCTGTGTAAATGTCCATGTCTGTGCTCCGTAGGTGAGCACCGGTATTATACAGGAGTTACATCCCTTGCTTCGTAAGTATAGAGGGATTGTTTACTCACAGGAAATAAATGTAGAATAGAGAAGGCTAGGAGTGCATTCAATAACATGGCCAAACTCTTTAAAAGCCACAATCTTAATCTGGAGATAAAAGTAAGGCTACTACGATGTTATATCTTCTCAATATTGTATTACGGAGTTAAATCCTGGACACTAACTGAAGCAATGGAGAAAAACTTGAAGCCTTCGAGATGTGGCTATACAGGCGAATTCTAAGGATATCATGGACAAAGGAGTGGGCAAAGAAAGAGAGGTGATGTATACCATTAAAAGGAGAAAGTTGGAATATCTCGGACATATAATGAGAAACAGCACTAAATACAGATTACTGAAGGTAATCCTACAGGGTAAAGTATTCGGAAAGCGAGGAATTGGGAGAAGGAGAATATCATGGTTGAAGAACCTGAGGAAATGGTTCTCCACAACAACAACGAATCTATTTAAAGCATCAGTCAATAAAATAATTATAGCCAGAATGATTGCCAATATTCGGAAAGAATAGGCACTGAAAAGAAGAAGATTCAAAACTTGAAATTACTTATAATTTAAAATCAATATTAAAAAGTTTTATAAAATGAGACTAAAAATCTTAGATACTAAAAAAACAAAGTATAACGAACAAACTTCAACAACCCAAATACAGATATCACAAAGCAAGAGATATTTTTAACTGAGTTAAAATTATATTGAAAATATCAAAATCGCGATCATTTAATAACCCCATGTATCCATCCAATGGGTTGTGAATACCATAGGTTGTTCTGTGGAAAGGAATATTGAAAACATTGTGGTACCGTAGAGCTTGATGAGGAACATTAAAGTTAATCTAGCTTAACAGGTTTGGACAATCAATAAATGCATGTATGATCTTATATATAAATATAGCTCCTGACATGTCTACGACGGTTCTTGAGTGAGGGTAAAGATAATTGTTGTTCGATATGAAAATAATCATGATTTTTAATAGTAGTATGGACGTGGTAAGCACAATATTTTAAAAATTTATGCTGAACTCTTTCTATGGTATCAATATTGTTCTGAAAATAGGGTGACCAAATATCTGAACAGTATTCCAAAATGTACCGGGAAATGAGAGAGCTATATTTAGATGCTAGTATTGTTAGAAGGTAGAGCTTCGAAAGCTAGGTATTTTAAGTATTAAAACTGAAAACAGCAAAAATTTGAGATGTGCCACTATTGCATCCAGTGAGCGATATATGTGTTTTCATTCTGATTTTTCATAATACCAATATATGATCGCTTTCTATTTTTGCTGAACTCTGTTATTCTCTGGTGCATAGATTGCTATTACATTTAGAGGTTTGACATCCAATTTAATTTTTACATTTAGTATTCTTTCAGAGGTATATTTACATTCTTGTACTTGGTGTAAAAATTTTCTGTGTACTATTAAGGCGACTTCTTCTTTGGCTCTGAGATTTCTTTCGCAAACCACTGTAAAGCATCAGATGGTCATCTAGCATAATTTGATCATTTCTTTTTTTCTTCGCCTCTTGTAGTGGACATTATGTCTATATTTTTTTCTATAAGCTGTTTTGTAATTTCTTGCTCTTTTGTGTTAAGAGATTTCTTGTGTTTAGGGACAAAATTTTAAAAGTAAAATTCATTAATATTATGTATCAATATAATATACCTGCTATATAAAAACATGAAATTTTCTAACAGAACAAAGTTATACCATACATTTTCAACATCTACAATTTATCATTAAAAATAAATACAGTAAAACAAAAATCTGTGTATTATTATAGAAAATAGTATATTACTTTATGAGGCGGAGAAGCATGACTTTTCTTGACGCGCCCGATATTACGCGCCGAACGAAGTGAGGCGCGTAATAGAGGCAAGTCAAGAAAGTCGCTTCTTTGCCGAATAAAGTATACTATTTTTTCTTCAAACGTAGCAATTTTCAACCATAAATAGTACAATTCATACGCTATTTTTACTCGAAATTAACTGTGACAACTATCAAAGTCGTCTAGATGTTAGAAATTAAAATAATTAAGTCGTCGGTGGGATTTGCGTCTCCCTGGTTACAGTTGTTTGACAGTTGTTTGCAATTATTAAAGACAGCTTATTGTTGTTGCAACCGCAAGCGCAAATTTAGTGCGAAAATGGAAAACCTAAACGAAATTGAGTCCGCGCTAATGAGCAGTAGCACGTTTGGGCCCTCCAAGTCCGGAATAAAGTATCGGTTAGCGTACAAGCACTCCAAGAGTGGTGCGATACAAGAGGAGTACGGCAAGTTACCGAAGACGTTTTACTGGCATATTTTAATATAATGGAAAATGAAAATAAATGGAAATCTTCTACAATGTGGTCACGATACTCTATGATAAAATCCGAGTTAGTTATTAGAAAAAATGTGGATATAAGCAAATTTTTAAAGTTACGTGCCTTTCTGAAAAAAAAAACAAGCGAAGGATATACTGCAAAGAAGTCTAAAGTTTTCACTAAAGACGAGTTTGATAAATTTTTGTTTGAAGCGCCAGATAAGTTGTATTTAGGATTAAAGGTAAAAAAAATTATATTGCAAAGCATGTAGTATACTCTACTAAATTATAAAAATATTTCAGATTGTTTTGTTAATTGGGGTTACCGGCGCCTGTCGATGCGACGAAATGGTAAAAATGAAGACTGTGGACATTGAGGATAAAGAAAATGTAATAATTATCAAAATCCCAGACAGTAAAACACGACAAATTAGATCTTTTACGATAATTGGTCAAAACTACATTAAACTGTATAAAAAGTATGCATCACTGCGGCCTGAAAATTTCACAGAAAACCGATTTTTTATCAAGTACCAAAATGGAAAGTGTTACCGAAGCGTCATGGGAATACATTCGATCAGCGCAGTAGCCCAAAAAGTAGCTAGTTATTTAAATTTAAACGATGCAAGCGATCTTCAAACGTCAAATAATGATGACATTACTTATCTAACTTGATCCTGTCAAAGTTTGATGTCTCCGCCGGCAGCAGTTTTTTTTCCCATTTCTTTACGGCGGAGGGAAAAATGTTGTCATGGCAACAATATGAAACATGTCACAAAGCAACAATACAAATGTCATTAACAACAATTAAACATCATTTTTATTTATAGTAATATTAAAAGTACAATTAGTTAATGAGGCATTTTCAAATTGAAACCGTGCAAAAATGTTCCCGACTCTTGATACGCATTGGTAATTGTTGATGATACTGATGGTCGAGAACAACTTTCAGCAATCATTCCCGATGTTGGCGGCTTGCGAACAACAATAAGCTGTCTTTAATAATTGCAAACAACTGTCAAACAACTGTAACCAGGGAGACGCAAATCCCACCGACGAGTTAATTATTTTAATTTCTAACATCTAGACGACTTTGATAGTTGTCACAGTTAATTTCGAGTAAAGATAGCGTATGAATTGTACTATTTATGGTTGAAAATTGCTACGTTTGAAGAAAAAATAGTATACTTTATTCGGCAAAGAAGCGACTTTTCTTGACTTGCCCTCTATTACGCGCCTACTTCGTTCGGCGCGTAATATCGGCGCGTCAAGAAAAGTCATGCTTCTCCGCCTCATAAAATAATATACTATTAACCTTCAATTGTGGCTTATTCTCATTAAAATGGTAAATACTTTAAAATGTGACACGAAAATAAAAGCTTCAGCAACAGTACAATGTTTTTATTATATTCAACACAAAGATGCTAAATAAAAAATATCTAAAACAAAACTACTTTTCAATTTTTTTGAAAAACGTACAATCCTTCTTTCACAAATCACTCAATGCCCAATTGTCCCTGCAACACAAATGTTTGGAAATGCATGCAGCTAAAGGTGGCAAATTTTTTATTCACTATAAAGAGTTTTTTGCCAACAAACAAGCTACCATAATAGTCGAAACAACATCGTTGTGTTAATATGAAATGAACAATGGGCGTACGCATCACCATGCTGGAATATCCAGTTCGATTTCTTCTTCTTATTTATTGGTTTGCCGTTGAGAAGATAGAAAGAAGAATTTATCAATAGCGAGGGCATCGAAGAATGAAGAATGGTTTGTGTGCTCCTTTATTCTTGTTCTGAATACCAAAAAGTTCACAGCAGCCGCTGTGTTTCTCAGCGTTGCCGTAAGTTATGGAAATTGGTCTGTTGGTTTTTTCTCTAATTAATTTGTACCTTCAAGGGATTTTTTAAGATAGGCATTTAACATTACCATTAAATAATTGAATTTTTTGTTGGAATGGGTCTATATATCTACTAATACACTGGAAAAAATCGAGCTCCAAATCAAGTTTAATTTCCAATATCACTACACTACAAATATCAGCAAAAATGTTTTAAAAAATTGAAAAAAACTCCTTTGCTGTTATTTTAACTATTTAAAAATGTTTGTTACGACAAAATTAAAGCTTCTAGGATGACAAGTAATGTGTATGTTTAATCACTGTTACCGTAAAGTACTATTTTTGAAGCGAAGCTTCTATACTGGCGCTGTATATTATTTTTTTTCTGTAGTAAAATTCTTAGGCAAGCGTCACTTAACTAGCGTCACAAGATGGCGACGTCACGGGTAGCGTCACAAAATAACGGTTCTTCACGTCGATTCACTACTCTCGATCAATTTGATTCTAGTCATCACAAATTTACTCTAAGAGAAAAGATAGTAAAATAATTAACATTTTCTTCCTTTTATTATTATTAATATGTTTTATTAATATTGTAACTTCTGTTAGAGTAAGCTCCTAAACTAATGTAATTTTCAAGATTTAAAACGAGAAGAATTTTGTTTTTTTTTTGTTGTCACTTCTTGTCAACTGCTAGATGTAAGCACATGTTTTGTTGATATTCTCAGGCTTATTATTCAATAAAATTTTTATTAATCGATCGTTGGGTTGTTTTACTCATGAACTTCATTTTTTTTTGACTTATATTGCAAAAAAATTTAACTTGCAATATATTAAGCAGCATAAGTCCCAACATTCCATGTAATATGCAGATTCTTTCTGTACATATTCAGAAGAAGTTAAAAGTTTATTTTTTAAAAAGGTAATGAAAATTATTTTTTTATTTAATTAATGGCTTTGGATAACTTGATCCATTCAGCCATGATAATGTATTTGACTACTTGAATTTGTTAATGATGTATTGACCTATTGCATTTGTTAACAAAATAGTACTTCGCATAGAGGTAAATTAAAAATATAATGTAAACATCACTATCACAAGAATCAGTAGATTGACAAGAAACCATATTTTCATTCGTTACATTTAGGGCCCTAACCAACTTAAAGTGAATATTTAGAACCAACAAGGGATTACATAATATAGAGATACTTTAAAAATAATACAAAGAAATTCAGAGAAACATCAGAAAGAAAATTCGAGAGGCAAAAGAGAGGTGGCTCTCCGACAGATGCAAGGAAATAGAAGATCTGGATAAAAAGTACGATAGCTTTAATTTACACAAAAAAATCAAAGAAATGACAGGTTCTAGAAAGCGTACAAAAACGAATATCCTTAAAAATGATAAAGGGGATATTATTACTGATATGAAGGAGAGATTATGTCACTGGACCAATTACATTCAACAACTATTTAATGATGAAAGAGAAGAACTGTCATTAGAAATCACCGAGGATACTGGACCACCAATATTAAGAGAAGAAGTCATCTATGCCATCAAAAACACAAAAGAGGGTAAAGCTACTGGACCAGATGAGGTGCCCATCGAATTATTAAAACTCATCGATGAAGATGTTATTGATGTAATGGTTGAACTCTTTAATCTAATATATCAGACTGCCACAATCCCCAGACAATGGCTGCAATCAACCTTTGTAGCAATTCCCAAAAAACCAAGTTCAACAACTTGCTCAGACCACAGAACAATAGCTTTAATGAGTCACACACTTAAAACATTTTTGAAAATAATTCACAGCAGAATTGTTAAAACTCTTGAATATGAGATTAGTGACACACAATTTGGCTTTAGAAATGGTATGAGTACAAGAGATGCTTTGTTCGGCTTGAATGTGCTGGCTCAGAGATGCATGGACATGAATCAGGATATGTACTTATGTTTTGTAGACTTTGAAAAGGCATTTGATAAAGTTCAACATAAAAAGCTTGTAGATATATTAAAAAGCAAAAATATTGACAGTCGTGATCTGAAAATTATATCTAATTTATATTGGAATCAAACTGCCAAGGTAAGAGTTGACAGCCAGTACACCGAAAATATCAAAATACAGAGAGGAGTCCGCCAGGGTTGCGTGCTGTCCCCACTACTTTTCAATGTCTACAGTGAAGCGGTATTTCAAGAAGCGCTCTCAGACTCAATAGAAGGTATATCTATCAATGGAGAAGTTTTGAATAACTTACGTTTTGCAGACGATACAGTAATAATTACGGATAACAACAATGATTTACAGAACGTAATGCAACGCCTTAATGAACGCTGTCATGAGTACGGACTGAAGATAAATTTAAAGAAAACTAAATGCATGATCATGACTAAATCTGCACATGCAAATATCCAATTGACTATTGAAGATACTGCAATTGAGAGTGTTAATAACTATAAATACTTAGGAACATGGATAACATCAGATGTAGACCAAACCAAAGAAATTAAGACACGTATTGAAATAGCACGTACATCATTTATTAAACTTAAAAAGTTTCTTTGTTGTCGGGATATAAGGTTAGAACTACGCCTGAGAATGCTTCGATGTTACGTGTTCTCTACTCTTCTTTATGGTTTGGAAGCTTGGACACTAAAACAAGTTCATCTGAATAAGTTGGCCGCCTTTGAATTTTGGTGTTACAGAAGAATCCTACGAATATCATGGATTCAAAGAATGTCAAACATGGAAGTAACTAGAAGGATAGGAAATGAGGCGGAAATAATATTAACTATTAAAAGACGAAAACTTGAGTACTTGGGACATGTGATGAGAGGGCAAAAATACGCATTATTACAACTTATTATGCAGGGCAAAATCCGAGGAAAGCGAAATGTGGGAAGACGAAGAATATCCTGGCTTAAGAACTTAAGGGAATGGTTTGAATGCAGTAGTGCAGAACTTTTTAGAGCGGCAGTCAACAGAGTCCGCATAGCCATGATGATTTCCAACCTTCGATAAAAGATGGAACTTAAAGAAGAAGAAAGAGATACTTTTCACGCTAAGGTTCCTTTCATAGCGACTTTATTACAACACAAGACAAAACTTACAACTGTACAATAATAACTTAACTTAAATATATATTTTAAAAATATCTTCATCTAAGCGGGTTGTCGTCAATGTCGTCTTGGCTTCTCTCCTCCCGGGTAAACCACCCTCTCTCGGTGGATCGCGTTCGGTTAGATCGTGGTGGATCGAGACGCAGGCGCACAATTAGTAGGTTTTAAACTATGATGTACGCGAGCAGGTGCGTACTTAACAAGGAGTTTGTTTTCATTTATGGTAGTGTCAACAGCGCAAACTAAACCTCCTTTTTTCTGTCAAATAAATAGGTATAAATGCAATTAAATTATTTTTTTTCCAAAAAAGATTCTTCTACCAGACTATTTGCAACCAGTCCCGAATCTACTTCGATTTTAATTCTATTCTACCAACACTAACAATTTAGTTATATTTTTATCGTAATCCGCGAGAGAACTTAATTTTTCTCCTATTTTCATAGGATGAAGACGACCTAAATTCATGTTGAACAAAAATAAAATACTGCCCCGTATCAGTATCGCTAAATCGATTTGAATTATTTAAAAACTGACTTGATTGTTTATATTGTTGAGTTGTAGACGGTAAGTTTTTATTGCCATCATTATTATAATAATAGATTTAATGTTGGAATTATTAATAATAGAATCATCGAAATTTAAAACATTTGGAGGATTATTACAATTATTCAGAAAAAACAATATCTTCTACCTGAATATTACTTAACATGTCGTTAACCCTGGATAATGTAGAGGTGGAAATATTAATACTTCCAGTATAAATGCTAAACTAATAACTTAAAATTAACGTTAACCTGATTAAAACCCAAATAAATTCGATTGAATACGAGACACACTCACACACTGGTCCTCACTATATGAAGCTTCAAACTTAACTAAAAATTTTTAAAAAACCAAATTTTCTGACTTATTTTGAAACTTTCTAAGCGACAAATAAAAATAGAAATATTTAGTAAGCTCTATTTTAAATGATCTTATATGATTCATAAGTTTGTTATTCTCAAATTAGTTTTAAATGTTTCAGTTTTTGCTAAGAGACGAAAAAAAAATAAAATTGGCCGTTTTTGACCTTAATTTACTGCAGGAAACACATATATGTTCTTGTTATAGAGCTCCATACTACTCAAAGCAACTGTTGCTTGTCTGGAAAGATCAGTGTCACAAGAAAAATCTTTTTCCTTTGTACTAGCCTGTTCAACGTCTTAATAAATTGTTCAATACATTGAATATTGCCAACTCTCTATTTTGATTGTACCGCAAAAATATTGAATGTAATGCTGATTTTTCTTATAAAATATTTGTTGCTGTTTTTTGTTACCTCCAATAGTAACGGCACGGGCGGCGCGGCGTGCGTCTGTAGTCACTACATTTTGACTAGACGTAGTTGCCGACGTGCGGTTGATTAAATATTTACAATTGTCATTGTCGGAACGATTGTAGTGTGTACTGCATCGGTAGGTGGTGATTTTAAAGAGATTCCTCATCGATTCGTCTATGCAGGTCTAAGCCACGGGAGTTTTGATCTCGACGTTGATTATTCTCTTTAAACATCATACCCGATATATTAGTACGTTTGAAACCGTTTAGTATAGAGATCTCGGCTGATAAGGTCTATTGAAGTAACGACGGTGATGATGGTCAAGAGTGTTCAACCGTGTAGAGGTTATTATTCTTGAGGTTGAATGCTGAAGTGAGTTATTTATTGATTTGATACCATCTTTGCTAAATAGTTTGTTTTTGTATAAGATAGACATATCGATAATATGTAGAGATAATTAAAAAAGTTAAAAAGTTGCAAAAACAGGGAAAATGCAAGCAAGGGACAAAACATAAGGGCTGTAGCACCAAGATGATGATGATAAATTAAAAAAGTTAATATAGTTTACGTAAAAAATTAGTATTTTCTAGACCATTTTTAGCATCACTCTTACAAATTGCAGAACGAGATAAGGTCCACATTCAACTGCGTTTAATGGCATAGAACTGACAAATACTCTACATATAAGAGTTTTTTTCCTTTCGATAAACAGTAAACTTCAAAATATAAAAAAACTGTAAAATGAAACACCCATTTTGTCAGGGTGAGATGATTCGGACAATAAGAGTGATCGATCATAAACTTTATTTGGTACGTTTTTTGTCAATAGTTTTTCTCATATATCACATAAATTAACATATTTTGAGCAGTTTTCATGAAACCAAGAATTGCCATGTAAGCCTATCTCTCTAATTCAAAAAACATTGCTGATACCTTCTTTTTAAGACCAGTTGATAAGACGGAACTCATTTCAACAATTCGTAGTATAAAAAGCACATCGTCCTGTAGTACAGATGGATTATCTATTAAAATTTTCTCAAATCTACCGCATAATGTTTTGGAGGTCATGGTCTCGCTAGTAAATGATTCCCTTGAAAAAGGTACATTCCCTAACTGCCTAAAGACTGCCATCGTCATTCCTCTTCATAAAGGTGGAGAAAAATCTGATGCCTGCAACTATAGACCTATTGCCTTGTTACCAGCACTATCAAAAATTATTGAAAGACTTATAAAAGTTCGACTTATGCCCTTTCTCCTTAAATATAATATTTTATCGCAAAATCAGTTCGGCTTTTTGTCTAATAAATGCACTAGTGATGCCATATTTTCTGTGTTACATGATGTATATCTATCACTAAACAGTAACCTCTCCTCCGCCACCGTTTTCTGCGACTATTCCAAAGCCTTTGACTGCGTAAATCACGACATTCTATTAAAAAAATTAACTTTCTACGGAATTCGGGGTGTGTCTTTGAACTGGTTCAAAACTTACTTGGTAGGTAGGAAACAATTGGTTAGAATAAATGACACCGACTCTAGTTGTAAAGATATTGAGTGTGGAGTACCGCAAGGTTCAGTATTAGGTCCCATTCTTTTTTTACTTTTCATTAATGACATCACTTACTTGAAAATTAAAGGGAAAATTTTTCTATTTGCTGATGATACCAGTATTACTTGGAGCAGCTCTGATATTTCAACGCTTCATTCAATTATAACCGCTGATTTACTTATAATCAAGGCTTGGTCAGACTCCAACTTACTTAGCTTTAACGTGGATAAGACTGTAGCATTATCTTATAAAGGAGTCATGCAACCCTTGCTTTTGAATGAGAGCCAAATCAATATCGTAAATTCCGTGAAATTTCTAGGTATTCTCATTGACAGTGATCTCAAATGGTCCTTGCATACTGACTCCTTAAGGAAGAAACTAGCCTCAGCTTGCTTTGCAATAAGATCTGTTTCGAAGGAACTAAATTTATCTTCTGCCAAAATGGCATATTTCTCATTGTTCGAGTCCCATCTTCGATATGGGCTTCCATTTTGGGGTTCTAGTACAGCGGCCCAATTTGATACTATTTTTAAGTTGCAAAAAAGAGCAATCCGTTATCTATTTGGTCTCAAACAAACAACTCATTGCAAGACCTACTTCAAAAATCACGGAATTTTGACGCTTCCCTCTTTATTTATTTTGGAAACGGTTTGTTTGATTCGAAAGCATCTAAACATTTTTCCCGATAGACCTGACCATGGCTACTCCATTAGAAATTCGGATTGTAACGTTTATTTGCCGATCCCGTCCACTCAGCTAGTAAAGAATTCTATTCTATATCGTGCAAAGAAACTTTATAATCACCTTCCAAGAGAAATTAAATCCGCAACATCCTTCATTAAGTTTCGTAAGGTGACAAAAATCTATCTCTCAGAAAGACCATATTATTCAGTTGACGAGTTTCTTAATGTATAACAAAGAAACAAAATTAGTATTGTTTATAATTACATTTGGGTGTCTCAAGCAGTGGCTACAATTTGTCTCATTTGTTGTTGTCTGTACAAATTATGTAGGTTATACAATAATTTTACTAATTTAAAATTGTGTTATTCTGTTTTTTACTATATTTGTTTTTGTTTTATACTTTTTGTACTATTTGACTGATTTATTTTTTAGCTTTGTCCATAAAATTGTTCAATAATTTTCAGTGACAATAAAGCATATTTCTATTCTAAGCACTGTTACAGCCTTCTTGTTTCGATATGGTTGAATGTATTTCCCCACAGCCGTCACATGCACATTGCTTCATCTGTAATCATAGTCTATATTTTCATATGATCGTCAGGAGGGAGTCTTCAGAGAGAACAAGCAATAATCTAACGCTTGCAACATTTTCAGATGATACTACTTTCCTTACATCTCTTAAAATCAAAATCTACACATATTACATTTACTCTAGGAAGAGGTATATATCCACAAGTTAACCTCGATGGATATCCTTTACTCAAAAATGACGTAAAATATCTAGGGATTCATCTGGACAAACGATTAACGTGGACCAAATATATATGGACCAAAAGATTACAACTAGGAATTTTATAATACAAAAACCTTTACTAGGTGCTGGGAAAAAATTCACACCTATCTGTCGACACCAAGCTGCTGATATACAAAGTACTAATAAAACCCGTTTGGTCAAATGGTTCGCAACTTTTTGGATCAGCTAGCAAATCTAATGTTATAAAAATACAAAGATTTTAATCTAAGAGTCTAAGAAAAAACGCTCATGCCCTTGGTATATCCGGAATGGCGCCTTACATAGAGATCTGCAGGTACTAACAGTCTCTGAAAAGTGCAAAAGAATTTCTGAATAACATCAAAACAGGATGCACGTTGTAACATTTTTTTTATTATTAATATATCAAATTATTTTTAATTCCTTTTACCCCCGTGCGATACGCCGATGATTAGGAATCCCCGTGTTTACGATAGGAAAATAATATTGTAGATACCAAGCTAAAATGGAATTCCCTAATTAAGAAAGGTTTTTAATCCTTCCGTCTTAATACTCTGTATGAAAAGAACAAATGCTTTCCGGTATGGTAAGGCCGTATCTTTTGACAATAACTTAATCCCAAGTATTGTCTGTTTCTTATGTCCAATTGTTAATACCGATTATTTTACCTCA
This sequence comes from Diabrotica balteata, assembly GCA_918026665.1. NCBI lineage: Eukaryota > Metazoa > Arthropoda > Insecta > Coleoptera > Chrysomelidae > Diabrotica > Diabrotica balteata. The sequence goes on from OU898284.1 coordinate 5,881,566, forward strand.
AACTTTCCAATAGTCGTCAAGGCCTTACCTTCTGAGAAACACATACAACTGTCCTATCATTCTTGAGTGGGGGAATATTTTCTTCTTCCTTTTTCAGGGACAGTTGGTGAAATTTTTAGTGGAACCAATTTACTTGTTGGTGGGCAGTTGTTGAGTGAGGTAATATCTCGTGAGACTTTTTGGTGGGCCGTTGTTGAGTTAAGGCCAATATCTCGTGTTACGCTTTGCTCACTTTATTTCTTATCGTATCGTCTTTGTGAATTATTTTCTAAGTGTGTATACACTTTATATTTGAGTTTTCTTTCCTTAGACTATATTAAATTATATATAGTTCTACACTACCTTTAATGGTTATTAAATTCAGTGTTTAGTACCAGAAAAGTATTAAATTCAGTGAATTAAGCTGCCTTCGTCAAGATCTACTGTAAGTAATCTTTATCTACAATTATCTGGGCGAGTAATATGGTATGGTATCATATCACCTGCCATTATCTGGACGTATCATCCATATCTTCACCTGTAGATTGCCGATTTTTGAATGTAATTTAAAGAACCATTCAATAAATTTCTATAAATAATACCTATGAACATACAAGTCTCAATTTTTTATTAAATAATAGTGCGAGATAGTTAATTGACTTAACCAAGTGCGGTTTGGTTTATGTTTTTATTTCTGTAACCTTTTTGTATTTTTGTACATTTAGAGTTAAGTAATTTTTGCTATCTTTTGTATTTCCTATAATTTTTGTTCATTATCTTTCCTATGATATCTCGAGATACGCCAAACTATATTTGTATATGATTGCCTTATATATCTTGGTAAAGGTATTTTTTTATTACATTATTGCTTAATTTTATACATATATAACACCATTTCATAGTTGTGTATTTTTATTACCTGGGTTGCATTTAGCAGCATCATAATTTTGTGTTTAATATATTGTTATTGTTTTATGCATGTATTTTATTTGTCGGCTCCTAACAAGTTCCCTGATAAAATAATAGCTCTGAACAATTACTATCTTTAAATATTACTATGCTTTTGAACTGTAGAAAGATCAGGCTGATTAAGTTTCGTAGGTAAGTAAGTGTAATACTTAATATATTTATTATTTGTTTATATATTGCGTTGACCAGATTTATTTGATAATTTACTGTTGGTATCTTTCCTTGGGTTTGATCTCTGAACCTAAATATCTTTTCTTATCTCTTTTCTTTTCTAAGGTTTTCTTAATTTTCTCCTTAACCCCAAAAAATTGAGTGGCGCCCTGTTTCTATCTTCTCTTATCTTTGGTAATTTTACCCATCTATCTTTTTGTTTATTTCTGTATCTTTTCTAATATCTCTTATCCTATCTTTACCTATTTCTTCCGTTGGATCCATTCCCGGTTCCAAAAGCTAGTTTCGAACCCACGACTCGCTCTCCACCAACCATCTGGCTGCCGTCCGCAGTGTCTCCATTGGTTATCTTTCTAGAACCACCCAAAAAAGATTTCCGAGGTTACAACGTGCATTCTAATACTTTGGCATATAATTTTCTTAACAACAAAGAAGCGAAGAGATTGAAGAAATATGATCCCTTGGACCTACCAAACCGTTCCTGACAGTACTTACAGTAATAGAATATGTGTGTTCTGACGCTTTGGTTACAGGACCTAACATCTTTTTGAAATTGCTAAGACACAAAATTTTACTTATTGTTTTTATTATGCAATAGATTGTAAAAAATCTTTGATGTTAATGAAAACAAAATTTTCAAACGTTTTTGTTGTTGTTTTTTACCAAAAATAGCAATTCCTGCAATTTTTACTTAATATGCATTAAAAACGTTTTTACACAATATCTAGTTTATTGATAAAGTTATAAAATCATATTCAGTTAAATACACCTATGTATATATCACCCCTTTAAAAACAGTAACAATCCATTATATATCATTTTTTTTATAGGCATTATATTAGGATTGTGACATCTTAATATCGAAACACAAAACCTCGAGGTAATAACTTCTAAACCTTCAACAACAGATTTTTTTAATTAACTTCATTAAGGGTCCTTCTAAAACCATAAAATAAAATTAGTAAGTCTATTCAGAATATGCCACCACATCTGCCAAAGGATTGTACAACAAACAGGTATTAATTACCTAAATTTAACGTAAAATAGCCGTAACCGATCCATTGTGGCCAACCACCAACCCTTAGCGCAGCTACCCTTACACTTATGAAAATTTATTACCACTTAAATCTAAAAAATGTCGTCAATTGCGTTAATCAACCCGTTCAGCGAATCTATTTTCTTGTTATAGAGATGTTATCTGTACAACCCCTAAACAATGTACCTACACTGAGAAAAAGGTAATATTTTGTCATTTGAAATTTTAATTTGAAGGAATTGGAAGTATAACAATGAGAGCTGGGATCCAACCGCAGAAATTAAAAGCCGAATAGAACAAGCCCGAGCTGCCTTTGTAAAAATGAGAAACGTACTTTGCAGTCACGATCTTAGCATTGACCTTAGAGTTCGTATGATATCTTGCTACATCTTTCCTGTCCTGCTGTATGGAGTAGAAGCGTGGACCTTAACTGAGGCTATGCTTAAACGCTTGACAGCCTTTGAGATGAGGGTATACAGACGACTACTGAAAATAAGCTGGGTCGACAGAGTTAGAAATGAGGAGGTCCTTAGACGGCTGAACCAAACAACACAACTGGTCAATATAATAAAGAAACGCAAGCTGGAATACTTCGGTCATATTATGAGACACCCTGAAAAATATGATCTTTTACATCTGATCATTCAGGGAAAGATCCAAGGTAATCGTGGTCCTGGTAGAAGAAGAACATCATGGCTGAAAAATCTAAGGCAATGGTATGGAAAATCAACTACATCGTTATTTAGAGCTGCTGTCAATAAAGTCACGATAGCGAATATGGTAGCCAACATGATATCCAACGATCGATAACGGTCATGGAACTAGAAGAAGGAAGTATAACAATACACATTTAATTAAGGAATCAAAATGGACTAATAATCAAATTATATTAATTGCATATTACATAATTTTCAATGTTTTAATTGTGATGTAATTGATTTAAAGATTTATAGACAAATATAGAAACACGAATAAGTAATATGAAAAAGTTATACAACTAAGTCAACTTTTTGATTAACAGCATAATTGACCACGGATATACGGAACTAATAGCCAATATATATATATATATATATATATATATATATATATATATATATATATAATATATATATATATATAGAGTGTGTATAACGACGCTAAGAATACAATTCTTTGGAGGGTAACTTTCGGGAAAGCGTCAAAACAAGGATCAGCTAGAGATGGTATAAGCCAGTTTGGTGTAGAACTTTATTCTAAATGTGAAATTTTCGGTGATATGTTGTCACCTTCATCAGCACCTAAATGGAAAACCTATTATAGTACAGTGGTGGAAATCAACATTTAAAAACCTACATTGAAAATGTTCAGTTGGTCCTAGTGGTAAAGAACACTGTCACAAACATGTTAAAAATATTAAAAATTTTACAACAGGGTACAGAAAGGATCCTCTCAATACCTGAAAATACAGAAAATAAAAATACAAGAAAAATATCATACTTAAGAAATCTTGTAACAAAGAGGATTCTAAACATCACGATTAATGAAACTAATACAAAAATCAGAAATTTACAGACAAACATAGATAAATCAATAGAGTATCTTAATAACAAACTCTCTTACAACATGATGTCTGATTTCCTGAGACTACAGGACAAAAGATATAAAAGAATATTCAACTGTATAAAAAGAAGCAACATCTCAAAACTTAACCAACTTAAAGATCCTTTAGCTTCACTCACAACTACAAATGAAAATGCATGGTTGGTAAATCAATCCAAAGTGACTTTGCCTCAAGACATAAAATCTTTTCTATCATTAGGTCCAAAATTTTCACTACCAGTCTCAGTGAAAGATATTGACATGTACACATACCTAGCAGACATTGAGTACTGTATTAAGAAACTCCCTACAGATTCACAGAATTTGCAACGTTCAAAAATCACGAATATCATTACCAACCACATCAAAACCAACCGTTATTACATCAGTCCATCCATGGCCATTGAAACAAAAACGAGAAAATTTCTGAAAGACAACCCTGATATTATAGTAACAAGAGCAGACAAAGGTAACACTACAGTCATAATGGACAGAAACGAGTACATCACCAAATCATTTGAACTTCTCAATGACCCACATTCCTATAAAAAAATCCCCAAAGATCTGACTCCATCAGTAGAAAGAAACACTAACTTACTAATAAAACAACTACATGAAGAAGGATATATTACCACCAAAACAAAAAAAGAATTAACCAACTACACCGGTACCACCCCAACATACTATGGACTTCCAAAAATTCACAAAGAAGGGTGCCCTCTACGTCCTATAATTGCTTGCAAGAATGCCCCCACTCAATCCTTGGCTAAATATCTGGCAGGTATTATTGACACTTCTTTTTCTTCTCATAATACCTACAAAATTAAAGATTCTTTTGAATTTGCAAATAAGATCAATGGGTTTTTACTACCTTCAGGATATGTCTTGGTGAGTTTTGATGTTACTTCCTTGTTTACCAACATCCCTCTTGAACTGGTAGTTTCTATTCTGACAACTAATTACCATCTTATTGAACAGAACTGTACAATTCCCAAAGTTTTGTTCCTGAAACTGATTACCTTTTTATACAACAATACATATTTCACTTTTCAAAATGAATTCTATGTCCAAATAAAAGGAGCACCCATGGGTGGAGCTATATCCCCTACTTTGGCAGAAATTGTAATGAACTCCCTACTTCACTACTGTACTCAAGAAGTTGATTTCCAGTTCCCCTTCATTTACCAATATGTAGACGACCTCATATGTGCAGTCCCTGCAGACAAAATCAACTACACTCTTGACATTTTCAACTCATATAACACTCACCTACAATTCACAGTTGAAACAGAAGAAAATAATAGTGTTCCATTCTTAGACACCTATGTAACCAGACATGAGGACAATACAGTAAGGTTGGATTGGTACAGAAAAAAAACATTCTCAGGTAGATATGTGCCTTTTCACTCGTATCATCCAGACGAACAGAAGATTAACATCATCAAAGGTCTGAAAAACAGAATACAAAGAATTTGTCACCCTTCAAACTACAATAAGAACATCAAGTTATTGTATGAGATTCTTAGAAAAAATCACTACCCTAAGATGCTTCTTAATAAATTGCTATTTCAAGATATGCCAACAGTTAGAACACACCAAAGACAAACATTAGAAGGAGAAACAGTAGAAGTGTTCTATGGGAGATTGCCTTACATCAAAGGTTTATCACCACAGATCACAAACCTTTTCAGACAGTTCAACATAGTGATAGCAAATTCTGTTTACAAAAGATTAGGGACATACTTTACTCACCTGACAGAAAGAGTTAAAAAACTGGATAACTTCAATGTAGTGTATTCTATTCCATGTGGTTCTTGTTCAGAAGTGTATGTCGGTCAAACCAGCCAGAAACTCTCAAAAAGAATAGCTTTGCACAGGAGTGATGTTGTGAGGAAGCCCACCAGCACAGCCTTTAGCCAACATATTAAGAATACTGGACACACTGCTAACTATGAAAATGTGCAAGTACTAAAGAGGGTTGACAACCAATTTAAGAGAAACTTCATAGAAATGTGCTACATCCATAACTGCAGCTCTCCTATGAACTGTAAGAAAGATGTTGAAAACTTAAGTTGTATTTATTCCTTTCTACTTCAACAGGACTTGACAAGAAGTAACAAACTGGAAAATGTGGGGAACTTATCATGACATGCATAGATTACCTACCTGTGCTTTAGAGGGGACTTCATTTCCTTGCTGATTATGTTGCCTAGGGCTCTTTCTTTTCGTATCCATGTGGTTGTGAGGTGCAAAAGTGAAAATTATAACCTCGTTACATATGACATGACACCCGGATGTTGACAGAAATATGTCATCAAAAAAGAAGATTAATTCTTCTTTTCTATTTGCAGTTTTTGTAGGTTGTAAATTTTAGACTTTTTGTTGTGTTTGTATTTGAAAAACTACCCTGTTGTGTTGTAATGTTTTTATTCAAAATTTTAAATGTATTTTTTAATATTTTTAACATGTTTGTGACAGTGTTCTTTACCACTAGGACCAACTGAACATTTTCAATGTAGGTTTTTAAATGTTGATTTCCACCACTGTACTATAATAGGTTTTCCATTTAGGTGCTGATGAAGGTGACAACATATCACCGAAAATTTCACATTTAGAATAAAGTTCTACACCAAACTGGCTTATACCATCTCTAGCTGATCCTTGTTTTGACGCTTTCCCGAAAGTTACCCTCCAAAGTATATATATATATATATATATATATATATATATATATATATATATATATATATTCTCGTAGAAAGGGCTTTAGTGACTATGTGAGTAATATATACGGATATATTGGGTTTAGTAGTCAATATTGGCCTTTAAGTAAAACTCTTTTAGGTTTGTTAAGCTTTCGAGTTTATTGTACTCTTTTTCAAAACGTACTAAAAATTAACATAAAAAACTACATTAGAAAAATGAAGTTATATCTTTAATAGGCTTACCCTTGTAAGGATTGTGTTTTAAAATTAGCAAAATTAATTAACATAATGACATTAATAAATTTGATTTTCTTTTTCGTTCTGTCAAAACTTATTACTAAGGTTTACATGTCTCTTCTATTTTTTATATTTATTTTGGGTTAGTTTGACAGAGGAAGTGTCTATGTATATGCAAACCTTCATTGCAAATTTTGATATAATATGTAGAAATGTTTCGTTTGCAGTTATTAAACAAGCAACAGAGTTTATGTTACTAAGTAATTAAGAAAAAAAAACACAAATAAAAATAAATTTTATCTCATTTCAACTTTTATATTGTTATTCTTTTATTTAAAAGAAGATTACTGTATACAGCACTAAGATTTTCAATGTCTTCTCTTTTGTTTAAGGTGTTTTCTGTAGTTGCAATTAAACACATTTCTATAAACAGTCTTTTGTTGTAATTTCTTTCCCTTCTCAATATTTCTGTTTGATCATAGTTAGGCGTATGGCCCATTGTAATACAATGTTCACTTAATGCACAGGCTTGTACTTTATTCAGATTAATGTCACTTTTGTGAGATATTAATCTTCCGGACAAATTTCTGTACTATATAGAGGATCTAACGAAATTGGAAGTTCTGTGATGAAGTTTCTATCAGAACACAGTCGTGGTCAAGGTCGGTTTTAAGTTACGTCTGACTAAAACATACTCCATTCCGTGATGCAAGACTGCTACATCTCATATTTAATTATTAAAATATTCAAAATTATAATAATTTAGTCAGTTACTGCTTGTTTTGTACTTCTACAGTCACAATAAGATTATAAAGAATGCAATGTATCAACAAAAATCAAACAATATACGATTTTTAGTTTCTATACAAGTTGTTTTATTGAACAGTAAAACTTTAAACTGCTCTCCTGTATAATTTACTAATTTTTACTTATTGCAACAGAGGTGCGATATCTCTCCTAATTATGCTGTTACTATTTTTCAGTGTAGGAAATATCATCCCTCTGAACTTTAACAGCGTATCGCTCATTGATTCCAAGCACAATGCTCGTTAATATCGTAGTGTCACACTTGATTACGTAGACAACCGTGAAAAACCAGCGACTAAGGGAGGGGAGACTTTTATAGAGGATTATTAGGGGCAAGGGCAAGCCAGATTACACCAAATGGGACGGGGCATATGTTGCTTGTTAAGGGTTAAGTCAAGATATATCAGTAGCTATATCTATATCTTGTTTGTTGGTATGGGAAAACTGATGAGGAAACTGATAATTGTGACAAAGGGAATGTATGATAGTGTTTCTTTATTTAAATACAGCCGGTGCTGTTAAAAGCGAGGGATGAATTGGTTTGGACATGCTGGACATTTTTGGTGGTTTCATTAAGTGTTTTTAAAAGGAAATTTTAATTTTTTAATTTTTTAGTATTTTTGCACCATACGTAAGAACCGGTAAAATGCACTGGTTAAAAACCTTTCTTATTAAACAAACTGGAATAATAGACTTGAAAATGTTATTTAATCTACCAAAGGCAGCCCATGTGAGACCTATCCTTCTTTGTATTTCAGTTGTCTTATTATCTCGGCCTAAGCGAATCTCATGCCCTAGATATTTAAAAGCTATTACTTGGTCAATGCTATGGCTCTCAATCAGAATTTTACCGCTGACTACAAGGTTGGTCATAAATTTTGTCTTTGAGGTGTTAATTTTAAGACCAATTCTGTACCCCGGAGGTGAAGGATACTATGTCACAATTTGTTAATTGTTCAGGAGAGCAAATTTTCTTCAATTTTAAGTTATAAAAATTCGGTTCTTCAAAGCTAATAGAAATTTCTTAATGAAACCCCTACAAATTGTTAATAGTACTCTTAGGCAAATGGGAATAGTGATTTTGGAACTTTAATTATGATAGTTACCTTAAAAAATTCATATTTTGTGGACATAGTATTGTATACCTCTAGGCTTGATATGTGTTCGATGGACATAATATAAGAGTATTATTGTTGAAAATTATTATTATTCACTATTCAATTTGAAATATTGTTTCTTTATGTTGATTTTATGGCAGGTATAATAATACAACAAGCGTGTGATAGGACAATGATTTATTAAAAAACAAATAATTTCAAAATTTTAATAATACACTACATACACAGTACAGGATACTTTCTTTTAATGAATTAATATGACAAAACGAAATAATAATTATGATGAAAGCATTATTTTTAAGCAAATCAAGAATCACTATCACTATCGATATCTGGGTAGTCCCTATTATAGGGTAGGTCCCTATAAAATCCATGGAAATAACTGGGAATAAAAGGTAAGAGAGAAATTAAGTCATTGTATTTTTGTTCGGATATTGGAACAACCTTCTTTTGTGAAGGCTGATGGAAATGTAGGCCTACATCCATTCAATCTTGAACTACTTCTTGTATTCCTTTTCAGGTCAACTGCTTGGAACTCCCCATCAAATGATGTTTTTAGGAAAATCATTCCAAGATTTTCCTGCCTCAACTGTATGTGTACACAATTTGACATAAGAAATTTCTCATTCTCGATGGTTTTTTTTTCTATGTATAAATGGTGTGTTTTGACCCTTATACAGTGCATCAAATTGTTTAAAATCTTCTTGTTCCATGTTGTATACATGGTATTTGTTAGAACTCTGACGTACCATTTGCTGCCAGTCCCAGGGAGTGATGATTGTCAGCTTGTCAAGTTCTTTCCGTTTTTTTTTCTATTAAGGCATGAATAGAATCAGCCTCCATAGTGTGTGCCCTTTAAGGAGGTACTTTACGTTGACACACTGTAATTGACGACATTTTTTCATAATCCAGAAAAAGCACAACACAATGAAAATATTTTTATTTTGCTCAAAGCAATTATCGGACCAAAGTGTAATTTCGTTAACATCAGAAGTAGATATAACACTGTTGGCCCATTTTAAAAAAGCAGATGAAATTTCCTCTCCACCTCGGCCACATTTGGACTCATCCCACATGATGCAATGTGCACTTTTATCTGACAAATCGTAAAGTGTATAATTTAGCGTCCAAAGATATGATATCATGTCCACATGGTATTAAAAACTCCTGAACGTTTCTTGGGGTAAACAATACTATGTCCACAAGGTATCATATCCCTCTGAGGAAAATGGACATGATATCATATTTTATTACCTTATCTTCCTTATTTTTGGGAATAGAACATAGTATCATATACCACTGTATAGAGCAAAAATTCTACATTATGGTCATGGTATTAAGTCAATTTCATGAAAAATGGACATAGTATCCTTTACTTCCGGGGTACAGAATTGTTTTTGACACTATATAGTGCGTGTGCAGCATTTTAATGGCTTTATCAACTTTATCAGATAATAAAACGATGTCATCGGCAAATCTTAGGTGGTTCAGATCTTCTCCATTTATAGTAATTTCCATATTATCCTCTTGTACCATTTGCTTTAACATATATTCAAGAACAGCTGTAAAAAATTTAGGGGAGATAGTATCACCCTATCTAATTCCACGTTCTATTCGAAACTTCTTGGTATCTTCATGAAGGTAGACACAAGCTGTACCAGTTTCGTAAATACTTTTAATCAAGGCGGTATCTCTATCTAATTAGCATTCTTCGGTCCATCTTTGGACATAGGCCTCCCCAATCCTTTTCCATTCTTCTCTGTCTGTCGCTACAGTCATCCACCTAGAGCCCACGTGCTTCTTGATATCATCTGCCCATCTCATTTGGGGCCTTCCTCTGCTTCGTTTATATTCCCACGGTCTCCAACTTATAAGAATTTTGTTCCATCGGTCTTCTTTTTGTCTTATATTGTGTCCGGCAAATCTCCATTTCAATTTTGCAACTTCTTGTCTAACATCCCTCACTTTTGTTTTCTCTCTTATCCACTCGTTTCTCTTTTTATCCATTAGTCTTATGTGCAACATTTGTCTTTCCATTGCTCTTTGGGTTTTTATGATTTTGTCCATGTTTGCTTTTGTAAATGTCCACGTTTGGGAACCATAAGTAAGAACAGGGAGTACGCATTGATTGTATACTTTGGTCTTAAGATGCTGTGGATATCTTTTGTTTTTAAGAATGTAGCTTAGTTTGCCAAATGCCGCCCATGCCAGTCTAACTCGTCTCTTTATCTCTGCTGTTTGGTTCTCTTTGTTAAGTTTTATAGTTTGACCAAGATATATATATATATATATATATATATATATATATATATATATATATATATATATATATATATATATATATATATATATATATATAATCCTGAACTTGTTCTATTTCATCTTGTCCGATTCTCATTGTGATGTCTTCATCTGTATTTGTTATGGTTTTGGTCTTGCTGTAATTCATATTAAATCCTATCCAGTTTCTACTTCCAGTTCTTGCATCATTTCAAATAATTCTTCTTTTTTATCAATTATCAATACGATATCATCAGCGTACCTTAAGTTCAAGCGTTGTCCACAAATTTTTATACCTTTTTCTTCCCATTCTAATCTTTTAAAAGTATCTTCAAGAGCCTGATTGAAAAGTTTCTGTGATATTGTATCACCCCGTCTCACGCCTCTATTTATTTGTATTGATTTTGTTCCTTCATATACTTTAATTGTTGTTTTGGCTTCCTTATATCTATATATATTGGCTATTAGTTCCGTGTATCTGTGGTCAATTCTGCTGTTAATCAAAGAACTGTTCTCTGCCCAATGGTCGACTCTGTCGAAAGCCTTTTCGAAATCTATGGACGCCATATATAGAGGAATGTGGTATTCATTTGCTCGTTCTATAAGTATTTTCATACTTAGTAAATGAGTGAGGTATACTGTAGCATTTTCAATTTCATTGATTCTTTGAAGTATATTGAAGTCCCCTCGTATACGGAATATTAAAATCACCTTATATATTTTTGATAGATCTAAAAATATTTCGTACGTATTTAAACCCAAATATCTTTTCATTTCTTTCTTAGATCGGCCAAGTTTAAATAAACCATTTTAGAGTTGTTTATTTATTTTAACTCCCTCCGCAAATTCTTGTTTTATTAGAAGCCGCAATTTTAATGAAACCCTGAGTGCCGTTCGCATCAGTAGCGATTATTTTGCTTGCCCTATCTCCACCCCCAATAGTTTTTTCCCCTAATTTTTTATCTCCCGTATTAATGCCCCCTGTGGTAGGCAAAATATCTTCGTTACAATACAAGGCGATATATCGGTAGTCAATGCGGCAGTTAGCCAATAATGCTCGAAGCATTTTATGATGATCTATAGTATCGAACGCCTTTTCATAATCTACGAATATAAGAAAGCTTGTTATGACTCTGTACACTTTTCTATTAGCGTTTCTATAACTTGTAGATGATCATTTGTTCCGTATCTGGAGCGGAACCCAGCCTGTTCATAAGGTTGGTAACTATCCAGTTTGTTCACAAGCCGTTTTGTTATTATCTTCATGAATAGTTTGTATGTATGCGAGAGCAAACTAATAGGTCTGTAGTTCTTTAGGTCCAAAATGTCACTTTTTTGTGCATTGTGGTTATTATTGCATTATGCCACTGGGAGGGGGTTACGCTTCTTATCAAATAATCTTCTCCAGGTGATTTATTGTTTTTCATTCCCGAGAGAGCTGATTTTATTTCCTCTGTTGTGATATCTAGGATGTCTTCTGAGCCTACATTTTGAACTTTTGCTATTTGATTTTGATCAGGATCTGAAGTTCTTCTCGTCTATACAATTCTGAGTAAAAATCTTGAGCAATTTTTAAAATATCTTCCTTATTTGTTGTAGTTTCTCCTTTTTTATTTACAAGTTAACAAATATTTTTCGATCCTTTAGTCATTTGTGGGCGCAGAAGCTTTAAACTTTTATTTTTATCAATGGCTTGAGTTATGTATTCAGTGTTGTAATTTATGACATATTTTCGAATGGATTTGTGATATCTTTGTTTAACTGTCTAAATGTTACAAAATTATCTGCGTATTTGTCTTTCAATTCTCTTCTTTTGTTTATAAGATCTTTAGTAGCTTGAGTGAGTTTATCCATCTTGTTTTTTCCTTTTTCCTTATATTTTCTATGATCGCAGTATTAATTCGCATGTTTGTCACCTCTGTATCTAATGCAGTTTCATTTAGATGTTCCACTTCTTTCAGTTCTGAAGTTACGAGATTCTGATAAGCTACTCTATCTTCTATTTTTCCATATACCTTTCTTATTTTTATTTCCTATATACCTTTTAAATCTTAAATAATTGAATTTACATTTCACTCCCTTTATTATCGCAGTATGAGCTGAAAAATTTATTCATTTATCGCCTGAATTACGTATAAATTTTTAAGAATAAAATCCATACAAAGATTAATCCCTGGCAATTACATATCAGAGTTATGAATCTCTTTTAAAAACGACAGCCCATATATAAATAATCTGAACCGTTAAATAAAAACCCAGAGATATTTCTGATCTATATGTGTTCTAAATGCGTGCCCATACCATTTATATTTTACCCGTGGCAAATTACCGAGGCCGTCTTGGCATCGGCCGCTTTTGTCTTCACACTTTGTTAAAAATTAATCATTGCAGAGAGCAAATAAATACACGACACTCATTATTTTCACCAAATTTAAACCGAAAAGAAATATGAGCGTTCGTGTCTGGTAGCAGTATATCATAGAGGGAAAGAAGAAGAAAAAATCACAGTGACAGTGCATCTAATTCAGCATGTAGCCTTAGTGGCGCCTTTCGGAGCGGCCTTTCTGCATCCGGACCCGGAGATATTCAATTAAAAGTGTTGGTTTTTTAAAACAGGGTTGCCATTTGTTTTAAATTAGAAGTTTATAGGAAAATTTAATAATGTTACGATTTTACAGCAGTAATTATTTTTAAATTTCTACCTGAAACTATTTATTTATCAAATGGCATGTTAAATGCAGATATTTTTTTAATTGGGATTAAACCCCAATTAATTGAATGTGCGCGGTTGCCAGACTTGAAAAATTGTCAAATTTTACCGATATAAAACTGCTACCTACCTTTAAAATTTATTAGGAATGTTAATTTTGAATCTTTGTTTAAATCATTGTTGTTATTAACTTCTTCTTTTTCTTAGTTTCTAAACTTAAGCAGGAATCGTGGTATCATGAAGCTAATAGCTGATTTTTTCAATGTTCCTCCACGTCTTTTTATCTTCTGCCATTCTAGCACATTATAAAAATGGAGCTCCAATAGTAGCAAAGATATAAATCGTGTGGAAGACCTTTTCGACTTTTCTTGCCCTCTACCTTTTCCTAGAGTGTCAGTTTTGTAAAACCATTTGTTCGAAGCGCATGTTCAAAATAGGTTAATATTATTTTTCGCAAATCGCCAGGAAATTTTGACATTCCTGTCAAAATTTCTTGAAGAAAAAGTCAGGACTTCCTTACTGTAAGGAAATGTCATTTTTACTGTAAGGAATGATTCCGTACAGTTGTTAGTGTTCTACATAAATGATAGAAAACACATTGCTTATAAGGAATTAATTTATATTTTGAAAACATCAAGTCATTGCTGAATACATTTTTAAGATCAATTTGTTATATTTACAGTAATTTGACAGTTAGTACAATTATTGAACATTGGAGGAACACTCTTAGAACTATGAGAAACATTTTGGACAACATGCAGGGTGGAAGTGTCATTTTGTTGAATATTTTGTACTGTGAAAATTTTATTTGCCACCTCAACCTTATTGTTAAGCGATTCTTCGATATATCCTTCAGCAACGTTTGATGACTTCCATCCGCCATGCCTCTTTAAACTAGTTATGTCGGCACCAGAGTCAACCAATATTGTTGCAGAAGACCGACGAAAGCAGTGACCAGTATATTCTGTCGGATTTACCAAGTTCAAATAAGTAGCAATTATTTTGGGCATTTTTCTAAATTGATGAATTCCTACCACTTGTCTACAACCCTTTCCGCTTTGATATTTAAAGAAAAATCGGTCACTGTTCATATTTTCTGGTCTTAACGAAACATACTTTCGATAAACATTCAAGTAGATCTGATTAATTACAAATGATCTTGGTTTGTTGGTTTTCGAATCAGGTATGCTGATTAAAAGCTTAGATTCTAAGTCTTCTATATCGTGTACAGTCATTCGGACTAACTCATCCATTCTACAGGCCCCAGAAATACCAAATATTACAGTCACCTAAAAAATAAATAAAGCTATAATCTAAATAGAAATTAAAACCTTGTAAATTACCTTAATCATTAAATTTTCTTTATCTGGAGCTTCCTGGATAAATTTTTCAATTTCTTCCTTCGTTAAAATCTTAGATTTCTTTGCCCTATAACCTTGAGCTTGCCGTTTCAATAAAGAACGAAGTTTTGAGTATGTAGATATATCTACATTGTGTTTAAGTGCAAGGGTTGACTTCAGCATTGAATAATTGGCCCATAATGTTGAAGATTTCATCTTTAAACAACGGTCTAGGAAGTATGCCATTACAACATTTTCTGAGAAAGAACTCGTATTTTTACTCATGCGATAATCCATAAAACGTCTGTATGCATTTTCGTACTTTTCTCTTGTTTTCTTTGGCAATAATTCTAATGAAGCAGTATTCACTGCCTCAACCAGCTCTGGAGGAGTCCCAGGAATGGAAATTTCATCATCACTTATCATTTTACTTTCGAGAACACCAGCAATTAAATTTATAAGCGTCAAGTTTGACAATTCAACCTCAATACGTTTCCATAGTAACCCAAGTAATTTTATTAGGAATTTCAAAGAACCATTTATTTGGGAATAAAATTATCGCGTTTTTTTTTAAATCAATTAATATCTGTCGAATTGTAAACGATTTGCGGAAAAATAGTATGTTTACCTCGTAGGAAAAGCCACATTCCTGGACTCTGTGTTGCTAAGTCTCGGCTTGCGCCTCGACTTAGCAATCTTCACAGTCGTCCAGGAATGTTAAGCTTTTCCTACCCGGTAAACAATGTACTATTGTTCTGATATTTCTGTTCTTTATTTTTGGCTGTTTCCGATGATAAGTGAAAACTGGAAAACCTAAACTTCTTGTTGGTCTCATTTTTTGTATCGACAGTTATTTTATGTTTTTTTTCAAATTTTTGTTAATTTTGAAATAGAGTTGTTAGTTATTAAAGATCCTAGATACACAAATTTATCTACAAGAGTGATATTGTTTATCATGGTTAAATGGTTTTGATTGTTGTTAACTCTGTCAATTTTCATGATTCCCGTTTTATCTCTGTTTATTTTAAGCGGCATCGTTAGGCTTACATCTTTAATCCGTTGAAGCAGGTGAATCAGTTATTGGTTTTATCATTTGCATATCTCAAGTTGCAAATCTTCTTTCCACTGATATTGATGCCACCGTTTCATATCTCAGTAGCTTTTCACATTATCCATTTACCATTGATGTTAAACATAATAGTATGCAGCCTTGCCTCATGTCCTTAGTAATCCTGAAATTTTTGGTTAATTCCCCAGTTATTCTAACTCACATAATTGTTATTGTATAGGCTTTTAGTTGGCAGTATCAGACAATTTGGGACTCACATTTCAGACAAAATCTGCCACATTTTACTCTAGTTGACTAAGTCAAAAGCTTTACTATAATTTATAAAGCACAAATATGTTGCGATGCTGAGTTCTCTGGATGTTTCTATACTCTGTCGTACGTTTAAAATGTGTTCTCTAATAATATGTGCTAGTCGAAATCTGCTTGTTCCTTCGCAATTATTTGTGGAAACAAAAATACAGACAAAATACCTTGTAACAATATATAATTGCCAATAGAGGGTTGAAAGGGGAAACCGAAAAATTACTGGGCTGGAGATATGGCAAGTAAATAATCTAAAACGTTTGCGGACGGCTACTCGTGTTTTGGTTGCAGAGCTAGGACGTGGATAATCTATCTATCTATCTAATCAGCCTTAAACGCCCACTCTTGGGCATAGGCCTCCCCTGTTAATCTCCATTGGTCTCTATTTTGGGCGATCTGCATCCAGTCCTTTCCTGCCGTTCTCTTAAGGTCGTCAGTCCATCTCATCTGTGGTCTTCCTCTTTTTCTTTTCTTTTCCCATGGTCTCCAGTGTAGAATTCGCTTATTCCATCTTTCATCTTTTTGCCGGAGAGTGTGACCGGCGAAGTTCCATTTAAGTTTTGCAACCTGTCTTGATACATCGTTCACCTTTGTTTTTTCTCTGATCCATGAGTTTCTTTTCCTGTCTTTAAGACCGATACCCAGCATCTGTCTTTCCATTGCTCTTTGTGTTTTGGATATCCTGTCGATGTTCTCCTTTGTGAAAGTCCATGTTTGTGAGCCATATGTGATAACTGGTAAAATGCACTGATTGAATACTTTCGTTCGCATATATTGAGGGAACTTTTTATTTTTTAGAATATATGATAGTTTACCAAATGAGGCCCATGCTAGTCTAGTTCTTCTTTTTATTTCTTCTGTTTGATTGTCCCTGTTCAGCTTTATTATCTGTCCTAGGTATATGTATTCTGTCACCTGCTCTAATTTATTCTGTTTGACTACTATTTCTAATTGGTCTTCTTGGTTTGTCATAGTCTTAGTTTTACCATAGTTCATCTCGAGACCTACCTCTGTCGCTTTTCCATCTAGTTCCTCAACCATCTTCTGTAATTATTCCTTCTTATCTGTTATCAGGACTATATCGTCTGCATATCTCAATTGGTTCAAGAGCTCTCCATTTATTCTTATTCCGGATGTATCCCATTCTAATTTTTTAAATATGCCTTCCATAGCCTGATTGAACAATTTTTGGTGATATTGTGTCTCGTGAATAAAGGTTTCTTTATTTGAGGATCTGGAGAAACTAATTACACAAAAAAAAGAAATAAAAAAAATACTACAGAGATTTCTTCTTCTTCAGGTGCCATCTCCGCTACGGAGGTTGGCAATCATCATAGCTATCTTAATTTTTGAGGCAGTAGCTCTAAATAGTTGTTTTGAGCTGCATCCAAACCATTCTCTCAGGTTCTTCAGCCATGAAATTCGTCTTCTTCCGATGCTTCTTCTGCCATCTATTTTTCCTTGCATTATGAGTCGCAGGATGCCATACTTATCGCCCCGCATCACATGTCCGAGATACTGTAGCTTTCTTTCTTTAATTGTAAGTTCAATTTCCTTCTCTTTGCCTATTCTTCTCAGTATTTCATTGTTTGTAACTCTATCTACCCAGGAAACCCTCATAATTCTTCTATAGGTCCACATTTCAAAGGCGTTAAGTCGTCTCATGGTATCTAGATTTAACGTCCATGATTCCACTCCATAATATAGTACACTGTATACGTAACATTTTGTTAGGCGTACTTTAAGAGCTAATGTTAGATCTTTGCCACATAGGACCTTTTTCATTTTTATAAAATTAGAACGTGCTTTTTCGATTCTGACTTTGATTTCTGCCGTGTAGTCATTATTTTCTGTTCTAAGTGTTCCTAGGTAAGTGTACTTTTTTACTCTTTCGATCTGCTGGCCCTCTACTATCAAGATTTCGTTAGTATTATAGTTGTTTTTTACAAATTTTCTACAAATTTTTACAAATTTTTACAAATTTTCGGAGTTTTTGTATGAAAACAATACACAAGAAGATTACTAAACTTTTAAAATGGACGCTGTTTAAAACAATCGTCTTGCTGGCTAGTATTGTTGCCCAAATGCAAGAACAAGACGAGACTTAGACAGTCTTGGTTTTGGTCTTGGTATTACACTCCCGGTCTTAGTTTTGGACTTGCAGCAAGAGTCTTGCAAGTCTTGCAGTTACCCATTAGCCTATTGCTATTTATTAAACGTTACTAACGTTACTAAATGTTGCTATTTATTATATCTTTGGCACCCTTCAGAATAATGCCATTTAATATTTTGAATTTTATGCTCCATTGTAAAGGTAACCATTTCCTTAACTTGAAATATCAATTTCTTTATTCAGTTTATTTTTTATTTTTAATAAACGTATATTTGACGTTTCCGTTATCATAACTAAATGTTACTTTGACAAAACTAAAATGTAATCTAATGGGTGTTCAAAAACAAGCTCGTATGTGGATACTAATTTCATAGTACATTCGGTCTCTGTCTGTTAGCAGAACAACCAATATGCAGTTTTTATATATAATTGTATATACACTGGAATCTCCCTGCATATAATTTTGATATTATTTAAATTAATTTTTAGACTTTAATATGTTTGGCTTTTTCTTTCTATTCCAGGTTTATTTGTTTGGGTTTCTGTGAGGTAAGTCTAACTGATGCAGCTTTATGATATTATATTTTATATAAATTTTTGCATTTATGATCAATTCTTATGTAGTTAATAACAATGTTTAGACCGGTTTGTTGCTAATCCTTTATATCTAAAAATTATATAAAACCAATATTTTCTATTTACAGTGCTTCCCACAGTATATTGACGACTTTTTCTACGATTTACTTATTTTATATACAATTCACTTGATTTCTTCTAGATTTTCTCTTATCAGGTCTACATCGTCGGTAAGAAGACCTTATATATAAGTTTATACATTATTCCTGAGACCGTTTTACTTTAGTTCGAAAAAACCTTATACAGCAGGACGGAAACTCGTGCTGTTTCAGGACACAGAAAAATCAGAAATGAAACTTTCATAAACCTGCCCCGGACATCTTGAAAACGCTTGCATAATATA
Source organism: Diabrotica balteata (assembly GCA_918026665.1). NCBI lineage: Eukaryota > Metazoa > Arthropoda > Insecta > Coleoptera > Chrysomelidae > Diabrotica > Diabrotica balteata. The sequence goes on from OU898284.1 coordinate 5,900,963, forward strand.
AGAAGTTATACCGTTGTAAAATGCAGGAGCACAGCTTATAAATACTAATCAGATATGCTTGCTGTATATACATATAGGCATTCTGGCCGCACTGCTGACTTTTTACTCTCTAGGCCAGCTGAAGATATTTATTACCTTATGGTATTAATTAAGTGATAATTTTGAATTTTATAGGTTTGGGCTTAGTAGTACAGTCACATATACACAAATAAGGTACACCTTAAATCAAGTTTGGTGATAACTATTTGTAATATTTAGATCACGGTATTTGTTTATTATTACACTCTAATTTTATTACATTATCATCGTGTTTATTTCTGCCCTTAACGTACCCCATTATAAAGATATCTTTTATATCAATAAAATCGTTTTCAAATTCTGTTTTGTAAGAAAAGAAATAATTTCTTCTTTTAAATAGAGACAAACTGTATAAAGTTAGTAAGTAAACGCGAGAAATCAGCTCTTGTTACTTATATTTGGAGGTATAGTCAGTGAAGTTAAAAAGTTGCATTTTTATTAAATTAACTTCTAATGAATTGGCTTGTTTTAACCTTTCGCAAAAATCGTCAAAATCGTACACTTTTTTTTTCTTTTGTGCCAAGCTCAACTTGGCGATGAAATTAATCTTCTGACATAAAAGTATGACCTGAGTCAAAACATTTGATTATTATGTTTTCTACAGTTATGATTCTATTAATGTCGATAAAAGATATATTTTTTGACGATTTTCATTGTACAAACACGCACCTCTTCAGCTTTCTCTGACGTTAGATAGTATTTGTAGGAATACACTCTTGATAATGTTGATTCTGGGATGTACTTCTTTTTTTCTCACTTTATTTTACGCAGCTCAAAACAAACTCTTTTTAGTGTTCTTTTTCCAATAGCCAGTATGATGTATTAATGTCTTTTTGCCTAGTATATGAAATTTTTTCAGCTCAATTAAATTTGCAGTTACCTGACTTTTTGTCTATGAGCTCTTATGTACCTCTCTCTTTTTTGTTTCTTTTTTTCGACAAATGGTTTTCTTTTTCTTTTGGTTCTATATCAGATAGGTTTTTTTTGCATTATTCTAGTAGGTACGATAAGTGAATATCTTAAATTATTTAAATTTACCTGATTGGAACTTGCGGGGGCTAGCAATGATCGAAGAGAGTTCTAAAAAAAAATGATAGTAAATTTGAAAATGTGTCGCAAATGATTGAACAATCTTCTAAAAAAAAATGATGATAAATTGGAGAACGTTACCAAAAGATTCGATGAAACGTCTCAAATTATTAAAGAAGTAGATAGACAAAACGACGAGAAACTCGAAAAGGTTTCTAGAAGATTCGATAAAGTATGTACTCAGAACGATGAGAAATTTGAAGAAGTCTCTAAAACATTCGATCAGATACAGACAAATGTAAACAACGTACAAGAAGAAGAGATCAAACAATTAGAGACCATGATAACTAACACTAAAGTGCTACCACCAATTAATACGGTAGCCTTAGATCCGCTAGTGAAAGAAGAATCACCTAGAGACGAAACGACACACCATATGCGATTCAAATTGCCACCATTTGATTGAAAGTCTTCTTGGTCCATATACCTTAGACAATTTGAAGCTATTGCGACAGCCAATCATTGGACAGAACAAGAAAAAGCTGTTTCCTTAACTGCTGCTTTACGAGGTGATGCTGCGGATATCCTAATATCGATTTCTAAGGGTCAAGAAAAATGTTACCAGACCTTGTTCACTTGACTAGACAAACGTTACGGAGATGCCCATCTACAACAAGTCTACAAAGTACAAATAAGAAGTAGAATCAACGAGCAAGTGAGAGTTTGCAAGAATTTGAAGCAGATATTGCTCGTATAGCGCTGTTGGCCTATCCAGAGGCACCAGACAACATTTTGCAAGAAATTGCTGTAGATGCCTTCGTCAATGGGTTGAGAGATAGTGAACTACAGAAAGCTTTACGACTAGCAAGACCGAAAGTTTTAGATGAAGCGCTCGCCATTGCCTTGGAACACGAGAGTACGAACCTCTGAAGAGAGTGGCGAACGAAACGATAAACGTCTGGAGGAAATCGTACGGAAAGTAGTTCGTAACATAATGCCGAAGAGACGTGAACCCAGATGTTGGAATGGTAACAACGAAGGTCACATTCGACCCAAAGTGCAAGAAAATAATACAACATTCAGAAAGCTAGAACAGATCGAGCACTGGGCTGAAAAAAGTCATTCAAATGCTGATGTTCAATCAAGACGGCCATACAGTGTAAATCGTAATCATTGTCTTGAATTAGAAGAACGACTTTGCCCCGTGAGACGAACCACCGTTATTAATGATCAATGGCAGCCTCAACACCTACAAGACGCTCAAGCAGATGATCCATGTATAAAAAGAGTATTGGATTGGATGCGTCGAAGTGAAAGACCTTCTTGGCAAGACATTAGTGCATGTAGTCCTGAAGTCAAGTGTTACTGGAGCCAATGGAATTGCCTAGTGCTAAAAGATGATCTTCTTTATAGAACCTTTGAGAACGATGATGGTACAGAATCTAAGCTTCAGTTGGTTGTACCTAAAAGTAAAGTGTCAAAAATATTGCGTCAGTTACATGACGGTGCATCAGGTGGACACTTTGGTATTACGAAGACTCTGCAAAAGGTTCGAGAACGGTTCCATTGGGTGAACTGTAAAGATGATGTAAGAAGATGGTGCCGGAAATGTGACCTGTGTGCAACCAGTAATGGTCCAGTTGGTAAAAAGAGGGCACCAATGAAACAGTACAATGTTGGTAGTCCTATGGAAAGAGTAGCAATCGACATTGCAGGTCCACTTCCAGAGACGAATGATGGAAATAAATATATTCTGGTAGCCATGGATTATTTTACGAAATGGACTGAGGCCTATGCGATACCAAATCAAGAAGCTGCTACCGTTGCAGAGGTACTTGTTAAAGAATTCTTTAGCCGATTTGGTGTTCCCTTGAAGATCCACTCCGACCAAGGGCGAAACTTCGAGTCAAACCTTTTCCAAAACGTTTATAAATTGATTGGTGTCAATAAGACCAGAACGACATCCCTGCATCCTCAATCAGATGGAATGGTCGAGAGAATGAACCGAACGATGGTTAAACACCTGTCCAAAGTTGTATCAGAACATCAAAGAGATTGGACCAGCACATTCATTTATTCCTAATGGCCTACCGCTCGGCCGTGAATGAAACTACAGGCCAGACACCAACCTGCCTGATGTTAGGTCGTGAAGTTCGTTTGCCCTGCGACCTAGAGTTTGGCTGCAGACCTTCCGAAGAACATGTGGCAAGCGAAGATTATGTCAACCGCCTGAAGTTAAACATAAACAACATTCATGAACTTGCCCGACAACACATCCAGTTAGCCAGTGACAGAATGAAAGATCAATACGATTCTCGATGCAAGAATGAAAGCTATGAAGAAGGTGATCCTGTTTGGCTTTATAATCCACAACTTCGTCGTGGCTTGTCTCCTAAACTGCAAAGACAATGGGAGGGTCCGTATGAAATTAAAAAGAGAATAAATGACGTAATATACCGAATTAAGAAGTTGCCGAAAGGTAAACCAAGAGTAGTTCATATAAATCGTCTTGCAACTTATGCTGGCTCAAATGAAACAGAAGAAGTCCGAACCCTTTAAGTGTGCTAGATTCGGAGTGACGACAGAAGTACAGCAGGACCTTTTTAGTGTTCCGCATAACGTCACTCTAGCCCACTGTGTTGCCCAATATCTTGAAATGACTAAAGGAATCTCATCCGTATTTTATAATAAATTTGGTAGAAAGAGTTCTTCAGTTTTTTAGAAAAATATTATTGTATTATAAACTCTAAATTATTTGAATGGATTAGTAACTATACCGTACTGAGGAGATCTAAAGAGATCGAAATACGTATATGCGGCTTGTTGCTGCTCTGTATCAAATCAAAATATTATACCGTCATTTTATTTTGTTTATTTACTTCATTTGGAGTACCAGAAATCGAATTCACTACGAATATAGGCCATGATGAACGGCATTTGGAGTGCAATTTTTAGACTCCCTTGCCGATGCATTCATTAAGCTGTTTGCTTCGCAAGTCTTAGGGGGCACGGCGGCTTATATTCGAATTCGATTTCGCCAGGTAAAAATCGTATGATTTCTCTTTTTGTTCTAAATTATTTTTATATGACATAACTTACACAGTATAATGCTACTATATCTTTTGTAATATTGTTTGTAATTGCCTCCGTGCGAGTAGCCATAGTGGCCGAGCGCATAAATGTAAATAAAAAAAATCATCTATGTTTCTGGTAACACTATGTTTTACTGTACGTTCATATATTTATGTTTGCGATTGCGATACATAATGCGAATATTGTTAGCTATAATAGTAAAAGCTCTTTTAACGTTTGACTGTATTGTTTAATCTAATATGGTAAACAAAGCCGAGAAAAACTAAAGTTGTGTTCTAAAACAGGAAGTAATTACAGTTTCGATCGAAGTGACCCATTAACTTAATGATTCACTTACATTTTGACCGGCCTATTGATTTCGACGAAGCTGCGAGCGTTGAAGACTCGACGAATCGCACAGACCACCTGCTGCTGGCGACCACCATTATCTCTTAGAAGTACATGTCCTCATACTCATGCCGTATGCAAGTCTCGTCGTACAACGCCACTATATCTCTATGTTGATGGATCACAATTTTGCCTTTTTGCGCCTCAGTTGTGTTGCTGGAAGAAAAAAATATACCAGTTCTTTATTTGTAGAAAAATCTCAGCTAAACCAATAGAAATGCTAATGATGAGGCAGTTGTAGATCTTTGTCACAATTAGATGGTATGTACGCGCCGGCTCAAGCGAGGGTTCATTAGAATTTTATATTTATTTTGTTTTCTTACGGATATACTATAAAACGATTTGTAACGATTTATTAAAAAGACTATCAAAGTCAATTTAGAAGCAAAACTATAGTAATTCTTAAATAGTTCAGCAGATGATTAAAAAAACGATTAAAAAAATGTCAACTGGGAGAAACAATTTGAATTAGATATCAATAATTTTATTTTCAAATAAAAAGTGTTTTTGTTGGTTTATGCCAAATATTTAAAACAGGTTTGTTACTTATGGTGAAATTAGCGTTTTTTTACTAGAAAGAATAAAAATTGTAAGTACAGTTTTTATTCGATCCATAAAAAACTATTTGAAGGTGTGGTAGTCAATAAAAAATAGAGCTTTGCTAAGGCGTACTATTTATTCTGAAATCCGAGCTTTCGGTGGTTGTTTGCCACCTTTATCAAGGTCTACAATGAAAATTACTGTGTTATAAACTTTGGCTGATGCAATATAAAAGTTATAAAAACTTACCAGAAAGTAAGATTCATAGCATATAAAACACAACGTTAAATAACATAATGTGATCTGAATTACTGAAGGCATTAAAACTGTTAAAAATTTTAAAATAACTTAAAAATTAAAGAACATGTTACAAAGTTTAAAATGTAAAAAATAAGACGACATGTTTGACAAAAAACAGTCGTCTTCGCAGGTTTGAATTCAGTCACATCTCACGAACAGAAAGAGGCAGTAGGAGGAACTATTGTTGTTTAAATAGTTCGATGTAACTACAAAAAACAAACTTTCAAACTGATGTCTAACAAAATACCGTTTGTGATTTTAAGTACTACCAACCATATTACCAACTTTAAATTGAGAGGGAAATTTAAAAAAGTTCATTATGTCAAACAATAAAAAGAAAATAGTATTTAGTAAGTAGGTTTAGAAAAAACAAACAACCAAAAACAAAATGAACCATCTGAATAATAACTGAAGTTAATCATGATAATTATAGCAATTAATAAAGGAATTTAAGAAACAAGACAGGAAACACTCTGAGATGCAGAAGACCCTAGTCAAAAGTCAAAATAAAATTGTAAATTTTGCTAAGATTCTGGATCTCAGATCTTTTATTCAGATTGTTGTTATCACTCCTGCTGATATGTACCATTTCTAAGAATGTTCTCTTAAATTTATTTTTCTCTCTGGCTAATATTTTTACATTGTTGAAATCTATCTTATGGTCTAGATCGATAGTATGTTCTGCCAAAGCACAAGTGGGTTTATTTAGTCTACAGTCACTCTTATGAGAAATGATACGACTAGACAGATTTCTTCCAGTTTCACCAATGTACGTGGATGGACATTCAGTACATTGAATGCAATAAACAACATCTCTTGACTCTAAAGTAGTTAGGGGTTGTTTTATTTTGCTATACAGCTGACGTATGGTTTTGATGTTCTTGTTAGCTATTTTGATGTTCTTAAATTCTTTGAAAATTTTAGTAAGTTCTACGGTTAGTTTTGGAATATACGGAAGGGCATAAAAATACACACTTGTTTGAGAAGAATTGTTTTGTGCTGAGGGCACTGATTGTGAATTAGTGAGAATGTTATTTCTGTTAACAAATGGAACATTAAAAATTAATTTATTAATCAGTCTTAGAGGATATGAATTTTCAACAAAAATATTCCGTAAGAGGTTAAGATCATGTTGGAGATAATCTGGATGTGATAACCTTTTGACACGTTCTTTCATTGCTAGGACTAGGTTGGTTTTCATTCTAGGAGGATGGTGGGAATGGTAGCTTATGAATCTATTGCTACATATAGGTTTTCTATACCATTGTGTTTTCACAACATTATCCTCACATCTATGCAAACTCATGTCAAGGAAGGGCAAAGATCCCTCCCGCTCTTCCTCGCATGTGAATTGCAAGTGTGGGTTTTGTTGGTTGAAAACATTTAACGTAAATTGTATAGAGTCTGCTGGTAGTGCCAAGATTAAGTCATCCACGTATCTCTTTATAAAAGGTATTTCAAAATTGATTTGTTGCAAACAATCTTTAATCAAGTCGTCTAAGACATAATTACAAAGAATTGGTGAAATGGTGGAACCCATTGGAGTACCAAAGACTTGTTTGTAGTAACAGTCATTAAAAATAAAAACATTAGAGTCAAAAACAAAAGAAATGAGTTTTTTTATATTAGATAAGTTAAGAGTTGTGTGCATTGATATGTCGTCCCAGTGTTTCTCAACACTAACCAAAATTGTGTGTAAAGGTAAATTAGTAAACAAAGACACTACATCAAAACTAACGAGCTTATAATTGATAGGTAATTTTAAGTTATTAATAAAAGAAGTTATTTTAAAATTTTTAACAATTTTATTGCCTTCAGTAATTCAGATCACATTATGTTATTTAACGTTGTGTTTTATATGCTATGAATCTTACTTTCTGGTAAGTTTTTATAACTTTTATATTGCATCAGCCAAAGTTTATAACACAGTAATTTTCATTGTAGACCTTGAGAAAGGTGGCAAACAACCACCGAAAGCTCGGATTTCAGAATAAATAGTACGCCTTAGAAAAGCTCTATTTTTTATTGACTACCACACCCAAAAAGAAGAACAAAAAGTATTTACATATATATATATATATATATATATATATATATATATATATATATATACAATAGCACTAAAGGCCTTAGAGGCCCATGGCTTAAAAATTTTGTTCTTTCTTCATTTTCGCTTTCCTTTATTTACTGAGATACTGAGATCTTCTCTGGCTCGATATGTGACTTTTCTCCATTCCTTCTTGTTATTCATTTTTCTTTTTGGCCGTCTAGTCCAATTTCTTTCCATATCTTTTTCTACCTCCTGATTCCATCTATTTTTTGGCCTTCCTTTTCTCTTTTTTAAAGTTATAGTGTAGTTTAGTACCCTTTTTGGAGTCCTCGTGTTCGGCATCCTTTCTAGGTGACCTCGCCATCTTAGTCTCTGTGCCTTTATGACTCCTATTATGTTAGGTTGATTATATAATTTCTTTAACTCATCATTTGATCTTCTTATCCATAAACCGTCCCTTATTATTCCTCCATATATCTTCCTCAGGATTTTCCTTTCCCATATCTCCAGTAAATTTTGTTCATTTTTTGTCATTGTCCACGTCTCACTGCAGTATGTTACTAGTGGTTGTATAGTTGTTTTGATATAACTGTATTTTTGCCTTTCTTGATAAAAATTTGCTTTTCAACATTCCACTAAGAGCATGTACAATGTACACTTCTATTGCCTGCCATTATTCTAGCTTGTATTTCTTCTTTAATGTTAGGTTTACGTGATATTATTGTACCTAGGTATGTAAATCTTTCTACCATTTCGAATTCGTATGATGATCTTTCTTCTACTTCTACTTTAAACTTTTGTCCATCCCTAAACTGATCATCTGTCCACTACATACATTTTGTTTTAGTTTCATTTATGTAAAGTCCCATTTTCTTTGCTGCTTTTACTATTCTCTGTACTATCTCCTGTTTTTTTCTCTTGCCAGCAACACTATATCATCCGCAAATGCCAAAACTTGGTGTCTTTTATGATATAAGAGTCCTTCTCTATTGATTTTCGCTTCTCTTGTTGCAATCGCCGTATCATCTGCGTATAAACTGAGCAGTGTTTTGTAGTCGCTGGGTGTGTCTGCTGTGTATATGGTATATAGGTACGGAGATAACACCGCTCCCTGCGGCACACCTGCCTCCAGAGTTCCGACTTCCTACAGGGCAGGCCCTATCCGAACTTTGAATCTCCGGTTTGTCAGGTATGATGCAAGGAGATATGTCATTGCCTCACTATATCCATATTGACTCATCTTGTAGAGCAGGCCTTCGTGCCAGACTCTGTCAAATGCCTTACTGACGTCTAGAAAGGCTGCAGCAGTGTACATTTTCTCGTTGAATCCTTTAGTAATAAATTCGGTTAGCCTAAGTACTTGTAATTCACATGAGTGTCTGGATTTAAAACCGAACTGTGATCCTGGAATCGTTCCGATTGCTTCTGACTCTGTTTGTAGTCTTTTTAGAATTATTCTTTCGGCTATTTTACTTAATAGATGACAGTAGACTTATCGGTCGATAGTTCTGTGGAAAGCTCTCGTTTTTTCCCGGTTTTCCTATCATAATTACTTCTGCTTCTTTCCACCTGTCTGAAAAGTATCTCAGTCGTAGTATGCCATTAACTATATTCGCAATATACACTATGATTTTGTTTGGTACATTTTTAATTGCCCTGTTCGTGATTTTATCTGGCCGGCTGCTTTCTTTGGGTGTAGTGTTTTGATTAATTCTTTAATTTCTTCCGGACTTGTATGTTCTAGGCCGATTATGCCTTTTCTTCTTCTTAAGCGTCTAGCGCTTCTTTCTACTTCCTCTGTGAAGTCTAGATCTTCTGCCGGGTGAAAGTTTTGCATGTTATTAGTTTCGAGTGTTTCCCGCATTACTTCAACTTTTTCTTGTTCGGTATATACCATACCGTTTATTTCGTGTAGGGGCGGTATGGGTTTTTTATCCTTCCTGAGTAATTTAGATACTTTCCAGAATGCGGATAAATTTGGGTTTAGTTCTTGGATATATTTGTCCCAGTAGTCATTTCTGTGCTCATTTAGTTTTCTTTTGACTTCTCTGTCTAGTTCGTTACCAATTCTTTTGTCTTCTTGATTTCTTGTTCTTTGTGCTCTTCTTCTTTTCCTGTTCTTTTCTTTAATGAGATCTTTTAGCTCATTAGATATTTCTTGGAATCTTCCTTTTTTTGTTATTTTTCTTTCCGTTTTTGAGCTGGCATCGATGGCATTTAGCATTGTTTGTTCTAGTTTCGTTATGCTTTCTTCAAGTTCTTCTATGTTGTTGATTGTTGGGATTGCTCCGATGTTTTCGCTCATTCAAACATAACCACAATTTTCAAAATAAATTTGTACGATTTGAAAGCGTTGTTTAGGCGAAGTCTATTCATGCTGAAATGTCAAACCAAACATAACAATGTACTTGACAGCTGACAAAATGGCGAAAAGCTAAAAAAGTGTTACTAACATACGTTTCTATACCTCTAAAAAACGCCCGATATTATAACAACAGGAATTTTAGTACAACCAAAATAATCATCAACATATGGATGCGAAACGTAGACCATGACCAAAGCAAACGAACAAAAGTTCAGTATCGAATTAAAAGTACTCTACAATGACGCTGACATTGTCCAAGAAATTAAATCACAGCGACTAAGATGGGCAGGCCACGTGCACAGACTGCATAACGAGAGACTTGTAAAACTGGTATGGGAGGAGATTCCCACAGGCAAAAGACCACTCAGGACGTCCCAGAATGCGATGGAGAGATAACATCCAAGCAGATTTCCGGAAAAGAACATTCCATTTGACCCTAGGTTGATGGAAGATGGTACAAATTGGAAAAAAGTTGTACAGTCAGCCAGGACCCACCCAGAATTTTAAAATAAAAAGGAAATAATATAGAGATTGAAAGATTATTTACCCCTGCAAGTCTACTAGTGATAACAACTGTCTGCCCCAGCATTCCAAACACTATGTATAATTGAAAAACAGCTTAGAAAATTGGAGTTTACTGTAGTTTCCAAAATAACTTACTTGAAATTTGGCATGCCTGGAAAGTAAAATATGAAGCTTAAGTGTCAAGTATTTGTTGCCTCAAAAATTAATACTCCTATCCAAATTAAATTCTGGAAAATTAAATCATCGAGGAAAAGTAAGAAAAACTTAAAAATAACATAATCACTTAGCAGCAACAGAATCACTTAGAAAGAAGAAAGTAACGAAGGCTAATATATCAAAAAAGAAAACTCCATAGTTTAGAGAGCAAGTCACGCCAAAATTTGAAGAAAAGAAGAAAGACTTTTTACAATACAGAACACAACAAACACAACATGCATACAACCACTATAAACGAATCACAATGTATAATACGTAATCCACACAAAATTTTACCAATTCCTATTCAATTGTTTCCCATTTTCATAAGTTTTAAGCCAATAATTCAAAAGCTCTTTGGTTTCATAAATTATTTTGTCGGAAATGAAGTTTCGTGTTGTAATCCCTTCAACAATACGCTTACGATATTTATGGAGTTCTCGCAGTCTAAAATACATAATGCTCTCACGCGTCGTTACCGTTACTTTGCGTTATGTTGCGGCTTTACGAGTTGCGTTACCGAATCATGATTAGATAGAATTGTTACTCTTCGATGATTTAGAACAAGCAGTTTACATGTATCTGTGTGCTAACATGATAATCTGGTAAAAATAAATCCATTACAAGCTTTTTGCATGAGGTTTAAGGGATTTTTATGATAAACTTTTGATACATTGTAGTTTAACTTAATGTTTCGTTTTAAGTTGCACCAGAAGATTTTATTTATAAAATAGCCAGTATATTATACAGTGAGCTGCTAAATTATGGAATATTATCATTATTTCGAGAACCGTCGAGTTTTGTATAAAAGTAGTCGAGTATAAAATAGCCATCTTATAACGTAGATGGAGTAGGGATGACGTCACCGGTGTAGGTGTAGTGACGTAATCGTTAATTTTGTTTAAATAGAAATCGGCATAAGCGAAACCTCATTTAAACGAGATTTAATTCTTATTTAACGACATTACATGTTTAACTAAAATATTTTTTTAAGAGTACGAAAACAATTTTTTTTAATTTAAATTCAACTAAATTACAACTAATGATTTAATTCGTAATGTACTTTAAAGTAACCAAATTATGCACAACCATTATTTTAAATTAAATGTTCGAAATGCCATCCATTGGTTTCTTGACAATATGCGAATCTACGGACACATTCATCAAGTACATTGACTGAGTATGACTCATTAGCCTAATTCACTGTAAGTTTTGGGGTCTATTGACAAAAACTTTTGATTTTATGTAACCCCACAGGAAAAAGTCTAGAGGTGTTAGATCTGGCGACCTTGCTGGCCACTCTATAAAACCTCGTCTTCCGATCCACCTCCTGGGAAAGCAATATTAAAAATTGACGTACTTTACGTGCGTAATGCGAAGGGGCTCCATCTTGTTGAAACCAGATATTTTACTAGGTAAATTTGGATTATTAGCATTTGGATACATGTTAGCAAGGACAGGTATAAGTTGATTTCTCAAAAAAGTTAAATAACGTTCTCCTGTTAGATTTTCTTTAAAAAAAAGTGCCAATTATTTTGTCATTATTGATCCTGCACATACATTTACTTTCCGAGGATATTGCGTATGTGACTCAGTCATCCAATGTGGTTTTCTTGACTCCAATATCTGCAATTTTGACGATTTGCGGTAACATGTATAAAAAATGTGGCTTCATCGGAAGAAAGGATTTGATTGATGAAATGTGGATTGCGGATACATAAATCCTGCATAATTTCAGAAAATTGAAGCCGGCGATCGGGATCATCGTCGCTTAATTCCTAATGTAGTTGAATTTTGTAGGGATGGTATTTTTCTTTTTTTTTTTATAATCTTGAAAACTCCAGCATATTCACCCATTTGTGTTGAAGAACTGTAGGATTGTCATGTACATTTAATAAAATATCAAGTTTCACATTGTCTTCAATTTTGGGACGCCCAGCGTTTGGAATATGTTTAACATGCCCAGTTTCCCCAAATTTTCGGACAACTTTACTTACTGATGATTGGCAAATGGGTCTGTCTGGATATTTTACGTTGAATAAATTGCATACCTCGTTCTGTGTTCTTTTTTATCTCCGCATCCGCTAAGAATTAATATTTCTATGCGTTGTGTTTCATTTAGGTGAGCCATAATTTAGTATTCAAAAGTAAAAAATTACAATTGACAACTGATGACAATTCACAAAATCAAAACATTTACGTCAATAAATATTACAGTAACTATGCCACTATCACTTGCTTGAATTAACATTTGACAAAAAGTTTCAGTGTTTATAAGATAACTTTTTGTGTCCATTAATATTTTTACTTATTTTTGGTTTTTTAAGTATTTATTTCAGAAAGTCATGGCAGGAATCGATGGATGGCATTACGAACATTTAATTTAAAATAATTGTTATGCATAATTTGGTTACTTTAAAGTACATTACGAGTTAAATCATTAGTTGTAATTTAGTTGAATTTACATTAAAGAAAATTGTTTTTGTACCCTTAAAAAATATTTTAGTTAAAAATGTAATGTCGTTAAATAGAAAATTAAATTCTCGTTAAAATGAGGTGTCGCATTATACCGATTTATATTGAAAAAAATTAACGATTACGTCAGTACACCTACACCGGTGACGTTATCCCTACTCCATGTACGTTAAAAAGCTTAACAAAAGCATGTCAAGCATTGTCAATTCATTAGTACCTAGAACTAGTGACAAAAAAGTGAAAGTACAATTATTTTTTTGTGTTTAATTTCTGTTTTTTTATTTTTGCTTGGTATTCACCCAGGTTATCTTCAATTTTGGCATTAATTCTGTTTCTGATAGATATAAAGACTTTACTTTACCATAGTTATAAAGAAAATATATTTGTTTCAATTTTTATTTAATCATTTAAGTTTAATATTAGTATATACTTTGGTTTACTATTTGTAGTTATAATATAGCAATTTTATTGATATTTTTTAAGTTTTTGGATTTTATCTATAAATATCATAACCCAATATATTAGTAGGATGTGAAAATTGGGAGTACACAGTGTATTTAATAAAACACAAGGTACTGTTAAGTACAGTAATTTTTTTGGTAAAATAATTTAATCAGTAAAATATCTATTTACAATGCCATTTCTAACTAAAATCCCATCTCTAACAGGTGGAGGTGCTGGAATATTATTTGCACCATCATTGGCATCAATTATATTGTCTGCTGCTATATTGGGTGCATCAATATTATTGTCTATGCACATATTGTGCAATGTAGCACAAACTTTTATTAGCCTGCATACAAACTGTGGTTCGTATCTTGAGCTTCTCTCTTTCAGCAAACATCGAAATCGGACTTTCAACAGCCCAATACACCGCTCAACACAATTCCTGGCACGCATGTGTGCTTGATTAAAACGTGCTTGGGGTGTCCCATCCACAACATCTCTGAAAGGAGTGATTAATATTGGGCTCAGAGGATACCCTGAATCTCCTAAAAGCCACCCAGGCTCTCTATTTGCATGGATTCTCTCCAAATAATTTTTAGCTTCGGATCTACTCCAAATATATGAATCATGACTGGAGCCTCCAAAATTTGCAAATATATTTAATATTCTTAGATTACTGTCACAAATAATCTGTGAATTAATGGAGTGGAATCCTATAAAATAAAAAGTATGCATGAAAGTATATACATTAATATAATTAAAATTTATGAAATTACCTTTCCTGTTTATAAAATTTTGCTCATCCTGACGAGGCTTTAATATGGCTATGTGTGTGCCATCAATTGCGCCTATGGTACCAGGGAACCCAAATTTATTCATGAAATCCATTTTCATTTGGTTTCTCATGGCAGGATTATTTGGGAACTTAATATATTGGGGAACAACATGTTGCTCCAATAACCCTGTCACTTCATGAATTATGAAATGAACTTTGGATTGACTAAGTCCAAAATTCAATTCCTCACCCACACCTCTTTGGTAAGAGCCAGTTGCATAATATCTTAAAGAAAGTAAAACTTTTCTTTCTATATTAACGCCTCTTCTTGACCTAGGCGCCTGTATGTACGGCCGTAATTGTTCTATTAAATGCCTTGCCATGTTTTTATTAAGCCTAAATAATTCTATGAATCTGAACTCTGGTAAATCGAATGGTTCGCTTTCCATTCTAATATATTGCCGATGCAAAATAAGTCTTCTATTTTCATCTCTCCTTCGCCTTCTTTGTAAAATAAACATTGGTAACATCTACAAAAACATTCAATAATTATCAACATAATATAACGCTGTATTTACAGTAGAAAATTAGTACATTGTTTACCGGGTAGGAAAAGCTTAACATTCCTGGACGACTGTGAAGATGCTAAGTCGAGCGCAAGCCGAGACTTAGCAACACAGAGTCCAGGAATGTGGCTTTTCCTACGAGGTAAACATACTATTTTTCCGCAAATCGTTTAAAATTCGACAGATATTGATTGATTTAAAAAAAACGCGATAATTTTATTCCCAAATAAATGGTGCTTTGAAATTCCTAATAAAATTACTTGGGTTACTATGGAAACGTATTGAGGTTGAATTGTCAAACTTGACGCTTATAAATTTAATTGCTGGTGTTCTCGAAAGTAAAATGATAAGTGATGATGAAATTTCCATTCCTGGGACTCCTCCAGAGCTGGTTGAGGCAGTGAATACTGCTTCATTAGAATTATTGCCAAAGAAATCAAGAGAAAAGTACGAAAATGCATACAGACGTTTTATGGATTATCGCATGAGTAAAAATACGAGTTCTTTCTCAGAAAATGTTGTAATGGCATACTTCCTAGACCTTTGTTTAAAGATGAAATCTTCAACATTATGGGCCAATTATTCAATGCTGAAGTCAACCCTTGCACTTAAACACAATGTAGATATATCTACATACTCAAAACTTCGTTCTTTATTGAAACGGCAAGCTCAAGGTTATAGGGCAAAGAAATCTAAGATTTTAACGAAGGAAGAAATTGAAAAATTTATCCAGGAAGCTCCAGATAAAGAAAATTTAATGATTAAGGTAATTTACAAGGTTTTAATTTCTATTTAGATTATAGCTTTATTTATTTTTTAGGTGGCTGTAATATTTGGTATTTCTGGGGCCTGTAGAATGGATGAGTTAGTCCGAATGACTGTACACGATATAGAAGACTTAGAATCTAAGCTTTTAATCAGCATACCTGATTCGAAAACCAACAAACCAAGATCATTTGTAATTAATCAGATCTACTTGAATGTTTATCGAAAGTATGTTTCGTTAAGACCAGAAAATATGAACAGTGACCGATTTTTCTTTAAATATCAAAGCGGAAAGGGTTGTAGACAAGTGGTAGGAATTCATCAATTTAGAAAAATGCCCAAAATAATTGCTACTTATTTGAACTTGGTAAATCCGACAGAATATACTGGTCACTGCTTTCGTCGGTCTTCTGCAACAATATTGGTTGACTCTGGTGCCGACATAACTAGTTTAAAGAGGCATGGCGGATGGAAGTCATCAAACGTTGCTGAAGGATATATCGAAGAATCGCTTAACAATAAGGTTGAGGTGGCAAATAAAATTTTCACAGTACAAAATATTCAACAAAATGACACTTCCACCCTGCATGTTGTCCAAAATGTTTCTCATAGTTCTAAGAGTGTTCCTCCAATGTTCAATAATTGTACTAACTGTCAAATTCCTGTAAATATAACAAATTGATCTTAAAAATGTATTCAGCAATGACTTGATGTTTTCAAAATATAAATTAATTCCTTATAAGCAATGTGTTTTCTATCATTTATGTGGAACACTAACAACTGTACGGAAATATCATTTCCTTACAGTAAGGAAATGACATGATGGATGGTTACCAATGGATGATTACCGATCATTTTCTGACTTTCCAGTCGAACCGAGTTCATAATCACTTTTTGGCTTCGATACGTATTCGTATCGAGTTTGCCTTCGTTTCGTTTTGTAACTTTGTATCGGAATTTTATATACCAATGGCTGGTTCAATACAACATCTGTGCTGCTTTTCTGCGCTGCTGCAGATAAGTTAAAGATTGCCATGATGATCACCAACATTCGTAACGGATAGGCACATCAAGAAGAAGAAGAATCTTCTACGGCTAAGTAAAAAGTGTTTTCTCGCTTTCCTCTAAACTTTTATCAAAAGCACATTTTTGAATTTGGATGGCCGATGCGTTAATCGGTGGGCATCGTTGAAAAATTTGCAACGAGTGTTACGTGAACATTAACAACTACAAGGCATTTCTTATAGATAGTAAAATTAACGGTAGTCCGGTAATCACGTGCGGCTAAACAAGTCCGGGAAGCTGGGGTTAACATTGACATTTTCGTTAACAAACTATGTATGTTCCTATAACTTTTATCCTTATTCCAAATAACTCAATATTGAATTTTTGTAATTATTTTTTTCAAAGAGTACACACCTATTATTTGTGTATATAGTTATGAATATATAAGCAGCCTATGAGAACGATTTTATCTGACACAAATATGTAAAACCGCATATAAATTTTTTCATTAAGTTAGTTCTGAAAGACCGTGTCTGTGAATATTAATACAATTCGTGGGGCGTAAAACATAAACCGTTTCACTGCTTGAACGAGAAAACTAACTATTAATTGCCAATTCTTGTGCAACGTCATCCTTCGTTAGCTAGAATTTAAGACCTCTATAAAACTACATTTGTAGTTCTATGTCTAATTAAATTAATTCGACTACCAATTTCGGTGGTCTTATTTTAGAATATCCAACGAATGGAAACTATAAAAATACTAGTGAGAATACCGTTAATTAAACGTCCAAATATAGAAAATCAACGTTTATTTTAAGAAGGCGGTATTTCAAAAATAACTTAAAATACTCATACGACATGTTAAAGAGAAAATTAAAATTTGTCATTAAAAATTCTATTACTGTGGGGACTTGGACCGCGTTATGTAAAAACGAATTAAGCGCCAAAAATTCAAAATCCCATCTAGCAGATAGGGTGAAAATATACGTATAAAAATAGGTTTTTTGTAAAAATTATAAGTAAAAAGTTAAGCGACATTGGTTATTTTATTAAAAAATATATCACCATTTATATATAATAAAAATATTATTAAAATATTAAGATTTGTAATACCGAATTAAAAGCCAAGTTGACTTTACAGAATTAAAAACTCTTACAACAAAAATTGTAATATCAAATCAAGCGCCAATATTATTAATCCATTGTCAAAAACAAAAATCCTTATCTTCTAAGTGTAATAACGAATCAAGCGCCACAAATAGTCGGTTAATTATAGTTTATTTTTATGAACGAGAGAGTAATTAGCATAATTTTAACTGGTACCTCCGACCACTCCATGGGCGTGCTCAAGATTAATTGAAAAATTACTTTGAATAATTGTAAAAAATAAATGAATTATTTCAGTGTTATAAAGTGTTATGTGTATGTAAACAAAAGTGACCTCTTTTATCACACACTATATTAGAACTGACTGGCCTACATTAAAAAAGGGTTTTAAAAAATTCACATTTTTTTTAATTTTTAAAAATTACAAAAGAGAAAAAGAGTTTTTAAAACCGTCTAAGGTATGTTAAATAGATGAATAAAAATATTAATATAAAACTTACAGCTACTTGTTACAAATCCAAATCAGATTCAGAAGATGAACTTTCAGAACCAAGATTTAATAACTGGCTCGATCATTTTATCAGTAATATTGTCCAGCTTCCACATTTTTTCCTCTTCTTTAATAGTGTGATTTACTGCCTTTTCCCAGTTTTCAGGTTTTACATTATTTACGGCCTCCAAAAACAACTGTTTAACATCATGAATTTTAAAAGTGGTATTTTTTCTTGAAACTTCACTCTTTATCTGTGCCCATACCAGTTCAATCGGGTTTAATTCACAATGATATGGTGGGGATCTAAGTACTGTCATTCCACGATTTTTGGCAATTTCATCAATTTCGTATTTTTTAAATTTTTCTTTATGAAGGGCACACAACGAATAAAGTTCCTTTCTTATAGATCCGGGATGGTACGTAATATTTTTTGAACTCAGCCAATTCTGCAAGTCTTTTTTTAACCACTTGGTTGTGGGCAGTCCTTCTATAAGTCTGGAGTGATAACTTGCATTATCCATTACTATTACACAGTTCTTAGGAAGAAGATCTATCATTTGTTCGAACCATTCTTGAAAGACATCAGCGTTCATGTCTTCATGGTAGTCACCGGTACGAGTTGATTCAAAAGTTAATAAACCACCTTCAACAAAACCGTCTGAACTGCCAATGTGTACTATTATCAGCCTGCGTCCCTTTCCTGATGGTGGGTTTAAACCAGTAGATAAGTTATTTACAAAAGCGTGACTTTGACTTGTAACAGTTTCATCCTGCCAAAATTTATTTGGTGTATGACCCTCGTTGATCCATGTTTCATCAAGATAAAATATTTTTCTTTTTTGGTTTCTCATTTCCTTTATGGTTCTTAGAAAATGTCTTCTCCATATGACAATATCGCTTCTTTCTAATAAAATAGACTTTCTGGGATTCTTTTTCCAGCGGAAGCCTATTTCTTTTAAAAGTTTCCATAACGTACTTCGACTCATTTCTGGGTAATCCTTATCATCTCGAACTGAGACAAGAACTTTATCCAATGTTGGAAATTCTTGTCTAAAGAAGAATTCATGCACTTTCCGTCGAAGTCCTTCTTTAAAATGATATTCTATTTGAAATTTTGGTTTCCCTGGAGCATTACGTGGCATTTGAAAACTACCACATTTCTCTTCTTTAATAACTCTGTAAATCGTAGATTTCCCAACACCAAGTGTACTGCTAACTAACTCAACGGTCTCATCAACACTTTCACATAAACGTTTGTCTGTAAATGATTTAAAACAATTAAATATTAATGTTTTTTCATTAACTGTTAAAGGACCAATTTTTCGGCGTTTACACGGCACTTCCAAATTTTCCATAACACTAGTATACACAATAAACTGCACCTTGCAACTGAAGTACCTACTTTTAGTGAACTGTTAAGAATTTTGAATACGCCACTTGGACCTTCCTACAAAATGGAAAAACCCACTATCACATTTTCTGTGGAATAAGTTTAGAAGGTAATTATCTAGTCAATTACTGTCGTAGATTCCTGGAATTAAAGAATTAAATGTTTGATTGTTGAAACCCTTACTTCGTGGAATGCACTCATTTCAGATAAAATAAAACGTTTTATTTTATCTAAAGAATTAAACTTTATTTTGCAAATAGGTAGGTACTTATTAAACTTTTATTGGTTATATATAACCAATAAAATAAACATCTTACATTTCTTGCAAATTCATTAGTACCTGTTAACCTCCATCACTCCGACACTGGCAACCTTATTTAGGGATTAGTAACCCTCACAACTATTGTATTCTATTCTGCTCCAACCTTTATACCTGGTGGTCATACTCAATTTAAAATTGTTTTCCTATATACTTCTGTAAACTTGTTGACAAATATCTGTTTTTCATTGAGTCACCCGTATCAACAGTTTAGGGATTTGCATACATAATTTATTGTTTTATTACTCTCTCATACATAAAAATACACTATGGTTAAAATAAAGTTTAAGCACTTAATGGATCATTGGACATTGTGCATCAAACTTCAACCAACTAGCGATAATAGTGTTTTCATTTTTTGCCGGGTTACGTGTGAAGACAAATGTTACGATAAAATAAGTTTAAACGAAAGGCAACAAAAATTTAACAGATTTTGTGCACTTAATAACTATCAAGCTAAATGCCTCTATGTATCATCTTCAGTCGTAATTATGACAACAAAAAGAAAAACAATTAAACTGTCGAATAAAAGAACCCACACAGGAATATGCCACCTTAGCTGGTAAAGTAGTATGTTCAAAAATGTTTATTCAAACTTTGAGAATATCCTCGGCAAGAGTTGACTGATATTTAAAAAAAGTTGGTTCAATAGAAGTCATTAAAGATCATGGAGGAGAAAAGATAGCTACCCATCGAAAAAATCATGAAGATCAAAAATAAAGAATTATTGATCACATCAGCAAATTTCCAAAATATAGGTCTCATTGTTGTAGAAACCAAACTGAACGACTTTTTTAAACAGTGATGTAACCCTAGACATATTGTTTAACTTGTATAAAGAAGAAAATCAGGATAGTCTTTCTTTTTCTTCCTGTAAATGCATATTTTATGACAGTTTTAATATGCAAAGGAAACGACAAGGACATATGCAATAAATGGGATAACTTTGCAGTTAAAATCCAAAGCTCTGCATCTGAGCAAGAATCTTATGTACTCAGATCTAAAAAAAGGTAAAAATAAAGAAAATTTGGAGGTATTGATTTTTGATTTGAAAAAAAACCCTACCTCTACCACGCATTCCAACGAACATTCTATTTTACAAAAGGCAGCTGTGGCTATATAACTGCGGTGTACATTCAGCAAAAACTGGGAGAAGCCATTTCTATGTTTGGGTCGAAGGCACAGCAGGAAAAGAAGTACAAGAGATAGGTTCTGTTTAATTAAAATATTTGCAAGAGAACATTACACCTCAAGTAACTAAATTGATATTATGGTCTGACAGTTGCGGAGGACAAAACCGCAATATTAAAATTGTGCAGCTTTTAAAATCTGCGCTTGAGCTTATACCTTCTTTAAAGAAAATAACGATGCGCTTTCTAGCATCAGGTCACAGTTTTATGCCAATGACTCCGAATTTGGGGACATAGAGTCACCATTAAAACAAACGTTGATATCCAGATGATTAATACGTTATCAAAATGCAGAAACGAACAATAGGTTCAAATGTAAAAGAAGAGTTCAAATGAGTTTGCGATATTTTAAAATATATTGTAAATAGAAAGAAAGATATAACTGAGAATTCCATTAACTGGCTTCACTAAAGAAATACTCTGATTGGGAGTCTGGTTTAAATGAATCGCTCTACTATCTTGCTGACTACTGGAAGTAAGCTAATCGGGCTGTAATTCTGCGGTAATATGTGCTTCTTTCCTGGTTTCCTGTAGTTTCTATCATCGGTTTGGGAAGAGCCTGTATCTTAGTATTGCATTTGTTATATTTGTTAAGTATACAATTGCTTTCGAAGAAAGATATCTCTCTACGCTTTAGACACATTGGTACACCTTTTGTCATCAAAATATAGCTTAGCATGCCGAAAACTACCCATGGTAAATGTATGCGTCTTTATATTTTAGCTATTTGGTTTTCCTATGCTGGTTTTAATCGTATGTCCAAGATATATTGATCTACATTTTTAAGACTCACGTTGTCAATGAGATTAAGGTACAATATGAAACCTATTTTATTTGACTACTTATTTAATTTATTTTACATTTGTTCTAGTTTTTTGATATCTGTACTAAATAATACTATGTCATTTGCAAACCTTAAATGAATGAGACCTACACCATCAATATTTAAACATTTTTTGTACCATTCCAGACATTTAAATACATTTTTGAATGCTTAGGTAACTTTGATGAAATACTATCACCGAATCTAATAGCTTTAACAAGACGCGTTTTCTCAATTTTTGTATCTTTATTATTTTACTGTAGAATGTGGCCTATTCGTAAATATTTTCAATGAGTGTATTGTATTGTAAGTCGACTTTAGCATTCTTGAGCAGTCTCCAAAAAAAACCAAGTTTCAATACTATCAAAAGCCTTGTAAAAGTCAATAAATGCCATATATAAGTGTACATTGCATTGTGTGGTTTATTCTATAAGTGATCTGATTGTTTGCAAGTGATCATTATATGAATATAGTGGATTAGAAGGTATCAAATTACCTCCTAGACAGATGCCTATTTGTAATGCCGATTATTTGAAGTGGATTGAGTTTAAAGATACTTTTGAGGCTTTGATTATTACAATTTTGACAGACATTCAAAAACATAATTATAAGTCTAGACTTTTCTGCCAAAAACCCCTCTGTGGCTCAGTGGTAAGAGCGCCTACCTTTAAACCTAAAGGTCGTGAGTTCGAATCTCACCTGGGTGGAAATTTTCGTTTATTAAAAAAAAATTAATAAATGAAAATAATATCTATCCTTGTGTGATCGGTACTCACCGGAGGGACCGCAGACATTCTGATACAATTAGCGTCTCTTATCAAGGACAATGACGCCGACTTTGCTAAGTATCAAGACAATTACTCTACACACACAAACACACACACACACACACACACTACATTAATAAACTTATCTTGATTGAGACTGGCTGAATGACAATTGTCCAAGAAAAAAAAAACACAAAAAAAAAGACTTTTCTGCACAACATTACAATTCTTCATGGCAGACTCTGTACAACAGATTTGACAATTCTCGGATGTTAGTGAACTATCATATACAGGCTCTTTTTGAAATTAAGAATTTAACTAAAGATTCTGCATTAGGTCTCAAAAGTCTGATAGACATGGTTAAAAAGCATTTATGCGCTTTCAACTACCAACTGAACATTGGGATGCAATTGTGATTTACTTCGTAAGTGATAAATTTAGTTTTCATCAATGGGAAAAAAATTTAATGAATCTTTGCCAAATTTAGATGAATTTCTTGAATTTTTGAAGCATCGTGCAGATTTTTTGGAAACAATAGTGTTAAGTCATACATCTAGCATTGGTAAAAACTTGATTATAAACCTGTATACTAAGATATACGCTCTAGATCTCTGTTAACAAACAGAAACAGAAAAAGAAGCTGTAATTTTTGCAAACAAAATAATTTGATTTACAAGTTTTATGAATTATCTGATATATCAAACCTTCCTGAAATGAGAAAAAAATCGAAAACAATAATTTCTATCAAACATGATTTTAGTTCACTACTTTATAAATACTTTAATCTCTTAATTAATTACAATTATGGTTTATTGCAGAAGTTTTGTTAATAATTTAAAGTCAACTTCTAATAGTAAAAGTTATGGCCAGATTTCAGCAATCGAATTCAACGACGCCAAGGTTTTTTTTCTTAGATTAGCTCAGATAGAGTTTTTATGAAGAGATTTCGCTATTAAATAAAGCTTAAGACCTTCCGTCAAAGAGTAGATTATTATCTTTAACACATTTTATAGATGAAACTGGGTTATTTAGAGTAGGAGGTCGTCTTGGAAAGTCTTCTAGAAATTATGATGGAAAACAACCCTTACTCTTGGATAAAAATCATGTTTTAAGCAAACTCATCTTAAGTCATGATCATGTGCAATTTTAGCATGCTGGTCCACAACTCTTGTTAGCACGGTTCGTCAAAAATTTTGGATAATTTAAGGGATGTCCCTAGCTAAAATGGTTGTAAGAACTTACCTTAGATGCTATCGGGTTAAACACAAACCTGCTTCAACAATTATTATGGCTACTTTGCTAGAACATCGTGTTAACATATCATAACCTTTTTCCATAACCAGATTGGATGACGCAGGGCCAATCACATTAAAAGATAGAAAAGATCGCGGATGTAAAACTTATAAGGGGTACATATGTTTATTTATTTACTTCGCTAAGAAAGCAGTACGTTTAGAAATCACTAGTTCCTTGACATTTGAAGCTTTTTTTATATCTATAGCCTTGGAAGATTTATTTTTAGATGCGGTAAACCGGGGCATCAGTACTCCAATCAGGGTACAAGTTTTATAGGTGCTCAAAAGATTTGAAAATCTTGTATGATTTCATTAGAAATTCAGAGGATGAAATTCGTGTGTAGCTCAGAATATTATATTTATTGGATTTCATTTTTTCTAGTACTCCACATTTCGAGGAATTATGGGGAAGTAACATTAAGTGAGTAAAATACCATTTATATCGTACTATTGGTCAAACTCTTTTAACTTATGAAGAGTTTTGTACATTTTTAATTTAGATGGAGAGCACTGAAATCACGTCACTTATATGCTTTACCATCTGATCCAAGTGTTTACTCTCTCTTAACTCTCTCTCTCACATTTCTTGATCCAGTTGTTCAGATTTAAATTGAATCGGAAAATAGTGCCCGATTTTTGGAAGCAGTGGTCAAGGATTTACCTGAATGATCTCCAACATCATCACAAATGAAGAAACAGTGCTTCCATCGTTCAAATTTGAGCTTAAGTGCTCCTAAAATATGATAACTTGTCCACTTATCAGTGGAAATTAGGACGAGTAATGTGTCTGTTCACTCTGGTGATGATGGCGACATTCAAGTTCTAAGCGCCAAAACCGCTCACGGATTTTATAAACGAGGAATCACTTAAATTTGTAGATTACCATTAGCTGAGACTTATTTCTAGTGTTCCTAATTAATTTTTTGAATATAACTCAGGTGATTTGTGTTTGAACGTTACTGTAACCAATTAAGGTGGGGATTATAGACAAATTATGATTTATTATTATGAAGTCAAACACATTACGGCAACTCCGCTATTTTTTGTGTGTGTGGCTAGCGACCTACGACACATGTAACACTATGTATAGAGAGAAGATTTACAATTTCAAGAAAAAACAGTCCAACACTCCAACACTATTTTTAAGAATAAATTTTAATTTGCCAATATTGTAATAAGTTAGGTTTCAATAAAATGATTGTGATTAGATCAATACAATCCATTATATCAAATAAACAGCATATGTGTATAATATAATAGTATTCTATTAGAACACTTATGGATTGTATAAGTGTGACAACAGACTTATAGTATAGGTCAGAGTTTCCCAAACTTATCTAAACCGCGACCCCTTTTTTCTAAAAAATTTGTTCGCGACCCCCCAATTTCCCCCACTTATTTATTTAATATTTGACAGAAATAGCGTGCCTAATTTACAATTATCTGATGGTTTCTCAAATTTAATTTTACTTTACTGTTTAAGTTTAAATCAAAAACAATTATTTTATTTTAATACAATTATTTTAATGATTGCGATCTGTCTCACTAGTAATTAGTAGTAGGTACTTCTGCCAGAATAGCATTTATAATAAAAATAAATACTAAGAACTCGACTGCACATTGTACACCGCGACATATTAGCTTGTGTCTACATCGCAAAACTCTTCCATGATAATCGCGAAAGCGCTCGCTACTATCTGGAACGTTCTCGTAGCCTCGTTTTGGCTTTATATAAGCGGCGATGCGCAACGAAACCTCAGTTCGAATCCAAACCCCTATGGTGAAGAACGCGGTGTTGAGTAGGGAGTTAGTATTTTACGACTTACGTATTCCCGTTTACGTATTTACGTCTACGATAAATGATAAATTATTGATAAGTTTTTAAAAAGAAGTGCAGAACCATCTACGTCTGAAAGTAGCAGTAGCAACAATAAAAAGAAAAACAGATTCTACATTGATGAATATCTTAAATATGGTTTCACCGTTATTTTCAATAAACCACAATGTGTTATTTGTGGACAAGTCTTGTCAAAAGAAAGCATGAAGCCATCAAAGTTACTTCGACATTTAAATAGCAAACATCCAGATAAAAAAGACAAGCCCGTAGAATTCTTTGAAAGAAAGCTGAACTTCCTTCACAAACAGCAAGACAAGTTATAAAGTAGCTTATCGTGTTGCCAAAACTAGTAATCCGCACACAATTGCTGAAAATCTGATTTTTCCAGCAGCTTTTGAAATGGTACGTATAATGTGTGGGGAAAGAGAGGCTGCAAAATTAAATACAATACCTCTGTCAAATAATACTATCCAAAGAAGAATTAGTGATATGGCAGAAGATATTCAAGCGCAAGTTGTGGAAAATCTTAATAAATGCACGTACTTCTCTCTTCAAATGGACGAATCCACAGATATATCTAACTGTGCCCAATTCATTACGTTTGTAAGATATGATACACATAATGGTATTCAAAAAGATATTTTATTTTGTTCCCCATTGGAGACCAGTACTACTGGAAAATGTTTACTCGATACTTTTGTGAAACGTACAAGTAAATATTATGATGATTTGCTATATGCACAGATGGCGCTAAAGCTATGACAGGACATAAATCTGGTCCTGTCGTCAAATTACAAGAAATAATGCCTAATGCCAAATGGCGACATTGTTTTTTACATCGAGAAGGTCTTGCGTCCAAAGCTTTACCTCCTGAAATGGACTGTGTTATGAAAACCATCATTAAAGTTGTAAATTCCATTAAAGGAAAAGCTTTTGCAGACCCGTATTTTGAGAAAAATTTGCGAAGACATGGGTGCTGTATTTGAAAATGTTCTCTATCACACCGAAGTAAGGTGGCTCTCAAGGGGCAACGTCTTAAAAAGAGTATTTCACTTAAGAGCAGAGCTTTTAATGTATTTGAAAGATGCGAAGTCTTCATATGAAAATCAATTTTCCGATCCTATTTGGCTTCTTAAACTAGGTTTCCTTGCTGATATTGTCGAGCAATTAAATATTTTGAACTGTAATTTACAAGGTCGCGACATTAATATAATTATAGCCACAGATAAAATTAAGGCGTTTCTAAAAAAAATTGATATATGGTCGACGTCACTTAGCAAAAAACAACTCGATTCATACCAGTGCCTTCAGGAAATTATGGAAAATGTATCCAATTACAGTGCTACAAAATTTGAACAAGTTTTTGCTGACATGCATGTTACTTTGCTCAATTTAAAACAACAGCTCTGTGATTATTTCCCCGAAGAAATTTAAAAGAGTTACGACAGTTGCAGATGGATACTAAATCCGTTTTTAGCCGATTCCTTTCAGCATGTTGAAATACCAATAAATATGAAAGAAAAACTTATTGAAATATCAAATGATGGAATGTTAAAGCTCCAATTTTTTTCCCAGAACTCGGACCAATTTTGGACCGAAAAGATGCAGGAGTACCCCCAGTTGGCGAGTGAAGCTGTAAAATGTTTGGTTCCATTTGTAACATCATATTTGTGTGAGTTCAGATTCTCGTCTATGACTGCCATTAAAACAAGAGTTAGAAATCGTCTCCTACTTGAAAATGATATAATTGTGTGTGTCTCAAATACACAGCCTAGATTTGAAAGATTAGTTTCACAGAAACAGGCGCACAGCTCTCATTAAGATTATAATATTTGACTTTGTTTTACTCTTTTATTTTTACGGACTTTAATATTTAGTTTTATATTTCGTCTGATAATTAATTGTTAATTTCTATTTACGGCGTTGTTAAAATAAAAATACATGATCTAACAAAGTGGTGCTTTTGTTTTATTTTGGAAATGTTCGGCGACCCCTTTACTACCTCATGGCGACCCCCAGGGGGTCGCTACCCCCACTTTGGGAAACACTGGTATAGGTCTGTAGTTTTCAATATTAGGGGTGTCCCGTTTTTTGTGTAAGAGTATTACTTCGGTGTTTTCCCCACACATCTCGTATTCATTTTTCTGTTAGGCAAAGCATAAAATAAATGAATAACCGGATTTATAATTATATTGTCTAATTCAATTAACACGACTACGAATTTTGGTGGTCTCACTCAAAATGTTAATGAATAGCCACTAAAAACATAGCCATAACCTTAAAGTCGTCAATTAAATCTCCAAGTATAAAAAATGATCATATTTTTCAGAAGGCGCCGCTCTAAAGCATAGTGGGAAAAATAAACCAAAACATACGTCCATAAACGTCAACATGGAAAGTCGTAAAACATAATATTTTCTATTTCCTAACCGCAAGCTAACAGAAAACATGTGAGGCCTTCCGGCAGCGGATCTTAATTTTGTCTCTTGCCGTCCTTGTTTTCGAGGTTTCGATGAGAATTGGAGAGAGACCGACAGTTTGCACGCACCATTTAGAGGATTACTTTTGGGCCGAAGCGGCGAACATTATAATTTCGGGGTCGGCAGTCTAGTTGTGTCATATTTGCAAAAGTGTTCCGACTGTTTTCTAATATTTTAAACTAGTCGCTGTCAAATGTGGGCGTGCTAACTACAAACCAAAATAATATTCTGCTATTGCCAACATACCGCAAGATTCTTTGTCGTTCGTGTATAGAACGATTTGTTTAGCGAATGGACACATCTGTTTTCGACGCAACAGTAAATGTACCAAATGTATTATACTAAATAATAACGGAAATATATGTATATTGAAATGGATATGTTACTGTCAACAAATTGCACAAGATTTTTTATCTGCGCAAGGGAAAAATGTAACATAATTATTTTAATCATGAATGTGTTGCTTGTGTGAGTCCATTTCAAATAGGTAAAGAAATAATAAATAAGACTTACTCACAATCAATTTAATTTAACTATCAGACGACCGGTTTCGCTTTCTACAATATGCAAAGCATCTTCAGGTCTCGATACAAAGTTAAACAAATGCTGAAATGATAAAAACCCATATTAGGGTGTTGTCTAATAAAGATAAACAAATTAGATGTTATAAATTACAATAATTATGCCAATATTACATGTCTGTGGTTTTATTTAAATGGGTAAGTTGAATAAAAGGTATAAAATTTTTTAAAAAGGTTAAACAGACAAGGTAAGGCCCACAAATTGTTATAAAATAGTCTCTTCGATTGTAATAAATTAATAAATGAGCAAATAAATAAATAAAATAAACATTACTTACATGCCGGTACTCTATTAATAGATGGATGGTAGAACATGTTTGAAACTACTTTATATTGTTGAATGGAGAACTCAATACTATTATTGCAGTTGTTTGACAGTAAACGGGAAGTTCTTGAGGAGATAGATTTGATCCAATGAATTTGAGATATGTGTGAGATTGTTTGTTAAATGTAAGTGATGTAATATACTATTGTGTTATTAAAGGCTATTTATACTTATTCCAGAGATATATTTTTGAAATGTGTGTTATTTATTGAGTAATTGTTTTATGAAGGTGACAGTTTTATGACAATGAATAAGTGTAGATGTAAAAATTGTGTGGGTGTGCAATTATTTTCCAACTTGTAGTTATCAAATTACTTTGATAAAGTTCTATTGGCAATGAGTTAATTATTGGAATAGTCAAGTAAATAAAATGGTAAAATACAAACAATTAAGGATGATTTAAACACACTAAAACAGAAAACACTTAGAAGGGACGAAACAAACATTGAATTTAAAAGGGGGAAGGACTTTAATGCACTACATCATAGTCTTGGGCACAATGAGTTTTTTATTGTTGTATCTATTAGATTTTAGTGGTAAATTTTGACAGATGTAGGTTAGCACCTACATCTGTCAAAATTTACACTAAAATCTAATAGATACAACAATAAAAAAACTCAGTTAGCAATAACACACATTTCAAAAATATATCTCTGGAATAAGTATAAATAGCCTTTAATAACACAATAGTATATTACATCACTTACATTTAACAAACAATCTCACACATATCTCAAATTCATTGGATCAAATCTATCTCCTCAAGAACTTCCCGTTTACTGTCAAACAACTGCAATAATAGTATTGAGTTCTCCATTCAACAATATAAAGTAGTTTCAAACATGTTCTACCATCCATCTATTAATAGAGTACCGGCATGTAAGTAATGTTTATTTTATTTATTTATTTGCTCATTTATTAATTTATTACAATCGAAGAGACTATTTTATAACAATTTGTGGGCCTTACCTTGTCTGTTTAACCTTTTTAAAAAAATGTTATACCTTTTATTCAACTTAACCATTTAAATAAAACCACAGACATGTAATATTGGCATCTTCTTAGTCGTTAACCTGATGCAGGTATCGTGATATCATGAAGCTGTTAGGTAATTTTTCCAATGTTCCTCCACGTTTTTCTATCTTCTGCCAATCTAGCACATTCTGACAATGGAGCGCCAATGGTAGCAACAATATGGTCCGTGTATCGTGTAGGAGATCTACCTCTACTTCTTTTGCCTTCTACTTTTCCCTGGATGGTAAGTTTTTCAAGACCATTTCTTCGAAGCACATGTCCAAAATAGCTTATTATCTGTTCTGTTATTTGTGTTCTTAGTCTTTTCTTTATGTTTAGCTGGACCAGTATGGATTCATTTGTTCTTCGGGCCACCCATGGTATTCTCAGCATTCGTCTCCAGCAGTACATCTCAAATACATCTATGTTCTTTTTGTCTTTCTCAGTAAGGGTCCAGCATTCCGATGCATAAGTAAAAACTGGAAAAACTAGACTTCTTACTAGTCTCATTTTTGTATCGGTAGTAATTTCATGGCTTTTCCAAATTTTTGTTAATTTTGCCATAGCGCTTTTTGCGATTGCTGACCGCCGCTTTATTTCTTCAGTACAGCCTCCTTTGTTGGTTATTAATGAGCCCAGATACACAAATTTATCTACAACAGCGATATTGTTTATCCTAACCAGATGATTTTGATTGTTGTTAGCTCTGTCAATTATCATGATTCTCGTTTTATCCCTGTTTATTTTAAGGCCCATCGATAAGGTTACGTCTTCTATCCGTTGTAGCAGGTGAATCAATTCAGTTTCAGAACTAGCGAGGATAGTAGTATCATCTGCATATCTCAAGTTGCAAATCTTCTTCCCGCCAATGGTGATGCCACCGTTCCAGTCCTCAGTAGCTTTCCGCATTATCCATTCACCATAGATGTTAAATAAAATTGGGCTTAGTATGCAGCCTTGTCTCACGCCCTTTGTGACCCTGAAACTGTCAGTTAGTTCCCCATTTATTCTAACTCTGGCATAATTGTTATTGTACAGGCTTTTAATTAGCAGTATCAGATGATTAGGGACTCCCATTTCAGACAAAACCTGCCACATTTTACTCCAGTTGACCAAATCGAAAGCTTTACTATAATCTATGAAGCACAAATATGTTGTGATGTTGAATTCTCTGGATTTTTCTACAATCTGCCGTACGTTTAAAATTTGTTCTCTAGTACCACGTCCTGGGACGAAACCTGCTTGTTCCTCCGCAATGTTAGGTAGTAAAAAGGGCTTTATCCTCTCGAGAATTATGTGTAAGAGTATCTTACTGCAATGCGCAATTAGAGCAATTGTGCGATAGTTGCTACATAAATCTTTCGCTCCCTTTTTATGTATGGGAATATATAGTGATTGTGTCCAGTCCTCAGGCCATTTACCTGTCTCCCACACTCTTTGACAAATTTGATGTATTATATCCACTCCAACGTCATCTAGTGCCCAAATCATTTCAATAGGTATGTTATCTGGACCGGCAGCTTTTTGACTTTTTTGCCTCATAATTGCTGCTTCAACTTCACTTTTGAGTACGTCAGGTTCCGTCGCAAAACTGGCATCTTCTTGTTGTGATGGGGCGTCTGTGCTTTCCTCCATCATCAGTCGTCCACAGTATTCTTTCCATCTGTGTAAATATTGGCATAATTATTGTTAATTTATAACATCTAATTTGTTTATCTTTATTAGACAACACCCTAATATGGGTTTTTATCATTTCAGCATTTGTTTAACTTTGTATCGAGACCTGAAGATGCTTTGCATATTGTAGAAAGCGAAACCGGTCGTCTGATAATTAAATTAAATTGATTGTGAGTAAGTCTTATTTATTATTTCTTTACCTCTAATTATTTTAGTTTACATATATTTCCGGCCAAAGTTTCAAATAAGTAGTGTTTTACAACTACCAAAATTCGAAGAAAATTACTGATTAAACGCCTAAAAATAAAAATATTATCAAGGAAATGTCGAAAAATCGAAAATAGAGCAAAACTGGTACAGGTATTGAAACTACTAAAAATTAAATACACTAGGAAAATAGTAAGTCTAATAAATTGAAAAAGGGGTTAGAAATCTTTCGGCTGAAGAAATTAAAGTTATAACCTATGGTATTAAATCTAAAATTGAAAAGGCTGAGCTCCTCAGAGACTTGATAAGAATAAAAGTAAAGGAAATGACTGAAAAAGAAGGGGAGGGTTATAGGAGAGACAGAGTTAATCAACAATTAGAGATAAAAGAGGTCCTTCATGCTGAAAGCATCTAACACCCTGAATAAAATGAACCAAAATAGAGTTTATTCTGGGTGCTAGATGCTTTCAGATGAAGGACCTCTTTTATCTCTAATTGTTGATTAACTCTGTCTCTCCTATAACCCTCCCCTTCTTTTTCAGTCATTTCCTTTACTTTTATTCTTATCAAGTCTCTGAGGAGCTCAGCCTTTTCAATTTTAAATTTAATCCCATAGGTTATAACTTTAATTTCTTCAGCCGGAAGATTTCTAACCCCTTTTTCAATTTATTAGACTTACTTTTATTAACTTTTCACCATACGAGCAGTCTTAAACAATGTCATTTAAATACGAGGTCTTATATTAGCTTCAAATATATACTATTCAATTTTACCTTGTCCTAGATGTGATAAACATAAAAGGACATTTTCATATATCTAAGCTAATCTAACACAAATTACACTTTTCAGACCACACTCCATACGACAAAGAGTAACATAGGTTGCCTAATGCACACGTCATTCTCTTTAACATGACCTTTAACACCATTGGTAATTTCACATCTTTATATCCAAAATTACATAAATAAAAAAATCCCAACACCTGGATTGCTGTTATTATTTTTTAACATCATCAAAATTTTTTGAATCTTTTGGCTGTAGTAATACTATGTATAACTAATATAGTTTCATGTTACATTGACATTTTGTTTTCGACACCGTTCATAGGTATCTTGTCAATCAGTTACCAGCTGTAGTCCGTCTGAAGAGGACACTGGAACTCATTCAAACCATGGGTGTATGTTACCTGAAGCCAAATCTAACTTAAAATCAACCATCACATACTTCAAACAACATTATGTACAATCTTTTATAACTACAATTATTTTAAAGGGTTTTTACCCAAATATTTTGGTGGCTCAGGCATGTCAACCTAGTAAGTATAACCATTTTTGCTTTTTTAACCTTAGTCAAAATTTAACCACGTTTTCTTTAACTAAATGGTTTATACTTATTTTAGGTGTTTTTTAAACCTGATGATGGAATTGTCATTCCGAAAACGTTCGTGTTTTTTAATGTAGCCCTTTTAAGGGTTTTTAAATATACCAAGTTACAAAGATTAACCTCTTTTTTTTACTAAAAATTATTCCAAATAAACTAACTAACAAACTAGACTTCTAGCAATTTTGGGAGCAAATAGGTTTATTTGTAAATAGATCTTTATCTTAATAGATTTGTTAGCACCAATACCAAAATTGAATAATCCAATAAAAGTTGTGTAAAAAGCAACGAGCAGTACTACAAAAAAATCAAGTAATAAAGAATCTTGGTATTGTGTTCTTTGTAACATCTGCAGTAAAGACCATATGCGCTTGTACATAGTGTGCTATCGTCATATTCAGGCTTGTGTAGGACTGACAAAGATGACAAAGAAAAGTTTACTTGCCCTTACTGTTCTTAAGTTATATTTTTCAGAAATGTTTGTTTAGTTTATATTATTTAATTATTTAATTGCATTTATTAAAAAAATTACTGTTAACTGTAGTTCTAATATTGGCAGGGTGGCAATAATAAGAGATCTATAATCCTAATATTGCCATTCGCAACGTCAATAAAAAGTATTTTTATTAGTTTTTGATATAAATAAAATATATTGTTAAAGAAAATACATTTCTTTACTACTACCTATCCAAATTTTTTTCATTTATTAATAAAAGTGTAGGATTTATCTAGAAGCAAACGTAAGGTGACAATATTTGGCTAACTTATAATACAAACATTATTGTCAAACGTCAATAAACTTATTTTAAGCTTCAATTGTAGCTTATTCCTAATAAAATCGTTATTACTAAAATGCCACAAGAAAATAGCTTCAGAACAATAGATCAGATCTAGATAAGAGAAGGGAGTGTTCTAAAAATGTCGTCAACCTTACAGCGGCCACCTCACTTTCGGAGTATGGTACGTGCGACAGTCAATTGCGCACAAGTAAGAGAGTGTGGTTTTAGTTGATAGGTAGGATAATAGATACCTGAATCTTTGGCACTGCTATCTTTAGTACTTTAAATTAAACTAAAACCCAAATTTTAGGGACTCAAAATGGAGGTAGCACTGGGTTGCGCCACTGCACACACACACATACACACGCACACACACAAACACACACTCACAATTTGTACAAACCCCATGTCCGAGGGACATGTGTGTTCCAATGGATCAGTAGGACACCCACATGTCCGAAGATCAAACCGGTTACACTCCATAATGGAGCAGTACCTATCTGACCCCCAAGCTATAACCAAACACCCCTCCCCATCACAAGACATAACGAATGAGGAGGCTTTGTACTGAGCGTTACTTTGGATCCCTGGGTAATGGGACATTCTCTGTTTTACTTTGTGTAGTTAGGCCACCTAACTTTAGGGGTAGCTAAACGAGCTTTTTTACCTATGACTGATTGAATTTATTATTTGACTTGACTTTGTACTTGTGTCCAAAAAAGTGTGTTCCGGATAGATGTCCGAATTTTTGTGTGCGTGGTCACTCAGCCGCCAAATCGGCAAAATAAATTTTGTTCTCCTCGCCGACTGAGTGCCGAAAGGTCTGGCCACCAAGCTCACGCTTGTGGCACGTGACCTCGATGCTCAGGTTTCGCGACTGTAGGTCTTTGACCTGCCTGAGGGGCTGTTTTGCCTGAGGGAGATAGCCTGAGAAACGTCTTTATGTTTGTGCCCCAGAATTCACTTGATGTGGTTGCATCGTTGGCATAACTGCTGTAACAGAGGGTTGTTAGTGAAGATTAAGATGAAATAATAATAGAAAGAAAGTAGCAATGGGTGGGATGTGCACTCCAGGAGTATACGGCCATCACACAGTCGTATATATTTTTTGGTTTTTATCTTTTACAGGTAAGTGGTTAGTAAATGAAACATAACTAAATAAAAGAAATAAGATAATATAGGGATTTTTTTCTGTTACTGCGTACGTTAGACTATCGCATGGCTATCTTATTCTTTATTAATCTTCTGGTTATCTCTATATCCTGCTAGCTGCTGCCTGGGCCGTCTATGTATCGTCCTTACGTTTTCGTCATAGTCTGTCAACTCTCTTAATAATCTGCTCGGGTGGTTCCTGAGGTTGTTGAATATCTCGTGTGCTCTTTCGTCCATTGTTCTCAGGATTCTCTTTTGTTGTGAATCCCTAAATACGTACCTTAATGGGACGTACTTAGAAATATTCAGAGCCTCTCTGATCATGAAGTTCTGGACGGTCTGTATCCTTTTTCTGTTGGTTTTACACGTATGTCCCCATGCTGCTGAGGCGTATGTTAGTATTGGCAAAATTATGCAGTTTGCCATCCTAATCTTTGTTTTAAATTTAGTTTACTTTTTCGACCTATTAGTGATGAGAGTTGACTCCTGAGTGCTTTAGCTTTGTTGACGTTTGTTTTACGTGCTCTGTGAAGATCAGCTTTTTATCCAACGTTATGCCTAGATATTTGGCTTGGTTTGACCATCGATTGGATATAGAATAGGGATAGTACCCATTTGTGTGCCTTTTCTTTTTTGGTACATGACGGCCTGTGTTTTGTTAGGGTTGACGGCTATTTTCCACTGCACACACCATGCCTCAAGTTCGTTGAGTGCTCTTTGTAGGGTCTCGTAGCTAGATCTGGATTAATACTGCTAGCATCTATCGCTGTATCGTCTGCATATAGCTTATTATCAAATTGAGTTCAGATGGTGTATCTGCCGTATATATGTATGGCGACATCACCGCCCTCTATGGCACACCAGCTTTCATAGTCCCAACTTTGGATAGGGTTGACCATATATTATTGGTCGATAGTTTTGTGGAAATGTGCCATTTTTGCTGGGTTTTTGATCAGTATTACGTTCAGCTTTCTTCCATCTGTCAGGAAAGTATCTTAGTCATAGTGGGCGCTCATAACGAAGAGCCGACCCTCGCTCCGATCATAGGATCATTATATAGATCATAGGATAAATGCAATATTTTAAATGCAAACGTTGTAACGAAATATTTTGCCTACCACATGGGGTATTAATACAAGGGGTAGAAAATTGGGGACTGAAACTAAGGGGGTGGAGATAAGGCAAGCAAAATAATCGCTACTTGTGCGAACGGCACTCAGGGTTTGTTAGGAGAGCTGGGGTCGTGGATAAGTAAATGGCAAAGGGGTTTGGATTGGGGCAACTACAAAAAATGAAATAAAGGGGTCATTAATCTCTTGGAACAAACAAAATAAAAATAAACAGGAAACACCTCTAATAATTTAACATAGGGCGCCACTTTGAGGTGCCTAATTATAACTATTACAACAACTGATAAAAATCAAAACATATCTGGGCGACATTTTTGTAACGATAACTTGGGATACTATTTGAAAAAAAGGATTAATTTAAAAAATAGACAAAATGTTAAGAAACAAAATTTAACATTTATTTTTGTGTCATACCACAAACAGTTACACAAATACAGACAGCACAAAAAATGCTATATTAGTTACAGAGATTCTTACCAAAATAATAAAGAAAACTTACATGTGTTCTACTGATTTACAAACTCAGAAGATGCTACAAAAACTTACAAATGTTACTGACGTATAAACTGTGGCAAATATAAAAATTATTACAAATAAAAAAAAATATCTTTTTAAACAATGAAAGCAATTATTTTTTTTTAAATGTCTATCTTGACTTTAAATTTTAGACACAGAAAAAGTTACCTGAACCTCACTAAACTTCACTCTGCATGTCTGGGGTCGGGAACTGGAATCATGCTGGAACTATACTGGAGGCAGATCCGGGATGACGATCAGGGATAAGAAGATGAGGGCGGAAGCCAGCACCGGCTGGAACACAACCTTGAAAACTCGTCTCCTTCAAAGACTGGAACAGGCACAGCACAATGGCAACATGAGACCATCTTCAAAAACTAATGTAAAACTGCTCAATACCAAGTATCCAACTGCTACTGTCACTTCATGCTACATTTCCATGACAAGAAAAGGAAAACGAAAAGATTTCGAATTTGAAAATAAATTCGGACTCCAACAAAACTGAACACGCCTTGATCAGCGGCCGGCTTTACCGAGAGTAACGAAATTATCCTCAGAAATTGATCGCATAACTTAAAATAACAAAACACAACGGAAATTAAGACGTAGATTATTAATTTGAAAACGCAGTACCTCGGGCGGCTTAAATCAAAGAATATCGAGCAACATAAGCAGCTGCGAAATAGATAAACAACTCTAAAATGGTTTTTATTACTTGGCGACGCTGAAAAGAACGAAATATTATTTGGGTTTTAATACGTACGAATAGGAAACTGAAATGCATTAAAAATACTCTTCGATTTTTCAAACATATATGAGGGGATTTCAATATATTACATATACGAGGGGATTTCAATATATTTTAAAGAATCAATGAATTGCAAATGCTACAACGTTCACTGTCAATGCTATGCTCTAGGCGAGGATACCATGCGATGGTCTGCGTTATGAACGTACCCTTAGGGTGTTGTTGATTATATTTACTATGTATACTATTGCCATTGCTGGCAGATTTTTCAGGACTCTGGTCGTAATGTTGTCCATTCCTGGAGCTTTCTTGGAGTTGGTACACTTAATCAGTTGTCTTACTTCTTCAGGGAAGGTGTGAGTAATACCTCTTCTTCGGGTTCCTTCTCCTAGCGGAGGTTGGAAATCATCATCGCTATTTTAACTTTGTTGGCCGCATTTCTGAATAATTCTAATGAGCTGCAGCCGAACCACTCTCTCAAATTTCTTAGCCAGGACATTTTGCGTCGTCCTGGGTTTCTCTTCCCTTGTATCTTCCCTTGCATAATCAACCTCAGTAATACGTACTTCTCACCCCTCATTAAATGTCCCAGATATTGAATCTTTCTAATTTTAACAGTTTTCATGACTTCACATTCTTTCTTCATTCTTTGTAACACCTCTATATTAGTTACTTTTTCAATCCACGATATTTTATGCATTCTCCTGTAGCACCACATCTCAAAGGAGTTTAATTTTTTGATTTCAGACTGCTTTATTGTCCACGCTTCCATGCCATATAGTAAAGTAGAGAAGACGTAACAACGTAGCATTCTTGTGCGAATCTCTAGATTAAGGTTACGGTTGCAAAGTAATTTCTTCAATTTTATGAACGTGTTTCTTGCCATTTCTATTCTAGATCTGATCTCCTTTACTTGATCTCCATCTTCGGTTAGCCACGTTCCTAAATATTTATATGTTTTTACTCTTTCTATCGTTGTATTATTGATGATCAGGTTATTTACATTTTGTGGTTTTTTTGAGAATATCATTGATTTCGTTTTCTTGAGATTCATTTGCAGTCCGTAACTTTCACATGCATTGTATACATGTTGTATTATGTACTGTAGATCTTCCATGTCACTTGCAAATATGACAGTATCGTCGGCATATCTAATATTATTAATGCTATTTCCGTTGACATAAATACCTTCCACGATATCCAATAAAGCCTCTTGAAAAATCACTTCACTGTAGACGTTGAATAAGAGTGGTGAAAGGATACACCCTTGTCGAACTCCTCTAAGTATACTTACTTCCTCTGTCAGTTCTCCTTCGACTCTTACTCTTGCTTTCTGGTTTTGATACAGATTCGATATAATTTGTAGATCTCTACTATCAATGTTTTTAGTCTTAAGAATACTTAAAAGCTTCTCATGTTGAACTCTATCAAAAGCTTTCTTGAAATCTATAAAGCAAGCATATATGTCCTGATTCATATCCAGGCATCGTTGTGTCAGAACATGGACTCCAAATAATGCTTCTCTAGTTCCTAGACCCTTTCTGAAACCCATCTGTGAATCACTTATTTCTTGTTCTAATTTCATGTGGATTCTGTTATGTATGATTTTAAGGAAGGTTTTCAATGTGTGGCTCATTAACGCAATTGTTCGATAGTCATTGCAATCTTTAGCATTTGTGATTTTTGGAATCGTCACAAAAGTTGAGAGAAGCCACTCTTTGGGTATGTGTCCCGTCTTGTATATGGAGTTAAAAAGGTCTACCAAGACATCAATATTATCTTCATTAATTATCTTCAATAGTTCAATTGGTATTTCATCGGGTCCTGGAGCTTTTCTGCCTTTTGTGTGTTTTATAGCATACATAACTTCCTCTTTCATTATTTCTGGTCCCGTGGTTTCTCCGTTAACTTCTAATAATTGTTCTACTTTTTGATCATAAAATAGTTGTTCAATGTATTCTTTCCATCTACGTAGTTTGTCTTGCGTTTCAGTTATAGTGGTACCATCTGCATTTTTTAATATCCCGATTGGTTTGTTACGATTTCCTGAAATCATTTCTTTAACCTTCTTATGGGTGTTGAAAGTGTCATACCTTGCCTCACATTCCTCGATTTCTTGACATTTAATGGACATCCATGTTTCCTTAGCTTGTATTATTTTCTGTTTTATTTGTTTATTAATTTCTTGATATTTAATTTTATCTTTGTTTTTATGTGTTCTTCTTTCGTCCATCTTTTCGAGAATTTCTTGTGTCATCCATTCTTGTTTGGCAGCTTTTGTAAATGTTAAAGTTTTCCGTCCCACAGTCTCGATTGCGTTCTTTATATTCTTCCACTTTGTGTCAATATCTGTAGTGTTCTTATTTTGTTGTTTTATTTCTTGGATACTCTGATTTATTTTGTTTTGAGTTTCTTGGTATGTATTTGGTTCTCTTAACTTATCAATGCATATTTGTGGTCTAGATCTTTTCATTAATGCTTTTCTCAATCTTACATTCATATTTGCTACTACTGGGTTGTGGTCCGAGTTTACATCTGCTCCAGGGTAAGTCTTCACTACTGTAATAGAGTTCTTGTACCTGTTCCTTATCAAGATGTAATCTATCTGATTTCTTATGATTCTATCTTTGCTGTCTCCAGGAGCTTTCCACGTATAGAGCCGGCGATTTGGTAATTTAAACATTGTATTCATAACTACTAGTTCTTCTATTTGGCACATCTGAATTAGTCTTTTACCACGCTCATTTCGCTCTCCCAATAAATACATTACCCTTATTTGTTTTTACATTTCTATTTCTTCTTTCCACTTCTTCTGTGAAATCTAAATATTCATCAGAATTATACTTCTTTAAAAATCCTCTTTCTAGCATGTTTTTCATTATTTCCGCTTTGTCTGTTTCCATGTACACTATTCCATTTTCACCATGTAGGGGTGGAATAGGTTTTTTGTCTTTTCTTAGTATTTTTATTATATTAAGCCTATAATATGTAAAAAGAATATGACCATCTAAAGAGTCATTATGTTATTGCTGGTGATAATATAAAAAATAAAGGGTATATGATTTGAGATACACTTTTTTATTTGTAATTAAACAATAATATGATTTCGAGATAATTATTGTAATACTAAATCTTTGAAATTTTCCCGAAGAATCTCCTTGTTAAAAATGACACTATTATTATAATTCCGCCTATCTTCACCTACCTTCTGGCTAATAGTCTCTGTACAGTTATTATCACTTGCGGTAATGAAGAGAGATGAACATGCACATGAGTGATTCAGATTAAGATTCCCACGTCTACCTGAGTGAGAATTTTCACCTCGCAGCTCGTGATAAATTATAGTGCACCGTCTGTCATAAGTCCCAATACCGACTGTCAACTGTCGACGAACGTAGGCCCTAAATTAAAGAGTCTTCATTAAGAGACGGTTCTGCATTCACGAAGGTAACGCAATGTTATTTAGAAAGAATAAAGTTCTACACTTTATATGATGTAGCTTAAAGAACACAGAATAAATTAACTTTAAAATTAAAATTAAAATGTATTATTAAGTATATTTTAAATTCTTTATTAATTATAATAAAGTACATATAGTTTCAAGTGTGACAATTAATTTAATTATGGTGAAGGTATAATATAAATCAAATTGCTTAAAAGTTGTCTAAGGGCACTGATACACTTTGTAATTCGAAGACACTGTTGCTCAGTCATATTTGATGCGCTCGGTTGTTTAGGAAGGTTAGGAACATAAAAAGACAGACACAAAAAATAAAAAGAGAAAAGTAAAAGAACACTAGTTCACCAAAAAAATAGCGTGCACATGTTTTAAGTGTAAAAAGCAGGCCATTCACGTTCCGACTTGCGGTCCTATTTAGTAGGACTACTAGTTGGATATTCGTCTCCACTCACGCTCCGATTTGCTATCCAACGAGCGGTCCAACTTCAGTTCAAGGTCAAATAAATTTAATTTCTAACAAATATTCAGGCTTATTTCCAATCAAAATAGTAAATTTGCATAGGATGCCACAAGAAAATAACTTCAGAAAAATATAAGAAAACAGTTACGTCTAATTTCAGTACAACTCTTATTTAATTTTCGTTGTTTGTTGATATCTAATTCTTCCGTAGCCAATCCGGAGTCTTGGAAATTGTACCTGTATGGGAATGTCCGAAGTAGATCTACAGAAAGGAAAATTATTTGCCATAACACAAAGGTAATTTTCGTGCAATTAAAAGATCTCGGCGTAAAGTATTTCATAAAAATCTCATAAGTAACAGGTACCGAAGGTCAAGTGCAAGTGACTGAGGAAATTTCGATCGACTTCAACTTCACATGCACGAGCAAGTTCTCTGCTCTGACTTCGTCGCCAGTCGGAAATCGAACCTGGTCCAATCTTCAAGTCGTCCCACTAGATGTTCCGACTCGTACCACTAGTTGTCCAACTAATCCAACTAGCCCACTCACGGTCCGATTTCAGATCCAACTGCACAAGTTGGACCACTAGTTGGGTTAAAAATGGGAACGAGAATGGTCTGTTTTAAGCTAACAATATACAATATGATAATATATTTGGTTTACATTCTTTTTGTGTAAGACTTAATGAGGATACTGGGACTTTTCGTATTAAAAGAGGCGTTCGGCAAGGAGACAACATGTCTCCTAAATTATTTACAACTTTGCTAGAATACGCTTGTAAAACAATAGATTGGAACGAAAAGGGCATCAATGTAGATGGAAAATTTTTAAATAACCTTAAATTTGCAGATGATATCGTTCTTATTGCAGACAGCTTTGATCAGGCACAGATAATGCTCCAAGAACTCCATACTGCCACAAAAAGAGTTGGTCTTAAAATAAATTTTTCAAAAACACAATTTATGACAAATTTAGTCCACAACAAAAACATCTCAGTAGAAGATAAAGATATTGAGCCAGTTGACTCCTATAAATACTTAGGCCATGAGATCAGAATAAGTCGAGACAACCAAACAATCGAGCTGAAAAGAAGAATAAACCTCGCTTGGGCTGCATTTGGAAGGATGAAGGATATTTTTAGGTCTAAGATTCCAATGTGTCTGAAAAGAAAAGTATTTAATCAATGTATTTTGCCAGTGATGACCTACGGCGCAGAAACCCTAACGCTCACAAGAACAACAGTGAGTAAACTACAAGTTGCGGAAAGAGCAATGGAGAGAATTATGTTAGGGATTTCTCTACGTGATAGAAT
Source organism: Diabrotica balteata (assembly GCA_918026665.1). Classification (NCBI taxonomy): domain Eukaryota; kingdom Metazoa; phylum Arthropoda; class Insecta; order Coleoptera; family Chrysomelidae; genus Diabrotica; species Diabrotica balteata. The sequence goes on from OU898284.1 coordinate 5,944,001, forward strand.
ACCCAATGCTACTATACGCAAAAGATCAGGAGTAGCAGACGTTATTGAAAGGATAACAACACTAAAGTGGAACTGGGCAGGTCATGTAGCAAGATCAGTTGATGACCGGTGGACAAAAAGAATTTTGGAATGGAGACCCCGAATACAAGCTTACAGAAATAGAGGTCGACCCCCAACGAGATGGACAGATGACATAAAAAGAGTGACTACAAATTGGATTCAGATGGCGCAAAATCGGACTAAGTGGAAAAGCATGCGAGAGGCCTATGTTCAGCAGTGGACGTTAGAGGCTAGTTGATGATGATGATGATGACATTCCTTTTGCGTTTAAATTTCTTACTCATAATTCTACTTTTTTTGTGGTGCCTATTTAGTACAGATTTAGGCGATTATCTTGGCAATTTTAATTTTACTTTGATGGTATACAAGGCAAATATCGAACACAGTAATTAATTAAATCTTACCCAAGTACTTTCGATCAATAGATCATCCTCAGGAGCATCTGAAATAAGCCAAGAAACGTTTTTTTTTATAAAAGGAGAAATTAATTATCTTGATAAAAAACTCGAAGTTTATGGTTGAAAAAAGTTTCTATGTGATAAACTTTTATAAACTTACTTCGTCAGTTGTGGACTATCCGACATGAGCAGAACGTAATACATGTAAATTTGGACATAACAATACAATACACAAATACAAACAAACACTTTAAAATTTTTAAAAATAAAGAAGCTACATGTTATATAGAAGCCGGAGACAGAATGGCTCCCGGTCTGGCGGAAATATTGAGATGACATGTGACAAATGACATCTTGTAAAGGGCGGTTACAATAGATATGTGATCTGCACCTTTCAAAATTCTATGAAACTAAGTATTGACCAAAGGTCCAACTGACACCACAATATGGTCAACACTTAGTATCCAGCAACCACAATTTTAACATCAATTCTGGTTCATCTATATTACATGACATTAGTAGAAAGAAAAACTGTCAGGTGTGTTGCCTAAATGACATTAGTTGTTACTGACAAAATATATACTGACATTAGTTGTTATTTATGCAAAACACAGCGTTTTTAGAACTCGTTATAATTTTAAGACTACAGCGGTTTTTATTACGAAACGTTTCTGACAAGTGTAAATGATAATTGGCTATCAGCTAGTGCCAACAATTAAAAATTCAATAAAACTGACATTGATTATTTTTGAAATAAACCCTTTAATTAAAAGATCAAAACCAATAATGAATTCATTAGGAAATTTAGATATTTACTTAGAGATTTAAGTTTGGCTAAAGGTTTATTTGATTTCCTCTATACACTGTCTTTAATGTCAATGAAATACGCGTTGCCTTAATGTCTCGAGTCTGACTAGGAGCCCAAATTAACTGTCATCGTGGTCTATTGAGGGAGGCTATGGCTGTAGAAAAAATTCAGCAGCGTCATCCTCTCATCGACGCATTTTTTAAAGATGAATGATTGTATTTGCTACTGTAGCTGGCGTGATTAAGTGAATTGTGTGTTGCTTTTCGAATTTCTCAGATAAGTTCCGTTTTCCTTTCGATAAGACGATAAAGCGCAACCATTAATTATTTTTCAAGGATTTTAAGACTCATTCGAGAAGTTTAAAAAATGATTTTGTGAAAGGGCTGCAGTGACTAGCTATTTGTTGTCAAATTTATCTTGGTGACATATTGACAAGGCTAAAAAGGTTTGTATGCGAACCAAACATATTTACTAGGGCTATGTGATAAATCTTTTTAGACTAAAAGTAGAGCCAATATATGGGGCTTATTTGCAATGGACAGTTTTCAACGAAGCTACTTTCTTGGACGAGAACGGATAATAAATTAACGATACAGGCGTACAAAATGGACATCAATTTTAACAAAAAAAGTATAACAAAGATACCTTAGCAAAATATAATTAATTTGTGATGAAACTTCACAAATTACAGGTTCAAAAACCATGTTTCCATTTTGAATAACTGGAAAACGGTAAGTTTTTATGGTAAACTTGTCCAAGCTTTTTAATAATCTTACAAAAACCTTTAAAATGACCACTCTTAACCCATCAAAGCCTGAATTAATTTTTTTTACTAAACTGGTAGTTTTTTACCAAGTTTAGTTTAGGACAAATACAAATAAGCAAAAAAACCTAAATTTTATTTTTTGATCAAATATATGACATTACAAACTGTGACCATATGGTAACACTAGGCCAAAATACTATAAAAATATTATAAGATTTACTCTTATGAACTATTGCAAAACATACAATGCAATTCTCTCACACTGCGTAGGTCCTACTGAGCAGCACCCTTCTTCTGCGCACACCTTGTTTTGTTGTTAGGAACAGGTATAATGAGATGGTTAATACCATCGTACCTAATGTTGTCAGAGATTCTGTTAAAAGATAGACTATTTCTACTTGTTGTTAGTCTACCAGGTCTAATGGAAAGGTTTCTGAATTTGGTAAGGTAAGTAGTCGCGATTTCACGTCGAAAATTCAAATTAGTTGTCGGTCTTCCTAAACACTTTAAAGTATCCACGAATTTTGCACTGCAGAATCAATTAACCATGTAAGTATAGCACTTACTGATATGATAATTCTCTTAGAGTATCTATTAGGCTACATTTGGAATGAAGCTTTTTAAGTTGCTGGAGATTCTTCGAATCCTCTGACGATATAAAGCCTGTGATTTTTTCTGTTTTTTTTTAGCCAAAATGATAATTACTAAGAATCACCTTATGAGGTGGTTTCTTCTTGTCTTCTTCATCCCAGAAGAACAGCCATTCAAACTGCTCCAGTCATACTTGTTGTAGTCCAATTTTAAGCCGATCTAGAAACATTTACTTTTTGTTTTATACTGATACTAATAATTTCTGCTACTCTTCACTGAGGGGGATAGAAAATGGTTAAAGGGATGGGACATGGCTTCTCTAAAAGTAAGAAATTGAGAGCAAGGCATGACTCGCATGGGCAAGATCGCTTCGCTGAAGTAAATCTATTTTCTACGTGGACTAGAATATAAATATTATAAAAAATTTGGCTTAAAGTGCATTTCCTAGGCTTAACTACCTTGAACTGAACGTAGATACTTTTCATAGAATTACAAATAGCATCTTTATGTTTTGATTTTTGTTGTTTTTTTTTCTCACATCACTTGAGATACACTTAATAAATGTTCTAATGCTTTACAGTGGCATAGGGTGGATTATCTTTAAATTAATTTCTAAAAAGGAAGTGTCATCCTGGAACTTCTTATTTATCTAGTTTTTATGAGCAGTTTGAACATTTAAATGCAAGAGCTGACGTTGAACCAGATTAAGAAGACTCAGATCCAGACGCAAAAATCCAGACTTAGAAGAGGTACATACGTAATAAACATTTGCAGTGAAGAATTTTACTTGTATTGTTTTTTTTAGCGAATAAAACTTAATCCATTATTTTACGTTTCTGTATTTACTTATCATTATTATAATGGCTAGTATGCTTGTTTATATAGGATTAAGTTAGCAATCGCAATCTAAGTCAGATCCACAAGACTTAAGTCAATCAAAAATCATTGATTTGAAAACGTATAACCTACTCTACTATTGTCTATAGGTTTGTTAAATATCTCTATAATATCAGTATAAATGCAAGCTTAATTTAAAAATGGATTTTTACGACAAGATTGAGACTTTTAATAAATTTGCCTAAAAACCAACAGATTTTGAGTTATGCCCTTTTTTTTCGAATTCCTCTTCTTCTTAACATGCCATACACCAAAGTGCGTAGGCGACTATCTCATTACTAGAATTCTGTTCTTGGCGGCGTGACACAGCTCACCTGTATTGTGTATTCCTGTCCATTCTTTAATATTCCTTAACCAGGATAATTGTTTGCTGCCGGCTCCTCTCCTACCTTCGATCTTCCCTTGTAGGATTAACTGTGGTATTTCATATTTTGCTCCTCTCAATATGTGCCCAAGGTAACCAATCTTGCGTTTTTTAATTAATTCAAAGAGTTCTCTTTCCACGCCGGCTCTATTAAGGACGTCATCGTTTCGAACTCTATCCACCCAAGGTATGCGCATCATTCTTCTCAATGACCACATTTCAAATGCTTCAAGTTTGTTGATAGATGTTTTTTTCAAAGTCCACGTTTCCATACCATAAAGCAAGATGGACCATATGTAGCACTTGACCATTCTGTAGCGTATTTCGAAGTTTAGGTGTTGATTACATAGGAGCGGTCTGAATTTCACAAAAGCTTGTCTTGCCATTTGTATTCGGGTTTTTATCTCGTGTTGTGGATCCGATTGGTCATTGATTGTGGTGCCAAGGTATTTAAAAGTTTTCACGCGATTTATACGATTGTCACCTATGCATATTATCGGGTTTTCTGGAGGGTTTCTGCTAATGACCATATATTTCGTTTTCAAAATGTTGATTTTGAGGCCATATTTTTTACCTATTCTATTCACCCTATCAAGTAATAACTGCTGATCTTTCAAATTATCAGTTATAATCACTGTGTCGTCCGCATAGCGTAGGTTGCTAATTGGTATGCCGTTCACCTTAATGCCTAATTCCGTATCTTCCAATGCTTCCGCAAATATATTTTCAACATATAAATTAAAAAGCATCGGAGAGAGTATGCAGCCTTGGCGGACACCTTTCCGGATTTCAAATTCATCCATATATTGGTCTCGATCAATCCTCACCTTTGCACCTTTTCGAACGCCAGAGAATTACTATCTATCTCTCTTTCATATTTTTATAGCGTAATTAAGTAGTTTTATGGATCTACAGTTTAAGCAGTTTAAACAATTTAAATGTGTCGAATTTTTATAGTGCTGTAGAACAAAGATGGATGTTATTTTCACGTTTTTTTCACGACGATTAACAAAAAAGAATTAACTTTTTGAATTTCTTGAATGAATTTTCTCTAACTCTGACTCTTTCAAGTTTCAATTTTTCGACGCCACGTTCTATGACTTATTACCATATGCTTTTTGATTCTCAATAATTATATCCCAAGGGATCGTTTTCACGGCCTTCGCTATACGATGTTCTTTCGTTGAAGCTAGGTTATAGTCCTCCTCGAAAATACCTTACGAAGCACCTGTTATACATAGTTTTAAGCAAAAATAGAGTGGTTTAACGACTCCTGTAGTACATAGTATTCTTCTTTGGTATCCACATACTATTCTTCTTTTAAGATATATTTATAAAATACTTTCATATTTTATTATAATGGAATCATTATAATTGCATTATCATTATTATAATGGAATCATTCGTAAAGCACGAAAAGATAATTGAAGTTCTCCATAAGATTGGAGTCAACTACAGAGACATTCGAACAATAGCGAGTCTCTATTGGGGTCAAACAGCTAAAGTAAAAGAAGGATCTACATTGACCAATAAAATTGAGATCAAGAAAGGGGTACGACAGGGCTGTATCTTGTCTCCTATTCTCTTTATTATATACTCAAAAGAAGTATTTAAGATAGCGCTGGAGGAAAGCACAGAAGGCATAAAGATAAATGGAGAAATAATTAATAACATAAGGTATGCTGATGACACTGTGATTCTAGCAAGTAGCATGGAGGAACTGAGTTGCCTAATGAGTAAGATACAAAAAACAAGTGCACAATACGGACTCAGACTAAATATCACAAAAACCAAATGGATGTTAGTAAGCAAAACCCAACAACCACCACAGCAACTGATATTAGACAATGAAAGAATTGAACACGTGGATTCGTACATCTACTTGGGAACAACAGTTAACTCAAATTGGGATCAAGCGAAGGAAATACGTATAAGAGTAGAAAAGGCAAGAGCATCGTTCACTAGCATGAAGCAAATTTTCACCTCTAAAAGCCTCACCCTACCTCTCAAAATTCGACTTCTGAAATGTTATGTATTCCGGTTTTGTTATATGGAATGGAGGCGTGGACAATGACCGCATCATTGATGAAAAAAGTAGAGGCCTTCGAAATGTGGGCTTACAGACGTATATTACGTATATCCTGGACTGAGCACGTGACCAACGAAGAGGTACTACGCCGGATAGGTAAAGAGAGAGAGGTAGGAATAAGTATAAAGAAAAGAAAGTTGGAATACTTGGGTCACGTTATGAGACATAATAAATATAGAGTACTACAGCTGATCGTTCAAGGGAAAATAGACAGCAGAAGGGGTCCAGGGAGGAGAAGACACTCGTGGCTCCAAAACTTGCGGCAATGGTTCGGATTGTCATCTGCTGAACTATTCAGATCTGCCGTAAACAAAGTCAGAATAGCCATGTTGATTGCCAACGTTCGGAACGGACAAGGCACATGAAGAAGAAGAATGGAATCATTATTTGCTGTGATGGATGAATTTAGAGTGCAAACCGTGAAAATTATAAAATTGTTTTATAAAATGGCATTTTTGGTAAAATAATTTGTAATTAAAGTGTTAATCTGTTTAAAATGATTTATTAGTATATCAAATTTCTGGATCATTAGTTTGATTACTAATTGTTTAAAATTATAAATTTATGTGGATTCTATATTGCTAACTGAGTAGTAATAGATTATATCAGTAACAGGGGCGGTCCTAATAGTATCATTCCACCAGTAGTACTGTACTATAATTTTAATTCGATAGTGAGAAAGCAGAGCTTGTTTGTTACTAATTGATTTTTAAGTACTTCCTTTTTATTTTTAAATTTGATTCGACACAATATGTAAAACATTTACAACCTTATGATTCACCAAGAATTTATTGGACGTGAGTATTTTGAAGGTTTGGCATGTACATTATATGTTTTTTGTAGTAGCTGGATTTATAAAATAATTAATTCTTATATAGAAGTAACGTATTACTTCTAATTTTTACTATTATTGTTACAAGAGTATAATATTGTCTGAAACACTTAACTTACATAATATTTTTCAAAACAATCGAGATGTATACAATACGGGTAGTACGATGAATATCTGTTGGAGGTAATGAAGCTTAGTGTAAAAACATAGTGGAGCATCGCACCTCGCCAGTCACATTGCTACGCACCTCGCTGCGCACATCGCCACAAATTGCATACTCGCCATGGTAAAACATAGCGAGGCATTTCACCTTGCATGTAGTATAGACCTGAAACTGTTTAAGAGCGGTACTAAATATGTTATCCGAATCGGAAAGTGATAGCGATTCATCTAGTGTTGCTGTAAAGTGGTGGTTAACGTCCACTGGAGGAAGAAGTCGTAGGTGGAATATACATCCCGTACAGAGAGAGCGCACGAAACTGGGTGAATTTTATAAATTATATCAGCAACTTAAGCATTATCCAGATCGTTTTTATGATTATTTAAGAATGTCACAAATAACGTTTATCTACATTCTTCGACAAATAGAACCAAAAATTGAGAAAAACTACTGTAACTTTCATGTCCAGCCAATATCCGCCGAAGAAAGATTAGTAGTAACACTCAGGTAAGAAATTAAATATATTTTTATTCAAATTCATATACAAAAGTTTGTACTTCACTAGAATTATTGCCCTCAAAAGCGAGTGTCTGCTTCTGAATAGGAATTTGTGACGTATTTATAGATTGGGTAGATTCTGTAGGAAATGTAAATGATGCATTGGAATGTGAGCTGGGTTGTGGTACAACTAAAGGAGATGAGGATGCAGGTCGAAATGAAGATGTGGATGCTTGGCAATGATGAGTAGATGCAGGTCGAAATGACGATGTGGATGCTTGGGAATGATGAGTGGGTGCAGGTCGAAATGAAGATGTGGATGCTTGGGAATGAAGAGAGGATGCAGGTAGAAATGAAGATGTGGATTCTTGGGAATGATGAGTGGATGCAGTAATATGTGGATCGCAAGAAGGAAGGGGTTTTGTGCCATACAAACTGTCCCACAGTAACTGTTGCACCTTAATTCTAAATCCCAGTTTCTCCTGTGCTGGTAACTGTTTCACATGCGGAAGTAGTGAAGTAAAGAACGCTACATCTTCATCATTGCCTCTTTTTTCCATTGCCATTTGTTTCCCTTTTTTAATCTGCAACTTCTCCCTCTCTATAGTTAACAGGCCTTTACCTATTGTTTCCATGGGTAAAGTTCGTTTTCTATATCCTAGAAGCTCTTTAGTAGGGGTGGGTGTGCCTGTTGATTGTGTGGATAAAGAGGTTAGTGAAGTGTGTGAAGCCGGGGTATTCGGAGAAGATAGATTTTCATTAATGGACTCAAGGTCATCGTCTTCAGCTTCAATTTGACGATTTTGACTTTCAGACTCTTCGTTTACTTCAGTTCCATTATCCTCCAAATTGCCACTCAAGGGTCTTTGTGTAAAAATGTCTTTTAAAAATAATAAAGATTTAAAATACGGCCATTCCACTGTCTCTTCTGGTGCTGGATCTCCAGATCTGCATGCAGGCAGTCGGTCGTAATGACTTTTGAACTGCTGACGCAGTGCTTTCCAAGATTTTTTAGCTAATGGAACTGAAACAAATACATTACGTTTAGTCACGCTGACATTACTACCAAACATTAGTATTACTACAGATAAATTTTTTATTTCCATTTACAGATTCCTAGCGACAGGAAACTCTTACAAGAGCCTGGCTTTTTCTTTTCGCATGGGAGCATCTACCATAGCACGTATTGTCCCAGAAATTACCACCTTATTGTGGAACGTTTTGCAACCCCTTCATATGATTCCGCCCACAGAAGAAAAATTTCGAGAGATAGCCGAACAATTTTATAATAGATGGAAATTTCCCCACTGTCTTGGGTCAATTGATGGTAAACACATTCGACTAAAGTGTCCAACTCATTCAGGAACAATGTACTACAACTATAAGCAATATTTCTCCATTGTGCTGCAAGCCGTGAGTGATGCGAACTGTAAATTTATTTTTATTGAAGTAGGTGCATATGGTAAACAAAGTGATGGGGGAACATTTCGTAATTCTAATATGTACAAATTGATGAGCAGTGAAAAGTTGAATATTCCAACAGAAGAGTTGTTACCAAATAGTAATATTAAGGCACCTTATGTTTTTATTGGCGATGAAGCGTACCCTTTGTTAACCAATTTAATGAAGCCATTTGCCAGAAATAATTTAAATGAAGAAACTGAATTATTCAACAAAAGTCTATCTAGAGCGCGTAAAACAGTCGAATGCGCTTTTGGAATTTTAACAATGAAGTGGAGAATACTAACGAAAGCCATTGAAACACAACCCAACACTGCAGATGCAATTATTAAAGCAGTTTGTATTCTACATAATACAATAATGGACCAAGAACATGTCACTCACGCTACGACAGATAATAAAAGCTTCGACTGTGTGTTGCCCAATATTTCAGCATGTAGGAGAAATAATCCTTCAACAGCAGAGGCTACTTCGGTGAGAAATGCATTTAAACAATATTTTATTAGTAACAAAACTCTTCCGTAATTGTAATATTCAATTAAATGTATCAATAAAAATGGCATCTTGAACATATCTTAGTACGATTACATACCTATCTAATTAGAATATAAATAATAACACAGGATGAAACAAACAAATTGATTGCTTACCTGAAACACCGCAGTTATTAGCTACTGTTTTCCAATCCTTGTCTAGCACGTAGCGGTTATGATGTTCCTTGTGTCGCTGATCCCATATTGGGGGCTTTTTAAATATTTCATTAATTAATTGCTCTTTATCCATCGTGCATGAATCAAACGTTTTCTAACTGCAAATGATCCCAACCGTTTTCTAACCGCTGGCAGATAGAGAGCAAAAGATATACGACGGTAAGTTAACCTTGAAACAGCCAATCAGGTAGTGACTTTCATGCTACTGTATCCAGAAAAACAAATTATTTTGCTCTTCAAAACGTAGCGAGATGCGTAGCGATGTTCCCGGCGAGGTGCGATGCTCCGTGATGCACACTGCTATGTAAATCTATTAAATTGTTTCTTAATCGGCAATGTGCGTACTGCGTAGCAATGTGACTGGCGAGGTGCGATGCTCCACTATGTTTTTACACTTAAGTTCTGGAGAAATTCAATTTGAGCACGCGTATATGCCACATTTAACCTTCTACGCCTCATAGAGGCCCAGGTTGAAGAAGAACAAAATTAATAATATCAATTTCATAAATTTGTGTATAATAATTAAGTGTTGTGTGAATGTAAAGTAATTTTTTAAAATTTTAAATATAGTAATAGGTTTTAGACTCAACAGATATGACAGATTGTGATAAATTTTATCAACATTTTATAAAATCATTTATGATACAACCTCATTAAGTTTGTAAGTAACGAATTGTAAATAATTATAAAAATTTGAAAAAATTATTCATTACATTTGTAGCTCCCTGATGAAGGACATAACCAATATCCGAAAGCTTGGATTAAAAATTTAAAAGAGTTCACCTTTCATTTTTATTTTTTTTTTCTTTTTTTATTTTTTTTATTTTTTTTTAGGGACGGCGTTTTTTTTCTTCTTTCGATAGTATTTCGATTTCGTCTAACATTCATTCTTCGATTGGTCTGTCAGATATTTGTCACAGTCCATACATGGAATCTCGTATACTCCTTGCTTTTCTAACGATATTTTTGTTTTGGCGGATGGGATGGGAAATGGTTGAGACTTTTCTGTCGGTAATAAATCTCTCTCTCTCTCTTCAATCCTGACCCCCCAGGGGTAGTGTAGTGGTCGACGTGATGTCGTGTATTGTCCGTCTCCAGAGATCTCTGTCTCTGGTCATTTCTTTTAATTCATGCATAGGTCTTTGGCATATTCCTGTAATTTGATCTATCCATCTTGTTGGGGATCTTCCTCGTGATCTTCGTCCTTCTACCTTTCCTTGTATTATGAGTCTTTCCATGTTTTCTGTGTTTGCTCTCATAACATGCCCAAAATATTTTAATTGTTGGAGATGGACTTTACTAGAGAGTCGTTGGCTAACTTTTAGCTCTCTTAAAATTGAATTATTTGTTCTACGGTCGGTCCAAGGAATTCGTAACATTCGTCTCCAACAGAACATTTCAGTGGCGTCTATCTTTCTTCTCTCCGATTGTCTCAGAGTCCAAGATTCTCATCCGTAGGTCAGTATTGGGAATATTAAGCAGTTGATCAACCTCATCTTTATCGCTCTTGAAATTTGACAGTCCTTCCATATTTTGGTCATTTTGGCTGAGGCAACTTTTGCTAGATCACATCTACGTTTAATCTCTTCTTGTAATGACCCTGTGTTTGTGATTAATGATCCCAGATATAAGTATGAGCTCACAAACTCGAACCGGTCAATTGTGGTTATATGTGGATAATTGTTGTGTAGTCTATCCACTATCACGATCTTTGTCTTTGATATGTTTAATTGCAGACCAAATATTTGACTTTCGTTTTCGATCAGTCGTATAAGTTCTATCAGCTCTGCTTGACTATTTTGAAGAAGGGCTGTGTCATCTGCGAAACGTAGGTTGTTTAGTTTATGACCATTTATTAAGATGCCCTTTTCCCATCCTTCAAGTGCTCTTCGCATAATATACTCCACATATATGTTGAATAATTGTGGAGATAGTATACATCCTTGTCTGACACCCCGTTCTGGATAAAAGTCGTTCGAAAGTGGTAATAAGTATCGTTTTTATTTTGTGTTTTCTTAGCACTCATTAGAGTTTTGTTTATTAAATGTAAAATAACTACTTTTTTGTTATATTTTTCTCACATTTTTTTAAAGATGTAATTTATTTGTTACATTTTATTTATTTATTATCATTGGGTTTAAAATGGTTATTAAAAATGAAATAAAAAAAGATTGTAGATATACCAAATAGTTTTATTTTAATCTTTTCTAATGTATTATATAAAATAAAGCTGAGCCTCACAGATCCCATCCGACAGTTCATGTAATTTGCATGTGCCCGATTACTTAAGGGTTAAATACAAATGGAGAAAATAACTAAGATATCTTATATGATAAGACATATTATGCGTTTATTAGTTTAACCTCTAAGAGAAAGAAGATGGGTATAGGGTATAGAAACTTAAAAACTCAACAAGTAGGGACAAAGAGATTTTTTAATTCGGCAACATCGTCATAATAATATTTCATTGTTGCCCTTGGTACAAGGTCTCCACCGTGTTGTCGCTCTATTCATAATAACACAGTAGAGTTTTGACATTTGCAAGGTATATGTCAAAACGGTGCGGCGTTGTAAAATGTTTGCCTTTTATTTTCATTTATTGGAGTTCCAGCTCAGTATTTCAAACACGTACTTTTGCAAATTCAACAATTATTGTAAACTAGACAAACACTAAAATAGTAATAATTTGCATAGCATTCGTAGTATCTTCGTGGCGTATTATATAGCTTTATAAAACGGGAGAGAACGAATGTAGAGAGGGCGTATCGACCCTCGCCAATTAGTGCAGTACATTATCCGGTAGAATAATGACGGCATGTGTCATATTGCACTTGCACGCTCGTTGATTTCGAAGGTTCCTTTTTACTCTGCCACGTGAATGCTCTTCAGCCACCTATTGTCATCATTTCTAAGTTGTTTTTAGAAAGAAATATAGAGAAGTGAAAAAGGTAGACCCGTTTCGCTTTTGTCTACAAGTCTTTGATAAAAAGCTAAATTTAAATATAGGTACAATGTTATTCTTTAGAGGACTCAAACTATCTGTACTAAATCTACATAACCAATCCGATACTATTTATTGAATATGAGGCATATCATATGAAAATTAAGAAACTCTAGTTTTTATTAAAATTGAGATTTTTATTCTTTCTTACACTCTAGCCGTTTATTTATAATAATAATAAATTATGGTATGCTGTCAGTACCGTTATTTGCTTAGGTCAGAACACCTAATTTGCATAGAACTCTTGTCTTTAACATCCATGAGTGCAGCTATATATACTAACGTACGATTGTAGCTTCCAATTTCCCAGAATTCTTTAAAAAGTTGCAAGTGAACTACGTCGTTTATTTTTTCCTTGCACTTTTTTTTACATAATTTCAGTTCTTGCATAGTTTTTTCTTTAATCTCTTTTCCAGTTCTTGTAACATACGCCTTACCAAAATTTCGTTTTTCTCGTCTCTCTTATCTTATTTTTCTCGTTTCTTTGTTCGTGCGTTTTTTACCTTTCTCGTGGACTTGCCCGTCCAAGTTATATTTGTCTACTGCAGTAGTATTTATATCTTCTGAATTGTCTCTTATTTTTGTTTTCTGTCTACTATATCGCTGTCCTCGTCAAAGCTCTCATATTTTTCGTCCTACGCAGGGACAAAATTTGTATCTGCAATACTATCATCTGTTGAAAAAACTAATAGATCCTGAATTTCATCTGGAAGTGATGCAGCAATGTTACTGGCGTAGCACATCTCAGGCAAGGCGCTCACCAACGTGGCAACCAAATGGCGTGCCAATGGCGAACAAGTGCTGTGGTGTCCCAGTGGCAGATAGAATTGTTAAACCTTTATAAACATAATGTAGTCGCACGTATCGAAAGGTCGCACGTGCGACTACATATGTTTATACATTTTACCTGCCACTGGGACACCACAACACTTGTTTGCCATTGCCACGCCATTTGGTTGCCACGTTGGTGAGCGCCTTGCCTCAGACTCATCTCTGGCATGGTGCTCTAAAATGCAACAAAAATAAAATTAGTTAGTACAATTTTTATTCGCAAACAACAAAAGAACGTCACTAAATACGCATTTTGTTTTTGTTCATATTTCTTCCATAGTTTATATTATGTATATCTACTGATAATAAAATTATTTATTACTTACCAGAAGGAAATCTGCATTGGTATAATCCCTTCCAAGTAATTGTCAGCATTTGTACATCTTTTATTGTAATTTTCTAATACAGTTTCCTTATCTGAACAATATATACGAACATTCTCTTGTTCATCTCTACAACAATATTCCATTTGTTTTATTTATTCTGTGTACAATACATACAGAAACAACTGGATAATTCTAGATTACAGTAAAACTATTGTACAACTACCAGTGGAAAATAAATTATGATTTTACTTACCATCGGCATTAAGCATATTTAGAATTTGTTTTCCTCTAGACATTTTTTAATTTTCACTTATTATATTGGTATTACTAAATTTTAACAAATATTTTTATTTTGCAATAATAATCACAACTATGACTCGTGTTGCATACTAATTTATAGGTTATGTGTGTTAAGTTGGTTGCTAGGTACATTAAAAGCTAACCGTGAATAAGGAGACAAGTCAAGTTGTCTCATTATTCACTAAGAGAAGTAGAGGAATATGGAGAATATGGAATATGCTCTTAATATGGAATACCGTATTTTCTAAGAAAAGTTAATCGGCAACGTTGCATTTATCCAACCCAAAAAAGGTACCTTTGGTTGTAGTAACGTGACAGCATTCAGTTCTGATCTAGTGTTCGTAGTGTGAGTACAGTTGCCTTCAGAGTTATTTTAGATTCCGCGAGTTTTTTGTAGGTAAGTACTTTGAACAAGAATAGTATAAGTTCTGCATGAAATATAATTTTGGTAACACCCATCTATTATGTAATAGGCATATTTTCTTAAACAAAAACTCTATATCTTTTCGCATGTAATGATATTGCAGTTGGAAATTCAAACATTGTAGTGTGCCTAATATGGAATACCTACTTGAGGGTATTAAATATGGAATATTCCATATTCGGAACATTTTTTTGTCATAATATGATATAACAAATATATATCTATCTATTATGTTACTTATCGAGTTTTGTAATTAGTTTGGTTTGAAGATTACATTTCTATTTGTTGCAGGAAAATGCCACAGAATAAGAAAAGTGATAAACCCTGTAGAAAGTCGTGGAATAAAGATGACATGAAACGTGCTCTTCAGGCCGTTAGGATCGAAGAAATGGGATATAAAAAAGCAGCAGACACCTTTGGAATGCACCGTACCGCTTTATTTTGATTGGCATCTAAACCTAATGATGGTGTAGACAAGAAATTAGGTAGACCCCCTGTTTTACCAGAAAATTTAGAAACAAAATTGGTAGAATATTTACTTTTAATGGAAAAGAACTTCTTTGGATTAACTAAACGGGATGTTAAACATATATCTTCATATATATAAAAAAGCCAACCGGAACTTCAATTCATCGGGCTAAAGGTTTCAATAAGGAAAATGTTAGCCACTTCTTCGATCTTCTGGAGTTAGCATTCGAGAAGCATCAATATCCTGCAGATAGAGTTTTTAACGTTGACGAGACTGGGTTGTCTATCGTCCAATCGAAGATACAGTCTGTTCTGGCTTTGAGGGGTGCTAAGCAAGTTGGCTCGATAACGTCTGCCGAGAGGGGATCTCTAGTCACAGCTGTTTTATGCATGAGTGCAGGGGAACTTTTGTTCTACTATTACTTATTTATCCTAGAAAGAATATGAATATTTTGCTACAAATAGGAGCCCCTCCTGGATAAAAAATTGTGTGCTATCCGAGTGGCTGAAGTCAAACGGAAATCTTTACAGAATGGTTCCCACACTTCATAGAAAAAACAAGACCATCACGAATGGGCACCATTCGCATTGTCGCAACTTACAAGTTATCGATTTAGCAAGACCAAATTTTGTGGAGATATTGTGCCTGCCCCCACACTCTACCCATTATATGCAGCCGTTGGATAAAACTTGTATAAGGCCTTTAAAATCTCACTATAGTGAGGAATTAAGAGTATTTCTTTGAATCAATCATAGGGCTGTCACACCTTTCGACCTCTCTGAATTATTTGGTAGGGCTTATTTGAAAGTCCAAACTGGGGCAATAGCCGTTAATGGCTTGAGGAAAACCGGCATATATCCCACAAATCGCAATGTTTTCGAACACCATGATTTCCTTGCTGCTGAAAAGGGATCGTAATCTGACACTCCATTAAACGAAATTTATGATGAAAATGGGACTACTGACCAATCAAAAAGGAATACGTTTATCGAGCCTCATCAAATATCACCTTTGCCGACATTAAGTAAGAAAAAAGGACCTCAAAGAGGAAGAGCACCAGGAAAAGCTGCAGTTATAACCTCATCCCCATACAAAGAAAACCTAAATAATTCAATAAATTCTCCTTTATCGAACAAATCAAAGAATATGGCAAAGCGAAATGTGGTATTCGATCTATCCCATTCACAACCATTTTGTAGTGGTGTCAATATTCCCAAATCAACGATGAAACGATCACATCGTAAAGAGTCCTCTTCATCGGAGTCTGACGTCGAGAGTTTAGATGACAAATCATCTGACGATAACATCACAGAAATAGGGATAACAGATTTAGGATATCCAAATGCAGTGTGCTTTTATTGCGATGAAAGTTTTTTAAACGATGTTCGAGGCGAAAATTGGATACGCTGTCTGTCCTGTCAGCAGTGGTGCCATGTTGATTGCGCAAGGGCAGAAACGGAAACATTCATATGTGATTTTTGCAAAGAAAATTAAAAAACTGCGAGGTACCTTTCTCTTAAAAATTTAAAATTATTTATAAGAATATGAAAAAAGTTTGAGTTGTCAATAATTTTGTTTTATTCCATATTTAGAACATACAGTGTTCCATATTAGGTGCATATTCCGTATTAGGTACAAAAACTTGTCAATGCAGTAAAAGTTTTTTTGTGAAAAACTTATCGAATTGATTAATCCTCAGATAATAATTCCGATGAACGAAATTATGATCCAATTTAGCTTAAATAATTAGATTCATTTGATCGAACACCACTTATTGACAACAAAAAATAAAAATGGTGTTCCATATTTGGCTACTTTCCTTTACTGATATGGTCAGTGCCAAAAGGAATATGTTAACATTATCCCTTTTTACACTAAACTTTATGTACTATTTTGTAAGTGCCTCTTTTGGAACAATCAACTCTACATACAAATTCAGCTACATTGACTAGTCCCCTTTACACACCATTAAAACCTTATTTTTTATTAACCTATATTTGAGTTAATTCCGTTTTCATAAAAAATTGACTTGTCCATTTTTTCACGCCCCACAGCGAAATAATTCTCATTGGGTAAGATCTACTATAAATAGTACATTGTTTACCGGGTAGGAAAAGCTTAACATTCCTGGACGACTGTGAAGATTGCTAAGTCGAGGCGCAAGCCGAGACTTAGCAACACAGAGTCCAAGAATGTGGCTTTTCCTACGAGGTAAACATACTATTTTTCCGCAAATCGCTTAAAATTCGACAGATATTGATTGATTTAAAAAAAACGCGATAATTTTATTCCCAAATAAATGGTGCTTTGAAATTCCTAATAAAATTACTTGGGTTACTATGGAAACGTATTGAGGTTGAATTGTCAAACTTGACGCTTATAAATTTAATTGCTGGTGTTCTCGAAAGTAAAATGATAAGTGATGATGAAATTTCCATTCCTGGGACTCCTCCAGAGCTGGTTGAGGCAGTGAATACTGCTTCATTAGAATTATTGCTAAAGAAATCAAGAGAAAAGTACGAAAATGCATACAGACGTTTTATGGATTATCGCATGAGTAAAAATACGAGTTCTTTCTCAGAAAATGTTGTAATGGCATACTTCCTAGACCTTTGTTTAAAGATGAAATCTTCAACATTATGGGCCAATTATTCAATGCTGAAGTCAACCCTTGCACTTAAACACAATGTAGATATATCTACATACTCAAAACTTCGTTCTTTATTGAAACGGCAAGCTCAAGGTTATAGGGCAAAGAAATCTAAGATTTTAACGAAGGAAGAAATTGAAAAATTTATCCAGGAAGCTCCAGATAAAGAAAATTTAATGATTAAGGTCATTTACAAGGTTTTAATTTCTATTTAGATTATAGCTTTATTTATTTTTTAGGTGGCTGTAATATTTGGTATTTCTGGGGCCTGTAGACTGGATGACTTAGTCCGAATGACTGTACACGATATAGAAGACTTAGAATCTAAGCTTTTAATCAGCATACCTGATTCGAAAACCAACAAACCAAGATCGTTTGTAATTAATCAGATCTACTTGAATGTTTATCGAAAGTATGTTTCGTTAAGACCAGAAAATATGAACAGTGACCGATTTTTCTTTAAATATCAAAGCGGAAAGGGTTGTAGACAAGTGGTAGGAATTCATCAATTTAGAAAAATGCCCAAAATAATTGCTACTTATTTGAACTTGGTAAATCCGACAGAATATACTGGTCACTGCGTTCGTCGGTCTTCTGCAACAATATTGGTTGACTCTGGTGCCGACATAACTAGTTTAAAGAGGCATGGCGGATGGAAGTCATCAAACGTTGCTGAAGGATATATCGAAGAATCGCTTAAAAATAAGGTTGAGGTGGCAAATAAAATTTTCACAGTACAAAATATTCAACAAAATGACACTTCCACCCTGCATGTTGTCCAAAATGTTTCTCATTGTTCTAAGAGTGTTCCTCCAATGTTCAATAATTGTACTAACTGTCAAATTACTGTAAATATAACAAATTGATCTTAAAAATGTATTCAGCAATGACTTGATATTTTCAAAATATAAATTAATTCCTTATAAGCAATGTGTTTTCTATCATTTATGTAGAACACTAACAACTGTACGGAAATATCATTTCCTTACAGTAAGGAAATGACATTTCCTTACAGTAAGGAAGTCCTGACTTTTCTTCAAGAAATTTTGACAGGAATGTCAAAATTTCCTGGCGATTTGCGGAAAAATAATTTTAAATATTCCATTTTATTCAATAATAGCACATATAAATCCTTAATCATATTTATTTATTTATTATATCCGAAAATAATTAAAACAAAAGGTAATCCACTCACTAAAGTAGAAGTGTTCTAAAAAAAATCCGAGCGTGGCCAAAATGAACAAAAATTGTTTTCCCATCAACTTCATCACATATCACTAATCACATCCATCAAATTCTCGTAACGAATCCAATTTTCACAAAAAGTTGAGGGCATTAAAACATACTCTAGCCCAACGTGCTTGAACCTTTGATGAGAGCACGGCTCTACCATGGGGTGTAGGGAGAGATTTTCGGTGTGGTTGCACTAATGAATGGGTTTATATTATACGCGTGTCGAGCACGTGCACCAGCCCACCGGTCAGAGTACAAAACACGACGCCGGATCAGAAATGAGCTCAGAAATAATACGATCTACAAGTGCTTTCAATATGTTCGCTGCGTCGCTTTTACGGACCGCTGACTGGCCTTACTACATCCTTCCTGATGGGATTTTTTTCTCTTTATTGTCTGCGCTTTTATTTTTTTAACGATATATTTATTTCCCATGGCAAAGAGGTGTGCATTTTTTCGGTTTTTTTGGTAATATTACAAGCATGTGGACATTTTATTAGAAAATTATTCAGTATAGTCTCAATATATAACTAGTTATGAACATTTTTATGTCTTTATTATCACTAATACCACAGTTTTCCCAGACAACCTTCTTTTATTAGCTACTTCTACTACTCTGGGCATGTTTTAATGAGAACGCAAAGATAAAAAGGCAGTCATTTATAGTAAAGTCCTTTTAGCTGACTCCAAATTAAATGTGAATTGAAATAATATTATATTTCGTCCCTTGAGAGCATACTAAGTCAAACAATGCAAATTCTACAGATGTTTTTTTTGTTTTTGAGATCTCATTACATAAAATTGCAGTAATAAATTAAATTGAAACTTTTGTAGTGCCCACATACATGTTATATATATATATATATATATATATATATATATATATATATATATATATATATATATATTGTTATATTTTTGAATGTCCATTAGCAATAAAAACCGATATACAAATTTTATTACTTAAATAAAAATTAAGATTATTGATATTTCATAAAGACACGGGCATATAAAGTTTCAAACATCCTGTATAAGACAAAATATGTATTTTAAGTTGTTCAAAGAATTGTTCATTAGGCCTCAGAGACAAGACTTTCAAATATTATCGATAAGAAATTTAAATAAGTCGGTTATTGTGAAATGGATTTACCCGTAATAAAAGTGTATATAGAAAGTGTTTAAACAATAGACCGGGATGTGCGGTGGTTTTTCCCCCCGAAAGATTATATCGGTAAAAGTTTATTAACAAAAGACATTGAATTGAGAAACAGGTATCGTTTGTAGCTATTAGTAAGAAATATTTGTAAAGCAGATAGATTTAGTTAGAATAATTAAAGAATGTTGTTTTCTGGAATTACCCGAATGACGTTTTAATAGAGAGAGTTGGTTGGTAACGATATACGTCACAGAGGTAGAAGATTTTTATTGGTCAATTTTTGAATGCAAGGAAGGAGTGGTTTTGGCTATGAGATAGGAGAGAGGAAAGGGGTTAGTCAGTTTTCGTCGCCCAAGAAGGAAGGAGCTTGGTGGTTTGTGTTTGTTTGAAGTCCCGAAGACGTAATTTACCGGGTGTGTTTATTTACTGTGTAAAAGCTGATCAGTGTGAGGAACGGGGTACAGAGAGATAGAAAAACCAAAGGGTATAAGAATATTAATATCAGACGAAGCCGGAAACATTTAAAGTTATAAACAGGCGCGGAGATTGGTTCAAAAGGAGGCCGCATAGAATTACACGAGTTGTTGGGTTGCAGATACAAGGACAGATAGGAGAAAGGTGTACGTCTTCTGGACCACAATAGGAGCAGAAGCAGAGAAAGGTTTTTTTTTCCATGGCGTGGCCATAGAATTGCAACGGCAGATAACGAAAGGTCAGTCAATTTTCATTAGAGCAGGAGTGTGGTTTTCATTTATTAATTAAATAAATTGAATAAATAATAGAGACAGTTAATTTTGCGATCATTTAAAGAAAAAAATTATAAAGAGAGCTTAGTTATAACACATATTAAAAATCAATGTAAAATAACATTTGGGTCCATGATAGAAAACAACTTCTCATATATTTAAAGTATTATATTGCAAATATTACAGGATTGATTGTTATATAAAATTTCATTAAAATAAAGGACATCTCACATATAGTTCAGTTGAAATTCTGTGTATTTTATTCAGGTCATATTACCTATCCCAATTAGGAAGCCAATTGGAAAATATTTTGAATCCACGATCAAAGGTAAATAGTACAAGTTAAATAGCCTGAGATTGTAATTAATTAATGCTGATTTATTGTGATTAATTGGAGATTAGATCATTTAATAAATATAGACAGGATCTTTTCTAAATAAGCAATAGAATACAATTTAAATAGCATAACAAAATGGCCCACAACGTGTAAAGCTTTGAAAAATATTTCTAGTTGGCAAATTTGAAAGGATAGGAGTAGACGAGCAGATATTTGAAAGTTTATATGCCGTGGATAAAGTGAAATATTATGTAAAATTTGAGGACATAAAGATTTATATATTTTTTTAAGATACAATTTACCATAATTGATTTATTTGTGTGATATTTACATTTGATAATTTTACCATACTTGATTTATTTGATTGAATTTGACATTTGATATTGTGCCATTTGATTTATTTGTGGGATATTGAAATTTGATACTCGTACTCAAGAGTTATTACATTTGAACAAGAAAAGTCAAGTTTGTTGCAACAGACCAGTAGAATTTTATATTTGGCGGGGATAAAAACAAAATAAATGCCAAACACAAGAAACAAGAGCAAAGAGAACAAAAAACAAGAAGATAAATCAGAACAGGAAGAATATTCAGACCAGGAAGACGTATTAGACACAACAGTAATGGAGACAGAAAAACAAGAATCGGGAATAGAAAAATTAATACAGATGATGCAACTCCTATCACAGAAGATGGATGAATCACAACAAAGAACGGAACAAAAATTGGACAATTTGGAAGAAAACCAAAGAAAAATGGAACAAAAAATGGAAACGCGTATGGACAAATATGAAAACGAAATAAAAGTCTGTTTAGAAAGAAGTAGGGAAGAAACAGAGAGGAAACTAGAATTGCAGAGAGAAGAAATGGAAACTAAAATGAAGGATATTAAGGCTGTCCATAAAAAGGAACTGGAACAGTTAGAAGAAAAATTTGAAATGGCGTTACTAGAAGACAGGAAAGAAATGGAAAGGAAACTTAAGCAAAATGAAAAACAAATTGCAGAGATGGAGATAAGAGGAGTAGAAAGAAAGGAAGTTATCGTACATAGCACAGAAGACGTAAAAGTACGATTTGGCGGGGATATAAGGAAACTACACCCAGTGCCTTTTATAAATAACCTAAAGAAAAAAGTCACATACATAGGACCGTTTGCAACAGCAAAGGAAACCATCCGAAACCATCTCAAAGAAGAGGCAAATCTTTGGTTTGTCAGCAAGGAAGAAGAATTTGACAATTGGCAAGATTTTTGAGAGAAGATTCTTAAATTATTTCTGGGGAAAAATCCAGCAACTACAAGTAAATAAAGAGTTACAAAATGGAAAATACCATGAGAGGATGGGCGTATCAGAAACGATGTACGCATTACAACTCTATAATAATGCAAAACATTTGCAATATAATTATTCATCAGAACAATTGGTAGAGTTGATATCGCGACACTTTGAAGATACCTTGGAAGACCACATAAATCTCCAAAATTACAAGGACATTGACAGCTTATGTCAATTTTTGCAAATGAGAGAATCACGTAGGCATGAAAGAAGAGAAAGAAGACCGCAAGAAAATTATAGACAAAGAGAAAACCAAGAATATAGAGATAGAGGTCAAAATTTTAGAAGAGATTATCCAAGACGAGAATTCATACCTAGACGGGGATACGAAAATAGACCGAAAGGAAGAGAGAATTATGAACCCAGAACCCAGAGATGGAATGAAAACAGGGATCGGGAAAATCAGAGTAGAAATAACCGCCCATACCAAGGAAACAGATACAATAACCCACGGAATGAACAGGAATCTCGCGGTAACCGATACGGGAATGATAGACCAAAAGAGAACAGAAGAGAAATAAATAATATGC
Organism: Diabrotica balteata; assembly: GCA_918026665.1. Classification (NCBI taxonomy): domain Eukaryota; kingdom Metazoa; phylum Arthropoda; class Insecta; order Coleoptera; family Chrysomelidae; genus Diabrotica; species Diabrotica balteata. The sequence goes on from OU898284.1 coordinate 5,966,972, forward strand.
AAAGAGAAGAAAATGAATATGAGAGAGAAGATGACGGGCGAGAAAACACAGAAGAACAACAGGCGTGTTTTCAAGAAGGCGCTCACTAAAAACGAAGAAACAAACAGGAATTTTTTGTCACCCCAAGGAATTTATTAAACTGGCAGGAAACAATGAAAAGAGAAATGGAGTTAATTTAAAATTTGTGGATGGATTTATAAATGAGAAACCAATTAAAATTATGATAGACACAGGCTCTGAAATAACACTGGTCAACAGAAAATTAATCGAAGAAGTAAATTTAACAAGTCTAATTTATAAAATACCTAGGGTGAATTTAGTGGGCGCAAATAAACGGACATTGGCAACAATAAATGAAGGTATACGAGTAATGGTACGATTGAAAAAAAATATGTATGCACTTCAATGTGTAATAATGCCGAATATGTCACATGACATGATTGTAGGCGTTGACGAATTAACGGAAAAACATGTAGTGATCGACTTCAAAACCAATACGATGAAAATACCAAAGGAAAAAGAAGAAGAACAGGATAAGGAACAAGAGAAACAAATTACGGACGAATCAGAGAAAGAACAAACGGTGGAAATGAACCTGGTGATGAAGAAAGGAAAAGGAAGAAAGAGGGGAAAAGGTCAGAAAAAAATCAGAAAAAAAAAAACCTGGGATTCCTCAAAAGATGAGACGAGCTCAGGAGAAAAAGATGTAAAGATTTTGACAAGAAATGAAAGCAAAACTTGGGATTCCTCAAAAGAAGAGACGAGCCCAACAGAAGAAGAAACAAAGGAAATGAAAGAAAAGGAAAAGGATTCAGTTGAAAAGAACATATGGGATTCCTCAAAAGAAGAGACGAGCCCAACAGAAGAAAAAACAAAGGAAAATGAAGAGGACACAATGGAGACAGTGGTGTTTGAAAAAGACACGGAGTACACGGTGAATATGTGCGAAGAATTTGATGGGAGAGACACAAAATGGATATGTGGAGAAGGCAAAGAAAATGATTTGCGTAAAATTTTAAGAGACTATGAAACGCTGATAAATAAGGAAAACCGAGTGGCCACAAATACGTAGAATAAGTACAGTTAGCATACAGGAAGTGCGTTTTAGTTTGTCTCGAGAAAATTTAGTTGCATAGATTGATAAATTTTATCGATTACAAAGGCGGGGATTTGTTATATTTTTGAATGTCCATTAGCAATAAAAACCGATATACAAATTTTATTACTTAAATAAAAATTAAGATTATTGATATTTCATAAAGACACGGGCATATAAAGTTTCAAACATCCTGTATAAGACAAAATATGTATTTTAAGTTGTTCAAAGAATTGTTCATTAGGCCTCAGAGACAAGACTTTCAAATATTATCGATAAGAAATTTAAATAAGTCGGTTATTGTGAAATGGATTTACCCGTAATAAAAGTGTATATAGAAAGTGTTTAAACAATAGACCGGGATGTGCGGTGGTTTTTCCCCCCGAAAGATTATATCGGTAAAAGTTTATTAACAAAAGACATTGAATTGAGAAACAGGTATCGTTTGTAGCTATTAGTAAGAAATATTTGTAAAGCAGATAGATTTAGTTAGAATAATTAAAGAATGTTGTTTTCTGGAATTACCCGAATGACGTTTTAATAGAGAGAGTTGGTTGGTAACGATATACGTCACAGAGGTAGAAGATTTTTATTGGTCAATTTTTGAATGCAAGGAAGGAGTGGTTTTGGCTATGAGATAGGAGAGAGGAAAGGGGTTAGTCAGTTTTCGTCGCCCAAGAAGGAAGGAGCTTGGTGGTTTGTGTTTGTTTGAAGTCCCGAAGACGTAATTTACCGGGTGTGTTTATTTACTGTGTAAAAGCTGATCAGTGTGAGGAACGGGGTACAGAGAGATAGAAAAACCAAAGGGTATAAGAATATTAATATCAGACGAAGCCGGAAACATTTAAAGTTATAAACAGGCGCGGAGATTGGTTCAAAAGGAGGCCGCATAGAATTACACGAGTTGTTGGGTTGCAGATACAAGGACAGATACGAGAAAGGTGTACGTCTTCTGGACCACAATAGGAGCAGAAGCAGAGAAAGGTTTTTTTTTCCATGGCGTGGCCATAGAATTGCAACGGCAGATAACGAAAGGTCAGTCAATTTTCATTAGAGCAGGAGTGTGGTTTTCATTTATTAATTAAATAAATTGAATAAATAATAGAGACAGTTAATTTTGCGATCATTTAAAGAAAAAAATTATAAAGAGAGCTTAGTTATAACACATATTAAAAATCAATGTAAAATAACATTTGGGTCCATGATAGAAAACAACTTCTCATATATTTAAAGTATTATATTGCAAATATTACAGGATTGATTGTTATATAAAATTTCATTAAAATAAAGGACATCTCACATATAGTTCAGTTGAAATTCTGTGTATTTTATTCAGGTCATATTACCTATCCCAATTAGGAAGCCAATTGGAAAATATTTTGAATCCACGATCAAAGGTAAATAGTACAAGTTAAATAGCCTGAGATTGTAATTAATTAATGCTGATTTATTGTGATTAATTGGAGATTAGATCATTTAATAAATATAGACAGGATCTTTTCTAAATAAGCAATAGAATACAATTTAAATAGCATAACAATATATATATATATATATATATATATATATATATATATATATAGATATATATATATATATAAAGTTTATATTCCACAAAGTGTCTCCAGCGAACTCTATTTCTGGCTAGTGCTTTGATTTCAAGCCAGGATTTTCCCATTGTTCTCCCTTCGTCCAGTACTGTCCTTCTCCAAGTTCCCTTAGGTCTGCCTACTTTCCGTCGGCCTTGGGGATTCCAATCCAGCGCTGTCCTGGCAATGTCATTTGGCGGTCTACGGAGTGTGTGGCCCAGCCATCTCCATTTTCTTCGCCTTATTTGCTTTATGACATTTTCTTGGTTGCTTTGGTTCCATAAATTTTCATTGGAGATTCGGTTAGGCCAAAATATACGAAGGATTTTTCGTAACGCTCTATTGATGAAAACTTGTAATTGGTGTACTATGGGTGCTGATATCTTCCACGTTTCGCAGCCATACAGTAATACAGCTTTTACATTTGTGTTGAAGATTTTTAGTTTCGTTTTAGTTGGGTAAATCCTGGATTTCCATATGTTGTTAAGCATGTTGTAGGCGTTGCGAGCCTTATTTATTCTTTCATGTATATCACGCTCTGTACCCCCATTACAGTCAATACCTTTCGATGATAGTCTTCGAGAATTAATAAATAACAAAATTTCGTCACTCATCCATTCTTTCTGTTTCTTTGGTTTTTCTCTCTTCAGAATATTTTTAGCAGGCTCCAGCACGTTCTTTTTAACCCTCTCATGCATAATTTTAGGGAAAAATTTTTTTTTTCTTAGAAAAATTATTTTATTGCAAAATATTGAAAATTAACATTAGAAAATAGTATATTAAGTGAAAAAACATAAAATTTTTTTCTTAAACCCTAAAAAATAGTCCGTCCACTCTAGTGGTCACTATGCACTTGCAGAATCGCGGAAGCCTCAGTTACTGGTATGAAAATATTCAAAACACGATGGACACAGCGGCTCATTGCACCTTTTGCAGATGTATTTTGTTTTTCTTTTGCAAGCTTTAGAGTGACATCTTCGAGCATTTGGTATATCAATTAGTTGTGGCCAGTGCCCCCAATTACTTTGTCTAATTTCAGGGGGTGCATGATGATTCGGTTTCTTCTTCTTCAAAATGGGAGGTGGTGTACCAGACGAAGGTCTACCTCGTTTATTTTCTTTCTGTGTTCCCAAATTTATTAATGCTCTGGCAATACTTGCTTTAAATTCAAGCAGATCTTTTTTTGGATTTCCGTTTTTCTTGTACAAAATCCATGCATTTACAACAAGAACATCCACAAAATGCATAAAAACTCTTATGTACCAGCGTTTGTTTCTTCTCCTTAGAGGATACAGGGCCAACAACTGGTCCATCAGGTCTACTCCTCCCATATTTTTGTTATAAAACTGAACAGAAAATGGTCTGTTCACTTCTATAGTAGTCTTAGTAGATTTACACCAGCGTTTTGTTTTATTCTTAGGTTCTATTCCAGCACAATTGGAAACAATGTAAATAGTCTTGTTGTCTAGCCATTTAGATACAATTATATTGCCACCTTCAGTACTTGCAACAGATGAAGTTCCCCTACCCTCTTGTTTCATTTGTTTATCTGTTTTCATAACAGAATTACAATTTTGTAGTCGATTCAATCGGAGAGTTCCTGTCGCCCATATACCTCTTTTATGCAGTTCTTCGATAAGGGGAAGTGAGCAAAATAAATTATCAAAAAATACTTTATGATTTATTCTCTTCAAGTCGTCAGTTAGACGCAAAACTACATCAGCGCACGCTCCAAGTTTACTAATTTGACTTCTGTCTCCTGAGGCTCCTTGGTAAACCTCAAAACGATACATATATCCACTAATTCCAGCTCTTACCCAAACTTTGACTCCCCACTTTTTAGGTTTTTTTGGTAAGTATTGCTTTATACCTAATTTTCCTTTTAGTGGAATAATTTGCTCATCAACTGATTGGTATTCCTCTGGATCTGTGGCACCTAAGAAGTTTTTCTGAATTTTATCCAAAAATGGTCGGATTTTTCGCAATTTGTCCGTGTTATTTTGATTTACATTATCATTATTTACGAAATGTAAAAACCTCAAAATAGATTCAAATCTATTAACAGGCATAGCATCTGCAATAAGGTCCATTCTCAGGCCATTATCACTTGACCAGTAAAGCCGTATTCTGGGATACCTGATGTACGCCATCACTAAATTTATGCCCAAGAAAGCATATAACTCATATTTTGTAAAACCAAAATTTAATTTATTGTTTTGGCCAGCATATAAATTGGTCTGAAAGACGATATCATCCATTATGTCTGCGGTGAACAGTGATAAAAAATAATCAATTGGATTGTTTCCTTGAACATGAATATTTTCTGTTCCTCTAAACTGTGGCAAAGTTGCTGGCCCATACATGCTGTCATTATTGCACCATTTCCAGTCTTTTTTCTCAGCCTTTTTTGATTTTTTCTCTTGACTTTTATGTTTTGATGAAAATGCCAAAATACGCTGAGCTAATGGAATGTCATCTTCACTCATATCATCGTCACTGTTTTCTGGCTGTATTTCTTCTAAGTCACTTTCATCAATTTGGTCTTCAGCCGTTACATGTTCGAGCAAATACGTCTCTTCGTCATTGTAATCAGATTCCAAATCTGAACCTTCTGGTAAATCATAAATAATGTCATCATTATCAATACCTATAAATTCTTCATTTTCTGGTAAACATAAAGGTATTTCGTCCCTATTGTCGTCTTCATCGGCAAAAAGTACTTTCTGAAATAGAATAAAATTTCCCATTGAAGAAGTAATATTATGTCAATAAATAAAATTTATTTATTTGTACCAAAATAATATAGGTAAGTACATAAAAAAATGCCCTCGAAAATCCCTAAATCAATAATAAATCTTTGACAAGAAAAGCAAAAAATATGTGAACAAGAAAGCTACTACCCCTCTAAAAATTATACTCATAAAACATACCACAAGAGTGAAATTCTAAGTTACATATTGCATGACGTCCAGTCTAGTGGACATGACTTCAAGGCGATATTTTCGGTGAGTTTTCAATTATTTTGAAATTATAACAAGGGCAAATTGTGTAAAATACATAATTCTATAAGAAAAATATTTTCTTACCTTTTTGTTTGCTTTTCCATAAAAACTACGGGCACTTATTTCAGGCAATTCACAGGTGGTCATCGCGGTCAGGTTATTCATAGATACTAACATAAACAAACTTTGAATTTCAAAATAAATATTGTAGATGGCGGTAGTAGTTACTTGATTAGAGTCCACTGAAAGGGATTCATGCATTTTGCATAAGTTTCAGAGAATTAAAATATATTTTTTGGAGTTAAAAGAATCTGTCCACTGCAGTGGACTCAATGCGTGAGAGGGTTAATAATGGCTCAGTGTTTATTAATGTCTAGTTCTTCTCTGTCTTTTCAAGTTTTTCAAGATTTGCCTGAATGCTTGTTTCTACCTGATGTTTAATTGTTTCATCATTTAATCGATTGATAGCTATTACTTGTTTGATTTTGAAAAAATTTCCATTACATAGTGTAGGCTTTTTATAATGTAAATTATAAAAAAAAAGAAAGAAAAAAAACATTTTTTTTTTTTTAGTTAATATCGTCCCAACGATAAAAATTTAAAACTTTTATGGTGATCGCGATTATTTTTCAATTTGTTTGTTAAACGCTATTGTTCTGTCTGGAGAATTCGAAAAAATGCGAATTTACACTAATTTGTTAAATGAATGCGAGTCGCAATAATTGTGAAATATTAATTTGGGTTAGATTTTTTACATCTCTAACATGTCTTTTTTACATACAGAAATTAAATTAACATCTAAATAAACGTGGTTTACTTAGTTTAATAGTAATATATTGTTTCTTAAAAACAACTAATAAAATGAACCTCTTATTCTTAAGTAACGACATATTCTCTATAGTTTGTTATTACTTATAGCCGTCGGTATTCAAACACAAAAACAAAAAACCATTAACCTGACAACCATAACAAAACGCCGAGAATCACGAAAACCCACGGGGCCATAATCACATAAACAAAAATCACTTGTCAACTGTCAGATATATTCAATAAATAAAGCCTGACCTCAGGGTCAAAATCGAAATATAAATATCTATCAATTACATTCGAAACAGACGTACAGCCTCCCAGACAGTCTCTGCGGGGGCCAGTGTTTCGGGGCACCCGGCAATGTACCATCAAAGGTACCCCCTGACCGTTTTATCAGCCCTGAAATGATAATTACATGACAACACGTGGTTTATAGAGGGCGTTGTTGAGCCGGAGCGGGTGAGATTTTCGCAGATTTATTATGAGAATTGAGTCCGTCGATAGATGCAGAGCGTATTAAATCAGTGGTGAGAAAATATTATTTAGAAAGAGGAATGGAGACTACTAAATTATATTAAAGGTGGTTTGGATAACGTAGTTAGTGATATGTTTAATATGGGAAATTAATAGAGAACATTTTCTATAAAGTTTTCTTATAAATTAAGACATTGAAAATAACAAACTGGAATGTCAGAAGTCTATACGCAAGTGGTAATTTAGCGAACGTACTGCTTGAAATGGAAAACCTCCAAATGAATATTTTTAGGTAGATAGAGATAGATAGATAGATATTTTTATTTGCCCTTTGTTACATACATGTATGCATAGGGTATGTCAAAAATTACAATATAACATTAAAATAATACATAGTTACAATTAAAAGTAATATACAGTACAAAGACAATAAACAATAAGTCGCTAACAATTGCACAAAACATATTAAAAATACAAAAATAAAAATATGCAACAATAAAAATATGCAACAGACATTGGGCATCTTCTAAATAATTTCAGTTAAACATTCTGTAAATTCACGTACTGAATAAAAGGCATGGCTGATTAAGAATTGTTTTAATTTTTTTTTGAAAATTTCTTAGTGAATTAAAATTTTTAAAACTAGACGGTAGTTTATTAAAAAGTAGGGAGCCTGCATATTCAGGAGACTTTCTGAAATTTGTGTGATTATGATGGGGAAGATAAAGTATCCTTGCATTTCTTGTGTTATACGCGTGTAAGTCAGTTGCTGTTTTAAGAACATTTAACTTAGTGAACGTATGTGATAGTAATTTATAAATATATATTGAAGCAAGCGTAAGAATGTTATTATTTTTAAAACATTGTCGACAACTGTCCTTAAAGCGTAAACCAAATATTGTTCGAATTATTCGTTTTTGTAGGATAAATACTCTCAAACTTTCCGATGCCTGTCCCCAAACAATAATGTTTTGACTGATTATGGAATACACTTGAGAATAGTATAGTGTAACCAACGCATTTATATTAACGTCGTCCTTTAACGACAATATCGCGAAATATGATTTATTTAATTTTAAACAGGTATTGTTTACGTGTTCACGAAAATTTAAAGTGTTGTCCACAATCGTGCCAAGAAACGTAGTACTGTTAACTGATTTAATAACCACGTTGTCTGCAATTTCGAACAAAGAAGTAGTTTTTTTTCTTTCACCATAAGAAAACTGAATACACACTGTCTTATCCAGATTTATTACCAAATTATTTCGGTAGCACCAGTTTTTAAACGACAGTATTACATTTTTGATCTGAGATTGTGCTAACTCGACGGATTCCGCTGAGACAAGTATGGTGGTATCGTCTGCATACATGAATATATGTTTTTCTGAGATATATTCAGGCATATCATTTACATAAAGTAAAAATAGTAGTGGACCCAATATGCCACCCTGGGGTATTCCTAAATTACTGTAGTATATTTCCGAGGAAATATTATTAATAGACACAAAAAGAGGTCTATTTGTTGTGTACGAATAGATCCATGAGTTAACTGGTTCGCGAATGCCTATAGCTATAAGTTTTTCTTTCAAACACACTGGATCAAGACATTCGAAGGCCCTCGAGAGATCAAAGAATATTCCAAAAGTGTACAAATTTTGATCGATTTTTTCATGGATAACTTGAATTAAATCTACTGTAGCTGTTTCACACGAACGTCCTTGTCGAAATCCATATTGTTTATTACTAAGGATTCTGGTTTTATCTAAAAATGACGTAATTACATTATACACTACTTTTTCATAAGTTTTTGCGATAACGCTTAAAATAGATATGCCTCTGTAATTTGACAATAAGTTTCGTGAACCTTTCTTATAAATCGGTACTACTTTTGATGTTTTTAAAATATCTGGGAATTTTCCGGTACTCACGGAATAGTTAATTAATTCAGTTATAAAAGGAACTAATTGTAATGAACATTCCTTTAAGAGTGAAACCGGCATGTCATCAAACCCTGTGGACTTCTTGTTTTTAAAAGAACTAATTACCTCCAAAACATCGTCTTCAATGACTGGACAAAAATAAAGTGATTCATTAGGTGTACGTCTTGTTAATGTATGGTTATCTTTATTCCATTGACCAGTTTTTGGAACTATGGATTCTACCGAATCAATTAGATACTCAGCAAAAACATTAGATATTTCTTTAGGACACTCTAATTGCCTATTATTGTATTCCAGTTTTTTTGGAAGGTATAAGTGACGTACAGTGTCCAGGTTTAGGCAAACAAAATACAAATAATGGAACCATGTATTATTCAGGTAACAACGAGGTCAATCATCGCTATGGTGTTGCTATCTTAGTTGCAAAAAAGGTCAATTACTCTGTGAGAACTTTTACTCCTTATTCTGATAGGATCTTACCAATACAACTTCAGTCTAAAAAAGGTATAGTAAATTTTATTCAAGTTTATGCTCCTACTGCAGATAAAGATGACGATGATCTAACTATTTTACCATGATTTGGAACAAGTCTTAAAATCAATGAAGAAACATCACACTACAATAGTAATGGGCGACCAGAGACGAGTGGATGGATATGTAGAGGAATATAGTCTAGGAAATAGAAATGAACGTGGTGACCGTTTGATACAATTTTGCCAGACGGAAGAATTTGTAATAGCTAATACACTTTTTAAGCTACCAAATAGAAATTTGTATACATGAAAATCTCCCGGTAATACAACGAATTGAATAATCCGAAATCAAATTGACTTTGCCCTTTTAGACAAAGATTTAGCTATTCTATATAGTCTCCCAAAACTTATCCTGGAGCAGACATCGGTTCAGACCATAACCCCATAGTAGTCACATTACGAACCAAATTGAAACTGGTTAAAAAACCCACACAAAGTAGAATTGATATTAAGAGATTAAGGGAACCATAAACAAAGGAACAAACTGTAAAAATTTAATTAAAAATCCTTTGTAATAGGTATATATTAAGGTATATATATTAATATACTTTTTTTTTTTTTTTTTTTTTTTTTTTTTTTTTTTTTTATTTTTTTTTTTTTTTAATGGCATAGACTGTTAGTCATTCAGCCAGACTCAACATGGTAAAAAAATAGTTGTCTGAGTTTATATTACTAAATATACAAAACAAAGAACAGGTAAACAGGGTCACTCTCTTCTCGCCTAGGGGCCCATCAAGGCATTTTTTTTTTAAGACATACAACACTAGGCCACGGTAAGAGGGGAATTTGACAATTGGGTAAGAAACAAAGGTTACTTTATTAACTAATGCATAATTATTTACATGGTTATTTTACTATCCTTTAAAAACATAACTAAGGAATCATACACTGGTCTCGAGTCTAGTGATAATAAGTACTGAAGGTTCCAAGGGGCTAATATATTGTATTTATGTAAGTTATTTATTAATCTTGCTGAAATTATAGTATTTCTGGGGCAACTGAAAAATATATGATCTAGGTTTCCTTCTTCTGTACAAAATTCACATCGATCATTATCTAAAACCTTGAGTTTAAATAAATGTTTGGGGTAACAAGCATGTCCAAATCTTAGTCTAATGATCGTGGTAACATATTTTCTAGGTACATTAAAAGACTTATACCAAGGTGTTTTAGGAATATCTGTTTGAAGAGAAGTGTATCTATTTGGGCTAACAATGGAATATTCCTTCCATATATTATCCCATCTTTGATATAATCTTATTTTTAAGAAAGCCAGAAAGTCGCAAGCCGTGATTTTATACGAAGTTTCTCTACCAGATAAAATACTTTTCTTTGCTAATTGGTCTACATGTTCATTATTTTCCAAACCTATATGTGCTTTAATCCAAACAAAGACCACATTTTTGCCCCTTGTTACTAACTTTTGTTTGATATTCTTAATTTTGTAAATATAAGGGCAACTGTACGTATTTGGCAATCCCGGTTTCCCAATAGAGGTCAAAACTGATAAAGAATCTGATAATATCACTATATGATCCGAGCTACTTTCTGTTGCATAAAGTAAGGCCTCATATATTGCAAGAGCTTCCGCTGTAAAAATAGAGGTCTGGGAGTTTAACTTAAATGTGTGTTCTATTTTTTCCAACGGGACAAAAAAAGCACATCCAGTGCCGTTTGATGATTTGGAAGCATCAGTATATATAACGACGGAGTTTTTGAATTCTGATAATATTGAGTGAATAATCTGTCTGTTTATGTGTATATTGTCACTATATTTTGGTACCATGATATCTGTATTTGCACAATATGTTGCATATGAAATGTTTTGAAGTGTATACGTAGCTTTATCTATCTCTTTTAATGCTTCCATATTATGTTGCAGAGCTTCGCAGACTAAAGGCGATTTCTTTTTTTCCCAGTATTTAGTAGACAAATCATAGCAATTCAAAGTCAAGATCTTTGTGTATAAGGATTGATTTTTTATATATGTCTTTACCAGAAATTTTTCGGACAGGAAGTTTCGTCTGATATTTAAAGGTGGTTCCAAGGCTTCCAAATACAAGGGTTGAATTGGTGTGGACTTCATAGCACCTAAACATATACGTAAAGCTGAATTGTGTATTACGTTAATTTTATTTAGCAATACATTACTGGCTGATCCATAAAATATGCTTCCGTAATCAAAAATGGAGCGGATATACGCTCTGTAGAATAATAAATTTACATCTACATCAGCACCCCACCACGTTTTATTAATCGATTTAAGGAAATTTATTCCCTTGTTGCATTTGTTTAACATATCCTCAATATGATCCTTCCAAGTCAAATGTTTGTCAAGTGTCATCCCTAAATATTTGACCTTACTTTTTAGTGGATATTGATGCTCTCCTAATTTAATTATTTGATCGTTAGGTTTATAATGTCTAGTAAAAATGCAAACCTGAGATTTATTGCAAGATAATTCAAAATTGTTTTTATGGAGCCATTTTTGAAGTAGCTGATAGATACTATCCAAGTTTTTAATTGCTGTTTGATATTCTTTGTGTTCTGTGTAAATGCAGAAATCATCTGCATATTGTATGAGGTTGAAGGGTATGTTATTTATTTTAATATTGTACAAGTCCGCTACGTACATATTAAACAGGATAGGGCTCAATACAGAACCCTGAGGTAATCCTTTGTTTACGATTCTGGGGCCTATGAGCATTTGTTCTTTTCTTAAATAAACTAATCTGTTTGAGTATAGATTAACAATACTAGCGGCAAATTGGGCTGGAATTTGAAATATTCTTGTCATTTTTTCTTTAAGTGCTATTAAACACACAGAGTCATAAGCACCTTCTATATCAAGAAATAATGCTGGTAAGTAATTGTTTCGGGAATAATTGTTTTGAATGTCTACAACTAGGGTAGCCAATGCATCCAAAGTACCAAAACCTTTCCTAAATCCGTATTGTTCTTTGGGTAGAAGGTTCTGCTCTAGTAACCACCATTCTAACCTAGCCTTAATTATCCTCTCTAGAGTTTTTTGTACACAAGATAATAAAGATATGGGTCTGTAAGCTTCAACTAATTTTAGATTTTTCCCAGGTTTGGGTATAGGAATGACAATAATATGTTTGAAGGCTGAAATGTTAGAACCTTCTCTAATTATCTGATTAAAAATATTTAGAAGTAACTCTTTTGCATTATTTGGTAAATTCAGTAGCATAACATATTTGATTTCATCATAACCAGGAGAAGTGTTAGGACGATCACTAAGGGCACAGTCCAATTCTAGCATTGTAAATGGTTTTAAGAGAAAATGACTATGATTCGGATTGAATAACATCAAATCTTCGTGATTGTTCACATATGGTGGTGCAATTTTGTCCAAAAACTCTTCTGTCCACGAATCTTCCAGTGGTAATGGAGCATTGACCATTTTCCTGTTCATCCTTTTTGCTTGATTCCAAATCGAGGTAGGCGATGTTTGTTTATTTAATTTTGAGCACCAATCAACCCAGCTTTGTTTGGCTTTCGATTTCAATAATTTCTTAGCGTGAGCACTAGCTTGTTTACATTTAATAAAATTTTCAACTGATGGATCTTGCTTGTATTTTATTAATGCATTTTTCCTTTCTGCAACAATTAGATCACATTCTGCATCCCACCACGGTGAAGGAGTCCGTTTTTTACACTTAAAGGGTTTATATTGGCAAATACATTGTGTGGAAGCTTTATTGATACAGTCTAATAAAGTATTATATTTTTCTTCAGCATTTGGGGTTATAGGTCCACTTTCATTTAACATATTCTCGATTATTTCAGCGTACATATCCCAATTGGCTTTCTTAATATTCCATTTACTTTTGGGGTATATGGTCTCATTAATAACTCTTGAGTATTCGAGTTCTATTTTTACAACAAAGTGATTTGATCCAAGTGTATCAGAATCTACAGTCCAAAATGTCTTAGCAAAAATGGAAGGGGAACAAACCGTAATATCAATCATAGAATCTGAATGTCCTGGATTTCCTTGACAAGTAGGTTGACCGTTATTCATCACAATAAAATCAAGATCCTGTAGGGTCTCTACAATTTGATCGCCAATATTATCATTTTTTGATGATCCCCAGAGCGCATTGTGGGCATTCATATCACCTCCAATAATGCAGGGGTGCTTCACTTGGGAAAATAAGTTTTTCCAATCTTCTATTCTGGTTTTGGTTTTTGGACATCTATACACAGAGAGAAAACTCAAGTGAGTATTATCGTAATTAATTTTAATACCACAGGCAAGCAGCTCTTTATTGAAGTTTTTATTTAATTTTAATATTTCAAAACGGATACCCGTTTTTACCAAAATAGCGACACCAGCAAAACCGTCTGCACGATCTTGACGAACAATATTATAACCTTTAAAATTATATACAACATTACTTTTGAACCAGGTTTCACTTAAAAGAACTATATCAACATCTTCTTTAGTAAGAAAATTGAGTAGGCTGTTTTTATTTGCAACAGCTGATCTAGCGTTCCATTGCATAATTTTAAGTTTAGTGTTTAAGGCCATAAATTTAAGTACTTTTAAAAATATCCTCGAGAACAGTATACAAACCCTTAGCTAACAAATTATTATCCAGTGTTTTTACATCCTCAACTGATTTGACATTTTTTATAAATTCAGAAAAAAAATTGACTAACGAAATAACTATCTTGTTTTTTTCACCATCTATTGAACTATTAGGTTTATTGGGATTGGGTGGTAGAGGTTGTAACGGACCAAATCTAAAAGGAAAGGTGGTAGAATCTGTAGGGGATTGTGAAACAGGAGTAGACACTTTCCTTTTTTTATGTGCATAATGTTCAGTATTAATCTTACTAGGTCCAGGATGAGCAAAGTTTGTTGATTTTTTCATATACGGTCTTGGAATGGTAGGATGAGATGACGTAATGTCATCAGATACATTAGGTAGTTTTGGAAAATTTTCTTCAAGGTTTGACAATAACGAAAATTTATTATTACTAACAAATCCGGAAAAAGATGACTCTTTATATCTTTTGGCTTCTAGAAAGGAGATTTTTTGATCTAGCATAATGTTTTTAATTTTTTTTTGTTCCTCATAAACGGGACAACTTTTGGAGATCGAAATATGATCTTTACTTTTACAATGTATACAAAAAGTTTTTTTAGTGTCGCATATGTGACTATCATTTTTAATTTCTGCACATCGTATACAAAATTCTTGTGTGCCCTTGCATTGCTTAGAAATGTGACCAAATTTCAGACACTTGTAGCACTGTATTACCCTGCCTACAAATCTTTCTACTGGCAAATACACAAAATTAACTACGACATAAGTTGGCAAAACATTTCCTTCAAATGTAACTATAATATTTCGTCTGGGGACGTATTCTGTTTTACCGTCTTTATCTACCTTTCTATGCATTCTTTTAATGTCAGTAATTTTAACGGAAGAGTCTATATGTTTTTTTAAATAATCAGTATCATACCTCGTATCTACATCGTGAATTATTCCCTTGATTTCCAAGAGATGGTTAGGGATATAGGCTTTTAAATTTTCATCCTTTAACTTATTATGTGTTACTAGATGATTTGCATCCAAAATTGATTTTAAAATAACTTTAACTCTATTTTTTCCTATAGATTTAATTTCCTTTAGATTTTTGATTTTCAGTTTTTGATGCAAAATTTCCCCCACAATCATTGGATGTAAACGAGAAATGTTCTGATTATTTAAATTCTCGATATATACGCAACAGCTATGAAAATCATAATTATTAGAAGAAATGTTATAAAGTTTTACTTCCCTTGTTTTGTCAGTTTTATCACCGGAACTCGCACCAATTTCCATGTCATGTTCTGGAGAACTTGTCGCAACACTTAAATCGCACATTTGCGTCTTATTGTTATTTTCCTCCCCCATTAGGGGAGGTAAATCACTTATTTTCACAAAAATTCCAAATATTTAACCGATATATTTACACAAAATTTAAATTATAAATATAAATATTGATTTTTAATCACCGCAAAAACTTATCTGCCGCTTAATGTGATTTTAAGGATCGTCTGTTTACTGTGAATGCTCGCAACGGAATGATTAATATACTTAATATATACCTATTACAAAGGATTTTTAATTAAATTTTTAATACATGGTATACAGCCAACTACAGGAACGTAGATTCCTTGTGAAACTGTAAAAACTCTTACTGAAAATCTACGTAATGCCCAAGAACTTAATAAAAGAAGCTATAACATTGATCAGAAATGGGAAAATATAAAAGTAGCAATAATTAAAACAGCAAATTAAACCTTAAAACCTAAGAAAAGAAAACATAAAGACTGAATGACTGAAGAAATACTACTATTAATAAATGAAAGAAAATCATTCAAAAAAAAAATCAATTAAATATAATGAAATTGATCGATTAATTAAAAAGAAAATAAAAGAAGCTAAGGAGAGAATGTTACAAGAGCAGTGCCAAGAACTAGAAGAAATTGAGAAAAAATATGACTTTTTAACACGCATAAAAGAATTAGAGAATTAACAGGAATGAGAAAAACACTTCAAACTAGGCAACTACTAGATGAAAGTGGTGCACTTATAACAGATATAAACCAAAAAATGCAGAGATGGACACAATATATAGCACAACTTTTTGAAGACAAAGAGAGAACAGAAGCACCAAAAGAATTTAAGGATTATACTAGGCCTGACATACGAGAAGAAATTGAATATGCAATGAAACAAGCTAAAGGTGGTAAATCTCCCGGGCCTGATGAAGTTCCTATCGAATTACTCAAAATTGTGAATACTGAATCTATTGATCTCCTTTAGATCTATTCAAGACCATATATAGAACAGGTATAATACCTAAAGAATGGCTCCAATCAACATTCATACTGCTTCCCAAAAAGCCAATGCAAAGGAGTGCAATGAACATCGCACCATAGCCTTAATGAGTCATGTCTTAAAATTGTTTTTAAAAGTAATTCACAATAGAATACATAAAAAATTAGATGAAGGCATAAGTAATACACAAATGGGATTTAGAAAAGGACTGGGAACACGAGATGCACTGTTTGCAGTAGGTGTTCTTTCACAGAGATGCTTAGATATAAATCAGGAAGTATATGCCTGTTTCATTGATTTTGAGAAAGCATTTGACAGAGTGCAGCATAATCGGCTTAAAGAAATTTTATTAAATAAAAACATAAACAGTAGAGACATTAGAATCATATGTAACCTCTATTGGAACCAAACAGCAAAAGTGAAAGTTGAAAATGAACTGACCGCGGATATCCAGATTTGCTGTGGGGTCCATCAGGGATGTATTTTATCACCCTTGTTAATAAATTGTGCAGTGAGGGGCTTATAATAAACAGTGAGCCACTTAATAACATAAGATATGCTGACGATATGCAGGAACACTTGGAGCATGGATCACAGAAGATACTGATCAGAGAAAAGAAATAAGATGCCGCATTGAAATTTCACGGTCAACTTTTAATAGAATGAGAAAACTTTTTTTAATCGCGATATCAATATATCGCTCCGGATAAGAATGCTTCGATGTTATATTTTCTCTACCCTTTTGTATGGGATTGACGCTTGGACACTTAAAAAATCTAACATTAAAAATCTAGAAGCATTCGAAATGTGGTGTTACCGACGTATTTTGAAAATATCTTGGAATAAATTGGAATACTTGGGGCACATCATGAGAGGTAAAAAATACGAACTACTAAGGAATATAATGCAGAGTTAAATCAAAGGCAGAAGAAGCGTAGGAAGACGTAAAATCTCGTGGCTACGCAATCTCCTTGAATGGTTTGGATGCAGTTCGATTAAACTATTCAGGTGCGTAACCAACAAAATTATAATTGCCAGAATGATTTCCAATCTCCGATAGGAGCGGAACTTTAAGAAGAAGAAGGTAAAGTTTTCTTTACTAATACTGAACGAAACGAAACTATGGAACTCGACATTACCAACAACATTTAATGGTTTGCAGTGTTTGTTTTCTTACCAAATAACAATACCATACATAAAAGAATTATCTGAAAAACTGGAAAATGATAGGAAATAAATTCAACATGTTAACAACATTTAAAACAACAATCACATTAAGATCTATTCTATCTAAAACTAAACCCAACAATGAGCAAGAAATAACAAAGAATTGTATTTTTAGAATATCCTGTGAATGCGAACATTTTTGTTAAGGTGAAATTAAATTAAACAGCTCATTTTGGTATAAATTTTTGGCATTAATTATATTAGACATTTTCTCGACGATGGATTGGTAGATTACTGATGTTGTGAAACGCATAGCGGAACTAAAATGGAACTGGGCAGGCCATGTAGCGAGAATGCACGATTCACGATGGACGAGCAAAATTACAAATTGGAGGCCAAGAGCAGACAAACGCAGTAGAGGAAGACCACCTACACGTTGGGCCGACGACATCAGGCGTATCACTAAAAATTGGCAACAAAGAGCACAAAATCGTGAGGAATGGAGGAGTTTAAGGGAGGCCTATGTCCAGCAGTGGACGTGATAAATAGAGGCTGGATGATGATGATGATGATAATGGATTGGTAGATTATGTAGTACTGAATGGCCTCATCGTTTACCCGTTTTGACTTCTAAAGATTTTTTTTTTGATACTTGAAAAGTAGAATTTATAAAACTAAATCAGGAAGTGTTGCAGAGATAGGGCAAAGAATTATAGATGAATCCATAATAATTTCTAGAGAAACATAGAGAAATGTAATAGACGCATTCTAGCATTGTTTAGCTTACCAAATTTACAAAGCAGGACAATTTGGACACTTTATTAGATGGATATTAATTTAGCAATGTCTTCTTCTTCTTCTTAGCCTTCTGTCGTCCATGTTTGGACATAGGCCTCTCCCAACTCCTTCCATCGGTCTCTATCCTGAGCAACATATTTCCAATTTGTTCCGGCTATTCTTTTAATGTCATCAACCCATCTCATCTGTGGTCTTCCTCTTGGTCGTTTACTTTCGTAAGGTCTCCAATGTTGTATTGTAGTATTCCAACGTTGGTCTTTCTGTCTAGCAGTGTGGCCCGCGAAGCTCCATTTAAGTTTGCAATTTTTATTGTTATGTCCTCGACTTTTGTTTTGGATCTTACCCAGTCGTTCCTCTTTTTATCTGACAGTCGTATACCTAACATTGCTCTTTCCATTGTTCTTTCTGTTGTGGCTAGTTTATTCTATGTTTGCCTTGGTTAGGGTCCAGGTTTGACATCCATATGTCATGATAGGAAGGATGCATTGGTTGAACACTTTGCTCCTCAAGTATTGGGGTATTTTGCGGTTCTTAAGTATCCAACTAAGTTTTCCAAATCCTGCCCATGCTAGTCTTGCTCTTCTAGTAATTTCCGCACTTTGGTTCTCTTTGTCAAGTCTCAGGATTTGGCCTAGGTAGATATATTCCTGGATTTGTTCTATCTCACTGCCGTTTATAGTTATATGTCTGGGGTCTTCTATGTTTGTCATTATTTAGCATTGTAGTAAACTTTTAATTATTATGCTCAAATTTAGCTGTCATATTTATGGAGATAAATAGACGATGAAATCGTAGGCTTCCACGGCCAGAGTCAGAATTATAGTTTATTCGTCTTCCGGGTTTGGACCGTGTCATTTGTGAGTGACCCAAAAGTGGGTTCATCTCGACGTTTCGCTACAATTGTATGTAGCTTCTTCAGGAGAACAAAGAAAAAGAAAAATAAAAAGAAGACAGGAAGATGGGTAGTTAGCAACGGTAACTCAGTTACTCAACGCAACCAGAGGCGAATACTAACTACCAAGATGGGCATTTGGTCACAGTAACTCAACTACTCAACGCAGCCAGAGGTGAAAACCAAATGCCAGGACAGGGATTCACGTCCAACAGCTCAGAACACTAACGCGTCGAGAGGCGGGGAGTGAATCCCAAGGCATTTTTCTGCTAGATCTGCCAAAACCAAAGACTTGTTATCATTGGTCAAGTGATCTCGCAGAACAACTAGAGAGTCATGTATGGGGATATTGGTAAATAGGGATGATACATCGAAACTGACGAGAATGTCTTGGGGATCGACCGTGAGGGAGGAGATTAAGGTGATGAAATGTGTGGAATTTCGGACATAAGAAGAGGTACGACCAGTATAGGTCTTAAACTGATTCGACAAGTACTTTGCGAGTTTGTAGGTAGGAGAGTTAATCGTAGTCACAATGGGACGAAGAGGTACGTTGTCTTTATGGATTTTGGGAAGACCGTAAATTCTGGGGCAGATGGAGTTTTTCGGAACTATGGACTTCTTAACATCATCGGAAAGATCGGATTGTTTGATGGCATGGGAAATTTCGCGTTCGACTCTAGGAGTGGGGTCTCGAGAAATTGTATTATAACAGGATGTATCCCTAAGTAAGTCGTTTACTTTCTCTATGTAGGAAGGAGTATCC
Organism: Diabrotica balteata; assembly: GCA_918026665.1. Lineage (NCBI taxonomy): Eukaryota > Metazoa > Arthropoda > Insecta > Coleoptera > Chrysomelidae > Diabrotica > Diabrotica balteata. The sequence goes on from OU898284.1 coordinate 5,986,899, forward strand.
AGGATGACTGTGGCATTACCTTTGTCTGCAGGAAGGATTATTATCTCAGAAAGAGAACGGAGATTTTTGAGAGCTATGAATTCCTCACGAGATATATTGGAAGTAGGGATTTTGGCTGTATCAAGACATTTAGCGACGTCAAAGCGGATACGGTCGGCTGGAATTTTGGGAATTGTGCGGAGTGCCGCTTCCACATTTGAAACTATTTCTTCGGTAGGAATTCTGGAAGGAGTGATAGCAAAATTAAGACCTTTAGATAGAAGACTGCTTTCTGCACTTGTTAATTGGTGAGAAGAAAGATTAACGACGGTGTTAGTAAGAGGTGAATGAGAAGTAGAAGTGGTGGAATGTGATTTTTTCTTAGATACAAGGGATTGGAATTTCTTTTTGTGAGTTTCGTTGCTTAGAAGAAGGATTTTATCGGCTTGATGATAGGAAATGCGGTCTAAAAGTGACCAATCATCGACACTAAGAATACTGGAGAGTTCAAGATGCAGCTTGAAAAGTTTTTGGGATTGAAAATTAAGGGTTTTTCGAATATGTTGAATCCGTTCACGAAGTAGAGATAGGCTGGCTCGATGTAGAATTCGGGAAGAAGATGAAGAGGAAATGTGATGTTTTAGAACAAGAAAATTGGGAACCAAGTTATTATCACGACATCTAGAGAGGAAGGTGAGCGAAGAAAGTAGAGATGAAACTTTAGAGCGAAGATTGGAGAACTCTGAGGTTTTGCGGAATAATGAGAGCGGGGAGGATTCACTCCCCGCCTCTCGACGCGTTAGTGTTCTGAGCTGTTGGACGTGAATCCCTGTCCTGGCATTTGGTTTTCACCTCTGGCTGCGTTGAGTAGTTGAGTTACTGTGACCAAATGCCCATCTTGGTAGTTAGTATTCGCCTCTGGTTGCGTTGAGTAACTGAGTTACCGTTGCTAACTACCCATCTTCCTGTCTTCTTTTTCTTTTTCTTTTTCTTTGTTCTCCTGAAGAAGCTACATACAATTGTAGCGAAACGTCGAGATGAACCCACTTTTGGGTCACTCACAAATGACACGGTCCAAACCCGGAAGACGAATAAACTATAATAAATAGACGATTCCTAACTTTTGGTCCACTCTGTGTATTTAAATAGATATTAAAACGTCAAATAGAAAAAAAATTGAAATAAAATTATGATATATTTACATAAAATTAGTATTTACTGCATAATACTGTTTCACTTTTTCAAACCTTAGTGGAATCTACAATTTTGTAATTAAATAAGTATTCGTGTCGTGCCTACTGTATTTATTAATTACTTTTATTTGGCGTTAAATTGCTATGTGTGTTTAGGAAAAAAAAACTGTTTTCTTAACTACAGTCTCATGGCAGTTATCTGTAAAGATATACCTGTATTTAATAATTATAGCACGGAAGTTAACCCAACATTCCTCTCGCGTCAATGTTACCTAGTTATCTATTTAAAAAGTACATACAATGTAAAAGAGATGAGAGATGCCGTGACGTTTCATTTATTCGATTTAATCTATTTTTACTTATAGTTTATGAAGTGTATAACATTGTCAAATCGTATAATAAGAGTTGAAGGGAGTGCAAATTAATTAATCCAAAAATTTTATTCTTCTTATTGCATACGTCTACTTTCTAAGGTTGGGCATCCAAATAGCAATGGTGGCTTTGAAAAACACAAAAAATTTCTTTGGATCAGCAACCAAACACTCTCTTTAGGTCCTTAAGCCATGACTTCTAGCATCTTATATATCGAGAACTGTATGAAACGGATTGGAATTCTCTAGATACTTCTAATGACGTTAATGAGACTTTAAATAACTTTTATGATAAGATTTTTTCTGTGTTTAATAAGTATATTCCAGTTTATAAAAACTTTAGCCATAAATACCCCCCCCCTGGTTCGATGCTGATATCATTCACAACATCAAATTAAAAGCAAAGTTTAGAAAAAAGTTTAAACGATTCAAAAATCATTGTGATTTGCTTGAGTTTCAACGGTTAAGACACCTTGTCAAATCAAAAATCAGTTTGGCATACAATGTATATGTCGAGAATATCCAATAATTGCTTTATCCATCAACCCCAAGAAGTTTTGGTCTTATGTAAATTCAAAAAATAATAGTTCAAGAATTCCTGGTGTGATGAAATATAATGACATTACTACCTCCGACCCACAAAATATTGTGAATGTGTTTGCAGAATTTTTCAAGAGTGTTTTTCTGTCATCAGATATTAATTTCAAGGCTAACTCTTCCTCAGTTAACGCAGATTACTTAAATTTTTATCCTATTTTAGAGTCTGAGATAATTTTTGCGAGTAAGAAATTGAAAGACAAAATGACGTGTGGACCTGATAATATTCCATCCTTTTTGGTTAAGGATTGTATAGGTGCCTTAACTGTGCCACTTTTAAAAATTTTTAATTTATGTCTTCTTAACAAGGAATATCCGAGTCTCTGGAAGGAGTCAAAAGTGTGCCCAATATTCAAAACTGGTGAAAAGGGTCAGGTAGAAAACTACAGACCAATTTCCATTATTTGCAATCTATCGAAAGTCTTTGAAATAGTTTTGTATAATCGTATTTATTCACGCACTCGTAATCAGCTGTCTCAATATCAACATGGTTTTGTCTCCAATCGGTCCACTGTGACAAACTTATTAATGGTCACACAATATATCTCAGCAGCCCTAGATAATAGAAGTCAAGTTGACGTCATATATACTGACTTTACGAAGGCATTCGACAGAATTCACCACGGCGTATTACTTTCTAAATTGTGTCTCTTTGGTCTTTCTGAGGATGCCGTGACTTTTATGAGGTCTTACTTGTCAAATAGAACGCAGTTTGTTGCTTATAATGGTTACAAATCGGAAAAGTACCTAGCTTCTTCAGGGGTTCCACAAGGTTCTAATCTAGGTCCATTATTGTTCTTGTTATTTATTAACGATCTGTGTGAATCAATTTCTGCACCATGTTTATGTTATGCCGATGATTTAAAGATTTATTCATTGATAAGCGACCTTAATGATTGTCATTTTCTGCAGAGTGAACTGAATCGTGTACATGAATGGTGTAATGCAAATCATTTGAATCTTAATGCCAATAAGTGCAAAGTAGTTAGTTATTCTAGGAAACAGTCTAATATATACCATCCTTATATTATCGATGGCAATGAACTTGAACGTTTGAATAAAATTAAAGACCTTGGAGTTACATTTGATTATAAACTCACCTTTGTTGAACATGTTAATTTAAAGGTTAAAGAAGCACTTAAATCTTATGGATTCATAATTAGAAATAGTCGAAATCTCACTAATACTAAGGCAATTAAATTACTTTATTACACTTTTGTACGCTGTAAACTGGAATATGCTTCTGTCATTTGGTCACCTTTTTATGATGTACACATCCAAATTATAGAGCACGTGCAGCGTAAATTTTTAAAATTTTTGTCTTTCAAAATTAACGGCATATATCCCAGGAGGGGCATCAGCAATAGCGAGTTGTGTAGCGGTTTGGACGTAGTATCATTAGAATCTAGACGAATTAATGCCTCCCTAATATTCCTGTACAAGCTACTACATAATCTCATTGACTGCCCTGATATTCTTCGACAAATAAATTTTAACGTTCCATCTTATCCAGTGAGAAATTCGATTACGTTCAGAAATACACAAGCTAGAACTAATCTTATGTTAAATTCTCCTCTATTTCTCATGTGCAACTATTATAATTCCTTAAGTGCTTACTGCGATATATTTCACTGCAGTTTAAAGCAGCTTACTAGGATGGCTGAGATCTACCTAGGTGATTAAGTAGTTTCTTTATGTTAAATACTCGAAAATGTGTTATTTAGTTAGTACCTATGAATTATTAATATTTCATTTAACTTTAGTATTGTATTTTGTCCTATAAATGGATTCTGTTGGACAATAAACGCTAGTATTATTATTATTATTATTATTATTATTATTATTATTATCTTCCTACTCATCTTTTGCCCTTCTTCTTCTTCTTCTTCTTCTTCTTCTTCTTCTTCTTCTAAGAAGGTTTGCAACCATTATGGCAATTCGCACTTTCGACGCCGCTGCTCTAAAGAGGTCAGCAGAAGTGCAGTTAAACCAAGCTCTCAAATTATTCAACCAGGAGATGCGTCTTCTTCCGCGACTCCTTCTACCCTGTATTCTTCCTTGCATTATTAATTGCAACAAGTTATAACGCTCGCCCCTCATAACATGTCCCAGATATTGCAGTTTTCTGACTTTAACTGTATTTAAGACCTCTTTATCTTTACCCATTCTTCTCAACACCTCGACATTCGTGACTCTATCTACCCAACTTATTCTTAATATCCTTCTGTAGACCCATAACTCGAAGGCTTCCAATTTGTCCGAAACATCTTTCTTTAAAGTCCAAGCCTCCAACCCATAAAATAATACGGAGAACACGTAGCATCTCAGAAGTCTTATCTTTAAAGAAATTGAAATGTCCCTGCTGCAGAGTACTTTTTTCAGTTTGTTGAAAGAATTTCTTGCCTGTCCTATTCTTGCCTTAATCTCTTCTGTGTACTCATTATTTTCATTAATTATTGTACCCAGATATTTATATTTTTCAACTTTTTTAATTTGTTCTCCATGTATTGTTATGCTTTCTTGGCGCTGTTGGGCTTTTGTAATTACCATAAATTGTGTCTTTTTTGTGTTTAGGGACAGTCCGTTTTCTTCACTGACTTCTACCACTCTGTCAACCATTTGTTGTAAATCCTCAAGACATTCCGCTAATAAAATAGTGTTGTCGGCAAACCGTCTATTATTAATTGGTCGGCCATTTACTTTTATTCCCATAGTTAGTTCTTCTAGTGCTTACTGGATTATTTCCTCTGAATACAAATTAAACAAAGTAGGAGACAGGACACAGCCCTGCCTGATGCATCTCTCAATCTGTATTTCATTTGAAAAGATGTTGTTCTCTTTTTGCCCATCGTTTAACATCAAATATGATTCGAAGTAGCTCATATCTTCCACCTCGTAACACGTGACCCAAGTATTGTATTTTCCTCTGTTTGATCGAGCTTATCATTTCTTTTTGATAACTGTCAGATCGAAGTAACACATCGTTTGTTTTTCGACGATGTTTAATAAAACTTTTTCGGTAATTTGCCATGTTTTTTAAAGTTATACTTCTATACGCGCGCTCGACGTTGGAAATTTGTACGGGAGTGAATCTGTGAAACCATTACATATGTAAGATAATGAGTAAGAGAGAGACAGAAGATATATTTTCTCTCTCTTCCTCTGACATAATCTGACCCTAAAGTACATATGACAACTACTTTAAAATACGAGTGGTTCAAGATCTTATCTTAAATCAACTCAATTTATTAAATTATGATACATATTAGAAATATCTGAGATCAGATTAATAGAATTTTGATCTTTTTTATGTGAATCGTCTTCAATATACATCTTTTGTTGTATATGGAATAACATCAGACTGACGATCTTTATTAATATTTGATTTAAATTTTGAAAATATTTTTCTGATGGTTTTTATCATTTATGACCAACATGGATATCATATTTCGCCAACATTTTAGATAGTTTTTCACAGAATCCAATATTGTATGGTAAGAGAATAAATAGTATTGGTTTGATTTAGTAATATTATTATTACTATTACCCCAGATTTAGCCATACGGCCTACACTCCCTCTAAGGGGAAAATTCACTTATCCCAGATACCTACGGTATCAAAAGGATTGAGCTTTGGTGGGACTCTTTCCAGGTTATCGAGTGATAAGGTGACTTGGTACGTCGGTGTTTCTTCCAAAAATTTTCGCACGCATCTAGACGTCGAAAGTAGCACAGCTTTCTTTATGATCATATATAGATGTTCATTAAGACTCAGCTTTTTTATGTTTTCTAGGAGGTTCTTCGGAATGACTCTAGTGGTAGAAAGAATAATAGGTATCGTCTGGGTACTTTCCATTAGGGATGTGTAGTTCACCATCGAAATAGTTCAAATGAACGATTCTTTCAACTGAACTAATTGAACTAGTTCATTAATTTTCATAGAACTAGTTCACTACGAACGATTTGCATTATAAATTGTGTCTCAACTTCTAAAGAAGAAAATAATGAATGAACGAGATCATATATTTCGAATGGAACGGGTCGAAATACATAGTCCCTGATAGAAACAAGGGGAGTAGGTGCAGACTTTTTCTTAAGAATTATAACTGCTTTCTCTTCATCTTCCCCTGCTTGTCCTGCTAGCGAAACTGATTTTGACGTTGAAGATTGAGGTTCTTGAAATGTATTTTCTGATTTTTCGGGTCCTTTTTCAATGTATCTTTCAACATTGAGATATTTGAGATTGATAGCAGGGTGTTTCATTCTTAAATGTCTTGATAAAATGCCCAGTGAAGCTCTTGCAATACTAAGGTCACATGAACAGTAATTACATTTTGCAGATTTTTGATTTTTATCGTTTTTCACGAAATGATCCCATAAAAAACTTCTATTTCGTCTGTAACTCATCTTTAGGGATTGATTAGGAAAATAAATTATTATAAAGAAAATTTGGTGGGTACAAAATAACCACCCGTTTAATCCCATCTCTAATCCTGAATAGCTTTTCATTAGATTTAACCACAAAGTATACTTATAACTTAATACAATTTTAATATTGAAATAAATATACAGGCTGGGTAAATTCGAAAACAAATAAATAAAAAACCCAAATGGGTTTTTAAACATAATGTACATTGCTCTATGTAGGCCAGTCCAAAGTAATCTACTACATTACTTGAATAATGTAACTAAATAACACGGAATGAATATAAAGGAGTGACTTCAAAGGATTTTTAATATAAGGTAAGTAGATACAATAATTAAAACCATAAGCGTAGATATACGGGTATACTTGAGAATCAAATTTGTAGGCAGTAAATTCTCTGAACTGTAAATGCGATAAAGCTACAACATAGTTGCCACAGAAGTAACCTCTTTAGTTACGCAGAAATGGGTGACTCTTATCCTGCTCGATGTCAAGAATGCCTTTAATACGGCATCATGGGAAAAAATCATGTCCAGGGTTAGAAAATTGGGTGTTAGTGACTACCTGAGCAACGTAATTGACAGACACTTCACTGAGAGGTTCATAAGAGAAAAAGATACCAGCATCAGTTTGTCGCAGGGCGTTCCACAGGGTTCAGTACTAGGTCCCATCCTGTGGAATGTCCTGTACGACGGGGTGTTGAGACTACAGATGCCAAGGGATGCACTCTTGTAGCTTATGCTGATGATCTTGCACTGGTTGCGAAGGCGCTTCAGAAAACTGAGGTGTTAGTTCTCAAAGGGACCAGGGAAAGATCCTCTCTTCGCTTTATAGTGGAAGGTGTGGAGGTTGCACCAGTTAAATGAATCAAATATCTGGGAGTCTGGTTGTCGGAAGGTCTAAGGTTCGGAGTACACATCCAAAAGACAGTAGAGAAGGCGAACCGAAATCTGGAAGTGTTGATACGGTTGATGCCAAACATTGGAGGCCCAGGAAGCACCAAAAGAAAGGTGCTAAATGGAGTTTTCCAGTCGGTAGTAACCTACGCTGCCCTTGTGTGGTGTAGTGTACTAAACACTGCGAAATACGCTAAGCTGATGGAGACTTCGCAATTGCGAATGCTCCTCAGGGTGTCTAGTGCATGTAGGACAGTTTTTAAATGAGGCTCTATATGTCATTGGAGCGGTGATACGATCGATTTGTTGTGATAAAGAGCGAGCGAGGATGCATGCGAGGGGATGGATGTAAATCTACATGAGAATGAAAGAGAAAAAACAGTAGTAGAGTGGCAGAGAGAATGGGCGAATGATAGTGGAAAGGCAAGGTGAACGAATGAGCTTATTCCGATCTGAGACCGTGGTGGAATGTAAGTTCAGGAAACGAGACTACTTCCTGACGCAGTTTCTGACCGGATATGGTAGTTTTGGCACCTTCACAAATAGAATAGGCAAATCTGCCTCGGCAGACTGTACTGTTTGTGCGGTACCGGATGCTCCCGCCCACATTTTTAACTGCCAGAGATGGCAAATGAGATGGGAGATTTCGAGAGGCGAATGGTTTCGGGCTGGATGAAAGAAACATTGTAAACATAATGTTGAGAGGAGAGAAAGAATGGAGAGAAGTACACTGTCTGATTTCTGGGGAGATGAAGAAAAAGGAGCAGAAGGACAGAGGAGGAAATTAAGCCAGGGATCTAAAAATTTATAGTTAATATTGTTTATTAGTTTATGGCCTAACGTCTAAACATTTTCTGATTTACGGTAATAGGTATGGTTATATATAAATTTTTAGTTGTTTATTGAGTGAGTTCTTACGTGGAAGCCGAACCTCTATGGAACGGTGGTTAAGGATTTAGCCGGAACACGGTTAATCCGGCACTACCCTAGGGTATTCTCGCTTAGTATCCCACTCGGCTGAAAGATACCAGGGTGTCTTGTGCCGTAACCTAGAGGTCCAAAAAAGATTTCCCCCACCGTTGCCTGTCAGAATTCAATGGATACCTTCTTAGGTATTGGAGAAATATATCTCCAAACCAATAATTCTATTTTGTACCAAATAATTCTATTTTCGCGTCGGTTACCTAAGTAAATCCGGTCTACCTAGACCTTGTTTCTGAGAATGTTAATCCCCTCCCACAGCGCCTACTTGACGACGGACCGGCTTTTCAAAATGCATAAACAAAAAAATATTCCAGCGGGGCTAGTGATTTAGCGACTTTCGTAGGGCTAACATCTATATTTCAAAAGTTCGGAGAGGATTCTCCACGTTGCAGTTTACGCAATTGACCGGGAAGCCGTAATATGTGAATAAGTGTTATGGTGTTTTCGCTTTCGTTCGCAAATTGTAATATTCAAATTAAGTTCCTACGATAAGTTACACACTCAAATTTTATAAGCTCTATTTCTTGCCCTTTCTTTTTTCAATTACAGTTTCTTTCTAAACAAGTAATTGTTTTATTTCACTATATCAATTCAACAGGCCAGATAAAAGCAACTTTGAAAGTCCATTTTAGTTTCTCTACTGAGCTGTCGAAGGCTAGCGGACTAATTGGGCTTACAGCAAGAACAAAGCCGCTGAAAGAGACACTGTTGCATATAAGCCTCTCCATGGAAGGGATGTTGTAAACCGGCACCCTCCAGGTATCCTCTTACTGGAATCTGGCAATACGGCAATTAAAAAAAAACTTAAAAATGTAGGATTTTAATGAACTAAAAAAAGGTTTTTAATTAATCAATATTAGGGTCACTACATTCTGAAACTACTATGATCATTCAATACTTATTTATGCGATAGTATTAAAAATAGCAACTCATAATACCCGCGACCAATTTTCTATATGATCGCGTCCAAAAAGAATTGCAACTCTAATTCTACGCACGTGTATCAAACAAAATTTTCGTCCTCTCTTTCAAAATCATTATCAGGGTTTTAAAACGGACCTATCTACGCCTGTTAAGCGTTTTGTCCTTGCTTAGATACGAAGGGATAAAAATATTAACCTGCTTGTTAGGGAGAACAGCCCCTTTGTACCTTCAAGATATGATATGACTGCACCTGCTTGTCAAAATAGCATTGACATCGAGAATTGAAACAAGTGAAACGTGTCTGATGTTCGAGTTGATGCAGTTGGGGAGGTAATCAGTACAAGGGGTGTTCTGTTGTAGATCTTTTTTAATTTTATTATTTTAATAGTAAAACCTTACCTATTATGCGGTTTTAAACCAACAACATATTATACAGTTATTTTCCTTACTTATTTATAAACTTTTACAATTCTTTCTAAATTAAAGCTATTAAGACTAACTAGAAGTCACATTTTCAACATTTAAGAAAACGAATTTGTCTTTTTGTTTAATAGTTATACACACATTATTTATTGTTATAAGCATGCTTATTATTACTATCAACCATTTTGATCTTCATTCACTATAAATTATTGAAATATTGTAAATATTATGGACAGATAAAAATTGCTATGACATCGGTCATCCTTTTCGCAAATACATTAACAATATCTTCTACTTTTTCTTCTTCTTTTTATATAGACATGACTCTGTTTTATTAATGTGCCTTCAGTAAGTTGTCATTCCATCGTTTTCGTGGTCTTCCTACTGATCGTCTTCTATTGGGGAATCGTCTCTTGCCGTCTTTACTACTCTATTTGTTGTCATTCGGCTTATATGATCGTTCCATTCTACTCTTCTATTTCTTACCCAGTTTTTGATGTTCTCCATCTTTTTCTAAGTGTTTTTATCTCTGCTGTTTCTAACATCCTTTTTGTCCTCTCTGTGTCAGGTCTTGTTTCTGCCGCGTATGTCATTATTGGTCTGTTGACTGTTTTGTAAATTCTGCCTTTCGTTTCTTTCCCGATATTTTTATTTCTCCATATTGTTTCATTTAGGCAGCCTCCAAATAAACTCTGTTTGCTCTATTCATTTGATCTTCCACTTCGGTTTTGAGCTTTCTGTAGCTAGATAATGTGATGTCTAAGTATTTAAATAAATAAATAAATAAATAAATAAATAAATAGTTTATTTACGGTTATACCAATTACAATAATTACAATCATTAAATAAATCATATCATATTAACAGTTTTAGAATTCAATAATAATTACATACAATTTACACAAATAAATAGAATAAATACCTAAATGACAGTTTACAGTGACAGCCTACATTGTATTTTAAAAAGATTTTTTCAGCTTTTTTCGAAAACTATTCAGAGAGCTAGAAAAAAAGTCTACATCTAAACCATTTCCAGATTGACACATTCGTCTTATAGGTCTATTTAGACAATAGTTTGTTTGTTGAATTCTAAGTGAAAAACGTCCTTGGATCTTGTGCACCTTTGAGGAACCCTAAGACCTATTCTCTGCAAAATTTGAGGCGAATCTATCATTCCGTTTACAATCTTGAAAAGAAAAACCAAATCTAGCATTAAACGACGATTTTCTAATGTTGGTATATTAAGTAATTTTAAAATGTCACAATACACTATATCTTCTGAAGAAATTCCTAATTTATAGCCTACAAAGCGCAAAAATTTTTTCTGAACTTTCTCAATGCTTTCAATATGACATTTATATAAAGGAGACCAAATAGTGCTGGAATATTCCAGAACTGATCTAACCATAGAACAATACACACTTTTAAAACAATCTAGGTTATTGAATTCTGACAAGGTTCTTTTCAAAAATCCAAGTAATTTAAAAGCTTTATTACAAATAAAATTATAGTGATTTTTGAAACATAAAGTGGGATCAAAAAATACACCTAAATCTTTGAAAGTGTTTGTTGGTTCCAGAAATATATTATTTATAGAGTAATTAAAACAGATAGGTTGTGAGTTTCTAAAAAAGCGCATTATTTTACATTTATCGATATTAAGTGAAAGGTCATTCTTTGTACACCATTTTGAGAAATTGTTTACATCTTTTTGCATTTTTACACAGTCTCTAACATCCTTAATAATTCTAAAAATTTTCAAATCATCAGCATACAACAAAATAACACAATTTTCAAAGATTTCTAAAATGTCATTTATGAAACAAATAAAAAGAATAGTCGATAAATGACCACCCTGTGGGACGCCAGACCTAACCAAAATCTCTTCAGAAAGACAGTTCTTGACTTTGACAACCTGAAGCCTGTCTGTCAGGTAGCTCTCCAACCACTCAAGCAGGGATCCATGAATTCCTAGTACCTCTAGTTTTTTTTATAAGAATCTTGATGTTAACACAATCGAATGCCTTTGAGAAGTCGGTATAGATCACATCGACCTGAGCCCCCTTCCCAAAGGCATCCAAAATGAATTCTTCTAGGATCACTAGATTGGTGGTCGTAGACCTACCCGGCATAAAGCCGTGTTGTTCAGGAATAATTAAACTTTTTATTGGAAAAAATATTTTTAAAGCAATAATTGACTCAAAAATCTTTGCAAAAATAGAAATTTTGGAAATGGGTCTGTAATTTTCTATACATGTTTTACTACCATTCCTAAAAATAGAAGAAATATAACTTTTTTTTTAAACTCCATCACTTGTTCACTTGTTCTATTATCTAACCTTCCAGCTCCAATTTACATCTTTGTAAATTTGCTGTTGTAACCATGCATTTTGTCTTTGTTGGGGAAATTACAATGTTAAATCTTCTAGCGGTTATATTAAATTGGCAGCATAGCAGATTATTTTAAGTTGTTTTTCACCCATTTGGTATCCTTTTTTAGTTCTTACTAAAAAAAATAAGAACTAATGGTAGTGAATACTGAATAACCATCAATATTATTTTCTTTTAGGTGTCCTTTTATACCCTTATTTACCGTAAGTTATGAGTTTTAAAAAGAAATTTCCTTAAACTTTTAACAAATGGGCCTAATGATCCTTTCTTTACTTTCCATTATTAACAAACTTGGTCTCTGTCACTAGTTATCTACAGACTTCTTTGTTGCTTTGTTCACGAAATATATAGCAACTTGAGAAAGAACCATATCTTATGTGGAAGTTCCTACCACCCAAAATAATTAAAGCATATTGATTCATCTGATTCCTTTATTTATTCCTATTCTGTTCAAATTGATGCCAGTTGACAACACTGATCTTCTTGCGATCCTTATCTACACCATTCCTTTATGGCAATCTTGTCATATCTCTTCTTCTAGTTTTCTCGGGCTTCTCCAATAAAATAAGTCGTGCAGGATAGGTTTAATTTGCTCTGGCTAGATGTCCTCAAGACTTTCATTTAAAATATTAATAACCAATTTTTATTTGTGTTAGAGAGCACTTACGTCTCACTACTATACATTAGAACTTTTTTTCTACTAAGGGTGGAATTTTCTAAAAACGGTATCAGAATGTAATCATTACAGATACAGAGTAAGCCAGTAAACAGATAAATCCAACTCCAACTGCAGATAAATCAAAAGCTGAAATAGCACATTTTTATGAACAACTTAAACAACTTCTACAATACACAAGAAAGGAAGAAATTACTATAATAATGGGTGATTTAAATGCAGATAGGAAAAGGCCGAGTCGACAATATAATAGGTGATTATGGTTTAGGAATAATGAATGCTAGAGGAGACAGATTGGCTCAATTTTATCAAGAAGAAAACCTGGCGATTATGAACACATGGTTTCGATTACCACCCCGTAGACATATATCTGGAGGTCACCAAAGGATAATGAACAAAATTGCATTAGAAATCAGATCGACTTTATTCTAACCAATCTAAGATTTAGAAATTCCATTGTAAGACTTTTCCTGGAGCAGATGTTCCCTTATACCATAACCTACTTGTCTCAAAAATGAAACTGAGGGTAAAAAAGATAATAAAATCCAAAACTTCCAAGGTGAATACTCAGTTACTTAAGATACAAGACGTGGAAACTAGGTAGAACTTCACCTATTACATGTTAAAAAGAATGACCGAGTTAGAAGAGGCAATCCATTCCACATTGGTATTAGTTAATACAGACTTAGACTTAGACCAAATCTAAATAAAGAACACTGGATTATTTGTTCTTAACTTTCCCAAATTTTACGGCCGTTTAAAGAAATTACAAGTACAATGAGTGGCCAAAAATACTTGAAGGGTAGTTCAGTGATTGTTATGGTACGCTGCCTGCAAGAATCTTGCAATAAAATTTTAGCAAACGTTAACCTTATATCCATAGTATCCGACGTAGTACAATTACTAATATCGGCTTTAGCAAAAAGATTTAGAGGGATAGAACATAGTGGCACATTGTCATTATGTACATTTATGTATTCACGATTTAAAGTGCAGGGTTTTTCTGATAAAAATGAAGCTAAAAAAACAAAATAAAGAGTTAAGAAGCTGGTAACTTCTATAATTTAAGAACAAGAAGATTGTACTATTGAAAATCAACCAGTACAAGAAAAAGAAACCGATAAAGATGACTTAAATCCATGGTGTATTTTTGATCAATTAATTGGAGATGACTCATCTAAACGTACACCTGTATCGAGAGTCCATTACAACGGTGGAAAAACCATCGCAATGTATATCCTAACTTAACCACTATATTCATAAAGTATTGTAAATGTGAACACATGCTTCAAAATCTGGTTTAATTTTAAATAAAAAAGAACACGGTTAACAAGAAATAAAGTAAAAAAACTTATGTTTTTAAATGTCAATTTAGACGATTCGCGATTTAATAATAACGTGTAATGTAAATGTAAGTACGATTTACTATTTGTATTGTTTAGTTTATTTTTCAAGTTATAATAAATATATTATTAGTTTCTTTCACTTCAATAAATATACACATAAACGACAATAGCCATTATTACTTTTAAACAATCATAGTTACTTGTTTACGAAAATCCGTTTTGTTGAATCCTGAGAAAACTAACAAAGATTTGTGAAAAATTTAAATGCAGAATGAAAGTTTACAATATTACCGAGGGCCGAAAGTCCCTTAGAATAAACAAAAAGTTTTTGAATAGGATATTTGAATATTAACAATCACATTTTTTTTTTCAACCCTGTAACTAATTAAAATAAACATTATAGAAGTTTTCAGGGACTTTCCGTCCTCGGTAATTTTGTATTGTTTCATTCTACGTTTAAATTTTTCAAAAATATTTATTAGTTTTTTCAGGATTCGAAAGAAAACGTCAATGAGTTACGACCCCCTTACTACTCGTTATCCTACTTTGATTCGGTGTTTTGACCAGACAGACGTTGCCAAATAATTATTGTGTATGAAGATTTTTTAATGTGGCATTCTTGTATACAGTTTATTATTTCATATTGGAAATAAGGCACAATGTGACTTTAAAATAAACTTGTTTTGATGTTTAGATTTTTAATTCGGAAATCGTACTTAAAATACGAAACATTAATACATTTTATTTATATAAAACGATTTCCGAAGTGGAAATCAAAATGTTATATTACACTTATTGTAAAGTAAACTTGTGGCATATTCCCAATAAAAAACTTCCCCTTTTCTATTATATCCACGCATGCATGTTCGGCGATATAAAGGGCGGACCTAATATACCTCTCTCTTTTTAAACAGATGTTTCTCACTCCATCTCACGTAAGGTCCATACCGATCATAAACTTTTATCTATACTGTATAATCTCTAATCTTTGACAGAACATGGTGCTGTGGCATTTGCAACATTGTTATCGACTTTAAATCGTTATAATAAACAATTACAAATATACAATTGAATTATCTTGACCGTTATCCTGAAAGAACCTTCTTTCCCTTTATTCTTCGGCGTATTTTTGTAACAAAGTGTACACTTCCGTGCACTCTACCACACATGAGAAATGCCCTTGTGCGTTCAGAACTTTGCGGTCGGTGGCAGATTCATTTAAACTTTTAAACGGTTGTCTATCAAATCTGTCGGAGATTATAATCTTCAACGATACCATAACTAAATATTGTAACACGATCAGTCAGACATGCTTCAGTGATAGCTGGGATCGTAGATACGACCAGATAATGCTTGATAGTGGGAAATTATCATTTTGCCAGCGAGTAATGTATAATTTGCGATATTTACATACTAGCTATTATTTTTCTTGATAAAAGAATAAAGAAAGTAGACCCAATTTTTAGAATTTTCTGTACCTAATGATTTTAATAGAGTGTCCATTAGTACTTAGTTTATTTAAGTAGATATATATTTATGTACGAAAAGGACAAAAAATATTGGCTTAAAAAGGAATTTCGATATGATTAAAAACTTACATTTTAGGGCAGTAAATGAACGTGAATATGGAGATACTTTGTAATTTTCCGTGTCACCACCAAATTGCATAAAAATTCGGATTTGAGTTCTACTTAACCTCCACTTCACTTTTAGACTAGTGGCATTGATTGTTTCTATTTTTTAGTGGTGAAAAATACCTCTGTAAAAATTGTTTAACTGTAAATTAAACCGGGTAAGTTATGCAAATCATCTTTAAATTAGGTGAACAGGGTAACGGGTACAGTGATTGGCCACTTAAGAAATTGCCAATTAAATTAAAATTTTAAATTGGTATCTTTTAAAGTGAAATATTTTGTAAGGGTTTATAGTGTATTTTTATGTATGAGAGAGTAATAAAACAATAAATTATGTATGCAAATCCCTAAACTGTTGATACGGGTGACTCAATGAAAAACAGATATTTGTCAACAAGTTTACAGAAGTATATAGGAAAACAATTTTAAATTGAGTATGACCACCAGGTATAAAGGTTGGAGCAGAATAGAATACAATAGTTGTGAGGGTTACTAATCCCTAAATAAGGTTGCCAGTGTCGGAGTGATGGAGGTTAACAGGTACTAATGAATTTGCAAGAAATGTAAGATGTTTATTTTATTGGTTATATATAACCAATAAAAGTTTAATAAGTACCTACCTATTTGCAAAATAAAGTTTAATTCTTTAGATAAAATAAAACGTTTTATTTTATCTGAAATGAGTGCATTCCACGAAGTAAGGGTTTCAACAATCAAACATTTAATTCTTTAATTCCAGGAATCTACGACAGTAATTGACTAGATAATTACCTTCTAAACTTATTCCACAGAAAATGTGATAGTGGGTTTTTCCATTTTGTAGGAAGGTCCAAGTGGCGTATTCAAAATTCTTAACAGTTCACTAAAAGTAGGTACTTCAGTTGCAAGGTGCAGTTTATTGTGTATACTAGTGTTATGGAAAATTTGGAAGTGCCGTGTAAACGCCGAAAAATTGGTCCTTTAACAGTTAATGAAAAAACATTAATATTTAATTGTTTTAAATCATTTACAGACAAACGTTTATGTGAAAGTGTTGATGAGACCGTTGAGTTAGTTAGCAGTACACTTGGTGTTGGGAAATCTACGATTTACAGAGTTATTAAAGAAGAGAAATGTGGTAGTTTTCAAATGCCACGTAATGCTCCAGGGAAACCAAAATTTCAAATAGAATATCATTTTAAAGAAGGACTTCGACGGAAAGTGCATGAATTCTTCTTTAGACAAGAATTTCCAACATTGGATAAAGTTCTTGTCTCAGTTCGAGATGATAAGGATTACCCAGAAATGAGTCGAAGTACGTTATGGAAACTTTTAAAAGAAATAGGCTTCCGCTGGAAAAAGAATCCCAGAAAGTCTATTTTATTAGAAAGAAGCGATATTGTCATATGGAGAAGACATTTTCTAAGAACCATAAAGGAAATGAGAAACCAAAAAAGAAAAATATTTTATCTTGATGAAACATGGATCAACGAGGGTCATACACCAAATAAATTTTGGCAGGATGAAACTGTTACAAGTCAAAGGCACGCTTTTGTAAATAACTTATCTACTGGTTTAAACCCACCATCAGGAAAGGGACGCAGGCTGATAATAGTACACATTGGCAGTTCAGACGGTTTTGTTGAAGGTGGTTTATTAACTTTTGAATCAACTCGTACCGGTGACTACCATGAAGACATGAACGCTGATGTCTTTCAAGAATGGTTCGAACAAATGATAGATCTTCTTCCTAAGAACTGTGTAATAGTAATGGATAATGCAAGTTATCACTCCAGACTTATAGAAGGACTGCCCACAACCAAGTGGTTAAAAAAAGACTTGCAGAATTGGCTGAGTTCAAAAAATATTACGTACCATCCCGGATCTATAAGAAAGGAACTTTATTCGTTGTGTGCCCTTCATAAAGAAAAATTTAAAAAATAAAGGCAGTAAAGGCAGTAAATCACACTATTAAAGAAGAGGAAAAAATGTGGAAGCTAGACAATATTACTGATAAAATGATCGAGCCAGTTATTATAAATCTTGGTTCTGAAAGTTCATCTTCTGAATCTGATTTGGATTTGTAACAAGTAGCTGTAAGTTTTATATTAATATTTTTATTCATCTATTTAACATACCTTAGACGGTTTTAAAAACTCTTTTTCTCTTTTGTAATTTTTAAAAATTAAAAAAAATGTGAATTTTTTAAAACCCTTTTTAATGTAGGCCAGTCAGTTCTAATATAGTGTGTGATAAAAGAGGTCACTTTTGTTTACATACACATAACACTTTATAACACTGAAATAATTCATTTATTTTTTACAATTATTCAAAGTAATTTTTCAATTAATCTTGAGCACGCCCATGGAGTGGTCGAAGGTACCAGTTAAAATTCTGCTAATTACTCTCTCGTTCATAAAAATAAACTATAACAATGAAACATCAAATGTTATTAAAATTTAGATTACTTTAAATAGAAATAATAATGTATATCAAAAACTAACACAATTTGAAAACAGAACTACACAGTTATTGGCCATACAGAATTGGTTATAGTTATTGGCATATAGAATTATAGTCATTGGCCATTCATAAAATTCCTAATTTTCGTTTTTTGTTTATACAGGTAAGGCACACAAAACTATTTAAGTTTTCAATTTCTTGTTGTTTCTTTGCACAAGATTCAATATGGTAGCCTCTAACACCAAATAGACCTCTTAATTCAACTTTTGATTTAGATATATGTATTATAAGAACAAGAGTAATACCATCTTGTATACAAAAGATTATCTACAGGTGGGTTAGTGTCTTCTGATTGTTTCACCGTTATATCTGAGAAAATTTGTATTTTCTCATGTTTTGGATATCCCTCAGTTTCAAAAAATAACTTTCTTTTAAATAACTCACCAGCACATTTTTCTTTGCTGGTCTCCAAATTTGTACATTTGCTTTGGGATGTATTCTTAAAATTTGATGAATTATTCATATTGTTCCAGTCATCAAAAAATATTTTATCAATTGTGAGCAGATTAACATTTTCCTCTACAGAATCAGAAAATTCTTTTTTTGTCTTTGAGTTTAATCTACTTCTGGTATATGCACTTTAACTCCACTTTTCAAAGTAGTGCTTTTAATTGTATGATCAATAAGTGTGTCTGTTCAAATAATTTGTATCTGCAATATCACCTGTATGTACTGTAACATTTTCTTTATTTTTTACAACAGTTTGACATTTTTTGCTTCCGGAATTGACGCTTATTGGCAATTATTTTATTACTTTCATCTTCGTTTCCTTGTTTTTTTGACCTTTATTGTTTGTATTTGCGTCAATTCGCTTTTGTTTTCGTTCTAGTTTTATTTTTTCTTGTTCTGCTTTTACTTCACTTTTACGTCTCTGCATTTTGACGAACTTAAGAATTGGACATGAAGTGCAACCTTTTTGTATACTTCTTGCCCTTTCTTTCTGGGGTAAGAATTTGTCGATTGAGGTGTCAATTTTTAAATAATGAGTTGTCTTGATTAGCTAAAGGCAAGACAAGGTGACAAATATTGACAATGTTTTAACGTAAGAAATTATTTAGCAATGCGCTTTATAGACTAAATCCAAGGGTACAATTAAATGAGACAAATATAAATTGTTTCTCATGATAGTGAATCAGCGCCAAATTTCTTCAAAGAAAAAAGCAACGTCCTTTGAAGGCAGTCATCAAAAAATATCGAAATTTTTTCATAATAGCAGTGCACGAGGTGAAAAACCGGCTGTGAAGAATACCTAATAATTTAATTATAGCCGGCGATGAAAGGCGTAAAGTTGTTCAAAAATGCAACTCATTCTCTTCACAACTGTTTGAAGGATAATTGTCCAGAGGCGCAATGTAGGTTTGAGGAAAAAGTTTTATGAAACTATCAGTTTATATAGTTGCATGTCTATAAAACAAAACATATAAGAAGCATTCAAAAAAAAAAAACAAAATCACTGTATGGAGACAATAAATGTTAATGAATTATTTGAATATAAAAGACCGTGTACATGAAGCTGCTTTTGAAATTATGGGATTAGATACAAGGATTAAAAATTATAAACCATAAACTGTAATATTGAGATCAGAAATTTAAGTAGTATATTGAAGGAAAAAGAAAGGCACATAGAAATACGTAAGTTCCAAGAATAGAGAAAATAAAGAAATATATAAAAAATTTACAAGCTATCTTTGGAGGGAAGTCTGGAATCTTCAAAAGACATCTCAGTTTAGGATGCCGCCTGACTAACCTTAGTGCAGGATTCGTTCTTCGTACTCCCGGCGATAGTTCCTGAAGTACTTTAAAATGCCCTCTCGTCGCCGAGTCTACGCCGAACGCCTACCTGCTAAACCAGACCCTCCTCTGTCATCCAGCGATCCGAAAGTGGAATGGCCACTCTAAGGCCGGCATCACTTCCGAAGCACTACCTTTATTCATTCATTCTCCATTCATACACATCCACACTCTATTCATCAGCAAGGAGGCTCCCTGTCTCGTTCCAGGTAGCGCGTAGAAGACCCTCATCGATCCTAGTTCGGCATCATTCCAGACGGGCATTTCCTCCTTCCTCACAGTCTGACTAACGCATTCTAACTCATACAGTTTGACCCACTTTTCTAGCTTCACTTTCAGCATCTTTCACTCTTACCTTTGCCGTTGGTCCAGCTGTCTTTCTTCCTCTTCCTTTTTCTTGATCACTGCACGGATATAGCTGTGTATGTTAGTCCAACCTGATTTATTTTCAATCATTCTCTCAATCATTTCTCTCACTGTAACAAAATTCACACCTGTATCTCTCTTCCATTCTGTTCCCTTCCACTATCCATCTGCTGCAATCTAACATCGTATGTGTCACAGTGTCCGAGTATCCACAGTATAGGTATTCATCTGTGTGAGCCTTTCCGATCCTATAGAGGTAGGCCCTAAAACATCCGTGTCCTGTGAACATCTGCGTCAGGAAATAATCCAGTCGCCTGTGGCCACAGTCCACTCAATCTCTTATATTCGGGATCAGCATGCCCGTCCACTCTGCCACATCCTCCGTGTTATTCCATTCTTCTTGCCATATTTTAATTGACCTTTCCCTTTCCTGTCTTTTCTCGACCACAGTTAGGTTTGGGCCTCTTCTCTCATAGAGCTCTTTTCTTTCCACCGCCAAAACATGCAACGTTTGACATCCAGTGATGGTCCATAAGTATGCCGCAGACTTCCTGCTTTCAGATTTGGGTCATCCAATGTTCGCAGCCCTCACAATTCGCCAACGCTGTCGCACTATTCGCAGCCTTTCGGAACAACCTCTCGCACTTGCTTCCCCCATTTTCCATTTTGGTGCAATGTCGCTCCAAGATACTTTACTTGTTTCTTGGTGTTAGACATGCTCCCGCAGGTACTCTTTTGGAACTAATTTCATCGTATCTAAAGGATAGATAGCAAGCAGTCAAGTACGGAAATTGTCTCTCTGAATTTAAGCAGATAAAGCATGGAATTCCACAACAATCAGCTCTGGGCCCTATTATTTATAATATATGTTAATGACTTGCCCAATTTCATGGCTATATTTAAAACTGTTTTATTTGCAGATAACACTACTTTTGTTTTTCTGATAAAAATCGTTCAGTTTTAGAAACCACGTCTGAGTATGTAAATTCCAATTCTAAATCATGGTTGTAAGCAAATAAACTTAAACTAAATGATAACAAAACTAAAAATTTAATTTTTTCGTCTACCTTCGATGTGAGTGTTGAAAAAATAATGTCAAATTGTTGGGCATAACAATTGACAACACATTGACTTGGTATAACCATATTGACCATCTAAACTAAAAGGTAAACTTTCCAGTACCTTATTTTTACTCAACTAAAACTTGTTACAAGTGTTGATACCTTGAAAATAACGTACTTTTCTCTTTTCCATTCATTTTTAAGCTATGGTGTTATTCTGTGGGGAAACTCTTCCAATGCTCTAACAATATTTAAATTGCAAAAAAAGCAATAAGAATAATTGCAAAAGTTAGCTACTTGGATTCTTGCAAACCGTTGTTTATTAAATATAAAATAATGCCCTTGCCAACATTATGGCTAAAAGTCGTTAATGTAGAAATACATAAAACGCTGATAATTTAATTAAATACTCTGACTTACATAACTATAGCACAAGAGGTACAAATAACATCAAAACAGTTAAGTATCGTTTGAGTAAATCACAAAAAAACTCAATTGTTAGTGAATACTTTGATCACTTCAAGGCAATAACATGAACATGGATATACTCACTATGTTGGTATATGTATTATTTTGTATATTTTATGTTTTATTTTATGTTATGCGCATTCATATTTCATATCTCATTGTATTTTGTGTATGTTATGTATTATCTTTTTTACTTATACAAAATAATTGACTATATAATGGCTATACACCCCAGTGTGGGGTTAAACCGCAAATGCTTTCTAGATCCTATTTCTTAAGTGGATCAGTCTTTTTTGTTTATCTTATCTTCTTGACAATATCTCTCCATTTTTTCCTGTCTCTAGTTCTTCCTCTCCATTCACTGACTCCTGCCCTTTAGAGGTCTTCTTCAACTTCTTGCAGCCACTTTGATCTCGGTCTTCCCCTTCTCTTTCTTCCTCCTGGATTCCATTCTATCATTGCGTATGTCACTGCCTCATCGCCTGCTCGCCAAATGTGACCTAACCATCTAACTCTGCATTGCTTTATTTTAGTTACGATGTCTTCCTTAAGTTCTTCCTTAATTTCTGCATTTGTTCTGCTTCTATATTCATTTTGCTCTGTTCTGATTGGTCCTAGTATGGTTCTCATAATCTTTCTCTCTGCTATTCTTAAGTCTTCTTCATCTTTTTTAACCATCGTCATTATTTCCCCTGCATATAATAATATTGGTCTAATTACAAATAATTGACTTGCTACAAAGAAATGTAAAATTTGTAAACGTAGTTAAATAAATCTTGAATCTTAAATTTAGAGCACAGTTTACTTAGTAGGTACTATTTTACGGTGAACTTTTTTCTAGATTTTTTAGTTTTTTTCCCATCACATTCCTAGTTTTTCCAAGATCCTGGAATTTTAATTATTGTACCTAATCATTGTAAACATTATGGCGTTTAAAGCCACCCCGTCCCTGTTTGCCTCCTTCGCCATCGCACAACCACAGTTAGCATCAGACCATTCTCCAAAGGGTAAACTCGGTAATTTATTACACCGTTTTGTAAGAACCAAGTTTGACATCTCAATCAGAGAGTCTCTTGTTCGTGGTTGCTTTCATCGCACCCGTGAGAAATTAATTATGTATGATTGAGATTTATTTATCACGGCAAAGAGTGCTTAGTATGTAGAAGAGCACGATTCATATTTCACGCGGTTATTCTCAAAGAGTTATTTGGTATTTGCTATTCTCGACGTCTTCATTTCGAAAGAGAATAGAGGTAAAAATCTGAATCCAATATTCCCTAACAAATTAGATTGTAGTGTACAAATTAAAACGGATTATCACAATACTAGATCATATTATTAACGGATAAGGTGACAGCTATGAGCAAAGGAGGAAAATTAATGTGAAAACCAAGAAAATTCAATGAATAACAGAAGATAATTCAGAATCAACAACTGATTGAATAGGTCTATTAATATACAGACATCTACAGAAAAATATATAAAATATTAACTGTATTTTCGCAAGAGTTAAACTCCAAAGAAGAGTAGAAATTCCAAACGTTTTAAATGCCACACGGAATCTACGTTCCTGTAGTTGGCTGTATACCATATATTAAAAAAATTATTAAAACCCTTTGTAAAAGGTATATATTTAAAAACCCAAACGGGCTATGTTAGACAAAACGTTTTCGGAATCCAAACTCCATCATCAGTGTCTAGGTGTACATGAATGTAGCCACTAAATATGTGGGTAAAAACCCGTTAAAAATTATTTAGTTAAATTTAGTTTACATTATTTCTTATAAAATATTAAGATGTTAAAGTTACCGTTGGATTTGGTAACATGGCGACATATGACTCCACGTGAAGTTGCTAGTCCTGAGACGGTGTGTCTACGAGGACTTTATGTCCTCGTAGGACAGTTGGTGTCCTGGAGTTGCTTTCAGTTTGGGTAAAGAATTTAGTTTTATACCGTTAAGAGTTTACTTTCTAATTTAACGCTACATTGCATTTTTTCCAAAACTTTGCATGGTCCATCTCACCCAGACGTGTCGGACGAGATGGACTAGTAGCTTATGAGAGATGGACCAGGGGTAAAAACTATGATCAATGATTACAAACCAAGTATAAAGTAAAAATATGTATATCTTACATAATAATAAATGTTACAATAACCAAATAAAAAACAAAGAAGTCTATTCTTTCATTCCTTTCTTGACCACAATCTTCCTATTAATGGGAATCTTTCCTTTTTGTGACATTATTTCCCTGGTACCGCAAAAGTCACAGTTTACTTCAAATCTAGAGCAACCTTCATGAAATCACCGAAAACACTGTACACACTTCACCCAGTCTTCTTTTTTGTAGTTTTATTATAAGCCTCTTCACATCCCACACATTAATCTTCATTCCATTCTTCTACTGACATACCGTCATCTTGGACGAGATCTGCAGAATCATAGCTTTCTGAGTCTGAACTTTCAAACTGTGTCACTTTTCCAGATGGTTCCTTTTTTGGCTTGAGAAGCTTCTTTTTTGATTAAATTATTTTTCTCAGTTGATCTTGCTTCTTTTTCTTTTTTGTTTATCTTTCATTGCTTGCTCAACTGCCTTCCTTTTTACAACAGCAATGTTCTGAGCTGAATTTAATACTTTTGAAACAGTTGTCAAACATCTCTTAACGGTTACTTTCTGCGTGAGAGAAGGACAAGTGATATATGTTCTAGAAGTTTAGAAGGAGTCATTTTTGACGGTGTAAGGCTACTAGAAGTACTGGGATACTAGCAAGATCAAATTGTGTTCTTGGTACTGCACAGGAGACAGAAGAATCAACAGTGTCACTTGTTGGCACACTAGTTACAGCATTGACGTGTTGGCCGATAAGTTCTGCATTGGAGGCAACAGGATCAACCTCGCCGGTTGGTGCACTAGCGAGAGTGTGCGCCAATACTTGGACAATGGGCACCTCACCGGAGGAATTGGGCTCTAGGTAGGCGTAGACTGGATCATATTAATATTACAGTTCCGTTTTGAATTTTTAGCATTATTATTCTTTCTGAGATTTAAATCACACCTAGCACTGATTTTCTAATAGTGTTGCTTATGATGAAAGCTACTTCGTATCGATGATCAGTTTTGTCTCCTCCAGTGTAATAAATATTGTGGTTATTTATTGATATCTCTTCATTTCCTGACCATTGTACATCGCTTCTCGCTACATTCTCTTTAATAACATTATGTAGTTTTCCAGGCTGATACATACTTCTTACATTCCAGGTAGCTATTTTTATCTAAGAGGGTTGAGTATTTTTTTTTGCTTTTTTGTGCAAGGATTTCGCATGTTGACGACCGAGGAGGCTTTGCGTTCTGATGGTTGTCCTCCCCTGCCGGATTTTGGTCTCCGGTTACCATAATCAATAATGTCTCTTGCGCAAATAGTGCTAACCGTTATAATTTATACTAGAGATATCATCAGAGACCTTTAATGCAGTGGTTTCTCGTTGCCTTCTATGCCGTTGACCACTTTCTTGGTCCTGGACAACAGAGTGTCCTTATACTTACTAGCTCATCCGCCCTAAGCCCTTGGCCAGTAAATGGTGGATTGCTTATTCCGGAAAACACTCGGACGTCAGAGCTTCGTTAGTTATCTAGCAGGATGTACCAGAAGACCATGATCTAGATCGTCATACGAGCAGGTGAGGTTGACATTTGAATAGGATTGGCTATCTGTTGCACTTCACTATGCTCCCAAAAGAATGGAGTGGCTGTATTATCGTGCCAATACATAAAAAAGGCAGAAAGGATACATGTGGCAACTACAGGGGAATCTCACTAATCGATACTACATATAAGATATTAGCTTCAGTTGTACTAAAACGATTACTGCCATATACAGAGAAAATTATTGGCGATTACCAATGCGGCTTTAGGCCTGGAAGATCAACAATCGACCAAATATTTACTATCAGACAAATGCTAGAAAAGTATTGGGAATATAATAAAGAAGTACACCAGATCTTCATAGATTTCAAACAAGCATATGATTCCATAGATCGCTTAAAACTGTGGAGTGCAATGATGGAGTTAGGCGTACCAAAGAAGCTGACCATGATTGCGCGAATGTGTGTCAACAATTCCTTTGCACAAATTAGAATAGGAGGCAAAACTTCAAAGGCTTTCGGCATAAGCACCGGGCTCAGACAGGGAGACCCGCTGTCCCCATTACTATTTAACCTAGCATTGGAATACGCAATGCGAAAAATCTATACCAGAGTCAAACCAGACATAACTGCCAGAGGAGCAAAGATTATTCTCGCATTTGCAGATGATGTAGATGCAGTAGCACAGACAACACTGGAAGTTAAGGATATAGTATCGAACTTTGAAGAAGCAACACTAAGCGTAGGCCTGAAAATAAACGAAGAAAAAACTAAATACATGGTCGTATCAAAAAAGGAACGACAGCGAATAAGACAAAACATTACCATAAACGATCATAATTTTGAGGTGGTCAAAGAATTCAAATACCTAGGAGCAACAATTACCAGTGAAAACACAGGAGAACGGGAGGTTGAAATACGAATACTGGCGGGGAATAAATCATTCTTTGCCATTCAACATCTAATGAGGTCAAAGCTTCTCTCAAGGCGTGCCAAAATCCAAATGTACAAAACCATAATACGACCAACAGTGACATATGGAAGTGAAACATGGACATTGAGAAAGAAAGAAATCAATAAGCTATTAGTATGGGAACGCAAAATCCTGCGAATTATATATGGTCCTTGCAGGGACAGCGTGACAAATGAATGGAGGAGCAGATACAACAATGAAATAGAGACTCTCTTCGGGAAAGGAAACATCGTAAGATACATAAAAGCCAATAGATTAAGATGGGCAGGCCACGTGGTACGGAGTGATGACGACAGACTGATTAGCAATGTGTTTTGGGAAAGACCAGATGGTAGAAGATCGACAGGAAGGCCTAGAAAAAGGTGGAAAGACGCAGTCAGGGAAGACCTGGAGAAGATGGAAGTAAGGCCATGGGAAATAATAGCACAGGATCGGAATCAATGGAAGGCAATAGTAAACGCGGCAAAAACTCACGAAGAGTTGTAAAAGCCAATGATGATGATGATGATATGTTGCACTTCACTATCCCATCACATCCCTATGATAGATAGTATTAAATAAATTTTGCCGCCTAAGTCAACCAAGATGAAAATAATTTATTATATAAGATTTATATATGATTAGGTAATAAATTTATCATGCGTGAATATATTTTATTAAAATATCGGTAATGAAACTACTACAGACATAAAAAATAAATATAAACAATTAACCACAAGCGACTAGCAAAATAATTAATCAATTATATGATTCCCGCTTGATTTATAGCGACAAAAATAACTGTTAATCATAGATTCACAATTACACTCGTGCTTATGTGTTACCAAGTGGGCGGTGTAAAACGTAATAACTCAGAAAGAAAGTTTTGAAATATGACAGCTTAAGTACCTTCGCATAATTTATGTGTAGACAACTTGTCGTTGCTGTAATTAGACTAAATAGGTACGTTTCTGAAGATAATTGGTCATTGCTTATTGATATTACAAACTATGAATACGAAAATAATGTTTACGAGTAAATTTTATTACTATAAATGGTTGTCGTGTGATTATAAAGTATGAGACAAAAGTTTTAGACATAATTTAGGAGACATCATTAAATAAGTAACAAACTGTGAATGCAATATCATTACTATTGACCAATTTTACAGTTTTTGAACAAGTGAATCTACCACTAATAGTTTTGATAGTTTACACCCATTCTTTAAGTTTCCCAGAAAAGCCTGTCTATATATACAGAGTGGCCCAAAAGTCTGGAAACAGCTAATTATCTCGTAAAATGCTAATCATAATTGTACAAAATTTGAGGTAAACCTGTTTTGGGGTACTGAGATTCGATATTTGATATTTACAATGTTGCCAGATTTGCCGTTTTTCTTATAGTATTAGTAACTTTGGTTTTTTAAAACCAAAACCATACCACCCTGTATAGTCAGTCATTATTGTAATTTTCTATTCAATACTAGTTCAACCATATGTAACACTTATGATTTTATGTAATCTGGAAGGTCATAAATACATAAAATCGAAATCTGGCAACGCCTAAATTGTTTCAAGAAATTTTTTAATACTAACTATTTTCAAATACATTAAAACGTAACAATTGATAGTTTAGAACATTTTTTAACATAGTAGTTACGTTATTAAGTATTCAAAATGTGCTCAATTTGTGAGTTGACAGCACCCTAATCGATGGTAGAAGGCGTCTACCACATTTCTCCATGATTGTCTAGAAATTATTCGAGATTCATTGATAATTCGTTGCCTTAGCTCTGCAAGACTTATAGTTTATTCGTCTTCCGGGTTTGGACCGTGTCATTTGTGAGTGACCCAAAAGTGGGTTCATCTCGACGTTTCGCTACAATTGTATGTAGCTTCTTCAGGAGAACAAAGAAAAAGAAAACAAAAGACAGGAAGATGGGTAGTTAGCAACGGTAACTCAGTTACTCAACGCAACCAGAGGCGAATACTAACTACCAAGATGGGCATTTGGTCACAGTAACTCAACTACTCAACGCAGCCAGAGATAAAAACCAAATGCCAGGACAGGAATTCACGTCCAACAGTAGTATCCTTCCTCTCGATTGATATTATGTGGATTTTTTCGGATCTCTAGAGATTCGCGGATTTTCCTGGAATAAAAGAAGGGGCTCTTAGAAATAATATGGGTTTTTTCGAACAATATGGAATGACCGGTTTCTTGGCAGTGTTCTGCAACTGCAGAATGGGAGAAAAGACCTGATCGAATGCATCTTTGATGCTCTTGAATCCGAGTTTTCACGGAACGACCAGTTTCGCCAATATACACATGTCCACATGAACAAGGAATAGAATAGACACCACAGGAAGATAGGGGCGGTAATGGGTCCTTAGGAGAGGGTAGATATTGTGAGATTTTCTTGGGTGGTCGAAAAGTAGTCCTGATACCTTCTTTGCGAAGAATTTTGCCAATCCTATCAGTGTAATTTCGAATATACGGAAGAAAAGCCACAAGAGTATCACCCGAAGATTCTGAATTTGTCGTCCTAGGTTGTAAAGGGGGATGTAGATGTCGGTGTGTATGATGATGACGACAAATTGTGTCGTAATGTGAGTGCTTTTTTAAATAATTATGAAAAATAATCAAAAGATACCCAGAACTCTGTGACTGAAACTAGCCAAGAAGCTTATCGTGTGATTTTACAAAAAGGCCAAAAAACAAGTAGCAGCTGCTGAAAGTGGTGAGAGAGGAACTCTGGTTACTACAGTTTTATTTCTAAATGCAGCTGGAAATACAATTCTTCCTGCTCTAATATATTCGAGAGCCCACTTCAAGAGCCACATGATAAATGTAGCACCAAACAAAACCTTGGTTTTGGCTCATCAGTCAGGTTGGCTGACCACTTTCAATTTGGTTCATGTAATGCAGCACTTTATAAAACGTTCAGGTTCCTCTGAAAAGAAAAGAATGCTTTTAATTTGTTTTAACGTTAATTCTAACAGTTTCAACCCATTATACCCACATGATGCAACCACTGGATGTGGGATTGATGAAACTCTTTTAAACATATTATAATCCTGCAATAGATTCATGATTAAAGTCTAACCCAGGCCAATGTTTTGAAATCTATCACGTGGCCGCATGTATTGGAATAGCACATGGCCATGCCATGTTACCACAGAGCATTATAAATTCTTTCAAAAAAGCAGTAATATTTCCAGTTGACAGGCACATTTTCACCGACGATATGTTTGCTCCCAGTTTGGTCAGTGAGAGACCTAATCCTCCAGACGAAACTCTTCCTGATGAACCTCTAACATGCCAACTAGCTGCAAGTCTATATAGCTGCGGCATCTATGGTCTTAACATCAACATCATGTAGTCCAGGGAAAAATAGACAGTAAGCGAGGGCCAGGCAGGAGAAGACACTCGTGGCTCCAAAATCTGTGCAAGCGATTCGCGCTCACATCGGTCGAACTATTCAGAAGCGCCGCATACAAGATCAGATTTGCCATATCTTTCTCTGGCCCTCTTTCACTTATAATTGAACTCACGTTTTGCAAAATGTTGATCAGTTTTGTTTTTTTTTTTGGTAAACATATATTACAAAATTCTATAGTTTACTGTATTCTACTGATATAAATACGTCTGTATCACATATTTTAAAAATTATGTATCCTCTTTCTCTTACATATACTAGGGAATATTAAAAGAATCTTGTCCTTTTGTTTTTATTGAAGAAATATAAGACTAATGGTTGTAAAAATACCAAAATAAATATTCGGCGTTTGTGTGTAACTGATATTGGTTGTCTTAGAAAATAGTATAAAAAAGCAGTTCCGCATCTGGGCAATACTTTGCGCGTATCAAATATCAAGTAAGACATTTCTACCATTTCAGAGAAGCGCACCATTGGTGTGTATTAGGAATTATTTTTAATCTCTTTTAATCTGGTTTTAGTGATATTTGTTTTAATTTAGACATTCCTCTGTTATTATTGATGTTGTATTTATCGTAACACAAAATCATTGTTTTTTATTTCAAACGGTTAAAGTTTTTAATTTAGAATTTACAGAAGTAAAACTACAGGTAAAACTAGAGAACTACAAATAAAAAAACGTCGCTAAACAGTATACAAGGATGCTAAAACTAAACGATATAGAACGATAACGATGAAAGAATACAAAATGTTTAACAGCAAAAATCACTTTAACACGTTGATCGCCATGTGCGGCAAGTGTGCCTCGCACGAATGTAACACAACAGGCAGCGCCACACACATATGTCTCGCATGTAATGTTTTACTGCAAGCCGCGCTGCACAGAATTGCTTCACGTTTGAGTAGAAATGCTATGCGAAATAAGAGTACATGGCCCAATGAACAAATTAAGTGAGTTGGCCCGGCCCTGGACCCGAATATATACGATTGATTAAGGGTTGAATGTCACAATCTTCTTCTTCTTCTTAGCCTTCTGTCGTCCATGTTTGGACATAGGCCTCTCCCAACTCCTTCCATCGGTCTCTATCCTGAGCAACATATTTCCAATTTGTTCCGGCTATTCTTCTAATGTCATCAACCCATCTCATCTGTGGTCTTCCTCTTGGTCGTTTACTTTCGTAAGGTCTCCAATGTTGTATTGTAGTATTCCAACGTTGGTCTTTCTGTCTAGCAGTGTGGCCCGCGAAGCTCCATTTAAGTTTTGCAATTTTTATTGTTATGTCCTCGACTTTTGTTTTGGATCTTACCCAGTCGTTCCTCTTTTTATCTGACAGTCGTATACCTAACATTGCTCTTTCCATTGTTCTTTCTGTTGTGGCTAGTTTATTCATGTTTGCCTTGGTTAGGGTCCAGGTTTGACATCCATATGTCATGATAGGAAGGATGCATTGGTTGAACACTTTGCTCCTCAAGTATTGGGGTATTTTGCGGTTCTTAAGTATCCAACTAAGTTTTCCAAATCCTGCCCATGCTAGTCTTGCTCTTCTAGTAATTTCCGCACTTTGGTTCTCTTTGTCAAGTCTCAGGATTTGGCCTAGGTAGATATATTCCTGGATTTGTTCTATCTCACTGCCGTTTATAGTTATATGTCTGGGGTCATCTGTGTTTGTCATTATTTTTGTTTTTTTCATATTTATTTTTAGGCCGACGTTAATGCCATAGGTTGACCAATTTGTAGTTTTGAAGACGTCTTCTATTGTGAATGTCACAATATCATACCATAATATTTTTGTTTAACATGCATACCTGAGATATTTTAATTTATATTCAACCCTTGCTGAAAACAGTGAAATGTTTCAAATTATCCCCGGTTACCCCATTCCAGTTTAACACTGTAGAAGCACTAGTTATTTTATCAGCTGTATCACTATCCCACTCAAAGTTTCTGATAACACTTTTAATCGTTTCATCTATTAGATTCGTAAGACTGCTAACAAGATTAGTTTCCACGTTGTCAGCATGCTTTTCTTGTTCAACGCTTTCGATTTATACTGCAAATGATGTACTGGGTTAATCCATGCTATTAGAGTTATTAGAAACGTTGAGTACCTTTTTTTTTCTTCTTTTTTTTGAACAGGTGATGAAGAATAATTAGATGAATCTGAATAATAACTACTTGCGATATAACTTTCCGATGAATACTCAAACTCCTCTTCATCTGCCAACATATCATCCATTAGTTTTTGTAGTTTACTTTGATTTTTTTCATAATCGCCCATTTTTCTCAATTTCACTGCGATACTGTTACTACAATAACAAATTGATGCGAACTAAATAAACGAAATAGTATTCAAAATGGTTCATCATCTAGCCTCAAAAGTCCACAGTTGAACATAGGCCTCTTTTTCGTGTTTCCAGCCCCGCCTATCTTGCAACATTCTTATACAGTTCTTATTTTTCCTTCTTAAATTGTCAGCTCATCATGTAGGTGGTCGACCAACTCTTCTCTTGTCTTCCATTCATGTGCTTCTTGCTCGGTCAGCCAAGGGTAGCCTTCAAGGAGCTGCAGACACAATTCGATCACATATATCAAGCTGGGCTCAAAACATCGCAAAAACTGCTTGACTTAAAGTGTTACCTACTTGCCAAGTATACTGATAAGCAACATAGTCCCACAATCAATTCTGAAAATGTTAAAGTACGTTAACAGGACAGGGAGCACATATATACAAAAAATTATGACACTCAATCGTGCGTACTCCGATACTTATATACATACTCTCACGAGAGAGGGTGTACTGGATGTGATAGTCATGACCTTACACGTCTCAATCATTCTGCAAAGGAAGACAATGATCACCTCAACTACCGAAGCGACTACAGCTACGCTTAGGTTGCTTAACATGTCATGTTTTTGAGAGAAAATACTGCAAAGAAAACAAACAACAGCTAACAGTTCAGAAACAATAGCATGGGAATTAAGCCAGAAGTTGGAAACTAGTTATAGCGGTAACGGTCTTGCCCAGGTCGCTCACACAGCGATAGCTCCTCCTGGATCAAAAATCTACAGCTCTACTGATAAGATAAGGGTTACATAAGAGCAAGCTTAGAGGGAATTTACTCCCAACGAAAAGCATTCCATCAAATCCACCACATGGGACCACTTGAAAAAAATGTGATAAATGAGAAGCGAGCTCAACAAGAGCTTGAGCCACATTCTACAGAAATGCCCAACGGTACACTGCCACAGAATTAAACGACATGAGCAACTAGTTACGTATTAGAAGGACATCTAAGCGCAGAGGGTGTATAGTTGAGGGAGAGCTGAGAATACGATGCTCAAATGGAGCTCCCAAAATACCTGACTTTGTTATTCAACAGGATGATCGGGTACTTGACACCGACGTTGTTGTGAGCTGGGAGGTCAGCCTTGAGTGTGGCCGCCGGTAATAGGACGCTCATATATACTTTGCGGAAACCTTGATCTAATCTCATATACATTTGATGGTTTGAAATATTTTTTCTTCGATTTGAAACAACTGCTACTGTAATAATTTAGGGTCACCACTGTAATAGCTTGGAGAAACGATTATAATATTCGCGGAAACCCTACTGTCACCATTCTAATAAATGCCGCTGTCATCATTGTAAAAGACGCCTGTCTCAAATCCTTGGATGCGTCTACAATTCTTAGGTGATACTTATCCCTGCGAGCGGAGGCAAGGCTTACTGGTCCCACTAGTCTGAACTGACTGGTTTCGCCCTCGCGGATTTTTAGGAGGGTAGGGAGATTTGGGAAAAAGGGGATTAAGGACTTCCAGGTCTCAGGTCTTGTAAAGAGTTGAGTCTATGGGCTTGCTTTAGAAGCCGGAGAAATGCATAAGCAGAAAATGTGTACTCTTCTAGTCTCTACCTGTAACGGCCGGGAAGGAACAATAAAACCAAATTTCGAGTTTACAATGTATTAAATAGACTGTATACTACAACTAAGATAACAAGATATCAGTTATAACCAATAATGATTCGATCAGACGCGAAGAGAGACGAGAAGAGACCTTAGCAAGAAATTAAAGG
This sequence comes from Diabrotica balteata, assembly GCA_918026665.1. Lineage (NCBI taxonomy): Eukaryota > Metazoa > Arthropoda > Insecta > Coleoptera > Chrysomelidae > Diabrotica > Diabrotica balteata. Next base: position 6,021,032 of record OU898284.1, read on the forward strand.
GTGGACAATCTACGTTTATTATATATTCCTTGGGTTAGTATATAGATTTAGTTACCTTCGCTTATTTAGGCTCTAGCTAATGAATACGCCTTTCAGTCCTACTGGAATTCAGAATTCAGTCTGTGAGGTACCGCGCGCTATCACGAATTTTCGAAACACCAGATACCCGGCACTTATACGGTACTTTACCCCGTCGAATTTCAATAGCGCGCTCACTGGTGCCGCGTATGCCCCGATCGCCCGTGCTTCTGGCGTGGAGCACTTTCGGGTGCCTAGCTCTTACTGACTCCCCTGGCCACTTCGTTCGTTTTTTATGAACCCGTATTCTCAATTACCGATCGCAGTACCGAGGTCGAGTTTTTGCTGACTGAATCCTCGTGCTTAAAACCGGGTCAGGCGGTGGTGTTACTTTCCAACCAAGGTCTATGTTTTAAACGTGATTTTTTCTTTTAAACAATCGTGGCGACCTGATATTGAGACTCGTGTAATACACTTAAACTAGGTCGAGTTTTCATTCTTTGTTTAATTTGAAATGAATACGCCAACTATGTCGAATTATTTGTTCCATATTCAATTTGGAATATATAATAATTATTCAAACAATTATTACTCTTTTCTAGGCTACTACCCCTCATTTTTCTTTTTCTTTATTTCCTTGCTATGTTTACATTACACTACCAAACCAATAAGCACCAGATGTAAAATGCAAATTAACAAATCTTGATTGTGACTCATTAAATTTGGACATTTATTGTTGCCTATAAATAAATCACCTACATAATAACCTCTTCTTCGGTACACTCCATTATAAGACTTCTACCATAACTACATCAAAATGTTCTCTAATCGGAAATAACATATGGAGGGAAATAATTATGGGATAAATAACTAGCCCATATTTCAACGTCAGAAATGGAACAAGTTTTTTCAGCAATAAACTTTATTTAATATGATCATTTCTTTACCATTCTAATTTAGAAAATCTGAACTTTTCTAACATGTATTATTAATATTTTTTTCACACGCATATACTGCTTGAATCTCTCTACTCAACATGAACTATTAACTACTGTTATTTTTAAAACCAGCAGTCTAAATAACCACCAATCGAGACTTTACATAATTTTATGACAACAATAATATTAAAACCTCATCAACATATCATAATAAAATATGACATTTATATAATTTTAATTCAAGACGACAACCCAAACCAAAAACAGAAGTCTGGGAAAATGATAAAAATGTATGTGGAATTCCACAAAGACTTTAATTTAATTTACACCTGATGCTTTCTGCGCAGCAGGGTGTTTGATATCTTTAAAATGACTGACAGAAAAGTCATAAATGTAACTTACGGAATATTTGTCAGATTTCACTGGGTGTCTGCGGAGATTATGTTTGTATATGTGACTGGATAGTCCAGGAAAGGTTTTTTAAACATATCCAAAGCTCGTATTGGAAAAATTTTAGAATTTATTTTCTGCTCGCGTATGGATGGATTATGTGGTTAAATGTTATATTTAAATTAATATTCGCATAATAAAAAAAGTTACTAAAATGATGAGTACAAATTTTCAAAGAATTAATTAATGAAAATCTTCAAACGATACAATGATTATATCAAAACAGATTTTTCGAACATTTTGTAGTAATTCATTTAGGTAATTTTGAAGTTATACTTCTATACGTGAGTTTGACGTTCGAAATTTGAACGGGAGTGAATCGGCAAAATCATTAGATGTGTAAGATATAGGTAAGAGAGAGACGGAAGATTACTTTCTGGTTACTGGGAAGGTTACTCTTTCTGGTCTCTTACCTATAGCATTACATATGTAATGATTGTGCAGATTGTAGCGAGATTATATATAAATAATATATTTATTTATATGTTGACGGTTCGGTAATATCTTAACAAGTAACCTAACTTATATAACAAAAAGTATTATTCTCGAATCTTCTGGGTAGTCCTACGTCTAATTCGTTGTTTGACTTGACGCTCATACATCGCGAATGTTCTCGAAGCTAGAGATGCTGTTTCGAGATGCAACCGTTGCATCTCATGCTCATTGCATATTTCTATTTGAAATATTAACTTTCATAAACAGCTATTATTTAAATAAAAATTTTTAAAGTGTTACTTAAAACAATTGTACAAACTCACCATTGTTCATGTCGGTGTGAGGAATATATGTTCATATGACACGAACAATTGAAATAAGAATAAATTTACTTTATACTGGTTTAAATAGAGGATCTTTCTACCTGTTCGTATAAAAACTTCCGGTTCCAACTGTCAGATATTAGAACTACCAACTAATTATTGAAGGCATATAATTCAGTCAATTTCTTGAGCCCATAAATTAATTATCATCAATAATTATCCATTTGTTGCTTCGGTTACATATTAATATATCAGATATTAATATATTAATATATCAGAATTTGAATTAAATATCTAAAATATTTTAAAAAACCAAGACAGATAACTCACACCAACAATAATTTCAAATAAAAATAAAAAACTTTTGTAAACTTGTTATACATTTGATTATAAAATGTACATGTTCAGTTGCCAAAGAATCACTTTAATTTGTTCAGTAATTTGGACATTAGACTGAGTTAGTTATAATGTGGGATGTATTTCAATTACTCGTATTGTTACATTTAAATTTAATTAATTAAAGATTGTTAAAGTATGCCAATATTAAACACATCAATTTACTTTTGATATCTTAATTGAAACAATTTATAGACATTCATTAATATCAGCATATTTCATAAAACTAGATAACCTGACTTGCAGTATTGAGAAACAGAAGAACTGTCACATGCTAACCTACATCTGTCAAATTTACCACTAAAATCTAATAAATAACACATTGTGCCCAAGACTGAAATGTAGTGCATAAAAGTCCTTCCCCCTTTTAAATTTAATGTTTGTTTCGTCCCTTCTAAGTGTTTTCTGTTTTAGTGTGTTTTAAATTGTCCTTAATTGTTTTAATTCTAATATTTTATTTACTTGACTTTGCAATAATCTACTATTTTGCCAATAGAACTTTATCAAAGAAATTTGATAACTACAAGTTGAAAAATAATTGCACACCCACACAATTTGTACATCTAAACTTATTCATTGTCATAAAACTGTCACCTTCATAAAACAATTACTCAATAAATAACACACATTTCATAAATATATCTCTCGAATAAGTATAAATAACTTTTAATAATACAATGGTATATTACATCACTTTCATTTAACAAACAATCACACACATATCTCTGCTTCATTGGATCAAATCTATCTCCTCAAGAACTTCCCGTTTACTGTCAAACAACTACAATAGCAGAATTGAGTTCTCCATTCAACAATACATAGTAGTTTCAACCATGTTCTACCATCCATCAATTAATAGAGTACCGGCATGTAAGTAATGTTTATTTATTTGCTCATTTATTAATTTATTACAATCTAATAGACTATTTTATAACAATTTGTGGGCCTTACCTTGTCTGTTTAAACTTTTAAAACTTTTATACCTTTTTATTCAACTTACTCTTTTTGAAATAAAACCACAGACATATAATATTGGCATAATTATTGTAATTTACAACATCTACTTTGTTTATCTTTATTAGACAACACCCTAATATGGGTTTTTATCATTTCAGCATTTATTTAACTTTGTATCGAGACCTGAAGATGCTTTGCATATTGTAGAAAGCGAAACCGGTCGTCTGATAGTTAAATTAAATTGATTGTGAGTAAGTCTTATTTATTATTTCTTTACCTATTACATATACATTTATATACATTTAAATAGCAATTATATTCTTTATTCATAAAACACATACTCTAAAATGAACCCTTTGGCTGGTCTATAGCAGTATAAATAAAAATTATGTTTACGACAAATGATATGCGGCGTTAAATGCATCCTTCAGGTTAAGATTCTTGCGATAAAGCTGTAAAGAAGAATTAAAAATTATGATAGCGTCTAGAGAAATATCCACTTTTAGTCAGTTTTATAAAAATATGCAAATAGAGTGAAGGCTTCTTATTGTACTACAACTGAATATGCTATATATTCTTGTGATGAGGATAGACTTAATCTTAGTTTGCAGCGGAAAGTAACCGAGCAAGAAAGTAAATCTGCGGGATTCCTGGTGGGTGTTTATAAAAAGCAGAGGTGTATTTTAAAATTTCTTATCATGAATGTGTGAATGTAAATGAAAACAATTACTCAATAAATAACACACATTTCAAAAATATATCTCTGGAATAAGTATAAATAACTTTTAATAACACAATAGTATATTACTCCACTTACATTTAACAAACAATCTCACACATATCTCAAATTCATTGGATCAAATCTATCTCCTCAAGAACTTCCCGTTTACTGTCAAACAACTGCAATAATAGTATTGAGTTCTCCATTCAACAATATAAAGTAGTTTCAAACATGTTCTACCATCCATCTATTAATAGAGTACCGGCATGTAAGTAATTTTTATTTTATTTATTCATTTGCTCATTTATTAATTTATTACAATAGAAGAGATTTTATAACAATTTGTGGGCCTTACCTTGTCTTTTTAACCTTCTTAAAAAAAAAAAATTTATACCTTTTATTCAACTCAATCATTTAAATAAATTATTGTAATTTATAACATCTAATTTGTTTATCTTTATTAGACAACACCCTAATAAGGGTTTTTATCATTTCAGCATTTGTTTAACTTTGTATCGAGACCTGAAGATGCTTTGCATATTGTAGAAAGCGAAACCGGTCGTCTGATAGTTAAATTAAATTGATTGTGAGTAAGTCTTATTTATTATTTCTTTACCTATTTAAAATTTCTTATTGCTATTTTCATCGTTTTTTAACTATTATTCATATAAACGCTGGTTTACAAAAAAAATAAACTGAAATGAAATTAAAAGAATTGGAAACTATAAACGACAAAATACAATTTTATAAAACTGAAACTTTTGTGAAGATACAATACATTAGCTAAAGAGATACTTTAATTTTAGTTTAAAAGATGTAAAAATAAAACAAATATTGGACGAATCCTCTGATTCGTTCAAGGCCTCTATAAAAATATTTTCAGAGTGTATGTTAAATAATGGTGATAATATGCAACCCTGTCCAACTGCTTTTTCGACTGTGACGATCTCGGTTACTTCATTTTCTAATCGTACTGTTCCTTTTTGTTGGAGATATTAGTTTGAGATCAGTCTTATATCCGTACCATCGAGTCCTAATGTTTTTAGGATATCGATTAGATTGCTATGTGAGACTTTATCAAATGCCTTCTCAAAATAAATGAAACATGTATACACATCGCAGGTAACATTCCTGGCTCTCTGTATTAGAAGTTGCACACTAAAAAGAGCTTTCATCGTTCCGAGTCCTGTTCTAACCCTAATAACCCTGACGTTCTATATGTAGGACGCTAATTTCAATAATTTTTGAACACGGCCCTGTTTAAATTTGATAACGCCGTCTATCACAAAATGTTACTCAAGGACAAATCGTCCCATTGTTGTTTAGTTTGTTCCTATCGCTTGAAACGTCTACTTGTGGTGCGGTTGTAAAAAACGTAAAATATGGCTGAGCATGGAATCAGATTTGCAAGGTAAGAAATGAATATTAAACTTTTGATAAAATATACTTTTTTATGATGTTATTTGTATATAAGTGTTCATTTTTCCAAATCGTGAAATAATTTTATCCAAAATGTTTGCCAGTTGGCTGCCAGGTGGTGATAAATTTGACCGTCCTACATGTAGGATGTCAGGATTATGTACTATTATGGCATGAAAATTATAATTTTGAGTAATTATTGTAATCATTGGATTTCTTTGTTTATTTTACTTAGTATTTAGCCCAAAAGAATTTGTTGATAGTGTTATGAACATACTGCTTTTATTGTTTCAGGGGTTTTTCTTTACATGAGGCCTTGGAGATGTTAGAAGAAGATGAATTTCCCCATTCTCAAGCTAATATAGTTCTCTTACCTCCGGAAGATGCCGCTGAAACAGATGAGGATTCTGGTGATGAAGAAAACGTGTCTCCGGATAATTTGCCTTCAAATATGTTGAGAACAGTAGCTGAAATCCATGTACCTCGTTCGGTTGACTCAGACTCGGATGATGATATTCCATTATCAAATTCTGTTAAATCTGAGAAAGTTTTGAAAATTCCACGGCAATACCACTGGTCTGAAGTAGCAACCACCTCAGAGGAAGCAGAAATACTTGATTGGTCAAAGGATAATGATCTCAATATTGATACAGAAGATACTCCCATAGACTGGTTCATGAAGTTGTTCGATGAAGAAATTTTTGATTTACTGGTTGTCGAATCCAATAGATATGCAAGTATGAAAAATAAGAAAAATAAGCCTATATGTATCGAAGAAATCAAAGCATTCGTAGGAATTCTTATTCTTAGTGGTTATGCTCAATACCCAAGGAAGAAGATGTATTGGGAAAAGGATAGAGACGTCTGTAATTCCTTAGTTTCTGGGGCACTTGCTAGGGATAGGTTTGATTTTATAATGAGCGTTCTGCATATAGCCGATAATAATAATTTGGATCATTCTGATAAATTCAGTAAAGTTAGACCTCTCTTTAGGTTACTAAATCAAAATTTTTTAAAACATGCAGTTTTAGAAGAGAACCACAGTGTTGATGAAGCCATGGTTCCTTATTTCGGGCGTCACGGCTGTAAACAGTTTATAAAGGGTAAACCGATAAGATGGGGATATAAACTTTGGGTTGGATGTAACAAAAATGGGTACGTAACGTGGTTTGAGCCATACCAGGGAGCATCAACACACGTATCGCCTAAATACAAGGATTTTGGTGTCGGTGTAGGTGTGGTACTCAGTTATGTTGACATTCTTAGATCAAAGTGGGAGCTGAAAAAATTTCATTTATTTTTTGATAATTTTTTTAGTACAATGCCTTTATTTGAAATGCTGACAGAAAAAAATATCAGAGGAACAGGAACCATAAGAAGTAACAGAATACCAAAAAATCCGCTGAAATCGGCAAAGGAGTTACAAAAAGACAAAAGAGGTTCGTACGATGCTAAGTTTGACGGTAATAAGAAATTGACAATTGTCAGCTGGCACGATAATAGTGTTGTATCGCTCTGCTCGAACGCAGTTGGTACGAATCCTATTCATCAAGTAAAGCGATATTCGCGACAAGAAAAAAAAACGATACTTGTTCCTCAACCATTTATGGTAAAATTATATAATCGAAATATGGGCGGCGTAGATCGATGCGATCAAAACGTAAGTTTATATAGAACTGGTATTAGAGGAAAAAAGTGGTACTTCTGTTTGTTTACTCACTGTATCGATTTGGCTATACAGAATGCTTGGCAACTACATCGAAGCAATCAGGGCACTTTGGATCAATTAGCTTTTCGACGACGCATTGCAACTTCACTTCTTCAGCTTTATACAAAAGCGACTTCATCTTCTTGTGGACGGCCAAGTCGAAGAGAAAATGCCGATTCTCGTTTCGATGGAATGCATCATTATGTGATTGATCAAGAAAAACAAACTAGATGTCGCTACTGCCATAAAAAAAACAACTACAAGATGTCAAAAATGTGATGTTGGTATCCATGTACGCTGCTTTGTGAGTTACCACACAAATGGTAGTGCTTGATCCTGACGTCCTAGATGTAGGACGCTAATTTTTTTTGTGTACATTGCGATTTTTTGCAATATTATTACAGTAATGTATTCAGGTGTTCCAAATAAAACATATTAATAACAAAAAATTGCAGTTTTAATACTATTTCTTATGTCAGGATTATCTGGGCTAAATACAAATTAAACTTCACTCAGGTGTTCTTCTAATTTGGTGTATATGCGCGAGTGAATTAAGGAGTACTTTGAGTACATAGGTCATCAAACTAATTAATCTATGTTCTTAACATTTTCTAGCGTTGGCTTTTTAGGAAGTGATGTGAATATTGATAGTAGCCAGTCTTTTGGTAAGTATCCAGTCTCGTAGATGTTAAATAGCTTCGTAAGAGCTGTAATTTGGGGTGCCTCTAATAGCTTTAAAATTTCACTATGCACCTCATCAGGTCCTGGTAATTTCCCATCTTTAATCCGCTTAATGCACATAGTTACTTCTTCGTTTGTTATTTCTGGGCTGTAGGGATTGTTTATTTTAGTCGGACTTCGTGTTGCATCTTCGAGTAATTCTTGCATATATTCTTACAATAATAAATATAATAAATATAATTTTAAACCAAAAACTGCGTATGAAAGCCCTAAAATTAGTCTTTCCATTATCACGTAGCAAAGAAAAAATCCAGCATATTTTGTTTAATTACATATACAGGCAAGATATTAACAAAAATAGTCAAGCACACAAAAAATAAATGAATAACACCCGGTTTCTAAATAAACAACAACTTAGGCAAATATATTAATAACAACAAGAGCCAAAAGAAAAAGCACTTACACAGTGGTACACAAACTTATATATTGTGACTGCCCAAAAACTTACATCGGTCAAGATGGTAAAATCTTTAACAAACGTATAGCAGAACACAAGAGAGATTTCAATAATAGAAATGCATATCTTCTAGATTATAATCATTGTTTAACGACCACTTACAAATTATCCACATTCAAAATAAAGGCCTTGAGCTATATTTATTAGAATTTATGGAAATTAATTAATTAAAAAATACAGATATAATTCAGAATAACCAACTTCAGAAAAACAGCTCTCCCCTTTACAACTTATTCAGTTAAAGAATATAAAGTGTAGGAACATATTAAAAATACATCACTTATAAAAGGCACTCTGCCGAAACAGCTTTAGTAAAAATAAATTGTAAATTTTGTAGAAGTGTACAAAATAAAAGATTTTTATGTTTTGTTCTTAGATAAATTTTTAAATTCTTAAATGAATTTTTATATAAATCCATTACCTACAATAAAAATACTTTAGAGAGAAAACATTGCTATTTTGGTAGCTCTTTTTAACGCTTTTAATATTACCTGACTCGTACCCAAAGAGTGGCTTGTCTAAACTTTCCTCACGAAAAGTCAAAATAAAAAAGTTTGCATTGACTATTGGATCATTATAATTTTAATACATGTACTGGAAATTTTCGTTAATATATATCATATTTCCACCACTCCATTAAATGTATACAGCGTAAAAGTCACATTTGAAGAAGCTCTATCAAAGGATGTAGAAGATTCTGTGGCCGCGGTAGTTTCCAAAGAATGACATGGAAGAGTTACACTACATGCTACACCATGTACACAACATGTTTCAAAATTACACATACCGACAAGCTTGATACCCACAAAACAGAGGTATTGGTTGCGCTGAATACAAATCTGAGCTTCAAATTTCCGAATTGGCTCTAGTTTTAGAGATATCCTAACCTAAGAGTGCAAAAATAGCGGTTTTGCTGTTTTGAGGTTATGTAGACCCGTTTATATTTTATATCCTAAAGTAATACGCATAATACCTTTAGGTATAAGTCCTGTTTTGCGATAGTTTTCTCTGTCGAGTTGGGGGAGCATTAATGTATCGTAGTGATCAGTCTATTTCTATTATATATCTACGCCCAAAATCCCCTATTTTTGTACTTTCATGTTAGGGTATCATATAAACCAGTATAGCTGTATACCATGTATCACAAAAAAAATTTTATCCAGAAATTCCTTTATAAAAGGTATATATTAAAACGCCCTAACGGGATACATCACAGAACGTTTTTGGAATTGTTATTTTCACATCAGTGCTATGGTGCTATATCAGTGTTATATGTTTTGAGCCACTAAATGCTTGGGTAAAAACCCTTAAAATGTTGTTAAATGAAAATTTAATTACATTGTTTGATTTTATATACTGGGATGTTTAAGTTACAACAGGAATAGAAAAAGAAGATGTCTGGTTAAACACAACGTCGTTTAAAAGATTAAGACAAATTTTTTCAGATGGTTGTAACAGTTTTAAGAAGAAAAATTATATTACGATACCACATAACCACAAAAACAGCCCAAAACCAATATTTTTGCGGGTTTAAGTTAGGGTATCTCAGCAACCATAACTATTTTGACAATTTGGAGCTTAGATTCGTATTCAGTGTATAAAAACCTTCTGAAAAGTATATTCTAAGTCCGAATATTGGTCAAATTTTGTCGGCCAGTATTATTTACTACAAATGAACTCAAGAAAACAGAAATCAAACAACAATAAAACAACAGCTATCTAGGTCATCAACAATATAACTGGAGAAAGAGATATTTCTCCGATAAGAAGAAAAAAATACAAATAGGAAGAATTTTTTTAGAAAAGTCTACGAAAAAACTTGTGTTTCCCAAAATCGGTCTTGGTCTTGCAGTTTTGGTCTTGTTCTTGCGTTTTCACAAGACCTAGACCGCCTAATTTTAGCAAGACAAAGACCAAGACTGACCGTGCAAGATTTACGCAAGAACAAGACTAAGCCTGCGAGACTCTTGCGTCTTGCAGTTAGGAGTGAGTGTCATTTTAGCGAGTACGGTAGTTCGTTCTGAAGCTATTTTCTTGTGGCATTTTAAATTAATTACTATTTAACTGGGAATAAGCCACAATTAAAGATAAAAATACGTTTATTGACGTTTCAATTTCCACTTCGGAAATCGTTCTCAAAATACAAACAGTAAATTATTTAATTAATTTACTGGTCAAAATTTAAATTTCACGGTCTTTTTAATTAAGTGGTTATATACTTTTTAGGACACTGATGATGGAATATGGATTCGGAAAACGTTTTGTGATATAGCCCGATTGGCTTTTTAAAATTATATACCTTTTATAAGGGATTTTTAATAAAAATTTTATTTAACAATAAAGTTACTAGAGGATATATCTCATTATATAAACGAAGTATAGTGTAAAAACTACCATAGTCCGAACCTGCAAAATTTCTAAAAAACTCACAAGATTTAGTCATGTTTGAAGAAGCACACACAGTGAGTGGCTGGGTCGACAGCGTGAGTGCGACCCGGTGACCCTGGAGGATCTTATCAGATCAAGTTAGACACACGTAATGGCATTCCCCATGTCACAGCATCGTCATGCTCCTGCTCCATTCTTCATTCTTCATTGTAAACTCTCTTCATCTATTTTCTTCTAAAATATAGCCATCTCGACGAAGACAGTCAAGTCACACGATCATAATTTTTGTTTATAATAGTTTCAGTAAAAAATTAGTCACTACTAGAAGACGTAAGCAGTTACAGCTGTTTTTTAATTAGTAATTTATATACTGGGAAGAAAAATAATTTTGAGAATACCGTTTTCAGACTGGTCAAGACGACAAGGTGTATATTATTGGGAAGTTTTCAAGGAATGTAGAGTTAAGAGTTTATTTATTTAACTACTTTACACATACAAATATTAACTTGTTAAATTGTTTGTTTGGGCTGTTAGGCCGTTATCTTCTGAGATTAGTTCTCGACGTTTCGCCAACACTAGAGCTTGGCAACTTCTGGAGATGTTACTGCTTTGCTTGTAAGCTTATTACATTATTAATATAATGATGTTAATTATTATAATAATAACATGATGTTTATCATTAAAAGAATAAATCAATATTAACATCATAGAATCGATAAAACTACATAGATGGTGACCAGTAAAGTGGATATTGGCGCAACCCAACTGATATTAAACCAACAACCGCTGCAGAGAGTTTAGAGATTCAAATACCTTGGATGTTGGATTACCCAAAATCTAGATCCATCCTTCGAAATTCGATGTAGAATTGAACAGGCAAGAAACTCATTTCAAAAACTTAAGCCTCTATTATCCAATAACTCATTAAATTTGGAAATCCGTGAAAAGTTTACAAGATGTTACGTGTGGTCTGTACTTTTATATGGATGTGAATCTTGGACTTTAAACGACGATATCATTAATAAAATCGAGGCGTTTGAGATGTGGTTGTATCGAAGAATACTAAAAATCATCAACGAACATCAACGAACTCTATTAAATATTATTAAAAGGCGTAAACTAGAATATCTTGGGCATATAATCAGAGGACCAAGATATGATTTCCTTCGGCTAATTTTCAACGGTAAAATCGAAGGAAAGAAATGGATAGGACGGAAGAAACTCTCTTGGTTGAGGAATTTGCGGCAGTGGACAGGTTTGACAGTGGACCAATTGCTACACGTAGCGCAAGACCGAGATCAGTATAACAATATTATAAGCATGGTAGTCGCCGGCGTTCCGTAGGGATATGGCACTCTAAGAAGAACATCATAAAAAAGTCCATCTTTATACTAGCTAGCGCACGTTTAAACTTCTGTAGACCAGAAGGAGTAATTAACCATTAGTGAATGATTAGTGTCACCAGCTTTATGCCCAGAGTCACTAAATAAAAACTGAGCTCGATGGTCAGAAAAAGAAGGTTCAAATACGTTTACTCTGTAGATATGTAGAAATATTATATGAAACATTAAATGAGATAAAATGTTTTATTTAATTTTATTTTCTATATTAAGGTACTCTTTATTAAATCTTCAGATTAAGTGCTAAATTGCGGTTCACTTAATCCACTTTAGCAGTCAAGATACTCATTCTAAACTCTTTATCAACATCTAGTTGGAATTTTAAGATAACTTTTTTCTCAAAATTAAAAGTGAAACTGTAACAAACCATGAAGTGGAGATATCCAGGAGTGGCTAGTATACCTGTTGAATACAGAGCACCTGGTGTTCGTGTCTATTAAGGTATAAAAAAATGCTTATTAAAAGCTTAAAATTTTTATTTTAAAGAAGATCTTTTCGGAATTGAATCATTCCATCATCAGTTTAATAAAAAGTTGTTAAAAAACATTGTATGGCCACATAAAAACATTGGAAGGACATCCGTATTAAAAAACAATCCTCATGGTATTTATAAAGGTAAATGCAATAGACTGTTAACTTGTTGATTAATAAAAACTGAAAATGGGGGCATCTTACATGACCCCCTGTAGCTGGTGAGGTTTTATCGCCTTACATTAAATCTGATCTGTGCTGGAGTCTAGGGCTAACTAGTCACCAAACTAGTCAGTTAGCCCTAGACTTCAGCACAGATCAGAGGTAATGTAAGTCGATAAAACCTCACCAGCTACAGGGGGTCATGTAAGATGCCCCCATTTTCAGTTTTTATTAATCAAAAGTCTATTGCATTTACCTTTATAAATACCATGAGGATTGTTTTTTAATACGGATGTCCTTCCAATGTTTTTATGTGGCCATACAATGTTTTTTTGACAACTTTTTATTAAACTGATGATGGAATGATTCAATTCCGAAAAGATCTTCTTTAAAATAAAAATTTTAAGCTTTTAATAAGCATTTTTTTATACCTTAATACACACGAACACCACGTGCTTTTTCTCAAAAGTTAATTGGCGAAAATATGTGACAATACGTCTCAAAAATGCATATTTTTCAGTGTGTCTATGAATGTATGCAAGTATTTACTATACATTAAACTTTCTGACTATATCTACAACGTCCAAACTCATTAGAAAAAGTTGTGGAGTACAATTTTTAGTAATTCTTTTAAACCAATTTTCCAATTCGAGTAGAATTGCCTCTTCAGTTCGTAGTGTGCATAATTACTAATCGAAAAGTAAATATATCTCTTCTCATATATCTTTTGTATGAATGAAAGACTCAGACAGGACTCCGAGTCCGACTCGCCTATATTGTCCGCCTCGAGCTAGTCGTAAATCGTTACTTAACTAAGGTTTATATTCAATTTGTGAACTCATTTATTGGCGCTACAAAAACCGTAATTCAACTCCCCAACTCTTGGAACTTTTAACCATATGCCGACATTTTTAATATATCAATTTGGTTTATGATTTTCGTACAAAATAAACGTCACTTTTTGATTGAGTAGCTAAAATTTCGATGGATTATTAATGTTATAAATTTTTAATTAGAAATGGAAATCATGAGGTGCTGAGCAACAGCTCTATGATAAAGTAGAAGACGAAAATATTGATTTGGAAACCGAGCCAGAATTAGACAGTTGTGAAGAAAGTGACCACAAAACAGACACCGTTGAAGAATGGAAGGAAAAATTGGAAACACAATTAGAGGAAAGATTGGGGAGGAACCTCCAACTTCAAAATATTTTAAAACAAATACGGAAAACTTTTGTTATGCAAAAGATGGGGTATCCTTGTGAAAACAAAAAAATGTTCTAGACAAGAAGTTCTAATCTATTTTCATACTTACCAGGTTGAAAAGAAAATGCTCGATAAGCAATTGATCGTTTAGATTGTTGGAAATGTTTTTTTTTTAAATATTTATATAGTAAAGAAATTTTTATTTCTTAACTAAAAACTACTATTATACTCTATTATACCAAGCTGGGGTTTTCAAAGCGAGCTGCCGAGATTGCAAAGAAGTTTGAGCTACTGATCAAACAGGCGAAGAGGTAATTCGAGTTACTATGACTTATGTCATGATGACGTAAATACTAGAGAAGTAAGAAAAACCATAGACAAACTTACACCAATTAAAAAGATTTTTGACCAATTTAATTAGAAATTTAATTACGTTCCTGGATCTTACTTAACATTGGTCGAGATTTACTTGTATTCCAACAATTAGAAAATTATGTACTGAAGAGATAAATGAATATTTAAAACAGAGCTTATAATAAAAATGCTGTTGGTTTTTAAATCAATAATAATTTGAAAATTGAAGAGCAAATAAGTATTAAATTCTTTTTAATTATTCTGCATGCAAATGAGGCGATACCTTTATATCTCGCTCCTTTGAAATTGAATACCGCTGACTTTTTAAAACAAATGCCGCTGTAGGCCCGACGGCGCCTATGTCTCAACCCAAAATCAACGCCTCCTCTTCCTATTCTAGTTTGTTTCTTCACGTCGCAGATATCAAATGTATTCTTTGAAAGTTACTATATATAGTTTGTCGAAGAGAGTCACAAAGACCATTTCTCGTCTTTAAAATTATTTCTTTAAAAGTTAGTTTCTCTAAATCGGTAATTCTATCAATATACTATAAATAGACGATCATCATCACGAAAGAAGAAAAAGATAATTTGCCATATTTAGGGCCGATATATAAAACGGCTCGTTAATATAAAAACGTGATAAAATATAGAAATTATTAAAGTAAAATCAGTATAAAAATATAAGACTAGATTTAAAATGAAATCGCTATTTTCCAATCTCATACAAACTCCTATCCAGCCAGATAACGTTGAAATGAATAATATCAGTCAAAATCAACCTCCGACATTCAATCGTCCAAACAAACCGCATCAGAAATAACGAGTCCTCCGACAACAGAAGACCAGAACCCATTTAAAGAACCTATAAGTAAATTTAAAAAACTAAAACTGTACATGAAGATAATACGAATTTAGCAGAAGATCCTGCACTAGTTCTTTCTTCAAAGATAATTCTGAAATTATATACTTAAGCCAAAAAAAAACTTAAAAAAAATACTTAAAATACTAAAAAAAAAGACAGAAAAAATAGAACAGGTAAATGAGTATATCTATCTAGGACAAGCAATCAGAGCTAACAGAGAAAATCAAACAGCCGAAATATCGAGACGAGTAAGAATGGGATGGGCAGCGTTCGGCAAACTTTCTTACGTTCTAAAAAATCAAACAATCCCTCTATACTTACGAAGCAAGGTATATAACTCCTGTATAATACCGGTGCTCACCTACGGAGCACAGACATGGACATTTACACAGGCCAATTTGGATAGGATAAGGAAGGCACAAAGAGCGATGGAGAGACAAATGTTGGGTGTATCACTTAGAGATAGAAAACGTAACCAGTGGATCAGAACCAGAACAAAGACAGTAGACGCGATAGAACAAGCAGCAAAACTGAAATGGAAATGGGCTGGACACAATGAACGTCTCCAAGACGGACGATGGAACAATGCCATCGGAAAGTGGCGTCCATACAATGCAAAGAGATCAAGAGGCAGACCACAGATGAGGTGGAAAGATGACATCAGGAAACAAGGAGGTCCCACATGGCAGAGAACAGCTCAAGATAGGGAAAGATGGAGAGAACTGGGGGAGACCTATATCCAACAATGGAAGGATAGAGAATAGGTTCAAAAAAAATACTTAAGCCAGGAAGAACTAATTTTAAGATGCTTAAACGGAGAAGAAATTCCACAAGAATGGAGACAATCGTATGTCTCTCCAATACACAAGACCTACCGCAACCCACGTCTCTATTAATCAGAGTAGCGATACTTCTGCTGATACTTACTAGAACACCAATCAACTGTATACTGCGGTGGAACCTAAATGGGTATTACACCCATTTAGAAGAATTTAAATTACTCATAGCTAAATTTAAACTATCTTTAATAATATGTCTACAAGAGAGTCGGGATGCAAGGGATAGTGATGCGCAACGTATAGCCTCTCCTATCCAAATGTCAACCTCACCTGCACGCGTGATGATCTTGATTCTGGTCATCTGGTGCATCCTGCTAGATAACAAACGACGCTCTGACGTCCGAGTGATTGCCGGTATAAGCAATCCCCCAACTGCTTCGTGGGGATAAGTTGGTAAGTGGTAGGGCACTCTTTTGTCCCAGATTTGGAAACTGGCCCTAAAGGCGGATGAACCAAGAACTAGGTCAACGGCGTAAGGATGTAGAAAGCAAAGAGAAACCACTACATTAAAGATCCATATGGATATCTCTTGTACATCTATCATGGCTACAGCTTTGAGAGTAAAGACTACTGATCATGTATATCGGAGTACAAGATCCGACAGGGAGGAATAACAACACAGAACCACGGGGCCTCCCAGGTCGTTAGCAAGCGAAACCCCAAGTAAAAGGAAAGGATGCGCCTAGAAAAATTAAGCAATTTATTAAAATATGCACCTGAATCCATGCCATCCAAATTAAGCAAAAAAAGCCATCCATGAAATGGAAGGACTGAATATTGATATAATGGGCATCAGTGAAATGCGATGGCCTGATGCCAGAAAATGTCAAATAAACGAGCACCAAGTAATATTACTCTGGAAATACAGAAAGGTCAACATAAGCATGGCGTCAGGAATAATTTTAAATAAACAATAAACAAATACGTTACGAATTTTGTTCCAATATCCAAGAGAATCATGCTCATTCAATTGGATTTATTCCCAGCAAAAACAAACATAATCCAAATATACGCACCACAGCAGACAAATCAGACGAAGTAATAGAGGCTTTTTATTACGATTTAAGAAAAGTCCTAAGTAAGTAAAACAATGAAGTAACGCTAGTTATGGTGACTTTAATGCCAAAATCGGTAAGGCTAGTTATGGTGAAGTAGTAGGTTCAGGGGTCTGGGTGAGCGAAATGGGAGAGGCTAAGCTAAGATTGTGCTAAGTTCCTGGAATTTAAAAAAAAATCCACAAACCTAATCCTATAAGATACGATCTCAAACAACTGAGAGATGATGACATAAAGCAAGAAGTACGGGAATATCTGAAGAACAACATATCTAAGTCAGAAGTAGTTAATGATGTTGACACATAAAAAAAACACTTAGAAAACATTGGGAAGGAAATATTAGACCAATATGTGCGACCGAAAAAGACGAAATAGAAAAAACAATGTATGACCGACGGTATATTACAGATGATGGACAGAAGAACAGAATCCAAGCGGAAAGACTACGTTGCATATCAATTGCCCACAAAGAGATAAAAAAAGCTGGCAGAGAAGCTAAAAATAGAAATCTGGAAGAACAGTGTGAAGAAATCGAGATATTGGAACGTAAACACGATTCCTTCAACCTCCACAAAAAGGTCAAAGAAACAGCAGGTATCTATAAATCAACAAGGCCGAGACACTTAACAGACCTATAAAGTGTATGGGAAAAGAGCTCCAGGACGAAGAAGAATATCCTGGCTGCATAACCTGCGAAAATGGTTTAACTCAACCACTACCGGACTTTTTAGGATAGTAGTCAACAAAGTCAGAATAGCTGTGTTAGTGTCCAACATCCGTAACGGATAGGCACCATAAGAAGAAGAAAGAAGAGACTAACTTCAAACAAGTTAATTATCATAGCTTAAGAAGCTACACTCCATATTTTAAGAATAAAATAACTGCCAGCCATGCCAGTGGAGAAGTAGTAATATATGTTTATAAATAAATCCAATTGTTATCATTTGTCTATGTTTAATTTCCAGATTTACTTAAAAAGAATAATACGGAAGAAAATTTACTTAATTTCAAAAAATTTAGAGCAAGATCGAGATATCTCATAAAAAAAAGTAAAAGAAATACATGGGAAAATTATATATCTTCTATAAATTCATCGACCCCTTCAGCTGTCATTTGGTCTAAAATTCGTAAACTCAAAGGTTCCAACACTTTTAGACAAATAAACTCCTTAACTCATGGTCAAACACTAATTACTTGTCATAAAGCTATTGCGGAAACATTTGCTGATATTTATCAACAAAATTCTAGCAATAATGATATACCTCAGGAAATGTTACCGCACAAGGAAACTATAGAATCCTCTATTATCACCATACGCGATACCAATGATCCTTTAAACATCGCTATAACTCTCTAAGAATTAGAATTTGCAATTTCTGATTTAAAAAACACCTCGCCTGGACCAGATGACATACCTCCAATATTTATAAAAAACTTGCCATTTTCAGCTAAACTAGTTTTACTAGATTTATTTAATAATTGTTTTCTGAAACATAAATTTCCTGATCTTTGGTCCCAGGCTGTAATAATTCCCATCATCAAGCCAAATAAACCTAAAGATAAGCCCACTTCTTACCGCCCCATCTCGCTTACCTGTAGTATGTGTAAAATATTAGAAAAAAATTTAAACCTTCGTCTAGTATGGCACCTGGAAAATAATAATTTTCTTTCCCCTTATCAAAGTGGCTTTCGAAGAGGTAGATCGACGTCAGACAACCATGTTGCTTTACAAACCTCAATTAATGAAGCTTTTGCAAACAACCAAAAATTGATTGCTATTTTTTTTTGACATAAGCCAAGCTTTTGAGAGAACTTGGAGACACTGCCTTTTGAAAAATCTAAGCGATAACGGGATTCAAGGTAACATACTAGCATTTGTAAATAATTTTTTAAATAATCGATCAATAGAAATTAGGATAAATGGCCTTAAAAGTTCAACAAGAACATTAGATAATGGAATCCCTCAAGGTTCCATCATAAGCCCAACATTATTCCTAATTGGGGAAATAAAAAAGCAGATCAACTAGCAACTACAAGCCGTATCAACTTAGAAGATACTACAAAAATTACAAAATATCCTTATAGTGACATGAAACATCTGATTAAAGATCATTGCAATAACATTTGGCAAAATTACTGGGAAAATTCAGTAACCAAATTAAACCCAATATGCCCAAAGGTGAACAGCTCTTTGAATAACCCCACAAGTAGACGAGATCAAGTAATTATAAACCGTTTAAGAATTGGTCATATGCTGTCACACACAAATTTTTAATCAGTAAAGATCCACCGCCAATTTGCAATAACTGCTCCACTTCATTGACAGTGAAACACTTCCTGCTTGATTGCCCATGTTTCCAAAATCAAAGAAGAATGCATGGAATTTCAGACGACCTCAAATCCATCTTGACAGAAAAAAATTTAAATGTATTAAATTATTTAAGAGATATCAAATTGTATTATACTATTTAATGTACATAATTGTATTAAAACTATTGTGTTTGTCATCCCACTAATAACCCTGCGTGGTTGATGTGGTATAAGTGTTTTAAATAAAAAAAAAAAAATTCCAGATTTGGTTTATCGTAGGTTTCCTCAATATCCATAAATATCGCTACGATAAAACAATTTAATGGGAATGAAATAATAATGTCAATTACTAAATGATTAATATTTTTTATTGTGTAATGAGCTTTTCTAAACTCAAACTAATATTTTGGTAGCTTGAGGATGGATTCTAACCAATATTCCATTTTTGAAAAATGTAGGAGGAAACAGAAGCTCACAAAACTATTTACCAATAAGAAGAAAAACAGGCATATAATACAAAGGAAAATTTATGTAAATAGTTGCTGTCTAACATTGTAAAAACTAATCAAGGAATTTACTAAACAAACTCGGAGGCGTGACTGAAACTGTTATTTGAAAGAGCTTAAACGAAAGCTCAAAAATCACGACCGCATCTGACCTCTATAGAGTCTAAAACAGAAATAAATTCACTTTATGATTTTCGAAGGCGCCCGAAGAAGATTGCTTTTCAAATGTTTCCTCTGCGCTACCAATAAATAACAAACTAAACAAATATTATGAACAAATTATAATTTTAATGCATACATAATGATCTTCGGTGACTCATAAATTTTCTTTATTTGTTCTTCGAAACTAGGCTCGAGTATGAATTACTGTTTTATGCTTGATTTGGGTCGTAAATTTTTTGAGAGCTGTTAAACTACCTGCTGATAGAGAATTGAATCAGTTCGCTTTTGATTTGTGCCAAAGGAAAAGGCTTTCCCATGAATATTAATCATTTCTTTAATTAGAAATGTATGAGTATTGATGAACCGACAGCAAACCAAACAATCATAAAACAGAATATAACAAAGTTATATCGACAATAAAGGAAATTCATATAAAAAAGGTTAAGAAATTTGTTTTTAAAGGTTTATTTCGCAATGAGATATTTCAAACTATTTACAATCAGTCTTTCTACTATAAAAATTATATATTTTGTTTTCAAACGTCACAAAAGTAGTAATTTTTGTGACGTGATTAGCAATATATTTTTTTTTATTATAACTAATAAATTAACAATCAGAATAAAACAATGTATTCTATAGATTAAATAGTTTTTTAAAATGAAAGTGTTTATCTACTAGATACTACTACGTAAGTTATCTATACGTAATTATTATTTTATTAGTGTGAAAAGAAAACGTCAATAATAAATATATACTACCGTACAATCATTTTGTGAGGTTAGCTGTTATAAGTACCTTATAGTAGCGTGCGGTTAGTTTTTCACTTACCAGAGTCGGAGTAAGGCCTTCGCCGCCACAGCTTAAAATGACTTCACAGAATGTAAACACACCTTCCGATCTAACCAGTCCAGTAAATCAACGTTCGAATATCACAAACAGTTATGCATCAGCCGCTTCACACTCTTTTCCGAGTAAGACCCAAGCAATTGTATTTAGTTGCATCGATAATGCTAAACTGCAGGATTATCTCATTCCTTTGGGCACAATCATCAACCCAAAAAATATTATTTTTTCATCTAGATTATCTCATAATAGAATCTGCATGTATTTGGCAAACAAAACCGTAGTAGATAACTTCATGACACAACATGGCTCTATAGAAGTACTCGGCGAAGTTGTAACAGCACGAAGACTTGTCTCTCCAGCAGAAAGACTAGTCTTGTCTGGAGTCTGCCCGTCAATTCCTCATCAAGTATTAGTTAAAGAATTACAGAATATCGGTTTAAAGCTTATTTCCCCAATATCATTTCTGAAAATTAGCTCGACTCTCCCCGAATATAGTCACATATTGAGCTTTCGGAGGCAAGTTTATATAAGCCCTATAACATCACCAATTCCAGATTCTATTCTAATAAATTTCGATCAAACACCTTACCGCATATTTTTGTCACAAGGTACACTTACCTGCTTTATTTGCAAAAATACAGGACACATATCATCCCAATGCAATAACAGTTCAGTAACGGAATCAACTCATATTGAGTCAAACAATGAAGTACCAAATCAAACAGCTTCAACAAGTATACTACACAAGGTACCAAACACCCAGCAGTCATCAAGTTATCCATTATCAAATCCAAGCATATCACCTATACCTACAAATCTCCATGACAAAAAAATTACTAACGCTCCTACTCATAACAACACTTTCAATCAACCTCATTCAGTAGCAATACCGTTTTCACAAACTTCGGAAGCAATATCCTCCAATCTATCAGCTCCTTTTTCATTAGATACAACTGCAGAAAATTCTAATAAAACTGATACATCAAGACAATTTTCTGAAACAACCATTTCAACCAATCTTACAAATAAAACTTCAAGCTCGAGTTCTGTCACTACCAATGAGTTTGCTTCAGTACTTCCAAATGTAATAAAGCCACAGCATCTAAGTGAAAACTCTAATAGCAATTACGAAAACGCAAGTTCTTCCATAAAACGCAGTATTGGTGAGATCGTCACGCCTCCTTCAGACTCAGTAATTTCATCAGAAAATCTGTTTGCAAAACCCAAACCCTCTAAACCAAAAAAACCGCGCTCATCTAAAGTCCCATCTACACGGGAAACTCTTGAAAATTTCATTGATAATCATACCCACCATTCGTTTTAAATTACCACCAATTGTCCTTACTGATTGATAATGTCCAAGGCTCCTCCGACACTATTAGCGTCGTCAAAGAATTTACAACTGATATGGATGGTTTACTCCATCTTTTACAAAGCAGCTATCAATATGCAAATGATAGATCTACAAAAAGCAAGTTTACAAAACTTCAAAAGAAACTACACAACCATTTAGAGAAAGAGATTTCTGACTTAGATAGTGACTCTTCTGTAGACAATTGTTCAGTATCATCTAACTCCGAATCTGTTAACAACATTCAACTCGATACTTCAATGGAACATTGATGGATTTTTTCATCGTCTCCCTATGCTACAGCTTCTTTTATCTAAATATTCTCCAGATATTATTATTTCTTATGAACATGGAAGAAGCGTCCAATTTTTATGGGTTCCTCACACGTCGGAATAACAGGAAATGAAGAAGCTGACAGGACTGCACGAGAGGCAATTTTAAGTGATTTGTCAAAGCCGATAGACAAGTGTGTTTCCAGTGACTTAGAAGCTTATTTTAAAAATAAAGTGTGGTGTTTGTGGCAAAATGAGTGGTCTCAAACTAATTCCAATCTAAATAAAATCAAAAATAATGTGTCTCAGTGGTTTCCATCGTCGCTCAATAGACGAGAACAAATTGCGGTTGCGCGTTTACGCCTAGGACATACCAGATTAACGTACTCCTACCTTTTCACAAAGAAAAATCCACCTATGTGTGATCAGTGTAACGTCCGATTAACAGTCGAACATTTTTTAAGAATTTTTAGTAAATATGACCAAGAAAGACAGCGCTACAAGATCCCAAACGCTCTACTACAGGCTCTAGGTCAAAACTGTTCCTGTAACAATATAGTGAATTATCTTAGATCCATAAACATTTTGTACAATCTGTAGGTGTTTAACTTTGTTTTTTATATTTTGTTCCGTCGCTAATAACCTTTTGGTGGATGCGACATCTTTTTCTAATATAAAAAACAAAAATGTATACTATAAGTTAATGTGCTGTGAGAATCACGGGTCCATGTTACTGGTCTGTTGGCCAACGTCGCTTTAGTCTTCTGATAACTCGATGTTGAGGTATTGCGGAAATTAATGGATTGGAGTGTGTGTTCACTTTTTGAATGTATTGTAATTTCTTTTGCTGGTATACTTCTTTCACTGTTGAGATATTGAGATCCTCATAGATTCTTTGGTTGGTTACGTACCAGGGTGCATCAACAATTGCTCTTAAGATTTTTGATTGGCATCTTTCCATAATCAATTAGATTTACTACTACAGCCCCACAGATCTATGCCAAATGTCCATATTGGTTTGATAACTGTTTTATAAATTAGAATTTTATTATTTATTGACAGTTTGGAGTTTTTTCCAATTAACCAATTGATTTCTTTTTGTCTTAGTTGTATTTGTTTTCTTTTTTTGGCGATGTGTTTCTTTCCAACACAGGGTTTGGTCCAAGTGTAGCCCTAGGTATTTGGTTGTTTTAGTCCTGGGCATTTCCTTATTGTTAATATATATTGGTGTTGGCGTTTCTCGTCGTAAAGTCAAAGTTACTTGGGTTGACTTGTTTTCATTTATTTTTATTTTCCATTGTTTTAGCCAGTTTTCAAGTTCATACAAATAGTCTTGGAGTTGTTGTGTAGCTATGTTAATGTGTTTGTGACTTGTAAGTGCTACTGTGTCATCTGCAAATGTGCCAGTTGTTACGTAATGTGAAGTTGGTAGATCAAAAGTATATAATATATTCAAGGTGGGCGTCCGTTAATCGGGAGCGATATTTATTTTTCAAAAAATTTATTTTTAAGACAGACGTTTCGGACATATACGTTGAGCCAAACATAGTGACCAAATTGATTGCATGTTTGCATATTTTGCTGGCACATATTTGATCCAAAAGTCTGCGGCGGCTACCGATTTATAAACCTGCAAGGACAAATCTTCTTGTAATTCAATAATCTCCATTTGAAGTAATGATTTTGACAGATTAAACAACTTAGCAGCCAAATATGTCCATTCTAACGCTGCATCAACTTCAAATGGTGATTTTAGAAATGAAGATAATTTTCTTACCTGTGCAAAGTCTTGGAATCTTGAAGCAAATTAGTTCCTAAGATCGCCCAGAAATTTTATGAATACTGCAATGGCTTTTTCGGAGTATGTGTGTGTGTAGTTTTATTTTATGACTAGAGACATAGTCCATTAGCCTATTATGTTTTGAGTTATTAATTAATTTTTTAAACAATTGTTATAGAGAGAACCCGTAACAATAAAATCTTAACTTCTATTGACTTACATATAAGTACGTACCTACATTAATTTTTTTTTCATTATTTTTTTATATTTTTTTTTTATTTTTTTTTATTTTATTTTTTTTTTATTTTTTTTTTATTTTTTTTTATTTTTTTTATTATTTCTTTTTTTTATTTTTTTTTTAGTTTTTTTTTTTACTGGAAGGAAAAGGAAAATATATGGTTTTGCTGATTTATTACATACGCCTAGGGGTCTATCAAGGCGATTTGCACAACACAAAATTAGACCACGGATAGAAAGGTTAACAACTGGGTTAAAACAAAGGACTTATATAACTAACTTTTTATGTTTGAAATATATACACTGTTACAATAATACATTTAGAAATTCAATTTCATTTCACGTACGTGGCGAAAAATTATTTCATAAATATGCAAGTTATTGGTTTTTATTAAATCTGATAAATTAAAAGGTCTTTTAATAAGAATTTTTTCCTTATTGATATACTCGTATATTTTTATTATAAATTGGTTTATACATCGTGTATTTAATGAGCAATTTAAAACTAAATGCTCAATTGAGCCTTCTTCGCCACATTCGCAAAATGGAGTTTCAGCTAAATTAATTCTGAACTTATGTAACGGAGACAGAGCATGGTTAAATCTTATTCTACATAGTATTCTAATCATATCTTTATTAAAATTTGAGTTTTTGAACCACGTTGAGGACTGTATTTTTGGTTTTATATCTTTATAATATAATCCTTTGTTGGACAAATTGTACATTGTTTGCCATGAATTTAACATTTTTTTCCTTAGATGAGAATTTAGATCCTCAATTACACATTTATATTCTGATTCTTTAGATGGTTCATTATATTTAGCAATTTTGTCTACTATTTCATTATTTAATATTCCACAATGAGCTTTTATCCAACAAAACATTACATTAGATCCTCTTAATTTCATTGTACCCACCAGGTTTATAATTTCAGATAACACATAATTAAATCCAATATTGTTATATTTAGAAATATTTTCAATTTTTTGTATTGAACTTTTACTATCAGAGAATATAACGTAATTAGATTTTGTTCTTAAGAAATTACTAATGTATTTAAGTGCTTCTAATATTGCTATTAGTTCAGCGGTATATATCGAGGTTTTAATATTTAGATCTACTACTGTACTAAATTTTCGATCTGGATCGTAAAAGGCAGATGTAACCTTTAAATCTGATTTAGATGCATCCGAAAAAATATATGAGTAATTAGGGAACATAGACTTTATGTCAGCTTGGAACATGCTATTCCCTTTTTCGGAGTATTCCTTATTTATATTGTATATTATATTCAAGAATAGTTGGAAAATAAATGAATTCTTGTCGGTCTAATGAGCGACTGTTGATCAGTGGGCAGCAGCGTTGCTAGGCCCATAAATTTTATTTACCCAAATCACCCCAAATTGTGTTTTAAAAGTTGCCAGATTTTGAACAGAATTCCCAAGATTTATATATTTCAGTTATTGTAAACATAGAATATTATTATAAAACAATAATTTATCACTTGTACATAATCGTTATGTTTATTTATCATATCACTTTAGCAATCGATATTCCGCAGTTCGGTCAGCAGTTCAACCTTTCGCAGTTCGGTCTGCAGTTCAACCTTTCGCGGTCCGGATTCGGACCGCGATCCGCCTATTGCCGACCGTTGCCTTAGATAAACACAGTATCATCCTTGTATAATAAACGTTTCAAAGTATTTACAACATTTTAACAGCTCTGACCACAATTAAAGCATATAATTTTTTGCTGGATAATGTATTTCTAGAAAAAAGATCATTTTCAACATCGGTTGCAATTATTTTATGTTTAGTTTTTATATCAAATAAATAAACATAAAGCATTCTAATATTGAAGGTCTTGAGAATAATATTGTTTACATAACCTTTAGAAATATTCTGTGTTCTATGTTTTATTCAAGCTTTTTAAAAAAGTCATTCAACACAACTAGTTTTTTAAATATTGTTTTTATTCAGCATTAACTTTTTGCGTGAGACTACAATAACCAGTATACAAATGCTAGATTATAATTTTTCTAGAACACGTCGTTAAATTGTTACTATTTTGGACAGTTTTTTCTTTCCACTTCGTAGAACTAGAAATAATTTTCTACTATACGGACAATATATAGATATATCACACCCTCAGTGCAAGACTGCAGTAAGTTAGAATAAGTAAGTTTCGAGAAATAATGTTAATAATATCGGTGAAATAAGACACAAGTTTTAAAAACAATTAACAATCAATTATGATTTTCATGCTTTTCAGCCTATTGGCGACGTGCAAGTACTTGGATGTGATACGAGAAACGATCGTGCGCGAGTAGCGGAGAAATCTTGCATTTTTACTGCAAATTTCATAGATTTCATAAATTCATATTGTCAATTGTCATATTTCATATTCGTTTGTTTATTTACACCTTCTGTCACTGAAGAAAATGGGATTTAGGAAATGCTGTGTTATAAATTGTAAAAATACAACAAAAAATTGTCAATTTAAGTTTTATTCGTTTCCAACTTCGAAGCACAAATTACTACAAAGAGAAAAGTGGATTTATATCATAAAAAAGCATAAGTAACATAACCTAAATTATGCATTATTCTTGCGCCCGATTTTAAAGTCAGTTTGAAATAAATAATAAATAAAAGTTCACTTTTAAGTGTAAATTTTAGTTTCATAACACTCACTTAGAGTTCATTTTAACCCAAAAATCAAGTTTAATGTTTAAATTTTATTTTTTTGAAGTTTACAAAAATGCATCAAGTTCAAGTTTTTCTGAAGATGCATTAAGATATATTCGCTGTCCAAAAGTTTACAGGGAAAGAATTAATTGTTCAAACCAATATGATGATATCATGGGCTTAACCTGCTAATTTATGCATTTATGCATTAGCAATATTTATGGTAATTTATTTTTCTTAATTCTTCCATTCTTTTTTGACATTTGCCACTACTAAAGCTTTTCCATTTGACTCAGTGCTTGCTTGAAAAGTTATTTGATGATTTACTTTCTCAAATCTCTTTTTTTGGGGCTAAGTCCTTGACAGTTATCCGGTAACCTCGATCTAACATGAAAGCGCAGTAAATTTTGCTGATTTACGACACCAGGTGTCGCTGTTCCGAACTTGCACAGTCCCAATTCCAACAACTATATGTGGGAACAAGTAGTTATTTTGCAAATAAAAAATCCAATTTATTGAAATTCTTTTATGTTAATTTTTTTAAATTGTAAATATGAAATCAACAATATTTTTTATGATATATGGAATTACTATTTAATTAGTTGTTTGATAGCCAGAACATGCTGACAACTCCAACTTTGAGCAAGAGGATTTTAACATATTAAAATAAATATTAATAATTTTCTTGTAATTTTAGCACGTAGTTGTGGCACAGCACGCTGAGGAATATTTCTTAGTCGTTGTTTCATTTTATGTCGAAGTGCCTCTATTGGATTAAGATTTGGGCTGCTAGAAGGATGGTCAGGTTATCCCAACCCTATTTGGTAGATTTAGCCATATGGCAGGAGGCTTCGTCTTGCTGAAAGATAAAATCTCCGAATGGATATAACTATGGTTGTTTAACCGCACTTGGTAGAGGCCAATATTCAAGGATATATTGAAATTTACTGCGTTTACTATGGCCTCAATAAAATGTAATGTTCAGTGAAGTCAGTTGTCTTTATTCATACCCAAATGAGCTATGGCAATTATTGTTGGCAACGCACTATCTACTCGTATGTTTGATTTCAAAGCCTTCTTTGTGTCAGGCTGATAACATTAAAGAAACGTGAGGAAAAGGAAAAAAAGTTCCAACATTTAGTTGTCAGCAATTTTCGATTATCAAACAATTAATTACATAGTATTCAATAAATAATATATAATTAAGCTGCAAAAATAATTCCATACATCATAAAAAGTATGTTAACTTCATATTTACAATGCAAAAAAAAAATTAAATAAAAGAATTTCGGTAAATTGGCATTATAGTCGCAAAATAACTGCTTGTTCCAATATATAGTTGTTAGGGCTCATATTTCAAATGTTTTGTGTAAAATAAAAACTGGGCCCCACAGACCCCACACGACTGTTGATGTAATTTGCATGTACTCGATTACTCAAAGGTTAACTAATATACCTATTTAGTGTGCATAAAGTTAACTTGCTGCAGCAGTTTATTTTTAAATGCCCCCTTATTCATTTTCATAGGGAAACCATATGTTTTTACTTCCTGATGCCCAATACAAATTATGCCCACAAATGAATTGTCGCTAAACACAAACGGCTCTAAATAATCCATCATTTAAAGAAACTGATAGATACAAGAGTTGTAAATCATATTTGTGTGATATTAGGTCATCTTGTCGGGATGTTTCAAATAGTTTAGATACCGAATTTGCTATTAATCTCTTTGGTTCATTAGCAAAAAGGATCGGTAGAGGTTGATAAGGGTCTTTGATTAAACACTTCCTGTGAAATTTACATGACAGGATCATTAATAAAATTTTAGAGATGGTTAGTGATCGTTGATATAGTTAAGTAATAATAGTTAATAGATGTCACCAAACTACTTATAAACACGAAGGTGCTATAAGACAAAAAAATATGTCATTATTACATTCAGTATTTTTGGGAAAATTAGTTTATTACAAAATTTAGTATTATTCATGTAGCAAAAACTGTTTTGTATACTTTTCCAAAATAGTGATGTATAAATGATGTATGTTAGTATAAATATATAGAGTAACGAAATGAAAATCTGGATAAAAAGTTTGATAGCTTTAATTAACACAAAAAAAAATCAAAGAAATGACAGTTTTTTGAGAAAGCACAAGAATCAATATCCTAAAAAATGATAAAGAAGATATTCCTACTGATGTGTGTCACTGGACCAATTACATCCAAAACCTATTTAATGATAAAAGAGAAGAAACCACAGAGTATACCGGACCACCAGTATTACGGGAAAAAGTGATCTATGCCATCAAAAACACAAAAAAGGCAAAGCTACTGGACCAGATGATGTGCCCATCGAAATATTAAGTCTCATTGATGAAGATGTTATTTATGTAACATTATGTAAGAAAAAAACTTGAGTACTTAGGCCAGGTTATGAGAGAACAAAGATATTTTTTCTGGCCTCGGTGTCTTTTGTCTTCTCTAGGTCTCTATTCTATTAGTCTTTTGGTCCACCTATTATCATTTAAACGTGCTATATGTCCAGCCCATCTCCATTTGGCTTGTGCAATTTTTTCTATGACATCTCTCACTTTAGTCCTCTCTCTCACTATCCTATGTGGTACCATATCTCTTCTAGTTATTTCCAACATTGCTCTTTCCATTTTTTTTGGGTTACTCTCAATTTATTTGCAGAATGTTTGGTTATTGTTTCGGAACCATATGTTATTACTGGCAGTATGCATTCGTTGTAAACCTTTTTCTTCAAGCAAATTGGTAGCGTTCCTTTTAGAATATCTCGCATCTTGCCAAATGCTGTCCATCCCAAGCCTATGCGACGTTAGATTTCATAACATCACTTGGAACTAAATTGGTCATGTATTTTGTTTTTTCAAAGTTTATATTCAGGCCTATATCAAAAGCTTTCTTGAAGTCTATGAAAATCAACGTGAGTGGTTTATTATATTCAACACATTTTTCAATTAGTATTTTAAGTGCTTGTAGGTGGTCATTTGTTCCATAACCTTTCCTAAACCCAGCTTGCTCCTTAGACTGATAGAAATCTAATTTTCGTTCTAAACGTTTTGTGATGATCTTGGTAAACCATTTGTAGAGATGTGACAACAGACTTATCGGTCTATAATTCTCTAGGTCTGATATATCTCGTTTTTTGTGTATTAGGATAGTAATTGCATTGTTCCATTTTGTAGGGACAATACCTTGGTTTAGACATAGGTTGAATAGTTCAGTTACTACTTCCAGCAGTTTCTTGCCTCCTACTTTAACAGCTTCTATTACTATTTGGTCATCTCCCGGAGCCTTGTTGTTTTTCATTTCCTTTAGAGTTCGTTTCACTTCTTCTATCGTTATGGTAGGCAGAAGTTCGGATCCTTGGTTCATTACTCTGCGTTCTCTAATTTGTGTTTTGTCTTCTTCTGTTAACTGGCTTTTGTATAATTCTTCATAGAAGCTTTTTGCTATCTCTACTATTCTCTCTCTATTTGTTGTTATATTACCTTCCTTGTCTTTTAGTTTAACAATTTCCTTTTTACCATCACAAAGCTTTCTTCTGAGTATTTTCATATTTCCATTTTGCTCAATCACATTTTGTATTTTCTCAGTATTATACTTCCTCTGATCTTTACGAATTGCTTTTGAGATATCTCTGTTCAGATTTCTGAGTTCAGCTGAGTCGCTTTCTGCTCTGATCTCTTGATTTTTCTTTCTTTAATGAGCTTTCTGGTGTTTTCGCTCAGTTTCTCTTCTTTTCCGGCTGGTCTAGCACAGTACTGTTTTTGTGCAGTCATTAACGCTTCTGTGATTGCATTATTTACGGTTTCAACATCTGTCGAAAGAGGGTGGTTTAAGGCCCGATTTATAGCTTTCACATATTCTTTTGTGTTTTCTGGTGTACTCCATTTTTTCAATTCTCTTCTCTTTATTAATCTTGTTCTTTCATTTTTTAAGTTTAACTGTATTGTAGCTCTCACTGCTCGATGATCGCTACCAATGCCAAACTGATTTAATACTGTGACATCTTTGACATATCTTTTATGTGTTGTTATGAAGAAATCTATTTCATTTTTTACGTTTCCATTTGGGCTTACCCATGTCCATCGTCTATGTGGCTTCTTTGGAATGATTGACAAATGATATGACAAAGAAATTGCTTGCAGAAAATAAAAATATGGGACAAAAGTAAAAATAGAAATACTTATAATAAATAACAAAAGATTATTGTCCCATCACAGAAGTAGTGACCGTTTGGAATCATAACTTATTTGGTCCTGCTGTTGAAAGAAAAAAGACATAAAACAAGCCATAAACTATACCTATACTCGCATGTACTTATTCTTGTAATAAAAATCCGTACCTGTTGATACCCGGGAGGTTTTCTTTATATTTGTTTAAAATGTAAATGGTTTTAATGATTTAGTCGGAGCAGCCCGTCACGTGGACTGGATTTATGGGGGTCGGATCCACCCACTTCCACAATAATATATTATATCGGAAATAGTACATTTGGCGCCATGGAATTTTAATGACAAAATGTTACCATACCATGAACGAGGGGAAACACGTGAATCTTTCAAATAAATCTCGGAGAAATCAGAGAAGATGACTTTGCTCGTTTATACTAATTGCTTTAAATATATTTTTTAGTTTTTTGTTGGTAAGATATTTTTTGTAGTAATTTTTTTGTATTAAACTCGATTGAGATGCATATCACAGATTGTGATGGATTCGACCGTTACTTGATATTCATTTTATCAATCAATAAAACACTGAAAACAAACGCATTGTTATGCGTCTAACACTTCATAGTATTTAACTAAATATGTTGAGGTGAAGAGAACTGTTGGTTTTAGGTTAGTCATTCAGAATTAGGTATATCTGTATTTTTTTTATTGTTAATTTGCATAGATTCTAATAAAAGTAGCTAAAGGCCTTTATTTTAAATGTAAAGAATTTGAAATTGGGTATTATAAGAATGAATATGATCTACGAAGGCTAAGTGTGTACGTAGAATATGTTTTTCTATTATTAAAAGCCTTTTTGTGTTCTGCTATTTGTTCGTTCAATAATCTACCCGTTTGGCCGATGTAAGTTTTTGAGCAGTGGCCACATGTAAGTTTTTATATACCATTGGGTAACTGCTTTTTCTTTTGGAGCTTGTTTCTCTTAATGTATTTGCTTAAGTTGTTGTTTGTATTTTTTTCTTTTTTATATGTTTGATGATATTGTAATGAACAAGCTTATTTCGAAGTACTTCATATAATGGTTGCATCTCTCGAGACGAGATGTGTGTTCGAGAATGTTCATGATGTATTGACCGGCTGATAGATCAAGCCGTTCATACAAGCGAGAACAGAGGTAGAAAATTCCAGATTACTAATAACTTAAATGTATAAACTGCTATGGTATTAGTTTAGTAGTAAGTTGATAAGATATTATCGGACTGTAATCTTATGAATAAATGTATTTACATAAATTGGAACGGTTCGTTTTAATAAACACTTCTTCTTCTTCTAGTTCCATGACCGCTATCGATCGTTGGATATCATGTTGGCTACCATATTCGCTATCGTGACTTTATTGACAGCAGCTCTAAATAACGATGTAGTTGATTTTCCATACCATTGCCTTAGATTTTTCAGCCATGATGTTCTTCTTCTACCAAGACCACGATTACCTTGGATCTTTCCCTGAATGATCAGATGTAAAAGATCATATTTTTCAGGGTGTCTCATAATATGACCGAAGTATTCCAGCTTGCGTTTCTTTATTATATTGACCAGTTGTGTTGTTTGGTTCAGCCGTCTAAGGACCTCCTCATTTCTAACTCTGTCGACCCAGCTTATTTTCAGTAGTCGTCTGTATACCCACATCTCAAAGGCTGTCAAGCGTTTAAGCATAGCCTCAGTTAGGGTCCACGCTTCTACTCCATACAGCAGGACAGGAAAGATGTAGCAAGATATCATACGAACTCTAAGGTCAATGGTAAGATCATAACTGCAAAGTATGTTTCTCATTTTTACAAAGGCAGCTCGGGCTTGTTCTATTCGGCTTTTAATTTCTGCGGTTGGATCCCAGCTCTCATTGATATTACTGCCGAGATACACGAGTTTCTCTACTCTGTCCAGTGTGGCATCTCCGATGCCACACACACCGATGCTTAATAAACATACTAAGTGGTATAACGGTGAGAGGTAATTTATTTATTTAAAACTAAATTCAGCAGTGACTCTTGAAGAAGACTCTTGAAAAGTATTGTTTGTCAGGAACATCTGGGTAGTTCGGTAAAGATCGTTGTAAGAACTATCAGTAAAACAGTGACGAGAACAACTTAAAGAACGAGATGAAGACTGCAGCTGGTCCAAAAAAATTCTTCAGGAACGACTAAAGGATATTCTCAATAAGAGTGGAGATGACCCAGAGACATTTCACTATCATTCAGCAGAAGAAACAGTTTTAACAAAAAGAATTGATGGAAAATTCAAAAACATATCTCAAATAACTAAAGAAACTTCTGAAAATGTTTCCAAAAGATTCGACGAGAAATTCGAAAATGTTTATCAAATGATCGAAGAAAGTTCTAAATACAATGATGATAACTTCGAGAATGTTTCCAAAAGATTTGATGAAACTTCTCAAATTATTAAAGAAACAGCTAGCCAAAACGACGAGAAATTCGAAAATGGTTCTAGAAAATTTGACGAGACTTCTTAAATAATTGAAGAAGTATATAGTCAGAATAATGAAAATTTAAAGAAGTTTCTAGAACATTCGATAAAGTAGACAAAAAGATCAAACAGCCAAAGAACATGATAACCAATATGTAAGTACTACTACCAGTTAATGCAGTAGTTTAAGATTCTGTAGTGAAAGAAGAATCATCGAGAGACAAAACGACAAATCATGTGAGATTCAAAGTGCCACCATTTGATGGGAAGTCTTCTTGGTCCATATACCTTAGACAATTTAAAGCTATGGGACAGCCAATCATTGTAGAGAAGAAGATAATGCTGTTTCCTTAATTACTGCCTTACGTGGCGATGCTGTGGATATCTTAAGATCGATTTCTAAGGGTCAAGAAAAATGGTACCATACCTTGTTAACTCGGCTATACAAACGATTTAGAGATTTTATGGTGATCGCTTCGGTCTTGATGCCTGCAAGTTCTAGGTCGTTATTCGTCATCCATCTATTTACTTTACGAAAGCAGTCATTTACAGTGTCTACGATTTCTCAATACGTGTCACTTGTTACTAATATAGCTAGGTCGTCGGCATAGGCTATTGCCATGCTATTTCTACCGTAATCGATGTCTAGTACCCCATTATATAGTACATTCCATAACGTCGGGCCTAATACGGAACCTTGCGGTTCGCCGGCTGTTAATCTGATCTTTGTGTTTCTAGCCACTGAAAGATATCTATTACTTAAGTATCTCTTTATGATGTTTATTAAATATCCCGACACTTTGGCAGATTCTAATTTGTTTATGATGTGCTCCAGTTGGCAGAGTTAAAGGCATTCTTCACATCAAACATTACTAAGACGGATCATCTTTTCCTTGTGGTCCTGACAGTATCTGTGATATGTTTAACCGCATCTACAGCTGATTTTGCTTTTCTGAATCCGTATTGTCTAGTTGAGATAATCGCAACTCGTCTTCAAGGCGATTTTTGACAAGATTCTTGTAGAGTTTCCCTAAACAGTCAAGTACACAAATCGGCCGATATGCGCTGACTTCGTTAGGGTCTTTGCCGGGTTTAGGTATAAGTGTAAGTCTCGCGATCTTGAGCTGATCGGGTAATTCTAACGAGGTAACGGGGTAACGAAATAACACTGTTAATTTATTTTTAAATGGTATTCTGTTAACAACATCAACTGATGAGACATGTGAAGCGTTAGTAATAAAAGGTTTATTTTACAATTCGTGGTTTATATTTTAGAACAATTGAGGAGATTTCAAGCAATACCGAATAAATCCACTTTTTACGAAAACTTTGTTAGTGGTCAATATCAGTTCATTTCGTTAAATTACACCAATATAAAAATTTATAAGAGCAAAAACGAATAAATCCTACTGAATTTTAATGGTGATATTCATGTTTGCATGCAAAACCGCATAAATACATTTTTTGTTCAAACCCAAATAAATCCACAAAAATGCCCATTTCCTACTTTATCTTCTTATGCAAATGTTTAATTCGAGCTATAGATGGTACTAGGGAGGTATTAGAGATATTTTGTCGTTGATTGATTCGCCTCTGCATGTTTTCACATTAACTGGAGCAACCGCGTGTTTTTTGTTCAGTAAGAGGTTGTCAGTAGTCTGTGAACTGGGTGTGGCTAAGTGTATATTATTTCTGGTTTAAACTGTTTTTATCGGGTTTAATATACATAGTTCGATACAAGTTTCGGTAACAGAGGAACTGTTAAATAAAGAATATGGATGATTTTCTGGGTGAGTCAGTAGCTGTTGAAGAAGCCAATCAAGGTAGCAGAATAAGGGAAAAAGCCCCGAAAAAGCTAAGAGGAAAAGTTGAAAGGTAAGGTTATAAAGTACTTATAGATTAGTAGGTATAGCTCTCTTCCCTCTCTTCCTCATTTTGGGATAGAGACAGGTTTTACTTATCCACTTCTGTCGGCACTCCGCAAGTGCCACGCTATCTTTTTTTTTAACCTTATCTATTTTATTTTATGTACCGAGATTAAGATCCAGACTTAAAGAAATTTAAGCGTCCTTGCTCACATGACAATAAAACATACCAATGCCAAAATGTTAAAACATCAGATATTAAGAATATAAGAAGTCAGCTGTATGGTGTACTAGAAAAAAGTATTCAAGATGTGAAACTTTGCCATATTATAAGCGTTTCCGGTACCGTAAGAAAGAAAAATGTTAAAGATAATCCCAGACAAAGAACAAAGGCAGCAAACTTCTTTTTAAAAATTAAGAAAACAAGATCAACAGGGGTAGTTAAAGTCTGCAGGGCTTTTTTCATAGCAGCAACCGGTGTTAAAAACTACAGATTGTTTACATTATGTAAGATTGTTGACTTAGGAGACTGTCCCAAAGAGCGAAGAGGAGGGGACCATATTTCAACAAAAAGTTTGGACAAGAGGAAGAAAGTACGCGAATTTGTTGGTAAATTGCGTGGCGTCGAAAGTCATTATAATCGAAAAAAATCTCGAAGAATCTATTTACCTGCCCATCTTAGTATTAGAAAGTTACAACGTATGTATAATGAACAGGCTGAAAGTCAGTACCAAGTTGGCTACCATATGTTTAGAAAGGTTTTTCTAACAAAATTTAACATTGGATTTTCGTCTCCAGCTTCTGATACCTGTTCCCAATGCACGCGTCTAAAGCATTTAATTAAATCGAAAAAAGACGAAAAAGAGAAAACCAATTATATGACTGAATATCGAGTTCATAAAAAAAGAGCAAAAGCATTTTACGAGCTTTCTAAACAAGAGCCAGAAAATTCCCTGACATTTTGCTTTGACCTGCAGCAGTTTCAACCCTTACCACGCACGCCAATTTCGGATGCATTTTATTCACACCAAATAAGCCTCTATTCTTTTTGCTGTGTTGGTATGAACTCCAAAAATCCAACGTTTTATATTTGGACCGAAGATCAGGCTGGGAGGGGCGCTACAGAAGTGTCATCTGCTTTGTTCGATTACCTAAAATCTTTGGAACTGGATAATATAACTCAGATTAGATTGTTCTGCGATGGATGTGGGGGCCAGAACAAAAATTCTTATTTGATTCATATGTTAATGTTTTGGTTGTTAAAGTATTCTCCTGATAATATCACAAAAGTTTGTATTACCTATCCAGTAAGAGGTCACAGTTTTATGCCAGCAGATAGAGTTTTTGGGCGACTTGAAAAAATATTTAGAAAGAAT
This sequence comes from Diabrotica balteata, assembly GCA_918026665.1. NCBI lineage: Eukaryota > Metazoa > Arthropoda > Insecta > Coleoptera > Chrysomelidae > Diabrotica > Diabrotica balteata. The sequence continues at coordinate 6,058,402 of OU898284.1, forward strand.
CCAACTATTATATCTAAAGAAGAATATATCGGTCATTATGCACAAGTCGGAAGTGCAAAAGTCTTAGGACAAGACTGGAAAATTTTTGATATCAAGGAATTACAAAATTACCTTAACAAGATTGTTGGAATATCAGACTTAAAAAGAATCTGTCTGGAAAAGACACAGATTCAAAAAACTAAAGAAATTAAAATTTTAATATCATGCTTTCAGCATTATCGATTTGAAGCCCAATCCGAACTTAGGCGCTCAATTTACAAAAAGGGAAAGTCTTTAAAAAATTTTTTGCTATCCGAAGTCAACCTGCGAAGTGCCATTCCACCAAAGAAGATAAAAAGTGTTCAACAACTTATGGAAAAACAATTTGGAAAGGAGTGGAAAAGTGACGAAAGTTTTTTGTGGTACACGAATCTTTTATGTGAAAATAATCAAGTGGTTGAACATACTGAGGAAGAAGAAGAGCTAAGAAATGAGTGTGACTGTCTAGAAGAAGAGTTTGCACTTCATATTTAAATGCACTGTTGGATGTGCTATTAGTGTATCAAATGTTATATGTTTTTTTGTATTACTAATAAAAATAATACTTTTGTTAATTCTTGCTAATAAAGTTGTGAGCAAAATGAAATAAATCCAGTTATTTCAAGCAAAACCAAATAAATCCACTTTTGTTTAAATTTTCTTTTGCACTAAATATCACTTTTTTAAATTTATATTGTAGCAAAAGTTTTATTATGACTTCTCTAACAGTATTTGCGAACAAGATAAACAAAAAAATAATTACTTTTTGCGTCTCAGAAAAATCCTATTTTTCCAAAAATCGGTTTTAGTGGATTTATTCGGTTTTGCTTTAAACCTCCTCGATTGTTTTTTAGTGTTTTCAACCAATAAAGCACTCGTAAGTATTTTTTTAGTAAGGATTTTAGAATTAGTTAAAATTTTCTGTATCAAATTTCTTTTCGGATTTCTTTTTTTTTTCCAGCCGCCAATATTTGCGCACATTTCCCTCTTATCTTTCATCTATATTTTGACTTCAGTTACCCTGGCGACGAAATCATCGATATCCCGATCAAAGTGTTTCCACTGCACACTTCCCTTATTTATTTACGGCTCTACTTTCTCCGAAAACTGCGCCAATTTTTAACCAATTACTCTCCCTCCGTCAAGAAATACGAACGTCTGGTCCAAAGTAGCTTAATTTCGATCATATGTTGTTCGGCGGGCGTTCAAACGAGACAAAGAGAAATCGCTTCGAATTTCAGTTCCCGGATTATATTCCGGGAGGGTAGCAATCCCTCTATTCCCGATTCCAGTTTCCGCTTTGTGTTCCCGCACCAGTTGCGGGATTATCGCCTAGCAATATTTCCTGCACGAGCCGTGACTTACTGTACAAAGATGGAACTAACTTTCGTCTTTAGATGTGCCAATTACCGTGCAACAATTATATCCATATCAAAAGCTTGCTTAGTTTTTTGTCTAAATATAAAAATAGAATGCAACAAATTATTCAAAATAAGTCTACCATCTAAGGATTGATCAGATTTAGTACCGGGTTTGCTAATATTCTTACAACGTATGAAAGTAGAAGCTGCTGCCTTTTTATATGGAATGGTGGTTATGAAGATTCAACGCAAATACTTTCAGCGGCGCTTGATTTGAAAGCACCAATGCATAGTCGTAGGGATGTATTTTGAATCGTGTTTAGAAATTTTAGTAGGGAGCTACTAGATGCCACATAAAGAATACTGCCATAATCTAACTTAGAGCGAATTAACGCTCTATATATTTTTAAGAGAGATTCTGAATCAGCTCCCAAGAGAAGCTAGCAAGAGATTTAAGTAAATTAATTCTTTGTGTACAGTTTTCTTTAAGTTTCTGAATATGCTGTCTCCAGATAAGCTTTTTATCAAACATGACACCGAGAAGTGTCAAATAATTAATTGTTTGTAAACAAAGTCCGTTTATAGTTATAGAAGGTAAATTATATCTATGCTTTTTGGTAAAGTGAATTACTTTGGATTAAGGAGCTGAAAACACAAATCCAGCATGCGTAGACCAGGTGTCTATTTTGTTTATTGCATTTGTAGCAAAGTGCTGGTGGTAGTTGTGACTATGCCTTGGCAGTATAATATAATATCATCAGCATATATCGAGTACCTGACTGGTGGTTCTATATATGAGAAAAGTTATTCATGCTAAGTAAAAATAAGGTAGTGCTTAAAACTGATCTCTGAGACAAACCGTTGTCCAAAGCATGTGGTTTTGATATTTTTCCATTTGTTGATACTCTAAAATATCGGTTTGTTAAATTATATTCCGTTTGGTTCCCCATGAGTATTTAAAATATACCCCAAGAGGTATTTGTACAGTGTCAAAGGCACTTGCACAACAACTTGAGATATGCCGATGACACGGTACTAATCGCAAAAACTTGGGAAGATCGTCAAATACTAATTAACAAAATAGTAGAATGCAGTGAAGAACACGGATTATCACTTAACATAAGCAAAACAAAAATAATGCTAATATCTAAATCACCACAAAACTTCCCTGACATAACCGTGCATGATCAAAGAATCGAACGTGTAAGAAGATATAATTACCTGGGAACTGTTATCAACGAAAATAATGATTGCTCTGAAGAAATCAGAACCAGAATAGAGAAAGCTAGAGCCACATTTACTAAATTGAAAAAGGTGTTCTGCGGAAGAGATCTAAGTCTAAAACTTAAAATTCGCCTTTTGAGATGTTACGTTATGTCAGTTCTCCTCTACGGGATGGAAACATGGACATTAAAAAAGATCGATACCAAAAAGATAGAAGCATTTGAGTTGTGGATGTATCGTAGAATATTAAGAATACCCTGGACAGAGAAAGTAACAAATGTGGAGGTTTTGCGGAGAGTGCGGAAAGAGAAAGAGCTGATACTTACTGTTAAAAAGCGCAAACTACAATATTTGGGACATGTTATGAGGGGAGATAAATACCAGTTGCTGCAATTGATTATACAGGGAAAGATAATGGGAAAGAGATCTATAGGAAGAAGAAGGCATTCATGGTTGAAAAACTTGAGAGAATGGTACAATTGCACCAATTACCAACTGTTTAGATCTGCAGCATCAAAAATACGCATAGCTTTGATGATAGCCAAACTTCGGAACGAAGACGGCACTTGAAGAAGAAGAAAGGCACTTTGGATATCTAAAGTTGCTGCTATGACTTCGCTTCTATTCGAAAATGCATTGACAATGTCAGTGTGTAGTATGACCAGGTTATCCATTGTACTTCGATTTGATCTAAAGCCTGTTTGATATGGGTCAAGAATATTATTTCTTTCTAGATACCATAATAAGCGTTTATTGACCATTTTTTCTAACAGTTTACATGGTGAACAAGTCAGAGAAATTGGTCTATATGATTTTAGAAGATTTGGAGATGGGTCATTCTTTTTGAAAGAAATTGTAGTTGGTTGTCGCCATAACGTTGGGAACTGGTTTTAAGACCAGATCTTATTATATAACTCTAGCAGTTTGAGATGTGTATCTGGATAAAGATTTTTTAAGAATATTGATGGAATATTGTCAGGACCAGCTGCTGAGTTTTTTAATGAAGATTATGGCTTCGTTTAATTCTAGGAGATTAAAAGGAATATTAATAGAGCTAGTGTTAAAACATTCTAGGCTGGATAAGTTGGTATCTGAGTTATTGTGAAGATTCGGAATGTTTGACTTATCTGAAAAGTAGGAGGCAAAGATATCTGCAATATGTTGATCATCGGTAACTGTTTGATCCTGCATGGAGATGGCGGCAATTTTGCTGGATGTATTATGACCTTTCATACGTCTTATCTTTGACCACATTTGCACGGGTGAAGTATCTTTTGTGATTGAACTAACGTACTGATTTCATGAGGCGAAAGCATTTTAAAGTATTTCTCATCTTTATCTAGTATCCTTGTTACTGTATCATCTGGATATAGATGCATGTTTCCATCTTCCACTTTTCCTTAGCTTCTTTTATATTGTTCCTTAATAATTTATGTTTTTCGCTGTATTTATTTGGGTTTTTGTTTCTATATTTTCTTCTTTGTTCCATAATTTCGACTAGTATTTCTTGAGTCATCTAAGGTTTTCGGCTTTCCGTTTTTTTTTTGTAGAGTTTCTTTCTGTGTTTCTATAACAGAATCTTTGTTTTTGCTCTACCTCATGTTCACATTCTCAGTATTTTTTTATTTCTGATGTTAATTTCTTCATTTCTTGAATAATACAAATTGAAGCCTCTGCACGGATTTCATTTATCTTGAGTAACTGAGTATTTACCTTAGAGCTTTTGGATTTTATTATCTTTTTTACAATCAGTTTCATTTTTGAGGCAAGTAGATTATGCTCTGAGGGGACATCTGCTCCAGGAAACGTCTGAAAGCTTGTTTCCATATATCTTCAATAAATTTCTGGATTTTATTTGCTAACCTATGTCCTCCAAATTTAATCATTTCAACCATCATGCAGTCGCTTCCTGGGCATTTGTTCATCTTTTAATTCTAAAAAATATTCTGAATTTCGCTTACAATCGAAGCTTGTTTTTAGCTCTGTTAATTTTGTCTGTTATTCGCTAGACCCATGATTTCTTCGTTATTGTCATCTCTCTGTTCAGCTTCACCTAGAATTTGATTATTTTTATAGCTTTCCTCTATATTTTTTAGCTTTATAATGTTTTCTTTTTTCTCTTGGTTTTTTTACTTGAGTTTTTTTTCGAAGTTTTGCTCGAAGTAATTCTTTTGCACTTTCTTATACACTCTTCATCAAATCATTCTTTTTGTTTTTTTTTGTGAACTGACAAAGCCATGTGACATTGAAATATATGGAACATTTTTCGAATACAAAAATTTATTATTTGGAAACATTATGTAATTATTCAAAGAATTTATAAAACATCAGTTTTTAGTGTTTAACATATAAATTTGTTGTTTTTTCTTATCTTGATCACATTTAGTAATTGACAGTTGGAAAATATAATATTTATGACGCGATGTATAAGCTTCAACATTAATGAACTAATAAATCAGATCATATCTCATTCACGGGTTCCTATCAGAACGAAATAAATCTGTATTCTTCATACTCTAATTAAAAACAAGTGTTAAAATCACCATATTACTAATGTCTGTATTTCTTCGCTGGTAAATTTCGATGACCACCAACTTTTTACCAAATTTGAATAAAATGCTCATTCTAACGAGATATGGGGTACTTTAGTACAATAATCACCTGGGTTGTCAACGTTAATTAACAATTTGTAATTCATATCGTCTAGAAAATCCTCAAAATAGGCATACAATTAATTTTTTAAATTTTAGAACACACAAACCCAGAGATAGCTCCTGTATACTCTGTAATGGAATATCAGTACAATAAATCGGTTTGATTTTAATTTGATCATAGAGCTTTTAATTAGAAATTGGTTAACTAGTGGCTACACTGCTTGAAAAAACCACGGACACATTTATATGTAACTTTTATGCTTACATTATTAAAATCAAACTTTGTTCAACACAATAATGAATGTGTTACTCAATAATAATACCTTGATATTGAACCTATTGATACATCTATAGCGTATTTAGATAAATATAAATTAAATAATGGTGGTCTTCAAAATGCAAAGAAGCTGTTAAACTACAAAAAGCTTTTAATAGGTATAACCATCACAAAACTAATGAAATTTTGGCAGAATATAAAAGACATCGAGTAGAAGCAAAATCTGTTCTCAAAAAATGCAGGAAAACATCTTGGTAAAAATATATTTTAAGTATAAATAGTTCTACCCCAGCAAGTCCAGTGTAGCAAAATATAAAACAAGACCTAAACCTATTTTTCCAAAAAAAGAACAAGCAATTATCGTACATTCTCATCCCAATCTGGTGTTACTGGACTACGTTAAAGCAGTTGGAAACATCGTTAATCCCAAAAATGTTTGTTTTGCATCGAAAATCTCAAACAACTGAGTGTGTATCTACTTATCAAGAACCGAGCTTGTAGACCAGCTTATATTAGAGCATCTCACTGTAACTGTAAATTCCGTTGAGCTTAGTATAAGAAGAGTTATTTCTCCAGCTAAGAGAATATTGATATCAAATGTCTGTCTATCCATACCTAATGAGATCATAGAACAGGCACTCAAAGATTGCGGACTTCAAATGGTGTCGCCTATATCATTATTAAAGGCAGGTATCCCAGGAAATGAGTACTCGCATATTATGAGTTTCAGACGTCAAGTCTACGTTACCCCAGCTACTGAGAAGTACGAGGTTCAAACGTTACTTTTAATACAACATAAGAATATCGCATATAGAATATTCTTGTCCACAGATCATATGGAGTGTTTCCTTTGTAAACAGTCTGGACATACAGCAAACAAATGTCCTAACACAACTACACAAACAACCTCATTGCCGCAGTCAAATACTTTATCATCAACATTGTCAACAACTACAATAGTTGATACAAATTCTGAGCATCTTCAAATGACTACATTATTACCAGCACCAGGTGTCAAACGACAACATTCATCAACTAATGACACAAATTCTCTTGAAGACCAGGCATCCGACGTTGATGTAATGCTTACTCCAGAGCACTCCTCCAGCACTGATAAACCAAAATTAATTAAGAAGAAACCTAGGATGCAGTCAAAACGAAGCTATTCTATCAGACAATACAAAGAGAATTATACAAAATCTCTGTAACACAAATCCGAATGACTATACGTTAACAGCTGATCAGATTATTACATTCCTCGAGAACTCATTTGGCAAGGGCCACCCAATAATAGAAGCTCTGCAAATTACTACAAATATACAGGTCCTGCTGGACGATATGTATAAGATATATCCTTCTAAATGTGAATCAACGAGTTCAAAATCATAGCGCGCTCTAAAAATTGCATTATCTCGGCTTCTTGTTAACCAATTTTGCTCTTTTTTTTTAATCGATATCTCGGATGACAAGGATTTCAAATATCATTTTTCAAATACCATTTTTAATTACAAATTGGGAAATTTGCAATAAACAATTGTATGTTAAACAAGTAATTGCATTTTTTCTTCATGCATTTTTTTTAGCTTGAGCTTGAGCTTTGATAATGCAGTGCATTTCAAATCAATGTCTCCCACAACCACCTCTTATGCATTGCGAGCGACATTTTACGCGAAAACGGTTTTTTATTTGTCTTTCTTTATGAATGTTGCCATAAAGCGCATTACGTAAAACTTTTCATATAAAAAGTACTTGACAAGACGAGGGTATTTGTTTAAAAACGAGCCCTCTATCACTTATGGTTACACGGCAAATGTATGCCAACCTTGACCTTCAACATCTCGGCAACCAGTAAGCCGAATGTATCTTTTTTTTAAAAAAGCATCTTTTAATGTTCTTTAAGTGTATAAATTTTGAAATTGATATGTTTAAAGCTCGTAAAGTTATTCAATTTGTTTATAAGCCTAAAAAATGTTTAAAACTTTTAAAAAATTTCTAGGCTCTCCTAGTGAACCGATTTGAATTTTACAAAAAGCGTTTGAAAGTTTGAGCCTTCTTTATATTTAAAAAAACTTGCAGCTATCTGAGGGCTTATTTAGGGCTTACTATAAATTTGAAAATTTGCGTTTTTTTCCAGTAGGCTGGATTGCAAAATTATTATGCAAAACCTATCCGACCGATCTTAACAAAATTTAGGACACGTTTTAAACAAATTAAAAAGTTTTTCTAGGCGGAATATGGAGCTTGTAAGTCAAGTTTAGAAAGTCAAAAACATTTAAAGGATTAACTTCATTTTTTTGTACTTTTTTTCCAATTATTGCTATTTTTTCAACAATAAACATTAAATTTTCAATTTTAGCTAACGAAATATTGTGTAAAATTGAATATCGAAACTTTTAACTTCTTATAATTTTTTCTCTAGGATCAATATTTTCCGAATTATAAACGAAAATAAGGAGCAAAAAAATGAGAAATTTTCAATTGTTTTCAGATTTTGTTAAATAAAAAATTTAGCACAGGGTTTGCGACTGGCGCATATCGTGATTATCGATATTGGGCACATCCTGAAGGGATTCCAGCAAAAAATAGCTTCGTATAGAAAGATAATAGACTAATATTGTATTATACTGTCATCGTGTCAATGATCTCGTCATCGAGACACGTTCATTAAAATACAAAGAAACATGATTTTTTAGTCTAAATGAAATCAATACTAATTATTTCATCCTAGTCAACATAAAAGTTCGTCCCTGTATTAGAAAAAAAAAGTAAATAAAGATACTAGAATAGAATTTAGAATAAAAAATTCTTCGGTTAGATAAAGATTACAAACAAAACGGAAGCATGAGATGTAAAACGCGATAGCATTGTTTTACGTTTAACCTGAATATCTGAAATCTGAGCCACAATAAATCACCAAAAGGCATTCATTGCGTACTGTAACTACGGTATATCATTTGCTTCTGAACTCTCTAATTACCACGGCGATTTAATAAGAGAATTACATGTTATATTTTATTTTACAAAGGGTCGTTGTAAATGATTGCCAGAAATATTCAGAATATATATGGAGTTGAATTATCAATTTTCTAGAATTAATTATTTCGGTGTTTCATTGTTCCGATTTTAGTGCATCAACACCAAAATCCATAGTATTCAACTGCCAAAATTGTATACAGGGTGAGTCACCACTAACGAGACGGAAGATTACAGCGAAACGGTAAAAGATTTTGACCGAAATTTTAAATTTATAGTTTGAAGGTTGATAAGGGCTACATTTTAAAATTATTTTGAAATATACAGGGCGTCCCAATAAAGTGCGGCGTATCAAAGTTATATTTTTTCTTATCGGACACCCTATATTTTATTCTTCTTCTAGTTCCATGACCGTTATCGATCGTTGGATATCATGTTGGCTACCATATTCGCTATCGTGACTTTATTGACAGCAGCTCTAAATAACGATGTAGTTGATTTTCCATACCATTGCCTTAGATTTTTCAGCCATGATGTTCTTCGTCTACCAGGACCACGATTACCTTGGATCTTTCCCTGAATGATCAGATGTAAAAGATCATATTTTTCAGGGTGTCTCATAATGTGACCGAAGTATTCCAGCTTGCGTTTCTTTATTATATTGACCAGTTGTGTTGTTTGGCTCAGCCGTCTAAGGACCTCCTCATTTCTAACTCTGTCGACCCAGCTTATTTTCAGTAGTCGTCTGTATACCCACATCTCAAAGGCTGTCAAGCGTTTAAGCATAGCCTCAGTTAGAGTCCACGCTTCCACTCCATACAGCAGGACAGGAAAGATGTAGCAAGATGTCATACGAACTCTAAGGTCAATGCTAAGATCGTGACTGCAAAGTACGTTTCTCATTTTTACAAAGGCAGCTCGGGCTTGTTCTATTCGGCTTTTAATTTCTGCGGTTGGATCCCAGCTCTCATTGATATTACTGCCGAGATACACGAGTTTCTCTACTCTGTCCAGTGTGGCATCTCCGACTTTTATACCATCATCCTTTATATAATTTTGTTTGCTAACTATCATATATTTAGTTTTCTTAACGTTGAGTTTTAATCCATACTGATCACAAGTCTGTTTTATATATTTATTTATATTTTATCTATATTTTATTGCATATTCTAATTATCAGCAAAAATAAGGTACAGTTTTATAAAATATACCTACCTATGTACCTACATAGTGTTCTTGAGTTATTTGTCATTTGTCAATACTCATATTCTAGTCTCATTCCTAACTTATTTAAAAAATTCTAATAAAATTGTTTATAATTCTAAATAGTTGGATATTGGTTGAATATATTTTACGATTATATATTAAACATTTATTTACAGAGTGTTCAAAATTTACAGTTTTATTATTGGATTATTCAATGTGTAATATATAAGGCTTATTTTCAATAGAACACCCTGTATATTAATTAATTATTATACTAAAAAAATGTTCCACTTTCGAATGGTATTGGATGTCCTATAACTAGGAGTGATAGATTTTGCGTAATTTAAAATTTTCTTTTCGATTTCAAAATATTTATAGTTGTTACTCTCGATTTTTAAACCCATCATTTTGACATATTTGTTATAAATGAAACCAATGTAGTTGTAAACAAATGTGTATACTTTATACTTTTACTTGCTGATACACAACGAATCAGAAAGAATTTTAATAAAACAAATATACAAAATAATACAAAATGAACATAAATAATACAAAATAAACCACAACTTACTACATTATAAGCAAAAAAAAATTTTTTAAAGAAGACTCATTCTCGACTTATTTAAGCAATTATAACAAATTTTCTCTTACAGCGAAATAGTTGGGTAATGGTTAAATTTATTCCATTATTGATTATTAAACATTTATTTACAGGGTGTTAAAAACTTAGTTTCAATTTTGGATTATTCAATATCTAATATGAGGCTTATTTTAAATGGAACACTATGAATGTAATGGTAATACAAAAGTTCTCTTTTGAATGGTATAAAGATGTCCTATCTTAAGTCTCATAGCTCTTGCGTAATTTACAATTATTTAAATTCTTCATCGGTATATTGATTTTAAAACAAAAGATATACACGTTAGTTATAATCATTTTAACTTTCATTGATCCTAAAAATGAAGAATTACGCTATCCATGAAAGAGTTGACATGGTACTTTGCATTGGAGAATGTTTGGAAAATTGTCTCTTAGCTTCTAAAGTTTATGCTCAAAAATATCCTGATAGAAGACACCCACAAAAGGAAGTTTTTGAGAGATTGCTTAATAGATTCCGTGCTAAAGGTAAATAAAAATAAATCAGTTATTGGTGACAACGTTAACGAACTTAATGTCCTGCTTTCTGTTACGGAAAACCCAAATATTAGTACAAGAAAAATTTCGGGTGAATTAGAAATTAGTCAAACTAGTGTATGTAGAATACTTAAGACCAACCACTTTCATCCGTATCACATTCAACTTCACCAGCATTTGACAGAACAAGATTATGGTAACCGTTTAAATTTTTGTTTATGGACTTTAGATAAAGTTGGAGAAGATCCTGATTTTTTTAAAAATGTATTATTTACAGACGAATCGACTTTTCATAATAATGGTCTAGTAAATAGACATAATTTTCATTATTATGACACAGAAAATAAACATTTATTTCGTACTGTTGATCGCCAACACCAATGGAGTGTTAATGTTTGGCGTATGGCGGTACATCTCAATGGGACAAATTTCTTAAATTTTTTAAAACAAGATTTTTGGACACTGCTTGAGAACCTTCCACTTAGACTACGAACAAAAATGTGGCTCCAGTTGGACGGAGCTCCTGCTCATTTCTCACGTAATGTTAGGAACTACCTTAACAGAAAATTTAAAACAGATGGATAGGTAGAGGTGATTCATATAATTGCCCCCTAGGTCACCAGGACTAACCAAGATGGATTTTTTTTGGTTATATATTTGGCGTTTGCTTTAATAACTCCTGCTACGTTAAATAATGTAAATAAATCATTCGAAGATAGAATCGCTTGTTGTATTGCACAATATGGCAAGCAATTTGAACATCTGTTACATACCTGAACATTTTTTACTTATAGTAAGTTTTGGATTATTTTGTATTATTTATGTTATTATTTATTTTGTATTATTTTGTATTATTTGTTTTATTAAAATTCTTTCTGTTTCGTTATGTATTTAATTGTTTTCAAAAAAAGAGTGCGTGCTCGTAAGCACGTAAGAAGTTATAGGTACATCTATTATTATAACTTCAATGAAATAAATATATTTTACAGTTTTATTTCTATTTAAATATTAAACTTATTTTAATACTTAAAATAATGCAAAAATTTAAACGTACCGTGAATATCTACGTCATTTTTGAAAACTGTAACCTCTGCGCAGTTGCCTTTCACTTGATAAATCAAGAAGTAGAAAATCTAAAAAACATCAGATTTTCAACTATTTTTTTTTAATTTCGTTTCATCATATTTTAATAGTAATTATCATATTCTCAACGAATACAAGTCCAAAGACTACAAATATCTTACAATAAAGTTGTCCCAGGAACGCAACCTATAGTGTATTTTTATGTATGAGAGAGTAATAAAACAATAAATTATGTATGCAAATCCCTAAACTGTTGATACGGGTGACTCAATGAAAAACAGATATTTGTCAACAAGTTTACAGAAGTATATAGGAAAACAATTTTAAATTGAGTATGACCACCAGGTATAAAGGTTGGAGCAGAATAGAATACAATAGTTGTGAGGGTTACTAATCCCTAAATAAGGTTGCCAGTGTCGGAGTGATGGAGGTTAACAGGTACTAATGAATTTGCAAGAAATGTAAGATGTTTATTTTATTGGTTATATATAACCAATAAAAGTTTAATAAGTACCTACCTATTTGCAAAATAAAGTTTAATTCTTTAGATAAAATAAAACGTTTTATTTTATCTGAAATGAGTGCATTCCACGAAGTAAGGGTTTCAACAATCAAACATTTAATTCTTTAATTCCAGGAATCTACGACAGTAATTGACTAGATAATTACCTTCTAAACTTATTCCACAGAAAATGTGATAGTGGGTTTTTCCATTTTGTAGGAAGGTCCAAGTGGCGTATTCAAAATTCTTAACAGTTCACTAAAAGTAGGTACTTCAGTTGCAAGGTGCAGTTTATTGTGTATACTAGTGTTATGGAAAATTTGGAAGTGCCGTGTAAACGCCGAAAAATTGGTCCTTTAACAGTTAATGAAAAAACATTAATATTTAATTGTTTTAAATCATTTACAGACAAACGTTTATGTGAAAGTGTTGATGAGACCGTTGAGTTAGTTAGCAGTACACTTGGTGTTGGGAAATCTACGATTTACAGAGTTATTAAAGAAGAGAAATGTGGTAGTTTTCAAATGCCACGTAATGCTCCAGGGAAACCAAAATTTCAAATAGAATATCATTTTAAAGAAGGACTTCGACGGAAAGTGCATGAATTCTTCTTTAGACAAGAATTTCCAACATTGGATAAAGTTCTTGTCTCAGTTCGAGATGATAAGGATTACCCAGAAATGAGTCGAAGTACGTTATGGAAACTTTTAAAAGAAATAGGCTTCCGCTGGAAAAAGAATCCCAGAAAGTCTATTTTATTAGAAAGAAGCGATATTGTCATATGGAGAAGACATTTTCTAAGAACCATAAAGGAAATGAGAAACCAAAAAAGAAAAATATTTTATCTTGATGAAACATGGATCAACGAGGGTCATACACCAAATAAATTTTGGCAGGATGAAACTGTTACAAGTCAAAGGCACGCTTTTGTAAATAACTTATCTACTGGTTTAAACCCACCATCAGGAAAGGGACGCAGGCTGATAATAGTACACATTGGCAGTTCAGACGGTTTTGTTGAAGGTGGTTTATTAACTTTTGAATCAACTCGTACCGGTGACTACCATGAAGACATGAACGCTGATGTCTTTCAAGAATGGTTCGAACAAATGATAGATCTTCTTCCTAAGAACTGTGTAATAGTAATGGATAATGCAAGTTATCACTCCAGACTTATAGAAGGACTGCCCACAACCAAGTGGTTAAAAAAAGACTTGCAGAATTGGCTGAGTTCAAAAAATATTACGTACCATCCCGGATCTATAAGAAAGGAACTTTATTCGTTGTGTGCCCTTCATAAAGAAAAATTTAAAAAATACGAAATTGATGAAATTGCCAAAAATCGTGGAATGACAGTACTTAGATCCCCACCATATCATTGTGAATTAAACCCGATTGAACTGGTATGGGCACAGATAAAGAGTGAAGTTTCAAGAAAAAATACCACTTTTAAAATTCATGATGTTAAACAGTTGTTTTTGGAGGCCGTAAATAATGTAAAACCTGAAAACTGGGAAAAGGCAGTAAATCACACTATTAAAGAAGAGGAAAAAATGTGGAAGCTGGACAATATTACTGATAAAATGATCGAGCCAGTTATTATAAATCTTGGTTCTGAAAGTTCATCTTCTGAATCTGATTTGGATTTGTAACAAGTAGCTGTAAGTTTTATATTAATATTTTTATTCATCTATTTAACATACCTTAGACGGTTTTAAAAACTCTTTTTCTCTTTTGTAATTATAATTTATTTTTTACAATTATTCAAAGTAATTTTTCAATTAATCTTGAGCACGCCCATGGAGTGGTCGGAGATACCAGTTAAAATTATGCTAATTACTCTCTCGTTCATAAAAATAAACTATAGCAATATGCGCAATATCATTTTAGTCTACTTAAAAATGTATAATATCTATCTGAATTGTTACTATATATGAGTCAGATAAATTTAAATTATTAGAAAAAATTTTCACCAAGTACCACCTACATAACAAAAAACAAAACTTATTTTAACCTTCAACTGTAACTTATTAACATTAAAATAGTAATTACTTTAAAATGCCACAAAAAATAGAACAATATCAGAACAATATTGGTCTTTTATTGTTAACCAGTAGGTAACTTTTCCTTTTTTTTTGCTGTAAATCTGTGAATATTTTTCACTTTTTTATTAGCCTATGTAGGTACCTCCGTCTAGTAATAAGGTGTCCCTGTGTATTTAAAATTAATCTTTTACTCTTATTTGATATTTAATCTGACTACTTAGTATTTGACAATTTATTTTCTTTTCTAACATTGTCCCGCCATGTTGCTACGATGATATTCCCGCCTTTCGCTTTTACGAAAGGCTTTTAAAAGTAAGTTTTCTCAAAATCTTTAAAAACATATTAAACTAATTCTAGTTTCGCTAATTATGTACGATGTCAGGAAGTAACAGCTAAAACAAAAAAGCTTTAGTTCTAAAACTAAAAGCCTAAGATAGATGGAAAAACTGATGTTCATTCTTAAATAGAAATATGGCTATTAAAAAATGTTTGGAATTAACCCTGGAAGCTCACACTTGGGTGTGAGATACCCATCCAGACACTTAACTGAATGTAGCATGCTCAACCGCATTTCAATGGTAATGCCGCTTCATGTAAATTCAGTCTGTAGTCTGCCAAGGACGGATATGTAGTTGCGGTCTCATTCCAGCAATATTTCAAATCACGAAAATTTATTGAATAAACGCTAGGGTATGTAGCACCCATGTGTGAGGTTTGCGATAATTTATTAATTTTTTTTATAATGATTTTTTTGGGAAATGGCTTCATGTAGTTGGAAAGAAAACTGGGAAAAACGTTGCCCGTTGACCCAAACTGAAGTGGAAAGGAAAACTGAAAATTTATTTGCTAATGAAAACAACGAGGATGATGGTCAAAATATCTTTGGTACCGATTCCGAATCTGAGGAGGATTATGTCGAAGAACAAAACTCCAATACCGATACTGATGAAAGTGATAGTGAAATAGATCATGAACCAGTTATAAATGTTGCCAGGTTACTTGGATACAGATGATGACCACTAAGAATTTTTTTAACATGCTTGATGCAAGTGGTATAAATGCAATGCTGCTATTTTTTCTCGCAAATCCTCATTGGAAAGAAAATGCATCTAATAATAGCAGATCATTTCTGAAGTCTTTGGGAATGGCTTTAATTGAACCACTAATGCGAGAGAGACTCTAAATACCTTCTTTACAGAAATCACTCAGGCAAACAATGTGTGGCATTCTTCAAGTTGAAGACCTTCAAACACAACATCCCACAAGTTTAGTAAAGCAAACTAGGTGTTATTTCTGCAAACGAAAAGATAGAAAAACGAAGCATGCATGCTAGGCTTGCCATAAAGCATACTGCATGGAGCATAGAGCTAAACTGTGTTGTGAATATAGTCACCAAAATGAGTGAAATTGAAATATCTGGCTAAGAATGAATATGAGTTCTATAATAAAAAGTTGTTAGCTTTTAGTTAGAAAGACCATTTTGTTGTTAAATTAAGGTAAAATATTTTGAATTATGTTTCTGGCTTTTTAGAAAATGTTTGTTAATTATTTTTAAATATTTTTAATATTTTTTTCTTTTGTATTACTACAATTAAGAGAGAGAAAATAAAATGATTGATTTAATTGTTCTTGTGTATTCATTACTAATTAGACAGTCTCTGGAAATCATAAAATATTAACTTTTTTTTGTTTCTTTACAAAAAATCATTGAGTATCTGATACCCATGTGTGCGGTATATATGTGTGATCTTCCAGGTTTAAGCAAGTAAAATGCAAAGGAAGTATACCTATTCTGAATATTATTCATCTTACTGATAAATTGATTGAAGAATTTTTTGACGAAATAGCACCTTCATCAGTTAATACTGCTATAAAAATTCAAAATAATCCTGTAACTTTAAGTTACTTTTTTTTTAAATCCATTTACATCGGAAGAACTTGACTTTGCGCTAACTATAGGTCTAACACCGCTCCAGGTTACGATGATATTAAGTATCATCGAAATGCTTAAAAAACTTCCAAATATAGCGTAAAATATACAGGGTGTTTAATTTAATTTATGACATACGTCAAAAAGGTATGTCATAAATTAAATTACACATTCCGGGGTACATCTTATCTTAGTGCAAAGGGTACAAAAAAAGTTACAGAACTTTGAAGTAACAAATCTTTTTTAAACAATGATGGTAGTGTTGTATTAATAGGTAAATACAAAGTTTGAGAAGACATTATTCAAATATCTTTTCTAAGAAATATATGGCCGGAGTGAATTTAGCTATGCCCGTTTTCTGTGGGGTATAAAAATTTGACCGCGGGAGGAAACAAGTATACACCCATTAGGTATACTGTATTTAAATTTAAATAAAAATTTCCAATTCTCAAATTTATAGAATTTGTAAATTATGAATCATTTAACACTTCAAAAAAACATAATATGTGCCCAAGAACGCATGCATAATATTATAAATACTAATTAAAACGCTTCCACATTCTTTTTAAATTGTTTGAAATAAATTTTGCTTAAAAAAATAGGTCTAATTTTTCTTGTCATAAACATCCCTTGCCTTTTACGCTTTAAAGTGCCCTTCGCAATCGATAACAAATTTCAAACTGTACGTCTTCGCATTATCATCCTCCATGAATGAAAAAGAAGCAGATACTGCACGACCTACAGTCTCCAAATAAAAATACACGCCAACATTTACAACACAGTAACAGTTTCTCTACAAATGTCAGTGCCAGAGTCTACCAAGTAGGCGTCGAAACCCGGCAAAGTTCGTGGAGGGGATAGCGATATCCGTTTCGGCTGATTGGACGGATAGCGTGGATTCCGGCACCTCGGGGGCGGAGCGAAGCGACTGGTGTCTCGTAGGGGGCTATGGGGCATGGCCTGTGCAGCATCCCTGTGCTGAGATGTTCAGGGCTTTTTAGATGCGACGGTAAAGTTTATGCGGACGCTATTCTAGGCCTACTAAGACGGATGGTTTTCAAGGTTTTTTGGGTTTCTAACGAGATTTTGAAAGCGCGCTTTACTGTTGTGCACCCTCGGTGGGACTGATTTTATCATTTATTTTTGTTTTCGGTAACTGTATGGACTGTGAAGTGTTTGTGTTTTGTGTTATGGGCGGATTTTGACCAGGTATGTTTTATCCTTCTTAAATTACTGTAGATTTAAATCAATATAGGTCAAAATATTTGATTTTGATAGAAATTTAAAAACTTTGTGGTTGGATTGACGCTTATTAGAGCTTTGTAACATTTATGTAATTTAATGTAGATAAGTAAGTGAATGTTTAGTGATTTTTTATCAAAAGTAAATTTTTAAAAGATATAAAGAATAATATTTTCTCCCCATATATGTTTTTTCTTCTTACTAAAGACTAGGTTACACCCTTTATTTTTCTATAATTTTCTATAAACATCCTACATAACAGCTTTATGCTAATTTCACGACTTTTCCGCTATTTACTTCCATTACCAACTGATTATTTATACACATACTGCATTTATTTGCAACACAGAATTGAAAATTTCATTTCCTCACCTAATCACAAAAAATGAATAAATAAAATATTATATAAAAATAAATTATTTACTGAAAATAAAACATATTGCCTAATATAAAAAAACAAATGAATCGAAACGTTGAACACTTGTAAAAATATAAATTTTAGATATATATAAATATATACCTAGATATGTTTATTGAAAATTTTTACATAGTAAATTCTACACGTTATGTCACAATACAAATAAAACATAGCTTAAAAGAAGTAGGGCTAGAGCTAAACTAATTACCACAAGATCTAAAAGACAATCCTGGAGAAAAATATGTAGAAACGATCAACAACTACACATCTTTAACAAATATATGGAGGAAAATAAAGAATAGTAACAGGCACTAGCTCATATCAAGGAATCGATTCATTAGAAGTAGAAAATAAATCGTCTATAACAAACCATGCAGAAATCGTAGAAAAAATAGCGGAAACATTCAAGTTAACATCCACAAATTCTAACTATGATAAAGATTTTTTAACATACAAAGAACAAAAAGAAACTATACCTATTAACGTAGTAAACAATAATGAACCTATAAATGCACTTATCACAATCAGAGAACTAAGAGATATGCTAGATCATTTAAAGGACACATCTCCTGGCCCCGATGACATCCCAGCTTCTTTTTTGAAACACCTACCTGACGAAGCAATAGAAATAATATTAAAAATATATAATCGTATATGGATCAGACATGAATTTCCCAATTTATTGAAAACAGCTATAACTATTTCTATCTTAAAATCTAATAAGCCACAAAACAAAGCAGATTCTTATTGTCCAGTGTCTCTAACTTGTGTAATGTGTAAGCTTTTAGAAAAAATTATAAATAAACGTTTATTGTGGTGTCTGGAAGAAAATAACCAACTGATTAATGAACAATCTGGATTTCGTCCTTTAAGATCGACTACCGACAATTTAATAGATATAGAATCACATATTTCACGATCGAAACTAGATTATTTTTTTACCATCCATCCATCCATCCAATGGCACTACAGCCCAAGCCGGGCCTTGGCCTCCTTCATTAAACCTCTCCAAACATCTCTATTTATGCTGTTCTTTTCCATGAACGCGTTTTTAGGAGATTTTTGGCATCTTCATCTACCTCGTCTTCCCATCTCTTTTTTGGTCTTCCAACAGGTCTTTTTCCTTGCATTCTTGCGTTTAGTAATTTTCTGCGGATTCTGTTCTCATGCATGCGGGCCACATGCCCTGCCCATCGTAATCTCTGTAGTCTAGTGTATTGTGCTAGTGTTGGTTCAGTGTATTGTTCGTATATTTCGTTATTATATCTAATTCGCCAGTTGTTATTTTCCTTTAGTGGACCCAGTATTCTACGCAATATTTTTCTTTCGAACACGTCTAATGCATTGGTAGATTTCTGTGTTATAACCCATGTTTCACACCCATAACTTACTATGGGTCGGATTATTGTTTTATATACCCGGAGTTTTGTTTTCCGGTGTACGTCTCGCGATTTGAATATGTGGCCCATCGCGAAATAGGCTTTGTTTGCCAGCATAAGCCTTCTATTTATTTCCGGTTCTTCTTCATTATTTTCGACCAGATCCATTCCTAAATACGTGAATCTATTCACGTATTCTATATCGTCTATAAATTGTTGTTGTTGTGCCTGTCTATTTGGTCTGGTTTGTATGAGTAGTTTTGTTTTATTTGTATTTATTGTTAGCCCTACAACTTCTGAACTCTGTTTCAACTGAACGTAGGTTTCTTCTGCCGCAGTCTTTGTTCTGCTCATTATGTTTATGTCATCTGCGTATGCTGCTAATTGGGTAGATTTGTTTGTAAGTATGTTATTTCTGCTCACCGTCAACCGTCTAATTACATATTCAAGAACAAGATTAAAAAGTGTTGGAGCCAGTCCGTCACCTTGTTTCAGTCCTTGCGTTGTCATAAACGCATCAGTGATCTGTCCTTGAATACATACATGTGCTTCTGTTTCTGTCATTGTCATTTGCACTAGTCTTATTAATTTTGATGGTATGCCAAATTCTTGTAATATATTAGGTAGTATTGTTCTATCTATTGAATCATAGGCTTGCTTGAAATCTACAAAGAGATTGTAGACGTCTATGTCATATTCCCATGCTTTGGCTAGTATTTGTTTAACTGTAAATAGTTGGTCAATAGTAGATCTATTTTGTCTGAACCCTGCTTGATATTCCCCGATAATTTTTTCAGTGAGGGGTTGAAGTCTTCGATTAAGAATGTTTGTGAGTATTTTGTATCCCGAACAAAGTAAAGAGATGCCTCTATAATTCTGGCATAACAGTTTGTCTCCTTTTTTATGAATAGGGCAGATTATACTTTTCTTCCATTGTTGTGGGATTTTTTCTTCTCTCCATATTTCTTGTATAAGCTGGTACATCTGTTCTGTCAAATTTGTTCCTCCCTGCTTGAACAGTTCTGCTGGTATCTTATCTATTCCCGGCGCTTTATGGCTTTTTTGCATTTGGATTGCTGTTCGAACCTCCTCTAGCGTTGGAGGTCTAGCCAATTCATTATCTTCTCCATCTTCCCACAGCTCCTGTTGTTGACCTTCCTGTTCTACCTGCTGCTGCCGCTGTTGTAGTGGTGTTTGTGCCCTTTCGTTTAATAATTCCTTAAAATACATCATCCAGGTTCTCTTAATTTCGTCCATATCGCTAATTATTTCCCCATTCTTATTTTTGCATAGGCTATTTATTTTTTTACCAATATTCCTCAATTATACAATGAGGTTGTCGTGAACTACAATTTAGGTGATCATCTAGGACTTCATTTTAGTTTAAACATATTTGAGAGTAACAATACTGCTGCATCCCAGATAGCTACTTATAGAAACTTATCAAAGAATTGTTTGTTTAATATTTTGTTGAGTCTTGACTCTGAGAATTTCGAAAATGTTTATACATATTCAAATGATGTAGATGATGCATATAGAGCTTTTTTGAACTCTGTCTCCCATCATATTGATACAACATGTCCTTTAATATCAAAACGCATAACTACTAATACCAACAGAAAATGGATCAATACTGAAATTCTTCAGATTAGTAAAAAGCTTAAAGATTTATTTTGGCTAGCAAATGTTAGTGGTAATTCAGATTTAATGTATAACTATAAAATACAAAAGGCTAACTTTATTCGTAAGGTAAAGGATATAAAAAAGCATCATATCAAAGTTATTTACATAATCAAAATAATAATAAAAGAAGGAAGGAGGTATGGAAAACTGTGAATCGTCAAACTGGTAAAAATAAAAACAATTTTGAGTGGAGCATTACTGATAATAATAAATTATTGATACATCCAGAACACATAGCAAACAAATTTGGTGAGTATTTTTGTACATCAGTCAAATACACATTATTAAAACATTTCAATAACTATACCTTTAACTATTTCACAACTGTGACAATTAACAACACATTCTTTTTTTCTGAAGTCTCACCATTTGATATTGAGAATGCTATATCTTCCTTAAACTATACCAGCTCAGTAGGTATTGATCAAATCCCCACTAAAATAATTAAATACATTTCTTCATATATATCTCCTGTTTTGTCTCATATCATCAACCTATCTGTCAAGGATGGCAAGTTTCCAAGAGACCTTAAAACGGGAGTAGTCAGTCCAATTTTCAAAAAGGGAGATCCATGTTTGGTTGATAATTACAGGCCAATCACCATAACAAGTGTACTCTCTAAGATTATCGAAAAGTGTATTTATAGTAAAATGTTAAATTTTCTGAATAAATATGATATCTTAAATAAATGTCAGCATGGGTTTCTTCCTAATAAATCTACAGAGAGTGCTTCTATTTCATTATTTAATTATATCCACGCTGCTTTGGATCGAAAAAGGTATGTGGGTGCACTCTTTTTTGACTTAACTAAGGCTTTTGACTCTATTGACATTGAAATTATACTGCATAAATGAGAAGCACTTGGTTTTCGGGGTTATTTCTTGAACTGGTTAAGGTCATACTTACAACATCGTAAATTCCTAGTAAAAGTCGATAATGAGAAGTCATCTGTTTTTAATCTTGATTGAGGTGTACCGCAAGGCTCCGTATTGGGACCCCTAATATTTCTTTTATATGTCAATGATTTGACACATTTTTTAACTGCAGACCATATAGTTCTTTATGCAGATGATTCAACAATTGTAGTTGACGAGTCAAATGAAGTCGAACTCATATCAAAAATGAACTTAGTAGCACAGGAATTTACAACCTGGTGTAAAAGGAACTATTTAATGGTAAATGCAAAGAAAACTATTTGTATGCAGTTCTACTCGCGCTTTAAGCCATCCCATGGTTATAAAATCACAGTTAGTTCTGAGGAAATACCTTTTAGTGATACAATATTATTTCTTGGTAGCATTCTAGAAAGTAATATGACATGGGATGAAAATGTCACTAAAGTCTGCAAAACAATGAATAAGGGTTACTATGCGATCCTTCAATTGAAAACTCTATTTAATACCAATCAATTGATAAGTGTGTATTATGCATTGGTTTATTCATATATGGCCCATAATGTTATCTTGTGGGGAAACTCTAGAAACTCTTCTAGAGTTTTTATGACTCAAAAGAGAATTCTTAGATTGATATTCAATATTAATAATAGACAATCATGTCGTAAATATTTTATTGAACACAGGCTGTTGACTTTTTATGCTTTATATATTTATAAGTGTATTATTCACGTCAAAACTAAATTTCAAAATTTCACCCTCAACTCTGACTTTCATAATTACCCGACAAGACACGGGAGGTTGTTAAGCGTGTGTAAACACTCCACAACTCTCTTTGAAACTAGTCCTGATTTTGCAGGATCTAAATTTTATAATTGTTTGCCACTTAATATAAGAAATGAAAACAATATTCAAAAATTCAAAAATAAATTAAAAGCATGCTTGATCCAATTATGCGTTTACAACCAAAATGAATATTTTGACTTAATAAAAGACTACAGAGAATAAGGACCGACGGGTTCAGAGACGCTCTATATTGCATATCTTTGTTTTTTATTTTTATATTAATCTATATTTTATTGATTTTGTTTTATGTAATTGTCCTATATAACTTGTTGATCATGCTTTATGTACTATATGACTTGTCCTATATCACAATGTGATCTGATGAGATTAATAAAGAATATTCTATTCTATTCTATTAATAAAGCATTTTACAACGACCAAAAATGTATTGCAATTTATTTTGATTTGCACAAAGCATTTGATATGGCTTGGCATCACAAGATAATTTCAACACTGGAATCATGGGGCTATCAAGGAAATATACTTGCTTTTATTAAAAATTTTCTCCTAAATAGAAATTTCAATGTAAAAGTAAACGGTCTTCTATCTAATGTGAGATATAAAAAAAATGGTATACCCCAAGGTTCAGTAATCAGCCCGACGCTTTTCCTTATAGCTATTAATGATATAATCAAATCAGAGAACAAACCCATTCAAGCGAGATTGTACGCGGATGATCTTATAATATTCTTAAATGGAAACAATATACAGAGTATGGCCAAATTACTACAAGATCAACTCGATAAATTTATAGCATGGTCTAAACGAAGTGGTTTTTAATTTGCTTCATCTAAAACTCGCTGCATCATATTCTCAAAGAGACCAAACCAGATTAAAGAAATACCTACTTTAAAACTTGAAGGTAAGACACTTGAATATGTAAATACAATTAAATATCTAGGTTTAATATTTGATCAAGCTCTAACCTGGAAGGACCACATCAAATATATATCAGCCATATGTCAAAAAAGACTAAACCTCTTAAAATGTCTTTCTGGTACGAACTGGGGACTGGACGGTAGAACTCTACTCACATTATATAAAAATTTAATCCGCTCTAAGATCGATTATGGATGCCATGCTTATTCGTCTGCTTCAACAACAACTTTAAAAGTTTTAGACACCATTCAAAATAACGCTCTCAGAATAATAAGCGGTGCAGTTAGAACAAACCCTATCTAAAGTCTTCAGGCCGAACTCGGTGAGCTACCATTAGATTTAAGAAGACATGAATTAATGCTCTCATATGCATCAAAGCGGTACTCTTTACAATTTCACCAAACCATTCGCTGCTTGAATATCCAGCACGCAAAAACGCACATTTCCTTTTACGAAAGATTCAGACGAATTATAAATGAATTAAACCTTAAAGTCCCCGAAATCTATCCTAGCATGATGCCAACCTCCCCTCCTTGGCTAATATCTTCTCCTCACATAAATTTGGATCAATTATCAGAAAATAAGAAAGAAAGCAATCGTCATCTAATTAATTCTAGATATCATACCTTTATTTCTCTTTATTTTCTTCCTTCAAACGCTATTCACAGATGGATCTAGAGCAGGGCATTGTGTAGCATCTGCCTTTGTAACAGAGGATGAAATAAAAAAATATAGACTAGCGGAGACTAATACTATTTTAACAGGAGAACTTTTTGCAATATATAAAGTTATATGTTATGTTACAAAATGTTCTGATACTAACTTCTTAATAATTACTGACTCACTAAGTTCACTAGAAATCATCTCAAAAATCTATTTTTCCCATCCTGTGGCCAAACTCATTAGACAAGAACTGGACAACCTCCATCACAGAAACATTGCTTTCCTGTGGGTGCCATCTCATATTGGAATCAAGGGAAATGAGCTGGCGGATAAATATGCACGAGAATCCTTAGAGGACATAACTATTGAGTTCTATCCAAAAACTCCAGCGACAGACTGGAGACTTTGTAAATTTCTTTCTTAATAAAGAAACAAAATTTGTTTAATTTACTACTGTTTGTATTTTGAGAACGATTTGTGGCTTATTCCCATTTAAATAGTAATAACATATATTTTATGTTCCGTAAGAAAATTTGATTTTGTTCCGTTAAAATAAATATATAATTTATTACACACAATAAAATTTATTTTATTAATGACATTTTTAATATAGAAATCACTCAGTTTACTGTGCTATACTATAACTCTCCATATAATATAATCTCTCTCCTATGGCGCTACAGCCCACGAACAGGCCCTGTTCTCTCTCAGCATCCTCCTCCAAGCACCCCTTTCCTTGGTTACTCTCCTCCAGTTTTCTACTCTCATTATCTCTTTAGCATCGGTTCTTACTACCACCGCTTCCTTGGATATTATACTGACCGACGTCCCATCATAGTTCCATGAGCAGTTTCCAACGCACCATCCAGAGCGTTTTAAGCTCCTACTAGGTGATCTATTATTATCCAAAAGCCCAAAATAAGAGGAAAAGAGTAACTACTAGGGAATATATCAAAGATAATTGATGTTTATGAAACTATGTTTTCATAAACATAGAGACTTCCTCTGTCAAACTAACCTAAAATAAACATAAAAAATAGAAGAGACATGGAAACCGTAGTAATAAGTTTTTACAGAAAGAAAAAGAAAATCAAATTAATAATGTCAATATGTTAAGTAATTTTGCTAATTTTACAATACAATCCTCACAAGGGTAAGCCTGTTGAAGATACAACAACTTCATTGCTCTAATTTGATAGCTTGTTATGTTAATTTTTAGTATGTTTTGAAAAAGATTTAAACAATCTCGAATATACTACGGAACTGCGGAATATAATATATCGTATTTATACAGTGAATTTATTATTTATTTATATTTATTTTTATTTTTATTTTTATTTTAATAATTTTTGTTTAATTTTTGTGACGTATAATGTAGGTTTACCAACTAAACAAAGTTAGGTATGCATTTGCAAGAACATATTGTTATTAGAAAAATAAAGTTCCATTCACACATGTCATTAAAAAATGATTTATGTTATCTAAATTACTGTTGTGGACAAAGAAATATGTGCTACAGCCGCGATATCTGTAAATATCGTATTACCATAAAATTCATATTTTGTCATCATATATTACATTTTTGTTGATGGTTAAACATTAAATGATCTTGTATTATTTAATATCTTAGTGAGAATTACATTTAGGCAATAAGAACACTGAGATTGCAAAATTTTTTGTTCAAAACTTTGCAAAAACTTTAAAAAACAGTTTACTTTCGGTAAACTGAACCCTAAAATATAATATATTATTGTATAAAATTTTATAGTAAAACCATAACTACTTGAACAAACACCAGATAATGTAAAAGAGCCGATTTTTATAGTGAATGTTTCTAAAATTGCAATTTTTCAACCTTTCCCTTGGATTCATTATTACGTAACCCACAATAATACCCAACTTCTGGACCTCCTATTATCGTTCTTCTTACGGTGCCTTATCTTAAGGCGTTGGCCATTACATTTGCCCGTTTAATTTAATTGTAGCAGCCCTGAATAGTTCTATGGAGGTCATGTTCGTCATTGCCGGTGGTTTTTAAGCCCAAGGAGTTGCGTCTTCTTCCTGGTCTTTTGCTATTGACTTTGACTCTTCTGATTAAAAGTTTGGAGCATATCATACATTTGAATTTCTTATATGATGTGGACCCAAAATATTCGTGTTTTCCGTTCTATTTAATTATACAGCATTTAAAGCTCTATCTTTCCTTATTCATCCTCCGCAAGACTTTCCGCATATTTGACGCATGGCTCCATGTAAGGATATTCTGAGCATTTTACGGTAAACGACCAGAGTTCCGAACATGCTTTGGATTCTTTTTTTTGTTGTTTTGCTTCTGTCAATGTCCAGGCTTTCAACACCAAAGAGCAAGGTGGAAGAACAACATAGCACTTAAGTATTCAAGTATTCTCAATGAGTATGCCCAGGCTGGCGGATGCAGCCGAACTTTTTGCAATATTTTGTAAAAACATTTGTACTTGCCTTTTCCAGGCGTTATTCCTTATCTCGAGTGAGTGGTCCCAAGTTCATCAAGATTACTTCCCAAGATACGTTGTTATTGTTACTCTTACCAGATCTGTTCCGTCGACATTGACCTTCACCGCTACTGTTTTGGTGCTTGCTGATGACCATCGTTTTTTGACTTCTTTGTAATCAATTACCATTCCAAATTCTCTACCGGCTGTCGTTACACGGTGTCCATTAAGCGTTGCATGGGCTTCAGCATTATACTGCCAGTACGACACGTGTCATTCGAGCATATCGCAGGTACTATTTATACATTGCCCGTTTATAATTATACCATCCGAGGTGCCTTCCAAAGCTTTCTGAAATATCTTCTCAGAGTAAACATTAGAACAAGCAGAGAGTGATTATTAGGACACACCCTGTCTTACTCCCTTCTCGATATTGAATTTTTCCAGATGTTTCGCTTTTTATTCCTGAATTTTAGCCTTTTGTTCTTGGTTAGAGGTTGAAATGACCTTAATTGAAGAAAAGGCAGCAAATATTTGATTTCACGCAAACAAACCAATGTATCTCTTGATACGTATTTCGACCTAATAGTCTCGTCAGAAGATCTATTCATAGGGGTCCTCAACGAGAAAATCAATATTTTTGCCTTTTAAGAAGCAACAATACAAGGCTTCAATACGGACGCCATAGCGACATCTATTACAACAAACGTAAAATAGTTTCGAAACACAATTCAATTTCTGCTTTATAATCTGTGCCTCTAAAAATTGCAAGGCAAACAACGTTGATAAAAGGTTTAAAAGAGACATGGGGAATCTAAAATTTGCATTCCACGACATGTCCTTTTACAACTAAGCAGAAATCCTTAGCGAATTGTGCTTCTAGTACTCACACAGAGTAAATCCGAATAAAATGAGAAAAGGCAGCAAATATTTGATTCACGCAAACAAATCCTATGTATCTCTTGATACGTATTTCGACCTAATGGTTCTCGTCAGAGGGCAATTCATGTGATATAGCCATATTTAGATTTTATAGTAAGTTACAGTATTAAAGAATGAGACGATAAGTAAAAGGTAACAATATAAAAATTATTTATTGATAATAATAAATGTGCAACTTTAATAAGATAACCTGATTAATAACAACATCATAATACATATAAATATTTTACAGTGATAAAAAGGCCGCAGCTTAATTTATCTTTAAAATCCCATTTTCTAGGAACATAATTTAAGAGCATACCGTTTAAAGTATTTCTATCATCATACAATAAGATGACACACGTAGCTCCCAAAAATATGTCAATAATATTAAATAGAACCCCGTACTTCGAAATGCATTTATTCAAGTGTGAAAGTCTAGCTGAAAGAAATAGCGAAATAAAAGATCTGAAGTGTATTCAAGTATTTTGCTGGAGAAAAGATTAAGCTACACTTGCCTGCATTTGGGACAGGTATAAGACGGAGCTTTTGCCGTTTGTGAAAGTGAACAAAGGTACAAAAGAGTTCTTTATGTTTTTTTAAAGCAAACTTTGTTTAAATAGGTAAACACTGTTTCAAAAAATATTGGTTATAACGCCTATGAGGAACACACAATTTTTTGTGGAATTAGTTTTCTTTCACAAAAAAGAGGTAGTAAAGTTTGTATGATAATATAAATCATCACCATTCATAATAGGTAAAGATCGATATCGTTTTATCTTCGAAAAAAATTTCACAGCTTAGGAGGTGTAAGTTATAACAGAAACTCAGACTAGACAGCTAAAGAAGAAGACTACATCTCCCGAAGAAGTCAAAAATCTAATTCTTCTTCTTCAAGTTCCACTCCTATCGGAGATTGGAAATCATTCTGGCAATTATAATTTTATTGGTTACTCGCCTGAATAGTTCAATTGAACTGCATCCAAACCACTCACGGAGATTGCGTAGCCACGAGATTTTACGTCTTCCTACGCTTCTTCTACCTTTGATTTTACCCTGCATTATATTCCTTAGTAGTTCGTACTTTTCACCTCTCATGATGTGCCCCAAGTATTCCAATTTCCTGATCTTTATGGAATTTAAAACTTCGCATTGTTTTCCTAGTTGTTCGAGAACTTGTTCGTTTGTTTTGCGATCCATCCATGATATTTTCAAAATGCGTCGGTAACACCACATTTCGAATGCTTCTAGGTTTTTAATGTTGGATTTTTTAGGTGTCCAACTTCAACTCCATACAAAAGGGTAGAGAAAATATAACATCGAAGCATTCTTATCCGGAGCGATATATTGATATCGCGATTACGCAAAAAATCTAATAAAAGCAACAAATGCTAAAAAAGCTCCAGGACCGGACAACCTTGGTAACAGAGCACTCAAAAACCTACCAACAAAGGGAATAGTATACATCACAAAGATCATTAATGGTATACTAAAATTAAGACACTTCCCGGACAGATGGAAGGAAGCTCATGTTATGATGATAGGAAAGCCAGGAAAGGACGGCACTTTTCCACAAAACTGCAGACATATTAGCTTACTATCATCAGTAAGCAAAATAGCCGAAAGAGTCGCTAGCTTTGGGATCTCTATAAAATGAGTAACAAATCTGAACTAACTAGGGACTCTGGAAGCAGGTGTGCCCCAGGGAGCGGTGTTATCGCCTTATCTGTACACTATCTATACAGCTGACACTCCGACAGACACGAGAACTATGGTTAGCCTATATGCGGACGATACAACCATAGCAGCTAGCAGTAGAGATCCAAACCTAGCTGCCAGCTACCTACAAAGCGCTCTGAATAGGTTCCAAAAATGGTGCATAAAGTGGAAAATTGCTTTAAACCCTGACAAGACACAGGCCGTTATGTACAGACACAGGATAAGGAGACCAGACAGGGAAATCACTATAGCAAACACCCCTGTAGAATGGACGAACGAGGCCAAATACCTCGGAGTCATTTTAGACAGAAAGCTCACTTTCACGGAACACGTAAAACAAACCGTCTACAAAGCAAAAGCACTAAAAAGTCAACTCTCTTCGCTAATCGGCAGAAAGAGCAAACTTCGCTGTAAGACAAAAATGAGGGTAGCTATTAGTATAATACTACCCTCCCTAACATATGCATCTGCCGCATGGGGACACACATGTAAACTGAATAGGAAGAAAATCCAAACAACACAAAACTGGATAATCAGAGAAGCACTGAACTTACCTCAATACATTCCACTGAGGTATTCATTCAGGGACTCTGGACAGAAAAGAATCCTAAGGACAATGGACGAAAGAGCAAACACCATTTTCAATGGTCTCGTAAATCATCCAAGCAGGACATTAAGAGAGTTGACAAACTACGACATAAACACTAGAACGGTATATAAACGGCCAAAGCAACAACTCATTGGATATAGAGAAGAAGGATAAATGAAGAAAGAGATAGACACAGAGCCGACTACAGAGTATATTAGACAGTGAGCACCAAAAAAATATAGTATATAAGAACAATATACACTGAGGTGTATGCAGGCACTATACACCCGGGAATGCACACCCCACCACATGCACACTTAGGTTAGATTAGGTTTAGATTAGAATAGGGAAAACAAAAAACACAAAAAACATATACACGGAGTGTGTGAGAGCGTTATACACTTGGGAATGCACACTCCATAGTTAAGGTATTAGCATAGATAGACTTAGTTTTAAAAACAAAAATCGCTCCCTGTCTAATTAATTATGTCATGTCATCTTCAAGATAAACAAGAACACCCGCTACATCACAAAATTTACATAACACAAATAAGAATGTATAAAAGGCCCGTCAGGCACTCTATACCAGTCAGCAGGCATAGGCCCTTCAGGCAGATCAAATATTGATCAAACGCGGACTCTGAGCATCGAGGTCATGTGCGGCAAGCATGGGCTCTGTGGCCAGGACTCACTTCTCGAACACCCAGCCGGCGAGGAGAACAAAATTTTTATTTTGTCAAATCAGCGACTGAGTGAACGAGCACCACACACATTATTTTCCAGACAGAGATCTGTCGGTCTAGACCAATGGCTCTCTGTCTGGAACACACGCGTTTTTTTTAGGGACATGAGTCCCGAAGTAAAGCTAGAGTAACTTCTATAGAGTAAAGTTAAATAGGGAGAAAAGCCGACATGTGTGCTACCCCTACAGTTAGGTGGCCTAACCACAGTCATTAAAAACAGAAGGTGTCTCATTACCCAAGACACCTTACGTAACATTCAGATCGTAAGCCTCCTCACGTAAGTCACACGCTGAGGAGAGATGGAGGAAAAGCCTGGGAGTCAGATAGGTACCACCTCAACTAGTGAGGTGTAACCGGTTTGATTTTCGGATCCCACTCTTACAGTGGTATACACATGTCCCTAGGGGTAGGGTTGATCGCCTCGCGTGATTGTGTGTGTGACAGCTAAAGGAGATATTCATAATTAAAAAAATATTCAGGATCACGAGGAAAGAAACAATTTATGTTACGTTTAAACTCAAAACTAAGATAAACATAAGCTCTTTATATTGTATTTCTAGATACTCAATCAAATAGAGCAATATGAGAAATTATGAAATATGATTACTCCAGGTAAAAGAATCACGTTATCTTATTAAAGCTGTACGTTTATTATTATCAATTAATAATTTCTTTATTGTTGTCTTTTACTTATCTTCCCATTCTTTAATACTGTAACTTACTATAAATCTAAATGGGTATAAAGGAGGTCCAGAAGTTGGGTATTATTGTGGGTAACGTAAAAATGAATCCAAGGGAAAGGTTGAAAAATTGCAATTTTAAAAACATTCACTATAAAAATCGGCTCTTGTACATTATCTGGTGTTTGTTCAAGAAATTATGGTTTTACTATAAAATTTTATACCTTTATATTTTTATATTCTAGAGTTCAATTTACCGAAAGTACAAGTTGAATATAGCCGCAAATGTCAAACATGGAACAAAAATATTTGGTATAGAAATGTGGCATGTTTTTATAATGTAGATGCTATATGCTTTAAATATAAAAAGATAAAGCTTAAGAAAAGTACATTTTGTTTATACTATGTTATAAATTTTACAATTTTTGATTTATGTATAGTAATAAAACAAGAATGAGTAAGTATTTGTTTCTTTGGAGATTAATTGCAGTAAGAATTTATTAGAATTTTTTTGGCAATTACCCTTTGATATATTTATTAGCCTTTAATATATTTAGATGCCATTGTAGGTCTATCTGAAACCCACTGGAAGGATAAAGTGCATTATACGTCAAAAAATGGCAATGATATTTATTTCTCCGGCAATGTTAACGAATCTCGGAATGGCGTGGCAGTGATAGTAAATAATGCCATTAAAACATCCGTAAAATAATATATAACCGTCAGCGATCGGATAATTGTTGTCAGAATGAATGCCAGTCCTGTTAATCTTAATGTAGTATAAACATATGCCTCAACAAGCGAAGCTCACGATGAAGAGATCGAAACATTTTATAGTACGTTGGAGCAGAAGCTTAGGAAGCTTCCAAATAGTGAAATCACAGCAGTCGTAGGCGATTTCAACGCAAAATTGCTGTAACTACAAAGATCATTACTTGCGAGAGACCGTCGGATTATATGGACTTGGCCAAAGAAATGACAGAGGAGAACGCTTGCTACACTTTTGTATAGACAACAACCTGTTTGTTACTAATACAGGCTCTCAACATCACCCAAGACCACTATACACTTGCATATCACCAGAAAATAGATACAGAAATCAGATAGATTTTATACTGGTAAAAACCCGTTAGAGGAGCGGTGTTTAGGATGTTAAGACCTATCCAGGAAAAGATTGTAATAGCGACCATCAATTTTTATCAGCTGAATTCCGCATGAAGTTGGGAAACAGTCCAAAAACAGGAAATACAACAACTAAATGGCATCTAAGATATAACGATCCGTACAAAAAAGCCGCAATGCAAAAGCTATGTGACCTCAAATAATCATTAAATTTAGAAGAGTCCTCAAATAGCATATGGACAAAAACAAACTCTATATTGCATAATGCTGCGAAAAAAGTTAAGAGTGATAAAGAAGAAAGAAGGAAACAATGGATAACAGACTCCACGTGGACTAAAATACAGGGCCCTAGATGACGTTGGAATGGATATAATACATCAAATTTGTCAAAGAGTGTGGGAGATAGGAAAATGGCCTGAGGACTGGACACAATCACTATATATTTCCATGCATAAAAAGGGAGCGAAAGATTTATGTAGCAACTATCGAACAATTGCTCTAATTGCGCATTGCAGTAAGATACTCCTACACATAATTCTCGAGAGGATAAAGCCCTTTTTACTACCTAACCTTGCGGAGGAACAAGCAGGTGTCGTCCCTGGAAGTGGTACTAGAGAACAAATTTTAAACAAACGGCAGATTGTAGAAAAATCCAGAGAATTCAACATCACAACATATTTGTGCTTCATAGATTATAGTAAAGCTATCGATTTGGTCAACTGGAGAAAAATGTGGCAGGTTTTGTCTGAAATGGGAGTCCCCAATCATCTGATACTGCTAATTAAAAGCCTGTACAATAACAATTATGCCAGAGTTAGAATAAATGGGGAACTAACCGATAGTTTCAGGGTCACAAAGGGCTTGAGACAAAGCTGCATACTAAGCCCAATTCTATTTAACATATATGGTGAATGGATAATGCGGAAAGCTACTGAGGACTGGAACGGTGGCATCACCATTGGCGGGAAGAAGATTTGCAACTTGAGATATACAGATGATATTACTATCCTCGCTAGTTCTGAAGCTGAATTGATTCACCTGCTACAACGGATAGAAGATGTAAGCTTAACGATGGGCCTTAAAATAAACGGAGATAAAACGTGAATAATGAAAATTGACAGAGCTTACAACAATCAAAATCATCTGGTCATGATAAACAATATCGCTGTTGTAGATAAATTTGAGAAAGCTGAGAAAGACAAAAAGAACATAGATGTATTTGAGATGTTACTGCTAGAGACGAATGCTGAGAATACCATGGGTGGCCCGAAGAACAAATGAATCCATACTGGACCAGCTAAACATAAAGAAAAGACTAAGAACACAAATATCAGAACAAATAATAAGCTATTTTGGACATGTGCTTCGAAGAAATGGTCTTGAAAAACTTACCATCCAGGGAAAAGTAGAAGGCAAAAGAAATAGAGGTAGATACACGATACACGGACCATATTGTTACTATCATTGGCGCTTCATTGTCAGAATGTGCTAGAATGGCAGAAGATAGAAAAACGTGGAGGAACATTGGGAAATTTAGCTAATAGCTTTATGATATCACGATACCTGCATCAGGTTAACGACTAAGAAGAAGAAGAAGATATTTATTAGGGAATAGATTTGGCAATCGTCAAATTAGCCGTTGCCAGATTGCAATAGATGTTTGCAATTAATCTCGACAGAGACAAATATTTACTCGTTATTGTTTCATATAAATTAAAAATTGCAGAGTTTATAAAATAGTATAATCAAAATGTACTTTTTAAAAGATTTCTCTCTTTATACTTAAAGCACACAACATATGCATTATAAAAACATTCCGACATTGCCAAACTCAAATATTTTTAACTGTTGCGGCTATATTTAGCTTGTACTTTCGGTAAACTCACAATATTCTAGTTATATTAGTATATCAAATGTGCCATTCCTTCCCTGTAAAGTACCTACCTTCGGTATACTTGAAGTCTAGACTATTAAATTGAGTCGGTTTATGTATTCAAAGGACATAAAATGTGCACTGTTAATTTGTTAATTGCTAATTGTGGTTGCACTTGTGTTAAATTTATTGACTTGCAACAATACGTTGCCGTTGCCGACGTGTCACGGTGCGTTCACTTTTAACTTTATAACCCATAACAATGTTTCCTTTAAACTAATAATGAGACAATTTCGACGATAACAGTGATTTACTTGTTTTGCTACTGTGTGCCACAAGAATTATTATTGCCACAAAAATAAACGATACAATAATTTTAGAACAGGAACAACTAAGATTTCGAATGCGGGAAATTTTTAGAATTAGAATACAATTTCTTAGCATTTGATATAATGTTACTATGCATTTGTTAGTTATTAAAGACAAAAAGAGAAATACAGAAGACAAATATAGAAGAACACTGGACCAAATGCAAAGAAGCTATGTATACAGCGGCTAAAGGCTCTTTAAATCCTAATCAGGCTAAAATAATTAAAGATTGGTTTGACAAAGAATGTACATCCATTAACCAAAAGAAAAATGAAGCATACAAGAGACTTCAGCAGCGCAGAACGAGATCAAACCTGGAAGACTATGAAAATCCTTAGACGAGAAGAAAAATGGACGTTTAAAAAAGAAAGAGCCGTACCAAAACGCTCTAAACGAGATTGTTAACCACCAGAATAGAAAAGACTCGCGAAAATTCTACCATACGATAAATACCTAACTGCAGAAAAGAATTCAAACTCAGAATAAGAGCATGTAAACAAAGAGATGGTTCCATAATTAGTGACAAAGAACAGATACTGTACAGATGGGCGAATCATTTTGAAGAACTGCTACATTGAAGTCATGAAGAAGACCAAATAGAAATTACCTTTCCTGAAATGGATTAAAATGCTCTAGAGCCATCCCTCACCAAAGAAGAAATTAGAGAAGCCATTTCAAAACTGAAAAATAACGAAGCCCCTGGTTTGGTTAATCCTTCTGCCGAACTCTTTAAAAATGGTGGTGACACCCTTTTTAAACACATGCATAAATTAGTAACTGGCTACGGAAGAAAACGCCCGCAGACTAGAAATTAGGTGTAATGCACTTTCTTCACAAAAAAGAAGATATGATGGTGTGTGATAATTATAGAGGCATCACCCCACTTAACGTGGCATTTAAAATATTGTCCAACGTATTGTACAGAAGATTGATCCTCTATGCTGAACAAATAGTTGGGAACTACCAGTGCGATTTCCGACCCAAGAAATCAACAATGGATCAAATCTTCACAGTCAGGCAGATTCTTGAGAAAACGCTTGAGTTCGAAGTCGACACCCATTACATATTCGTGGATTTCAAAGCCGCATACGACTCAGTCAACAGACAAAAACTTCTACAGGCTTTGGTGGAATTTCAAATGCCGCTTCATCTTGTTCAACTAACGGAACTTACACTCACAGGCGTAGAGAGTGTAGTCAGAATCTAAAACGAATTTTTAAGACCCTTCCATTGTAAAAATGTATTATAGTGTATTTTTATGTATGAGAGAGTAATAAAACAATAAATTATGTATGCAAATCCCTAAACTGTTGATACGGGTGACTCAATGAAAAACAGAATTTGTCAACAAGTTTACAGAAGTATATAGAAAAACAATTTTAAATTGAGTATGACCACCAGGTATAAAGGTTGGAGCAGAATAGAATACAATAGTTGTGAGGGTTACTAATCCCTAAATAAGGTTGCCAGTGTCGGAGTGATGGAGGTTAACAGGTACTAATGAATTTGCAAGAAATGTAAGATGTTTATTTTATTGGTTATATATAACCAATAAAAGTTTAATAAGTACCTACCTATTTGCAAAATAAAGTTTAATTCTTTAGATAAAATAAAACGTTTTATTTTATCTGAAATGAGTGCATTCCACGAAGTAAGGGTTTCAACAATCAAACATTTAATTCTTTAATTCCAGGAATCTACGACAGTAATTGACTAGATAATTACCTTCTAAACTTATTCCACAGAAAATGTGATAGTGGGTTTTTCCATTTTGTAGGAAGGTCCAAGTGGCGTATTCAAAATTCTTAACAGTTCACTAAAAGTAGGTACTTCAGTTGCAAGGTGCAGTTTATTGTGTATACTAGTGTTATGGAAAATTTGGAAGTGCCGTGTAAAGGCCGAAAAATTGGTCCTTTAACAGTTAATGAAAAAACATTAATATTTAATTGTTTTAAATCATTTACAGACAAACGTTTATGTGAAAGTGTTGATGAGACCGTTGAGTTAGTTAGCAGTACACTTGGTGTTGGGAAATCTACGATTTACAGAGTTATTAAAGAAGAGAAATGTGGTAGTTTTTAAATGCCACGTAATGCTCCAGGGAAACCAAAATTTCAAATAGAATATCATTTTAAAGAAGGACTTCGACGGAAAGTGCATAAATTCTTCTTTAGACAAGAATTTCCAACATTGGATAAAGTTCTTGTCTCAGTTCGAGATGATAAGGATTACCCAGAAATGAGTCGAAGTACGTTATGGAAACTTTTAAAAGAAATAGGCTTCCGCTGGAAAAAGAATCCCAGAAAGTCTATTTTATTAGAAAGAAGCGATATTGTCATATGGAGAAGACATTTTCTAAGAACCATAAAGGAAATGAGAAACCAAAAAAAAAAATATTTTATCTTGATGAAACATGGATCAACGAGGGTCATACACCAAATAAATTTTGGCAGGATGAAACTGTTACAAGTCAAAGGCACGCTTTTGTAAATAACTTATCTACTGGTTTAAACCCACCATCAGGAAAGGGACGCAGGCTGATAATAGTACACATTGGCAGTTCAGACGGTTTTGTTGAAGGTGGTTTATTAACTTTTGAATCAACTCGTACCGGTGACTACCATGAAGACATGAACGCTGATGTCTTTCAAGAATGGTTCGAACAAATGATAGATCTTCTTCCTAAGAACTGTGTAATAGTAATGGATAATGCAAGTTATCACTCCAGACTTATAGAAGGACTGCCCACAACCAAGTGGTTAAAAAAAGACTTGCAGAATTGGCTAAGTTCAAAAAATATTACGTACCATCCCGGATCTATAAGAAAGGAACTTTAT
Source organism: Diabrotica balteata (assembly GCA_918026665.1). NCBI lineage: Eukaryota > Metazoa > Arthropoda > Insecta > Coleoptera > Chrysomelidae > Diabrotica > Diabrotica balteata. The sequence goes on from OU898284.1 coordinate 6,096,137, forward strand.
TCGTTGTGTGCCCTTCATAAAGAAAAATTTTAAAAATACGAAATTGATGAAATTGCCAAAAATCGTGAATGACAGTACTTAGATCCCCACCATATCATTGTGAATTAAACCCGATTGAACTGGTATGGGCACAGATAAAGAGTGACGTTTCAAGAAAAAATACCACTTTTAAAATTTATGATGTTAAACAGTTGTTTTTAGAGGCCGTAAATAATGTAAAACCTGAAAACTGGGAAAAGGCAGTAAATCACACTATTAAAGAAGAGGAAAAAATGTGGAAGCTGGACAATATTACTGATAAAATGATCGAGCCAGTTATTATAAATCTTGGTTCTGAAAGTTCATCTTCTGAATCTGATTTGGATTTGTAACAAGTAGCTGTAAGTTTTATATTAATATTTTTATTCATCTATTTAACATACCTTAGACGGTTTTAAAAACTCTTTTTCTCTTTTGTAATTTTTAAAAATAAAAAAAAATGTGAATTTTTTAAAACCCTTTTTAATGTAGGCCAGTCAGTTCTAATATAGTGTGTGATAAAAGAGGTCACTTTTGTTTACATACACATAACACTTTATAACACTGAAATAATTCATTTATTTTTTACAACTATTCAAAGTAATTTTTCAATTAATCTTGAGCACGCCCATGGAGTGGTCGGAGGTACCAGTTAAAATTATGCTAATTACTCTCTCGTTCATAAAAAATAAACTATAAGATAGGTAGATGGACTGTCGTGTCTCTTCTTGCACTAAAAAAAGTAATTCGAGAGTGCAATATTAATACAAATGGCACCATCATTAATAAATCTGTAAAAGATGTCGGATATGCAGACGACATAGACAATATTTCCAAATCCACAGAATATCTGTTAGAAGCATTACGATCATTAAGGGCGTCTGCACTGAGAATGAGATTAAAAATAAACGCACAGAAAACCAAGTATATGTATTGTACTAGATCAGGCAACTAGATACCTAGACTGTTAATTGATGATCTGGAACTGGAAAGTGTGGACACCTTCATCTACCTGGGTTCGCTGCTGACCAAAGACAACAGGGTCAGCGAAGAAATTAAAAGAAGAATAGTGCTTGCGAATAAGTGCTATTATGGCTTGAGGAAACAGATGGCCCCAATAGTACTGAATCCACTTCTGAAGCTAGCTTGCCCTCTCGGTTGTGCAGAATCTAATGCGTTTGTTAATCGGTTGTTGATGATCGTTGTAAAACGAAGTATTCTGATTTAAATTTTACTTTTTTGATAATCATTTAATTATTGCTAGCAAAAGATTTTAAAATTTTGAAAAACGACTCAGATTATCAAGGTGCTTGGACACCCCTGGTATACTCTATATATTATTATAAATATTAACCTATTTTCTCCAAAATAGCCTTTTTGAAAAGTTCTTGCTGTCACATACTGAATATTTATATATTGGAATTTTTATCCATCATGGGTTATATATTTTTAGCCTATCTTTGTTTATTATGTATTAATTAGTTTGTGTCTTAACCCAGGTATATAATTTTTTCTAAGACATCTTACATGTTATGAAACTGTAGTCACATAATCAAAGTTCTCACTCTTTTATACAAACATTATTGTCTTCAAATAATTAAGTTATTATTCTCCTGTTATTAGAATTAAGAATTTAGAATTGTTTTACATTATTAACTAATTCCTACGTTTGAATTTAAACCCTAAATACGTCGTAAAACCTACAAAGTTGTGAATAACTTTTGTTAGTTACTTGAACTGAACTTACCTATATATGCAGATCATTAGCAGACGATTCCTTCGTACCACCATTAATTTCAAGGAAAAGAACTGGGTCAGTATTAAACATTGGCGTCGACGTAAAGAGTAAATGAGTTAAGAATGTATAGATAATTTGTATTTTATCCAGTGGCATCTCATAATGGGGAAAGCTATGCCTTTTGGTTAATAATATGATTTGAGATAAATTTATTAATTATTCTAAAGAATATTGTAACATGTAACAATAAAACACTGAAAACTTTGTTTTCAAACTTCCACAAAAATTATTTTAACTTATCACTACAGCTGTTTCGGTTGATTGCCTTTCTCAAGTGATCTATTTGCATTTGGAATGCTTTTACATTCTATAGTTTCTAATGAAATAGGTTGAGGAGGGGAGAACTGTTTGTCTCAAATTGGTCATTCAGAATTATATCTGTGTTTTTTAATTTGTTGATTTCCATAGATTCTAACAAGGATAGCTTAAGGCCTTTATTTTGAATGTGAAGAATTTTAAATTCGTCATTAAAAGAATGATTGTGATCTAGAAGGTGAAGTGCATATGTAGAATCTGTTTTGTATTATTGAAAGCCTTTTTATGTTCTGCTATTCGTTTATTGAAGTTTCTACCAGTTTGACCGATGTCAGTTTTTGGGCAGTCGCCACATTTAAGTTTGTACACACCACTGTGTAAATTTTTTTAATTTTGGCTCTTGTTGTTTTCGATATATTTGCCTAGGTTGTTATTTGTTCGAAAAGCTGGTGTTATTCCTTTCTTTTTTATGCGTTTGGCTTTTTGAGTTGATATTTTGCCTGTATATGTAATCGAGCAGAAGGTTGTGGGTTTTTTCTCTCGTGGCGGAAATACTAATTTAAGGGCTTTCTTGTGTAGTTTTTGATTTAACATTTTATTAATTGTTTTTTCGTTGTATCCGTTGTTTACTGCTGTTTGCTTGATGATATTTAATTCTGTCTCAAAGTTGTATTTTGATATCGGAATTTCTGTTAATCTATGTAACATACTATGATGGGCTGCCAGTTTATGTTGTGTTGGATGGGATGATGAATAGTGTATACTCGTGTCAGATTATTATTTACTATTCTTCCGTTTACAGAAATTTCATCTACCAGATCCGCTATCGCTTCCTGGAATATGGCTTCACTATATATGTTAAACAGTAATGGTGACAGAACACAGCCCTGTCTTACTCCTCTCTTTATATCTAAGTTTTCGGACTTTTGTTTTTCTATCTTTATATTGGTCTATTGATTCCAATACAGATTGATAATGATTCGTAAGTCTCGTCTGTCTATATCTTTGTTTCTCAGTATTTCTATTAGTTTTTCATGTCGGACCCTGTAGAATGTCTTCTCGAAGTCGATGAAACAGAAGTAAATATCTAGGTTCATATCTAAGCACCTTTGAGAGAGAACATTAAAAGCAAACAATGCCTCTCTCGTTCCCAGTCCCTTGCGGAACCCAAACTGAGTATCAATCATATCCTCTTCTAGTTTTCTATATAATCTTCCATGAATCACCTTTAGAAATATTTTGAGGGTATGGCTTATTATTGATATTGTCCTATAGTCTATACAATCTTTGGCATATAATGTTTTTGGTATTGCTACAAAGGTGAATGGATACCAACCATTCCTGTGGGATTTTTCCAGTTTTATATACTTTATTAAATAGGTCCAGAAGTACAGGTAGAGTTTCATTGTCTAGACATTTCAGTAGTTCCGCAGGTATTTCGTCTGGATCTACAGTTTTTCAGTTTTTACGTTTCGTATTGCTTGTTCGATTTCCTCTATTATGATCTCTGGCCCCGTTTCGCTGTCGATTTCTTCCGGTTCTTGTCGATTATCCTCAAACAGATCTGTTATGTATGTCTTCCATTTTTTAATTTCCTTTAATTTCTATAATGATTTTTCCATTTGCGTCTTTCAGAAGCGCATTTTTCTGTTTTCTCAGTATATTTGTCATTTCCTTTATTTTCTTATGCATGTTAAAGCTATCATACTGTTTAGCATATGCCTCTATTTCACTGTATTGATTAGCAAGCCATGAGGATTTGGCCTCTTTTATTTTCTTTCCTATCAATCTCTGTAGTGCCTTATATTATGTCTTACTCCTGCCTTTATGTTTCCTTCTTTCCTCCATTAGATCTAAGATTTCTGAAGTCATCCATCTCTGTTTTTTTTATTTTTGTCTGCAGCAGCTTTTCTCCTGCGTTTATTAAAGTTTCCTGTACCATGTTCCATTTGTCATTAACATCTGTTGTTTTTATCACGTCTTGTTTGATTTTCTTTAAGTTATCATTTATTTCTTGTTTTAAGCTCTGACGTATAGGTTCTTCTTTTATCTTTGAGACCTCAAACCGTGGTATAGTTGTTTGTTTTTGGATCTTCTTCAATTTGATCTGCACTACGCCTACTAATGAATTATGGTCTAAATTTATGTCAGCTCCGGGACTTGTTCTTAGAGACTTCATAGCGTTTTTATATCTAGATTTTATTAAAATGTAATCTATCTGGTTTCGAACAATGTTATCTGCTGAATCCGCAGGTGATTTCCAAGTATAAAGTCTTCTTTTAAGTAATTTAAAATTTGTATTCATTATTACCATCTCCTCGGATAATAGTTTTTGGATACCTGTAATACTAAAAAGACTATCCCTAAGGACGATACTTCTTCAATTTTATCTGCATTACGCCTACTAATGGATTATGGTCTAAATTTATGTCAGCTCCGGGATATGTTCTCAGAGACTTTATAGCGTTTTTATATCTAGATTTTATTAAAATGTAATCTATCTGGTTTCGAACAATGTTACCTTCTGAATCCGCAAGTGATTTCCAAGTATAAAGTCTTCTTTTAGGTAATTTAAAATTTGTATTCATTATTACCATCTCCTCGCATAATAGTTTTTGGATACCTGTAATACTAGAAAGACTATCCCTAAGGACGATACCTATTGTAAAACGACTACAGAAGTCAGCCGTTTAAGACATCTCAGTCATACGGCACCCCACGTTGGGCGCCATGTCTCTGCTGAACCGGCGAAAAGGCCAAAACAGCTAGTATCATTGGTATAGCGTTCGTGTAGTTTTTCTGTTTTATAGCTCAATTTAACAGGGAACTCCTTCGGGTTTAAAATGAGAACAAGTTACTTAGAGATCAATAACTGACCTCAACCCGTTCAGGACTGCTTGACCAGATTTCGAAACTATGCCAATTTGTGGAAGTAATGAAATTTTCCTGAACCTAAATGAGTACTTTAAGCCTCTATTAGTCGATCTACAAATGTTTATTTAGTTATACCTCATTTACACCTTTTGTCTTGCCCTAAATATCCATCAAACGTTTCCTCTTACCCATTTTGACACCATGTACTGGGGATAAGAACTTTCCTTTCATAGTCTGTCCTGCTCGGAGTAGTTAATGCAGATCTTAGACTCACTATCTGAAATCGGCACAGATCGTATGCTTTCTTTTACCTTAGTCTTTGATTACATAATGTTGGATCCTTTGAAATAATATATATGTTCATAATAGTCAGTTTTACTTTTATATTAAATTTTACTAGCTAACACATTTTAATAATTTAAACTAGTATTTCATTGTTAAACATACTAGATTATCAGGATATTTTTTGTAGTCACCACAAACTTCACATTTCAAAAATATTCAATATTCTTAACGATTTTATTTTAAAGTATAAGTCCCTACTTAATGTGAATCTTGTTTGCCTTTATATTTTTTAACTTCTTAATTCTTTATATTTTCCTTAAGCCTATTATTATTAAAATCTTCTGTTAAATGTTTATAATTTTAAATCTAACATATTATATAGATGTAGCCAATTTATTGTTAATCCCTCCGCCACTGTACTGTCTCTAGGTACTAGACTCCGACATCCTGAACTTCCTAATCATCAACGCCGTCTCTTCGGGCGCCTATAACATGATCTTCGTCAGTCAGTCACCACTATCATTTTTTTGTCTTATCGATAATATTTTTCTTTTCAGGAGTACTACAAGTACCGCACGTACCATTTCGAGACTCACCAGTCGTTTTGATGATGTTGAAAGAGCGTGATAACGCGTCGTCTCCTTGCTCGAGCTTAGGTGGTTCCTCTGGGATTGAAGCTTCGTCTTGTGCGGGATGCGGAGAGCGGATCCACGATAGGTACTACCTCTTGGCCGTTGACAGACAGTGGCATGCGTCATGTTTGAAATGTTGCGAATGCAAGCTGCCTCTGGATTCAGATTTGACGTGCTTTGCGCGCGACGGGAATATTTATTGTAAAGAAGATTATTACAGGTGAGTACGATTATACAGAGTGGGAAAAGGCTGATATTGAATATGTGTATGAATATGTATGAAAATAGCAAATCTTTCAGTCTTTATAAACGTTGATATCACATATTTTGCCACAAAAATAAATAAAATTTAAAGATACTACGAAATGAAGCTTTATAAAAGTTACTTGTCAAATGTGTGTCAAATTAATATTCTGTTGATAAGGACTGAAGTTTAAAATAATGTATTTTAAATATGTAAGATGTCCTAATAAGGTACTTGAAAAAACTTTAATATACACTATACACTTTTTAGGTTATTTTAAAAGCTATAAAGTGGTGTATATTCAATTTTTTTAAGCCCTTAATTTGATGGGTTGTGCTGAAAGGGCTTAAAGATGGTGCTAAACGTAAGTGAATAGAGCCGTTAATAATATCTCGTTTAAATTTTAGTTTATAAAAATAAAAAAAATCAAAATATTTAGTTACAAAGCTGTTTTTTGTATTTTTCCATTTTTTCTGTATCTTTTTTTAGTTCTTTAGTTATTTTAGTATAGTCCAGTTGCTGAGGGTTTTTACCTCCGAATTCTTTATAACTGAATCGATTCATTTGAAATTTTGTGTGTTGGTAAATAATTACTCAAGGAGGAACAAAAGTTCCTATGGTGCCGATGTGTGCTTCCACCCTGGGGGTGTTTGCCACCCCTTTTCGAGGGTGAAAATTTTTTTACTCAAAAAAATAACGGTATTCGATAGAGGGATAAATTTCTAACAAAAAATGCATAAATCATTATTTTCGCTAGATCAATATTTTTTGAGTTATTTGCTGTTGAAAAGTGTCATTTTTCGTTAAAAAAAACATGTTTTTCAAAAGTTTTTTTAGGAATAGCTCTGAAACTAAAAGTTTGATCAAAAAAAGTGTAAGGACTAAAATAAAGCTCATAAAAAAACAAAAAGATTGGCTTTTTAATAAATGTTTTCAGTTTAATATTAACTGAGTTATGGCTGTTGAAAGAAGGTTTGTTTTTGTTTTTGTCTTTCAATACCAGTATTTAACGTTAAATAACGGAAAACGGGTACATTTTTCGACAAAAATTTATATCATATTTTTAAAAGTGCTTGAAAAGACCTTTAAAGTGAGTGGTGGTAAAAGTCCTTTGCAGCAACTGTAGGTAAGATACGATCAAAAAAACGATGGGTTTCTCAATTTTTTGTAAAAAAATACAATAAAACTAACGTCATGTTCACTAGGATTAAAATAAATTGTTTTCCTTATACAATTTACTTTATATTAATGCTATTTGTATAATCCAAAAGTTTAGCCACTTTAGAATACCCAGTTTTTAAAAAAAGTATGATAAGTACATTTTTTTTTGTAAATATTAATTTTTTTTTATAATAACTTCAAAACTATAAAAGATACGTAATAAATGACACAATACAAAAAATAGGTTTTTGTTTCAACAAAAATTTCATTTTATAGTTTTTTTTGTAGCTTAAAAAATAACGAAGATAGAGTTGGTTGAAGTTTGCTTTATAGCGCATGAACCACTGGTCTCCGACCCTTTGACCCTTCACCCTTTAAACATGAAGGACTTTAGAATGTTTTAACATTCCTATACTTATAGCCCGTTAAATTACCTGTAAAATCGTTTTTTATGCATGTTGTAGCATCAAAATTTACCGAGTTATTGTGAAAAAACCAATGGTACTTTTTAGAATAAATTTTGGAGCATGAAAAAAGTTTATAATTTGGAGCATTGGACAAGTTCGCTAAACTTCCCGTGCTCGAATCGGTATCAATAAAGTGTTATGATCATTTCGGCCTATCCCAGCCTCATCAGACACTTGGGCTGATACAAATTCGACTCGGAAAGTCCAACGAATGTCTCCCAAAACTTCACTACAGCGTAGTTAGCTTACAAAGGCGCCCCCTGATTTGGCGGCCGTGAACTAAACGATATGATAATATCGTTTTCTGTATCCTTTGTGCTATGCGAAATGTGTAAAAGATTAATTTTTTTTAGCGAAAGCCGGTATCGCTTTATTATATTAAATAGCCAAATATATGGAGTAGGAGGACAAATTCGCTAAACTTCCCGTGCTAGAATAGGTATCAATAAAGTGTTATGATCATTTCGGCCTATCCAGCCTCATTAGAGACTTGGGCTGATACAAATTCAAACTCGGGAAGTTTCTCAAATAGTTCGTTGTTCCGTTGTTTTCGTTTATTTGGAACCCCATCTTCTCTGCTTCCTTCTCGGACCTCACGAAAGTTTCCTTTATTCTTAATCGTGTTTCCTATTAGATCCATGTCGTCTGCAAATGCCAGTAGTAAGTTTGGTCCTTCTCGATGAAATACTGTATTCGGTTTTTCGATTCTTGTACCACAGAATAATAAACAATCAGAATGTCCACTCTCAGATGCCGCCTTTGAAGTTTTTCAGCACGCGCGCCATGTTTTAGAAGGAAACACATAACACAGACATATAATTTGTGAGGTTATGTAATTGTGTATATTTATGTTTAATTATATTATATTTATATTATTATATTTAACAATGTTAATATTATAATTGTGTAGTATATCTATACACCACATAAACAAAACTGGTTCCCTCTAAAACATGGCGGAACGTCTGCGCGAAGGAGATGCGCGTACTTAATTTTCCATGGAGAGTGGGCATTCTGATTGTTTATTATTCTGTGCTTGTACTTCTGATTGCGTGTTCCAGAGTTAAGTTGAAGAGTTGCGGTGAAAGCGCATCTCCCTGTTTTAGTCCGTTGTTTATTTTAAATGTCTCCGAGTATTGTTATCCAACTCTCACTTTACATCGTAACCGTCCCATACACATCCGTATCAACCTGACTAGTTTTTTTGGAAAGCCAAATTCCTGCATCGCTGTCCACAGTCTGTCCCTGCATACTCTATCAAATGCTTGTTTAACATCTATGAACATCTGATAAAGCTCACGATCAAACTCCTAGCATTTTTCCACTATCTGTTTTATTGTGCATATCTGGTCAATAGTAGAGCGGCCCAGTCTAAATCCGCATTGATAATCTCTAACGATTCCTCCTGTTTATGTTTTGGTTCTTTCTAGCAGGATGTTTGCAAGGATTTTGTAGGTGGTTTGTTGTATCCCAATTCTAGATAAATCATGTACTTGTAATATGTACGTTTCATTTTAATTCTTCTTCTTCTTTAAGTAGCTTGACGTCCAAGAACATTGGCGACCAGTCTCATTACATTTACTTTTTCCGTAGCAAATCTAAATAGTGTCGTAATGTTTATGTCAGACTACTGAGATAGCAACTTGAGTGAGGATTTGTTTTATTTTTCTAATTTCACTAAATTTCTGTTTTCCCTAAATTTACATATCGTAGTCTATATTTCGGATTTCTCATCGAGTTGACAAAGGATTGTAATTATCTTCTTTTACGATATTTATTATCTCCCTTTCTTTATTTAGACATTCTAAAATTGCTTGGTTCGTCAATTTGTCGGTCCATTATTTCACTAACATTCTATGGTAAAACCAAATCTTGGAAGCCCTAATTATTTTACACATTGATTTAGTGAATGTCCAATCTTCTATTGCTGAAGATTTTTAATGCTGAAGATTTTACAGCGGAATAAACGTATTCTGAAGGTAAGTCTTGCTGTTTTGTTGGTTATTATGTTTTGAATCTTGGCTTGCTATATCCCGCTTTTAAATTCCTGAGATACCAAAATCTCATTCTTCCATTTCTAACAACCTAAGTATTTATATGCTAAAACTCGTTTCACTGTTTCTCTATCTATCTTGATGTGAGTTAAGTTGTTGGCTAGATTTTTGTTTTTGCTAATGGATATCTAGTTGGTTCTCTTTTTTTTTTAAACCCATCGTTTTTTTCTTCTTATTTGTGCTTCTCAAATCCAAAAGATCTCCATTATCACCAGAGCTAAAGTTTATTATATTTTCTGTCCACTATTATTTTTCACATCCAGTCTAGAATTTAGTAGCATATAGAAGTTTGTACAGATCTTTAACTTGGGGTATGCAAATATCGCAGGGTTTCCTCTTGGTTACCCATTTTTGAGGTTTTTGTCTTGCTAAGTTCAGCACCTCGCAAGGAGAGTCTGCAGTTATGATCTTCTCATTGTATTTGTCTATTTTATTTAGGAAAACTCTTACTGATGCATGACCAGTCAACATTTCCATTACTGTTCTTAGTTTATTCCTGTCCATATGGAATATGGAGAGTATTCCTCTGTTTTCTTATACATGTTTCACCAATGAAGATTTTCCCATGTGTTTGTTTTGAGATTCTGATACTCCCAAGATCACATTTGATTCGTTTGATTTGTTTGATCCTTTGTAGCAAATTGATCTGCTTGCCTTTTATCTGTAACACCCTGATGATTCGGTACCCAGACAAGACTAATCTTGTCAGGTCTCCCAGTTTATTCAGTTCTTCCTGACGTCCTATGAGTCTTGACGTCACTTCCTGATATACCAGTACCTTTAGTGCGTGACTGTCGGACAACATATGGATCTGCTCTTAGGCTCTATCCGCTTTTAAAATGGTGCAATTCCTATCCAAGTATTTTTGGAGTATAATGATGCCCCTATTTCCTTTCCAGTCCTGAATCCGTCTGTGTACTAGATGTTACCCTACTGTTTGTGATCTCTCTATTTGTCCATAAATTCCTGTTTGGAATAGACATCATGTATGAGTTCTTAAAGTTGTAACTTTTTATCATCTGATCCGATTTCACATTAAAGATATCCTTCGTCATTTGTCTAAAGTCCTTGTTTGAAGTATCTTAGTCTACCATATTGTTGAGCATTGGTAATTGGAAACACTACACTGCTTTTTATTTTTTCTATAGCCAAGTTTTGACTCAAGTATAATTTCGAGATAGTCTAGTTCTTTCTTTAGCTGAATTTTTTGTTTCCTAAAGTTTACTGGACTTGAAACACTCTAATTTCCGTCTACATGTGAAAGTTACTATACTGGATTTGGTGGGACTTAAATTTAGCTCCTCCTTTTAAGTCCTTTGTCTCACTAGTTCTTGGACCTTATTTATACTACATGTACAATAGTTATATGACCACATGAAAAATTGAGTTTAAAGTATCTATTACTCAGACCTTTACCAGATTTCACATTAGTGGGAACAGAATTCCCCTTGTAGTAGGCTCCTCCAAAGATGGTGATATTTTACAACTATGTTACTGAACATAGATTATATTTAGTTGAAACAAATATTATCGATTCCTTTACGTCTCAGGGCATTGTTTATGGATATTATCGAAAGCCTTCTCTATCGCATCACTCCTTTATTTTCGATTATCTTTTTCACCTTTTCTATCAATCTCTGGAGTGCTGTCTTGGTTATATTTCCTGCTTTACAGGCATGTTGTTCTTAATGTATTGAATTGTGTACCAATATTTCATTCCCAATATATCTGTCCAGCATTTTCTTTTAGTTCTTTTTTAAATTAAAGTTTTTAACTTCTCCGATTCATCATTTTAATTTATTATATTAATTTTTTGGATTAGGCGTCCATATTAAATATTTTTTCTTGTTGAAAATATACTTTAATACCAACTAATTGTCTGGGTGATTCAAGTGATAAATTGTTTGTCTCTTTTTGAAAATTCGTAATGTTAAAAATGCCTTCAAGTGTATCCTGTATCTAGATGTCATTTTTATATGTTTTACAACTTTTTTTCAATCGATTGGTTAACCGAAAACGGAATGGAGACAGGATTTGTTTTTGAAATTACTTAAATTTTTTGTGCAGTCTCTTCGGCTTGGATTTTATTTTTTATTTCGTACCAAATTTAACCTTCGTTACACTTTTAAGTCCGTTTTTATTATTTATTATCGAATAGTTTGATGTTTCGATGCAAACAATTTTCGCTGTTTATATCTTTTCGATCAAAACTGGTAAAAAAAGTTAACAATAACCATGAAAACGTTTTATCATCCCACAAGTGACAGCGTTGGCAGGTCAAACAAATCTAATGACGACGAACTGTTGGCTGGTCGATGAATGCCTGTTAATAAAGACTTGGGAATTGTAACGACGTGTTTGTCCGATTTGTCGAGATATAATTTTGATGGGTGGATAGCGATTGATATGTAGATAATATTTTGTTATTTTTATTCCGTTATCTCCCTGTCATAATATTCTATGTCAGTTGAAGACTATACTATTTGGAAAATTATATACTCTAATAGATAGATTATGAATAGTATATTATGTTAATATATTTATTATGTATATATATATATTATATGTAAGTTCAGGTAAGAATTACTCAGCATAGATCTAAGTTTCATAAAAAATTATCCTCTTGCAATTTCTATACGAGTTTTAATATCTTAATCCGGATTTATTGTCTTGTTTATCCAACACCCTAGATATTTAAAATGGTTAACTTTTGTTATAGGTTCATTATTGACAATTAGTTGTATAGCGCCGAGGTCTTGTTTACTAACCACAAGTAACTTTGTCTTTGTTTTTCCTCTTTTTCTCTGTTTTTCCTGTACCTTGAAGCTCCAAGTTAACGGTGTTTAAGTGCATTGTGATGTTAGTCAAAAATTACAACTCATTTAGCCATTTTTCGTTTTTCAAAATCTGAGTGTCATCACCTCTTTCGTCTAGAAAAGCTGTTATTTCGGGCAAGAATGCTTGAAACCTTTCTAGGAATTTTCCGCGACTCAACCACCTGACGTCCGTGTGAAGAACTAAATCAGTGTGTTCAGCTGACTCCCTATCTTCCAACTGCAACTGAAAAAGCCGCCGTTGCAAGCTACGTGCACGGATGGAATTCACAATTTTTGTTGCAATGCCCATAATTTCCTCCGTGTTTAAAACTTTTGAACACAAAACTTGTTGATGTATGATGCAATGGAATGAAAAAAATGAAGGGAATTCTTCATTAGCTCGACACAATGCCACAAAACCGTTTTGGTTTCCAGTCATTGCTGGCGCTCCATCGGTTGTAATGCACATTAATTTATATATTGGTAGCTCGTAGTTTTTTACGAAATTTAAGAAAACGTCATATATATCTTCGCCACGGGTCTTCCCCTTCAGAGGAATGATTGTCAAAACTTCTTCCTTAGCCAACATGTCATTGAATACCATCCGAATAAAAATACACAGCTGGGCAGTGTCTGTCATATCGATGGATTCGTCGAACTGTAAAGAAAAGTATGTACATTCCATGATATCATGTTTTAGTTTATCTGCGATGTCTTGACTCATGACTTCAATACGCCTTGTGACAGTCGGACGAGATAACTGAAGTTCTCTAATAGCAGACATGATTTCTGTTTTATTTTTAAAATCTCCAAATAAAGTCTCACCCGCTTCAATAAATGCTTCCTTCACCACCGATCCATTTTCAAACGGTTTCTTGTGTTTCGCCAAAATATGAGATATTTTAAATGACGCGATCGTAGCAGCTTTTGATTGTTTGGCTGGTCTTGTGAACATGGATTGATCCTTTTTCAAACAAGATATCAAATCACTTACTTTTTGTTTTCTTAATTCACTCTGTGGCGGAAAATCCTTTTCATAGTTTGTATGAACCGTTTTATGATACCTCTCTAAGTTACCACGCTTAGGTATTGCAACTGACCCACGACAAATAACACAAATGCACTTATCCTTCACCATAGAAAAGAAAAATTCTTCCTCCCAATCCTTATTAAAATGATACGTTTTAGATTTCTTCACTGCACTCATTTTCCACTATTTAATAATAAACTTTGTATCGACGTAGGATCGCTATCAAGTTACAATTCAGAATAACTCCAATTCCTGCAGGCGCAACATTTATATCGGCGTGAACGAAAGTCTAGAATGTTTCCGTCAAACGCGCCGCCCGAAACTAGACTGTACTGTTTCTCGTCTAGAAACAACACGGCTTTTCTTGGACAAGTGCCGCACATTCCTTTAATACAGACACCTTTTGCCGCAAGCAGTGTTATTTTATTACGTAATACATTTTTGTCCAATACATTTTTTTGGGAGTCCAAATAACATCAAAAGCAGGAAGTAGCGAAGAAATACATTCCAGGATTGGCCAAGCAAGATCAGCCACCAGACAGCTACACGGACTGTTATGGAATAAAAAAATAACAAAAGAAAATAAAAGAAGAATTTATAAAACAATAATAGAAAGTATTGGACTGTATGGCGCCGAACTCTGGGAAATAAACCAAAGAAACAAATCAAAAATTAAGGCCATGGAAATGAACTACTGGAGACGATGTTGCCAGCTCACTAGACTAGATAGGGTGAGAAACGAAGATATTCGGAGAGAAATGGAAATTGATCTTGACATAATAGACACAATCGAAGCCAAAAGACTTAACTGGTATGGACACCTTCAGAGAATGCCGGAAAATAGATGGCCAAAAAAAATAGAAGAATGGACTCCGCCAACTAGAAGAAAACGAGGTAGACCAAGACGATCCTGGAGAGACGATGTCGACGTTGCAATGACCGCCAGAGATCTAACAACTGAAGATTGCTTCGACAGAAAACGCTGGAAATTAGGATGGGAGAAGCGGCGCCAGCTGTAGAAGACTCGCTTGTTATATATATAATACATTTTTGTAGTTGATAGAATATCATCCCAAATTTGAATAATAATTATAATAAATATTGAATTAATAAAATAATTACTTAATATATGTAAATATAAAATATGCTGTGTGGACAGTATTTTGTTGTCCCCACTTCTTTGAATTGCAATGATGCTTAGTCAAGCATTCTATGTATTTGTATAGTTCAGTATTAATAAAAACGTTTAACTCTGCTGACAGTAGTTTAGTTACCTACCTACTTATTAAATTTTTTTTCTTCTCGATATCTACCCAAAAAGCACTCGCGATCGACCAGTCGATCGCGATCGACCGTTTGAGCACCCCTGGTGTACAGGGTGTTGCAATATTAGATGAAAAAGCACAACTTTATTTTTACACCCCGTATATAGGAAAAAGGTTGACATTTCTTAAAAAACATTATTATAGTAATTAATTAGGAATATACCTATAATGTGAAAAATAAATCATCAAAAGGGTTCCATTGAGGGTTCAAAAGAAATATAGTTTCAAAATCATGGTCCATTTTAGGTGGTGTGTTAACTTTGGAGAGTAGTATATTAAATACAATACGGAACGATTTATTATTTCTATTTAATAAATCTTCTGTTCTAGTGTAAAGTTCCCGAAACTTATTAAGATAACCATAAACCCGCATTTGATACCCCATTAAGTCGTAACATAAACAAGAGTGCTTTACCAGTCCAACAATAACATAATATCTACCTCCCCGATATGAAAATATTATTGTACGTTGGTTTACCCGATGATGTTAATTCATCACCCCGATATCAATATTTATATACGGCTTGTGAATCTACACACTGCATGTGATGTAAAGTAAACATCAATTATTTTTCGCTGTAAAGCAATTTTTCTGCTATACAAAAAAATCTGAAATCGATACAGTTGACATTGGGAATGAAATTGTTTTTCAGGATAAAATTTGATATGTAAAGAACTGATGTGATTTAAAATGGTTTTTAAAAAGGTTTGCTGTAGACACAAGAAGTTTAGCTGTTCAACGTATTTAAACGTCATTATTACAATGTTAAATGTGTTGTTTATTTTTCTTCTTCTTCTTTGGGTGCCGTGTCCGTATTCAGACGTTGGCCGTCATCATGTTTACAATTTCCTGAAACCTTTCTCTGTCGGCTGCTGCGCGAAATAATTCTTCTACTGTGGAACCACACCATTGTCTAATATTACGCAGTCATGAAAGTTTCTTTCGACCAATCCATCTCTTTCCTTCCACTTTTCCTTGTATTATAAGGCGAAGTAGATGGTATTTAGGTCATCTAATTATATGGCCGAAGTATTTTGTTTTTCTCCTCTTTATGGTGGTTATGAGCAGACGTTCTGAATTGATCATTTGAAGAACATCTTCATTGGAAGTGTGCGAAACCCACGATATCTATAGGATTCGTCTATAGCACCACAATTCGAATGCTTCTAACTTGTTTAGCATTATGTGGTTTTTAACGTCCATGTTTCACAACCATACAATAGGATGGACCGCACATAACATTTCAAGACCTTCTTACGAATATTCATCGATAGGTTTCTGTTCCATAAAACTGGTTTCCAGGTCATAAAAGCCTTACGTGATATTTCGATCCTGGTTATTATCTCTTCATCAGTCACAATTTACATTTAACCAGCTGCCAAGGTATTTAAAATAATTTACCCTTTCGATCTCCTCTCCATTAAGAGAAATCAGACCTTGATCTATATTAATCTTTCCAACTGCCATCCACTTTGTCTTTGAAATGTTGATTTTAAGACCTCTCCGATAACTTGCTTCACCTACTAGATTTAGTAATGTTTGGAGATCTTGTAAATTTTCTGCAAGAATGGCTGTATCGTCAGCGTATCTAATATTGTTGAGTACTTCTCCACCTAGTCTTACTCCCTCTTGTCTGTCATGCAGACCCTCCCTAAAGATTTCTTCAGAGTACAGATTAAAAAAAGTGGGTGACAAAACACAACCTTGCCGTACTCTGCCTCATAAGTCATAATAGGATCGACCAAGGTTCGATAGATTGTCAATTTCGTTTCTTGTTTAATATCTTTAGAACATAATAGAGCTTTTGGAATGTTAACCGCTTTTTTTCCCTGCTGCGTTCTGTTTTCGATGTCTTTTTTGGTAGTGCCTTCTTTAGATATTATAGATCCGAGATATTTATATTCCTTGCATGTTTTTGTGTTTCTAATTTCTAACTCTGGATTTTCTTCATCATCTCCTATTTTAAGATACTCTGTCTTTGACATGTTTATATTGAGGCCTCCTTTTTCATATTCTTTCTTTAGTTTTCTAAACATGTAGTTCATGTCTTCCTCATCATTCACTACGACTACCTGATTATCTGCGAAAAATAAAGTTGTTAGACATTTACCATCGCCTATATCTATTCCCATTCTGGATACTTGTTTCCTCCACTGCTCTAGCGATGATTGAATATATATTTTAAATAAGGTCGGACATAGACAACATCCTTGTTTATGTGTGCCTTATGTGTGCCTAAATGAAGTGCCTTTTTCGTTAATTATTTTTATATCTAGTTTTAAAACTTAAAAACCCAATTTCTTAAAATTTGTTTTTTTTACCCTCATGCTTTTAACTCTTTTCATATAAAAAACTGAAAGGATTGATTTCTCACATAAAACAGGATTTTCAAGTTCCATGAGAGCGTATAGCGCATATGATGTTAATTCTCTCTGGTGATATATTTGGGGTTTCTGGCAAAACTCTTCTTCTTTTTACACATATTTGTGAGATACGAAACCAAAATAAAATCAACAATTTAATTACATGTAAAAATTCCAAACACTTTGGGTTTTGTAGCCAATTAGTGAAATTGATATTCTTTGTTCCAAAAATTCTACTGACCGAGAACGTCGTCATTCATCTAAAATGTTCGGTAGTAAATTCTAGACGATCAGCGGGACCACACTTTTCCATTCAGATTTTTTTAAGTTTTACATAAAAGCTCGGGATTCCTTTAGATCTTACGCAACGTTTTAATGAGAACAAATTCTTGAGGGGTTCATTAAAATTCTTGAGGGGAACTTTCGGTAGAGGGCGCTTTTGAAGGATGTGTTTACAGTTGAAATTTAATTGGACGTGATTGATTTTCTACTAGTCATGGTACTACCTGCCAATTCCGTGTATTTTTGGGTCTATTGTTTCAAGTGGATTTCTGATGAATATCGTGTTGGATAAAACAAAAAGCGTTAATTCAAAAATATGCACTTTAGCTATAGCAGGTCGAATTTAGATGTGAAATAAAGTTATAGGTAAACTTTCTCACGGTTGGGTGGTGAAGCAAAGAGTTGTTGGAGATTTTGGAAATTAAACTATACATATATTTATTTTCAAAGAATATATAATGCAGTTAAAACAAATTTACTAATTAATTGTTGTAGTAGAATCATAGATAAATAATATAATAGTAGAAATAGATAGGCAACTCAATGTATAAATTTCGTTCAATTGCGGCTGGGCTCAATACTAATTATCTTTTGGTGGCAAATTCGAATGGACACCCCTTTACTCTTTAGCGCCTCTTGCGGGCTATTTCGTTACTAATTAAAATTTACTGGAAAATAAGGATATATAAAAGATGCACAATTTTTTCTAGATATACGTATATTTATTTGTTGTTTAAGATAAAAAAATTATAAACTAAAAAAAATTTATTAAAAATCCTTTGTAAAAGGTATATATTTAGAACCTAAACGGGCTAAGTTAAAAGGACAAAACGTTTTCGGAATCCATATTCCATCATCAGTGTCTAAGAGTGCATGAATGTAGCCACTAAATATATGGGTAAAAACCCGTTAACAAATAATTAATTACATTTAGTTTACAAATTTTCTTATAATGGTTTAAGATGTTAAAGTTACCGTTGGATTAGATAACATGGCGACATATGACTCCACGTTGAAGTTGCTAGTCTTGAGACAGTGTGTCTACGAAGACTGTATGGGAGCAACTGGAGATTTCTGGAACATTTTCATTTCTCGTTGCCTTTGATGCCAACGTGTGAAGGTATCCAGATAAATGTTACCTTTTTATTTATATGGTGTAGTGAATTAGGTTCATTTTTTATATTTTGCGCAAGAGGACGGCTAGGGAAAAATTGATTAATTCCAAGAATTTGAGTGAATCTGTGATGATTAAAGTATTATTTTCAGTCGTTGAAGAGGAGTTTTTGATAGCTTCTAATATTGCTGTGGTTTCCCCGGTGTAAATGCTGTAGTGCTGTGGAATTCTAACGGCATATTTGTAATTTTTATTTGTGAAGACTGCGGTATGACCATTTTCAGTTTTTGATGCATCTGTGTATATAATGTGGAGATTTTGATACTTCTCTATCATTTCTTTGAATGCATTAATGATAAGATTGGGATTTGTGGTAGTTTTTGGGTACTGTTAAAGTTAAATCGGTGATAGGTAAGGGGGTAAGCCATGGAGAGAAGTCTAATTTTGTGATTATGGATAATTTGAATTCATTGCAATTGAATTCTTTTTGATTGATTCTTTCCCTAAAGGGTTTGTCTTTATATTGTTTGTTTCTATACAAATTGGATGTAGTTGCGTTAATAATCTCATAATATAATGAGTGTTTTTTATTGGAAGATATTCTTGCTGCATAATTTAAACTAAGTAGATGTCTTAGATGTAGAGTAGGTTCTCTTGATATTACTTGTAAGCTGCTTACAGGACTGGTTCTGAAAGCACCGACGGCTAATCCTAGAGCTGTTGTTTGAATTGTGTTAAGGTTTTTTAGAACGTTTTATTTGCTGTATCGTAGCATATTGCACCGTAGTCCAGTTTACTGCGAATAATTGACTTGTAGAGCTTAAGCAGAATACAAAAATCAGCTCCCCATATATTACTGGATAGAATTTTCAGCAAGTTTATTCTATTTTGACAAGTTACTTGTAAATTCGTAATGTGAGTTTTCCAGTTTAATTTGTAATCAAACTTTACGCCCAAAAAATTCGATTCCTCTGAATGAGATATATTTTGACCGTTAAATATTAACGAAACAGGAATGGTATTCTTGCGTTTGTGTCTTATTAGTTGAAAAGAGGAAGCCTGTTTTGGAAGACCATTCATTGATTTTGTATAGAAGGTTCTGTAGTATTTTAGCCCTAGATGTAATATTTTTGCATTTAATATAGACAACTAAATCATCAGCGTACAAGTTTGCTTTTACAGGAGGCTTAATTGTATTTATTACATCGGTAAATGCAAATTAAAAATAAAATTGGATTTTTTTCTAATAAAAAAAATAAATTTGGATAATTTTTTTTTATTGAGTTTAATGCGTCGACAACTAATGGTCATTGGCATGGTGCAGTGAATTTTTACAGTCAGGTACCTAGTGTAGAGTGTAGTGTGTGTGTAGAGTAATTGTCTTGATACTTAGAAAAGTCGACGTCATTGTCTTTGCTAAGAGACGCTAATTGTATCCGAACGTCTGCGGTCCCTCCGGTGAGTACCGATCACACAAGGATAGAAATTATTTTCATTTATTAATTTTTTATAAACGAAAATGTCTCCACCCAGGTATAGAACCTTTTTAAATAGAACAATATTTATCAAATTTTCATTGTTTGTTAATTTAATAATATCTGTAATTTTGCTTCCGTTTGTATTCTTAAAATATCAGCTGATAATTGTTTATTATTTTAGACTAAGGAAACAACTTGTTTATTTTTATTGGTAACATTTTTTAACATAGTTTTTGTTGGGGAACTCCTTTCTTTATCAACATCTAGATTTTTATTAACAGCAATATTTTTTGCAGGTGTGTTTTTTTGTTTTTTGGTTATTCTTTACTGGTAGACTGTATCGGTCATTCAAAATTGAGGTTTCTGTTAGAATGGTATATTAAATTCCTATTTTGTTTGTAACGAGTTCGTTACTTTAATAATTCGTAAACATTCTTACATAAAATTAATAATTAATGATTTTTAAATTCTTAAAATTTAAGTTGGTAATAAACAGCGACCCCAGCGGCTGTTTTAGGCAGGCATGCCTATCCGACTGAGTATTAACAATTAGCGAGCATTCTAGTCTTAACTCTAGCTAAAGGAAGTTCTCTGAACTAAAAAGTAGGCGGCAAAGAGCTGGGCTAAATTTGTTTTAAGAAAAGTATTTTTTTTTTTTTTGGGGGGAAGAAGATGAGGAAATTTTAGTTGGTTTTAGTGTTATTCATCTGAGTTAGCCGCTCTTTTGTCGCCTACTTCCTACTTCCGAAGTTAGTCCAGAGTCAAAAATTTCTCATTTTAATTTGGTTGGGATTTATTTAAGAATACAAATTGATTTGTTCCCTAATGGGTGTACACCTTGGCCATCACCCTTAGCTGTTCCATCCGAGGTACAGACCTCATATAAGCCTTCCAGGATAACTTCAGGGAACCAGTTGGAAAGACTGCCTTAGAGTGTGGAACACAGCTAATTTTATCAAGTTTTGTTTTTAATTTTAATAATTTTTATATACTGGATTTTTTTTTCAATTTTAATAGCTTTTATACACCTTTTTTTTGTTTAATTTTAAATATTCATACTCGGACTAATAATAAAGACCCGTCATTTTTTTAAGCTAATTTTAAATAACGTTTAAGGACTAATTGTCAATTACAGGTTAAGTTTTAAATACTCCCTTATAACCCGGTTTTACGGTTTTATGTGTACACATTTAATCAGACAGTTTTTTTTTTTAAGATTTTATTATTATTATATATTTAAACGTTTGGACATTTATCTCGTCAAGATAGTGTCCTTATTACTTGTCACAATTACATTCAATTGAAAGCCAAAATACAGAGTTGCATCTCTGAGGCAAGTAAATTACCTTTTTTAGGTCAATCATCACCATTTTTTCCCATATTTTATTATTTGTAAATTTAGATCATCAAGGATCAGTTGGGTATAACCAGGGCATTATTTTATATAATTAAGTTGGCTGTACCTACATAGTTGGTGGTGGGTATTTTAAGAATAATTTATATTGTATATATTTGGCTAGGGATTAAAGTTTTGGTGAAAATTAAATATTTCAATTCATACCTATATCCTTTTTTTTATTTCAGCACATAACTTTACAAGATACCTTGGAAAGTTTATGTAAATACTTTCCTGGTGACCACTCACAATTTGGAGCAACTTCGATAATCACTTTTATTTATCTTAGTTATATTCCTATAGTTTTTTATAACCTTGTCATTCATTTTCTTATTCTACGGTCTCTGTAGGGCATGCAAATTTGCCGAATCCTCCTTTGAGTGTCAAGTAGTCACTCTCCGGCAACTTCTGCTAGAAAGCTTTAAAATTATATTTTATCTATTGTCTTTAACTTTACCCCCAACTACTTGTGTTTTATGGCATGAACAATGAAGACTTTTGTTATATTCTTACACATTTTTTGTTACATTGGCGCACAAAGCATTTTTGTTACATGTCTTTTCTACTCCCTTCTGTTCTCTTCTGCGTCTGAATAAATAGTAATGTATATTTTTAGAAATGAAAGTTATAAATAAATAAATAAATAAATAAAGAAAAAAAATAAAAATAAAAAAAATATGGAAAGAGGTGTCAAAAGAAACTAGAATTTAATACTAAGAAACTAGTAATAATAAAAGTGAATTTCTGTAGTAAAAGTATTACAGATATTCACTGACATGCACACCTATGTACATATTTTTACTAATACTCGTAGCTCTTTCGGATTCATATCTGATCCGATCAAAATTTTTATAAAATCAATTTACATGTCAATTACACCAGGATATTTCCATTCCAATAATTAAATTTTTTCTGCGTACCTTATCAATATTTACATAATGAATAAGCAGGGTAGCACCCGGTTGGTGTTATATCGCTTTTTTTGTAAAATAAGGACTTAATCGCATGGTTGACATATCCATTAGCCTATAATTATTATGCAAATATGCTCATAAATGAAATAGATCGTTCTTGTACGAAATTTAAAAGGAGGTATAATTATTTTTCTAATTAATTATCATTTTGTTGTCTTTGCTTTTGCTACTATGCAGGCAAATTAAATTTTCGCGTTACTTCTATCTCAGCAGGTTCGACTTTGTAATGTCGATTTTACATACAAGTGTACACTTCATTATAAATTACTTTTACTTGTTTTAAGCAGCAATGAATTGACAGTAGGTTTTCAACGGGAAACCTTTTGATGTATTATCCTTTATGCCTAATACAATAGAAACATTTTCTGCTTTTATAAGTAAAGTCGTCCCAGGAGCGCAACTCAACAAGATTGGCAATATCATTTTAAAGTCGTCTACTTTAAAATGCAAAATGTATGTCTGAATTGTCAATATAAATGAGTCAGATAAAATTAAATTATTAGAAGAATTTTTCACTATGTAACAAAAAACAAAATTTGTTTAATTTACTGTTTGTATTTTGAGAACGATTTCCGAAGTGGAAATTGAAACGTCAAACGTTTTTTATCTTTAATTGTGGCTTATTCCCAGTTAAATAGTAATTAATTTACAATGCCACAAGAAAATAACTTCAGAACAATATTGTTGACTATAGTATAAAAGTACAAAATAAACAGATTTTATACTTATTATCTGAGAATTTATATTGAATTTTATTAGTAAGTGTTAGGACAAAAACGAAAAACCCATAAAAATAATAAATACAACAAATAAAAAAACAGAAAAACAGAAAGAGAGAAAAGAAGGAAAATGAAAAATTTTAACAGATGAATGAACAAATGAGAAAATAAAAAAATAAATAACGATAAAGGAGAAAACACGTATTCAGAGGGAGAGATAGACCTATTTTATTATAGTTTAATTTGTATTAATATATTGTTGTTTTTTTTTAATTGTTTTAATCAACTGTCATTATATTTATGTAATAAACCTGGTAATTTATACGTAATTAATTAATATTATGGATCATAATACAATGTAAAGATGCTTAAAATGTATCGACGATCATTTTACATACATATTAACCTATAAATTATTTTGTTTCAGAATGTTTGCAGTCACAAGGTGCGGTAGATGTCATGCTGGCATATCGGCGAACGAATTAGTAATGAGAGCACGGGATCTGGTCTATCATCTTCACTGTTTTTCATGCGTTTCTTGCGGTGTACCATTATCGAAAGGTGACCACTTTGGCATGCGGGAAGGCCTTATATATTGCAGGTAATTATCCATCGAAAATAAAATGCTTAATTACTAGTTTTGCTACTCAGGTGGACGTTCAGGAAGTTTATAAAAACTTCAAGTGGGTGAAATCATAAAATATAAAAACTTCTATAAAAACGGGCAACTGTCTTTGCATCGACTTAGGTGGCGTATAAAGAGAATTCGAATAGACAACTGGGCAACCTCTATGTAGGTGCTTACTTATTATTACAATATTAATAAATTAAATTGCGAATTTGCATTTGAGAGTATATTTATTGTTAATGCAAAAAATAGTTTCAATGTAGATCGTAAAATAATTGGTCAAAAGAAAATGTAAAAAAGTATTTTTGAAGTGTGTATATTTTAAGCAATTCCTAGCTGAGCGCTTTCGACTTTACAAAGCCATCATCAGAGCTATGCTACAATAAAATATTCTTATAAGTACTAGTTGGTGAAGATTATAATTTTTAACTTACGTCAATTTATAAATACCACTACAATGGAGAGATCTCATTTCCCTATATGTCGAAATTATGATTTTTTAGTTGTTGAAATTCTTAAAAAAACATATAAAAAACCAACACTGGACTTCACAAACACGTTAAAAAATTAAAAAATTTTTTTGTCATGGTACGGGTGTAAGAACCCGACCATTGATTGATGTGAGGAGGTAGACAGAATAGAACTAATGAAATCAAATGTCGGTCCTTTTAAACGATTTTTCAAAAGTGACAGTTGACAAATGTCATATAAAGGAAATAGAGATTGTTTTTTAAATTCTTACAAAATTATTTAATAGTTTGGAATTACTAATAGTCATCAAAGACTTTTTAAAAATTAAATTTTTAAATTAAATTTTATATGTTCATCACATCATACAGAATGACATTAGTTTGTAAATTCACTCAAGTCATTGCTCAAGGTCAATGTATGTTCAATCTGACAGCCATCCTTAAGAAACAAGGGCTCAAATTGTTCAACAATAATATAAAGAAGAAACATGGTATTAATGTTACATTATCTGATACTTAAGTGTATTGAGAATTGTATCTCTTGATGGAAATTTGTAAGAAATTTGCATAAAAATTTTTTTAAGAATATATTTTCATGTTTCAATTAAGAATAACTGTCAAATGAATTACAAAATGTTGTAAATTTCTAATAAAGTTTAAAATTTTGTTCGAAAATATAGAATTATGAAAAAATATATAATAAGATTGCATGAGGTCACCCTTCTTCCTCTAAAGTCTCCCATAATAATTTAAAAAGAGGTTTATAATTGCAATTGAGGTTGATTTGTGTGTTTAAGCAACAATCAGGGTTTAGTTTCATTTCTTTGGATATCTCAAGATCTTCCAAGAGATTCATGAGTCTAAAGTTTTTATTGGGAATGTTGTGTACAATTAAAAAAAAAAACAAATTACACAACATTCCCAATAAAAACTTTAGACTCATGAATGTCTTGGAAGATCTTGAGATATCCAAAGAAATGAAACTAAACCCTGATTGTTGCTTAAACACACAAATCAACCTCAATTGCAATTATAAACCTCTTTTTAAATTATTATGGGAGACTTTAGAGGAAGAAGGGTGACCTCATGCAATCTTATTATATTTTTTCATAATTCTATATTTTCGAACAAAATTTTAAACTTTATTAGAAATTTACAACATTTTGTAATTCATTTAACAGTTATTCTTAATTGAAACATGAAAATATATTCTTAAAAAATTTTTTATGCAAATTTCTTACAAATTTCCATCAAGAGATACAATTCTCAATACACTTAAGTATCAGATAATGTAACATTAATACCATGTTCCTTCTTTATATTATTGTTGAACAATTTGAGCACTTGTTTCCTAAGGATGGCTGTCAGATTGAACATACATTGACCTTGAGCAATGACTTGAGTGAATTTACAAACTAATGTCATTCTGTATGATGTGATGAACACATAAAATTTAATTTAAAAACTTAATTTTTAAAAAGTCTTTGATGACTATTAGTAATTCCAAACTATTAAATAATTTTGTAAGAATTTAAAAAACAATCTCTATTTCCTTTATATGACATTTGTCAACTGTCACTTTTGAAAAATCGTTTAAAAGGACCGACATTTGATTTCATTAGTTCCATTCTGTCTACCTCCTCACATCAATCAATGGTCGGGTTCTTACACCCGTACCATGACAAAAAAAATTTCAATTTTTTAACGTGTCTGTGAAGTCCAGTGTCGGTTTTTTAAGAATTTCAACAACTAAAAAATCATAATTTCGACATATAAGGAAATGAGATCTCTCCATTGTAGTGGTATTTATAAATTGACGTAAGTTAAAAATTATAATCTTCACCAATTAGTACTTATAAGAACATTTTATTGTAGCATAGCTCTGATGATGGCTTTGTAAAGCCGAAAGCGCTCAGCTAGGAATTGCTTAAAATATACACACTTCAAAAATCTTTTTTACATTTTCTTTTGACTTGTCATAAGTGTGTACAAAAAATATCAGTCTTTTGATTCGTAAAATAATTGTAGGTCTTGGGGACTAGTGTTTTATTTAGGTGCATTGTTGTAGGGGTTTATAGCTCCTGGTCTGGATTTATTTCTCTTTTACTTTTTTTTTCTAGCTGAGACTCATAGCTGTTTTTTTTTGGAAGGTGCTTCTTGTTCGGGAATCTATTTTCAGCCTCTTCAGGGCATATTTCCAGGTAGGCCCTTAAATATATGATGGTTTCTACCACTGCTGATCGGGTGATTTGTTGTCATTGTCCTACTCCCTCCATTCCCTAGTGAAAAGTAGGGAAGATAAGATATACTGTTGGTAAAATAGCTCACTATAGGTCAGTCTGATTTTTTTAATTTAAAAGCAGAGCTATAAAGGGAAAGAATAGAAGGAACCCAACTACTTTTTTTTAATAAAGTTTAATATTGTTCTGAAGCTATTTTCTTGTGGCATGTTAAAGTAATTCCTATTTAAATGGGAATAAGCCACAATTAAAAGCTAAAGTACGTTTATTGATGTTTCAATTTCCACTTCGGAAATCGTTCTCAAAATACAAACATTAGTAAATTAAATAAATTTTGTTTTTTTGTTACTTAGTGAAAAATTCTTCTATTAATTTAATTTTATCTGACTCATTTATATTGACAATTCAGATATACAGTCGCCAAAGTAGGCGACTTTAAAATGATATTGCCAATATTGTTGAGTTGCGCTTCTGGGACGATTTCACTTATAAGATAATTCATTTGATTACATGAAATAACCTTTAATTTGAGAATAAAATAAAAATAAAACAAATATCATATCTAAACAAAATTTAAAACTCACAGTATGGTGGAAATATGTAGATGATGTATTCTCGATATGGCCTTTTGGATCAGTGTTGTTGGACAAATTCCTAAATGATATAAACGATAAAGAAGAGACAATAACATTTACCATGGAAAAGCATATAGGCCACATATTCATACACGATAAGTACCGCCTACTGCAATTGATTGTCCAGGGAAAATAGACAGTAAGCGAGGGCCAAGCAGGAGAAGACATTCGTGGCTCCAAAATCTGCGGAAGTGGTTCGGGCTCACATCGGTCGAACTATTTAGAAGCGCCACAAACAAGATCAGAATTGCCATATTAATAGCCAACGTTCGCAACAGACAGGGCTCTTCAAGATGAAGATGGAAAAGCAATATAATAACACAATACCTTTCCTGGATATTTAAATCTCTAAGAACGATACTGGATATGAGACTCAGGTGTATAGAAAACCAACACATACCAACAGATATTTAAATTTCAAATCAAATCACAATATTAAAATAAAAAGGGAATCATTAAATCCTTATATAATAGAGCCAAAATTACTTGTTCTAACGAAAATTCGTTCTTGAAAGAAAAACATTTGTTAACATCTGTTTTATTAAAAAATGATTATCCTTTATCGCTTATAAATAAGAAATTTTCGACAATCGATCAATAAGAACAGAACAACTTAAATGAATGATAAACCCTCTACATAGATTTTTAATATAAAGTTATGGAGACAGAATAATTTTGACTACCAACTTTTTTTTGTAATGAACCAATTATTTACAAAAAAATTTACAAAACACGATGTATTCTTTCATCTATGCATTCTTTTTCCATCTGATCTGTTGGACCAATGATAGGATCATGGTCCATTTGTCATATCTGGTGAAAGAAAACAGACTGCAGCTTGTTAAGACAATGGCCTCTTTTACAATTATCCCTAGGTTTAAATCCATATTTTTTCGCCCAAATTTCTTAGACGGTTATTAATAAAATCATTGTTTCTATTTTTTTAGGCCGCATTACGAAATACTGGACTTCTGTGATCCCCACGATCCCATGGACGTCATGTATAATGGCGGAGGATCTCCCGGATATTATCCAGCAAGCACCCCACCACAACATACCAAAGGGAGACCAAGGAAGAAGAGGATAATCACCGAAGACGAAACGTCATGTGGAGAAATGCCTGTAACTATGAGAATGGCAGCTGCAACTCTAGGTAAGTTTCTGTTTTAAGCATGCTTGTCTATAAGAGTGTTTCCCGAACTTTCTTAGA
The DNA here is from genome assembly GCA_918026665.1 of Diabrotica balteata. NCBI lineage: Eukaryota > Metazoa > Arthropoda > Insecta > Coleoptera > Chrysomelidae > Diabrotica > Diabrotica balteata. The sequence continues at coordinate 6,124,606 of OU898284.1, forward strand.
CCGGGGACCCTTTTTAACAAAAAAATTTGTTGGTGACCCTCTTGTCTTATAATACATAGTTCGTTCGTCATTTAATAACGTTGTCAAATCAAAGAGAATGCTGTCTCAGATTTGGTATAGTTGTTTACCACAGTTTAACACAAGGCACTACGTTAGTACCTAGATTTTATATAATTGAAAATTCAACTTTATATAAGCGGGAAAACGTGATTAAACAAAAATGTTGCGTTGCCGTGCTGTAGTAAAATGGTGCATAACTGCTGTAACAATGGCGTACTGCTGTACGGAGAACTTTAAACAAGAGCAATACCGATAAACTAGAGGCCTTCGAAATGTGGATATATAGAAGAATTTTGAAAATACCTTGGACAGACAAAATAACAAATTTCTTCGAAGAATGAACAAAGAACATGAGATGTTGATCACCATCAAGAGAAGAAAGCTGGAATAACTTGGTCATGTGATGAGAGGGAAAAAGTACCGATTGTTCTAGTTAATTATCCAAGGAAAGATTCAGGGCAAACGAAGCGTGGGGATGTAGCGTTTACGCTACTAATTAACCCCTCAAGAAATTTCTTATGATCCGCCTGCGGTCGATTTTTAAATCGACATTTCTCCACTCACGCGCTGGGAGCGCTTTGAAAGGATTGATCGATTTTGTGCTGAAGCGAAGCGGTTAGTTTTGGTCAAGCTCACTAGGTAGACACGCCAACCGGTGAAATTTTTTCACCTTCAAAGTGACGGAATTGGAACAAGGAAGATAATCTGGGGGAAGAATAAAATAATAATAATAATAAAAATAAGTAAATTTTAAAAATCAAGATATTCATTTATAAGAGTTCCACATAAAAGGAAGATTTTTCTGGCGTGCTGCGGCTCCATATTCCGTCACTTCACTTGAGGATATTCTCTTAAGAATATTCCCTCAAGGACTAGTAACTAAATTTCTTGAATAGTTAACAACTTGGTTATGGCGTTACCGATTTCTTGGAGCAGATAGACCAGTGCCTGGTTTGACTACATTAGACTCCTCTGGGTTTGTTCTTACAGTCACAAACTGATGTAACCGTGCCAAGAGGAATTTTCCTATGGACTTATAGGGCTGTAAAGATAAGTTGTTTGACTGTGTAATTTTTTGTTACTGTCTATTTTGTTAACTTTTCATATGCATATGATCAAGTGACTACATTTTGATAAAATATAATTTTGATATTATTGGGAGAGGGAAAATACCTTTCATGTTTTATGAGGTTTTATTTTAATTAGGATTTCAAAAGTACTGACCAAACTCACTTTTTTTGATATAATATTTTTTTTTAATACAATACATTTTGATACAATAGAATTTTGATTTTGGGAAAGGGAAATAAATTTCATGTGGTTTTTTTTTAAAACATTATATAAAGAGTATTGAAGACTCACTTTTGGATGTAATATAATATAATTGTAATAGATTTATCAAGTTTGATATCTTTACAATATTGTAATTTGTATCTTATTTTAGTTGAACTAGTTAAATTTAAATTACTACCTTTTGTGTTAAGACTTTGGCTACCATACGGACTATTCTTGGTGTTACTCATATTTTAAACTTTATTTGGCCAGTGGTAGTGACTATTCGCTTGTTGAGGGGCCATTAGGTCCTATCGTATCTTTACACTACCCACTACCACTGTTATTTAGTTTTGCATTATATGTAAATTGTTAATACATATATATCGATATACACATTTTTATAAATATATTTATTGTTACTATTTTGAGTTTTATTTCAGTTCTACTAACCAGTATATAATATAGCAAGATAAGATTAATATTTAGTATTTTGGATTTCAGGTTATTATCTCTAGTATCATTTGTTTCCGGTCATTTGTTACTTCAAAATCTCAACTATCGTTGAGTTGGCGCCCTTCTTTTCTCTTCTTATTGTTCTCTTTCTATAAACTTATTCCCAGTGACCTTCTTTAGTTGTATCACATTTGATATTAACAAGTCTCATTTCGTTTCTTGTCTCATTAGCTCATTATCTTTGCTATCTGCTTTGTATATTTAAAGCCACAATTCAGTGCATTGAAGCTAGCCCGAACACTCACCTGAGATTTAGTGTCTCTTTGGCCATTTAACTTTGTTCCTCTGAGCTTAGTCATATCTTTAGTATTTTCATTACCTCTCTTCCAGTTCTTCTGGAATTTGGAAGTCTTACACTTCCTAAAATCCAATACTCCCGGAGTATTGAGGACGACGTATATCTTGGCTGCGCAATTTAAGAGTCTAGTTCCAGTGCACATCTAACCAATTATTTAGAGCAACAGCTTCAAAGATACGAATAGCAATTATGATTGCCAAACTCCGTAGCGGAGAGGACAATTGAAGAAGAAAAAGAATATTTCAATAATACGATATCAATATAAATTATGAACTATACATTGTTTGAAATACCTACCATATTATTCTTTTGTTTTCCGAATGAAACATAAGACTGTTACAAATACCAAGTTTGCTACACCCCATTATTTCGCCCTACGCAATAACTGTTAATGGGGGAAAATGAAAGTAAATAGAGACTGAAATAAATACTCAGATTTTTTTATTGTCTGCCAGTCAATGAATGCGGGGTTAACACAAGTGAAACATTTCTAAGCGTATTTTGTAATGATATTAAACAGGGGGATAATACAGAGCTTGTCCATTGATATATTTTAAAGCTTTGATTTAAAACATTCAAAATTATTTTGATTTTACATTGAAAGTGAAAGTCCCACTATTTAATAAATCTGTAGATACCTTTTTAATACACGAAAGTTTGGCACTGAAAAAAAAGTTTTTGGAATGCACAAAATAGTTTTTCAGTTATCTAATATTGCGTAGTCAAGATAGTTTCACTTTTGCTGTTTGATTCCAATAGAGGTTACAGATGATTCTAATGTCTCTACTGTCTATGTTTTTATTATTAAAATTTCTTTAAGTCGATTATGCTGCATTCTGTCAAATGCCTTCTCAAAATCAATAAAACAGGCATATACTTCCTGATTAATATCTAAGCATCTCTGCGAAAGAACACTTACTGCAAACAGTGCATCTCTTGTTCCCAGTCCTTTCCTTAATCCCATTTGTGTATTACTTATGCCTTCATCTAATTTCTTATGTATTCTATTGTGAATTACTTTTAAAAACAATTTCAAGACATGATTCATTAAAGCTATGGTGCGATGTCCATTGCACTCCTTTTCATTGGCTTTTTTTGGGAAGCAGTATGAATGTTGATTGGAGCCATTCTTTAGGTATTATACCTGTTCTATATATGGTATTGAATAGATCCAAAAGAAGTTCAATAGATTCAGTATTCACAATTTTAAGTAATTCGATAAGAACTTCATCAGGCCCGGGAGATTTACCACCTTTAGCTTGTTTCATTGCATATTCAATTTCTTGTCGTATAATGTCAGGGCCAGTATCATCCTTAAATTGTTTTGGTGCTTCTGTTCTCTCTTTGTCTTCAAAAAGTTGTGCTATATATTGTGTCCATCTCTGCATTTTTGGTTTATATCTGTTATAAGAGCACCCCTTTCATCTCCTAGTTGCCTAGTTTGAAGTGTTTTTCTCATTCCTGTTAATTCTCTAATTATTTTATGCATGTTAAAAAGTCATATTTTTTCTCAATTTCTTTTAGTTCTTGGCACTGCTCATGTAACATTCTATAATGCTTTTATTAGTCCTAATTTATTGTCTTTATTCTAATTTATTGTCTTTATTCTAATTTATTAAAACTCACGATAATTTATCAAAAGTCTTTATTTTATACTAATTTATTTTACACTTAATAATTACAAATAATTTATTTGCGTTCGTTACAATTTAACGCGAGATCGCGATCTTCTTTTGACTACCCGCTCAATGAAAATCTTCCGTTATTTATATAAAATGATGTGTTAAAACGGAACATCGTCGAAGGTTCGATGGCATTCTCGACTAGACAGAGCAGTGACTGGTCTCAAAACTGGTATGTTTTTCATCGGCTCGTCCGCAGAAAGTTCGATTGTTGTTTTTTAGCGAAGGAAACCCAAAGGGTGTCAAGTAGATTTTTGACCTAGAAATTACGAGAATCAATAAAAAAGAATTAGTCATAAAATATTTACAGTTCTATACGCCATGACATTTAAAATCGTAACAATTCTCTCCTTAGCTTCTTTTATTCTCTTTTTTATTAATCGATCAGTTTCATTATATGTATTTAATTGGATTTTTTGTTTTGAATGATTTTCTTTCATTCATTAATAGTAGTATTTCTTCAGTCATCCAATCTTTATGTGTTCTATTCTTTGGTTTTAAGTTTTCATTTGCTGTTTTAATTATCGCTTCTTTTTTTGTTTAGTGTTATGTAGAGTATTATTTTATGTCTGTGATATTCACCAAATTGTTGGATAGCCTATAATTTTGACGAAATATCCCTGAAGATGCTATAGATAGCGAAAGTACTTGGACAAGATTTAATAAAAAACTGTGCTAGATATCTTCTTTTTATTGATTAAAAATTAATTAAGTTTTAATTATAATTTGGACTGTGATAATTGAATTTGTTTATATAAATTTAAAACTAAATTCAACAAACTTATATTTATCAATTGATTCAAATCCGTATATTCAGATAGTTCAAATAATTATACCAGAGTGATATTTGTGATCAATGCCCCAGCACTCGAGCACGTCTCTGGGGGTTGTTAGCAAACTCCTCCCGCACTTCACGTCCTTGCAGGCGTGAGAGACTTCAACCCTACACCCGCCATAGTTGAAGAGTTCTTCAAACCGGCGCTCGTATGCATTTCTGAATAAATATAATTATTGTACACCTTGTCTTGAATAAAGGTCCGTTCTTTTTATTATTTGTGTATTTGTATTAACACATGATTTCGTCGAATAATTGGAAGTTTTCGCTTGTTCCAATTTGGTAATATTACTTGAGCAATTACGTCAAACATAGGTCCAATTAGTGAACATTATAATAATGATTCGGTTTAATATTGCACCAATTTATATTTATTTTATAAAATTGAATAGCCGCATATATTATTATGTTCTGTGTATAGAGCGACTCCCTTAATTTCTTTATCCAGCTCATGTCAATTCACTGCTGCATATCTTCCTGGTTTTCCAAGCTTTTTTGTATTCTGCAACGACTTAATGGATATCTTTCGACGGTTCCATTTTATCACCGTGATTTTTTGGTTATCCATGGTCTGCCTGGATATTGAGTCATGTTCTGATGAAGTTTTTTTACCAAGATTCGCTCAAATTTACTAGTCCCATTGATCTGTGAATTACTCTTAGTTTCTTTGCTGAATTCTTTGTTAGAGCCATAGTTTCTAATCTATAGTTAGCTATTGTCCCTATTCTTAAATGTAAAGTCTACAGCGAAGTAGATCTGAATGATTACACTTTGCACCGAATCTGAAAACCTATATAACCGGGATGGCCAACCCGCGGCACGCGTGCCACTCTGTGGCACGATTGAGTCCTATCGAGTCCTATTGAGTCCTATCAGTGGCACGCTACGCGTGCCACTGATAGGACTTTCAAACTGATCAAACTTTCAAAAAAATTAAAACTTGAAAAACAAAAAATAATAAGAAGAAACTTGGTAGGTTGACGGAAGTTACGATAGATGCGGCATCATTGCATCCTCTGGCGAGCGATATTGCTGCGATTGGTGCACGTGATCCTAGCTGTCGTTATGTGCAATAGGACTGCGTTACCCTTGCTTAGTTTATTTTAAACTGCCCCGTTGTATGTGCACATTTTGTCATCGCGCATTGTTTCTTTAAAATTTTAAAAGTATTTGTTCGATATGTCCACGAGTAAGCCTTCGACTTCAAAACGAAAATACGAAGATGATATTGCAATTCGCGATTTTTAACCTGCTTGGGAAGAACAATTTTTATTTACTAATCGTAATACAACAAAGCCTGTTTGTTTCCGAAAAAATTTAACCTGGAACGACATTATAAACAACTGCATAAGGACTTCAGCAACAAATATCCTATTGGTTCACATTTGCGAGCCGACTTTATTGAAAAAAAAAAAAGAAAACCCTAGCCAGCCAAAGGTCACCGTTTCAGAAGAGAAGTGATGAAATGGAAACTATGGTTAAAACATCATATAAACTTTCTCTGCTGTTAGCCTGGAAGAAAAAAGCCTACTCTGATAGAGAGGGGATAATTAAAAATAGGCTGGCAATATTTGCTAAAAATGTGGGAGATGTAAAGATCAAAAATATGGTCGATAATATTGCATTATCCCGAAATACAGTCATGCGCCGTATAGATGATATAGGCCAGGATGTTGTTTCCCAAATTATAAGTGGATTACAATCCTGCAAATTCTTTTCTTTAGCGTTAGATGAAAGTTGTGACAACACAGAAAATGCGCAGTTAAGCATTTTTGTCCGTTATACCAATGATAATTTTGAAAATGCCGAAGAGCTTCTGGATTTGCGCCAACTAGTCACAACAACAGGAGAGGACATTTTGCAGCTTAAAAACGTAATCGAAGTCAACAAAGTTGAATGGTCAAAATTAGATAGTGTTTGTACAGATGGAGCTCCTTGCATGGTTGGTAGACTAAAGGGGTTTGTTACATTACTGGAAAACTATTTGGGAAGAAAAGTTTTTAAGTACCATTGTATTATTCACCAGGAAGCTCTTTGTGCCAAGGACCTAAACATGTCATCTGTTGTTGACCCTGTAACACGCTGCATTAACAAAACACGAGCTCGGACATTGAATCGAGGACAATTTCGAGAACTGTTCGCGGAAGAAACGGAGCAAGATGGAGAGTTACTTCTCCTTTGCAGTGTGCGCTGACTCTCCAAAGGAAATGCACACGAAAGGTTTTGGAACTTGAAGGAGTGCGTCTTAAAATATTTGCAAGAAAACAATGAACTACCCAGTGAGAGCTTGTTACTTAATGATAAAGATTGGCTTTGGGATTTAGCTTTTCTCACTGATATTATGAGACATTTAAATCTATTAAATTTAAGATTACAGGGAAAAAATTGTATTTTTCCTACTCTAGTTGGTCATATATCTTCTTTTATGAATAAACTTATGCTTTTTTGTAATGATTTTGAAGAACAGAGATTGACACATTTCACATTAATGCAGGAATTAGCCAACAAGGTCAGTAGAACTCCAAATTATGACAGATTTAAAAACCTTATATCTATTTTGCTAGGTTCATTCAATACCCGGTTTGAAGATTTTCAAAAAGACAAAATGAATGTTGACCTTTTCATAAATCCTTTTTCTATTTCTCTGCAAGATATCAATTGTTACTCAGCTGAAATACAGATCGAAATTATTGATTTACAGAACCACACTATACTAAAAACCAAATATAGGGAAATTATTTCAACTGTTACTGATCCCAAACATAATAAAATCAAAATATCGGTCACGATTAACTGACATGCATTTAAAAAATCTAATTCTGTTGGCTAGTTCCGAAATTAATCCCAATATAGCTGAATTAACCCATTAGCTGCCATGATCCCCATTTGGGGATTTCGCTTTTTGTACCGTTTGGCAACTACGCATATTATGAAACTCTGTTAGTTTAGGTTATGTTTTGTTCCTTGAACATTCACGTGTGTGGTTTTGTTGGTTTACGATATTTTGGTGGCGTAAATATTGAAATATTTAGCTTTTTGTGAAAATTTGTGGCTGGTAAGTTGACCTTTTTACATACCTATATTTTCATTATTATTTTTTGATAGATAAGTTTTGACAAGAGTTTTTTGTTTATAAAGTGTGGATAGACTAGAGTCTTAAGCATACAAAAAAGATACAGCCACACAAAAAATAATAAAAATGTGGCTGTAGGGTCCTTTTGTGTTCCGATACCCAAATGGGGACCATGGCACATGTAATATTTTTTTCTTTTTTTTTAGATTATGAGTTCCAAACCTTTCCGCTCCTTGAAAGAGCTTGAGGCTTACATAGATGATCCAGAAAATCATGTCTACATTGATGAAAGTGAATATACCCATATCGACATCGTTGAACTTCCACCAGACCGCGTAGACTGCGTGACAGATTCTGAGGATCTAGATGAGGATGTCTTAGGTGATTCCGTTCCCCTAGACCTTCCAGGAGATATTGAGCTTCACGGCCTCACGGATGTTAAAAAGATACCCCAATCTGATCAGCCGCAGCCCAGCTGTTCTACTTCAAAACGGGTAAGATCGAAAACAACTGCCCAAGCGCCCAAGAGATCTAAAATTGCTACCAGTCAACCTCCAGCCTGGAAAAAGGTAGAAAAAGCCAATTTTAGTGTATTAGCTGATCCAAATGAAGCTCAATCGGCATGCGATATCCGTCGGCAAAAAATTAAAGATGAAATTCGCGGTAAATCACCAGCCGAAGTTTTTGAGTTATTCTTTGATGAAGAACTAATGACCTATATTGTTAGGCAAAGTGTGATTTATGCAGCCCAGAACAACAGGCATGAGTTCACTTTTTCTGTAAATTGTCTGAGAAAGTTTCTAGGCATACTCATATTGACTGGATATCATTCTCTCCCACAAGAACAAATGTATTGGTCAGAAGACGAAGATTTAAATGTCCAAATTGTAAGAACATGTATGTCTAGAAATCGCTACCTAGAAATAAAACGAAACATACATTTCAATGACAATTCACTTATACCTGTCAAGCCGGAAGAGCATGATAAGCTCTATAAAATAAGACCCATCATAGACAGGTTCAATAAATTATGCATGAGATTTGGAGTTTTCAGTAGCAACCTGAGTATTGATGAGCAAATGGTGCGGTATTTTGGTCATCATTACCTGAAACAATTTATCAGGGGAAAGCCCATTCGATTTGGTTTCAAACAATGGGCGATGTGCTGCTCAGAGACAGGTTTCTGTTTCGATACCGAGGTATACGAAGGTAAAAAAGCCGATACTGCTGCCAGTGTTAGTCTAGGATCCTCTGTAATCTTGAAAAAAATGGAGGTTATCGAAAATCCCTCTGAGCATTGTTTCTACTTTGATAACTTTTTTACCAGCTATGAACTTATGAGAGAGCTATCTGATAAGAAGGTCTGCGCTTCTGGAACAGTGCGCAGTAACCGAATGGGCCGTTGTCCTTTGACATCTGACAATGAGGTAAAAAAAGAGAAGCGGGGATTTTTTGATTACCGTTTTGACCAAACAAACAATATATTTGCGGTAGTGTGGAAAGACAATAGCTGTGTCAAACTCCTGTCAAATCATGAAGAGGTCCTGCCAATAGCCAAAGTCGCTAGATGGTCGCGAACGGAAAAAAAAGAAATACTTTTGCCTCAGCCCAATGTTATAGCTAAGTACAATAAATATATGGGGGGAGTAGACAAATTAGATTGGAATATCCAAAAATATAGAATTAAAATTAGAGCAAAGCGATGGTATTTCCCCTTATTTACAAACGTTATTGATATGGCTCTAGTAAATGCTCACGCAGTCTACTCTATTGCAAATGGTAGTGTTCCATTACTTGATTTCAGGAGAGCTGTAGCCAAAGCTCTTTTAAGGGTGAATTCACTTTCAGACCCAAAAAAGCTTGGAAGACCATCTTTAAAAATGAAATCTCAAAAACGTGTGCCTGAACCAGTGAGACGAGATCCAGTTGGACATTATCTTGAAAGGACTCCCGAAGGCAAGCAAAGGAAATGTGCGGTCTGCAAATCGAATGTAAGAAAACAGTGTTCTAAATGTAATGTTGGTTTACATGTAGAATGTGTAGTTGCTTGGCATTCAAACTAATTGCTTTTTGTCAATATTTTGTAATAAAAATATACCTTGCACTAACCTTGTACTTATGTTATTATTAAGCATAGTATATGCCATGATCCCCAATTGGGGATCCACGATAAAAAACGTCAAAAAATGACAGATTTTATAAATACATACCAATGGAGTCTATTTTTGTCAAATAATTATACATCAGTATTCAAAAAATCGATATTAGCAAGAAAAGAAAAATTGGCAGTTAATGGGTTAATTAAAAAAATACAAGTTCAAATGCCACATTAAATAAGTAACTGTTTAATAATTTGAATTTTAGATAATAAGAAAATATTTAAGTTTTTTTGTTTAACGTTTTTATTTTATTTTTATTAACAATAAAGTAAGTTTGTTGTTATGTTTTACTTATTACGTTATTTTTTAAACCTCCACTATCTTGACTAAACGGAAAAATTTGAAATTTACATAAGAAATACATATTGTACCGTATATTATTAATATATAGTATCCATATTAGTATGTCGAAAAATTTTAGTGGCACGCCAAATTTTTTTTGTTCTCATATTGGCACTCGACTTAAAACGGTTGGCCACCCCTGCTATATAACCTCGGCGAAGCTTCAAGTCTCATAAAGAATTCTTTAAAATTGAGAGACTTAGCTGGGCTGGTCATGTAGTAAAAATGGAGACAAAAAGATTACCGAAAAGAGCCCTAGATAGTAAAATGCAGGGCGCAAGACCAAAAGGAAGGCCATTGAAAAGATGGGAGCGGATGCGCAAAATTTGCTAGACGTGAGAACTTGGAGAAGATCGGCGCGAATCGACAAGGTTGGAGGCATAGTTTAGAGGAGGCCAAGGCCCGGTTTGGGCTGTAGCGCCATTGGAGAGGGAGAGAGAGAAGCTGCATCTAATAGGCTGCATCTAACTCAATAAGCATAGTTGCAATCTCGTTTAAGTTCTTTATTATCAGAATTATGTAGTACAATAATCGTACGTGGGAGAGCATTTCGTTGTCAACATTGATTTTTTTGAGGTACCACTCCAATAGCTTAAATTCATGTTTCAGAACTGTCGTAAAGAGTTTGAGAGATAACGTGTATCCTTGTCTGATGTCTCATTTTTATGGCTGGATAGATCCTTGATGGCTCACCGATATATTGAGGAGGTTCTTATCGATCACGTTATACCTTTAGAGGATTTAGCGGTAATGGTTTTATTTTATTGTGTGCTATTGTAGGTAAGGCCCTATATAACGTTGTGTGTTACGCAATATCCAGAGAAAAATAAACTGGACAGTGCCTTGGTTACCCCTTTTTTCCATGTCTTTTTGGGTCTTCCTCGTTTTTTACGGTTTGGTGGTACCCACTGCATAATTTTTTGGGCAATCTTGTGTCTTCCATTCTTTGAACACGACCATACCGAATTAACTATTTCCTCTCAATATCTGTTGTTGAGTAACCATCTACTCCGATTATTCGTCGTCTTATTTCCTCATTTCAAATTTGTTTCCTGCGGGATATACCTAATACTGGACAGTATCTGTCAATCTTAATCCCATAGAGCATGTATTAAGCTTTATAGACAAGTCATAGATCATGGAGTAGTCCAAGCTACTCTTAATGAGCTTCGTATAGAAATTCAGGAGGAATGGCAAAACATTCTTTAAAATAATATCCATATTCTTATTGATGGTACGAAATAGAAAGAGCTTTAAAAGAACTAAAAAATAATAAAGCTTCAGGACACGACAGTATAATTGTCGAGCTCTTGAAAACAAGCAAGACATTAACAATCCCTGTACTAACAGAGCTATTTAATAGATGTCTCCATAATAGCCAGATCCCTAAAGATTGGAACGAGAGTTTAGTAATACTCTTACACAAAAAACGTGACAAATGTGATCTACAGAATTATAGACCTATATCATTGCTCAGTCAAGTATACAAACTATTTATGAGAATTATTAAAAACCGGTTAACCTACAAAATGGATAATTACCAACCGGTTGAACAGGCTGGCTTCCGCAAAGGATATAGTAAATCAGACCATCTGCTAACAATGAGAACATTGATAGAGAAGGCAAATGAATACCAACTACCCGTATTTCTTGCCTTCGTCAACTATGAAAAGGCGTTTAATAGTATCGAGATGTGGGCCATAGAACAAGCTATTAATAATTGCAGAATAAATTCGAGATATAGGCAACTAATACATAATATATATGAAAATGCAACTATAATAATACAGCTGGACGAAAATACAAATCCCATCCCCATTAAGAGAGGAGTGAGACAAGGAGACGTAATATCGCCAAAGTTTTTCAACCTAGCCCTAGAAGACGTCTTCAAAACTACAAATTGGTCAACCTATGGCATTAACGTTAATGGCTACAAGTTAAACCACCTCAGATTCGCTGACGACATAGTGATTATAGCGAGCACAGTCGAGGAACTGCAAATTATGTTGGGGGAACTAGCAGCCAGCTCCCAATACGTCGGCCTAAAAATGAATATGAAAAAAAAAACAAAAATAATGACAAACACAGATGACCACAGACATATAACTATAAACGGCAGTGAGATAGAACAAATCCAGGAATATATCTACCTAGGCCAAATCCTGAGACTTGACAAAGAGAACCAAAATGCGGAAATTACTAGAAGAGCAAGACTGGCATGGGCAGGATTTGGAAAACTTAGTTGGATACTTAAGAACCGCAAAATACCCCAATACTTGAGGAGCAAAGTGTTCAACCAGTGCATCCTTCCTATCATGACATATGGATGTCAAACCTGAACCCTAACCAAGGCAAACATGAATAAACTAGCCACAACAGAAAGAACAATGAGAAGAGCAATGTTAGGTATACGACTGTCAGATAAAAAGAGGAACGACTGGGTAAGATTCAAAACAAAAGTGGAGGACATAACAATAAAAATTGTCAAGGAGCTTCGCTGGCCACACTGCTAGACAGAAAGACCAACGTTGGAATACTACAATACAACATTGGAGACCTCACGAAAGTAAACGACCAAGCGGAAGACCACAGATGAGATGGGTTGATGACATTAAAAGACTAGCCGGAACAAATTGGAAATATGTTGCTCAGGATATAGACCGATGGAAGGAGTTGGGAGAAGCCTATGTCCAAACATGGACGACAGAAGGCTAAGAAGAAGAAGAAGAGATTGATGGTATGAAATGACATGACATAATATTGTTGGCAGTTAAAAAAGTAGAGGTGCCAATGAAATTGTTGAACTAAATTTGTTGTAAAAACGATTGTTGTAACGTTGTAACTAGTTTGATATATTTTTTCTACAATTTAATCAATGCAAACAAAATATAAAGATACAAAAAACAACATTTAAGAAAATAATCATTCTTAACAACAAATTGACATTTTGAACAGAATTGGTTTTGCGAAATTTTTCCATTTGCAAGTTTGTTTTACAATAACAGCTATGGAATAATCTCAATAATTTAACTAAAGACTGCTTATGTAAGTTAAATATGCATTTTTGTCTATAATTTGCTCAAAAAATTAATAAAATTACACAAAAATTATAAATTTATGTTATCTGTACGCTTTAATAATCTCCCAATGACATTTATGTGTTTCTCCCAATGACTGCAAGAAATAGACTATATTATAACTTATTATGGACGTGATTCTATTGGTAAAGATAATATTTAAGAGCAAAGATTAATATATATGTTACACCAAGGACATAAAGTCCAGTTCGAACATCCTGCCCCTGAACCTCTTACGTTCCTCACCGAATAAAACCCACGATTTTATTTAGTTTTATACGAAAAACGAGTCTTCAGGGACCAAGAAACAAGGGCCTATCAAGCGGCATGTATCGAATCGGTATCGGAGCTGTTATTTATGGTTTCACTTAAACGGTGGGTGGCCCGGTACGAGTCCCGATGACAGATGAAAAGTATCCCGAGATCAAGGATTGGATAACCGGAATCCGGTAGCCGGTAGCCAATTGGGCGGACGCGACGCGATGGCCGGCATTAAATATTTACATTCCTCCGGAGACCTATCGTCTACGAATTTCCAACGGCTAGATATTTTTTATTGAAAAACCGCAGAGGATGACACCTGCCTGAGACATTGAACAGATAGTCGTCGTTAGGAGCTGTGAGAACAATAAAAAATGGGACTGGAAACTTGTCGATACATTATGGTTCATTTGCATAATGCCGGTCTCAGCGCCTAAGAATAGAGAGATTCTTTGTATATGGTACTCTTACCAGTAGACACAAAAACACTATCAGTTTAACAAATTACTGGTTTTTATGCAAAAAGAACTTACAAATTGTTTGCGATAAAAGGGTAAAAAAATTTTTTAGTTTGAACTTAACATATGAATTGTATAGATGCAAAATTCACATTCTCCACGTTTCTCAACTTTCGGAAAAATAAGAAAAACTGTTTACTATTGAAGGCCATGCTATAATGCTTCAATTTTTTTTGTGTAACAACTTTGTTGTAATAGAATTTGTTTGTCTAAACTTTATAGGTATATTTAATGAAGATTGTTTTGTAAATTTAACTTAAATTTCAGACAATGTGAGTTTTGCCACAAAATGTGGTTAACTGTGAGTTTTGCACCAAAATCTCATGGATAATGTTATAGTGTATTTTTATGTATGAGAGAGTAATAAAACAATAAATTATGTATGCAAATCCCTAAACTGTTGATACGGGTGACTCAATGAAAAACAGATATTTGTCAACAAGTTTACAGAAGTATATAGGAAAACAATTTTAAATTGAGTATGACCACCAGTATAAAGGTTGGAGCAGAATAGAATACAATAGTTGTGAGGGTTACTAATCCCTAAATAAGGTTGCCAGTGTCGGAGCGATGGAGGTTAACTGGTACTAATGAATTTGCAAGAAATGTAAGATGTTTATTTTATTGGTTATATATAACCAATAAAAGTTTAATAAGTACCTACCTATTTGCAAAATAAAGTTTAATTCTTTAGATAAAATAAAACGTTTTATTTTATCTGAAATGAGTGCATTCCACGAAGTAAGGGTTTCAACAATCAAACATTTAGTTCTTTAATTCCAGGAATCTACGACAGTAATTGACTAGATAATTACCTTCTTCACTTATTCCACAGAAAATGTGATAGTGGGTTTTTCCATTTTGTAGGAAGGTCCAAGTGGAGTATTCAAAATTCTTAACAGTTCACTAAAAATAGGTACTTCAGTTGCAAGGTGCAGTTTATTGTGTATACTAGTGTTATGGAAAATTTGGAAGTGCCGTGTAAACGCCGAAACATTGGTCCTTTAACAGTTAATGAAAAAACAATAATATTTAATTGTTTTAAATCATTTACAGACAAACGTTTATGTGAAAGTGTTGATGAGACCGTTGAGTTAGTTAGCAGTACACTTGGTGTTGGGAAATCTACGATTTACAGAGTTATTAAAGAAGAGAAATGTGGTAGTTTTCAAATGCCACGTAATGCTCCAGGGAAACCAAAATTTCAAATAGAATATCATTTTAAAGAAGGACTTCGAAGGAAAGTGCATAAATTCTTCTTTAGACAAGAATTTCCAACATTGGATAAAGTTCTTGTCTCAGTTCGAGATGATAAGGATTACCCAGAAATGAGTCGAAGTACGTTATGGAAACTTTAAAAAGAAATAGGCTTCCGCTGGAAAAAGAATCCCAGAAAGTCTATTTTATTAGAAAGAAGCGATATTGTCATATGGAGAAGACATGTTCTAAGAACCATAAAGGAAATGAGAAACCAAGAAAGAAAAATATTTTATCTTGATAAAACATGGATCAACGAGGGTCATACACCAAATAAATTTTGGCAGGATGAAACTGTTACAAGTCAAAGGCACGCTTTTGTAAATAACTTATCTACTGGTTTAAACCCACTATCAGGAAGGGACGCAGGCTGATAATAGTACACATTGGCAGTTCAGACGGTTTTGTTGAAGGTGGTTTATTAACTTTTGAATCAACTCGTACCGGTGACTACCATGAAGACATGAACGCTGATGTCTTTCAAGAATGGTTCGAACAAATGATAGATCTTCTTCCTAAGAACTGTGTAATAGTAATGGATAATGCAAGTTATCACTCCAGACTTACAGAAGGACTGCCCACAACCAAGTGGTTAAAAAAAGACTTGCAGAATTGGCTGAGTTCAAAAAATATTACGTACCATCCCGGATCTATAAGAAAGGAACTTTATTCGTTGTGTGAAATTGATAAATGAAAAATTGAAAAATACGAAATTGATGAAATTGACAAAAATCGTGGAATGACAGTACTTAGATCCCCATCATATCATTGTGAATTAAACCCGATTGAACTGGTATGGGCACAGATAAAGAGTGAAGTTTCAAGAAAAAATACCACTTTTAAAATTCATGATGTTAAACAGTTGTTTTGGAGGCCGTAAATAATGTAAAACCTGAAAACTGGGAAAAGGCAGTAAATATTAAAAGAAGAGGAAAAAATGTGGAAGCTGGACAATATTACTGATAAAATGATCGAGCCAGTTATTATAAATCTTGGTTCTGAAAGTTCATCTTCTGAATCTGATTTGGATTTGTAACAAGTAGCTGTAAGTTTTATATTAATATTTTTATTCATCTATTTAACATACCTTAGACGGTTTTAAAAACTCTTTTTCTCTTTTGTAATTTTTAAAAATTAAAAAAAAAATGTGAATTTTTTAAAACTCTTTTTAATGTAGGCCAGTCTGTTCTAATATAATGTGTGATAAAAGAGGTCACTTTTGTGTCACATAACACTTTATAACACTGAAATAATTCATTTATTTTTTACAATTATTCAAAGTAATTTTTCAATTAATCTTGAGCACGCCCATGGAGTGGTCGGAGGTACCAGTTAAAATTATGCTAATTACTCTCTCGTTCATAAAAATAAACTATAGTTATGATGCAAAATATTTGAACTTTACTTTATTTGTATTCTAACCTTAAATTAAAAACTAGGACCAAGAAAAATAATGTGATTTTTGTGGGTTAGAAATAAAAACATTAAATAAATTAATATATTTTAATTTTAACAAAACATTACATTTATTTTAATGTGCTATGATGTTTTACTCTTTAAAATTAATTGTTATTTGTTTCGTAAATCAAAGAGGCTTTGATTATTTTAGATATAGTACTGTTTGGAATAACGTATTTTTAAACATTAAGGATGTTGACTTCTTCGATGTGTTTACAAACTGACTCGAGTTCTACATTGTCATCAGCCCCATCGATGACATTTTTGTAGAAGAGTAAATCCTCACTGTCCCTCCACTGGTCCCCATGCTTCTTTAACAAGTTATTGATGTCAACTTTCTTCACTGGTTTTCTTAATATTGTTCTGAAGCTATTTTCTTGTGGCCCTGTAAATTAAATACTATTTATAACTGGGAATAAGCCACAATCAAAGATAAAAATACGTTTATTGACGTTTCAATTTTCAATTCGGAAATCGTTCTCAAAATACAAACAGTAAATTAAACAAATTTTGTTTTTTGTTACATTGTGAAAAAATTCTTCTAATAATTTAATTTTATCTGACTCATTTATATTGACAATTCAGACATACATTATGCATTTTAAAGTAGACGACTTTAAAATGATATTGCCAATATTGTTGAGTTGCGCTCCTGGGACGACTTTACTTATAAGATAGTTCATTCGATTACATGAAATCAACTTTAACTTGAGAATATCCGTCAGAAAAAAATCATAGCATGTAATTCGTCTTTAAAAAGACAAACATATGACATGATGACAGTAAAGTTCTCCTGTTAGTGATTCCATAGTAAATTATGAGGGAAAAACCAGGAAAAAAAAACCTCATAATACTATCCCAACATTGTAAGTATTTGTTCGTGAATTTAGTTTACCTTCAACAAACATCAAAAATTCTGATTTTATATGTTACGTTATTTAAAAAAACACAAATGATGTATCCTCTATATGTTACTGACTTACTAATACTGGTATTTTTTTATTAATAACTTCCTCTTTCAATATTGGTAACCAGATCTTACTACATTCTGCCGAGGAATTTGCGACACAATTGGCCTCATTTAGCATAATTAGAGCCGCTTCTTTGATTTTTCTTTTTTTACCATCCGTTTCTTTTAGGACTATATTTGAATTATTCAATTGAACCCTATGTTCATTATCCCATGCGTGTTTACATATTTGAGATCTATCAAATTCTCTATTTTTAATATAAGATTGATGTTCACTTATTCTAACATTTAATGGCATTGATGATTCACCTAAATAAAACTGATCGCATTCACAAGGTATTTTATAAATGCAATTCTTTGTCCTTTCTTGTTCATTGTTAGGTTTGGTTTTGGACAAAATAGATCTCAACGTGTTTGTTGTTTTGAATGTTGTTGAAATGTTGAATTTATTTCCTATCCTTTTAAGTTTTTCTGATAATCCTTTTATGTACGGTATTGTTATTTTCCTCATATTATTCCTTGTGTATGCTGTAGGATCTCGTTCTAAGTTGTTCTGTTCTATTCGATCGATTGTTGAAAATTCCTTATTTATAAACGATAAAGGATAATCATTATTTAATAAAACAAATGTTTCTCCTCCAAGAACGAATTTTCGTTAGAACAAGTAATTTTGGCTCTATGGTATAAGGATTTAATTATTCCCTTTTTTACATTAATATTGTGATTTGATTTGAAATTTAAATATCTATTGGTGTGTGTTGGTTTTCTATACACCTGAGTCTCATATCCAGTATCGTTCTTAGAGATTAAAACATCTAGGAAAGGTAGCGTGTTATTATATTCCTTTTCCATGGTAAATGTTAAATAAATTTTTCATATAAATGTTTCCAGTTTCAATTTCCGAATTGGAATTTTTTTTTTATTTTTGTAACCATTTAGTTCTTGGATATTATCGGCTATTAAAATTATGTCATCTGAGAATCTCAAGTGGTTTAAGTATGATCCGTCGACGTTGATACCCTTATTGTTCAATTCCAGTTTCTTAAAAATATCTTGTAGAGTAAGGGTAAATAGTTTGAGAGAGATGGTGTCTCCTTGTCTTACTCCCCGTTGTAGTCATATGCTAGTTTTAGTATAGCCTTCATCAATTACTTTATTAAATAAAATATTTAGTACCTGTTCCATTTTTCTGTATCTATATAAGCTGCCCGAAGTTCGATCTGTTCTGTTTCGTCTTTCTTGGAGTAGTTTAATTGTATTAGGTTGGAGTTTAGATGTTTTGGCTGTTTTCGTGTTTGAGCATATTTTCTTAACCGATGTTGTTACAGTTACTTTTAGTTTATTGGCTAGTCCGTTTATATCCATTTGTGTCAGTGTCTCTATTGATTTAAGTCTTGTGCTTAGCTCTTTTTGGTATCCCGTTTGTTTTTGAAACAGGACATCGGTGGTTGGGTATCGTTCTCGTTTAATAAGTTTGTTTCGTTCTACTCTCGTCTTTATTTTAATGTCTAATGTTTGAACATTTTTCATTTATTCTATATACAAATATAATTTTGATCCAGATTCACATATCTCAAAAACATAATTACTAACAACTATTAATTGACCATTTATATAAAACTTTATATTCGTGGTCGGTATATCGTCATTTTAGAGGTAGGCTGCTGCGTGGCTCTATTGTTTGTGGTATCCTTTCTGTATGCCGACCTATCGAAATCTTCTTTAAAATTTATACACCGGTACTGGAATCAAAAATTTGATTTAAATAACTTAAATGACCCATTCACATAAAATAAAAAACGTATAATCACAACATACTTATTTCTATATGGTATCAATGGTTGTTTTATTTGGATTTCTCGGTTAGTTTTGTTATTTTAGACACGTACGTAAAAACTAAAACTTAACCAGAAACATATGGCACTTAGTAATCACTTCTACCGGTGGTAAACTCGCTATCTGTAGATCTAAAGTCAATTAATAGTTTACACAACATTGAGATTGCCCATCAAGCAAAACTTATCTAAAAACGCATCAAATAGTGCATGCGCCGTTTGGGCAGGTGCTCCAAATTATCTCACAGAAGTCTCCCAGTCCTATTTTGTATCTCCATCTTGAATCTCAACTATGTATATACATAAATTTATATCCGGTATAAAATTCATTCCTTTCTATATACAGGGCGGTCATACTGGTTTACACTGTATTAAAGTTAAAAGTTTTTGATTAAGATAAAAATCACGCTTTTTTTTGGTAAATGTGGTTTAAATAAAATAATAGTACACTTGTTATGTAAACAAGAAAATAAAAAGATTGTTTTGGTTCTTCATGTCGAGATCAATTTGATAGTAAACATTGATTGGGGCAAATGTTTAAATTGTCTATTAAAATGTTACATATATTATTTTAGGCCTTAGTGTGCATTTCTTAGAGGATGCAATTTTACTTTTTTAATTTGTTGGGAGTATAAGCTTAACTTTAAGTTTGTGGGATCGCCATCCATGTGTACACCCTTGCGAAAAGAACAAAACAAACTTAATAGACCTTTTCAAAACTGCTCTATTAGAAGTGAGCTTTATTGTCGACCGGGCTTAATCTGATGAAGATGCAGTCATCATCTGTTCTGCTCTTGCCTCTGACATTTGCAATTTTTGTCTTCCTTACGGTATTATCAAGGACCCAGTTCAATGTTGTATTTCCAAAGAGTCCAATTTTTTTAAACCTTTAAAAGAAAGCAAGTCGCATCAATTAGGTATACTGTCTGTCAGTTTCATTTTTTTTAATTTTACAAAAATATCTTGAGCTAGATAGCAGACCAGCATTATTTCTCAGTGAGAAAGCCGAACTAACTTTGCTCACGGTTGTGACTGTCGTTGGCGAATTTTTTACGTCTCTTTATATGGTGAAAATAAAAATGATAATCTGACACTATGAGATACATATGATTCTCCAAGACAGTGACCAAAAGTATATTTACATAACTTAGCATCTCTGCCTCCAAAACAAGATGTGTCTCATTTTTACAGTGTTAGAGTTTCTTAATCTCCAGAAAACATTGCGATCCTAAACAATATGGAGGTAAACAGCATGTAAACATTTGGATACCAATCAAAACTTTTAAAATTTCAACACCCCAATAACAAATCATTCTTTTGCAGATGAAAAGGAAACTGTCTATAATATGTGTGGTTGCTGGAAAGAAACTGGCTGCTATCCTCAACAGTGGCTCTACCTTTATTCCCCTGCCCAAGAAAGTCAATGCAGAAAGATGTGAGGATCACAGACTCATTAGCCTGATGAGTCACACTTTAAAGATATTCTTAAAAATATTACATCAAAGATTATACAAAAAATGTGAATGGGACATCAGTGACTCCCAGTTCGGGTTTGGGCAAGGTTTAGGAACACGAGAAGCAATAGTAGTAATACAGGTGCTGGTCCACAATTGTTACGATCAAAAGAAGGATGTGTTCCTATGCTTTTAAGATTACCAAAAAGCGTTTGATCGTGTCCAACACCACAAGTTAATGCAGATCCTCAAGAAAGTTGACATAGACTGAAACTATTAAAAACTTGTACTGGCATCAAACGGTACAGTTAAAAATAGACAATTCTATATCCAAACATATACATATAAGAAGGGGCGTTCGACAGGGATGTGTGCTTTTTCCTCTTTTATTTAACATTTATTCGGAAGCCATATTTCAAGAGTCTTTGGAGGATGCACAGATGGGAATTAAAGTGAATGGAGCATTGATCAACAACATACGATATGCTGATGATGGTATCTTAATTTGTGACAACATAGTCGATCTTCAACAACTTGTTACTATAATCGGAGAATACAGTAAGCGAATGGGATTAGAGATTAATACCAAAAAAAACCAAATTTATGATCATCTCCAGGAACTCGGATGCACTTGAAAACTCAACCATAACACTGAATACTAAGTCCATTGAAAGAGTGAGTAAATTTAAATACCTGGGATCGTGGCTTTTTAAAGACTGGGCATCGGACAGGGAAGTAAAATGTCGCATTGAGCAAGCTCGACAAGCTTTTGTAAAATTGAAGAAGGTACTGACTTGTTCAGAGTTCGATCTTTAACTGAGACTAAGGTTTACTAAGTGCTACGTGTGGTCAGTGCTGCTATATTGCGTAGAGGACTGGACACTCAAAACGAGGGATATAAACAGATTAGAAGCTTTCGAAATGTGGCTCTATCGCCGTATCCTAAAAATACAATGGACAGCGAAAATCACAAATATAGATGTCCTTAAAAGAATAAACCAAGAACGCCAACTTTTCGAAACCATCAAGAAAAGGAAACCGGCGTATCTAGGTCACATCATACGAAATGAAAAATACCAGTTCCTCCAACTTATAATCGAGGGTAAAATTGAAGGCAAGAGAGGAATGGGAGGCAAGAAAATGTCCTGGCTCCGAAACATAAGGCAATGGACAGGGATTAATGACATACAATCTCTGAAATATATTGCAAGAAATAGAGAAATAATGGAAAATGTGATCGCTAACATCCATTAGTGGATTTGCATCTGAAGAAGAAGAGAATCTGGAAAGAAGGCCTTAAATGCCCTGCATTGTGCCTCAATTGTTCTGAAAAAATCTGCAGTAACATCATGGAAATATCAAATTTTTTTCTAAAAATTCGAGGAATTTGAAGATAAACTACCCACAATGATGCCAATTCTTGAGTGCACAAGACTGTGCACTCAAGCCTATCTTCTGCAGTGGACTTAAAACGGGCTGATGATAGTGATGAGAGGAGAATTGACAACTTTAAAATAATATTCTTATCAGAATACAGAATTTATTTGTTTCTTGTTCAGATAGTCTTACGCTAGCTGTTAAATATAGGTAGATACCTATATTTGCTCATGTTACTGTAGCGATGGTCTATTAGGCATTCGGTCAATGCATTTTCTGATCGCTTATGGTATCGAATGCTTTCTCGGAGTCAACGAATATTAGTGTCGATGGTTTGTTGTATTCTGCAGACTTCTCTATCAGATTCTTTATCACTAGTAATTGGTCGCAAGTGCTGTATTCCGATCTAAATCCAGCTTATTCTCTAGGATGATAGAGGTCAAATTTAGTGTCCAGACTTTTGTGGTACAAAAGATAAACACTTGGATCAGAAAAGCTAAGATGATCACATAAACTTTACAATATTGGACTAGAAAAAATAACTAAATGCTAAAACTTTACAAAAATCTTCAAACTGCCCTAACAACCACTTGTTCCTCTTTCTTATCAGAACCACCCTGTACGATCACCTCATTATTTTTTGTTACAATTTTCGACATTCATTCATGGTATCTTAGCCATTATTTATTAAAATTACAAATGTCTAGATTCTTATTACAGATTAAGGCAGATTTATTTAATTTAGATGAAATATTTAACATTAATAACAATAATTAAGTCAACGAGACTTTGTAAAATCATTTTAAAAGGTTGAACCAGGGGCGTAACTGGTTTGCTATATAATAGTTGATGTGTGTAGTGGAGTGATAATATTTATTATGTAATAGTCAACACATTCTTTGCAGTACACTGTAAGATGTTCAATACAAAGCAAACAATTATAGAATTTACAAAAATATTTGGTTTTTCTGCATTTGCAATATTATTTTTTCAATTTAGTAATTGCTTAAGTAAAAGCAAACGAATTATAGCAAATAAAAGCAAGATAATATTACATGTAACTTCATGCGATTTAGCTTTGAACGCAAAGTGCAACAAATAATTGCTCACAGCTTGCAATAAAGCATGGCTATAATGTTCAGACTAATCACTAACTTTTGGCAATATCAATTTTTTTTAGCAAGGAAAGCATAAAAACAAACAATTGTTAGGTATTTTTCAGTTTGTCAAAAATATACTTGGTTTTTCTTTTATAATATAAGGTTTTTGTCCACAGATCCTTACGAATTTCAGTAGCTTCTTTAGTAGCTGGGATTTTAAAACTCACTTAAACATTAATTGACATTCTTTTGCCAATTTTCTGGGTTTCTCGCCCTTTTTAAGACCCTACAATAAACAATATAACTAAAATATTAAGTCCAGATCTTCAAATGTCTGTAAATCAGGCATATCAACTTCAAAACTTTCATCTAAAATTACTGGTACCTGTATAGTACATATATCTTTTGGTAACATTTCAATAAATTCTGGTTCAGTGTATGTTGTTGTGTTAAAATCATTAAAATCAGAATCTATAAAAGGCGGTGGTGTTTTTGGAGGATAAGAATAGTTTCTGAGGATTTTTATACTGTCTTTTTTATCCAGACGAAATGCCTTTCGTAGTTTTCCCGGAATATATAATATCTTCTCCATTTAAATTATCTTCCTGTACAACTTTGGACATATCTGGTGATATTTTTTAATAGACAATATCATAAAAAAATTAACACACTACAAACACTCTTCAATGTTAGGTTGAAACTGACAGCATTCTGGAGGGAGCAGAAAGCGTACAAAAAGATCGCGTGATCGAGAGGTGAGTGTCGATTGGTTGAAACGCCTGGCTGCGGCGATGAGTCATCGTTAATTCTAAGTTTTCAAGCAAAGTCATGTTTGAAAATAAAGCCGGAGACACACATGCCTGTTACGTGCACAATGGCATACCAGTACCTAGCAAGTACCAGCTACTGTTATCAAACTGGCAAGTGTGTAATTAACTGGCATGCTAGTTCCTGACATGTTAGCTAATCGCAGAGAATTTGATTTTTCTTGCTAGTAGCATGCTGTGAGATGCAAGGCGCATGCGAGGGGAGTGTCATTGGCATGTGTGAATGCGTGCTACCGCTACGGGCATGCCAGTAGCTAGCAGAGAATTATCAGATTTGTTATGTTGGTGATAAAAATGAATTGTTTACTTTTAAACTTTAAATTTAATTTAAAAATGATTTTAACCCCCTCTGTGGCTCAGTGTTAAGATCGCCTACCTTTGAACCTAAAGGTCGTGAGTTTGAATCTCAGCTAGGTGGAGAAATTTTCGTTTATTAAAAATTAATAAATGGAAATAATTTCTATCCTTGTGCGATCGGTACTCACCGTAGGGACCGCAGACGTTCGGATACAATTAGCGTCTCTTAGCACAGACAATGACGTCGACTTTGCTAAGTATCAAGACAATTACTCTACACACACACACACACACACACTACACTAGGTACCTGACTTCACTTTGTATGTATATATATTTAAATATACAATTCTTCATATTATTTGTTAATGAGTTCCTATTAATTCTGCAATCAGTAAATATACTGCAATGTTCGTTGCACCAATATTGCAATATTACTGAAAAAAAAACTGAATTAATTTTTAACTAATTAATTAAATATTTGACGTAGAGGTAATGGATTTTGGGAACAGCTATGACCTTGAACATTTCACATAAACTTCTGTACTAAATAGGCATAATGCATAGCTCTTGTCAAAATCCAATACATTCATAATATAATTACATATCTTCGATTCTAAAATATTGTAAAAAGACTTTAAAGAGTCTGAGTAAGAAAAAAGATTTAGTTATATTCTTTGTGGCATTTTCAAGGTCATAGCTGTTCCCAAAATCCATTAACTATACCTACTTGCTGAAGTGAAGGTAAAAATCTCATTTCTGAAGAATAAAGACAATTTTCTAACTGTACTACATACGCCACTGACAACAATCAGGGGAAGTCGTCTCGGATTTCCGAATAGTATAAGTTATTTTAACGAAATAGATTACAAATGCACACCCGTGAAATTAAACGTACTCAGACATATTTAACAAAGCTTATGTTAAAATTATGATTAATCTTAATGCCCGCCATATTGATACCTACATTATTTAAATTAAAATGTTTAGATTTTATTTTGAGATATGGAAATAGCCGAATTCGAGCATGACAGATATGTACCACGAAATTTAAAGGTAAATAATTGGTTGGTAAAAAATGAACCTCAAAGTCGGATTTCTTTTAGCACTATTATAATACTCGTATGATATTTATATTTTGGATATTACATATATTTTACATTATTTAATTATTTATTAAGAAGTTAGTCACACATCTTTCAATCATAAACTTCAATATTAGTACACATGTCAGAACCCAAGAGGGCTCAAGTGTAGATTATGTCAGAGCCATGATACTATAACAAAACAAGATAAGTTCGCGCATAAGAACGCGCATGTTCTTGTGACGTAAACCTGAGACAACTTGAATGACAGCAAGTTAAACTTTAAGAGCAGAGCAAATGTTTCTATAGATAATAATATATACTAATGCCCATTTTAATAGAACTTGAAGTAATACTTTATTTTTGATAGGTCTTTAAAAACAGTTACTTTGGATGTATATAGTGAACTGGAACATGTTTTTCGTAGTTATAATGGCGACACATTAAAAATAACAAAAAATTATTTAAAAAACTTAATAAGAAGTTGCAAAATATGTAAATGTTAGCGAAGATTTAAAA
This sequence comes from Diabrotica balteata, assembly GCA_918026665.1. Taxonomy (NCBI): domain Eukaryota; kingdom Metazoa; phylum Arthropoda; class Insecta; order Coleoptera; family Chrysomelidae; genus Diabrotica; species Diabrotica balteata. The sequence continues at coordinate 6,150,878 of OU898284.1, forward strand.
TTTTTTTTTAGATGTAAAATGTATTTTAAAATACGAATTCTAAATCAAAATATTAAAGATAATTACAATACCGCAAAAGAAAAATCACAATAAATGATATTCATAAAGTCTCAATTATGACCCGCTTTTCCTTTATGGTCAAATTCCTTACATTTTGCCGGCCTTTTATATTTAATACACACAATCAAATCGTAGATTCATATTTTTCTTTAATTCATTTTACAAATTACTATTAATTTTCAAAAAATGTTTTCACAGAAAGTAACTAGTTATGACTTCTTAGTGCAAGATATGGCATCGAGGTATACTTACCGGTAACAGTTTAAGTTTTGAAGTTGTTCATTACAGTAATGGAACAACGTTGCCATATGATACATCGTTAAAATATGATACATACAAGTCCCCTGGCTTTGTCTCGCTATGACGGCATGCGCAAAGTCAATTAAAATTAGAACTGCAAATGACCATATCTTGTTGTTATAGTATCATGTGTCAGAGCAATACATGCTAAATAAGTATTAGATTAAAGTAGTCTAACTTTAGTAAATGTAGGACGTGGTCATTTTTTAGTATCAGAAAAGCTTTTTTCTGACATGCTTATAGAAGATAGATGCAGGCCAACAAAGTCGAAAACTAAACTATAAATAGGGAATGTTTAAGAGGAATCGATGAAATACAAAAAAAACTATGTTTCTTTGGTTTACCAGAACGTTTTAATAAAAAAATATTTTGGCGTTTCACTTTCCACTGCAGAAATAGTTCATAACTACGACTAAATTGAACTATTGGTATTTTCAGAACAATTCTGTAAGTGTAAATTAAAAAGTTAAAATAAATATTTTATTTAATAAGGTAATTTTAATTTGTCTTCCTCTTCTCCGATCCCTCTCTCTCACTCTCTCTCTCTCTCTCTCTCCTCTCTCTCTCTCTCTCTCTCTCTCTCTCTCACCTCTTAGAAATCACTAAGATGTAAGACCTCCGAAAACTATTTTTTAGATGCGGTAGTTGATAGTACACACTAATACTTTAGTATTAAATACTTTTTTTTATTTAATTAATGGCTTTGGATAACTTGATCCATACAGCTACGATAATGTATTTGACTAATTGAATTTTTTAATGATTTATTGACCTATTGCATTTGTTAACAAAATAGTACTTCGTATATAGATAAATTAAAAATATAATGTAAACATTAGTATCACAAGAATCAGTAGATTGACAAGAAACCATACTTTCATTCGTTCCATTCAAGGCCCTAACCAACTTAAAGTGAATATTATAGGAATTACATAATATATGGATAATTTTCACGCTAAGGTGTCTTTCATAGCGACTTTATTATAACACAGGATAGGCAATGGCTAGGAAGTAAATCTAAAACATAAGGATAGACAGAACGGATCAAGCTAGATTTATACAATCACATTACACATTCCATCCTAAATTTTTCTTTTAGTCCTTTTTAAATATTCCCAAAAAATTTGGTTAAGCCTAATATTATGACGAGAGATATATAAAATAGAAGATTTACCTTAGACAACCAAGGAAGAGTTCTTTTCTTTTATTAGATTTTCCAATAGGTACCTAATAGCAGCATCATTATATATGCACCCGAATATTCAATGATTGATATCGTCAGCGTTACCATTACAATCGCAGAGTTCTGTTTCACTTAAATTAAATCTATGAAGATAGGCTTTCACAGTAGCATGATTAACAAGGCATCTAACAAACATAGAATATACTCTATTGCGATGACTTCTTGCAGCAAAAGCCGCAGTAGGTAAAACAGGGTGAATTTTTTAATAAAGTTTGTTATTTCTGTTACAAAAATCATTCCATTCCATTTCTTCCATATAGAAGTTTTACTTCTATATGCGCGTTCGAAGTAAGAAATTTGTATGCGAATGAATCAGCAAAATCATTACACATGTAAGATATAGGTAAGAGAGAGACAGATGATATATTTTTTCTCTCTTTCTCCCTTGAGAATAAAAACGTTTTTTTTTGTAAATATATTTAATATTTATTAGTATTATTATTATTTTTTTATTAATTTTATCATGGTAAATTAAACATGTGCATAAGTAAGTTGGAAATTTGCTATTCAGTATTTAGAAAGTATTTAAAAATTGACATTTTTAAATGCTTATGAATATTGCATTTTAATTTGTATTGTATTATTATATTGAATTATGTTGCAGTGTATTATATTGTATTTTTATATTAATAACAAAACAAAAAATGCATTTTTGCAAACAGATATTGCAAATTACAAACAATTGACATGGATGTTGATAGATGGTCGTGATAGAATGTCTTTATAGAATTTATTTAAAACTCAAAACTTTGGTCTTCAAAAGACTATCTTTCCTTAATTCTGTTTGGATTGTGCCCTGACCAGATCGCAATGTACTTCCCGGATCCTACCAATTTTCCTGCTCGCTATCCGCCTACTGTTTCTTTTGATAATAAAAGAAAAGACAAACAGTATGTGAAAATTTCGTGATGTCTTTACCACAAGCTCCAAACTCCAAGACAAACAAACTGCTTCCTCTCAGACACAATGAAAATATATCTGTTTGTACTTACAGTAATGCCTCTATTTTTACTGGAACTCGTCTCTGCTTACCACAATGGCTGCTTAATTTTCCACACAAACACTAAGCACTACTTCTTATAAATTCTCAAAAAAAATGTTTTCACCGGAAACGGTCTCTCTCGATGTTCAACTCACAAATGTCCTTCTTTTCCCTCATTTCATTCTCGGCAAGCTTTTCACCCCCTTCTTCTTTATCCATCTCAAACCAATCCAAACAAACCTCCCCTCTCATCAAACGCATCGTCGGTTTCTTAGTCCATTAAATTTTTGGTTTTTTCAAAAATTACCTGACGTTAAAGTACTTTCCTGCAAACGATCTTGAATTCTTTTTTTTTATTTTTTGTAAAGGAGCAAACTCATTAACCAATAATCCTTACTTATTACTTTCTAATCTATTATAACCGCAAATTTCAAATAGTTGTGTACTAAATTTACCTGGTAAACAATGCATTTTACTGCAGAGTATGTGTAAAAAATGTTTTTTCCGTTCATCAAATGTTGTTTATATACAGCAAATGATGCACCATATACATATATACCTAATTATTTTTCTCTTTCTGCTCTCTTTGTAACGGTGAACGCGTGTATAGAAGTATAACTTCTACCGTCAGTCCCACTGGACTGCCACACCCGTTTTTTTAAGTAACTGAGTGATTGTAGATTACAATTGATCGGATCTCCCGTCGCATGCGACAGGCAAAATCGCTAGTAACATAAAAATACTTAAAAAGAAAAATATGTTTCAATTTTGTCTTGTGTTCATTTTAAAATATATTATTTATCTTGTTATTTGTAAACATATATTAATATGTATGTTTAATTGGTTAAAACATCCTTTCCGCTACGATTAGCAAGAGTAATGTACAGAAAGTAATTGCAATTTGCCCTTTTATGCAATTATTACGGAAACAAATAGTATTCTAATTGTATCACATTACCAGACATTTTCTGTAATCTTCAGATAATCTACTCTATAGGCATGCTCTTATTAATATTAATATAATAAAAGGTCCGTTACATGTATGTATCTAAAGTAATGTAAGACACACTTATTACACCATAAGATATTCAAACATACCACTGCACAATTTCTCACGTTCAAGTGAGAGATAGAAATCATATATCAAATAAACACGAAACATAGAAACTGACTGGAAATTGAAAATGAATGGGTTTTGTCTTTTCATATTTATAAGACGTTAATTATATAATTGCGTTCAGTGTAATTACATAAATATAGTTAATTTGAAAAAGCATACGGTTTTTAACGCAAATACAAATGTACTGACCAATGAGAAGAATAAAGCTCGCAGCAGCATCACTAATGTCTCAGGAATTATGGCTAGCATTTCGAATTAAATTTTTAAAAAGAAGAAAGAAACACAAAAGACACTGCTAACAAAAGTGGAGTGGCAAAGAAAGTAAATATTCAAGCAGAAGAGTTGATGGAACAAGTACAGGTATCAATATGAGAACATAATGCGCAAATGACATTTAATATACATATTAAGAATTTTGACTTTTTGGCTTTGCCAGGGCTTTTACCTTAGAAAAAAATATATTAAGAAAATATCAGCTTGTGTTAGATTGTTTTTTGCATAATGATTTTTTGTGAGTGTCGGGTAGCAGGCTCGGCATCTCAACTTCCTATTTTTCGAATACTAAGACTAAGACCTTTTACCTTAAACTTACCTTACCTTACTTAACTTAAACTTTTAAAAGATTAGAATGGAAATAGAAAACCAAAGAGAACCAAACAGCAGAGATCAAGAGACGAGTTAGACTGGCATGGGCGGCATTTGGCAAACTAAGCTACATTCTTAAAAACAAAAGATATCCACAGCATCTTAAGACCAAAGTATATAATCAATGCGTACTCCCTGTTTTTACTTATGGTTCCCAAACGTGGACATTTACAAAAGCAAACATGGACAAAATCATAAAAACCCAAAGAGCAATGGAAAGACAAATGTTGCACATAAGACTAATGGATAAGAAGAGAAACGAGTGGATAAGAGAGAAAACAAAAGTGAGGGATGTTAGCCAAGAAGTTGCAAAATTGAAATGTAGATTTGCCGGACACAATATAAGACAAAAATAAGACCGATGGAACAAAATTCTTATAAGTTGGAGATCGTGGGAATATAAACGAAGCAGAAGAATGCCCCAAATGAGATGGGCAGATGATATTAAGAGGCACGTGGGCTCTAGATGAATGACTGTAGCGACAGCCAGAGAAAAATGGAAAAGGATTGGGGAGGCCTATGTCCAAAGATGGACCAAAGAAGGCTAATTAGATAGATAGAAGACTAAGAGCATAGTTGCTGTTCGTTAATTAAAATCATTTCCATATTCAATCTATGGTCGTTATCGGTAAATCCATACAGAATATGCAACCCTTAATCCATGGATAAAAAATGAAAGAGAAAGGCAGAAAAAGAGAGAGAAGGAGAGAGAAAGTGGGAAAAAGTGGGAAAAAGAGAAAGAATCAATAAGAGCGACAGCCTGAGGGACAGAGAGAGAGGTAGAGAAGATAGCGGTTTTATTTTTATTGTATGATATACAAGAAAACTACCTAAATACGCCCTTACCCATATTTTTCTTTATGCAATTACTATTTCTATTGGGAATAAGCCACAATTCAAGTTTATAATAAGTTTATTTTGACGCTTTGATTTCTACCTCGGAAATCGTTCTCAAAATACAAAACATTATTAAATTAAACACATTTTATTTTATCTGATCCTTATGAATAGAAGAACTACAAACCGATATAAGAACCCAAACACTAGAAGAAGATTGGATTCGGAGACAAACCACCTCGTTTTACACTAAAAAAAACTCTAGAAACAGGTTAAAAAACCAAAAAGCTGCAGGTGTGGATGATATATGCAGTTAATAAATAAAGCATCTAGACCAAGAAGCAAAAAATTGGATCTTACAACTTTAAAACACGTGCTGCAAAGCCTGCGAAATTCCAAAATCATGAAGGACATCTAAAATAATAGCCTTGGTAAAACCAGGAAAAGACCCAAAAAATCCTAGTAGCTACAGACGTATTTTGCTATTGTGTCACTTTTTCAAACTATACTAGAGACCCGTGCTCGTCAGAATAAAAAAACATGTCGACAAGCACCTCATCACATAACAAGGAGGATTCAGACCCGGAAAATCTTGCAGCATTGCATAATATGAGCTGCTTTGCTCTGCAAACAGTCTTTGCAGATTCAATTATTTTTTGCTTTTTGTTACCAAAGATTTTAAAGTACCTGGCTGTGGCAAATTATTATTTTTGTTATCCAAACATATATTTACTGTGTTCTCTGAATAATTCTTAGCAATTTCCTCAACTAACTCAACAATCGTTTGGGATCTGAGGATTCTACCTGGTACATGATTTGAATTTCCTTCAATTTCCTCATCTGATAAAACTGAATCTTCCTCAGTATCAACTTCTTTAGAAATACCAGGAGATTCGATAAAAGGAACTATTCCTATAGACCGGATTCTTCTAAAAAAACTTGATCCGTAATTTCACAAGCTTTCATAATCTCATCTTTGCTAAATGTTATCTTCAGACTTAAAAGAAAAAAAAATGCCACGTGAATTCAGTGTACCATAATTATGTTATAATTCAATGAACAATTTCTTAAAGCAGAATATATAATATTATAAATTAACTAAAGAATACTTACATTGTTTAGGACTAAGTTTGGTTGCTGCAAAACTCTGCTGATATTGAAATAACTACTAGCAAACATCTGTCAAGTTAAGAAGCAAAGTTGTAGGTTAGAAGTACATGTGGGCAACAAGGATCTACAGACCGAGAGTTTGGTACAAATTCCACGGCTTCGCGCAATCGTACTTGTAAGTTCGTGAACTAGTCGACTTGAGTTACAATTTTCCAAATGTAACTGTAATCGTTTCTACTAATTCATATTAATATTATAATGTATAATATATTAAAGTTTTTAATATTGGTAATATTATTAAAGCTAATGGTTGTTGATTTATATGTCAATATATATGTTTTAAACTAGTTTTGTTTAATTTTTTGAGAAAAAATAAAAAAACAGAATCTTGTTTGAAATACTATTTTCCAAATAGTTTATAAAATTGCTTAATCGACATTCTAAACGCTCAGTAAATAATAAAAAAAATTACTTGAACTAATAATAAAATATTTTATAATTGCCATTTTAAAAAACTCTCCATAAAAAAAATAGAATTAATTAATTATCCTTTTCGTGTCTTAGGTCATCTAGACATTTGCCTTCAGAGGGGAAATTTCCAATATAACACCAACCAAAAGACAAAAATATTAACTTAGGTATAAGCAATCATTATCACTGCTTAGCGCATTTTCATGGAAATCAACCGCTGTGCTGACTAGTATTTTTTTTTAAATTGTGATGAATAAATAAAGTATATATTAAATAAAGGGTATTTTAAATAAATTTGTAATATTTTATGCGAAAAGAAGAAAAGACTCAGATCCGAGACGTGAGCGTATTCCTTATATTTTCTTTAATTGTGTTAAGCTACTCGGATGTGAGTCGTTGTTATAATTAATCAAAAAAATTAATTTACAATATTTTTTATTAAATCAAATGAGAAATATTATAGCAAATTAAGAACTAAGAAAAAAAAATCAAATTGTTTCTGAACACTTAAGATTAAAATTTCCAAATAAAATTTGGATAATATTGTAAAGGCTTTTATACACTGAAATTAAATTAAAAAAAAAAACATGAAAAAAGTGGAAAAATAATAAAAAATTCCCAAATTTTAATTTATCTCGAAAACAAAATACGATCTGGAAAAAGAATACCGGAAATGTTTAATTTTTTGAGCTCTTCGATTGTGTACTACCTTCAATTTCAATTTTTTCAACAATACTCGAGTATTCCGATTTAGTACTCTCAGCCTTATTTTCCAAAAGAAAATTTTAAGAAATAAAAATTTCCAAGAAATTAATATCGGATGGAGTTTCAACAAGCGAAATGAATATCCTAATATTAAACAGCATTGTGACCAGGTACAATATCTGACTGTTATGCAAATTAGTAGGTAATTAGAAAGTCAGTATGGGCAAAACCAGCTTATTCAAATTATAGGTACCTACCTATAGTCTTGTATTGAAGGATTTTAATTTATTACCTTTAGCATACGTAAAGATTTTCAAGAAATTAATATCAGGTTCAGTTTTCAATGAAGCAAAAATCTTTAAGAAAATTGACACTATGTAAAATACCTGCCTAATATGCTAATTCGTAATAAGAAAGTCAAATGCCAAAACCAGCTTATTCAAATTATAGCTATAGCCTTTTGTTAAAGGATTTCAATTTATTATCCCTAACATTTGTGGAAGCTTTTAAGATATTTATATTTTCAAATTAGAAATTGTTAGTGGGACATCAGCTAACAATTAAAAGGTCTATAGAAAATAAAATTTATATTTAAACTAATATACTGAATGCAATCTATCTGTTGGTTGAATGGCTTTCTTTGTCACAATCAGCACACTCGTAAATTGTGTTTTTTCAAATTTAATCCACACAACATAATATCGTTTCCTGTCACGTACTGGTTATATTTCAATATTGTTAATGGTCTGACAACATTCCATCCTCTCTTGGTTGTATGTTCAGTCAAAGTATTGACAAATTCAGAAAATCCTTTTTCCCTCCTCATAGATTAGCCACTGACTACCCAACGCTTAGCTACTCTTCATACAATTTGTATTATCTTATCAAAAAAACCAAGCATTTGCAAGAAAATTGCACTTTATTGCACAATATTTAATTACTTAATATTATTATTAATATTAAAAAATAATATTAAAAGCTTTAATATTATTACCAATAATATTAAAAGCTTTAATATTATTACCAATATTAAAAACTTTAATATATTATACATTATAATATTAATATGAATGAGTAGAAAGGATTACATTTAAATTTGGCAAATTGTAACTCCAGTCGACTAGTTCACGAACTTACAAGTACGATTGCGCGAAGCCGTGGAATTTGTACTAAACTCTCGGTCTGTAGATCACATATACAATATGCCACCTAAAATAGGCCACACAAAATACACATGAGATTTTATGGGTCTTGAAACTCACTGGCAACCAAAGTTGCCACTGAGCGCTAAAGGGTTTTAACACATGGCTTTTATTACCAAACTCTGATTCTATATGTATGTTATTTAAAATAAACAAATAATGTATCCTCAATAATTGATTATCTAATAGTAAAAGGAGTAATTGCATTAAGATGCTACAAGAAAATAGCTTCAGAACAATATGAATAATGTAAGTTTTACCAATTTTAAATGAACAGTTTTACTATGTTAAGCAAAAATCAGACAATTATCTTAATTTCCCTCATACTCTGTGTATAATACATTTAATAACAAGTTTCTATTTTTTATAGTAAAGTATTATTTTCTCTTAACATATAATTCGTTGAATGCCTGATTCATTCAAAAAATGCTTATATCATTTTAATGCGTCAAACGAATAAAAACAATGAGCCACTTTCGCAGACAGAAAAATCCAATCCACCCAATACGAATTCCTGCTGAAAACATGCTTACAAGTCAGCCATAACAATTAACTGATATCTAAATGCCTAACAAATTGTTTCCATCCATCAGCAAAAAAGTTTCATCTGTAAAATTCCTATTATCTCCCGCCCGACCAATCATCGTTGTGATGCAGTAAAAATCGACAAAAAGTAGTTTTGTGGTTGTTCGACGTAGAGGTGCATCTGCTATTCTTTGATTTATAATCGTTATTTTTTATATAATGTGTTTATTGGAATGTTACCATGCAGTAAAATTATCTCTGAGGCGTGTTTCAATTCTGCTCGATATCAAATATATATATATATATATATATATATATATATATATATATATATACATTATTTATATAGAGTTATTTGCTAATCATTTCTTAAAAATATCAGTGCACATTTTCCTCTTCTTCTTCTTCAAGTTCCACTCCTATCGGAGATTGGAAATCATTCTGGCAATTATAATTTTATTGGTTACTCGCCTGAATAGTTCAATTGAACTGCATCCAAACCATTCACGGAGATTGCGTAGCCACGAGATTTTACGTCTTCCTACGCTTCTTCTACCTTTGATTTTACCCTGCATTATATTCCTTCGTAGTTCGTACTTTTCACCTCTCATTATGTGCCCCAAGTATTCCAATTTCCTGATTTTTATGGAATTTAAAACTTCGCATTGTTTTCCTAGTTGTCCGAGAACTTGTTCGTTTGTTTTGTGATCCATCCATGATATTTTCAAAATACGTCGGTAACACCACATTTCGAATGCTTCTAGATTTTTAATGTTGGATTTTTTAAGTGTCCAATCTTCAACTCCATACAAAAGGGTAGAGAGAATATAACATCGAAGCATTCTTATCCGGAGCGATATATTGATATCGCGATTACAAAAATGTTTTCTCATTCTATTAAAAGTTGACCGCGCAATTTCAATGCGGCATCTTATTTCTTTTGTCTGATCAGTATCTTCTGTGATCCATGCTCCAAGGTATTTGTATAAAGATATTTGTTCAATTTCTGTATTATCTAGTACTAGCTTAACTTTGATGTTTTGTGCTTTTGTAAATACCATGAACTTGGTTTTCTTCAAATTGATTTTTGGTCCATAATCTTGTTGCAGTTCTTCTATTGTTCCTGCCAGAAGGACGGTGTAGTCAGCATATCTTATGTTATTAAGTGGCTCACCGTTTATTATAAGGCCCTCACTGATCTCGGCAACCGCTAATTCTGAGATGGCTTCACTGTATAAATTGAATAACAAGGGTGATAAAATACACCCTTGGCGGACCCCACGGCGAATCTGGATATCCTTGGTCAGTTCGTTTTCAACTTTCACTTCTGCTGTTTGATTCCAATAGAGGTTACAGATGATTCTAATGTCTCTACTGTCTATGTTTTTATTTAATTCCAAAATTATTTTTAAAAATTTGTGAAATTAGATGTAGATTGACGAGTTTATGAGGTGGTATATATTGCGACCTGTGGTCGTTTAAGCATTTACCATTACCGGTAAGTCACTGGTAAAGATTTATACCTCTACATCTCATCATCATCAGTCGTTTTGAGTCCACTGCTGGACATAGGCCTCCTGTAAATAATCCCAATGCATTATATCTTGAGCACCCTGAATCCAGTTGTGCTGAATGCCCTTAAGTCATCTGACCACCTTGTTGAAGGACGTCTTCGATTACGATAAGCATCGTGTCTAGGTCTCTATTACAGAATTTTCTTCGTCCACTTTCCATCTTTTAATCTGGCAACATGCCCCGCCCAGTTCCATTTCAATGTTGTAATTCTTTGAACTGCGTCAGTAACACCAGTTTTTCTCCTAATGATTGTATTTGTTCCTGCTCCATATGTTAGAACTGGGAGTTCACATTGATCAAAGACCCTCCTTTTTAAGCACATGAGAATATCTGATCTGAAGACTTCTCTCAGTTTTCCGTAATCCGCCCATCCTATTCTCCTGTTTAGCTCCGTTGTTTGATTATCTCTTCACAATTTAATCTCGTGGCCCAGATATTTACAGCTATATACCTGTTCATTTTGCGTGCCGTTAGTTGAGATGTTTTTCGCCAGTACAAAGTTGGTCATATATTCTGTTTTGGAAAAATTAATTCAACCAACTCGTGTACACAAGCTCTGAAGGTCTTGAAGAAGCTGGCAGGCATGATCTACCCGGTCTGCAGTAAGGACTATATCGTCTGCAAATCTCAACTTGTTCAGAAACTTTCCAATATACATCTCGAAGGGAAATCTATTTGTGTTGCCATAATACATTCTAACTGCAACTGTTGCGCTCTTATATATATTCTGAAGAAGAGTTGTGTACATATGATCAATACTACACTCTGTAAGAGCTCTTAACATGGAGCTATGCTGGACTGAGTCAAACGCTTTCTTAAAGTCTTCTTCTTCTTATAACCCTGGATGGGTCTTTGCCTGTTTGACTATGTCCTTCCATTCAGATCTCGCTTGTGCTCTTCTTCTCCAATGTCTTATGTTCAGTGTTTTCAGGTCGTCTTCCACGTCATCCAACCATCTCGTTCTGGGCCTTCCTTTTTTTTCACCTTTCTATGGGCTTTCATTGTAACATTTTCTTTGTTGTTTTGGCATCGTTTTGTCTCTGCACATGTCCCAGCCATGACAGTCTTTGACTTTTCACAAATCTTGCAATGTCATAACCTTCATTTAACTCATTAACCTCGTCTTTTCTCCTGAGTCTCCATGTGCCATCTTCCTCTTGTACCGAGCCATATACTTTCCTCAGTATTTTTCTCTCGAATGTCCTGAGTTGGGCTTCATCTTTTTTCGTTATTACCCAAGTTTCACATCCATAGGTTACTACTATATATAGGGTCTAATCAGTGTTCTGTAGATAGTCATTTTGGTTCTTTTGTCTAATAATTTCGATGTCATCAATCTTTTATTAGCATAGTATGTACGATTCCCGCTGAAAATACGTGCATTAATTTCGCTACTTACGGAGTTCTTCTGATTGATTTCTGTGCCGAGATATGTAAAGGCATCAAGACTTCTTAAACTCTACAAATATTAATATCAATGACTTGTTGTAGTCTGTAACTTTCTCTATTAAGGATTTTATTACTTCTAGGTGGTCATTCGTTCCAAAGCCACTCCTAAATCCGGCCTGTTCTAATGGTTGGTGAAAATTCAGCTTAGGTTCCAGTCTGTTAGTAATTATTCTCATAAAGAACTTATATAAATCTCTACATCTACACACTAGAATAAAATTTGTCTTCTTTTTCTTCTTCCTGCTTGTATGTAGGCTTTAATGTCTGTTTCTTCTCTAATATTAGCCTCCTAAATTGTTTAAATTATCGCACCAACTTTTTCTTGGTCTATCAATATTTATTCATCCATTTGGACACTTATCTCATACCATTTGTACTATCCTATCCTATGTCATTCTATTAATGTATTCGTTTCACTCCTACCCCTAGGAATAATCGAAACGATCGAAAACATCTACCAAAACAACACAATAAATGGAAGATCAAAAACTGGGAGTATTTGGATGTTGTCATATATTTGGTTTTTTCTGCTGATATTATCAGATTGTATTTCTTGGCTGTTGTATTAAAGATGTGTGTTAATCTTTGGAGCTCCTCTTCTGTTACTACGATTAATGCGGCGTCGTCTGCGTACCATAATATTTAGATTTATTTGTTCTCCATTCTGTAACCACGACCTTTATGTAATGCTTGTATTATTTCGTCCATTATTATATTAAAGAGAAGTGGGCTTAACGAGTCACCCTGTCTGACTCAGCTTTGTACTGGTATACCTGTGTTAGTTTTTCATTATTCTTTGCCTGTATTTGATTATGGAAGAAGATGTATTCAATAGTTTTTATAATATTGATTGGTATAATATGTTCTTTTTATACAGTAGGTGTAAGACGTCTTCGACTTGGATGCGATCGAAAGCCTTTGTCGGGTCTATAAAACATAGATATGCTGGTTTATTGTACTCTATGGCTTTTTCTGTGATATGTCTTAGTACAAATATGGCAATTGTCTTCGTTCATGGATCTGATGTTATAGGTTCCTACATTTATTTTTATCGAATATATGCCTCCTCCAGAATCCTTGAGACAAACCAGTTTCCCGGTGTGGGATTCCGAGTTAGTAACTCTACCCACCTGGGATCCTATTCCGTTTGTTTCATAATTAGACATGTTTCTAATGATATGTGGAAAAACATCCTTTGCATAATGCTGCATTACATTTTTGACAAATGAGATTATTCTTCTACTGATTCTAACTTTAAGTGCAGTTAACACATCTACAGTAAGTAACTTTGGATGGTGAATGACAACTTGCATTAACATGATTAGGTCTTTTTGACTTGCCAATATCATTATTACTTAGTCCAGACGGCTTTATTGATTTGAATAAACCGAGAAGGTAATCTGCTAACTAACTTTTTTATTGGAGCTATATAAGCTATTAACTGTTGAGGCAGGAAGTAATATATTATAATAAATGGAAGTAAAAGAGAGCCTCAATCTTCTGGACTTTCATTACATTAAATAGATCTACGTCATTTGATCAAAGTGATCCACTCTTCTCTTGTTCACACCCTCCATCTGTTGATGTTTCCAGAATATTAATTTTCTCTTTGAAATTGTGCATGTTGCTTAACACTGTTGAACACTTTTTCTCACGATCTTTTTATTTGTAAACTGAAATGTTGTCACTAGCTACATAAAATAATCAATTGTCATCAGATAAATGTTGCTTTTGGTTGCTTTTTTAGATTTTCTTAGTGTGTCACAAGCAAACAGATATTTTTCCAAGAGCTTATTGAATAGAAGCAGTGCAAAAAAGATTGTCAAAATAAAAACAATATCCACGATTTTGAAACTGATGATTCTAGTAGTAAAACTAGTTAGATTTGCCTTGATAGATCTACGAAATTAATAAGATTTTGCACAGAACATCGCCCATATTATTCTTCCTTTCTTCACTGACTTTATTGGGATATATTGTTTTAAATCATTTCTGCCTTAAAATAATACTTTCGTTGATTGGCAAATTTTTTGATAGTGGTTATGCTTGAGAATATTTTGTTTTAAAATGCGTAATGAGAAACATTTTACCACCCTTTTTACTTTTAAAAAAGTTACTAAGCTGACCAGCTGGATTTAATTTTAGCTAAAGTATGAGGACCCAAAATTACCAGGATGCAAAAAAGGCTTGGCTTTATATAGTATTATTTTGATAACAATTATGGCTTATTCGCATTAAAATAGTAATTAGTTTAAAATGCCATGAGAAAATAGGTTCGGATCTATATTTATATAAGTTAATTTAGTGGAACTTGTCTAGAATATTCAATATTTAATACATATTGTTGATAATCTTCTCTAAATAAAAAAAAACCGTTCCCATCTCTACTATAGACCGGTATCCGCGGAAATCAAGGGCAGCTGCGGTTTCTATATTCGATCCAATGTCCATGTGTCTGAAGGATATTGATTGATACACGACAGACTACTTGACAGGGGCAGTTGCAATTAAATCTATGATTTATTTCGTTTTTCGTTTTCAGATATTCGAAAAATTTTGCTGATACTATACTAATTAGATATAATACCAAGCGGTCAGTCTGTTTCTTTGGCTCTCGTTAAAGTATCTTTTCCATTATTTTTTCCTGTTGTTTTTATTATTGGCAAGTAATGACATCCTTTGCGATCACAATAAAAAATAAAAATAGGTAAGGCATTAACAGTAACCGACAAAAATTATCATGATATAATGCTCATTTTACAAAAATACTACGTTGATGTTGGATATGAAAATACATTTAAAAAAGTAATTTACGTCTTCCATAACTAAAGAAAATTAAATTAGGATGCGTAATTAGCAAAGTAATATTGGATTTTGCCATTCATGCTCATGTTTTCTATTTTTAATCTATTGAAATACCTATAAACTTGTCTTATCAGATATATTTGAATGTCAAGCTTCGATTATAAAGTCAAAATTTTGGGTTGGCTTGATCGAATTAAAAATCTAAATTAAAAAAAAATGTAAACCATATAATTATAAGGCGCCCAATTTTACACTTCATACCATTTTTTAATTTCTAGAAATGCTTCAACAAGGCGAACTGTCATCATCCATGGAGTCTTTGTCCTACGACTCTTCCGTGACATCGCCGGCCTCTAGCAACGGTCATCAAAGTCAAAGGACAAAGAGGATGAGAACCTCCTTCAAACACCACCAGCTGAGAACAATGAAGACCTATTTCGCAATCAATCAAAATCCTGACGCGAAGGACCTTAAACAATTAGCTCAGAAAACTGGACTGTCGAAAAGAGTGTTGCAGGTAAAGATTTTACTATGACAAGTTAATATTCTTTTTCTATTACTAGGAATTATGCAATATGTGTGTCTGTAAGAGAACGCAATATTTAAATATAAATTAGACGGTACCATTGCTGAAAACTTTAAAGAAAATATTTTTTGATTTTTGTATTGAATTCATTATATGACAAAAAAATAAATTCGTTAGTCAACATCTCAGATCTGATCGATCTAATCGCAAGCGTTATTCGTCTTTGTAAGTCTGCTACGTTAGTGGGTTTAGTTTTGTATATAATACTTTTTATATATTCCCACAAGAAAAAGTTTAACGGCGTCAAATCGGGGAATCGTGGTGGCCATTCCATCGATCCTCGCTTCCCTATCCACCGATTTGAAAATATTTGGTTGAGGTACTGCCGGATATGGATTTGGTAGTGGGATGATGCCCCATCTTGTTTAGACTATATCATATTTGCTGGAACTTATGAGTTTCCTGAATCAGGATACAAGTTGGCCAACGTTGGCACTACATTATTTTGGAAGAATGCTAAATAATTGTCGCCATTCAAATTGTGTCTATGTAAAGGGACTTATGATCTGATGTTCAATAATTCCTGTTCACACGTTAACCTTCTCAGAGTATTGAGTATTGCCTTTTCTCTATTTTGCCGATTAGCATGACCGTGAAGAGTAAAGGTGCACTCATCAGAAAAAACATGTTCTAGTTGGATCACATTGCTGTCTAATATTGCCAACATTTATTTAAAAAAATACGTTCACCTGTCAAAATCATCTTCCGTGACCTCCAGCATGTGTATAATTTTATAGGGATGCATTTTGTTTTCTTGTAATATTCGACTAACCGATGAATATCTAATATCGAGTACTGGGGCTGCTTTTAGAAGAGATGGGTACTCCTCAAACTAAAGTCAAACTGCCAATTTGGTATACTCACTTATTGCATTGGCAGCTTATTTTTTACCTTCCTAACATGGCCCAGCTCGTAGAATTGCTTTTCAATTTTACTAATAGTCCCATGAGATATGTTCGGCAAATCAGAAAATGCTTCGTGAAATAAAGGAGCTCTTCCATTTGCGTACGTGTCTTATCTTCATAGCCAATCATTTCTGTTAAATGAACCATTTTTCTGACTTGCGGTTAATAAAATTCAACGACTATAGCACTTATCTCCCTTATTATTTAATATCTATTCGGAGTTCATAATGCGCAGAGTTTGCGGATGGTTGGGAGGGAGGAGTAAACCTAGGTGGTGTTAAGATATCTAACTTGCGTTTCGCAGACGACACTACACTTCTAGCCTCTACTCCAGAAGAAATTATTAAATTATTAAAAAAACAATAGGTAGAAAGTGCTAAATTGTGGTTAACTACAACAAAACCAAAATCATGGTTATTGATCGCCAACAACGGTTTCCTGGAACCCAAACTATTGCGGGATGCGAGGTAGTCTCATCTATGATATATCTTGGAACTCTAGTTAACAACACAGGCAGTTGTGAATCCGAAATTAGAAGACGCATTCAACTAGCAAGAGCAGCAATGAGTGAACCAAACGGGGTCTGGCGTGATCGTCACATTACTATGACAAACAAAAAGAGACTCGTTTCAACTCTGGTCTTTTCCATATTTTACTATGCATGCTAGACATGGACAGTCAAAGAATCAGATCGACGACGTATAGACGCCTTTGAAATGTGGACATGGAGACGCCTGCTTCGAATTCCATGGACGGCTCGCCGTACTAATATCTCGGTTCTGGATGAAATTAAACCGGATCAGCGTCTCTCCAGTACCGTTTACTCTAGAATTTTAAAGTTCTTTGGCCATATCCATCGAAGTGATCACAAAATGGAGCGGTTGGTGGTCCAAGGAAGGCCTCAGACTCAACGCCAACGCGGAAGATCTCCACAGCGATGGGCGGACATTACTAAAAAGCTTCTCAATAAACAGTATACTGAGGCAATACATATAACTGATGACCGCGACCAGTGGAGAAATATTATCAATCAAACTGTCCGAGCTGCTGAAGCCCAATTATGAACCACAACACATCTACTAAGATGTTAATGACTGTGATGATGATAGCACTAACAACTACTTCTATCATGAAACAATAAAGCATTGGCGTTTTAAACCAAAGTAAACAATTTTTTGTTTTTTTTTTCATCAATAAAAAGGAATGCTTAAATAGTTTTTGCTTACTTTATCATTACCAAGACCTAAATGGGCAAGAAGTATCTATTAAGACAGTGGTACCGACTTTCGATAAATATATAGTTTTCTTTTCTAAATGTGAATTTTTGCATTTTACTTAATATTTACGAAACAGTCAAAATTGGGTATAGGACATTAGAAAATGTCTAAAATTAATTAACATACAGAGTGTTCTATTTAAAATAAGCAAGTCAGTATTGACCACCGTTATCTGATACACTTTGTATAAAAAGTTTTTATGGAAAAAAAAGCGCAACTATAAATACTAATCGATGTATTTGACCGTTTTTTCGAATAGTTCCTCATTTATTTAATAGCTAAGTTATTCCATTTGGCTAACACACAGTGCATAATATTTTTAGCATTTGTTTTTTAATTAATTAAAAACTTAAAAAATTAATTAAAACGGGAGACTATTATTATTTTTTAATTAATTTTATACTAAACCTTGTTTAACGATGTTTTAGGTATGGTTTCAAAACGCCAGAGCAAAATGGAGACGAAACCTGATGCGCCAAGAGGGTTCGAATAACAACAACAACGGCCAAACTCAGTGCCCCAATGGTCCACCGTCGGCAGGCTCGGGAATCGTCGACTCCAGCAGCCTCTCCCACCAAACCTTAGATGAATTGCACCACCACATACATTCCCAAAATTCACAAACTTTGAGCTTTAGTGATATTTATTAGGTGTTATGTTTAGTGATATTTTGTCGAAGATATTTATTTATGATATTAAAGTATGAAATTGGAGGAAAAAGTGTGATAAGTATTTTTGGAAATATTACATTCACAATATAACATAAATATGGTCATAACTTCTACTTCAATCATGTAATAAGCATTAGTTTTTTGTAATTTAAACATATTTTCTTAGTGCACCATGTCCTTTTGGAAGGATGGCGATGCAAATGGACATTGCAGCCTTGTCAACTGCAGCACGAAAGACTTCTGCTGATGAGTGATCAAAACATCTTTTCGCGTCTCACTGCCATGAGTTTGGCTACTGATTTTTTGCTCTATACTTAAATTTCAAATAGTATTTGGAGTAATTCATACCTTTTACCTCTTAACATATGACTCAAGTATGCTGTTTTTCCTCTCTCTGATCGTGCCCAGCAGTTCTTTTTGTTTACCCATATGCCGAAGTACTTCATCGTTGAAAACTTTTTGTATGTTTCCTGTCTGATAGAGGGCAGTAACAATCATCAGCACCAGCTCAACATTCGTAGTATTACCAAAAAGATGGAGTTCCTCATATTGCGATGATTATAGAATATTAAACTTGTTTATTATTCTGAGAACTGAGAACATAAAACCGAGAAAAATGCATATTTAACTTTCAAAACCATAATGTATTTTACGTTGGAACCTATAAAAAAACACATTAACGGTATTGTACTGTTTTTATTCAAAACAATGTGTTACATCCTTTAAAAATCCAGAAAATTCATGTTAACCACAATTTGTCCATTGAAAGAACCAGCTTAGTCATCTGAAACAGAAAATTGTCAATGCTTTCAATAATGAAAATAGGTTTCATTTTCAATAGTATTTCTATTGGGAATGATAGGTAATAATAAATACAGTAAAACCTGTCAATAACGGTCACTAAAAATGCCAGAACTATTGGCCGATATAAAAAGGTGGCCGCTAATAGCAGGTTTTGTAGTCCACAAATTTTGGTTTGGGGAACTTTAAAATTTACAGGCTAGTACAAGTGGCCGGTTTTGACAGGTGGCCGTTAACAGAAGTTTTACTGTAACACGGCTCGTTAAAAAGATCCCTACGTCTGGTTGAAACATCAGATTGTGATACCTTATACCTTAGCTGAGTAGGCTGGTAATGGTAATTCAAATTCTCCATTCTTCAATTCCGTAGTTGTTGAGGTCATTCGTTTCTTCAAGATGCTTGCCAAGAATGGTCCATTGTAAGAAGATCGATGATTTATGAGTCGTCTGTGCTCTGATGTGGGACCAACTTCTTTTAAAACCTGAGTTTTGAAAGGAGATTTTGGAACATACTTCAAGTCCAAAAATGATTTCCAGATTTTGATGATGAGGTTGAGTTAACTCCTCAACCTCTTCGTCAAAAAAGTTATTAATAAAATGTAATAAAAACAATGTAACCTCATTTAAACCGTCTTGGCAATTCCCTCGTGGTAAGAGTAAACAATTAATTAACTAGATAAGACGTGAACATTTAAAGTGTACATTGCTAGCTGGTGCTTATAGTACACGTCGTATGTCGCAATATTTGGGATTGGTACATTCTTTGCAAAATCAATACAAATTGCTTCCATTTTTTTCGTTGTACAAAAATACACCAGTACGTTTCGTACGATACGTGAACATTTGGATTTTTTTTGTGTAAACAATGAATATGTAAACAAAAAGAATTACTAAAAATAATCAAAGAAAGGAAAATGCAATACTTGGATCATATGTGGAGAGGCGAAAAATATGAATTACTTTAAATTATACTGGGAGGAAAAGTACAGGGCAAAAAATCAGTAGGAAGACGCCAGAACTCATGGCTGAAAGACCTGAGGAGATGATTCGATCGCTCATCCGCAGAAATCTTTCGCGTAGCAGTTTCCAAAGCCACAATTGCCATTTGGATCGGCAACCTTTGAATGGAGACGGCGCCATGAGAAGAGGAAGTACCAGCTCAAAGTGCAGAGGAAATAATCTTGGACCGATTAAAACTGGTCTATTACAAGGATGACTGGAGCAGTTTGAATGATTATGGTACTGCAATGGGAAAGACGGCGAAAAAACTATCTCATTATATTTCCCAAAAATCTTACTAAAAAGGTATACTGGCAGAAATTTAAAATCAAAACAATTCAGCATTAATTCGCGCTGAATTGTGAAGAGCGATTTTTGGTACTATCAGTTTGAAATCCTTGCTTTAAATATTGGTCCATTTTGGATTGAGTAGGGTGGATTAGGCCATAGGAAGGCGAAAAAAAGGAAGGCTCAGAACGAGATGGTTGGATGACGTGGAAGACGACCTGAAAACAATGAGCATAAGACAATGGAGAAGAAGGGCACAAGAAAGATCTGAATGGAAGGACATAGTCAGACAGGCAAAGACCCATTCAGGGTTATGATGCCAAAAGAAGAAGAAGATGGTGGATTAGGATAAATTGAAAATTTTTAAATTTTATGGCACAGTAATATATGTTCTATTGTTCTCTTACTGACCAAAAAGTTAAAGCTAAGGGATGGATAATTTCTGCTTTATAGATAAATGTTTTCCAATACTTTTAGTAAACTGCTCCGGTTTCAGTTTTCTAAAAAGGAGGCGGATCAATTTGGTCCAAGAAACTGATGACTTTAACTTCGTAGAATAAAACGTTTAAAAATTATTTATAAAGCTTTTCAGTTATGGGCTTTTCAGTTTTATAGAAAAAAAAAGGAAAGAAACATCGAACCCTATTACTCTAAGTAGCACCACTTAGTTAAGTAGCCAGTTTCTCAGCAATAAAGCTTATTCTTTAAGAAACTACGACATATACAACGTTTAGAATTTATTAGGAACATTAAAATTAAAAAATGTAATCTCCCAAAAATATTTATCACGGATATATATGTCAATATTCAGGTAAATAAACAAAAATGTTTTTGAGTGACACTTTAGCATTTAGTGTATACACAGAATGTTCCTTTACAAATAATGATATAAAGAAAGTAGGTACTATTAATTTAAAAATCCCTCGATACGAAAAAATCATTATATCAGGGCGCTAAACTTCTGGTATTCTTTGATTACGGTACTGTGGAGTATAAAAAATGTTTTTAATAAAACTTATGTAAATCAAAGACTTTCCAGTAAAGCATTTGTAAAAAAACAAATATCCAGGCGAAGATTGTGTAGTTACTGATGACCTTGCGCCCTTACCTGAAATCGGCCGGTTTGCTCTCCTAACACTTTCTTAATGGAGAATGTATATATCTAATTATTTTCTTATATCGACCGTTTTGTGCTCTCTGGTAATAGACGTTTAATTTTATTTTACCATAACGATCAGGTAACGGTTAGGCTAGTAAAATTAGTTTTAAAAAATCATAAAACTATTTTTTTTAACCTATTCTCTATCCTTCCATTGTTGGATATAGGTCTCCCCCAGTTCTTTCCATCTTTCCCTATCTTGAGCTATTCTCTGCCAAGTGGGACCTCCTTGTTTCCTGATGTCATCTTTCCACCTCATCTGTGGTCTGCCTCTTGATCTCTTTGCATTGTATGGACGCCACTTTCCGATGGCATTGTTCCATCGTCCGTCTTGGAGACGTTCATTGTGTCCAGCCCATTTCCATTTCAGTTTTGCTGCTTGTTCTATCGCGTCTACTGTTTTTGTTCTGGTTCTGATCCACTGGTTACGTTTTCTGTCTTTAAGTGATATACCCAACATTTGTCTCTCCATCGCTCTTTGTGCCTTCCTTATGACATCCAAATTGGCCTGTGTAAATGTCCATGTCTGTGCTCCGTAGGTGAGCACCGGTCTTATACAGTAGTTATACACCTTGCTTCGTAAGTATAGAGGGATTGTTTAATTTTTTAGAACGTAAGAAAGTTTGACGAACGCTGCCCATCCCATTCTTACTCGTGTCGATATTTCGGCTGTTTGATTTTCTCTGTTAGCTCTGATTGCTTGTCCTAGATAGATATACTCATTTACCTGTTCTATTTTTTCTGTTTATATTTTTATTGCCTCTTGGTCTTCCGTGTTTGTCATTACTTTTGTTTTGTTGAAGTTAATTTTTAGGCATTTTTGCAATGATTTTTCATGAAATTCATTAAGCATTAATTCTAGTTATTGTCGTTCAGAGGAGATCAGGAGTATATCATCCGCATATCTAAGGTGATTTAAGTACTTTCCGTTAATACATATTCCTCTGTTTTCCCAATATGTTGATTTTATTATAGAATGTAGGGGCGTAAATTTGTGTGATCTTTAAACTTATATTTTTATTTATGTCCATTATTAGAGCCACGATCATTTCTGAAATTCCAATATATTGTCTAATCTTATGGACATGCTGATTAGAAATAAGAAAACCGGCACCAGCTAATGATTCTTCTTCAGTTCCTTTATATTATAGTACGTTCCTGGATTCCAACTTCATACAGGCTTCATCTTTTCTTTTTATCTTAATCCTAGTATATCCCATTTTATCTTTCTTACTTCTTCTTCCAGTTCGGCTAGCTTTTCGTCTCTCATCAGTGATCTGATATTATAAGTTGCAATACCCAGTTTCGTTGCTTGTTTTCGTTGTTTCTGGCAGTCTTCTAAAACCCAGGATTCTTAGCACCCTCTGCTCTTTCCTCGATCCTACCGTTGCCTTGGAAGGTGAATCGGGATCTGCTGGGGACTGACGGCCAATTCTTACGTGTATCTGTCATAAGAGGGGGGTAGATTGGCCGTGAACTCGCCACGCTGACCAGACGGGTTGGTAAGTGTGTTTCAGCCGCCCACTCTGGGAACAGACGCTGTTTGCAGCCGCCCACTCTAGGTCAGACGCTGCTGTTGTGGCTGTATCACAGCCGCATAACTCATAATGTGAGTGACGCCTGTGAGAATCTGGAATTAAGCCTACATAATTTTTACTTCCCATAGCCTTAATCCAGTAATGGCATTACTGCTGCCTAATGTTGATGTCAGTTGATCCGCGGGTACTTATTTGTCAATGCCATATTCGTACGTGCCCTGCATATCTGCAGGAACTTTCCCCATAAGCCATATGGGACGTGCCGTTTCGAGGTTGAGGACATCCCCCGCCCAGTCTGTCTTCCGTGAAGGATAGAAGAACCCCTACTCAGTTCAGAACTTCTCCTCCACGCAAGCTAAGACCGTCACAGCATAAAACTATAAAAAAATAAAAATAAATCATCTTCCCTTCACACTTTCATTCAGGCTTAGGACTGTCATAGTTTATACATAATATAAACATTGGCGTGTTTAGAAGATGTTTTTTTTTATTTTTCACTTTTTTCGTTTTTTTTTTAATTTGTTAATTTTTTTTTTGTTTTTTTTTCGTTTCTTTTTCAAACTTTTTATACAGTAAAATACAAAAAATTAATTAAATAAAAATTAACCTAAAATTATAAGGAGATATGGCTTAGTCGTTTTTACCTCGAAATTGTGGAATGTAACTGTGAAAAGAGGTTAGAATAATAGAAATATAATCTACAAAAACAGATTATAGGGTTTAATATGTAATAGATATATAGCATTCTATTACCTGAACTTGTATCAGACTAACGTAGTGTAAAAATTTTCAATGATTTCCAAAAATATTTTTGCTTATTTGCACATTTTAAAGACGTGTTTAGAGCGGTGTCATAGATAGCTAACACTAATTTCAATACAGGCTTTCGTACAAGGTTGCCAACATGTTAACAATGTGAGTGAAGACGGGGATATTAACAGCGAGTCATCTCACCTGATACTCCATCTCTACTAGAACTACACTAATTTATTCCAGTTTCATTATATCATTTTTTTTTCTTTAAAACAATGAATATTGAGGGATTTTTAATTTTTTAGCATATTATTTTACATCCCAAGACACAAAACGGTTAGAAACAAATGAATTATTTATCTTTGTACATAATTTAGAATAGATGTGCCACTGCATGTGCAATTTATAATTAAAATCAATAGTTCATTTTTGTGAGCAATGAAAGCGTACATTTATGATTTAGTTCCAAGTGTTCCATGTCTTCGACAAACTAAGGTTGTCCACACACTCATTTTCTTAAAAAACATTGCAAAATTTTATAGACCATTTCGTATTAATTTTTTGTAATTTATATAAAAAGCTGCAAACATTAAATGAGAATGGTACATGAAATAAATTCGTAACATCTGACTCAAAGTAAAATGCAGCAGTTGTAACTGTAGTACTCCTGGTCCTTCGACACATGACCGTTAGTAAAACCATTGCTCCTACGAGTCCATCTCCAGAATAAAGGCAGCAGGTTAGCTACAGCGTGGGCCTCTACCCTCCCCGCAATACCTGCAAAGCTACACGAATGCCTGTGCGTAAGTCCTCTGACCGCAATCAGGTGAACGCAGGTAGGAAAAAGTGCCTACTTCTCTAATACTTATTTCCAAAGTGAAAACGCAGAGATTAAGCGGAGAATGGGAGTGCAATCAGACATAATCGACTATATAGAGGAGAAGAGACTATCCTGGTACGGCCACGTCAGAAGAGCGGATAGAGGACGCTAGATAGACAAAATCACAGAATGGAGCCCGATAGGAAGAAGAAAGAGAGGAAGACCCCGAAGGTCATTCAGAGACGAAATTGACGAGGCTATGGAGAAAAGAACCCTGCGAGATGGAGACTGGAATGACAGGGAAAATTGAAGAAAACGGTTGAGTGAAGGAAGACAGTGAAAACTGTGGAAATCCTTAGTAGTAGGAGTAGCACGTACTACAAGCTCACGTTCAGCTTGTGGTTAGACGTTTTGAGCTTGCAGTATTTCGTACAGAGGCTATGTAGAATGAAAGTAGAGTGATAAAACGTGAGTTTGTCTCGGATACTAAGATCGTATACCGTTCACCAGAGCTTCTAGTGCCCTGTGTGCATTTCTGCGATCTCGAATCTTCAATCGACGGCTCACAATCTTCCATTCTTTCCCGATGACAGACAGATACTAGGGCCCTAGCAGTATTCTATCGCCACAGCTACACAGCAAAATGTAATGGTACGTTGACGAAATTCGTATACCCTCTGATTATAAAGTATCAGCAGGCCCTGGTCTACGTGGCCTTTCGGCATACCCCCTTTAGCTAGCCACTGCACGAAGCACCGCGGGGCTCCATCCCCCGTAGCTGCGTTGCGGTACGTACACCCGTCTGTTATCCCCCCGGGACGGAAAGGTAAACGCAGGTCGAGGTTCGACAGGTCGCCGCCGAGAAGCTCTTCTCTACTACTCTTAAGTCTACCAAGGTGTAGAGTTTAAAAGGTTCCTGGGAGGCGAAGATTCGGAACTCCACAATACTAGAACGTCTCAGCAAAACTACTGAGATCATAAAAAGCATCAAGCAGAGAAAGCTGGAGTATTTCGGACATGTAATGTGAGGTCCCAAATATAAGTTGATACAAAATATCATGCAAGGAAGAATAGCAGGCAAAAGCAGTCCAGGACGAAGAAGAACCTCATGGTTAAAGAACTTGCGAGATTGGTATGGTGTTGATACAAGCATGTTATTTAGGGTGGCAGTGAATTAAATTAAAATAGCTATGATGGTAACCAACGTTCTGAAAGGACATAGTACATGAAGAAGAAGAAGGTGGGTACGTGCCGTAACCCCACGCCCTTAATGAGGAAAGGGTATATGACAGACGCAGCACGTTTAACCTTACCTTGATTTTCTGTAATAAGAGTAAAGTGGTCCCACCAGTGTCTCGTCTTGAATAGTGGGGTGTAGACCGGTGACCGTAACCTTGAAGCGACCTGCGTAGTTTTCTACGAAGGCTTTCACCTCTTTATTCCGTTCCATTTTACAACAGGCAGGAATACTTGCCACGGCTTGTCGCTAAATCGGACACGTTACTAGCGTAGAACTGACTAGTACGCATCCAGATCTTCGCATTCCTCACCTCTTAGCCTTCTGTTTGGTCCCTAATGTTATCCTGTTTACTAATCGATAAGTTACTGGTCACGCCCACTTTTGACACTCACCAAGGTGACAAAAATAGGATAAAAGACGGTGCACTATTTTCAGAAGGCCTTGAGGTTAGTTTGCGCTTCTGCTTCACCTTACCAAGCACCAAGCATGCTCTCTAAAGCTTGACCAAGAAGTTGTTAACCTATTCTATATGTTTACGGAAGACGGTTTCCAAGGTATTCTCATCTCCGAAATTCAAACTTCCGTAGTACGTATTGTGAGTAGCCAGCTCGGAACATGCAAGAGGCGTGTGTCTATCTACACCTTCCTGGTTACACACGTCGTCCAGCGAGAAACCTTCGAGACACTCTCAGAGAGGGGAAACCTTGGCGAACTAACCCCGACGCGCCGATTATTAATAAAAATAGAAACTTTCTTCGTGTTTTTTTGACAAAATTTTGAAGATATTCAATAATAATATTGTGAAATAGCCGACAATATAATAACTAAAAACACTCTACTGTTTTATATACATGTACATTTAAAATTAACCAAGTTTCAGGACTCTGCAATTTAATTTTCTAAAATGAGTTTGTGGACATCTTTTTTCTTGCAATATTTTTTATATTTGGTGGAATAATTGGGATGTACGTATTGTGAACACAAAATGTACTTTTGTTAGTAGTTACGTTGGTTAAATGTAGTGTTAATGTAAATTATTATCATTTGTTACCTCAAAATTAATAAAAAAATATTCACTTTTATAATAAAAAAAAAAGATTGAAAGATCGATGTTAAAACAATTTGTAAATATTGTAAAATAATAAATTTATTCATTTCTATTTAAGTGTGTTTTATTGTATGCCTATATAGAACTTTAAAATGCCTTTGACATTTTTTAATATTTTGACATAACGCGAGGAAATGCTGAAAATCGAAACTCTCAAAAGACTGAGAATGATACAAAATGCTATAGATGAAAACGTGGATCGAAAAAAGAGACAAAAGCTGGACAAAAATTAAAGCAGCCATCTAGACTCAGCGCAAGTTTTGGATGATTTTTTTTAATATTAAACACTTAAGCTGTGTTTATACCACAGAAATCTGGTCAAGCTTAACCAAATTTATTAAGTTAAGTAAGAAATGAAAGTTTTTCTTCGACCTGATTTGGACCGAAACTTGCACTATTAACAGACCGACATTCCACGCACTCATTTCTTTTATGTTCAATTTTACCGCACTTGTAGCATTTCAATCGAAAATTGCCCTGTCCTTGTCCCAATACTGGATATTGTCTATTTGACTGTCGTCCATCATTCCATCATCCTTCTCTACTATGATTTCCAGGACCATGTGTAACCTGTTGAGAATTATGTGGACGTCCATAGCGATATAGATTCTTATTAGCAAAGAAAACTGCTGTGAACTCTTTATAATTTTTATGAGAATTTCCTTGACGAGATTCTTCCTATAAGAGCTGATTTTTCACCATATTTGAATCAATTCTAGTTGGATCTTGGCTGAAAATAATATCAATTGCTGTGACTGTTGCTTGATATGACCCCGGCATAGCAGCTAACAATTGTGAAACAATTTCGGGTTCTTCAATTATTTTTTAACCACTATTCTTTAGATCTGTCACTGTGTTTTCAAAAATCATTATAAAATCTGTTAATTTTCCACTAGCATACCTCATATTTCTTAATTTACGTTAAATTTCAACTTAAACAAACAAACCTTTTCGCAAATATATGTCTATTAAAGTATTGGACATAACTCTGGCTGTTTTTTATCTTTTACGATCTGTAAAAAAGGTATTTTAATACATGTAGTGCCATCTTTGTATAACTTTTGTAAACACTCGATGTATGGCGTGTTGCCAATATTGTTTATTGAAATAAAGCAAAAGTCGTTGCTATCGAACAAAAACATAACGTTTGTTCATCGAGAATCTATGGAGAAGCTATGAGCATATGAACGTATGTATTAAAAACGGCGTAGGTGGGCGTGGCTAACGATAATACCAATATGGCGGTGACATCAGGGCCAGACTCAATAATATTAAGACTACTATACAAATATGACTAGTTATTCAGAAGATTTAATCATAATCTAAAAAAGTGCAATACATTTTTAGTAAACTATGATTTATTTATCCCGCGGTAAACACTAAAAACACGATAAATTATACATAAAGATAAATTAATACAGTCAAATACTATTAATTTATTCTCTAAAGTACGGGCCATTACTTTGTTTACATATTTGTATACTAACCTGTGGAACGATATTCCTGAAGATTTTTTATTAACATTGCTTCTGCTACTGCAACTACGTTGAGAACAAGAAACCATTATTATGCACTATCACAATATGTTACAGTTTCTATAAAAGTATTATAAAACTAAAAATATTCGAAAAACAACAAATGTAAACAAACATATACGATCTGTCAAAAGTTTCAAAACAATATTAACAATATGGCCAAAGTGAGGTCGTCCTTGCGTTTGTTATTTCAATGTACCCCAGAAAATCCTCACTTCCACTATAATTTTCAAGAGGTTATGGGCCCAGCACTCAGTTTTAAAGTTCTATAACCTGAAGGTATCAGTTGTGAGTTTTTTTTTTGGTAACATAGTCACGTAGGGTCGAGTGAAATTCGCAGTTTATTTTGTGGACTGAAAATGGCGGCTACGAATTATTTAACCAGTGTGCCAAAATTAATGGGTCGCGAGAACTATGATGATCGGTCTTTTGCAATTGAAAACGTTTTTGTGCTTGATGGTTTATCGCAATGCCTGGAAGAAAATGGTGAAACAAATGCAGACACGCAGAATAAAAAGAGGGTAAAGCTTTGTTTATGCATTGATCCATTCATTTATGTGCATATTCGAGAGGCGGCAACGGCGTTG
This sequence comes from Diabrotica balteata, assembly GCA_918026665.1. Lineage (NCBI taxonomy): Eukaryota > Metazoa > Arthropoda > Insecta > Coleoptera > Chrysomelidae > Diabrotica > Diabrotica balteata. The sequence goes on from OU898284.1 coordinate 6,180,173, forward strand.
GATGTGTGGATAACATTAAAAAAACTGTATGGTGAGAAAAGTTTTACACGAAAAATTGATTTACTTAGGACTCTCATAAGTTTGCGGTTGGATAATTGTGACAGTATGGAGAATTATATAAGGCAGATGATTGAAACAGCCCAGAAATTAACTCGGAGTGGATTCGAAATTACTAGTGAGTGGATTGATTCATTGTTGTTTGCAGGATTGCCAAACAGATTCACCCCAATGATAATGACTCTGGAACACTCTGGAATTAAAATTACAGGGAATGCAATAAAGTTCACGTTAATTGATATGCAGAAAGATGGAACTGGTAGGAATGCGGGCAGTGAGAAATCTACTACTGGTGCTGAAGGTGTGGACTAAGAGGAGTGTGGATTTAAAATTGGCTACCTGTAGATTGACCGCCGTTGCTCTCTTTGTTTTGATCACGTTCACGTTTTTAGAGTTCTAAAATTCCAAGATCCAAATTCCTGTTTACTCTTCGAATCACAAACTAATCCATTACTGGCACATAACTGGGCCCATAAACTGAAGTGATTACTGAATTCGAAGGAGTAAAACAAACAATATTTCACTATATATTGAATTTATCTATCTACCTATCTAATCAGCCTTAAACGCCCACTCTTGGGCATAGGCCTCCTCTGTTTATCTCCATTGGTCTCTATTTTGGGCGATCTGCATCCAGTCCTTTCCTGCCGTTCTCTTAAGATGCCGTCCATCTCATCTGTGGTCTTCCTCTTTTTCTTTTCTTTTCCCATGGTCTCCAGTGTAGAATTCGCTTATTCCATCTTTCATCTTTTTGCCGGAGAGTGTGACCGGCGAAGCTCCATTTAAGTTTTGCAACCTGTCTTGATACATCGTTCACCTTTGTTTTTTCTCTAATTCATGAGTTTTCCTGTCTTTAAGACCGATACACAGCATCTGTCTTTCCATTGCTCTTTGTGTTTTTAATATCCTGTCGATGTTCTCCTTTGTGAAAGTCCATGTTTGTGAGCCATATGTGATAACTCGTAAAATGCACTGGTTGAATACTTTCGTTCGCATGTATTGAGGGAACTTTTTATTTTTTAGAATATATGAAAGTTTACCAAATGAAGCCCATGTTAGTTTAGTTCTTCTTTTTATTTCTTCTGTTTGATTGTCCCTGTTCAGCTTTATTATCTGTCCTAGGTATATGTATTCTGCCACCTGCTCTAATTTATTCTGTTTGACTACTACTTCTAATTGGTCTTCTTGGTTTGTCATAGTCTTGGTTTTACTATAGTTCAACTCTAGACATACCTCTGTCGCTTTTCTATCTAGTTTTTCAACCATCTTCTGTAACTCTTCCTTATTATCTGTTATCAGGACTATATCGTCTGCATATCTCAAGTGGTTCAAGAGCTCTCCATTTTTTCTTATTCCGTATATTGAATACTTTTAATAAATAAGAATCTTGATAGTCATCGGCCATTATAATACAACAATAAACAACATCAAGTAAACTCTACTGACTTATTCTATAGTTACAATCTGACACGACATATGTCACTTTTAAAATCAAGTCAAGAATTCTGGTATTTTAACAAAAATATATCCATGAAAGACCAACTGCAATACTAAGTAATGTGCTAGCAAATGCACTAGAATACACGCCAAAATTAAAGCAATAAGAAGAAGAAAATGTTGCTATGTAACAATTTTTGTGTAAAACATTTTCAATATACACATAGTAACTGATATTTACTGTAACGACATAAGCAAAACTTGTAAAAAGTGTGAATTAATTGATAAAAATTTTTATTCAGTTCCGGTAATATGAAGAGTTGCTTCATAATATGCTGCTGTTTATTATTTGCAGTAGGACTATCTGCAGTAATGGAAAATCAAACAAATAACCCAGATTCTTTACAAAGTTCCGTTCTTGATATTTTAAAAGAGATTTCCAGGGAAAAGGTGACTGAAATCGCTAATGATCATCTCCAAAATGACGAAGGTTTCAAGGCTGCTATTAAATACATGAAAAGTGATGAGTGGATAAATCTGATAGAAACAATCAAGGTGAAACCAGAATGGATAACTCTTAAAGATTATATAAATACTTTTGGTATCCCAATAGATACCCTAATCAAATGCGCTGAAAAAATTGTACAAAATGTTACCATTACGGACATACCTGAAAATACTCCCAGAAACTTAACATCGTTTATTTCTGATGTTGAAAAAGTTATTCAACCGGCCGCAATTTTGATAAAAATAACCAAACTACAAAGTAATCCTGAGATGGTGCAAGTAATGCAACAACTAAAGACTCCTGAAACGAAGTCAAAATTTGATGAAGCTCTTCATATTCCAGAGATTAAAACTGTTATGGATGAATTAAAGAAGATGGGGCTTTGTTTGTACGACCTAATTTCGTTTATATATTACTTTTTGGGTTGGGGAGAGTTTAAGCAATAAGTTTAAGTAAAGATTTTTTTAAACTGTTTGATTTCACGTTCTATTTAGATTTGTTACACATGTTTTAGATTGTAACTATGTTTATGTAATAAAGTTTTTGCTAGATATCAATTTTTATCTTACACATGATAATATTGCTCAAGTAGCCTGGAAGAAAGTCCGCGTGGATAGATATTTTGAAACATGATCCTTGATATAATAGTTTTAATACTACACATTTACTTTCGTACATAATTATTATGTCTGCAATTATTGTCTATTCTGCTAAAGCTACTGGATTTGCTTTTCTACGTTTTATCTAATCCTGTGTTATAACTTTCTAGTACCAATCATATGCCGTACTTAATAGGTTTGCTACCGATGACTTATTTAATTAATTTATATCAATTAACATAACTAATTGTAACATAACTATTAATAACTAAAGCATTTGGCAAGATGCCAGATATTCTAAAAGGAATGCTACCGATTTGCTTGAAGAAAAAGGTTTACAACCAATGCATACTGCCAATAATGACATATGGTTCCGAGACAATAACTTTAACCAAACATTCTGCAAATAAATTGAGAGTAATCCACAGAAAAATGGAAAGAGCAATGTTGGGAATAACTAGATGAGATATGGTACCAAATAGGATAGTGATAGAGAGGACTAAAGTGACAGATGTCATAGAAAAAATTGCATAAGCCAAATGAAGATGGGCTGGACATATAGCACGTTTAAATGATAATAGGTGGACCAAAAGACTCATAGGATGGAGACCTAGAGAAGACAAAAGACACCGAGGCAGACCATCAAAAAGATGGATGGACGACTTGAGAAAAACAGTCGGAAATTGCATACAGAAGGCGCAAGATAGAGAACAGTGGAAGAACATGAAGGAGACCTATATCCAACAGTGGATGCAAGAGGTTGAGGAATGAACATAACTAACGAAATGCTCTCAACAAGTCCGAAGAAGCTGTTTCTTTGAAAGTCTAAATCAATGATATATTTAGAATTATCTGACAAGTTTCGCGCTAACTTTTTAGTTTAATGCAATTGCTCTATAAGAATTGTAAACCGTATAGACGCAAATAGCTTTAATATTATAAATTACCAGCACGAGTAAAGTGTGTTTCCGTTGGTTCAGGTATGGAAACACTCAAACTAAGTTGGATTGAATGCGTTCGAGACGCAGTTGCAAAATTGGTAGTAACCATTTCGATGTACGCGAGCAGGTCTGTTTATTATGGTCATGGCTATAGTGCATCTGGACAGGGCACACTTGTAAACCCTTGAAATACTTAGAACTCTTAAGATGTATCAGTGGTATTACTCTTATCAAACGGACTAGGGCCATAGGACCTAGTCTTGAACGTTTCTGAGATCCAGGATGCTCCAAGCTCCCATATATGTTATAATTAGTAGGGGCTCCTTATCCTTTAGTAAGCTTGTGGCTTCACAGAAAGCCATATGCCTCTTTAAGAATAATTCCATTATTTGGCATGTGAAGAGGTTTCCTTCTTTTCTCTCATTTTCGCCTCCACAGAAGGCACCATATGCCATCCGCCAATCTAAGCAGATGAAGGTGATCCCTGAGTCTACAGTGACCCGTAAGCATTCTGGCGATCAAAAATCTTATGCGGTTTAGAAGGAGCAGTTGGTCTGTACGACTTTTGAATGTCCCACTATATGAAGCCTAGTCTATCTCATACCTCCACAACTGGTCCAACAGTCGTGGAACCTCTTCAGAGAACCTCTTTGAGACTACCACGACCAGTACTGAAGGGGTACTCCAATTACAAGTTCGGGTCCCACAGGTAAAATAGATCAGCCTCTGATTGCGTTAACCTTTATGTTCCCTTACACGCCTGTGTGTACACATACTAAGTTCTCTGTTGCTCAAAAACTAGCGTAGAACTGACATTGGTCGCTTCCAAAGTCCTTACCGCTTTTTCCGCAATTCCGCTAACATATACTCCAGCATCTGCCTGTTCCTCCATTCTGGACCCATCCGTGAAGCAGGTGACCTTCCTTCAACAGATCAGTGCAGACACTGGTTCCAACACTCATCACGGTCAGGAAATTGAACCAAGAAGGATGAGAATTGAAATTGGAGGGCTATGCTGTCCTGTACCATAAAGAGGACAGGACAAGATAACGTTGTTCCAACGTTAGAAAAATTTGACAAGACATTTTAGTCATATCTGCCCCCAATATCAATTATTGATATTGTTAAAATCTAAGTAAAATGTATAAGTTATCTTGTAAATAATGACCAACATACGTGATCTCATTTATTGAGTAGCCTGTAGAAGTTTTTGCACTACCGTCAAATACAACTCTTAATTTTGTACTGGTTGAGGATTCTTCTAAAACAGGATGATGTAAAAAGAATCCGGAATTTTCATTGGTGTACTTTATTATTTACATCTAGTTGTGATATTCTGATTTTATTGGACTGCTGAGTTTTCTGTCTAAATTCAGAAAACGTGTTTTAGCAGTATTTTGAGAATCCCTTAAGACTGATGGAAATCTCTTTGGAGGAAAACTTGATTTTAAGATATCCCTCTACTTTCCAAAACTTTGTGAGCTGTAAATCTAAATGACCAGAACAAATGTAACAATCTGTGGGAAATGCTAAGCTCTTTTTAGAATGGAGCTAGAAATTATCCAACAAAAGTAGTTTTATGAATGACAGTAATTTAGGACCATGTTTAATTTGTCCCACGCTTAAAATATCCCAGAATTTGTCAGCTCCAATAAGGTCTACAAGACCAGGTTTTTAAAAATTGTGGTCAGCTAGAAGTAAATTTGTTTGAATATTGAGCTGAAAACGACTTACACACGAAGTGTGTAAGTATAGGAAATTCTCTGTTATGTTGTGCAAAACTAGACTGGATGTTTCTCTCGAGAAATTGTGAAGATGTGATTTAATTGTTAGTAAAATCCGGAAATGATTATTGCAGGTTAATTTATTATTTACCGAAATTTAAGTGTTAATGTTTTCATGAGGAAGTTTCTCAGGTACAAAATTGGATTGACTTCCGTTATCCCAAATAACTCTGCATTTATGTGAATTGCTAAACTTGTCAAATACATTGACAACAGCAGCTCAAAGTAAAATGTACGGTTTAGCAAAAATGGAAAACATTTAACTGATATGATGTGTTGAAAGAGAAAATAGAGGTGAAAGTAGATTCATTAGATTGCAGACGAGTGTTTGGAACATTGGAAGATAATGGAGTATGAGAAGAGTTATTTTCTGTGATAACAGATTTAAAGATTCTGAATTTTGAAGTGTAACATAGTTTGATGGATCTTTCCACATTTAATGCAACCAGGAGAAGGACAATCCATAGTGGGAGGGCCTGTTTCAATGCATAAACGTAGATGTTTGGCATTGTTTAACCTATTGTTAGGATTTAGTTTTGAACAGTCAGGACAATAATATATTTTGTGTTTTTTAGTACAAAAAATTAATTTTAACCTGTTTTCTGTGGTAGATAGTCTGGATCATAATATGTCAGTCTTATTATGTTAGCAACTAGGTGGATTTCGGTCCTGTTTGTTGCTGCTGCTGTCATTGTAGTTGTCTAATGATTCTAAAATCCGATATTGTTCCTTTAGAAACTTTAATAAGTCGGCTTCAATTGGCTGCTCTGTCATATTGTCAATTTAAATGTCAACATAATATTATTAATTTGTCATCATGGCGAATAAAGTATTTCTTATTACAGTGAATATTTTGGAGGGAAGGCATTACATTTGGGAAAATATGGACTCCGTAGTTGTCATTAGGATAGATGGTCATCAAAAATCTACAGGAGTACAGAAAAATACGGATTGTCCCTATTACAATGAGGTAATTTATTTTATTCGGATTTAACAGCCATCGATATGGTTTCTTATATATTTAGTTTGAAATCAGTATAATAAATTTGTAGTTTATCATCATCATCATCTTGGTGATACAGCCCTTAGAGGGCCTCGACCTTCCCAAGCTTTCTACGCCATTCTGTTCTGGCCCTTGCTTGCATTTTCCAGTTGCCGACTCCGATCTTCTCTACATCTTGTGTTACCCCATCCATCCACCTCAACTTTGGTCCTTTGTCGTAACTTGGCCCCTACCATGAAATGGTCTGAGTCAATATTTGCGCCTCTGTAACTTCTGACGTCCATTAGGTTTGTAAAGTGCCTTCTGTCAATTATAACATGGTCAATTTATGATCAATGATTTGTGGTGTGTCCATTTGGTGATATCCAAGTTGCTTTATGGATATTCTTATGATTAAAACATGTACTTCCCACAATTAAATCTTTGGAAGCTGCCATACTAATAAGCCTTAAACCATTGTCATAAGTAACGTCATGAGGGCTGTGTTTAACAATATAATCTTGGTATCATATCTATTTTCCGATCTGGGCGTTCAAGTCTCCAATTTTTGTTTTTGGCACAGCCAAATCATCTTTTTTTTATCATATGCTCTTTCGAGGTCTTCATAGAATAGATCTTTAATTTCTTCGTCTTTTTCTTCGATTGGCGCGTGCACGTTGATCATGCATATGTTAAAAAATTTTCCTTTTATTCGAAGGATGCATAACCAATTATTTATGGCTTTAAAAACCAATAATAAAATTTTTGATTTTCTTTGATACTAGGAACGCGGTTCCGAACTCATGTCGGTTCGGGTTGCAGCTTTAATATATATAATGTTCTTTTTTCTGCATAATGCCGGTTCCTGTCCATCTCATCTCTTGAATGGCTCCAATGTCTATTCTATATTTTAGGAGTTGATCTTGCAGCAGCTTCAGTCCCGCTGTCCTATACGGCGTTCTTACATTCCAAGTACTGATCTTTATATCATTGTCCTTAGTTCGGTGCGTGGGCCGTCGTCTTGAATTCAGTCCGGCTTTTCTATCTCGAGATTTCATAACAATAGGTTTTTATGGGATGAAGGAGTTAGCCTCATGCCCAACCCCGTTTTCGGAGAGCCATTTCTCCCTTTCTCGTCAGCCCTGACCCCATCTTTCACTGGGGTTGGTTACCCAGTCTCCAGTAGGGTTGCTCAGGTTTACCGGGGTTCACCCATCTGATTCGGATTACACTTCTCGTAAGTGAGGATAGGAATTGAGTAGGAGAGGCTAGAGGTGTTATCTGGAAGTAACACCTTATGATGCGCATCACTACTCAATTTAAACCCCAAATTTGTATTTCGCAATAAGAAAATTAGCCACGAAGACTAATTGAAGCGTTTATTTGAAAAGCAATATCCAGTTTTTGTAAATTTTATTTTATACATTGTTCGCATGGAATAGTAGTTTGTTTATTGATCTCACACATTCAGTTCTGTAAAAATCCCAGATATCCGGAGTAAACTACAAAGAAAATTCAAATAGTTCTAGAAAAACAGTAGATGTCCATGCGGTTTGTTGTAAAAGCAACACGTTTGTTTCTTTTGTATTAGAAAAGTAGTTGAGCATGGCAGAAACTGTTCAAAATAATACCTTTAACGTTGTAGATTATAGCATTTGTAAAATTTAAACTACAGATCAGCCACGAAAGGGGAAACAAAAGTTTATCGAAGGGAAACCATAAAACAAGATAAAATACATGGAGTTACTCACAAAAGGCATAAAGGTAATAAGGATGGTTTAGCCCGAGCAACAGGAAATGACACCAAAGACCATCTATATGGAGTTGGAATAATTATCTCTCTTGGAGAATCCAAGCAGCCGTTGTAAGTTTTGTTCCCTTTTCGGATAGAAAGCTATTACTACAAATACATGGTAGACCAGTGAACATTACTGTAGTACAGGTGTATGCTCCAAGTGCAGATAAATCAGAAGCTGAAATAGAACATTCTTATGAACAACTCAAATAACTTGTACAATACACAAGAAAGAAAGAAATTACTATAATAATGGGTGACTTAAACGCAACGATAGAAAAAGCTGAGTCGACAATATAATAGGTGATTATGGTTTAGGAATAACAAATGCTAGAGGCGACAGATTGGTTCAATTTTGTCAAGAAGAAAACCTGGCGATTATGAACACATGGTTTCGATTATCACACCGTAGACTATATACCTGAAGGTCACAAAATGAGGATGAACAAAATTGTATTAGGAATCAGAACGACTTTATTCTAAGATTTAGAAATTTCATTGTAAGCATTAAGACTTTTACTGGAGCAGATGTCCTCTCAGACCAAAACCTCCTTTTTTCAAAAATGAAACTGAGGGTAAAAAAGATAATAAAATCCAAAAGTTCTAAGGTTAATACTGATTACTCAAGATAAATGAAATCCGTGCTGAGACTTCAACTCGTATCAATCAAAAAATGAAGAAATTAACATCAGAAATGAAAAACACTGAGAATGTGAATATTATGTGGAGCAAAATCAAAGGTTCTGTTATAAAAACACAGAAAGAAACTCTACAAAAGAAAACAGAAAGCCGAAAACCTCGGATGACTCAGGAAATACTGGAAATATTGGAACAAAGAAGAAAATATAGAAAGAAAAACCCAAATAAGTATAAAGAAAAGCATAAGTTAATACTGAATAAAATAAAAGCTAAGGAGAAGTGGATGATGGAAAAATGCATCGAAGTGGAAGAATTGCAGAAAAAGTATGATTATTATAATTTACATAAAAAATTAAAAGAATTATCTGGAAAATCATCAACAAATATACGTAACCGATTAATTAATAAAAACAATAAACCTATCAATAGTCCAATTAAAATAAAAAGTATCGACTAAATATATTGAAGACTAGTAAAAAATTTATATAAAAACTGCTTAGATGATAGATGTAATTAAACAATATGTGATAAAAAATAAACGCTAACTGCATAGTGTTGTATTTCTGCAAAATACATATTTTAGTACATCATATTTGCTAAATAACAAAATTCGTTATTTCCATGTAATAAAACATTTATTTTAAACATTGAATAGCACAATAAATAACTGAAATTGCAACTTGAAAGTAGTGTTTTCGGTGAGGTTAGATATAACTGCTAGATGTGAACTCGGTTCATTTATTTGTGAAATGCGCGTGCCGATGTTGTTTAGCAGTCAATGAGCTGTTCAGATCTCACCGTCTTTTAAGCTGTATTTCTCGATGACAATTGGCGAGACAATTGTCATCACGTGGTTGCGGATTATCGGAGGCCAGTCCATTTGAACGAGAAGATGTTTATACGGGACCAACTATTGCCATGCCAGTAGACAGCTAAAAATAACACAAACCACGTGTATGTTTTGACTGACACCAGAGAACTAGAGGAGGGAACTGGCAAAAAAACAAGACAATACTATTGGCTTACACCGTTCACATGGCCCCAATTGTCGCGACAATTGAGATTTCGAGTGGTGGGGGGCCAACTGGGCGCAGCTCATCGTCCTCAGTATACTCCCGGAGACAACTGAATTTTGGGCCAATTGTGAGGGCAGTTGGCAAGGCAATTGTCCTGAAGTGTTTAGACGAAGACAATAATTTCATACCAGTAAGTTGTTTTATGACAAGTTTCTCGCCAATTGTCGTCGTGAAAACGCTACTTTAAAGCATGTCATCGTAAGCGTACGGAATATTAGGAGATGTAATTCGCTGTTTCACTTCTGCAACAGTATGTATTAAAGGGCTAAAGAAAAGTAGCAAGAAGAAAATCATTAGAACTTAGACTCTCTGTATAATCAGAAGTAGAACTAGTAAAACTGTAACTGTCCTGTATATATAACATTTTAATCAAATATTTTTTGTTGCAGTATTTCGTGTTTGAGTTTTACACTACATTAGAAAAAATATTGGAAAAAAATATCAAATTATTGGTTAGTATCAACCTAATTCATAGTAATAATGTTTTTATAATTTTTATTTTTAAATAGGTAATAGAACCATGCAAAATCTGGAGGAGAAGGAGAACCCTTGGAGAAGTGGCCTTGGATGTAGCTACAGTGTGGAAACAAAAAAGTAAGTGAATTTATCCGAAATTTTTACGTGAGTTTCGGTTTTGTTTATCGTTAAATAGTATTATTTTTCACTATACAAGCTAGACCAAGATACAAAATAAATGGCAAGAGTTGTAATAAAAATCTAAATAATGAATATAAGAAGTAAACTGACGACAAATCTAATTAACTCTTCGCGGCACGGGTGCGTGTCTATAAGACAAGCCAATCATATTTTTACTATTTGCAAATAGACCCGTTAGTTCTAATGAACTGGAGGTTTGCTTATTAGTTCTTTTAGACGAACTAGTTCAACAGAACTATTTCACAAAAATGAACTAGTTCAGTGAACTAGTTCGCGAAAGAACTATTTGTAGGACCGATATCGAAATCCAACTTTAACAGAACTGGTTAAGATCTCAATCATCACACAAGCTCGGCGCTGGCCGCCCTTTTACTTCAGTTTTCAGTCAGTCTTTCACTAGTTCACTACCGTACAAGTAGTTCGGAACTATTTCTTTCTTTCAGTCAGTCTTTCACTAATTCACTAACGTACAAGTAGTTCGGAACTATTTCTTTCCATCGTATGCTTAGGTTTAAATGGTTTAAATTATTATATGGCTAATCGGCATTTTTTTAAACTAGTTAGTCCAGCCATTCACAAAATAATAAATATATGTTCTAATTCATTCATTCATTATTTTTTTCTTTAGAAGTCGAGACATAATTTATAATGCAAATCGTTCGCAGTGAACTAGTTCTATGAAAATTAATGAACTAGTTCAATTAGTTCAGTTAAAAGAATCGTTCATTAGAACTATTTCCATGGTGAACTACACATCCTTATAATGAACGGTTTTACGAGGATGGATTGATATAAAACTAGCCTTTGATAGAAAAAACACGTTTTTTGGAATTAAATCGATTTATTTCTCAACATAGTCTCCTTTTAGCTCGATACACTTAGTAAGACGATGTTCCAATTTTTTTATCCCATCCAAATAGCACTTTTGCTCGAGCTCTTCAAAATAGGCCGAAGTTTCAGCGACGACTTCATCATTTGTTGCGAAACGGCGTCTTCCTAGCCATTTTTTTAAATTTGGAAACAGGAAAAAGTCGCTGGCGGCAATATCTGGGGAATGCGGTATTTTCGACCTAATTCGGCTTTAAATCGATAGTACTCACGTACTGCGTAGTACTCACCATTGATTGTTTTTCTTTTTTCCAAGTAGTCGATGTGGATAATGCCCTTAGCATTCCAGAAAACAGTCGCCATCACTTTGCTGGCCGAATGTGCACTATTTGCCTGCTTCGGCGGCCCTTCGCCGCGTTTGCGCTACTGTTTCGACTGTTCTTTTATTTTTGGTGTGAAATAATGCACTCAGGTTTCATCAACTGTGATAAATCAGTGAAAAAAATCCTTCGGATCACAAGTGGTCGGAAGTGGTCACACGTTTTTGCATTTGATCGATTGTCAGAAAAGGCGGCACCCATCGCGCGGATAGGTTTTTCATGTCCAAATAATAGTAAATGATGTTGTGTACGTGTTCGTAGAAAATGTTTAGGACCTCTATTAACTCGCGAAGCTTAATTCGACGATCTGTCATAATCATATCATGGACTCTTTTGAATATTTCCGGCGTGTTGTCTTCATTTGACCTACCGGGACGTCCATCATCAAAAACACTCGTACGACCACGAACAAATTCAGCTTTCCAAAATTTTACTCTTGCTAACAAAAGTGCAAGCTCAGCATAAACTTCGTCCAGGTTGACTTTGATTTGCACATTCGTTTTATCCTTTTTGTGGAGGAACTTAACCACCGAACGATACTCGACTTTTTCCGTTTCTACGACAACACAAAATTTGCTTACTTTTAACAGCTGTGAAAACCAAACTAATTGTTTTTAACCCTTAACTACCATGGCCAAAAATAATAACATTTGTACCATGGCAGGGTCAAATTTGACCCCCCATTGTTTTTTGTATCAAAAAATAGTCTTTTTTTAACTTGTTTTATTTTAAATTATTTTGTTTACAGCTACTTTTAAATTTATATAAAAATAAATGAATTTGGTTAATTAGATATAACTTTATTTAAAAAAAAACTTTTGTATTCAGTCAAATTAACATAGCTATGCACTTTCTCGAATTATAAGAAAAATAATAACAATGTGCAGTTTTTATATCCAATGGTGAAATCTAGGTATCATAGCTCCTACCTAAAATAAAAAAATCGATTTAGATTTCGTATCTCAAAAATGACAAGCATGATTTTACCTTAATTTTCAACACAGCTTATGCATAACGTCTGTATGCGGGAATGATTTTTGCAAATAAAATCTCGACATTTACCACACGATGAGCTTTCTTTTGGTTTTGAAATATGGACTTATTTTACACCTTCCCCTCTTTTTTCGTCGTTGTGGCTCTGGATTTGCGGCATGCATTGGTTCCTGAAGTCCGGAAACTTTAAAAATGGCACTACGAATTTCTCTCGGTAAACAAGTTTGCTGAGCTCTACGAGTTAAATGGGCCTTAATAAGTTCTTGGCCTATAGTGGTTAGAAACAATCTTCTTTGCCTTATTTGATTTTGCTGAACTCCATTAAAAATTACGTTAGCATTTAATCATGTAATGTCCAAAATGCGAAACCATATTACTTGAGGCCATCTACGAGTTCTTCTGCCAGTTTTATAGCATGCACATTTCTTATCCAATGAATTCACCCCACTTTTTGTCTGGTTGTAAAAATTTATAGTCTCTGGCTTTCCATTAACCATTGTATTGGAATGATGCATAGTTGACACTAACAACACTGCACGATTTTTCTTAGGAACAAAAGATACAAGGCTCTCGATTCCTGTAAAATCGAATAAGGCAGAATTAAGTGGACTGTTTTTTTGGGGTTGAAATTCAGCAGGAACCTCTCTTTTATTTCTTTTTAGAGTTCCAACATATGAAATTTTATGGCTTCTCAGTTCTTTTATAAGCTCAATAGACGAAAACCAATGATCTGCTGTTATGTTTCTATTTGTACCAGAAATTGGTGGAATAAGTGTCAAAACACCTAGAGTGGGGATGGATAACTTTTTTGGATTTGCTCTGCGTGTATCTTTTCCAGTATATATAAAACCATTTAGAAAATAATGTGTCTTAGAGTCTACTAAACACTGCATTTTCAGACCGTATTTGTCTGGCTTATTTGTGAGATACATCCTGATTTGGCACCTTCCTCTAAATGCAATAAGCATTTCATCTATTGTGAGATATTCACAACAGCTATAATTGGACAGGCAATTAATTATAAACATATTAAAAATATTGGATATAGCTGCCAGTTTATCTCCGTGTGCAATACGTTCTTGTCTGGTAGCTGGGTCGTCAAAACAAAGGCTTCCAAGCAAAAAATAAAATCGATTTAGTGACATGGTTGCTCGAAATATATCACGGCCAATACCATTCGTAGAAAATAAAGACCTTATATCCTTATTATTGGATTTAAATACCCCAGCTAAATATAATAAGCCTAAGAAGGCCTTTAATTCAATTATGTCAGAATGATTGGTATATTGACACGATAAATTGTGTAAATTATATTTAGAAGCCATATTAGTTATTCGATCATTAGTTTTCTCAAGAATTTCTTGCAATATATCGTGGCTAATAATACATTCTCTGGCATATTAGCTCGAGCTTTCCCAATAACACCAGGTAAGTGACTAATTAAATTATGCTTACGTGTACGAGAAAAGGTGGGAGAAGTTTTAGACCACTTGTACCTATTTTTGTCATAAAACACATCCCTTGAGTCAGCTATATACCTTTCTTCACCGGAATATTCACTACCAGTTTCGGAATTATTAATTTGCCAATTTTTTTCGTCATCATCGTCCCATTCCTCTTCACTGTCTGTTTCGTAATCACTGTGTTCACTAGCCTGGTCTAAAAACTCACTGTCACTATCTAGTCCATTGTCCATAATTTTTTGTACCTCCTCTTCAAGTTCTTTTTGTGCCAGAGGAGGTTTATTGCGACTACATTTCGCCATTTCAAATTACTCGTTAATTGCACTAGAAACACTTATACCGTAAGCGGGTCAAAATTGACCCTATGCGTGCCTAATTACTACTCTGCAGTAGTAACAGATAAACTAACGGAATTTTCGTAGATCGATAAATCACCTACCGTTCGAAGATTAGCAGAATGCGCGCAATGCTCAATCTATGTTTCGGTAGCGAAACTTGGCATTAAAAACACGGGGGGTCAATTTTGACCCCGCCATGGTACTTAAGGGTTAAAACTTAAAATTTTGACAGACGTCATATCATGAATGGCAAATGTCAACACCGAAACCAAATCGGTATCAAGTAGTATTCGGTATCTATCAAAGGCTAGTTTAATATCAATATATCCTCGTAATTTCTCTTTTTGATATTTCCTTGACTCGTTTTACCTCAATAATATACGTTTTACTTTAATGTTCTGCTTTATAATGAATACCATTTATAAGTTAGTATTTTGTATAACGTTTTTTTTTTATTTTTAGGCCACCAGTTTTATCACAAATGGGCAATTCTAGGTACTACAAAATTAGTTGATTTTACTGGACCACGAGGATATTTAAAAGTCGATATTTGTGTATTAACCAAAGGTGAGGTTCCAAGAACACCGACCAATATTATTAATGACGAGATTGAAGGGTATGTTAAACCATATTCACAAGGTGTAAGAAAAAGTAGATATAAATTAAAATAAAAATAAAAGGAAAGACAGTGAAGATTTGATTTCACACACAGTGCGTCTGTATATCCGCTTATACGTATCATATCCTAAAAGGAATCAGGGAATCAAGGAAAACAGTCTTTCGTGTCATAGTAGAAATGGCTTAGATATGGACACAATAGCGACATCTGATAATAAATCCCGAAACTCGAAATCCGAAGATTTCTATGTCTCTAATAACATTTTTATCAACGTCTGTTTTGCCTTGCAATTCTTAGAAGGCACAAGTTAATGCAAAAATCTGAATTTGGTTTTAACGATTTAGTTTCCGGATTTAAAAAGAAAATATTTTCTTTGTATAATCATCTCATAAAAAATTAATATAATCCAACTTCCGTCTCATAAAGCACTTATAAGTATTGTTACGAACATGCATTCAGCGTGGAACGTGTAACGGTTGCATCTCGAAACGGCTTCGAGAACCATCCACAGATCCCTCGAGCACAAGAAAATCTATGCGTCAAATAACGCATTAGAGGTGGGACTACTCCCGAATATTCTCGAACATAATAATTTGTATATATAAGTAACGATGATTGAAGTAGTTTAGTTGATAAGCGAGTGTTGGCGAAATAAATTCTCAACACAATATATTTTATTGTATTTTATGTTTTGTGTGACACAATGTGATCTATGTTTAACTTGAAATTTCAACGCGTGCGCGTTGTCAGAAAAAAGAAAAAGTTCGTTACAAAATGTCGGGCAAAAAGGGTGACTTCTGGCCAGTCCAATAAAAATTGTAATTATTATTAGAAAAATATAAATTAAGTTAAATAAAAATATTAGTGGCTCTTCCCTGTGGGAATCCAATCAGTTTGGTGTAAGTTGAGTTTGTGGAAATAAAGGTTTTATCGTGAAAAGTTGCCTAAATTATTCCTAGCCTCCAAACCAGCGAAAATTCTTTAATGTTGTAAAATTCCAACAGAGAGTACCGAACTGTAAACTTATAAATAAATATATTTATATAAATTCGAACGGCTCGTTTTATTTAATCTCGCTACAATTGGGGTCACGGTGTGAGATTAAAAAAAATAAATTCAGCAGTGATTTTTGAAAAAGACTTTTGAACTTTTGAAAAGTATTGTTGGTCGGGAACATCCGCGTAGTTCGGTAGTGATCTTTGTACGAAAGAACGTTTAAAAATACGTGTGTGCTTGGCCAAAGGTGCTGCTTGTAGAACTTTCAGTAAAACAGTTGCGTGAGCAACTAGAAGAACGCGATGAAGACTGCAGCGGGTCTAAGAAGATACTCCAAGAACGACTGAAGACTGTTCTCAACAAGAATGGAGAAGACTCAAAAACATTCCAGTTCCAGTCAGCAGAACAAGCTGTTTTAACGAAAATAAAAACGTCTCGCAGATGATTGAAGAAACTTCTAAAAAAATTGAAGAATCTTCTAGCAAAAATGATGATAAATTCGAGCACGTTTTCAAAAGATTCGATGAAACGTTTCAAATGATTAAAGAAGTAGCTAGACAGAACGACGAGACTTTACAAATAATTAAAGAAATATGTATTCAAAACAATGAGAAATTTGAAGAAATTTCTAAAACATTCGATGAAGTAGAAGAGAAGATCAAACAGTTAGAGAGCATGATAACCTATACAAAAGCTACCACCAGTTAATACAGTAGCCTTAGATCCGGTAGTGAAAGAAGAATTACCTAGAGACCAAACGACATATAATATGAGATTCAAATTGCCACCATTTGATGGTGAAGTTGATTTGGTCCATAAACCTTAGACAATTTGAAGCTATTGCGACAGCCAATCATTGAACAGCTTGACTGCTGCTTTACGAGGTAATGCTGCGGACATCCTAAGATCGATCCCTAAGGGTCAAGAAAAATATTACCAGACCTTGTTCACTCGAATAGACAAACGTTACCCATCTACAACAAGTCTACAAGGCGCAACTAAAAAGTAGAGTTAAACGAGCAAGTGAAAATTTGCAAGAGTTTAAAGCAGATGTTGCTCGTATAGTGCGGTTGGCTTATCCGGAGGTACCAGACAACATTTTGGAAGAAATTGCTGTAGATATCTTCGTCAATGGGTTAAAAGAAAGTAAATTACAGAAAGCTTTATGACAAGCAAAAATGTGAACTGTGTGCAACCAGTAATGACCCAGTTGGTAAAAAGAGGGCACCCATCAAACAGTACAATGTTGGTAGTGCTACGGAAAGAGTAGCAATCGACATTGCAGGTCCACTTTCAGAGACGAATGATAAAAATAAATATATCCTGGTAGCCATGGATTATTTTATGAAATGGACTGAGGCCTCTGCGATACCAAATCAAGAAGCTGCTACCGTTGCAGATATACTGGTTCAAGAATTCTCTAGCCGATTTGGTGTTCCCTTGGAGATCCACTCCGACCAAGGGTGAAACTTTGAGTCAAACCTTTTCCAAAGCGTTTGTAAATTGATTGGTGTCAATAAGACCAGAACGACACCCCTGCATCCTCAATCAGATGAAATGGTCGAGAAAATGAACCAAATGATGGGTAAACACCTGTCCAAAGTTGTATCAGAACAACAAAGAGATTGGAACCAGCACATTCATTTATTCCTAATGGCCTACTGCACGGCCGTGAATGAAACTACAGGCCAGACTCCAACTTGCTTGATGTTAGGTCATGAAGTTCGTTTGCCCTGCGACCTAGAGTTTGGCTGCAGACCTTCCGAAGAACAGGTTGCAAGCGAAGATTATGTCGACCGCCTAAAGTTAAGAATAAACAACATTCATGAACTTGCCCGACAACACATCCAGTTAGCCAGTGACAGAATGAAAGATCAATACGATTCTCTATGCACGAATGAAAGCTATGAAGTAGGTGATCTTGTTTGGCTTTATAATCTAAAACGTCGTCGTGGCCTGTCTCCTAAACTGCAAAGGCAATGGGAGGATCGGTATTAATTAAAAAGAGAATAACTGACGTTATATACCGAATTAAGAAGTTGCCGAAAGGTAAACCAAAAGTAGTTTACATAAATCGTCTTGTACCTTACGCTGGCTTAAATGAAACAGAAGAAGTCCGAACTCGAACCCTTCAACATGAGATCAAAGATGACCGGCGACTATGCTTTAATGAATTTATGTCAAATTACGCAGAGAGAAAAAGTGTTAGATTCGGCGTGACCACAGAAGTTCAGCAGGATCTTTTTAGTGTTCCGCATAACGTCTCTCTAGCCCACTGTGTTGCAAAAGATCTTGAGATCTCTTAGCCATACTGCACTCTCGGTGTGACATTTTCTATTGCCCACTGTGTTGTTCAAGTCATCGCAATAGATTCCAAAGCACCGTAGATTCTGTCGTAGTTCACTGCAGCGACTTAAAAAAAGCAGAGCATAGTGTAGTAGTTTTAGTGTTCGTTAATATAAATAAAGTAAATATAGGGTTGATACCTAACCTCAATAGGATTTTCAAGTAGAAACAGCTATATAGGAGTGTAAAACTTATGTTTAGATATATTATAACTTAATGCCTTAATAAGTTATTCTGTCTTTTAGCAATCTACTTCTTCCAGAAGGCAAATTTGCTGAAAGGCAAAGAGCAAAATATATTTTTGACGTATATAAATGCCACAATTTAATAGAGAAACCTGGACTCTCAATAGATGATATAGCCTCGGAAGAGTCTCAAAAGAAGAAATCATCCGTATATATTGCAATTACTTTTGCAGGTGCATGTGTGAGTAAAAAATATACTCTTGGTTTTGTAATTTTTATAAAAATAGCGCAAAATAGACTTCTCTCTTCTCTCTTGAATTAACACTTTGTAAATTTCTAGATAAAAACGTCGACTAAGAAGAATACCTCTGTTCTGGAGTTTAACGAAAGATTATCCATAGCCGATCTCTTTCCTCCTCTATGCCAGACAATAAAAATTGAAGCATGTCTTGGTGAGCCTCTTCGAAAAACCGTACTCTCCCAAAAGCAAATAAGTTTAAAGCATATATCAAATGATAAAGATGAAGGGTTCCTACCAACATTAGGTCCTACCTACTTACATTTATATTCAAAGAATCCTATGGAAGGGTATGCTGGATCCATTTTAATTTCTATTACTACGGAACTAGATACCGCGCTGATATCTGACATGAAAATAGAGACAAAGAATGAAGCTCTGCTGCCGCTGCAAGAGGTAAGATTCTTAAAAGTTGAGACCTAATGAAAGTAAGACTATGTGCCATCAGTTATAATTGAGAATTTGGTGTAATTTGTACATTATTAATCAGGACCGCATACACTGGGGAAATACGGAAATTCCTTCCTTTTCGAAGAAGGTCCAAAGCTAAACAATACTTATCACTTGTGTAGTTTGGACATCTTTTTTATGTCTTTTGGTTGGAAGTTTCCCTCCAAGTTGGAAGATCTCCTTCAAAGGCAAATGTCTAGATCCGCTACTACTATAAATTAAGAACCGAATAGAACCTAAGTACATATTTTAAATACCTTTAGTAAAAGTTATTTTTTATATATACGTATGACACAAGTTGCAAAAAATGCTATAAATTGCAAAACTTAACATGAAATTGAAACTGACTTATTCGCATCTTCTTTAAACGTAGGTGTAGAATGATTCTTCTCCACGTTTTTCTATCTTTGGCTTTTTTCTATTCCTTGGTTTCACTTCCTCTTGTGTTTGCCTCTTCTTGTTTTGGTTGCAGTTTCGGTTTTCAAGATGACTTTTACCGGATTTACTCCAGTTGTCAGAAACGAAAATGCTTCTCAACCTTTAAAATGCATACAAACAAACTGAATTTTGCTAAGAATGTAAATTTTGGGAAGCCAAAAAACGCAAAAGAGTTTGCCCCTTCTACCTCGAGGCTTCTTACTAAAACCCTAGTAGGAGGGAAAAATGGAAAACGATTTACCAAGAATCTGTGCTCTAACCTTTTAATACTGTTTTTTTCGGTTTGACCTTGGATTGGTCTCGGATGCGGTTCCCGTTCGGGTCTTATTCGGCTGTTTCATTTTCGGTTTTTCTTCTGATTCGGTTCCTATTCATGTTAGTTTCCTTTTATGTTCTTTTTCGGTTTTATCGGGTCTTCTTTGATTTTTGACAGATCTATGCTATTATTTAAAGAAATTCCTTGTCTTTATCCTAAATATTTTACGGTTCTTTTGGAATTTACGCAGGACTTTTTGGCTTTGTGCTGAAATGCCTCTTTGGGCTGCACTAATTTGTTTAAATTACCACCAACACTGACTGCGAATCAATTTTACAAAGTTTTTGAACTAAGTAGAAATACACTGTCGATTATCCTAAAATTAAAAGTAGATCATAGAAATGTAGTATAGCTCATCTAAATCAAATATTCTTTAGCTGTCCCTTACATGTCAATACAAGAACGTGGCTGCTTCAAGAATTGCTGAAAGACGACATTAAACTTAAAGATACTATACAAAAGATAATGTAAAGATAATACAAAATTTTTAAATTGATTGTGGTATTTCTGCAAAAAATTAAATTAAAGGTGTGAATGAAAAATTTGATCGTTTGAATGGATATTTCCTTTGTATGTGTACTTATTTATTACCCACTTATCTAAGCGTGGTGTATGTATTAAATACAAGGAAAGGTAGAAGGCCGAAGATCACGAGGAAGATCCCCAATAAGATGGATAGATCAAATTACAGGAATATGCCAAAGACCTATGCATGAATTAAAAGAAATGACCAGAGACAGAGATCTCTGGAATCGGACAATACACGACATCACGTCGACCACTACACTCCCCCTGGGGGGTCAGGATTGAAGAGAGAGAGAGAGAGAGAGAGAGAGAGAGAGAGAGAGAGAGAGAGAGAGAGAGAGAGAGAGAGGTGTATGTATTGTGTGTTATACTGAAGTCGCTCTAATGAACCCCTAAGCGTGACAAGTGTCCCCCTGTACAATCTTAAATAAATACTAATCTTCCGAATCTAAATCTTCTAAATGAATAAATACTACTATTTGTACTTAATTACGTGGCTAAGACAGGCCATTCACGTTCCGACTTGTGGTCCCACTTAGTAGGACTACTAGTTGGATGTTCGTCTCCACTCACGCTCCGACTTTCTATCCAACTAGCGGTCCAACTTCAGTTCTAGGTTGTTTTCACGATGGTGTACATCGCTTAACCAAAAAATGTATCGAATAAACACTACGCAAAATATAATAATATGATATGTATGTTTAAAAATTAGGTTTCGTTTCTCTAGTTATTTGTCTAGGGCTGAACTAATTAATTTTTTCAACTCTTCATTTTTATGACTTTTTAAGATGTAGGAAAAAATTATAGTTTTTAAAGATTTGTATAGGTATAAAATCTATATTTTATTTGTTTTAAACTGGAGCTGGGATTTAT
Organism: Diabrotica balteata; assembly: GCA_918026665.1. NCBI lineage: Eukaryota > Metazoa > Arthropoda > Insecta > Coleoptera > Chrysomelidae > Diabrotica > Diabrotica balteata. Next base: position 6,201,696 of record OU898284.1, read on the forward strand.
TTTGTTGTGTCTGTCGTATATTTTTAATAGGAATAATTTTTCGTGCAATTGAAAGTTATTTTCTATTATTTTTTGCGAACTAGGGATCTTTTGCTACAACTATGATTTAATTTTCATTGTTTGTTGATAATTCTTCCGTAGCCAATCCGGAGTATCGGAAATTTACCTGTATAGGAATGTCCGAAATAGATCTACAGAAAGGAAAATGATTTGCCCTAACAAAAAGGTAATTGTCGTGCAATTGAAAGTTTATTTTCTACTAAATATTCGCGAACTAGAGATCTTTGCGTAAAGTATTTCATAGAAATCTCATACGTTACAGGTGCCGAAAGTCAACTGACTGAGGAAATTTTCGATCCAACCTGTGATCCGACTTCCAACTTCACCATTCACGCTCCGACTTCGTCGCCAGTCGGAAGTCGGATCTTCAAGTCGTCCCACTAGTCGCACCACTAGTTGTCCAACTAATCCAACTAGCTCACTCACGGTCCGATTTCAGATCCAACTGCAGTCGGAACGTGAATGGCCTGCATAAAGGTTCGAAATATAAAAAAAACTGTTCAAAACGTGTTTATTATTCATTATTTTTTCTCATGTATTTAAATAGTCGATGGATATCATGGATACAATAGTTATTTTATTAGTAATTATTTATAATTCCTTTTAGAATAAATTTTTCGATCAAGAAAGCATAACCATATTTGCATGCATATCTGAGTTGACTGCAATCAGTCGGAAGTATGCAAAGAAACCTGTTTGTATAAGTATGACGTTTGGGAGTACGCTTCTACAAAAAAGAATACTACCGACAGGTAGAGAAGTAGCTACAAATATTACGGATGAAATGAAACCTATCAAAATTAACAAAAAATATTATTACCTCGACTATTATACAGAACAACCATGTTTGTGGTTAGTTCAAGATGTACCGTTTTTCAAGAAAAGAGAGTACAATTCGAATATTTTGTTCAAAATTGCAACAGAATTGGTAAGATTGCTAATATTTATTATAATTACGATGCAAATGTTAGTAAGATATAAGAAGTTGTGGGATAATTATCTCATGCTAGCAATATAATGGGATGACCCTATAATTATTCTATATAGCAGACATTGCCCTAAGACTAACCGAGATCATTGTTACATTTATTTACTTAAACCACACTGTTATAATAGCTTTTAGCTTAATTCCTGCTCCAGCTATGTCTATCTATCTATCTATAGCGCAAAATCTATTAATGTGTTGAATATAGGCCTCTCCCATTTATCTCTGTCTTCTGTTTGTCTTTTCCACATTGGACCTGCGCTTTGCTCAATATCATCTTTATATCTCATTTGCAGTCGACCTCTTGACCGTTTTGCAGTATATGGTCTCCAGCGGCCAATTTATTTATTTCAACTTCCATCCTTATATCTTTCTTTATGCCCAGCCCATTTCCATTTTAATTTCAATGCGACAGCGTCTGTTGTTTCGGTTTTGCATCTTATCCACTCGTTCCTCTTTTTATCTCTTATCGATATTCCCAACATTTGTCTTTCCATATCTCTTTGAGTTTTCTTTATTCTATCTAAGTTGCTTTTGGTACACGTCCACGTCTGGGCACTATATATCAGAATAGGTAAGATGTATGCATTAAATACTTTCGTTCTTAATTTTAAAGGTATTTTTTGGTTTTTGATAGTATATCCTGTACATATACAGGACAAATAATTAAAATGTTTAATTTGGTAGGAAAGAAAATTGGACAAAATAGAGGAGCTTCTTAAAAACGGGAAAGCTGAGATGTATGGTACAATTATTAAGCAACTCTTAGATGCTAAAGATTTTATTGAATTAAGTGGAAGCAAATATATAGACATCGTTGGTTCCTACAAAGTAAATTACAATACCAAACTGGACATCGAACGAAGAAAGATGTGTATCCGAGAAATGGTTTGTATCCCTTTACAGCGTTTATCTGCTACCTTCATTTTTGATTTTTTTAAATTCTCAACTCCAGATTAAGCTGTTATTTGCTTATTTTTTCTGCTCACTCGATTCATTGTGTCAAAAAAAAAAGAATCCATACGTGACATGATTCTTTTTTATTATAAGCAGTAGCTCAAATACCCTTATAATAAAAAGAAAACAATATTGCCAGTATATGCGTTGGTATGGTCCCTTTTCTTTTCATCCTCTTTCTAGCTCTTACTAAATCACAGAATACCTAGTGGTATACCGTTTTTATGAATCAGCAGAAAATATTACTTAATAAAAAACAGTATACTACTTTTTATTTAGGGAAAGACTTGTAGAGGTATAATAAAGACTGAAAAGATCTACGACAGTCGGTTTCTGATTTCTCGTTGAAAACGGGTAGATAAAATGACTTTTTTTTATTTAAATTTACGTGTCTCGACAACTATGGTCATTGACACGGGAACAAACAAAATCGGTATTTACAATATATGATTAAGCTACAGTTTTGGTACTTTTACAAAATTCGTAAATATTTTATATTAAATTATATAATTTAGAGTCTCTTAAAAACACAATCAAAGAGTTCATTGAACCAGGTGAACTAAGTATATCACTAAGGGTACCACTAATGTTATGCCGTCGTCGGGTGGAGCTGAAAGTACTGCATTTAAGTAGGATATGCTGTATGGAAAGCCGCGTGTTGTTGCAGTGTTCGCAGACTGGTGGATTTCCAGAACTCATGAGGTAACCATGCGTGAGACGAGTGTGTCCTATTTTTATTCGTCTGATTATTATGGCTTTGTCTCTTCTTTTTTGTATGGGAATTTGCAGTGGTCGAATTATTGGTTGTATTTGATGTAATTTGGATGTGCTTCTACTCCATTGATCTTGCCAATTTTCCAAGACTGATTGCCTGAAGAGATATTTTAGGTCCTGATGGAGCTGTATCCTTTCGACTGGATGATCAGGGCAATTAGCTTCTTTCGCCGCTTGGTCCGCTTTCTCGTTACCAATAACACCTACGTGCGAAGGAACCCAGATTATGGAGACTGAGGTGCCCGAAGTTAACAGCTGATAACAGTGAGCGTGTACCTTATTGACTATTGGGTGTTGTGATCTTAGGGTTTTTAGTGAATGTATCGATGACAGAGAGTCGGTGCATATGGCTATACGTTTGCTGCTTTTTGGTGTGACTTCTAGCGCCTTGTTTATTCCATATAATTCCGCTGTATGTATACTGCAGATAGTAGGGAGGCGAAATGACGCTATTGTTTCATTTGTTGTAGTAACAGCACAGCTTGTACCATGTTCATCTTTACTGGCGTCTGTGTATAAGATTGTATCAAACTTTTCCATGTCAATCATTTTGTTGAACTCTTGTCTAAACATACTAATGGGGGTTTCCTTTTTGTCGTATCTACATAGACTAATGTTAAAACTAGGCTGCTTTCTGGTCCAAGGCGGGGTATGAGGGATACAGATCGGGGTCATATGTGAAAAATCTGTGTTGTTAATTAACTGGTGTAATTTGCGGTCAAATGGGTATACAGACCTAAGTTTTTCTGTTGGCTTTATTACTGTGTGTCTGGCAACAAGCTTGGCAGCTGGGTTTGAGGGGTTGGCAGAGACCTTTGCAAAGTAATTAAGAAGTAGTCTTTGTCTCCTATAGGTCAGTGGAGGTTCATAGGCTTCAACTGAATGCTTTCAGATGGGCTAGATCTAAAAAATGACTTTAAAAGGTGTAAAAATAGCTGTCAATCTATGTGGCAAAAGAGCACACTCCGAATAATGAAGACAGCATAGGTTTAAATGAAAAACCAAAAAATAAATATAAAATTAAAATGTGATAGCTAGATTTTATTATTTTTAAAATCAATAATTTTTCTTCTAGGGAAATATACTAATACATGTTAAGAACATAGGTAATAGTTATTCATGTAAGAAGAATTTTCGTAAACTGAAACACATATGGAATAAAATAAACAGTTTAGTTGAAGATGTACGTAAATATTTATATGAACTTTAATTTTTTCTAGACAACTATTTTACTTTATAGATTCAAGATTGTTGGCCCTATGTTATTCTCTGGTTGGTGCATGGCAAGAAAAAAGTTGCTTGCGCTAAAATTTTGGTAAGGAATATCATGTATTCACCAAGAGAAGAGGAGAGAGGTCAAGACTGTGGTAGAAAACAAACGATTTGTTTTTATGTAAGTGTGCATTAACAATTTCGTCAGATCCATCGCAGTTTTCTCTACGGTTCTCAGTATGTGTGCCTTTATGCATTTGGTTTAATATGTTTAATATGGTAGTAAGCCAATTGGCATTATTTTATTATTATCACGTATCTATACTACACAAAGCAATTGAAGGATAAAATTATAAATTTAAACCATTTAAATAGCACAATGTGCCTTTTACGATTTTCACCAAACCATGCCAGTCAGTCATAATGCTTGCAAAGAGATCAAATTTAAATCGGCAGAAGTTTTCGGAAAGGACAATTAGCAATAACAAATATCCTTGTTAACTCTTCTATGTTTCTTATTTAGTTTCCACTAAATTTTTGTCAATTATGCCAAACTGAATGGTAATAGTTATGGTGGATCTGGACAGGACATATTAGCCCTTCAGATACTTAGACCTCCTGAGATGGGTCCATTGTATCACTGAGTCCTTGTAAGTCTGAGTCCTTTCTGCCATTCTGAACATCTAATCATTTAGTAACCTTATTGCCTCACAGAAATCCACAAGTTTCTTTAAGGGTAACTCCCTTATTTAGCTTGGTTGCATAAATATCATTCCCAGGATCTGCAACTTCTGGTAAGTCAGTGCCGGACACTTTCAGATGAGAAAATAAGACCAATTGTGTCGCAAATTCCTCGGCAGAATGTAGTAGGATCTGGTTACCCATATTGAAAGAGGAAGTTTTTAAAAAGAAAATACCAGTATAAGTCAGTAACATATAGAGGATATATCATTTATGTTTTTTAAATAACAAACATATAAAATCAGAATTTGGTGTTCATTAAAGGTATACTATATGCACGACCAAATACTTACCATGTGGGGATAGTATTTACGAGGTTTTTTCCTGGTTTTTTTCTCATAATTTACTATGGAATTACTAACAGGAGAATTCTACTGTCATTATGGCATGTGTTTGTTTTAACGACGAATTACATGCTATGATTTTTTCTGATGGATATCAAGTTAAAGTTGATTTCATGTAATCGAATGAACTATCTTATAAGTAAAATCGTCCCAGGAACGCAACTCTACAATATTGGCAACATCATTTTAAAATCGTCTACTTTAAAATGTATAATGTATGTCTGAATTATCAATATAAATAAGTCAGATAAAATTAAATTATTAGAAAAATTTTTCACTAAGTAACAAAAAAACAAAATTTGTTTAATTTACTAATGTTTTACAATTAAATTCCTAATTTCATTGAATTTACCTGGATTACCGACACAGAGTTTACAATTCAAGGCTGGATTTGTGATAATCTTACTACAAAATCTTAAACAGCCGAAATTGTGCAATGGATCCAGACTCTCTCTCCGAAGGCGTTTCAGCCCAAGTCGAGTCCTGGCCTTCTCCAGCATCCGCCTTTAAGCACTCCTATCCTTGACTTCTTTCCTTTAGTTGTCTACCCAGGCCACTATAGAGAACCATATTATGTTCTTAAAAAAATTATAAGCAATTTAATTAAAGCTACTATAATCATAAGAAAGTTCAAAAGTGCAGAATTGCTCATTCCAAGAATATCTCTAATGCTGACTGACTTAGCTTTTGATAATAAGAAAGTTGATTGATTTGAAGAAGTCCCAGTTTGTCAGCTAGTTCTTGGTGGACAATATTTCCTACTGAGTCATGGCGTTCTGTATAATAAGTACCGACAAATGCCTGGCAACCACCGGTAAGATGTTGGATGGTTTCTTGGGTTTGGCATCCATGTCGGAATTTGTCATTTTGAACTTGAGGATATTTAATAATATATTTCAGGCAATTTTTAGTTGAAATAACATGATCCTGAAGGGCAAGTAGGAAACCCTCAGTTTAGGGAAACATCTTTCCTGATGTCAACCAATAGTTCGGCGCTGTATTGTCGACATATTCTTGGCTGATCTCATTGAGATGTCGCCTATGCAGAGATTTACTCCTCCAGAGATTTACTGCGCAAATTGCTCGATGTAAAGTAGATGTTTCAGCCTGCATCTGAAAATATTGCTCACCTATGTCCATAAGTCCTTTTTCTCCTTAATATCACGGTAATTTTGTTCTCTTTACTTTTGTGCCTTTGTGAGAAGTTTATATTATTATGTTATTATATTATTTTATCATTGAATTTATCATTATCATAAAACATTATGGTCACTATTTAAATTTGTTACATAAATTCCAGGATCATCCTCATGATAAGAGTCATCTTGCGGCAAAAATGGATATCACGATGTTTCTTTATTTGGAGAGACACAAAAACGCCTGTGTTGCAAATGTTCCTTCATTAGGTTCCGATTTCCAGGAACACCTTGACAGTCTTCCAAGACATATAGTTGCGTCAGAAGTATATGTAAGTAAAACAAAACAGAACAGTCCATCACAAAATTGTCGGAAAACATTTTGTAAAACTCCAAAGTTTACTACTACTATTCCAAACTAAATATAATTTTAATCGGCTGATGTTTTAAATAAACATATTTATCACAGTCAGCTTTATATTGTAAAACGTAAGTTAATATTAATGCTGCCAAGAGAATACTTAAACAAAGGTAAAAGGTGAAAGTAAACTAGCAGTTTTTCGTTTTGTTGCCTGACTTTTTTATTCTTTTATGAGGGGGGGTGATCCAAATGTTTGAAACATACCTCGGTCCGAGAAAGTGGGCAGAAGTGCTTTCCAGCCTAGGTTATGCAGGATTTCTTCAGCGTCGCCACAATGATATCCGAGGCCGCGCGCTAGGGTTGTTCGGACACCATCGCCGTCAATGCCAGAAACCTACCTTCTACCTTCTTAATGCCTTGAATTCTTCTAACTAACTCCTTTAATAATCTTCTTGTAACTAAATTCTTGAATTCTAACTTTACTAACTAACTCCCTTGATAATCATAATCTGTAATTTACTTCATTTCTTCTAACTAACTTCCCAACTAACTAACTAACTTCTAACTTATTTAATTTTTTCTAACTAACTCCACTAACTGATTTAATAATAATCTGTATTTGACTTCCTCTAACTAACTGATTATCTACTCCAAATTACATGGTATTTATATGTTTTTCCTGGTTCCAGAATAATTTAGCAATAAATAAGGTTCGAATCATTCTATTTTTTCTATCTGAACATTAAGAAAACCTCAACGGAGCTGTTTCGAGCCGCAGCGAGCAAGGTTATGATTTCCAACATCCGAAACGGATAGGAACCAAAAGAAGAAGAAGAACATTCTGGAATAAATGGAATGGTTTTTGTTTATGTGATGGACTATGCAAATAGTCCTATTGACGTTTCTAGAATTTTCTCTGGTCTATATGTACAATTTACTTGACTTTTAGGCTCTTCAGATCAGAATTACACTATTATATGTAACTTAAACATTCATATGAAATATATTATCACTATTTTACATATGTAATTCTATTTTTATTTACATTCCAAATAAATAAACTCCTTTTTGACTGTGACACTACAGTGTATATCTGGTTGCATATACATATGGCTGACTTATATATTATTAAAAAAAACTTTCAACATTTATTATAATTCTTAAAAACATCCTCATATAATTATTTTTTAATAATATTATCTAGTATATAATTTATAAATTATGTCCTTAATTACTATTTAAATAAATGTATTAATTAACATTGTATATCTGGTTGTATATACACATGGCTGAGTTAAATATATTTCTATGCTAATTTTAATTTATTGTATTTCTGTTCTCATTATAATATATATATATATATAATATATATATATATATATAATATATATATATATATATATACTTCTTACTTGGGCGATCCTATGTTTGTTTAAAATGGTTGTTCCGCTGATAATATTTAATTATAATCTTAAATTATATACGGGTTTTTTAGCTTTGCGAGCTACGATGTTACATCTTTCAAGGAAAGATCATATGCGGCTTTGACAAGAGTGGATTAAGTGATCCATTTGTAAGAATAATAGCTCGAAACCAAGTCAAAGAAACACAGGTGACAATATAAGTCCACAAGATTAATAAAAAATTAATATTTGTTTATGTTTAGATTATCAACTATTCATTAAATCCAATATGGGACGAAACACTTGTGTTTACCGGAATATCGATAAATGTATATGAAGTCCCATCAGTTATATTGGAAATATTTGACAAAGATGAATTCGTAAGTATATTAATAATAACTATTTCGAATATTAATTCTATCTCCAAGAAATTAATATTTCTGTTGAAAATAAGCTACAATTTTACTTTTATATTAACTTTATTTGACGTTTGGATTTACACTTTGCAAATCGTTCTGATTTAAGACAATTAAGAGACCAAGAAAATAGATCCAGAATAATACTATCTCTAAGGAATTCAAATAAGAAGTTTTTAGGGTAAAAGTTTTGACGACTGTCAGTATAAATTCAGTTCATTACTACTTATTACCAGTAAAAATAAATAGCATTCCTGGCAATTAAAAGGGGTATTAAAATACTTCAATAAAGAACAAACCTCCTAAGCTTACAAATTAAAAGATGTGAGTAGCAGAGTAATAGTTTACGTAAAGTTTACATAGGAAGCAACCAAATAAAATGATCTGGAATGGAAACGAAAAACCCATAGAACAATCAGCCACTGAAACGGTCAAATGAGAAACCTAAAAATCCGTGGTAGAACGAATATTGTAGTGAGGCTATTTTTTCATCTTTATAGAAGGGGGTCTGGAATCTTCAAAAGATATCTTAGTCCAGTAAGCTGCCTGACTGACCTTAGTGCAGGATTTGTTCCTAGTACTACCGACGATAGTTCTCAAAGTATTTTAAAATGCCCTCTCGTCACCGAATCTACGCCGAACACCTACCTGCTAAATCAGACATTTCTCTTTACCTTGATTTATCTACTCTATCAGACTACCTTGATTTATTCACAGACTATCAGCAGGGAAGCTCCCTGTCTCGTTCCAGGTGGCGTGTGGAAAACCTTCATTGCTGTTAGTACGGCATCAGTCCCAGCCGGACATTTCCTCCTTCCACACAGGAATAATTTGTTTTATTTTAGGGTATAAGTGAATTTGTTGGGAGAACTTTAATAATTCCCAATCGTCGACTGCATACTTATAATTATGATAATATTACTTTGAAATGGATTAAATGTTTTTGTAACGGAGAAATTTCTGGAGAAGTGCTTGGCGCTTGTGAATATGTAAGTGTATAATAATTAGATATTTTTTTGTGAAATAATAAAAAAACATATAAATATTTCTATTTAGCAATAAAACACTGAAAACTTTTGATTTTAACACTTCAACAAAATTTATTTTAAACTCTTATCACTACAGCTGTTTCGGCCAGAGTTCCTTTCTCAAGTGGTCTATTTTTAATATGTATTTACACTTTATGGTCTTTAACTGAATAAGTTGAGAAAGGGAGAAGTGTTTGTCTCAACTTGGTCATTTAGAAATATGTCTGTATTTTTGCATTTGTTGATTTCCATATATTCTAATAAAGATAGATTGAGGCCTTCTTTTGAATGTGAAAAGTTTGAAATTGGACATTAAAACAATAATTATGGTATAAAAGGTGAATTGCATATGTAGAGTCTGTTTTTCTATTATTGAAAGCCTTTGTATGTTCTGCTATACATTTAATAAAAGTTTTACCAGTTTGACCAATGTAAGTATTTGGGTAGTCGCCACAAAGTGTAAATTTACTACTACGAATAGCACTGGACAATGTACTATTTGTCATAACTATTATCGCTACGCTTCAATAATAAAGAACACTTATCTAGTAGGCGTATATTATCTACTTAGATTTATTTAAATACTCTATGATCAAAAAAATCTTTGTTACTATTTAATTAATTTTTAAAACTTTTAGGTATTAGAAAACGATATGAAGTTAGACATACCACATAGGGGAAAAGTCTTTGGTATTCCCATAGATATTAAACCTATACTAGTGTCTTATAAAGTTGAAATTTTATTTTGGGGTATAAGAAACTTAAGAAAATTGAACCTGATGCAAATTAGAAGACCAAGAATAACAGTCTTTTGTGGGGATTATAGTTTAAATTCTGATACAATAGAAAATGCCTCACGGGATTCTAATTTTATAAATCTCACGGAAAGTATGATAATAGTAAGTATTGGAAATACTAAAAACTTCCTAAATTCACCCAAATGTACCCTAATACATAGGGACAAATTGACTTCTTTTTTAAAAACGCACCCCTTTAAATCAAATAAAGCCCCTCTAAGATCTAAATTTCATACCGATCCTGAAAAAAAAATTTAACTCGAAAGGGCTAATCTTCATTCAGTTCATTTTTGATTTTTTTAGGATTGGTCCACAAAATTAATCTTAGTCTGTAAATAATGGTAACTTGAAAATTTTTTTAAATAAAATATTTATTTTGGCTTAAAAAACTGTTTAAAAAAATAATGTAAAGGAAATTGGTATTGACCAAAAGGAAGCAGGTACAGATTTGATCATTTTTCATTTATTTTGTAGCTAATCTTTTACAAAAAAGTCGCATCAACTTTATTGGTTAAGAAATGAATTATTCATCTTATAAAATTAAATCAAATGACTGTTTTTAGACATTTCCAGAAGAAAAGGAATACGCACCTCCTCTTAATATTAAAATGTATGAAAGTAAACGATTTGGAGTTTATTTGTATGCGGGAGTTCATATTTCCAAAATCACATCTTTTTTTGTAGTCCCTATGACTCACGAAGAGAGACGAAACAAACTGTCTGATACTTCTATATACTCTTTTGAAAGCTACACATCTACCTTAAGTAAGTGTATGTTTTTAATTTTTTTACCAATTTTAATTATGAAAAGAGTGATTTTAGACAATGGTTTAATAACATTTAGTTTATGTATGACGTAACTGTTGAATCCTGAAATATTTAACATGCCATAGAAAATTCGCAGTGGCCATCTGCAAGTGGCCTGCGAAGCTGGTGGGGACAACCTATATAAAGCTTTCAAATTTCCATTAGTTTCCGGTATACTGCACAAATCTTATGGTGGTTTTTACTCTGTTCTAAAATGCCATTGTTGCCAAGAGTAAAAAATCACCTTGACCGGTCTTAAGACACTACACAAAAAAAAATATCGGCTGTTGCTTCGAAGTCACCAAACGCCTTTATAGTTTGAATGCCTCTGCTACACTAACTATGTACGTTAGGTTTTAAAAATCCAACGCAAATCACCTTCCTCTCACGTCTTGGAACTAGTTGGTGCCTAAGAACTTAAAACAAACATAATACCTCTCGACACTCGTTCGTCCCTACGAACTGAAAAAAACATCCTTTGTTTGCCTATCTCGTCAAAAAAACTTGAAATATTTCCAGTTCGAATATCAACACTACAACATACATTTAACTTCTTCGCCGAAATAAACCGAGATTTAACCTTGAGACCTTCTACTTTTAAATAGGTAGGTTATATTGATTTTTTCTACAATGTTTATAGAAAATTGGTGGATTTGAATGTAAGTAAAGACAAAAATATTTATATAAAACTCAGGAGTGAACTACAAAATTTAAAACGCTACAATCGTAGCTCTAAAAACAGGCGGATCAAACTGCTTAGATCATAAATCGTTAGTCGTAAGACGAAGATTTCAAGACACCACTATGATAAAGCAATCCTAATGAAGCATGAATTTCAACGAGGTTTGTTGGTCGAAGATAACGTTGTTCAGAACAAAAGCGAGCTTTTTTAAGGCACATTTCATAATTTGTGTAAGTCACAATAATTTCTAATAGATCGCCTATAAAAAATAACTGCCACAATTTGTCTATATTCTTTTTATTTCGAGCTGCTTCTTTTGGTCCAGGAAGATAAGTAATTAAATTGTGCCGAAATGTTCTTGTATTCTTAGAATAAAAAGGTTTTAGGTACCATTTGTGACCTTTCTTTAAATAAATTGTTTTGATATGTTGCATACTATCTTACTTGTAGTTAGTTCTGGACTGTCTACCGCTTTTTCGACCAAAATTTCTGAATTAGGTGCATCAAATTCATCTTTCACATGATCTTCAGTGTCCTCCAAATCTTCAGTCTCTATCTCCTTGCTCTCAATACATATGCCACCATCGTCAGTGTCGTCCAAAAACAACTTTTCAAATTTATCATGAGTTAAAGGCCGCTTTCTTTTATAAAGATTGTTCATGTTGGGGTTGTACTGGTATAACGTATGGACCTAAAGTTTTGGGAAAAATTTCACCTGGTCTGATTGAGAAGCAAAATGCGTTTAACAAAGAAGGCCATGGAATTGAAATGTCATTAGTTATTGACATTTAATAAACAAAGCAGAATATTTTGGTTTGTGCTCTGCAAAATGTCTTATAAAATTGATATTCGTCGAGGTGTTTATAATATGGTTGGGCGAATGTCGAAACGAGATATTGTTAATATTTATCGAGATCAAAAACATAAACAAATCGACAATTTATCGCACAATCAGAGAATGTGAAGAAGGGATTTTGGACCATATAAGAGAGGCAAGACTGATTGAAGCAGATAAGAACAAAATTGGGTCTCACAGCGAAGACTGGCCAGAAGATTTCATGTTAGAAAGACTACAGTATACAGGACCCTATCGAGAAACAGTATTATCTACCGGAAAAGAAGGAAAGCTCCAAAATACACAGAGGATCAATTAGAGAGAATTCCGAGATGTTGCCGCGCGTTAAAGCGAGTGGCATTCGTCAACAAGTTGATCGTGATGGACGATGAAAAATATTTTACTTTGTCCAACTCTGAGATGAAGGGTAACGATGAGTTTACACGAAAGATTACGAAAATGTACCTGATGAAATAAAATTTAAAAGTTAGAAAAAATTTGAGGACAAAATTTTGGTATGGTGTGCAATTTCTGAGGCTGGCTTATCTCATAGCCCTACATTGGTGTTTTTCGAGGCAAAGCTTTAAACGAAAATATTTATAATTCAAAGATGTCTCTCTAAATTGCTTTTGTTTGTGAACACACATCATGCAAATGATCAAATAGTCTTTTGGCCAGATCTTGCTTCATATCATTACGCGAGGATCAGAAGGGACTGGTACGAAACTAACAACATTACCTTTGTACCGAAAGCAGACAATCTCCCCAACCTACCTCAGGCTCGTCCAATTGAAGAGTTCTGGGCAATATTATTATACAAAACCGAGTATTCCTTCTATGCGAAAGTAAGATGAGTGATAAGCAATTTGGATTTAGAAACGGTCAAGGAACTAGAGAGGCACTATTCTGTATGCGCGTTCTATTACAAAAAAGTTGTGAATTCCGAAAGAATGTTTATGTTTGTTTCATCGACTTCGAGAAGGCGTTCGACAGAGTCCAACACAATACACTTTTCGACTGCCTACGGGCAGCAGGACTTGACCACTATGATATAAGACTGCTGAAATACTTATATTACAATCAAGTAGCCTCTATCCAAATTGGAGACAGTCCCACTGAAAAAATACCCATCAAACGTGGAGTACGGCAGGGTTGTGTTTTGTCACCCACTCTTTTTAATCTGTACTCTGAAGAAATCTTTAGGGAGGCTTTGGATGACAGACCAGAGGGAGTAAGACTAGGTGAGAAGTAATACAATATTAGATACGCTGACAAAACAGCCATTCTTGCAGAAAGTTTACAAGATCTCCAAACCTTACTAAATCTAGTCAGTGAAGCAAGTTATCGGAGAGGCCTAAAAATCAACATTTCAAAGACAAAGTGGATGGCAGTTGGAAAGATCCATATAGATCAAGGTCAGCTTTCTCTTAATGGAGAAGAGATAGAAAGGGCAAATCATTTCAAATACCTTGGCAGCTGGTTAAATGTAAATTGTGACTCTGATGAAGAGATAATATCCGGATCGAAATATCACGTAAGGCTTTTATGACCTGGAAACCAGTTTTATGCAACAGAAACCTGTCAATGAATATTCGTAAGACGGTCCTGAAATGTTATGTGTGGTCGATCCTATTGTATGGTTGTGAGACATGGACGTTAAAAACCAATGCTAAACAAGTTAGAAGCATTCGAATTGTGGTGCTATAGACGAATCCTAAAGATATCGTGGGTTTTCGCACACTTCTAATGAAGATGTTCTTCAAATGATCAATTCAGAACGTCTGCTCATAAACACCATAAAGAGGATAAAAAACAGAATACTTCAGCCATATAATTAGAGGACCTAAATACCATTTACTTTGCCTTATGATACAAGGAAAAGTGGAAGGAAAGAGATGGATTGGTCGAAAGAAACTTTCATGGATGCGTAATATTAGACAATGGTGTGGTTTCACAGTAGAAAAATTATTTCGCCGCAGCAGCCGACAGAGAAAGGTTTCAGGAAATTGTAAACATGATGACGGCCAACGTCTGAATACGGACACGGCACCCAAAGAAGAAGAAGGGCAATATTAAGTCGGCAAGTCTATAACATACATATAACAATGGTAAGCACAAAATCAGAAACAGTTAAGACGTTCATATATACAAAAATTAGAGAAATTGACGCCGACATCCAAGGAATGATGCAACGTGTCAGGGGAATTATTAGGTAAATCGAAAATAATGGTCCCTTGTCTGTCATTTAAATTTTAATTTATAATAAGGATAGTTAAGCTAAATTGTTGAATAATTTAATAAAAATAATAGATTATTGTGGTCAGAGTTATATGCTTTGAAAATTTTCCCAAACTTTAGGACCATACGTTATTTACCTAGTCAAATACAAACTATTTCTTAGTTTTTACCAAAATAATAAAATAAAAAAATTACCTGATAAAAATTGTTTCATGTATATAACAATGTGGCGTTGTATACGACGACAAATCGCTTAGATTTCACAACTTATTTGCACGTACCCTCTTGCCTGCGTGATTGTTGTTACTGAACTAAAAGGTACGGGAAATACAAGCGATGTATGTACAGAGCGATTACTTTTTTCACCGGTCATCAGCGACACCACGTTCTTGTTATAGGTTTAACGATACTGTTAATTTTTCTAGCTGGTAAAATTTTATAAATAATCAATTTCAGGCTCTATTATCCACCCAGTTGATAAAATTGAGGTAGATTTACAAATTGACTCAGCGGAAGATGTTCCCAAAACCGATGAACAAACACACTTTTCCTATTTTATTAGCCAATGTTGTAATTTTCTGCGAAAAAATACGCATACCCAAAAGGACACAAAAGCAATACCATCACAAGTTTCCTACGAGTTGCTCTCAGAAGAAGCGGAAGAGGAGTATTATATTGAAGATTACGATTGGTGGACGAAATTTTACGCATCCATACAGGCAAGTAAAGTATATAAAAAAACGGGTGTGGCAGTCCAGTGGGACTGCTGGTAGAAGTTATACTTCTATACACGCGTCCGCCGTTTCAAATTTATATAGGAGTCAATCTGCACAATCATTACATATGTAATGCTATAGGTAAGAGAGAGCAGAAAGAGAAAAAGAATTATTTATATATAGGTATATACATAAAAATTACACATACTCTGCAGTAAAATTCATTGTTTATTTTGTTATTAATATAAAAATTACAATACAATAAATAGACTGCAACATAATTCAATATAATAATACAATATAAATTAAAATGTAATATTCCTAAGTATTTAAAACTGCCAATATACATAACTTACTTTACGAAGATAAAAATAAAAAACCAACAACTCGGATTATATTGTAAATTTTTATTTTATTTTAAAATTTAACATTTTTGCGTATATTGCATATATTTAATAAAATTAACGTGATATTTTAAATATTTTAACAATAAAAAAGAAAATTCGTAATTGGGATTCGAACTCACAAACACCAGCGTATGGACCAAACACGTAAAGGATTTGCCAATTAGACATGACACTAACGGATTTCAAAATTGACAGTTCTCGGTCAAACAGTGATTTTTTAAAATACAAAACCTAAATTCCGCTCTTGATACCTGAGGGTTTGTTTTAAAATAATTAAAAACGTTTAATAAATAGTACAAAATATATCATATAAATAATAATATAAATACATATTATATTATATATATACAATATTATATGTATAATATTAATTATATATAAAAGGAACATTTTTATTCTCGAGAGAGGAAGAGAGAGAAAATATATCTTCTGTCTCTCTCTTACTCATTATCTTATTCATTAATCTGGCATTGGACCTTCTGGTTCGAGTCCCTCACTGTTCTGTGGAGCCTTCAGCCCTGCAGTTCGGACATAAAGTCTTTCCACCACTTTGAGCAAGCAAAAAAAAGGGTTAGGTTAGATTAGGTTGAATGTGAACTGTACTCGAACAAGTGCGAAGGATTTTTGGGCATAGTGTGTATTTTAGTTACTAAATTACTCGCTACTAAAATACTAAAAGACTAAATACCAGCATAGTGCGAACTAGGCTATAGGGGTAACATAACTAATGGACATTACTCTGAAATTATTATTCTCTGAAACACACACACATACACAAACATGTATACACATATCCACATATATATATATATAATATATATATATATATATATATATATATAATATATATAATATATATATATACAGACACATGTTCTTGGCATTAAACAGAATAAAACCTACAATTCTATACTTTTTTTAGAGCTCGGAAAATTTGGACTACCACAGCTTGACAAGAAAACGTACGTTAAAGGTAACTAATATTAACTTAATTTCTTCTTATTTTAGTACCCTATCCGATTATCGAATTGAAATTATATTGGCAGTAATTACTTTGTTTACGGCAACTTGAAACAAATTAGCGGATGTCTCTTGATACCACTCTCGGAGATTTCGGAGCCAGAATGTTCTTCTTCGGTCTGGGCCTCTTCTTCTGGAGATCTTGACATAGAAGAAAAAATCGTTTGGGCTAGAATTGTCAGTAATTATTTAATAGGGTCAGTATTTCTTCTCAATAATTTAAATGGAGTAACTAGTACCGTTACTGATCAGATAAAGCATGTGATTTTTAAAGAATGATGGTTTAATTCAATATAGCGATAAGGCTAGGATATTTTTATTCTTACAATTATCTTGCCAAAAAAGACTCACACCATATTCGGAAGATTCGGCGACTACCAATACGGCTTTCGTGCTGGAAGGTCAACTATAGATCCGATATTTACCATCCGACAAATATTAGAGAAAAACTGGGAATTGAACCGCGATGAAACGAGATTTCCAGCAAGCATAGATTCCATAAAAAGAAGTAAATTGTGGATAGCAATGTTGAAAATGGGAATACCAAGAACATTAGTTGAATTAACGCAAATCTGCGTGACAGACGCATAAAGATAGGGTCAGGGAGCATGGCATAAAGGCAGGGGGATCCCTTGCCACCGTTGCTGTTCAATTTTGCTTTAGAATATGGAATAAGTAAAATATCGTATGAGCTGACAGAAGTATTTTCTGATCAAGGATCAAAACTGTTGCTGGCCTTTGCTGATGATATACATGCAGTCACGCATTCAACAAGAGACGTGAGAGAGGTGTTTTTATAGCTCGAGGAGCTAACGAGTAGGCTGGATCTCCGCATAAATTAAGAAAAGACAAAATACATGGTAGTAACCAAAAAATCTAAAGACCAAGAGTTAGGCAGAACTTCGAAGTAGTAAAGGAGTTTAAATGCCTGGGGGCGATAAGCACAGTTGACAACCACATAGAAAAGAGGTCTTAGCAAGAATAACTGCGGGAAATAGAGCATTATTCTCCCTTACAACATTATTAAGATCGAAACTGCTAAAAAGAAAATCTAAATTAACACTGTACAAGTCGATTATTCGCCAAATTTTTACATATGGCAGTGAAACATGGACTTTCTACCAGCGCGAAATCAATAAGCTAGTATTTGAAAGAAAGGCTCTCAGAATAATATTTGGTCCTCAAAGAGATGAATTCACAGTGGATTGGAGAAGACGCCGCAGTGCTAAATTGGTGACTATGTATGGAATTGAAAACTTAGTTAGACAGATCAAGGCAAACCGAATAAGATGGCAGGTTACGTGATACGATCAAAGATGACAGAGTGTTAAAGGCAGGTGGTAAAATATCAGTAGGACGACCGAGAAAAAGATGGAAGGATGATGTTGGAGCCGATTTATCTAAAATTGGGTACAATAATGGAAATAGAAGCGCAAGATCGTAGAGGATCAATAGTAGGAGGAAAAAGAATATCCAGCACGTTAAATAGGAAGGAGATCCAATGCATCAAGTAAATGGCCACCTTGTGGTCCAGATCTTAATCCTGCGCGCAAATAATAATTTATTATTTGCTTATTGGGGTTTAAAAGGAGGGACTGAACAATTACTGGGCTTAGAGATGAAGTACGCAAATAAATTGAAACATTTGCGAACATTTACTTACGGAGATGTTCTAAGCAACACCACACAATCACAACCAACTTAAGGATGGATATCTTTCTTAAAGAAATAATTTTAAACTCCTTGTTAAAGAGAAACATATTTATTTTTTTACAGTTATTACAAATCTTTTTTTTTAATTCATCAATAAACCTTACATCGAGTTTAACCTTCTAACAAAACAGAATCTAATAAAACAGACTTTTGGTTCCCCAAATAACAGAAAAAGATACAGGAGGATAAAGGATACTAATTGTCATATGTCGAAATAAAGTCTCAAACTTTTCTGAATTATTAATGAATTATCAAGGTTAACTTGATTTAATTTAAAGAAAACTAAAATATGACAATTAGCTGATCCATAAAACTTAAATTTATTTAATGAAAGCAAATCTCAGTATAATAACTAAAAATGTTTATTTAGAAAAATTTAACAAAACTACTTTTTCCACTCGATAATTACTTCTTTTTAAATTATTAAAAAAGTTTGTTGCCTTGGAATTGGATACAAAAAACACTGTTGCAACACAAAATTCCACAATCTGAATTCGATCCATGAGAGATACAAAATGGAAACTGGACAAATCATTGGAAGAGGTCAAACTACGGCTGATTAATTTTCACCTAAGATCATGTAGGGCTGACTTAGCCCTCAAAAACGCTGTTATCAAATCCCGTAACACGGAAGACAACAACAAACCGGTGATTAACTCACTTCACAAAGACTGCCACATAGAATTTGAGCAATAACCTTCTTTTTAACCAAAACCTATTCGAATTAAGCCAAAATTTGCCAGTTTTTTAAAACTATAACCGAAAAGGATATTTTTTCGTTCGGACCCCAATTATATCTTCTTAAGTGCGCACTAACGAATTTCCGATGACACAACGAATAACGAATAACGATAACGAATTTTCATGTGTGATGTGGCTCCTGAGATTTGTTAGTTTTCGCATTTTTTCTGATATCTCTAAGACCTGCACCTTTCCATTTAACAGTTTCAATTATGTTTTAAGTTCTTTCCAAATCTTCTTCTTAAGATACAGCAGTTTATGTTTGTAAAACAAGATTTGGATGTGTGTATATATAATTTATAATAGTGGACTGATTTATTCTGAAAATTCTTTGCAGCATTTACTCATAATATTAACCAAAAACAAAAGCAGGAAATACGTGAAAAATTCTAATCTTATAAGAATCCCGTTGCCTTAAGAAGTAGTAGTCTATAGCAAAGGTCTTATAAGTTCAGAACTTATAACTTATACTTCAGACTATACCCAAATATATTATGTTAATTGTATTATTAGGCCCAAAGAGAGAAAATTGAGCAGGCCACAGCAGCAACTCTTATTTTAATAGCATCTTAACAGGTTAATTTGGCTTTTTATTTGACTGATTTTTCCGCTGTTGATACCTGAGGGTTTGTTTTAATTTGAAATTTAAAAAATTTTAAAATAAAGTTAACTTTCCCTTTTTTAATGTATAGATATATGATTCAGAACTAGAAATTCAATCAGAATTCAAAGTCTGTGTGGACATGCTCAGTACCGTTTCCTATATTTAAGCGAAAAAGAATCTTTAAAAATTAACCTTTTCGTTTTTTTAATTTATAGATCTATGATTCAGAACTAGAAACGCAACCAGAATTCAAAGACTTTACAGATATGTTCAGACCATTTCCTATGTATAAGGGAAAAAAACGGGCGATGAGGCTTTAGACGAACAAAATATTACAGGTATTTTTAAGGGTTCAATTGCGATCTACAAGTACCCCTTAAACGGCGATAATGATTACGTATTCGCAAATGGAATCCCTTTGGAAAAAAGTTATTTTGATAACTACCCTGAAAATAACCCCTTGCGGTATTTATTAAGGGTTTATTGTGTTAGAGCGATAAACTTAAGACCTAAAGATATAAATGGTAAATCTGATCCATATATTTGTGTAAAATTGAATCAAAAGGAAATTGTAGATAAAGAAAATTATATTCCACGTAGTGTTAATCCTGTATTTGGCCGGTAAGATTAAAAAAAAATGATATTAAGTCTACTTCTATAACTGTTTTAATAAGATTTTATAGAAATTTCTTCTTAGTTCCAAGATTATTTCAGTAACACACGGTTCATTGCACTACGGCTGCTTGTGCAGTGTAATGACGACAATATTCATTTTATAACATGTTTTCTTCTTAATGACGTTCTTCAGGTTTGGTAATTGTTTTTAATTGCTCTGCTTTAGTTGTGACAAGTACTGTTGTATGTTGCAAGAGTTTTTTGGTTTATGAGTTTCTTTTATTGATTTAGGATGCTGGAAAATTTGTGGCTTAAGTGTTTTTGGATTCTGAAAATTGTGTTTTGTGAATGATTTTATGTATTTTTAACGAGAAGAGAGTGCTGTGCATTATGGAACAAATATATAAAAGAAAATTGTTTGGATGTTAACTCTGTGATATTGTGTGGAAATAGTCACGGTTATTTTCTTAAGACTTCTTCTTCTTCTTCTGCTGCTCCTTCTTAGAGATCACAGAACACCATATATTTTCTTTACTTAATGTTCAATGAAAGTCCATATCTCTGGCTCACTTCTGTGATACTATTTTATTAACTCCTGAAGGGCTACAGGTGTTTATTCCAATATTTGTTAATATCATCATCAACTTCTCGTGTTTTACTGTATCGAACGCTTTATGGTAATCAATGAAGCATTACTAAATATCGCAATTCACATCTCTTTATTTTTAAAATGGCACTTGTATGCTAAAGAGAGCCTCTCTCGTACCCACTGCATCGAAAACAAAACTGTACGGCTGATTTTTTCTTCGCATAGAGCAATAAACGTTGACTTTCGCCATGATCTTGGTATTACTCCGTTTAAATATATGTCATTGAATATTTTTGTTAGTCGTTGTGTACCGTCATCGGTGTTTAATAGCTTTATACGTTTAGCATACGCATTGTCAGGTCCAAGAGCTTTGCCATCTTTTTATTGTGATGTTGCTTTTTTCACTTCATCTGATGTGATTGGTAAGTAGTCATTACATATGTATGACGGAGGTTGTTCAGACCTATTATTACCAAAAACTTGTTGTATGTATTTGGTTTATATACATACTTCTCGATTTTTATCTGTGAGGATGTTCCCCTGTCGATCTTGCAGTTTGCTAGCTGTGTTCGATTTTTGATGACCAGCTGCTTGTTTTACCTTTTTATGCATATTAAATGTATCGTGTTTTTGTTCTGACATTTCCAACAACTTCAACAACCCCAACAACCTCTTCAAGCAGTATTTTTAACCAATTTTCTTTGGCCTTTCGTATTTCGGTTCTTATTTGTCTCTTCATATTTTTGTTATATTGTTTTGTCATTCATTGATTTTCTTCTTTCTTCCGTGAGTTGCAATATATTGTCATTTATCTAACTTTTCCTATTTTCTTTAATTTATATTAGATATTTTCTGATCGTGTTAAAGGTTTTACATATATTCTGGAGTGATTCTTCTGGATCATATGTTTGCTCCATGTTACTTAGTTTTTCTAAGAGAATCCGTGCGACTGTTTCCTTTGTTTCCCTTATCTGTTAGTCTCTTTATATCACATGTTTTGTTACTTTTCTGTTTTTGTAACCTTTTTAAATCTAAACACAAATTTACCAATATCCAATACGAAATCTCTTTTTCACGATTATAATTATCATTTTGATTCCTTATTTTTTTATGTTTCCTGGTTAATCTTGCGGAGAGACCCAAGTATACGAACGTATTGGTGCTAGTTAAGAACGTATTCAGTATTGCAAATTCTTCTACAAATAGTTTTGATCTTTCTCTTCTTTCATTTCATTTCCCTAGACCAAAATAACTAATTAATTCACCACTTTTTTTTTTACCAATTTTTGCATTCATACCTATAATTGCAAGTCACCCATAATAATAGTTAAATCTTCTTTTTTAATTTGTTTAAGTGAATTTTTCTTGAGACGAGTGCAGGTATTATTGTGAAGTGATAAAATTTCGACAAGACTCTTAAGCCCATCGATGATGGTATCGAAACTTGGGCACTAGGCATATTTGGCTTCTGAGTCCGTAAGAACCCTCATGAGTTTGGTACATTCACCAGATTTTTGCAAGTATCCCCTGAAGTAAGAATTTCAGGTAGATCAGAATAATCTTCTAATTTGGCTATAAAAAAAAGGTACTAGGGAGCGGACGGTATTGAATTCTGTGGTTTTGTGGTTTTATTGCTGGAGATTACTTTAATGGAGTGTGTTTTTAAAGCATTTGTTTCCTCTTAATAGATAAAATGTAGGGTGATATCATGTGGCCAAACTTTGGTGAAGTCGATGTGGCTTACAAGTATTGGAGGTACATTTATGATTTTAAAAAAGGTTACTTAGTTTAATAGGTTCTATTGTATGTCAAATATGGCATTATTTTGGATTATTTCTAGCATATATGGAGTTTACCTTGAATAAATCGAACTGAATAAATCGAACAATTTGCTCTTCTTCTTCTTCTTCTACTTTTTGTAGATCTTTCGATCTGTTTAATTCTAAAAGCTGCCTCTGGTTAATTTCTTGGGAGGTAGATTGCCAACTATCCCTCCATCTTTTAGGTGGTCTTCCGGGGGTCTTGAACCAGGCGGATTGTTTTCTAGGGCAATTTTTGGGAGTCTATTCTCATCCATTCGTCTTACATGGTTGTACCACATCCTCTTGCGCTGTCTTCCCCATCTTACAATATCTTGAATTTTGCACTGCTCTCTAATGTTTGTATTTCTCACTTTGTCCCTTCTTGTTTTCCCCATTATTGTTCTTAGGGTTTTCATTTCGGCAACCGTTAGCATCTGTTTCGTTTTGTTGGTATCTTCGCGCACTTCTATGCCATATGTCATGATCGGTCGTATGCAAGTCTTATAGATTCTAATTTTACTATCTGTGCGCATATACGGATTAGACCAGACTATCTCCCGCAGACATCCTGACAGTGCAGATGCTTTGTTGATCTGACCCCTCAGGTCCTTTACTGGGTCATGGGTGCTTGATATATCTATGCCCAGATATCTGAATTGCATCACCTGTTCTATGGGGTTGTCCTCAACCACTAACTTACATCTGAGCGGATCTTTTGCTATTGTCATACATTTAGTTTTGTTGGTAGAGATGTTCATATTTAATAGTCGGCTTGTTTGAAAGAACTGAAAGAGCTGCCTTTGGAGATCATCTTCTGATTCGGCAATAATTGCTGCATCGTCTGGGTAGCACACCATACCAATTCTTTTGTTGCCCATTCTATATCCGAGATTAAGAGATGTTACTTTGTTGATAATTTTGCCCATGAGAAGATTAAACAAGAAGGGGCTTAAACTGTCGCCTTGTCTAATTCCTCCCGGTGTTGGAATATTTTCAGTGAATTCGTCTCCTGCTCTAACTTTGGTTACGTTGTTGTTATTTAGGTTATGGAGTATCTTTGTTATACTGGTCGGTGTTTCATTTTCTATTAATATATTTAGAATGTCTCCCAGGCGAACTCTGTCAAATGCCTTCGTCAAATCAATGAAGCAAATATACGCTGGCATGCCGAACTCTATAGCTTTTTCTTTTATTTGTTTTTATTACAAATACTGCGTCTATTATAGACCGCCCTTTTGTAAAACCTTGCATATAGAACAATTTGCGATTTCTTGAAATTATTGTTGACTTTAGAAGAACTATTGAGTTGAGGAAATTTAGGTACAGCTTTTAATAAGAGTTATTGATAAAAGGCACGATTTTGTTATTTTTTAATATTGTGGGGCTCTTTCATAGGTGTATCTCTATAATTACATTTTTACCTAAACCAAAATTTAAATATTTAATTTCTTGTTTTTAGCTGCTTTGAATTTAGTGCCACTTTTCCTCAAGACTATTTATTAAAAATATCCGTATGGGACTATGACATGACAACAAGCGATGACCTTATTGGAGAAACAGAAATTGATATAGAAAATAGATATTATACCAAACATATGGCATTTTGTGGAATACCAGAAACTTATGAAAAGTTAGTGTGTTTTAATTTTTATTTATTTATTTTTTAATTTGGACGGTGACACGAACGAGCAGATACACTTTCGTCCGAAATATCGTAAGGAGTTCAGTTTTACCTTAAATGTATACATGAAGAAATAACACTTTTGTCCAAGTCAATTATTTTTGCATATACACTTTGCAAAAAAAAGTTGTCTTACTGAGTTATAAAATTTATTATCTTAGATTAGTGAATTTCATTTACAGCTTGCAATATAAATTGGATATAATAATAAACTTACTTAAAAACTAAAATAATGGGATGTATTTTTAACATATTCCAGCCTAGTAATAGTATTTTTCATTAAAATTTTCTATTTTACTTTTCAAAAATTTCTCATGAGCTAAAGTTTTGTTATTAGGTCTGCTCGTAGATCTCATTTGGATATTGATTTTTACCCTCTAAAAACAAGAATATATTATGGTATGTATTAAATATTTATGTAAATGTGAATGGAAATATTCACATGCATTGGTTGTTCTCGCAGTTTCTGATGATTTTGCAGCCCAGACTATCGGTGGAAACGTTGAGTTTTCACCAACATATGTCTCAATTAAATAATCAACAAAAGCATTTAGTACGACACTCTCGGGCATAATTTCGATCAGATCAAAAACTAAACAATCACCGACTTCTTGATGATATAGAAAAAGAAGACCAAAGCAATGACCAATCCATTTTACCACTTCAGTTTTGTTTTTGTAGTCATTTGTTAAGCCAAGTTCTTGAATTTTACGTCACCAAGCCTGCAAAAGATGGAATCTATATCCGATTATTTTAGAGTGACCCCAAACTAATTTAACAGCCTTATGAATTGATTTTTCAAAATAAATGACAATATCTTTTGGAAGAAAATTTAAAGTTAGCTCTGAACATTTGGTCCTTATCAAATTAAAACATTCCCCACTTTTTAACTTTTCGGCAAAATTGAATTTATAGTTATTCACGAATAAAAGTGGAGCACTTCTTTTCGTTGCACTTTTTTTCACCACAATACGTTTGTCGAAATTCTCAATAATGTTTCAAGTATAAATGATTTTCCTAACACAATTCGAGACTATAGCAATATAAACATTTTGGGAATATTTTCACAAATAAATAAATTCAAAGATTCGTACATATTTTATATATTTAATATTAATTGCCTTTTCTAAAAGCATTACGAAACGTCACTTGACCCTTTGGACGAACTTGTGTACCTCAATTTTAGCGGCTTGGACGAAAATGTATACCTTCTTTTATGACACTCATTATTTTGGACGAAAGTGTAATCAACGGCCCGAACGGCAACAGCTAAATTAATTAAAATAACAAAAAAACATATCAGAGAACACTAAGCTCAGGTTAACCAATGCCCTTATTTTTCTCATTTCGACATACGCATCCGAAACATAGAGTCTCAAAAAAATCGATAGAACTAAGATCAAAGCATTCTAGATGTGGATCTACAGAAGAATTCTACACGTGTCCTGGACCAAACACAGAACCAATCGGTGAATTATGAAAGAGCCTAATACAAAATACACAAGCTATTATGGAAAGTCGTAGATCACCATTTCAAACAAAATCAAGACTCTGGTGAGAGTCCAATAGAGACAGATAAAGCTAAAAATATTCAGATTGTTACCACGCCCTGTCAAGGGCTCAATGAATGAGGAGGACGATACTATTGATAAGCTAATGCTCATGAAGCGCTGTGGCGCTAACTGAAGAGGATTAATATTGTTTTTTTATAATCCAATGTATATTATCATTATGTTAGAATTTTGAATGGGTACTTCTTCTGCCTCCCAGTTTAACTCTTCAAATGTTGTGTCAAATAACTATTTTTTAGATCGGGTTATTGTGCATGGAGAGGACAACATAAACCATCATGTATTTTATTGGAGATCTGTAATAAATGGAATGTCGGGATTCCTGAATATAAAGAAAAATCAGTTAAGATTGGAGAAAAAGAATTTTATACAAATAATTTCACATGTAAGTATTATTTTTATATAAGTACATATGGATTACTATAAGCGGACAAATATTAAAAATTAAAGTTTAAATGGAATACTGGAAATATGCTTCAGATGGGAAAATCATTGTAATAATAAAAACAGTCAGTCACATACTTTATAGTGCGTTTTAGTACAATTCACAAGTGATAACTAATATTTTGAGAATGATTTCCGAAGTGGAAATTGAAACGTCAATAAACTTACTTTAACCTTTAATTGTGGCCTATTCCCATTTAACTAGTAATTACTTTAAAATGCCACAAAAAAATAGCTTCAGAACAATATCAATAGACTTCTTAGAATATTAATTACTATTCCTCTTACTGCGACTAGTGTTAAGCGCTCAATACAACCACAAAGAGAGTATAAACCTATTTAAGGAATAGAACCAGTAATCAAAAGCTTACTGGATTTGCCCTACTGTCGTGTCAGTGGAATATTGACGTTAATTCAGACAATCTTTCAGGCGTAATGGCCAAAACAACCAAAAAATCAAATTATAACCATATTCACTTTTATTGTGTTTGTTCTTCTTTACCTTGAAACTGCGAATTTTACATTTAAATAAATATTTCTTCCACTGAAATGATTATAGCGATTTTTTAAGTGTATGAAATCATACGTGAGTAAAGAAAACTTTGATTTTGTTTGATTGGATGATAATAAACTGAATAAGCTGAAATATACAGACAAGAATTTACAAATGAAAATTACAGCAATACTTTTTTACGTTATCGGGAAGAAGAAGCAGCAAATTCAATAGAAATTATAGCCAATACCGATGAAATAGATACTCCAATTAATAAAACAGAACTATTAGAAACAATCCAAATGTTAAAAAACACATCACGAGGTTCGGATGACATACCCGCAATATTTTTAAAACAATTACCTAACGAAGCTTTAGACTTGATATTGAATCTTTTTAATAAAATCTGGTGTAAACAAAAACTTCCTGACATATGAAGACAAACTATTGTCATCCCTATAGTAAAACAAAACAAACCGGCTACAGCAGCAGAATCATATAGGCCAATATCACTGACATGTTCTACTTGCAAACTGCTAGAAAAAATAATAAATAATAGACATATGTATCATTTGGAACATCACAATTTACTTATACCGGAACAAGCTAGATTTCGTCCTTTGAGATCTACTATACAGATTGAACGAAATAAATTCGGAACATAGGAATATAATGTATTTCGGCTCAATTCTGCTGTAGCTGGTTGGCCAACAAAAGATTGTCAAATAATTATATTATAAAAAATCCCATACTTCAGTGGGCTGCTGGATTCTGAACTCATAAAAATTGAAAGCTACACATAAATCTACGATTTTATTATGCTGTCAAACCAGTTATAGTCCAGGAAATGTAGCATTTCACCTCGCAATTTTTTCGTGCGGCGTGGATTGACTTGAAATTTAACAGAAGGTAGGTAATAGCCTAAGTATCAAAATCTATATCGAACCAAAGTGCGCTAAAGCCTAGGGGGTGGTTGCCACCCCATCTCCGGGGTGAAAATTTTTTTTACGTTTTAACTACAGGTTTCGATTAGAAAAGTGATTCTAAACAAAAAATGTGCTATACATTTTTTTATAAAATGATATTTTTCAAGTTATTCGCGATTGAAAGTAACAACTTTTAGACGAAAAAATCCACGTTTTTAATCGATTTTTCGTGAATAACTCGAAAATGGTGCATTTTATCAAAAAAATTGTAGAGAACAAATTTGTAGCTTTTAAAAAGACAAATACAATTACAAATACAATATCAATGTTCAGCGGTTTTCTTCAAATGCCAAATTTGAAAGATTCAAAGTCAAATATCGGGAAAATGGTGCATTTTTGTAAGAAAACTCACAAAACCTTTTTTAAAGAGCATAAATAGACCTATCATAAAAAAATAAGGTCAATACCTCATTTTTTACGAAAAAATCGAGGAAAACAACACCCTAACCACCCCCATAATTAAAATCGATCTTCACCCTTCTGCAATTCCCTTTGTAGATGTATTGTTAATACGTCCAAGAAGTTTGACCCATTTAAAATGCTTAGTTTTAGAAAAAGTACAGCTTAAAGCGAGAAACGATTTACAATTTCATATTTTTTACCCTTCTTTTTTTAAATATGACCGAAAATACTGAATATATGAAAAAAATAAAAATTACCAAATTGTAGCTTTTTTAATGACTAAAATTATCCTTTATTTAGATTTGTTGTACAATGAATATTTGGCGAGATATAGCCGTTTAAAGCATCGATTTACGATCAAGCACCATCTTTTTCGAGCCCTTTAAACTCACCGCATTTAAAAACCAAGGGTTCCAAAAAGATTTAATTCACAGATCCTTGTAGCTATTAAAAACCTCTACAAATCGTTTGTGAAGAAACATCTATCGTTAAAATTAAAGGAAATACGTTAAAAAAACCAGTTAATTTTTTTCCGGAAAATTCCATTAGTATAGTACAGTACATTTCGGAGCATAATAATCTACAAAACCGGTATATTAGCTAGTGGGGCGTTATACATTCGAAATTTTAAGCGTTCTTATTTTGAAATCCCATACAACAGAATAAAACATCTGCTCATATGTCTATGGCTTGGCAATGAAAATATCAGAGCAACAGATTGGGGATGGTTTTCCAAAGATGGTTAGGTATTACCCGTACGCATGAACAAACAACCTGCACCCGATAAATTTTTGAAAATTATTTTTTGCCAATGCAAAAAAGGATGCGGCGTTTCATATGGGTGCAGAAAAGTTGGTTTATACTGTAACTCTACTTGTTCTGGGTGCTCAGGTGAAGGGTGCAATAACAGTCCACCAATAATTGAGGAAGATGATGATGACATAGATCACGATGAAGATGTAATTGATGACGAATAAAATTAATATTATAATTGTTTTACCTATAAATGTAAATATTTTCAACTATTTATGTAAATGTATAAGAATAATATGGTGCCTTTTTATGTTGATATTTTTTTTTGTATTTAATTCTACTTTTTTCAATTTATATCTTATAAATTAGTTTATAAAAACTGCAATGTTGTAAAGGGTGATTTTCAAAAATGAAAAGTTGCAAAATTTTGGCAAAAAATTGTTTTCACCTATAGCACTCATAACAATTGATTTTTAAGGGTTGAAAATGTATGAAATTGTATTTTAAAGTATAAAAAAACTCACTATTTAACTAATCCAAACCAAATTTCACTTATCTTAGGATTTGTAATATTATTTTACAATTTTTGAAAATTAGGGGTAGTTTTCACCCCTAAGAACAATCAGGGTTCATCGGCATGACATAAACTATAAAGCAGAGGGTGAGTTGAGCTTAATTACAAATTTTTATGCAAGTCGTTCCAAGGTGAAATCGTTTTCTTCGCATTACTAATTTTTTTTATATTAATCTCTAATGAGGGTCGCTTTTTAAGGGTTGAAATATGATGGAACTTTATTGAAAAGCACGAAACTATCATTATTTAATTAATTCAAACCAAATTTTACCCATATTCAGGTTTAATATGTTATTTTATAATTTTTGACAATTAGGGGTAGTTTTCACCCCTAAGAACAATCAGGGTTCGTCGACATGACATAAACTATAAATCAGCGGGTGAATTGAGCTTAAATCCAAATTTTTATCCAAATCGATCCAAGGCGAAATCATTTTTTTTTAATTAGTAATTTTTTATATTAATCTCTAACAAGGGTTGCTTTTTAAGGGTTGAAATATGATGGAACTCTATTCAAAAGTATAAAATAATCATTATTTAATTAATTCAACCCAAATCTTACCCATATTCAGGTTTAATATGTTATTTTATAATTTTTGACAATTAGGGGTAGTTTTCACTCCTAAAACCCTTCAGCGCACTTCGGTTCGATATAGATTTTGATCCTTGGGCTATTACCTACCTTCTGCTAAAATTTCAACTGGATACATGCAGGGCGAAAAAATTGCGAGGTTTTAACTTTTTTCGAGCTTCAATTCCTGAACTATTACGCCTCCTTAGACAAACCCGTCTTACGCAAACAACTTTGTTGCGAGACAGATAGTTGAACGATATTTTATACAATGTCTATACCCAGGTATGGATTTATTTTTGTCCAAGTTTTATATTGGTCCACTATTTTAAATGCAGTTCAAACAGACATGTATTAAATTGTATGTTCCCTTTTAATTTGGTTCAATCTGTATACAATGTTTTACATTGAGAAAATCAAACTAATGAAGCCTTCTGTAACAAACATATATGCATAGGTATTTACTACAGAATATTAACAAACCTGCAGACCTGAGGACCTCAAGGAAACATGTTGTCATTTTTGAATAACTTTCTAAATGAACGCAAATTTTCGGTACGTAGTAATGGATAATACGATAATATTTATCAAAGAAAAAATATTAACTCGATGGTCAAACTGTTACAAGAAGAACTAAATTAATAAACTAAATAAATCTGATATGGCACGCGAAGAACAAGAAGCGACATCTAACAATATACGGATTCATCAGTCAAACGTATTTGTGCAGAAAGCTTGATTCATAGTAATATTATAAGACAAACTACACATTTTTTTATCAAATGACTTCAAAACATGAACAAAAATACAACTAAAAAATCTTTTAATATTTTGTTCTTTTTTTAAGATTGATTATTTTATAAATTATCCTCAATATAAAAAATTCGTTCGGCTGCCATCTACCGGACGATTACCACTCCAATTGTTATATTTTTACAGCTAGTGGTGACCGCGAGTATGATCAAGAAGTTCTTGCATTGACCGCACTGAGGCGTTGGAGAGAAATGCCTCTAGTTGGCTTTCCTTTAGTACCAGAACATGTCGAAACGAGATCGTTGTTTCACCCCTGGAAACCAGGTGTCGAACAGGTAATTCGTTTTTATGAGTAAATAAATGGAAGACTTTTTTAAATGTAGTAGTCTTATTTTATAATATTAAATTAATTCCGAATGTGTTCGTTTTGTACAGAAAATAAAAAAATGGTTTATTTCATTTTGTTTCGGAACTCTTTACTTATTACATCTTGAGGAATATACCATCAGTTTTCTAAACTGTTGGATTATTGTACTTAATTTAAATTTCGAGTGTTTTGAATTTATTTGATATTCAAACAAAATAAACATTGAGAAATCTGTGTGCTTTTAATATCAAAGATTTTATTGGGATTTTGATTTTCTTTTAAAAATATTTAGTCAATTATCTTTTAAAAATTAGGTAGGAGAAAGTGGTCCACAGTGAGACAGTTTTTAGTAATTCGAATTTTTTCACAACTTTTTCTATATATATTGAAATCAAAACAAATAATCCTGTAAATTTGCCTTTAAAGAGAAAAGAACACAACAGAAATAGATTTCAATTTGGAAAAACGTAAGTGTAATAAAATCTTTTTCGTTGCAAATGGTCCACACTGAAACACACAGTGGTCCACAACGAGACATCATTCATTGAACATGTATTAGCCAAAATTCACTTCGAACTGCACACAGTTATTTAGCCTTTTTCTTTCAGTAGCAACTAGCACTAGTTCAGTAGTAAAGTTCAGTAGTAGTAAACACTAGCAACTTCAGGAACGTTTGGATAAAAGAATAAGAGATAAATTAAAATTTTGCTAACAATAGTACATTGTTTACCGGGTAGGAAAAGCTTAACATTCCTGGACGACTGTGAAGATTGCTAAGTCGAGGCGCAAGCCGAGGACTTAGCAACACAGAGTCCAGGAATGTGGCTTTTCCTACGAGGTAAACATACTATTTTTCCGCAAATCGTTTAAAATTCGACAGATATTGATTGATTTAAAAAAAAAACGCGATAATTGTATTCCCAAATAAATGGTGCTTTGAAATTCCTAATAAAATTACTTGGGTTACTATGGAAACGTATTGAGGTTGAATTGTCAAACTTGACGCTTATAAATTTAATTGCTGGTGTTTTTCGAAAGTAAAATGATAAGTGATGATGAAATTTCCATTCTGGGACTCCTCCAGAGATGGTTGAGGCAGTGAATACTGCTTCATTAGAATTATTGCCAAAGAAATCAAGAGAAAAGTACGAAAATGCATACAGACGTTTTATGGATTATCGCATGAGTAAAAATACGAGTTCTTTCTCAGAAAATGATGTAAATGTTAAGAATCGCTTAACAATAAGGTTGAGGTGGCAAATAAAATTTTCACAATACAAAATATTCAACAAAATGACACTTCCACCCTGCATGTTGTCCAAAATGTTTCTCATAGTTCTAAGAGTGTTCCTCCAATGTTCAATAATTGTACTAACATGTCAAATTACTGTAAATATAACAAATTGATCTTAAAAAATGTATTCAGCAATGACTTGATGTTTTCAAAATATAAATTAATTCCTTATAAGCAATGTGTTTTCTATCATTTATGTAGAACACTAACAACTGTACGGAAATATCATTTCCTTACAGTAAAGGAAATGACATTTCCTTACAGTAAGGAAGTCCTGACTTTTTCTTCAAGAAATTTTGACAGGAATGTCAAAATTTCCTGGCGATTTGCGGAAAAATATTTTACTGACTTTTTACTTGCGAACTTTATGAGAACACTAGCGGACCCAACAAACTTTGTTCTGTCAAATAGATTTTTAATGTGGCAGTTAATTTCTTTAATTCTCCTGAAGAGAACCGTCACCATGATGATAGGGCGGTGTGTGAGGGTTAGCTCGGGTGACCTAAGTATCTTCGCCTCGACGAACTTTGGCCACCCTTTTGGACCCACTAAAAACCCCGAATGGGATGTCTGCCAGAGGGCTTCAAACTAAAAGAAGAAAAGGTTCAAACCTGATTGAAAAATGATCTAAAGGGATAGTGAAAACCTAAAGGTGACAAATATTTATAAAGTGGATGCTTTCATTGACAAAACATGGAGATAATTGTAACAATAAAACACTGAAAACTTTGTTTTCAAACTTCCAAAAATTTATTTTTAACTCTTATCACTACAGCTGTTTCGGCTGATTGCCTTTCTCAAGTGAGAAATAGTACCAGTATAAAATGAGTATCAGTAGCAATATTAAAATGAGTTTTGGAATGATTATTCATCATACAATATCGGTAATAGTCAATACATTTTCTACAGTCTTTCCTCGGCCGAAGGTTTTTTAGAACCCCACAATGTATTCTGGGTATTGACATCTCCAAGAAGAAGGAAAGGTGAAGAAAGTTGTAATATGAGGTGCACTAAATCGGCTTTGGATAAACTATAATTTGGAGAAATATAAATACTACAAACTGACATTTTATTTGGACACCTAATGTTAACGGCGATAGCTTCTAGGTTTGTGCAAATGGGAAGATTTGTGAAGTAGAGATTATTGGATATGAATATGGATGTTTTACCGCTAGCTCTAATATAGTCAGTTCTCAAGAAATGATATCCTATAAAACCATTTAGAAGTCTTTTGTGGTCAGATTTGAAATTCGTTTCTTCTAAACATACTATGTCGTCAGGCTTCCCCGGTTTCTATATAACATGTAGCTTCCCCATTTTAAAAAAATTTAAAGTGTTTGTTTGTCTTTGTGTATTGTATTGTTATGTCCAAATTTACATGTATGACATTCTGCTCATGTCGGATAGGCCACAACTGACGAAATGCCCTGAGGATGATCTATTGATCGAAAGTACTTGGGCAAGATTTATTTAATTACTGTGTTCGATATTTGCCTTGTATACCGTCAAAGTTCTTTTCATATTGTTCAATTTCATTACATTCTTTACTATGAAAATTGTGTTTTCGCGTATTTTATCTTCTGCCTGATTATTGCGTAGATCCTCTTGTATTCGGTTTTTTTTCTTTATTTTTGACTTTTCTTTGATCCATAAGTCTCAGTATTTCTTCTGTCATCCACCTTAATTTTTTTCTTGCTTTTAGCGCACTCAATTTTGTTTCTTGAACTGTCTTTAAGATGTCTTTAATGCTCGTCCAGTTTTCCTCAGTACTTTCTTCTTTGCTTGATGTTAACTTCATTTTTTGTTCTAATATACTAGTTATTTCTTGTTTCACAGTATCATTTAGCATCTTTTCTCTATCAATAGTATCTGTTTGCTTATTCGTCCTTGCAACTCTTTTTAATCTCAGTCTTATTTTTCCTACTAAAATATTGTGATCTGTTGGTACATCTGCGCCTGGATATGTTTTTACTGCTAGTACTGAATTTCTGTATCTCTTATTTATACATATAAAGTCTATTTGGTTACGAACAACTCGTTCAGGTGTATCTGCTGGTGATTTCCAGGTTTAAAGACGACGTTTTAGAAGTTTGAAAATTGTGTTTGTTATTACTAATTGCTTTTCTACGCAAAAAGATGCCAACGTATCTCCTCTTTCATTTCGTATTCCCAGACCATATTTTCCTATGATATCTTCCTGTTCACCTTCACCAATCTTTGCATTAAAATCTCCCATGATAATATTGAGATCGTGTTTCTTTGAAGGTGCAAATACTTTTGCTAAATCATGATAGAATTTTTTAATTTCTTCTTGTTCATAGTCTTGTGTGGGTGCATATACTTTTAATATGTTCACATTGATTGTTGTAGATTGTATTTGTATCATCAGTATCCTGTCTGAAAATAGGACGACGTTTTTTACACCTTTATCTCTTTCCTTCGACACAATTATTGCTACATCATTCTTGTGTTTTGAGCTGTCTTCTCCTGAATAGTATACAATGTGATCATCTACAGTTACTTTTTCAGACCCTGGCCATCTCATTTCACTTATTCTAAGGATACTTATATTTAGACGCTTAGTCTTAGCACCCCTGCTCCATTTAAGGAGCGCCCGTGCTCGGGGCCGTTGTATTTATCAGCCATTTCCATGATTGTTTCTTGGGAAAATTAGGCTCTAGGTGGTTTTCCGTTGCCTTCCTAGAGTGTGTAATAGAAATTAATATAGTGTCCCGTCTGTCCTGGAAAACCTAATAGCCATTCGGGGTCGGAAGAATCAAGAGTTAGCCAAGAGAGGCCGATAGGACAGAATAGAACAAGTGTTTATTAAAAATTGACAGCACTAGTGTATTTGATTGGTTATGTCTTCAAGATAATAAAGTAAATTAACTTATGTACAACTCACTTTGAGACAGTTATAACATCAGTTCACGATTCATTGTGTTCCATCAACTGTATGGTTCAAATTTTAGACAAAAGTTTTTTTTTAAATCCGTAAATTTTGACAAAATTTCGGCACTTCACACAACAAAATTTAATTCGTTCAGTTCCCGTTGACAGTTCTTGTTGCAAAACTAATACATTTACTGGACCACACTTACCAATGCAAACGTATTGATTACTATTTGAACTATCACTTTCTATGGATAAACAATGTGCTATTGATCTATAAATAGATAGAAATTACTATTATAAACTACTTACTATTTATTAAATTATAAAATGTTTACTTTACAATGCGTCTTAAATATATTTAATATTCTCTGATTAAATATGTTTTTCAGGGAAAGCTTCAACTTTGGATAGACATATTTCCAATAATCGATGTACCTCCTCCAAAGAAAGTAGATATATGTCTTAGAAAACCGATGCCGTATGAGCTTCGTGTGATTATTTGGAACACAGATGAAGTTTTACTCGACGAAGACGACTTTTTTAGCGGCGAGAGAAAATCTGATATTTATGTTAAAGGGTAATTACTTGTTATTTCTTTAAAATTCTGAGCAGAAACAGCGAGAGAATGCAGTACGTGTTAAAAGATTATACAAACAAAACTGCCAACCCCGAGTAAATACTGCGTAAAAAAGATGAGAAATAGCAGCTTTTAAGACAGCAGAAAAAGTAAAAGACGTATAAAAACAGTTATATGTATACAGGGTGAGTCATGAGGAACTTTACATACTTCTACCATATGTAGAGTCCCTCAGGGAGCATATCATGTGGCCACTAAAAAATGTCAACTCCTCTTCTTTATTAATTAACAGGGTAATTTGTGTAATTAACCATTTATTTCATTTTACTGTAGTGTTTATACGGCTCATTTGATTTTTTAGTTTTTGCATGATACAGTACACTACTATCAAGCATTCGACTGGTATTAGCTAAACTAAAAAATTCCAGGACTGGCTTTGGAAAAATTAATTTATTCGTATTAAATATTACACCCTGTATATATATTTTTTAAAATGCAATAAGTGATTTTCAAACTACATAAATAGCCAATGAAAACGACATATGCGACAATGTTGTCGCACTTTTGTTAAATTTTTAGTGAACGATCAAATCTTGCCAAAAATAGAACAACCATAATGAAGTATCAAATTATAAGGTAATTAATTTAAACAAATGTTATAAATTTCAAACATTTTAATTGAAATGTTAAACTGAGTCACTGCACAACAAAAAACAGTAACTACTAACAATAACGAAGAACAATTTAAAAAAAAAAACCATAAATATGTACATAGTTATGAGAAACCCATAAATTAGAACTGGAAAAGATACAATAATGGTAACAAAATAAAAATAATTCAAAATAGATTTTCGAAATGGAACCCTGCAGCCTGTACACATTTTTGTTGCCGAATTGTTAATTGACGTATTGAATTACGGATACTCTGGGGATCGTTTCTAATAGTATAACAACAATGTATAATTCTATCAATTAATTGTCGGTTATTAATATTCACTGCGTAAACTAGTTGCTTCAATCGTCCCCAAATATGGTAATCAACGGGTCACACGTTAACCGAAAACCTCAACTGAGAACGACGTTCTAGAATAGCATGGGGATTTTCTTCTGCCCACACATGTGAATTTCGTGAATTATTTATCCCGTCTCTGGTAAATTGTTCTTCATCTGTAAATAGTGTCCTGTATAGCGTTGGTCGATTATTGTTAAACCATCTACAAAATTCCAACCTATCGATCTCATCTCCAGCATGTAGTCGCTGAACCATTTAAATGTGATATGGGCATAGATTATTTTTTTGTAAGACTCTACTTACTTTTGATTGCGTAACATTGAGTTCTCGACTTACTTGTCTAGTGCTTATTGTAGGGTTCATAGTAACGGCGTCCATAATGTCATCTTCCTGCGCTTCATCTACATGTCGCTCTGTTGTTCCACTAGGAGAAGTGCCATTTTCTCGCAAATAATTAAAAACTGACCCAAATGTTGGATGACTGGAGTTCGACGATTAGGAAATCTCCTGCGATATTCTCTACTAGCAGCCCTACCATTCCTATTACAGAATCCATAAACAAATATTATGTCTGCATATTCTGTGGTCGAAAACTGATGTGGCATTTTGAACGAAAGTAACAAAAGCTCTACCAAAACATAACGTAGATATGACAGAAGAAATATATATTCTTGTACACATAAATAACAAATGATAATGACAATAATGACAATGGGTATAAAATATCAAGAAACGTCAAACGGTCAACGCCAACCTTCATTTTAAACTTTTTTAGATTTATTTTTATTTAGTACAGTTGATGCAATGTATTATTATTTGACATAAAATTTTAATCATTTACAATCAAAAAAAAACTAACACATACAAGAGGTTTGACTTTTTAACCAATTTAATTTATTATTTATTGAAAATAATGCCCCAATACGATCTATAAGTAAAAATTTAAAATTGAAAAACAATTGATTCTATCGTAGAGATAATACAAAGTGACAGTAAAGATGTTAATTTTCTACGTATTAGATTATGTTGTAGGAACTCATTTAATTAAAATGTTTGAAATTTATAACATTTGTTTAAATTAATACCTTATAATTTGATACTTCATTATGGTTGTTCTATTTTTGGTAAGATTTGATCGTTCACTAAAAATTTAATAAAAGTGCGACAACATTGTCGCATATGTCGTTTTCATTGGCTATTTATGTAGTTTGAAAATCACTTATTGCATTTTAAAAAAATATACACAGGTTGTAATATTTAATACGAATCCCTAAATTAATTTTTCCAAAGCCAGTCCTGGAATTTTTTAGTTTAGCTAATACCCGTCGAATGCTTGATAGTAGTGTACTGTATCATGCAAAAATTAAAAAAATCAAATGAGCCGTATAAACACTACAGTAAAATGAAATAAATGGTCAATTACACAAATCACCCTGTTAATTAATAAAGAAGAGGAGTTGACATTTTTTAGTGGCCACATGATATGCTCCCTGAGGGACTCAGGGAGCATACTTCTACATATGGTAGAAGTATGTAAAGTTCCTCATGACTCACCCTGTATAACTCTTGGATCATTGATTAGTATTAGTAAATGCCAATATCTTGTCATGCCAAATTCTTTTTGACACACCATATATTTTTTGCACATTTTCATCAATAAAAATTAGGATATAGTGTACCACTTAGATTTATATTTTTAGGATGTTTTTTTCTTGAAATAAATTTAATATTACTATGAAATGGAAATCCATTAGGTATAAAATGTGACATAAGTGTTTCTCACAAAAAGCGGTGGAAAAAACAAAGAGAAATAAAGAGAGTTTATCAGCAGATTTAAAATTCTAGGGCAATTTTATTTTCTACGCAGTTTTAAAAATCGTAAAGAGAATAAAACACAGTTTATTCTAAGATATTGTAAAAATTAGTTTGAAAACTAAACAAATAATCCAGTCGTCATA
The DNA here is from genome assembly GCA_918026665.1 of Diabrotica balteata. Classification (NCBI taxonomy): domain Eukaryota; kingdom Metazoa; phylum Arthropoda; class Insecta; order Coleoptera; family Chrysomelidae; genus Diabrotica; species Diabrotica balteata. The sequence continues at coordinate 6,241,010 of OU898284.1, forward strand.
GGTTTAACCTATAAAAATCTTACTAACAACCTGAATTCAGGTTCAGGTTTCAGTAGATATACTGAAAAACCAGTAGACCTGGTAACCCTGCGAAAGATAGTAATGGACAACGTACAGGCACCAAAACATGGCGACTACATCGAAACTGGCTTCACTTTTCGAAGGTTTATTAAATGAATGTTACCTGTCCTCTCTCTTTCATTGTCTAAGAATTGTACACAAAAAATGCTTATACTCTTCGACATTCACTTTCTTTGGCAAAGATACAAATGCTGATGTCAACATTTCTCTAAAGATGATTCCCGTAGTATAGATAGCGTTGAACAGTCCTATTATGTCCAGGTTTTTCTCGTTAACCAACTTTAATAGCACGCTTGGTAATTCATCTGGACCAGCAGATTTATTGATTTTCATTGATTTTAATGCCTGACTAACCTCTGATTTGGTTATATCTGAGCCTACATCTCCCGTTTTACTATCTACAGATCTACTAGCTTCTCTCTCTCTCTCTCTCTCTCTCTCTATATATAATATATATATATATATATTATATATATATATATATATATATATATATATATATATATATATTATTGTGATATTTAAAGTCTTGGTGCGCCAAGCAATTAATTAGCTAATTAATTAATTAATTAATTAAAATTATTTAAATGATATGACTATGATTCTAATCACACTTTTTAATTCTCTTATCTCAGGGTTCTATTCGTGCTTCTATATCTATGCTTTACATGTGAAAGGTAAGGTCCAAAGAATACCGGAATAATAAAAAACATAGATGATATAACATTATATATTGAAATAAAAATAATGAAATATTTCACACTCAAATGTTTTCAATAAACAAAATCTCATATAATGATTCTCAAAATTTTGTTCTACGTACGTGAACCTTCAAAATTAATGGTACAAACAATATTAGTTGAAATCTCAAAATCCCAAATATTATTCTAAATCTCCTAATCAAAATATTTATATCCTTTCTAAATTAAGTGTAAAAATTGTGTTATCAATAAAAGAAAAACTGCAGAAAACAAATCTACTCTCTCTGATGATAAGTGGTCCAAATCCTCTGTTCCTTGTAGAATATACTATCTACTCTCAGCCGCTCCCTAGGTAATCAGCAATCTTACAACAAATTATTGCAAGTTTATCATCCTTAATGATCTCCTTCAAATGCACGAATCGTTCAAATTATGCTAGCTTCTTCTTCTCTCAATAAACTGAATCTCTCGTTGGCCTGAACAGTGACTCTTGGAATATAAGTAGAAAAATATAACTTACAATCTTTTACTGGATCAGCTTCTGTCAGATACACTAACTACACGAAAACTCACAAACTTTCACTGCTACTGCTTCCTACCTCTGGGAAACTACCCGAGAACAACGGCCGTTCGCCTTGCACCCTTGGAAACCAACTGACTATCTTTTTTTCTTCAAAAACTAACTAAAGTCTCATTCTCAAACCAAACCTCCCACCTTTTCCAATCTCATCCAATCAAAACGCGTCATACATCTCCCATTTCTTCATTTCGATAACACACAAATTTTTACCTACAATTATAAAATTTCCTAAAACTTGTTTACAAAATAATATTTTCCTACCAATTCTTAAAAACTAACAAAAACATATCTTTCTAAAATCTATTCTATTATCCTAATTACTGCATAACATTTATTGGAAAAACCGCTTCAATTGTCTATGGATTTCACTTCAGCTTATTCACGTCATACAAATATATTTTAACAAAGAAAATAATTTATGCATATCTTACGTTTTGTTAAATACAGGTAATCCAAAATTAAAAGACTTTCATTCTTCGAAATGTTTGTAGATTATTGTTTCACTTATCTGAATTATTTTAATGTTTTTGAACTTTGAAATATTTTAAGCAAACCAATATTTTTCTCGATTTTTACATATCATAACAATTATATATATATATATATATATATATATATATATATATATATATTCAAAATATTCTATCCTGATGTATTCAAAATATCAAAAGTAATTCCACTTCATAAAAAAGGAAATAAAAATGCTCCTGACAATTACAGACCTATTACCATAGTACCAACAATAAGTAAAATTTTTGAAATCTTAATTAAAGATCGTATATCAAATTATTTGGATAACAAATCAATTATATCTAGCTCTCAATTTGGTTTTAGAAAAAAATACTCAACAACTAAAGCTTTATTAGAAGTAATAGAACATATTGTTCACGGTTTTGATGCAGGTGAACCTACTAATGGCTTAATGTGTGACCTTACAAAAGCTTTTGATTGTGTAGATATTCAAACACTATTGATAAAATTGGAGTACTATGGAATAAGGGGCACCATACATGACCTTTTAAAATCCTATCTTACAGGAAGAACACAGATTGTTGCATTTAATAATCAAGAATCTGATCCTTTACCAGTTTCAACCGGAGTACCACAAGGATCAGTTTTGGGTCCTCTACTATTCTTGATATATATAAATGATTTACCAAGTGCATTGGATAACACCAACTGTGTTCTTTTTGCAGATGACACAACCTTATTATGTAGAGGTAAAACTGATTACAGTCAGGATATATTAGAAAAATCTAAATCCTGGTTTAACTGTAACAAACTTAAGTTAAACGAGCAGAAAACCCAGAAAATCGTATTTAGTTCTGATAGATGGGTTACACCATCTGAACCAGTAAAGTTACTAGGTGTTACTATGGATACAAGGTTAAACTGGTCGCACCATATTGAACGATTGTGTAGGGGGCTCGCCTCACAGATTTTTGCTATGCGCAGATTGGCTACTTCTGTGAGTCGAGATATTCTTAGGTCAGTTTATTTTGGAATGGTTCATAGTATCCTGACATATTGCATACTTCTTTGGGGAAACTCGTCCTGTGCATATAAAGTTTTCACTTTTCAAAAAGCAGCAATCCGAATTATTGACTCGGCAGAATATCGCGCCAGCTGTAAACCCTTATTTAAGAAGTATGGCATTCTTCCTTTACCTTCAATATATATATTTGAAACTTTGTTAACTATTCATAATAATATAAAAGATGTAAAATCACATGCTGATCAACATCATTACAATACAAGAAATAAAAGTCATATCATTATACCATATTCCAGATTGTGTGTTACACAACTTAATACAATAGATTATAATCTGTATAATTGTTTTTTAAACTTAAACAAAAATATTGATATTAAGGCAATGAATTCTAAACAATTTTATAAACTAGCAAAACACTTCCTGCTGGAACACTGTTTCTATAGTATACAGGAATTTGTTTGTTTGAGCTCCTAGTGTGGTCGTTTTTAATGAAAACTATATTACGCCTTACTGAAATGTTTCTTTCTTATTTGTTATAATTTTATATATCTAATTTTCACTGTATATGTTTTATTATATGTTCTTGTATTATTTCTTAGTTCTTAGTATACAAAAGTAAATTATTTTTATTGTGACATGACATGTAGTGTTTACTATGTAAAATTGTCAATAAACCTATCTATCTATCTATCTATCTATATATATATATATATATATATATATATATATATATATATTGTAATAGTTTTGTTTTTATTATTTTTATGTTTTATTGTTAATAAATATAATTTTAATTGAATTGAAGTGAATTTTAAAAGTATGTAGTTCGTTGTTAATATACTATACCTCGCTAGCTCAATTATTTGTTCTAAGCAATCTGTCACTGTGTGACGTCAACTCTGTAGTCTCCTGGTAGAGTTCAAAAAGAAATTAAACCAAAATTTACTTTATATTTTTGATAAATTAACCCAAATGAAGCACGTTATTTATTAATATTGAACAAATTTAATATAAACAATAAAATTCGTCTGCAACTTGGGTTGCCTTTAAAAATTTACAAAAATAGGAATCGTGTAAACCTTAATGTGTCGTGAAAATAGAATTTGATTACAAAATGTGGAAACTCTCTACAATTACCTCAAATCTAAATGACTATTGCAACTTTATTAAAGTGTTTAAATGAAATATAAAGAAAAGAAAACTGAACACTTTATGCCGCTGACTTATAACTAGCATTAAAATATAATCAAAATTTCAAATGATCCCCAAAATTATTATCCAAACTCACTTTCAAAACAGTTCTGATTTTTTTTTTTTTTAAAGAAAACTAACTACTCGCAAAATAATCGGTGATACTGGAATATCTATCCTCTCTTCGGAAGTTAAAGGTACGTACTATTATATTTTTATTTAAATGATCATTAATATTTCAATTTTTAAGGCCTATCGCAATTAGTTAATTCATGAATTTTTACTTTTTCAATCTAAATGACATTTCTGCACTCCAATTATAATTTATAAGTCAAAATTTCTCTTACTCTCTGGAACAAATTCTGGATATCTCTATTTGAAAATGTGGAAAAACTAAATTATAATTAAACGATTTTAAAGCACTCCCGGACTATTCCACCTTTTTAGGGCTCTTCCTCCAAAATTTTCGTCGCCTCCAACAACCTATTCTTCCTTGTTAACCGCCATAGCTAGCACCCACCAAAAATTATTCGTTGCTAACAGCAACCCACTTTCTTTTTTCATTCCGTCTTCTATTTTATTCAACCATAAAACTGTCCTGTTTTGACATATTTGTCAAACCACATTAATTTCTCATAAGCACTTTAATCACATCTAATTTGGGAATTTAAAAAAAAATTCAGATATAAAACTTAACAATACTAATATAATTTATTCTTTTCATCTCCACATCATTGTAATTTTATTTAACAAAACCCCTATTAATTTAGTATCCCACAGACTTTTGACAGTTTATTTTTCTGACGTTTATTTTTAAAATTTCTATGTTTAAATAATTTTTTAAGAATTCTTCTTTTTTTATTCCTTTTAAGGTTTAGACGATTCACCTATACACTAGGCAACTATACTATTCAGAAATTATTAACACTATACCAGGTAAGTCAAAATTAATTTATTTAGCAATTTACTAATCTTTTCTCCCTTTTATTTCAGAGTCGACCCCACATTGTGATGGCTTCATGAAATTCATGAACAACAAACTCATATAAAAATCCCTTTAAGTTATATCCTCTTTGACCTATTGAAATCATTTCAACTTCCCCCCAATTTGGATTTTGTTCAGTGCTAACTATCAGCACTTACTAAATCTAAATTCTTACCGATAAACTTAAACATTTTATTAATATTAACATAACAATAAACTGACTTTTATTAATAAGCATATCTCTTGAATATTTTTTTTTTTTAATAATTTACTCTATGAAAAAATACAGACTTCTCCAAACAAAATCTACAAATCTTTCACTAATTATATCAACTTCAGAATCAAATTTCCAAGTACTTTCCCAATTTCATTACTTCTTTTCCTGTACTATTTATTTCTCGTACTAATTTCGTAGAAATTCTTATAATTGTTCCCCTCTTTATTTTATGTTTTTATTTATTTATTTATTTCCGCATATACTATTTCAGTATCTTTATTCATTGCCGCATTATTATTTATTCTTTTTATATCCCCATATAATATTCATTTCATCATCTCTACATACAACTCTCTATATTTCATATTTCAATATTTCATATAATTCTATTTTTCATCTTATTTTCGCATATACTATTTATCATTATAATATTCCCTATTTCCCAATTTCTACAAAATATCGATTTGTCCATAGTACTTTGCTTATTTATTTATACTTGTAACTCCTATAAATCTACTTGAAAATAAATCAACCTTTTTTGTTTATATAAATTTATCATTATTCTGTACATTTGTTCCTAATAAATTATTTATAATTATCAAATTTATCTCAAGATATGCTTATTTATTAATTATCCTTCTATTTACAAAACTTATATCTTATAATACCAAATTCGTGTCATAATATTGCATTATTTAAATTATTTACAATGTTTTTGTTGATTAGAGTTACTTCTGAACCTGTATCTATAATAATAACTTGTATACTGAATCTTGTATGTACCCTTCAATAAACTTTAAAGTATTAGTGTTATTGTTTTTATTTAATTCCCCAGTATCTCTAATAAACTCCCTTGGATGTTCATACTTTGATAAGTAGACAATATTATGCACATAGGAGCGGTCTAAGCAAAATTTCTCCCTTCTGCATCAACACTTGCTTCCCCCCTATTCTCCTCTGTTCTAACTACATTCACCTGTCTTCTCTCCTCATTTTCCCCCCTATTATATCTTGGATTCCCTTCTCTGTTAAACTTCCCTATTTCTCGTCTCCTGTGGATAATTTCCCTGGTTCTGTCTCCAATTATTGCCTCTGTCATTCCCTTGTCTCCAGTTATTCTCTCTATCATTGTTTGGATTCCCTTGTCTACGTTCCCAGTTATATCGTCCGATATCTCTCCTGACATTGTTCAAATTCTCTCCCCTATTTGTAAAATCCCTGCTTCTATTTTGTCTCTCAAATTCTCTTTCCCTATAATTATTCCCTCGATTCACATATCCCTGTCTATTTGCTGTGTTATTCCTATATGTCACTTGCTCTTGTCCATTTCGATTCTGCGTCCCTACACTCCTCTCAATCCTCTGAAGATATCCTGTCAAACTTTCCATCGTCTTTATATTGTGGAGAGCTATTGTTTCTGCCATGTTATGGTTATATTGCCTGGCAATGTATAGGACAATCTCCTCTTCTCGCATAGCCGGTTCTAAATATTGTGCTGTCTGGAATAACTGCATTGCGTACAGATTGTAGTTGGTACTTTTTTTCATAATTGAATTTCCCAAAATACAACCGCTCCCTGAAACTAGCCTGTTGGTTTTCTCCCCAAAAATAGTTAATAAACTTGGCCTCAAATTCCTGCACATTATTTATGGAATTTTCATTATTGCAAAACCATAATAATGGCATGCCCACTAACATGTTTCGAATATTCAATTTCATTTCTATTGGATCCCTTACATTCTTTACCTTATTTTTGATGATATCTACAAATATTCTAGGATGTAAGTGATTCAGGTTTCCATCAAACTTTATTCCCCCATCATTATAACTCGGCACCACAGTACTCACTACTCTTGTTTGTCCTAGATTTGATTCCAAACGCTGAATCTCCTCACTTGCATTTTTAAATTTTCTCTCTCAATTCCTCAACTTGTCCCTGTAATACTCTATCTCCCTTTTCCGCCTGATTTGCATGCATACCCATTTCTCAGTTCCAAATTCTGCAATCCCTTCTTTATATTATTTTTTTATAATGGTAATTTTTTCCTCATAATCCTGAGTTTGCCTTTTAACACTTTCTACCTCCCTAACAATCTCTTTATTCTGCTTATTAACTTCTTTGTTTATTTCCATTGGTAAATTCTCTTTAATGGCTGTTCCCAACTCTACAAATCTGCTCCCAATTTCCTGTCCTATTTCCGCTCTAATTATGGCCTTTTCTCTGGATATCTCCTCCTGTACATTCCTCTTAAAATTCTCACTTTCTCCTCTGACCTGTTCTACTTTCTCTTCTAAACCTTGGGTAATTTGTAGCATCTCTTCCCTGACTATCTTCACTTCTTCTTTGATTTCTTCCCTCATTTTAATTAACTCTTCCCTAAGTTCTCCTTTAATATTATTTTCCATTTTGTTCATATCCCCCCTAATATTGTTAATATTACTATCCATTTTGTGCATATCTCCCCTAATATTATGATCCATCTGTTGTAACATCCGCATTATTTGCCTCATATCCATCTGTGTCATCCCTGACTCTCCAACATCTCCTTCCCTACGTCTCTCCTCCTGCACTCTACATTCATCCACACTTTCATCACGTCTATCTCTCACTGTCTCATCCAAACTCCTCTCTCAAACTATCTGTTAGACTTCCCTCTCTATCACCTTGTCCTGCTTCTTGTCTGCCTTGCTCTAAATATTGTACTACAAATTCTCCTGATCCTCCTCTGCTTTCTTCATCTACCTGTATACCCTGTTCCTGTTCTAACACCTGTTCTCCTTCACTCTCTTTCGGTACGATTTCTTTTCCATTTCTTAAAGTCATTCGGTCTGCCATTTTATGCTAATCTCTATTTATTCTCAAATTTAACTTTAACTACCCCAGAATCTCTACAACTCTAATCACCACCAATTTGTTTTTATTTTAATCTGTGTATTATTAATAAATCTGCTTAAAAATTACACCCTTATTTCTGTTTTCCCAGAGGCCCCACGTTGGGCGCCAATTGTAATAGTTTTGTTTTTATTATTTTTATGTTTTATTGTTAATAAATATAATTTTAATTGAATTGAAGTGAATTTTAAAAGTATGTAGTTCGTTGTTAATATACTATACCTCGGCTAGCTCAATTATTTGTTCTAAGCAATCTGTCACTGTGTGACGTCAACTCTGTAGTCTCCTGGTAGAGTTCAAAAAGAAATTAAACCAAAATTTACTTTATATTTTTGATAAATTAACCCAAATGAAGCACGTTATTTATTAATATTGAACAAATTTAATATAAACAATAAAATTCGTCTGCAACTTGGGTTGCCTTTAAAAATTTACAAAAATAGGAATCGTGTAAACCTTAATGTGTCGTGAAAATAGAATTTGATTACAAAATGTGGAAACTCTCTACAATTACCTCAAATCTAAATGACTATTGCAACTTTATAAAGTGTTTAAATGAAATATAAAGAAAAGAAAACTGAACACTTTATGCCGCTGACTTATAACTAGCATTAAAATATAATCAAAATTTCAAATGATCCCCAAAATTATTATCCAAACTCACTTTCAAACAGTTCTGATTTTTTTTTTTTTTAAAGAAAACTAACTACTCGCAAAATAATCGGTGATACTGGAATATCTATCCTCTCTTCGGAAGTTAAAGGTACGTACTATTATATTTTTATTTAAATGATCATTAATATTTCAATTTTTAAGGCCTATCGCAATTAGTTAATTCATGAATTTTTACTTTTTCAATCTAAATGACATTTCTGCACTCCAATTATAATTTATAAGTCAAAATTTCTCTTACTCTCTGGAACAAATTCTGGATATCTCTATTTGAAAATGTGGAAAAACTAAATTATAATTAAACGATTTTAAAGCACTCCCGGACTATTCCACCTTTTTAGGGCTCTTCCTCCAAAATTTTCGTCGCCTCCAACAACCTATTCTTCCTTGTTAACCGCCATAGCTAGCACCCACCAAAAATTATTCGTTGCTAACAGCAACCCACTTTCTTTTTTCATTCCGTCTTCTATTTTATTCAACCATAAAACTGTCCTGTTTTGACATATTTGTCCAAACCACATTAATTTCTCATAAGCACTTTAATCACATCTAATTTGGGAATTTAAAAAAAAATTCAGATATAAAACTTAACAATACTAATATAATTTATTCTTTTCATCTCCACATCATTGTAATTTATTTAACAAAACCCCTATTAATTTAGTTCCCACAGACTTTTGACAGTTTATTTTTCTGACGTTTATTTTTAAAATTTCTATGTTTAAATAATTTTTTAAGAATTCTTCTTTTTTTATTCCTTTTAAGGTTTAGACGATTCACCTATACACTAGGCAACTATACTATTCAGAAATTATTAACACTATACCAGGTAAGTCAAAATTAATTTATTTAGCAATTTACTAATCTTTTCTCCCTTTTATTTCAGAGTCGACCCCACATTGTGATGGCTTCATGAAATTCATGAACAACAAACTCATATAAAAATCCCTTTAAGTTATATCCTCTTTGACTATTGAAATCATTTCAATTATATTATTATATATATATATATATATATATAGCAAAACTGGTAAGATTATCGACCGAAACGTAAAAAACAATTTATTGTGTTGGAATATCGGGTATGCGGTCTGTTATTATTAAAAAAAAAAAAAAAAAAAAAAAAAAAAAATTTTTTTTTTTTTAATAATAACAGACCGCATACCCGATATTCCAACACAATAAATTGTTTTTTATATATATTTATATATATATATATATATATATATATATATATATATAATATATATATATATATATATATATATATATATATTCGGTTTTATAACGTCTTACGACGTTGTCCGACTCCCAAACGCCACTGTATTCTGTCTTGAGTTAGGTCTTCGTCCAGATTTCTAGCGCTAATCGCTTTTACTAGCTTCTCTCTGGTCATGAAATAGTTCCTCGATGTACTCTTTCCATTGTCGTAGTTTTTCTTCTGTCTCCAATATAATATTTCCATTTTTATCGAGCAATATATTTGAGGTTCTTCTTTTTCCTACTCCGGCTAGTTCTTTGACTTTTTTATGTAGATTAAAGTTGTCATTCTCTGTTTTGCAGTTCTTTCATTTCTTTATATTTTTCAGAGAAGTAGGTTTCTTAAGCCACCCTATTTTTTTTCTTATTTGGTTTTGAGGCTGTTTATAGCGGATCGTATTGATGGTTTTGTTTTTTCTCCTTTCATTCATCAACTCTAGAATTTTCTCGGTCATCCACTCTTTTTTCTTAGATTTGGTTATTTTAAGTATTGTTTTACTTGGCTCTAATATAGAGGTTTTGAAGAATTGCCACTGCTGCTCTACGTTGTAATTATTTCTTTCTCTATATAGATTTGTGTTGATTTCGTGTTTCAGATTTTCTTTTGTTTCTTCTGACTTTAGTTTCTGTATGTTAAGTTTATTGTTGTTGCTGCGTTTTTGCGTCTTTTTTAGTTGAAGTTGAAACCTAGCAATAAGAAAACTGTGATCAAAGGGTACGTCTGCTCCTGGATATGCCTTTACTGCCTGAATTCTTTAATTTCGATATCTGTGTTTTATTAGGATGTAGCCAATTTGATTTCTGACAATTTTGTTGTCTTATATGTATTTGCGGCTATATCATTATGCTCCTGGCAAAATTCTATTAGGCGATCTTCTCTGTCGTTTCGTTCACCAAGCCCGTATGGTCCTACATTAGGGTAGCATTTTCCTTCGCCAATTTTTTCATTGAAATCACCCATGATCACTGTTATATCTCTAGATGCTGTGAGATGTAATGTTTTTTGAAGTTTGCTATAAGAGTTTTCTATTTCTTCTTCATTTTTGTCAGCAGTTGGCGAATGAATCTGAATTAAGTTCATTTTTCCATAAGTTGTCAATAGCTGCAGCAATATAATTTATTCGGACATCGGAACGAAGCCTGTTACCGATCTCCAGCTGCTTCCAGAGTAATAAATTCGTCCATTGTCTGTATTGAGTTTGCCAGAGCTAACCCAGCTTGTATCGCTTATTCCTAATATATCGATCTTCAGTCGCATTATCTCTTGTTGTATATTTCTCAGTTTCCCAGGTTCATACATACTTCTTAGATTCCATGCTGTCCGAAAAAACACAACCCTATAAATAAAATAAAGCCCTATCAAGTTTTTTTTTAAAGATGTTAACACTAGCTGCCGATATAGTGTCTTGATCCAAATTGTTCCAGATATTAAAGATTCTGTTTGGCAAGAAGTTCGCCCTGGACCTTGCAGTAGTTTGTTCCCTCTTTAATTTGTATCGATGGCCTCTTAATCTGTCGTCTTCATTCAAAGTGAATGTGGTGTTTAGGTTCCCAAAATTATGTTTTAAAATCAAGTTTATTACCTTTCTTGAATACAGGAGTAACTAAAGCCCATTTTCCAGGACGAGGGGAGGGAACCTTGATTAAAAGAAGCAGTCATTATGAGAGATATAGGGATGGCTACAGAATCTGCACATTGTTTGAGGAAAAAAGAGGTGAGTCCGTCTAATCCAGGTGATGAATTATTTCGCAGTTTCCTTAAATGATGTTTAATTTCATCCGGTATGAAAGATATATTGTCAAGAGTTTTAGACAAACGAGGGCACATTATTTGAGGAATGGTATCGTTAGATTCATCTGTAAAAACTTAAGAAAAGAATAACGATAAACATCCCGAAGCTTCGTTATTCGAAGAACATAAAGACCCATCAGCTTTTTGAAGCAATGGTATGGAGACTTTAGAAGATAAAGATATACATTTATTATTGAAAACATTTTTTCTACGGCGTACAAATTCTTGGTAAATAAATTTTTTGCGTTTTTCTGCCCCTACGAGGGGCGATTTTAACGAAAGTAGGAGAAGTAAACCTTTTTCATATTTTTTGGGATGCCAAAATAAACATTCTCAGCAAAATTTAACTAGATTGTATGATTTTTAGAAGCTCTCTTTTTTAAATATTAATAAGTTTCTATTGTTACGCCATAATTCCAGGTGGGTAGTCGACAGTAACCAAGCTCAATATACAGACGTTCATTACAGATCACTCACCGGAGAGGGAAATTTCAATTGGAGATTTATTTTTCACTTTGATTACTTGTCAACCGAAAACAAAATTGTAATAAAGAAAAAAGAAAGTATCTTTGCAGCTGATGAAACCGAATTTAAGTTACCTTGCAGGCTAACATTGCAGGTGTGGGACAATGATACGTTTTCTAAAGATGACTTCATAGGTAAGAATAAAACATTTAAAGTAATATTATTAACGTTTTGTTTTAACCCTAATAATTAAATTTTAAAAAGAACATGGTATTTGGAAAAGACAAACGTATAGCATTTGAAAAATATATTAACAACAGAAGTTGTGGATAATATTCGATCCAAGATTGTTCTTGTATTATATCTATTCTACTAGTTTATTTGTTTTTTAATTTCAGATTTTTGACTGTTTTACTTGCTTCTTTTGATGTTGTTGACCCTATATATTTATTGAACTTTTGGCATTTGAGGAGCAATTTTGTGCTTTAATTACTAGATTTTTTACTACTCTGTTTGATCTTGCATAGGGTAAAGGGAGGAGAGATGGACCAGGAGGATAGTCGGTCCGCTAGGTATAACTGAGCAAGCTTGGCAACAGCCAAGTCGATCCTACTCTCTTGTATCGTTAAACGTTAGTGGCTCAAGAGACTAAGAGACGCCAGTTATAAACGCATCGGTACGTACTTGTAGGTGTGTTATTTACGATAATTGAAACTGACACGTGTGGTAATTTTATTTAGGTTTTTAAATTTGAATTGTGTCGGTCGGATAGCTCAGCGGGCTGTGCGGCTGCCTCTCATTCGCTTCACTGTCGAATGGTTTAGTGGATGTGGGTCGAGCCCCAGCTCGGTGTACAGAAAACAAAAAGTCTAACGCAGCAGTTTAAAATTCTAGATGAATCTGCGGCTTAGACTAGGATATGCTGGGTTCTGATCGGCCTATGGTGGAGCAGTACGGCAAGAGATAAGGGCTTGCGGCTCGGTGATACTCCTCCATAGATCCCTACCGGAAGGGCGTAACGCCTAAAAAACCGGATATATATAATATATATATATATATATATATATATTATATATATATAATATATATATATATATATATATATAAATTTGAATTGTAAAAAACAGGTGAGTTTAATTGATTGGTTGTTAGTTTATTATTAAACCATATTTAAAATGTATATCATAGAGTAAGAACTACTGCTATAGCCTGCTTATTTTAAACAATACGGGCTGGTCCATCTTTTTTCTTATTTGAGAATAGATGGACCACTTAAGAGGAGGAGAGTTAGTAGTTTGTTTTGTGTTAAAATTATGCCCAATAAATATATTCGCAAACAAAATACACCTAAGAGAGGTAACTGGACCTCTAAGGAGCTAAGTGATGCTGTAGATGCTGTAACGAATGACAATATGGGTACTAATGAAGCTGCCAAAGCATTTGGAATACCCAAAACGACTTTAAAATGTCGAATAAAAACAAACAATATGGATAAGATGACCCGATTGGGTCCAGATTGTTCTTTAGGAACTGCTGTTGAAGCTAAAATCGTTAGCCATATAAAAAAAAACAACAAAAAGCAGGCTTTGTACCAACCAGAAGAAAGAATCATGGCCTTTAATTTACCTCAGCGATTAGGACGCCCAAATACATTTAATGTAGAAGAAGGTAAGTTTTTAAATTCATAAATCTAATACAATAGTTAATTATTGTCTACTTTTAGGTAAAGCTAATAAAAAATAGTTTAAACTCTTTTTGAAACGGAGACCTGAAATTTCAATTAGAAAAGCTGAACACCTCAATTGTACGAGTTTTAGGAATGTCCAAAGGAACAGTTGATAACTACTTTTCTGATCTCTAGAGAATAAAGACATATTTAATACTGTCAAAACAGGTTTACAACTAAATACTAGCAGAAAAAGGTATAAAATGTGTTCATAGCGTAAGTCCTGGAAAAAAAGGTGAAAATATCAGTGTAATATTTTGCTGTAAAGCAGAAGAGATTTTCTTGCCTTTATATTGCATTTTTACGGGAAAAATAAAAGCAACGAATGGCATTATGGTACGCCATCGGGATAAAAGATTACGATGTCGGAAAAATCAGCACACGTTAACAATAACATTTTCTTAGAATTTTTACAAACACACTTTTTGCCGAGAAAGCCTCCAGGTATTCATAAACCTGGATTTACTAGAATTTGCAGATCAAAACGAGATAATTTTATTTTGTTTGCCATCCCACACAACACATTACCTACAGCAACTTTTATGCTGAAATCCGTTTTATGTACAAAATAATACAAACAGGGTTCTAAAACTTTTAGGTCGAGCATGGGAAAACTCAACACCCATCCAAAATGCTACTTCTGCATTTAAATCCACAGGAATTTATCCGTTTAATCCATTAATAATCTCAGAATATGCATTTTTGAGACACACCCCATCAGAAACAGAAATAATGATGTTACATTTAGATCAGAATCTCCTCAACCAGGTCCCTCTGAAATTAGTGGTAAAGTATCCTTGCACGGTAGCCCAAACAAATCATCAATTAGTGATAAAGATATAATATCTGGAAAGGCTCTTAATGAGGTAACGCCCGTGCGTGTATTGGCATCAGCAGTAAAGAGAGTTTGTAAAAAAATAACTGGAGAGATTACTGCTCAAGACTTTATTAAAATGAAGAAGGATGCCTTGATTAAAAAAAGCTTAAAACCTATAAAATAAAACAAAAACGTAAGAGAAAGCTAAGAGAATCGTTACTATCTAAAGACGTTACTTTAAACGACACTAATGGTGATGAAAACATGAGTGATATTGAAAATGAGTGTGTTGGGTGTAACGAGAACTATCGCCAAACAAGTAAAAAAGATGAGTGGATACAATGAATTTTTTGTAAGCACTGGTTACATGAACATGTACTGGCTTTGCTAATCTCTGTAACGAGTGCGAATAGTCTCTTGCTGTTAAAAAGAAAAAGGTCTAGCTTGGTCCATCCCTCCTACTCCTAGTGGTCCATCTCACCCCCACAGTTGAGGAGCGATGGACCGATGACGTGCCAGTGCATTATATTTTTTAGGTTTAAAAATTATAATTTCTTAGTTTTTTACTTATACCAAAACAAATACCAATGTTGAGTTATGTTATGCAATTTTTTTTCTTTCCTGATGTTTATGTAATAAAGAAACAGGCTTCACTTTTCTAAAAAGTGGTCCATCTCTTCTCGCTTTACCCTATGAACGGCTATCATCAGGATCTACATCTCTTGTTGCCGGGAGGGGGCATTTGGGCCTGTGGGACCCATCGCCGGCTCTTCGGACTTCTTCCTGTCCCCGGAATTTGATCGGGTGTTGACCATCTTTGCTTGTCGCTGGTTAAAACGTGTTAAGACTGCTACTGGTATAAAATAACAGTTACCGTGACAAGTATCTGTTATAGGTAACAGTTCCAAGGGACAGTTACAAAATAGCAGATCAAAATAGAAAACAGAACAGGTAAAATAATCTAAGTATTCTTTGACTTACGAAAGAAATAACTTAGTAAACAAGGAAATAAAATGGTACATAAAAATACAATGCACAGAAAATGTTTCTAATTGTTTCTTGACTTACGGAAGAGACAACTTATAATGAAAAGTAAAATACACTAGAATAAAAGAACAGAAAAGTGCGGAAATATTCCTAAGTGTTTCTTGACTTACGGAAGAAACAACTTAAGGACAGAAATATAGATAAATGAAATATGTAAATATGAAACAATGTATGGAAATATTTCTAAGTGTTTCTTAGAACAGAAAACAAGCAAGAGAATCAAATATAGTAAAATAAGAATACAAATATTTGTAAGTGTTTCTTGACTTACGGAAGAAACAACTTATAATAGAAAATAAGAAAATCAAATACAGAAAAGATATGGAAATATTGCTAAGTGTTTCTTGACTTACGGAAGAAACAACTCAGCATGAAATGGTAAAATAAAAGAGACAAATATATTAAGAAAATATCTTAGATAAATATCGGAAATATTAATGCAATAATGATTATGAAAATATTTCTAAGTGTTCTTTTGACTTACCGGAAAAGAATGACTTAGGCACACAATAAAATTAACAAGTCAAATATCAGAGAAATATTTCTAAGAGTTCTTCGACTTACCGGAAAGAACTACTTAGACACAAAGTACAAAATCAAATTTATAAAATAGAAAAAAGTAAGGTAAATATTTCTAAGTGTTCTTAACTTACGGAAGAACAACTTAGATACAAAATACAAGAAAAATAAACAATCAAAATAATCAAATAAAATATCAAATAATCAGTATATGAACAAATATAAGTCAAAGTAATATTCTAACCTGAAAAGGTCTGAATATACAATAATAAAATATAAATGGTTATCAGGAAATAAGAAATAAAACAATAGCTTAGTCGGAACAATAATAGCACCGACTAGGTCTACAGAAGAAGAGGCAAGCTCGACTGACCGATGAGAGAAATTCCGTCTGCTTTTATATAAACCAAATCCTTTGTTTTACGTAGTAAAAGTGGAATTTCCCTACATCGAGTCAATTAGAAATTCGGATTTGCCCACACTTGGAATTTCCAAGTATTTCTCCGAATTTCTAAATGCGTCCGGCACGGCGGTCAGCTTCTACCTGACACGCCTCCGGAGACACTCTACGGCTATCATCTCCTACAATTCTTTATTTTAATGATTTTTTATTATACTTTAAAAAACTGGATTTTTATAAATCATTATATCCATAACTGGAAAACAAGATATCACAAAGTAATTTATTTAAAAAAAAATATTGCTGGACGTTATATCCAGTCTACTATATGGGACTTCTTGATTTTGTTTAGATTTCTGCTTAGAGAGATGCATTTAACTTCCACGTTTGTGAGATTTATGTAATTTAAAATATTTTTTGTATTTTTATAGGAACACTGACTCTTGAATTGGCTAAGCTGTATAGACCCGTGAAAACAGTTGCAAAATGCAACCTAAAAATTTTAGAAAAAGGTGCCCCAACAGTTAATCTGTTTAAGATACGAAGAACAAGAGGTTGGTGGCCATTTAAAGCATACCAGAGAGATGCTAAGGATGAAAAATGCACCGTAAGTTCTATAAGGTAATATGTTAAGTTGGTGTGTGGTCTGAGGCCGTGCGTCAGTCTAATTCGCATAGTGTGTAACTTCCACTTTTTTTTATTAAATTGACAAATTTACAATCTGCTATTACAAGCTATTAGTAAATGTGAGCATTGCGAATACATGAGAGGAGAAATTATCCACTGATAACACTCCCAATACTAATACTACAAACTGTGTGATTAATATGTGATACATATGAAAATTACATAAAATGTCAGAAAGCAGAGGCAATTAAGAAAAACACAATATTAAAAAGTAAAAAAGCTTCTTGGCGCGAATTTTGTAATAAATTAAATAAAAATACTCCGGTCCAAGAAATTTAGAAAGAAATTAAAAAAATCAAAAATACTTATAATGTCCCAAAAAATCAAGTAAAGAAAGATAATTGAACTGAAGAATTTTTAAATAAGTTAGCCTAATGTTATCCTAAAAAAGTGAATAATATTAATTCAAATTATTTGTTAAATGAATTTACTCTAAAAGAACTAGAATATAGTTTAAAGTGTCATAAAAATACTGCTCCTGGCTTAGATAATGTCCATTATATTATGCTGTATTACTTACCAAGGTGTCAGAAAATAAAATTGTTAAATATAATTAATTTAATATGGATGAAAGCTGAATTTCCGGATTCATGGAAGAATTATGTAATTATACCGATTTTAAAACCAAATAAAGATATAGACTAGATATAGCGGATTCATATAGAGGAATTTCCTTAGGATCGTGTATTTTAAAAACATTCGAACGGATGGTAAAGAGAAGACTTGAATTATGGTTAGAGAAAAATAACAAAATTAATGATACGCAATATGGGTTTAGAATGCTATCTAACACTCCGACATCGAGGTCTTCTGCAGACCGGATGCCTTCGACGTGCAGGCGACTTTGACGAGCCAGCCTTCTTCGAAGTCAGAAGCCCCAGATGCCAATGGAAGTCCCGGAGCAGACCCAGTCATCGCCCCCTACCGAAAGTGGTAGGGGTACGACCACGTAGGCTTCGGCACCCTGGTACTCTGCAAAACCCCGTTGGATATGGCAGATAGGATCCGGACGACCGAGAAGAAGACGAACCCGTTGGAGGAGTCGGACCGATCGAGAATGGACCTGCAGGAGCCAGAGATGCCGTTAACGCCACCGACCTTCCCCATTAGTGCAGTGTGTTGTGAGTTTCAAAGACAATTTGGACAATGAACTTTATTATTACTATTAATGTTTGCTTGTCTTTTCAAAAAGAGAACTTCACAAGTCTATGTCTTGTAAATAGACTTGGGTAGAGGTGCTTTCGTTGACATCTCCGAAGCCCTCTACAGAGCACCCGGAGGCAATAAAAGGATGTTAGACCCCTATTTGTTCCCCCGCGGTGCCAGTACCGCGGAGCTTCTGTATAACGTTATTTCTTGTACTCAAAGTTTTACTCAACTTTTGGGCAGGCAGGTACTTCGGTATTTGGTTGTGGGTAAGTGTGGTATTTTCAAAGTAAGGTGTGGTAAGTTTATTGTTCAGGTGAAAGCAACTAACTTCTGTTTTGGATGCATTTGGTTGAAGTCGCCACTTGCGAAAATATTTTCCACAATATATATGTCTGCCGTCAGAACTTCTTCTGACGTTTCTAGTCTAGTGTTCTATATCGTGTAATGAGGGCCCAGTCATCGGTGTATCCGAACTTTCTTGATTGTGTTTCCGGCATATCTGGTAAGTATAAGCTAAATAGTAGTGGAGAGAGCACTGACCCCTGTGGTAGGCCATTCTTAAGTTTCTTTGGTGGGCTGATATCTGTGCCCATCACTACTTGAAACATTCGGTCGTTGAGCATGCTATCTATTAAACGTGCTATTTGTTTACAGGGGATTGCACGGAGAATTTTGTATATTAGGCCCTCTCTCCGTACTGTATCGTAAGCTGCCGAGAGATCAATAAATGCCGCTGAAGTTTTAAGTCTTCTTTGGAAACCCGTAATCACTCATTTTAGCCTCTGACCTATGTTGTATCAAACTTTCTTGAGCTGGTTTCAGTAATGTGTTTTTTTTATATATACCACTTTTTATTTACATCCATAATTTGTTTGTTGTCAGTTAGTTTTTTTGCATATTTTATAATTATTTTTTATTTCGCTTTTATTTCTTCGTTGTTTATCATTCTTACATTAATTTTTGGTTGTTGTTTTCTGAGTTAATTTTTTTTAATGTTAATTATATTTTCTATCTACTTACAATTAGTAATTTTTTTAAATCAGGTATTTAAAGAGTTCCACATTGATATGATTTCAATTTAAGAAAAACACCTAAAATAAAATTTATCGACTTCATAAACTTATATAAGAAATCTAAAAGAGTTCATTTTCTTGCCGGCATTTTTGGCTACTAATAGAATTTAGAGCGACTTTCAGCGCAAAGCAGTTTCGTTTCTAAAATTCAATCGGAAACGACGTGTTACGAACACTTTCAGCAAAGTGGTTTCGTAGAATACATTTTTCACCCAGACAGAACATTTAGGTTTCTTTAATTTTCTTTGATATTGGCTGATTCTAATAAGAATATATTTTTCAAGGGTAGTTAATTTAGAAACGAGGAAATTTAAGCTGAAACTAGGAAATAAATATACTTTGAGGCAAAGAAATAGAATTTTAAATTAATGTAAAGGTAAACTACAAAGTGGTATGTAAATGTCTGAGTTAGGTTATTCACATAGCATATAAAAAGTAATTCGTTTCAGATGAAAAAATGGAAGTTTTAGTATAAAATTATGGATTTATGTCAAAAGTATCAGTTTAAAACAACGGCGTCGTTGTTTAAACATTGATTTTATAGCAAAAATCACCAAAAATAAATCAATATCAGTCAATCACTGACTATATTCACATAATGTTGCAGATTTTGTGAGGCTTGTATGGGATCTTTATTTACAGCTAGTATTAGTTCATGGTCAGCAAAGGAAGCGATTGTAATATGATTAGTCTCTGTTATATCGGCTGTGTAGAGTGAGACAAGTAGCGGCTCTAGACAACGTACGGCTCTAAACAACTAGCCTGAAGGACTCCGGAGTTGATAAGACAGGTTGGTTGGATTGTTGGTCTTTCAGTTTTACAGAGAAATATCTATTTGATATGTAGGATTTAAGTAGGAGGAAATAGTTACTAGATAGTGCTATTTTTATTTTGTAAAGCAGACCTCCGTGCCAAACTTTGTCAAACGCGTGTGAGATGTCTAGAAATATAGCGTTGCTTTTCTTAAAGACCTTTTAATATTTTATTTATCATTCAATGGACTTGTTGGTTAGTGGAGTGATTTTCCCAAAAGCCAAACTGATGTTTTTTTAGTAATGTTAACTAGTAGTTAGTAGTAGTAGTTGGTAGTAAGTAACTTTCCATATTTTTGGAAAGTGTGATGAGCTTAACATGCGGTTAAATATAACTGTTATCAAAGTAGTGGGTCTTGCGAGGAAGTTGTTTAGTTCTTGTGCCGAGATTAAATAATAACCTGGGGCCTTTCGTGAGTTGAGTTTCTTTATTTCTTTCTTGGTTTCTATAGGAGTAAAACTTTTAATTGGGAGGGACATTTGACACGCTGCGCTAATAATTTCTTCCACATCTTCATCAGCGTCTGCTGGTTCTGTTTGAAATACATTTCTAAGGTGTTCGGCAAAGACGTTTGCTTTTTCTTTGTTGGAACAGGTCCATTTGACATTTGGTTTACGGATGGGGGATAGTTGTGTATAGTTTCTTAAGCTTCTTAGTCGCGTTTCATAACGTTTGGTTATTTGCTGTAAGGTTTGTAATGTAATGTTCGAAGGTTTCGTTGTTTGCGGCTTTGATGGCTACTTCAAGTTGCCTACGTAGTCTATTGAATATATGTAGATCTATGTTGTTTCTAGATCTTTTCCAGGTTCTCCTCGCACGACGTTTTTTAGCAATGAGTTGGCAATGTGTAGGGGAACATTTGTGGTATGTGTTGGTTTGCATTCAGTTCGTAGGTGTAGATTGCCACCGCTTTTTGCACAAGTGTGGTGAAGTATTGAGCTGCTGTGTCTATGTCATATGTGGATTTGATGCGCAGATTAAGATTGGTGTTTTTGTCTAGGTAGGATTAAAAATCTGCTAATTTAATGTTTTTTGACAAGAGTCGAGGAGGTGGTGGGAACTTATAAAAATTGAAAATTGTTTATTTTATTATTATAAATAATGAAGTGCGAGTTTCAAATAATTCTAAATATGAAAAGTGGTGGAGAGAATTTCAAAAATAAAATTGGAACTTACATTAGAGAAACTACAAAACAAAAGTACCAAAGCAATAATCAAGTTATAGTTGTCACATATGTACATAAATTAGAAGTAAACTAACAAAATAAAATGATGTGATAAAACGTACATCTTTAGCAAAAATGAATTACGTCCTAAGAAGGCTAGATTTTGTGGACAATGAATACTAAAATAATCGATGCATTTGGGATGTGGTGTTGAGAAAGAATACTTCGACTGTTTTATTGGTACTAGATATTTTAAATTATGGTTATTCCTCCTCAATCCTTTAGCCCTTGTCAGGGCGTAGTGACACCCTAAATATTATTAGTCTGCTGTCTCCATTGACTGCGATCTTGTGCCATATGGACGGCTTCATGTAGGGATTTTCCCACCAAACTCTTCATTTGGTCCACCCATCGTATTGGAGATCTTCCTCTTGGTCTTCGGCCTTCTACCTTACCTTCTACTACCAATAGTTCCATGGTGCCCGTTCTTCTAGCTATGTGGCCGAAGTAAGTTAGGTATGCTTGGTTTACTTTTTTTAGTAGCCTGTCTTTTATATGAAGCTCTTCCAGAATTGACAGGTTGGTTCTATGTTCTGTCCAGGACACGCGTAGAATTCTTCTATATACCCACATTTCGAAGGCTTCGATCTTACTCCTATCAATTTTTTTGAGAGTCCATGTTTCAGCTGCATATGTAGCAATGGGAAAAATAAGGGCATTGACCAACCTAAGCTTAGTATTCCTTGTTATTGTTCGGTCTTTCCATATTTTAATTAATTTAGCAGTTGCGGTTCGGGCCATTCCTAGTCTACGTTTGATTTCTGAGGAACAATCACCATTGTTGGTTATCAGAGAGCCCAAGTATACAAATCTGTCGACTACTTCGAAAATCCCTATTTGGCGTATATGCGGTAGATTATTATTTGCTCTGCTATGGTTATTAGTGATCATCAATTTAGCTTATATTAAATGATAATTCCTTCCACGTTCTGTTGATCGATATACTCTGACGTCATGCATTTGTATCATGGTACATTCTTTCAATATAAAGTATGTATACTTTTGTGATTTAATAAGCAGTATAATATTTTAAGCCGATTGGCAGATGTCTATTAATCTCGTCCCATTTTCGTTTCTTGCGTTTTTATCATAGACGCCTACTATTCTACTGCATACCGCTTTTTTTTAATATGGCATTTATCTCATAAATAATCTTCTGTTTTTTGTTAGAAGGTCCGTAGGTGACAATTATTATTGTAGTCTTGCTATATATATATATATATATTATATATATATATATATATATATATATATTTCTTTTTATTCAAAACAATCATTTTCAATCTCTAAAGTAAATTGTTTGATATGTTTGTTAAAGTTTTTGAAAATGTTCAAGGTATTTTGAATTTGTGAAGTAGGAACAGAACATATAAGATCGTCTACAAATTTTTAATAAAGAATAAAGGGAAAGGTAATTGTGGAATAATGACATCCAGCAAATGGCCCAAAATGATGTCATTATTCCACAATTACCTTTCCCTTTACTCTTTATTAAAAAATTTGTAGACGATCTTATATGTTCTGTTCCTACTTCACAAATTCAAAATACCTTGAACATTTTTAATAACTTTACAAACATATCGAATTTATTTTAGAGATTGAAAATAATTGTACGATATTATTTCTGGACACCAAATTATTAAGAAGTGAATAAAACAAAATATTGATAGATTGATATCAAAAGCCAACATACTCTGGAAGATATTTAAATTTTTTTTTAATCATCCTACTCATCAAAAGTTTAATACAGTGATTGCAATGAAGGATAGGGCAAGGCATATTAGTGATGATAGATATATTTTGACGGTCCCACAAATATCGTAGCATTACAAACAGTTCAATATAAAAAACTACCATTAATAAAACAGTTAACATCTTCTGTGGCTAGTTTATTTAAACAATTTACTAACATTAAAATTGTCCAATATAATTTATTAGAAAACCGACAACTGTTTTCTAAAGTAAAAGACAAGACACCAACTGTAAATAAAACTAATGTTATCTACAAATTGCCTTGTTTGGATTGCCAGAGCTGTTATGTTGGCCAAACTTCTCAATGGCTAAAACAAAGGGTCACACAACACGAAAGTGACTGCACAAAAAAGAAGAATACATGTGCGGCAGTTGACCATTACTTAAAAACTGGGCATCAATTTGACTACTCAAATTTGAACTTATTTAGTCTTATTTTTAACACGATAAAACAAGCTTTTGTTATTAATACCACTGTACCTATCACTTCTAATGTCAGTGCATGGCTTAAATTCTGCTGTAGTCTTATTTGTTACGTTACCAATGAAGGGCAATCTTTTATATTTAAAGTTTTGTGGAGCATCTCTATTCAATGGTTTATCATATTAGTGTGACTTGTAAATTAATTGTTAAAAGAGTGTCTTCGGATAACTGTTGTTGATAAATATCTCAATTAATTTACTCTGACTGTTACTTAGAGACTGGTCGTCACATAGATGTGGCATTCTATTCTTCCTAACAAGAACTGTACTGTATTTTTGGTTTTTTGGGTGGTTAGAAAAAAAGGTTAGAAATCTGCCTGATGCAGTAGGTTTTTGGTACCAATCTAGTATTATATTATTGTTTTCCGCGCGTATTACTTTAGTGTCCAAGAAAGGAACGCTATTGTTAGTTTCTCTTTCAACAGCAAATTGTATTTTGTCATACCAGTTTTAAGAGAAACTAATATGAGTGCTAGAACGGCACGAACAATTTTAAAAAGAAATAATTACCATTGCAAAAAATAGCAAAAAACTCGTACAATTTTCCCTGCTGATGATGAACGACGCGACGGGTGGTTTTTTGTGAGGACATGATGAAACAAACTAAGTCTTGTTTACAGATGAGTATTCTTTTTCTTTAACTGGCCATTACAATTCATCTGTTATCGTAGGGTACAGAAAATAGGTACATACGTGTTCCTTACAAAACACATTACCGTTAATAAGTGTAACGTCTAATCTTTTAAAGACCAGAGTGTTAAGCAACACCATACTGTGGTAAGAAACGAGTGGAGAAATTCTTCGAATATCCCTAAGGATATTTAAGAGAAAAACGTCCACCGTTGCCATCCACCAGAATGGTGCTCTGCCCGACTGCTCAGCCCTGGGTTCGTTCCCTGTTCATTCTCCCCTACACCAATCCCAGAAAGGTACAGGAAATAAAAATACTTGTTGAGTCATAACAAAAGGTATATATTTATTTATAAAATAAAACAAACATTTATATTATGAATATGAAACAAAGATAAATAAACTGTGACACAAAGATTAAGCGGTTGCCGGTATGGAATAACTAGAATATAATATAAGTACTCAGCTTTATTTTGTTTGGAATGAGTTGTTCCGTCTTTCAGGAAGGGTTCCGATCCCTGTTGAATCTAGCCGCTGTCGGTGGATTTAAGGAGAGTTGCTGGTCTACATAATGGCAATTTTCTTCCCATGTTACTAAAGGGATTTCATATTCCGTGCTGATGCATCAGTGGCTTGGTATCTGGTTGCTGAATGTTGCCCAAGGTATTGCGGTTGGCTGTTTTCTTGCTCCACGGTAGTAGCTAGAAAATTCAAACAAAGATCAGTTCTCTCCCAAAAGAAAAGCCTGATCAGAAATAAAGCTGAGTATTCAGAGAGAAACGATCTCAGCAAAATCTCTGATCACAGCGTGGCATTAATAAAAATAAGTTTGTAAGAAAAGATTTTTTATTTAGTAAGATATTAAGGAAAGTAAGGTAAAATAGGTACATATATACAGTAAGAAAAAAATAAAAGTTAAAATGATTTCAGCTTTATTTTATGAAAGAAAGTATCTGCCACGCAAAGTAAAACAAGTAAAAAAAACAGAGGCCTAAAACTAGAAGAAAAACTTACCCGTTTATACGGCCAAGACACTAACCAATTTAAGAATGATTGTAGCAATTGTAGTAGAGTGAAAAAGAACGAATAAAGATTCGTATCGGCTTATATAGCGTAGCACGGCTGCTAAAAATATTTATAATGTAGTGAGGTCGCTTAGGAATATTATAGTACGGGGGCCAAGTACCGAGCGGAGTTTATTGTCACGTTCCATCGGTTAATTAAAACGTTACAAAAGTCAACGTCTGTCTACCTAAAGGCAGGTTTATAAACGGACATAGTACATAATCATAAGTCATAAACATAACTTCAACCACAATCATAATTCATAAGATTTAAGATTGGTTTATAACTAGACATAATACATAACCATAATATTTAAGAACTACTTCAGAAAATACAAACCTAACCAAATTTTTATAGAGCATGAAGAATTTTTTTCTGGTCTTTAGATTCATAGAAAAGTGAAATAAATAAATATGTGGTTAAATTCGCTCCAAAAACATTAAATTAAAATAGTAGGGTTATGTATAGGAGGAAACTGCAGATGATTCTACCAACGCATGCGCATATTCCAACAATTCCATAATGTTTAATACTTAATTCATAAATGTTGAAAGTTACCAACTTTCAAGGTCACGTTTTAAGGACTAAATTTATGTCTTATGTATTATGGATGCTTTTAAATGGGTACATTTATTTATTAACTTTTAACATTATGCTTATATAATAAGATTATGGTTAAAGACTAAAATTATGTTTATGTCCGTTTATAAATCCGGCTTTAGATGACAACGTAATTGGCCCTTTTTTGATTGTGGCCTCTTTTTGTCGGAGATACCTAGATCTCGTAAAAATCACACAATTTCAGCAGAAAACATAGTACGAAGCTTCGCCCTATTCTACATTATTGCCTACTGTACCACTTTTTTATCTACTTTTGGGCATTTATCCATTGTATTTGTTTCAATTTAAGGGAAAAGTCGAAGCAGAATTGGAGTTGATATGTCTTGAAGATGCAATGAAAGAGCCTGCTGGTATTGGAAGACGTGAACCTCAACCACTTCCATTGCCAGAGTAAGTATATATATATATATATATATATATATATATATATATATATATATATATATATATATATATATATGTTTCACTTTAGACGCTTTTAAAAGTCGGTTAATAAAGTTTAATAAACCATCTAATTATAGATTATGTCGGGAATATTGATTGTATATAAGATATTTTCACTTAGATATAATTGTCTTATAATAAACAATGCGATGATCTTATTTTACTAAGTGCTGAAGGAAGCTTAGCAACATTTTTTAAAGAAATTATATACTCAGTGACATTAGCAGTTTTACATCCAGAAGGAATAATTTCTTGAACTTAATTTTTGGCTACATGATGACTATATTTAAAACATGCTATGATAGCAATACCAATGTTTTAGCGTTTTTACTTTTTGTAAAAATAAAGTTTTACCTTTAAATTTTTTTGTGAAGAGACTGATTTGTGAAAACCTGTTTGTATAGAAATTTTCAGTTATTACTACTCAGTCTAATTGTATTCAGTGTAAGAAAATACCTCGAGTTCGAAGACACCAAAATTACTACCATGGTAGCGATTTTGACAGTGATAAAATTATTGCGTATAGAGATATGGGCTTGTCGTATCGCGAAATTGGCCGTCGTGTTAATTGTACGGCAATGACCGTTATGCGTGTCTATCGTGTGTGGACAAACGAAGATAGAAGAACAGAAGAAGACCAACTGGTCAACCGAGGCGTACCACAGAGTGTCAAGATAGGCACTTTAGATTACTTGCTCTGCGAGATTGTTTTGCTACTACGCCTCAAATTGTTGACCAATGGTTTGGAATAGTAGGTAGATCTGTTAGTATGCGTATACTATACCACCGCATTACAGTAGTGATGAAGAAGATGTCTTCTTCTTTATGTGCCGTCTTCTACCGAAGGTTGGCGACCATCATACGATAGGTTTCTCTGTTTTGTGCCGCATGAATTATGTTCGCAGCTTCTGGTATTTGAAACCATTCTCTCAAGTTTCTCAGCCAGGATTTCTTCTTTCTGCCCAAACCTCTTTACCTTCAATCTTGCCTTCCACGATAAGCTGTAGCAGACTGTACTTATCATTACGGAACACATGGCCCAGGTATGACGCTTTCCTCCTTTTAACAGTTGTTAACAATTCCACCTCTTTACCCATTCGTCTTAATACCTCTGTGTTGGTCACTCTGTCTGTCCAAGGTATTCTCAGTATGCGTCGATACAGCCACATTTCTAGAGCCGCTAACTTCTTTATAGTTGCTGCTGTTAACGTCCACCCTTCTACGCCGTAAAGTAGCGTAGAGAGTACGTAGCATTTCGTGGCGCGCCATCGGAGGTTAATGCTTAGGTTGCGGTTGCTTAAGAGCTTTCTCATTTTGATGAATTTGGATCTTGTATTTCAATTCGGATCTTAATCTCTACTTCTGGGTCCCACTTGTCATTTACTGTATATCCCAGATATTTAAATCGGTGTACTCTTTCAATACGTTCGTCTTCAATATGCAGGTCGATATGTTGAAATTTTTTTTTACTGATCACCATAAATTTAGTTTTCTTTCTATTGATCTTCAGTCCAAATCGGCTGCCAGTTGTATTAACTCTATGTAGCATCATCTGTAAATATTCGATGTTATCGGCCAGTATAATAGTATCATCTGCATATCGAAAATTACTTATTGGTACGCCATTAATCTTGATGCCCTCATTGTACTCTTCTAGTGTCTCTAGAAATATTTGTTCCGTAAAGAAGAAGATGTACAGAAGTGAATTTAGCTATGGGGTCGCCTTTGGGAGTTCTTCAGATGTTAGATGTCTATTTTTCTTGACATTTTTTTCCTTTTAACTTTAAGAAACCTTTGTAGTCTAAAATCCATTATAACTGGATTGTAATCGCTATGAATGACAGCTCCAGGAAATGTCTTAGTAGTTTTTATGTACTTCTTGAAGTTGTTATCGAGCAAAAGGTAGTCAAGTAGTATTTTGAGCATTATTCTTATTTTTAAAATATATTAATAAATTTATTTATAAGCACATTTAGTGTTTTTTTATTTTTTAATTTGCTAAAATATCTTACGAGATAGAAAAAATTGTTTTGCAGATTTGGAAGAGCACACCAAAATTATATAAAATAACTTATCAAATTTAAAACATCTTTTAAAAAGTTTTTTTTTTGTAGACCTGTGTAATTGCAATGTTTGACCAAATATTATTTGATGATCGACCACCCGATATAAACTTAATTAATGTTTGGTTATATAAAATGTGAGTTGTATACTACTGAAATTGACATCCAGATTCGATCTTACTCGGGCTAAATTTAGTGTCACATTCCATCTCTTGCCACGTGCTTCGTGATTCTGCAAAATAAGTCATACTTTCTACATCTAAAACATAAGTCCTCAGTTCAGTTGTGAGTGTTTATTGATTTTTAATTCATTTTCTCCCTGATAATGGAGATTTACCGACGCAGAATGTTGACAGGATGATGTATTAGTACGATTGTGTTGACTTCCAATTTATTGAAACCTTAAAAGAAACACGTTTGAAAAGTCATCGACAGCGTCGTACATTATTTTTTGAGTACGGGACTATTTTGCTATTTTACATAAAATTTCTTTCTTCTTTAGCAGGAATTTAGATAATTTGTAAAAACCAAACCGATCAGCTTATAACTAAAGAATAACTTATCAGCTAAAGAATAACTTAATTTTAAAAATCATGAATGTGTTGCTTGTGTCCATTTCAAATAGGTAAAGAAATAATAAATAAGACTTACTCACAATCAATTTAATTTAACTATCAGACGACCGGTTTCGCTTTCTACAATATGCAAAGCATCTTCAGGTCTCGATACAAAGTTAAATAAATGCTGAAATGATAAAAACCCATATTAGGGTGTTGTCTAATAAAGATAAACAAAGTAGATGTTGGAAATTACAATAATTATGCCAATATTACATGTCTGTGGTTTTATTTCAAAAAGAGTAAGTTGAATAAAAAGGTATAAAAGTTTTAAAAGTTTAAACAGACAAGGTAAGGCCCACAAATTGTTATAAAATAGTCAAGTTAACTTGCAGTATTGAGAAACAGAAGAAGAACTGTCACATGCTAACCTACATTTGTCAAATTTACCACTAAAATCTAATAGATAACACATAAAAAACTCATTGTGCCCAAGACTGAGATGTAGTGCATAAAAGTCCTTCCCCCATTTAAATTTAATGTTTGTTTCGTCCCTTCTAAGTGTTTTCTGTTTTAGTGTGTTTTAAATTGTCCTTAATTGTTTTAATTCTAATATTTTATTTACTTGACTTTGCAATAATCTACTATTTTGCCAATAGAACTTTATCAAAGAAATTTGATAACTACAAGTTAAAAAATAATTGCACACTCACACAATTTGTACATCTAAACTTATTCATTGTCATAAAACTGTCACCTTCATAAAACAATTACTCAATAAATAACACACATTTCATAAATATATCTCTCGAATAAGTATAAATAACTTTTAATAATACAATGGTATATTACATCACTTTCATTTAACAAACAATCACACACATATCTCTGCTTCATTGGATCAAATCTATCTCCTCAAGAACTTCCCGTTTACTGTCAAACAACTACAATAGCAGAATTGAGTTCTCCATTCAACAATACATAGTAGTTTTCAACCATGTTCTACCATCCATCAATTAATAGAGTACCGGCATGTAAGTAATGTTTATTTATTTGCTCATTTATTAATTTATTACAATCTAATAGACTATTTTATAACAATTTGTGGGCCTTACCTTGTCTGTTTAAACTTTTAAAACTTTTTATACCTTTTTATTCAACTTACTCATTTTGAAATAAAACCACAGACATGTAATATTGGCATAATTATTGTAATTTACAACATCTACTTTGTTTATCTTTATTAGACAACACCCTAATATGGGTTTTTATCATTTCAGCATTTATTTAACTTTGTATCGAGACCTGAAGATGCTTTGCATATTGTAGAAAGCGAAACCGGTCGTCTGATAGTTAAATTAAATTGATTGTGAGTAAGTCTTATTTATTATTTCTTTACTTATTTAACTTAATTTTACTTTAAAATAAAAATTTGATTTAAATGTAAAATCAAGTAAGCAGATTACATTTTTAAAATATGTTAGGTCGTGCTTCTGCAGAATGTTAAATAGAAGTTTATGTTACTTCATTCTGAAGCTAACTTCACAGACACCTTAACCAACGTTATACGTATTATTGGAATAATAAGGCCCTGTGATCCTATTTTAGATTACCAGACAGCGTGCGATTGGTTCTTGACATAATGGTTTACCATTTTTACTGGTTTTTAATGCCATTTTAATTTCCTCTTTTAATATCTTTAAAACCATGTACTCGTCTAATTCTATCTCCATCTGTTATATTCTATTGTCTTTGAAACAGTTCATTGATGTATTCTCTCCATCTTTTTAATTTGTCGTTAGTATTCAACACAAGTTTCCCATTTACATCTTTCAGTATTCTCGGTTTTCTTCTTACATAAAGCAGAACACCATTGGGCAGATGTAACATTGGGAAAAATACATCTTCTAGTCCTGATAGTATCCACTGAAGGTGCCTCAAAATGTTTTGGAGAATATCATACCGCTGCTTACCAATATATTCAATGCATATCTAAGGTTGAGTTACTTTTCTTTTCCCTGGAAAGTAGTCAACACAATCATGATCCCTAAATCAGGAAAACACAAAACCAGCACAGAATACTACAGAACAACATCGCTCTGGAACACGCTAGAAAAAGTCTACGAGAGGATCCTTAAGGAAAGACTCGTAGAATTTATAGATGACCATTTTTTTATTCCCAACTTCTAATTTGGATTCAGAGTTGGTCCCTCCATCTAAAATGCATTGATTGAAGCAGCGACTTTCATTTCACAATCTATTAAGGAACATCACAGATTTGCCATTGACATCTTTCTTGGCGTCTAGATGTCTTTCAATCTTGTCTAACATACGAGACTAATCATAACACTTTACCGTACTGGACTGCCTATTTTATCCATCAATATCATTGGAAAATTCGAGTAAGGGTAGCCAACAAACTTTTAAATCCTTTTACTTTACTAGCTGAAGTACCACAGGGCTTAATTTTAGCACCAAAATTATACACAATCTGTAACAGTGACACCCTCTGCTTTGAGTAGGTCCTTACTTCCCGCTGTACGCTTAGAGGGATGCAGGGGCACGCGCCTGTATTCGACAGAGCACAATTACCATTAAACAAAGTAATAAACTCATCTCAAACAAATCCAAAACTTACTCGTAGTCATCTTATTAATATCACCTTACACCACAGTAGAAGAAGGGAACCGAATAACTATCCTAGGAGTCCAATATCAGCTTTTAATTAGAACACAAATCTCCAACTCACAATAGATAGAGTTAGGAAGAGAGTTAATCTCCGAGGTGCTCTATCGGGTACCAAAGCCACCAGTTCCATAACCTTAATACACGCACAAAAAACATAAGAGTAGACAACCCCAGAAAAACCTTGACAACGAAAGAAAAATACTTACAAACTTGCATATAATAGAAAACAAAATCCATTCTCTCAGCAAGAGATATGTACTAAGAACCATAAACAACCTGAACAACAGAGCTAAGCTGACCCTAAAAAATCCTTGATATCACAGAGGGCACATACTCACCAGGAATCACATTAAAAAAGTTTCTTTCCCACCAGCCAAACTTCTACACTGTTTCCCTTTTTATTTATTTTTTATTTTTTTATTATTGACTGATAGAGTGGCAGCATGCTGATATCTAGGAGCATACTGCCACTTATCCCCACTCTACTTACGTTTACTACTATCTAAAACTCCCGTTAAAAAAAATAAACCGTTAGTCTCACAATAGTCTTCGTAAGAATAAGTTTAGCAAAAAGATGATTGCGTTTGCGAATATCCACATGTCAGGTGTTTTTTCAGGACTACATGGTTTGAATATAACGTTGGTGTATTTTATATTTTTATACTGAGTTTTAAACAAAGTTTTAATTTTGACCAATTATTTCTACATTACTAATTAAAATGACTCGTACGTCTATGAGATATATAAAAATAATTATTTTATTAGAAAATACAACACAGTACATGTAAGAGACAGGAAACTCACCAATTAGGAGGGTGTGACATAAAAGTAATAGTTCTTTTATGACATATGAGTTGTTGTTCCAACATTACCAAGGATATATTGACCATTGTTAAATTCTTGTAGTAAATACTATAAAGACAAAAATATTTGCCACTATTTAAGTTTATGAAATGCTTTGAAAATTGTCGTACTGAAAAAACTGTCACCGTTCACCTGTCCCGATTTGGGAGAGGGTATGGAGGAGGCAAAATGATCTCTTTAATTTACATTTCTTAGTTATACATATAAATGTGTATCCATTCTTTAGATTTTGAGACAAAGTATCTTTTTGCATTTTATATAGATACGTTTAGATAACAACAACTATGAATATTGACAATAAAACATTGGGTCCAAAACATTAGAAATAAAAAATTAAGTCTACTGATTGAGATTTATATAAAACACTTACAGAGGAACAAACCAACCAACCTTTAATTAATATACAAATGCAAATCAAAATATTCTTCTTGTCTCATTTCTTATGCCCTATAAAAGTATCGGATCTTGTGACTATCTATCCATCTTTTACCATTTTTTTCACGCCTTTTAATCTTCTGCTACCTCCTAATCTGTTGCACGGCTTGTCTCATGTTAATTAAACTTCCGTTCACTTTTATGCCGACTGTCTCGTTTACCAAAGCTTCTTGTATGATTTCTTCAGAATAAGCATTAAACAATAACGGCGACAGTATGCAACCTTGCCTGACCCCTCTCCTTATCTCCACTTCTTCTGACACTTCTCTTCCAATTTTCACATTGTATCGTTGGCTGTAGTATAAATTTGATATCAATGTTACAACCCTTACATCTAGATTCTTGTTTTTGAGTACTTCTATAAGTCGGTCATGTTTTACTTTATCGAATGCCTTGTTGTAGTCTATAAAGCATACATAAAGATCTCGATTAACATCCAAACATCTTTGGATCAGCGCGTTAAAAGAAAATAGTGACTCTCTTTGTGCCTACTCCATTCCGAATCCTACCATAATATATCTATTAAAAGTTCTTATAAAGTTTTTAAAAATTTTTGTTAATAAAGAATATTTTTTACAAAGACATTTTTAAGTAATCGTTCTATATCTCGCTAACGTGAGGAGCTATTAGTGATTTGATTAGGCAACCGATACTCTAACGAAAACAGAAGTCACAACATATTAACTTTTTTTTTCTATCTTCTTTAGCTTTGGTCATACCCTGCAAAACATACCAATTTGGGCCACCCTATGCTTATTATTTATTATAAGTACTCCCCCATGTATAGATAGATTATAATATAATGTCAATGTAATTGTATAAGCATATTGAGTATCTAAATATGTTTAATATAAGTAAGGTATGTTTGCATAAATATATTTTATCATACATGAAAATGTGTTCGTGTTTATCTTTGATTAATTATATTTACGAAATTCAAATAATATCCTGTTGCGGATTTTGGTAATATGTTATAAAGATTAGATTAGAAAGGTGAAAATCCTACTTATCTAATTTTCATAAATATATTTATAAATTTAACAATTTTTGACAGCATAAAATTTGAAGTGTCTTCTCCTTTTCATTTTATTTTACATTATAAATCATTCAGAGAATATCAGCATCAATAAAAATTACCTTGGTAGATCTTTTGAAATTAGAAATTGTTTGCTACCAGTGGCGTAGTAACACTTAAATAAATAATATCTGTATTTATCCAGACCCAAAAAATGTAAATCCAAAAAACGTTGGAAGCCTTGACAGAATGCTAAATTGACTACCGGTATAGATAGGGGCACCATATCACCGAAACTATTCACTTTGCTTTTGGATAATATTCGTAAAAGGCCAAAACTGACCGACAAGAGCATAAACATAAGTGGAGAAAAGCTTAGCCACTTGAGGTGTGCAGATGATATTATGCTAACAGCTGATAGGATAGATGAGGCCAAAGAACATATTTAATCACCTCTACCTTTCCTCGCTAGGAGAGGGATATTAAAAATAAATATATTTTAAACTGAAATGATAACAAATCTTGTAGTCAGCGAATATTATATACGTAGGAGTTGGATCCATAGACCAACTTGTAAGACTATAAATACCTAGGTCACGTGATTTGCATAGGAAAAGAACTAAACTGTTAAGCCTTTCCGTCGTAAAGACTAACTTGGGCAGCCTACGGAAAATTGAACATAATTTTCAAACAGTTCGACATACTAATATGTCTTAAAAGAAAAACCTTTAATCCGTATGTTTTCGTATGTTTTGTCTTGACTCACGAAGCTGAAATGTTGACTATTATAAGTGAACAAGATCTGTGTGGCCCAAAGGTCGATGGAGCGTGCTGTATTGGGCGATTCACTGCAAGAGAAGATTCTAAACTGCCAGTTACGACGAAGATTAGGAGAGGCTGATGCTGTAGAGAGAATGACAACACTGAAGTGGAACTGGGCAGGTTACTTGGTTCGAATGAGAGATAACAGGTGGACAAAGCAAATCCTGAAATGGTGAATAAGAGATGATGCCTACCGAAGTAAAGGTCGTCCACCAACACGTTTCACTGACTATCTTAAACGTTGCCATAGAAATTGCTTGCAACAGTCACAAGATCGAAACAGATGAGAAATTATGAGGAAGATCTGTGTTCAGTAGTGGAGAAAGGAAGATTTAATTATGATGATGATGATAAATCATTAAAAAATTTGTACTTCATAGTAGATCTACAGGTTACTGATGATTGTCCATCATAAAAGAAAAACTACCAATTTGTTGGACAATATTTGCGCATGATATACTTGTTATCGACCCTTCTATTTATAACTTGACGTGATCATGTGCAAATTGGAAAATATATAAGCAGGCATTGTTTGCTTCTACGCCCATTTTGTATACTTTCCTTTTCCAGCCTTTAACCCTTTCTTTACCAGTGACGTATATATACGGTTTAGGGAAAAGTGCCACTGTTCCCAGTGACGTATATATACGTTCTCGAGTGAGATAATAATTTCTGGATTTGTGAAATGGCGTACTTTGGTTGTAGCTGAAGCATTGTCTTCGACGAAAGAATGGTTCAAAATATTAGGCATATTCATGATGTCCAGTAACGCTGTAGGTTTTGTATCGGTCCAATCCAAGAGTAGAGGGTTGCGGTGGGTGTATCTAGCGATAACACTAATATTAGCTATCGTGCTGATATCTCATGCATACGATGATTTGAAGAATAGAAAAAAAGTGGTACGAAGGACTAATGAGATACTAGAATACAGTTATATCCATTATTATGCCCCTCATTATCAAGAGAATGTCGATAATTTTCAAAGAAGGCAGAGATGTTGCGGTTACAATGGTACAGACGATATTTCCGTGCAAACAGAAACCGGTCTAGTATCGAGTTGTTGTAGACCTAAGTATACAATCTGCACAAAAGAAAACGCATTTATACACGGATGTATTACTAAAGTAGAGTACTCCTTAAAACTCTTAATTATGTGCTCTGTAATGGGAATTGTCGCGGCTCTTTGTCATTTATCAATTATAATATGTATGGTATACGCAGGTGTAAAGCATCTGTTGGAAGCTCACCATAGGAATACACTTTTTGCTGGTAGAGTTCAACGAAGTGAATCTCGCCTTCGTGTAAATCACGTCGATAGAGTTAGCAGCACTAATTTTCGAGCAAATGACGAAGATTCAGGTTAGAAGAGGTACGTACAAGGTGAAATTGGTAGTTAGGAAAGACTTCCGCATTTAATAAAATTGAACCTAAAGCTTCTTCTTCATCAGACGAAGTCATTATGTATTTGTAAGCTACGAATAAACGACTAAAAATACAATTTGTTCACATTTGTATCGCGAACAGTCGCGTTGGGTTTCGCGCCAATGTGGGTAAGCCTTGTCCTCTACCGCTCCGCCTGCGAATTTTCCGCAACGGAAAATTCGCGTCTTAAAAGTTTCGCGTCTTAAAAGTTTCGCGTTGGTGTGGGGAATCCTTTAAACAACCACTGTATAATGACAAATAATTAGCGACGGGTCAACGGGCGGAGGTTCGTGGAAAGTCGACGGCGCGCCGTGTTGTCATTTCTAGTTTGTAGATTTCATTTAAAACTTAACACACTGTATCATCTTTACATATTAGAAATGAAAATCCAGATGTTAAATTTTTCAGAAAATTTTTAACCACATTCATAATTATAAACCAATAATTTGTAAACTTTTCACCGATTCTAAACCAGACTGACATACAAGAAAACATTTTATATGCAATCACTTAGTTTAAAGACTTATTTAATACATCATTTGTTTTTTAGCCGACCTGATACATCATTTTCTTGGTTTAGAAACCCCTTGAAAGCTTTCAAGCATGTCGTCTGTAAATTATATAAATGGAAGTTAATAAAAGCAGGGTGCTTTCTGGTAATTGTGTTGTTGGTGGTAGCTGCTATTTATGCTTTTCCTGGCTATACGGTTAAGAGAATTCTTGGAGCCTAAGTTTTATTTATTTATTAAGTTCACTAATATATTTATAGTGTCACGTTTATACTTTTATATTCTTTAAATTAATTTTAATTGTATTTTTATACTTTTAAATATATATTTTTTGTATTTCAAATGTTTATATTAAAATTTATTTTCATTTCACAAATTTGGGTTCCGAGATATATAGTGAAAAACAAAAATGCAGGAAGTTTGAAAGAAGCAAAGAGAATTCCAAAGCAAGGGTATCAGCAATGGCGGGACAAGTTTATTATTTAAGGGGACAGTCTCATGCGGAACTTTCAAAAAATCAATTTTAATTTTTTTTATAAATCGCTTCCATTTACATTCAAAAACTCCCTCCTAAAATTTTAAAAAGAAATTCCCACTAGAAGATAAGTTATAGTTATTTTATTAACGTCATCTACGCACGTATGAAAACCGGTTTCTCTCCGCGCGGCGAGCGCGAGGCTCCAGCTGTTCTTGCTTTTGTATATATGTTGTATATACGTTGGGTATGTATTAGTGATTCATTTTTATATAGTATGTATATCAGTATAACGTTTGGCAGTTACTATACACATTTGGAATTTTAAATCCGGGACATAGGATTTTTTTACAAATACTAAGATTCTCTGCGTTGCAATTAACCCGTGTTTCTTTATAACGTCGCGATGTTTTATAACTAATTTATTTGTTCCACTGGATTTATAGTTCCACTTCTCCTCAGCGGTTTATATAGTAGCGTATATGGCACGCCGACAGTGTTGCTCCGTCTACCGATTTTTCCTGAAAGTCCGGTTTTGTGCAGATAATAAATAATGTTTTATTAACATCAATTTTGTTTGTGTTCATTAGGTATTATTTGAGTTATAAAATTTATACTTAAATACATTTATTAATCCAAATATTGTTTATAATTTCAAATTAAAAAGAGTGTAATATAATTATTTATTTTTAAAATTCCTTTTTATTTTTAATTTTAGAAATCAACTTTTTTTTCAAGTCGTTTTGGCAATAAAACAACCATTTTTTTAGTTAAAATATTATCATATCTACATTTATAAATAAGTACGTTTTCGCTGAATTGACATGCGATCTAGGTGTGTTCCGTTTTTACACTTACACTGGCAGCATCGTGAATTGAGAGTGAGACTCCAGTCAAACAAATGAATTAATTATAAAACATCGCGACGTTGTATTGAAATTTACAGCTTTACAAAGCCATTTACAACAACTGTTGGATGAAGACGGTCCTCAATATTCACCAGGAATGGCCGATTAAACGTGAGTATAAAGTTATCAGCCTTTTATTCACGAAAATTATGTAAAAAAAACTTTAAATGCTTTTTTCTCAAAAGTAACATTTTCAAACTGGTCAGACACTTTTCTCCGAACCTTCTTGACCGATTTTAAAAAACCAAAAATTTTTCGAATATATATACAAAATACTAGATGATAAACCTTTAAAATATTTAAAAACCACCCCCCTTTTATTATATATGGGTAAATACACCGAAAAATATAGTGATTTTTCGACTTTTTTGAAAAAATTCGTATAAACTCTTCAAAATAATACAATTTGCATATTTTAAAGGTTTATCATCTAGTATTGAGTCTCACGAATACAACCCATTTTGAATTTTTTGAATATCTGTTACAGGTGACCCACAAAGTGTCTTACCACCAAAAACGCACTTTTTACTACACGCCATCTACAGGACACCAATGAAGTTAAAATCGCTATTAAAAATTTTTATTATGTACTTCAAGACTTACTTAATCATCTCCAAAAGGAATTATGTTAATAAATATTATAGTTTTTTTTTCTGCTTTAATTTTAAAATGCGTCTTTTTTTTGAATCGCATGAGACTGTCCCCTTAAATTAAACAGATTTTTGTGGAAGATAAACTTTCACTTATAAACTATAAAAGGTCGTTTTAACTGCTTTCCTCTACCTTACTCTGTCCGTTTAGTTTTGTCGACGTTCTTTAGTTACTTATATAATTTTTGTTTAACTACTACATACAAGCTTTAAGACACTTTATTCGTGGAGTGTTTCCGCTCTATTTCTCTTCAATGAGAAAAACACCCACTATTATAATTACCAAAACAAAGAAAGAAAGCACATTTCGAGTAGTACTTTGTAATATGCATAAAACAGCAGGTAAATATACAAACATGAGTTAATAAAAATAGGACACGAAATAACCAATATATCTAATATATATATATATATATATATATATATATATATATATATATATATATATATATATATATAAGAATGGTTCCAAACAGTTCTTCCACTTTTTTATGTACAACTGAAAACTAAATGGAATAATAAAGACATATATGAAATATATGTACATATGTATGAAAGAGTACTTTAAAACATAATTGTATCATTTGAACCACAACATTCCAAGCGTCAGGTACCACCAACGTTCTGCCACCTGCCTGTAAGATGCGTAAAGTGTGTACTGTGTATGAAAAACCTTCTGGATAACTATAAGGGCTGCAGCGTATACAAACAAATACAAAAAGAAAAATTCCCCCAAACGCAGGAAGAAACCAGATGCCCATAGATTAGGTACCAAGAAAACTAACATTTAAACAGTAATTCCTGGTGTTTCTTACGCTCCAAAAACTTAGCCAAACGACTGAAATCAAAACCAACAAATGTCGGTGTCGGTTCAAACCATTTAACTACAATTACCAACCTTGAAAAACTGATGGCAGAACTAATGGAGAGAATGCCACTATGATTTCCAAAATGCACTAATAATATCAATGCTGTGCTCTGAGTGTACCTTCGGTATCAAGAGACTGATGATTATGTCCGCCTACAAGGAGGAGGCCATAAATGAGTATCAAGGGAGGAGATAATCGACTTCTTGTATCGAAATCCTGACATTTGACTTGTTCTAATCTCAAAGAAGAGCTTAGAGGGTCCAAGTTGTGGCTACCAGAGTTTGGACAGTCAGAAGGAGACTGAAGTCAAACAATCTGACATAAAAAAGAGCAGCTACGGATCCGGGAATGGAATTCTCATACGAATGGGATTTACTGGGACAGGACCGACAAACACGAAAAGCAACAGGTAACGCTGCAAAGACTCACGAAGAGTTGTAGCGCCATTGATGATAATGATGAGCTACGGATCCCAAGCTTATTGCAGCCCAGAAGCAAAGGCAATGAGAATTTACTCGCGAACATCTAGATTGCGACGACTATCAATGAAGGTATTATTCTCCGACGAAAGTAGGATCTGCCTACATGGCAACGATAAGAAGTATCGAGTCTGTAGAAGACCAGGAGAGCGATTTGATCAATGTTAGATCTGTATGTATGTATACAAGAAATTGTGTCATATCGAACCGGTTCTTGTATTCTTTTTGAAGGCATTTTCATGGATGGAAAACCGAGTTGGTTTTCGTGCCTGGTGGAGGATGTAGAGTAGGTTTAACGGCGGATCGTTACATTAGAGACATTTGTCGGAACATGCTGTTCCATTAGTGGGATTTATTGGCGATGTCTTTATTTTAATGCAATATAATACACGATACCATACCGCACGTGTCACCACCACCTACTTGTCTGAAATCGGTAAACCTACAATAAAGAGGCGTGCGTTAAGCCCTGACATTAATCTAATAAAGCATGTTAGAGATGAGTTTAAACGAAGCGTCCAGGACAGAAATCATGCACCAAGGAGCTTAATGGAATTGAGATCTGCGCTTAATGATGAATGGGAAGCAATGCCTCAAGAATTTATTAGAAAAGTCATCCGACCCATGCGAAATCGATAGGAAAGTGTAACTAAAAGTAGGAGTGGTAATATCAAATACTGAAAAATAAAGAAATTCATTTTGTAATTGATGGTTTCTCTGTTCATAATATCGCTCTTGCGTTAGTTAAAATACAATCAACAACAATCAATGTGAACATATTACAAGTATATGCACCCACATAAGACTATGAACAAGAAGAAATTGAAAAATTATATCATGATTTAGAAAAAGTATTAGCACCTACAAAGAAACACGATCTCAATATTATCATGGGAGATTTTAATGCAAAGATTGGTAAAGGTGAACAGGAAGATGTCATAGGGAAATATGGTCTGGGAATACGAAATGAAAGAGGAGATATGTTGGCATCTTTTTGCGTAGAAAAGCAATTAGTAATAATGAACACAATTTTCAAACTTCCAAATCGTCGTCTTTACACATGGAAATCACCAGCAGATACACCTGAACGAGTTTTTCGTAACCAAATAGACTTCATATGTATAAATAAGAGATACAGAAATTCAGTAAAAACATATCCAGGGGCAGATGTACCAACAGATCACAATATTTTAGTAGGAAAAATAAGACTGAGATTAAAAAGAGTTGCAAGGACGAATAAGCAAACAGTTACTATTGATAGAGAAACGATGCTAAATGATACTGTAAAACAAGAAATAACTAGTATATTAGAACAAAAGATGAAGTTAACATCAAGCAAAGAAGAAAGTACTGAGGAAAACTGGACGAGAATTAAAGACATCTTAAAGACTGTTCAAGAAACAAAATTGAGTGCGCTAAAAGCAAGAAAAAAACAAGGGTGGATGACAGAAGAAATACTGAGACTTATGGATCAAAGAAGAGAAGTCAGAAATAAAGATAAAAACGAATACAAGAGGATCCACGCAATAATCAGGCAGAAGATAAGACACGCGAAAACACAATTTCATAGTAAAGAATGTAATGAAATTCAACAATATGAAAAGAAACACGATACATTTCATCTGCACAAGAAATTGAAAGAGGTCGCTGGAAACAAATGGAAACAAGTATCCCAAAGTTTAGAAGACAGAAACGGACACAGAATATTAGACATCAATGAAAAGTTAAAAGAATGGGAAAACTACATTTCTGAATTATTTGAAGATGAGAGAGTAGAACACTATACACCGATTGCTATATCAGGTCCATCTATAACAGAAAGTGAGGTAAGACGTTCAATACAAACGGCAAAAAATGGAAAAGCACTTGGCCCGATGAAGTAAGTGCTGAAATACTAAAGTTTTTTGGGAGAAAATGGAATTAAAGCTCTGTGTAATCTCTTTAACAGAATTTATGACACTGGGATATTACCAACTGATTGGTTAAAGTCGACATTTGTCACAATACCTAAGAAACATCGTCCAAAGACATGCGGTGATTATCGGACAATAAGTCTGATGAGTCACGTTTTGAAAATCTTTCTGCGAGTAATACACAGCAGAATTTACACGCTGTTAGAGGACAGAATTAGCAATACTCAATTTGGGTTTAGGAGTGGCTTGGGTACAAGAGAAGCCTTGTTTAGTATACAGGTGCTAGTACAGAGATGCAGAGATATAAATCAAAATGTGTATATTTGTGCAATCGATTTTGAAAAAGCTTTTGACAAAGTCCGACATAACAAAATGCTAGAAATATTGGAAACAGCTGGATTGGACGATAAAGATCTACGAATAATTACAAATCTATACTGGCATCAAGTGGCAAGAATAAAGGTTGAACAAGAACTGTCGGATGAAATAAATATAAAAAGAGGAGTGAGACAAGGCTGTATATTGTCGCCTTTACTTTTTAACTTATATTCGGAGGAAATATTTAAGGAAGCCTTAATGGAGACAACCGAAGGTATTATTGTGAATGGAGTAACCGTCAACAATATTAGATATGCCGACGATACCTTAGTCCTTGCCAATTGCGGAGAAGACCTTCAAAATCTAATGAACAAAATAAAACAGACTTGTGATCAGTATGGATTAAAACTCAACGTTAAGAAAACTAAATATATGATAGTTAGCAAACAAAATTATATACATGATGACGGTATAAAAGTCGGAGATGCCACACTGGACAGAGTAGAGAAACTCGTGTATCTCGGCAGTAATATCAATGAGAGCTGGGATCCAACCGCAGAAATTAAAAGCCGAATAGAACAAGCCCGAGCTGCCTTTGTAAAAATGAGAAACGTACTTTGCAGTCACGATCTTAGCATTGACCTTAGAGTTCGTATGATATCTTGCTACATCTTTCCTGTCCTGCTGTATGGAGTAGAAGCGTGGACCCTAACTGAGGCTATGCTTAAACGCTTGACAGCCTTTGAGATGTGGGTATACAGACGACTACTGAAAATAAGCTGGGTCGACAGAGTTAGAAATGAGGAGGTCCTTAGACGGCTGAACCAAACAACACAACTGGTCAATATAATAAAGAAACGCAAGCTGGAATACTTCGGTCATATTATGAGACACCCTGAAAAATATGATCTTTTACATCTGATCATTCAGGGAAAGATCC
This sequence comes from Diabrotica balteata, assembly GCA_918026665.1. Taxonomy (NCBI): domain Eukaryota; kingdom Metazoa; phylum Arthropoda; class Insecta; order Coleoptera; family Chrysomelidae; genus Diabrotica; species Diabrotica balteata. Next base: position 6,284,720 of record OU898284.1, read on the forward strand.
AAGGTAATCGTGGTCCTGGTAGAAGAAGAACATCATGGCTGAAAAATCTAAGGCAATGGTATGGAAAATCAACTACATCGTTATTTAGAGCTGCTGTCAATAAAGTCACGATAGCGAATATGGTAGCCAACATGATATCCAACGATCGATAACGGTCATGGAACTAGAAGAAGAAGTTAGTTAAAATGGTGAATATCTAGGAAACGCTGTACGTATTGCATATTGCTGTACGCTCTAAACAATGCAATAGCAGTTTAGCTTAAGTGCATAGAATTTTCTTATTTTCCCTTAATAGAAAAAATTCATAGGAGATACATAATGCTTTACAAGCTGTAAGAAAATGTAACTTTTCAGGTTACGTAATGCTCCGTCCTTATCCCGAAGAGGGAAAAATTTATTTGCTCCTTTGTAGTGCTATTTGTTTTTTGCTGTTTATAAGTTCTTTGCAGTTTTTTGCAGTTGAATCAAATGCAATACTAGGAAGAGAACATAAAATGCGAAAAAAGAAGAGGAAGAATCATTTTTTATTTTATTGTTATCCAATTAAAAACGTATTTAAAATCTGTTTTCTTGAAACTAAAACTTCATCTTCATCTTTTTTATCTTTATCGTCAAATTTTGGTCCTTTTAAATATCAAAAGAAAGTAAAAATCATTTATCGAGTACAAATAACAATTAGAAAAATTTCATTATAGTAATGTAAGTCACAAGAAGGCGTTTTCATCAACAACACATCCAACTGCTAATTTTCTAATGAATATTTACACAAGCGAGGCGCGCGGCAGATAATTCATTTCGATCGCACATATCAAGATTGCTCTGGATGTGGCAATGTTGATTGATACAAAGCTTTTTCGTTGTAGTGTACAGACGACGAACTTTTTATAAACAAACTGCAAAAAGTGGTATTCGGTTTCGCAGAAGAATAAGATAGTAGTGTTGTTCTCATGTTATTGTTGTTGGGTGAATTAGGATTGACATAGTATACTGTAAGGTACGTAAAGACGTTTGTTAATAAACTTTTAGATATATAGCTGACATACTCAAAAATGACATTCCTGTACAGTTAATATAAATTTTCCGGTTATTAAAGACTTATTGGATTTTGGGGATTTTTTGTTAAAGAAAACTTTCTGGTACTACCTATTGATTTCCAAAAAAGTAATCAAGTCTTTACAAGGATCACTTATCGCTAACCAGTAAAGTAAAAACAAAAAAACTAAATAAAGTAAACGTGACATTTTTATTTATTTATTTATTTAATTAATTAACGGATATACCATTTTTACAGAAATATGACGTCAACCTTTACAAAGCTTATATAATATATAGGTTGCGTTAATAAAAAACAAACCAAAATTAAAATCAAACAAAATTAAATTAAAGTCGTAGCTTAAGTTATTAAACTATGCTCAAAATCTCTCAAATAATTTCTTAAATGTTGCTGTAGATGTTCCAAATAACTCTAAACTATTGCTGTGCTCATTGGCAGTTCGTAAAATTCTTGTAATGGGTTCATTTTGGCCATAATTCGTAGTGTGGAATGGAATGTTGAAAATCTCAGTGTTACGAGTTCTTCTAGTCTATCTATACAGCCCTGAACATCCATCCTTGGATATAGGCCTCCTCCTCCTTCTTCCATGCCTCTCTATCTTGGGCAATTTGCATCCATTTTGACCCGGCGTGTTTCTTCAGGTCATCTGACTATCGCATTTGTGGCCTTCCCCTTTTACGTTTGTGATTCCATGGTCTCCAATGTATAATTGTTTTAGTCCATCTTTCATCTTTCTGCCTTAGGGTGTGTCCGGCGAACTTCCATTTAAGCTTTGCTACTTGGGTTGAGACATCTTTCACTTTTGTTTTATTACGGATCCATTCCTTTCTTTTTTTGTCTGATAGTTTAATGTTCAGAATCTGTCTTTCCATGGATCTTTCTGTCTTTGCTATTTTTTCCATATTTTCCTTTGTAAACGTTCATGTCTGAGAGCCATATGTGAGGACAGGGAGTATACATTGATTAAAGACTCTCGTTTTTCAGTATCAATCAGATACTAAATCATCCAGTACAAAATTAACTAGGATGGGAGAGATTGAGGAACCCATAGGTGTCCCGAATTTTTGAAGATAATATTTGTCATCAAAGACTACAAAATTAGTATTAAGTACTAATTGCAACAGTTCTGCAAATACATCCCAGGATACAGAACAGTTAGGTTTGATGGAGTTCCAATGATTTCTTAAGGAAGTAATAACGCTAGAAAGAGGTAAATTAGTGTAAAGGGATACCACATCAAAACTCACTAAAATTAACCTTGTGGAAGTTCAAAGTTATTCATAAATTCACTAAAGTGAAAAGAATCAACAAAGTTGTTATTATAATTATAAGATTTAGATAAGATGCCAGTTAAAATTTTTGAAACATTAATATTTGGTGAATTAATGGAGGAAACAATCGGTCTCATGCTCAATATGGGCTTATGTATTTTAAATAATTGATGGATTCGACCGTTAAATCAAAATGTTAAATTAAAATGTTAAATCAAAAACTACACAAGAAAGCCCTGAAATTAGTATTTCCACCACCAGAGAAAAAACCCAGTACCTTCTGCTCGATTACATATACAGGCAAAATAACAACAAAAATTGCCAAACACATAAAAAAGAAAGGAATAACACCAGCTTTCCGAACAAATAACAACCTAGGCAAATATATTAAAAATAACAAGAGCCAAAATAAAAAACACTTAAATAGTGGTGTGTACAAACTTCAATGTGGCGACTGCCCAAAAACTTACATCGGTCAAACTGGTAGAAACTTTGATAAACGAATAGCAGAACATAAAAGGGCTTTCAAGAATAGAAAAACAGATTCGACATACGCACTTCACCTTCTAGATCATAATCATTCTTTTAATGACAAATTTAAAATTCTTCACATTCAAAATAAAGGCCTTAAGCTATCTTTGTTAGAATCTATGGAAATCAACAAATTAAAAAACACAGATATAATTCTGAATGACCAACTTGAGACAAACAGTTCTCCCCTCCTCAACCTATTTCATTAGAGACTATAAATTTGTAAACCCAAGCCAAAAATAGATCACTTGAGAAAGGCAATCAGCCGAAACAGCTGTAGTGATAAGATTTAAAATAAATTTTGTGGAAGTTTGAAAACAAAGTTTTCAGTGTTTTATTGTTATGTATTTTAGGTAGACAATAAAATCTGGGAGCATACCCATCATAATTATGTAAATATTTTGCAAGTGATTAATCTATGATCTTTAAGTTTTTTAAGTGAGTGATGAATTGATTTATTTTATTAGTGAATTTAGAACAAGGGTTGGTAGAGAGAGGTTGTATATCATCAACAAGATTGACTGAGGACTGAGATATTGATCTCTATCCATGAGAACAGTGGCATTCCCTTTATCATTAGTAAAAACGAGGAGATTAGGGTGGGTTTTTAAAAACAATACCGTCACCCTGTAAATCTTATCTAACTCGATATGGGTTGTCTAGGGCGATTAGAAAAATTCAACAGAATATTGTTGGAAGAAGACCTAAGAGATAGAAAGTCGGAATTGTCAGCATGTGACAAAATATTTTTCCACATCTGCTAAGATTCTACTAACAGAGTAATCTCTGAAGGTTGGCTTTAATATATATATATATATATATATATATATATATATATATATATATATATATTAGAATTATTCAATAACAATATTTTATATTTAATAAATTTTCTCCAAGCGCTAACCCATGATATTTTATTGCAATTAAAACTTCTCATTTCAGTGTACGTATTATAAAATAGTTGTTACATATTTAACCCTTAAAATTATTTGAATTTAAAAGTTTATTACAGTAGTTATCGAATACCCAACCCAAAACTTTATAAATGCGTCATAATGTTTTTACTTTTTTTAACGATGAGGTATCTGTTAACATACGATATAGAAAAGGGTCACGCAATATTACCACAATATTAATTGGACTACAGCAATATACCCAAAAGTTGTAATTAATACATAGATTTGATTAATTAAATTCCTTGTCAGGGAATTGTGTTGTATATCGGGGTAATCAGTTGATATAATACTAAACGGGTTTTGTTCCTGTTAGTGTTGTGAAAATGTAGGTCTTTAATGGAAAAACATTGTAAGTATATTGCATACTGTACTGCTTTGCAATGCTCATATCATATCTATAGGTTTATTCTATTTTAAATGGAAAAGTAAAAGGTAGTAATGTAATATTTTATTTAATTATCGGATTGTTGATCTTCTTCTTCAAAAACTTCTCCAGAGTTCTCCTGAAACATCAAGACGAAGCAGAACTAATCTGACTTGACAATGGCAAGTGTGACCTTGCCGAAACGTCGTCAAAACAATGGTTTTTTAAAAACCAAAACTACTTAACGCGGAGTCAAACCCGTAAAACAACTGAAATCATATATATATATTTATATATATATATATATATATATATATATTATATATATATATATATATGAAATTTAGAGCTAAGATTAATACTATTACAAAAATTAATATTAAACTCACCAGTCTTCCGGTTTGAACCGCGTCGATATCCATTTTGCCGAGCTTTTGACATCCTCTCTGCATGCTGTAGCTACAGTGAAGTGATCAGTGAACAGTGTAGTAGTGTCTGGGGGCTCGGGAGACTGAGACCTCGGAAGCCCTGAGGAAGACATCAGAGAGGATGTCGAAAGCTCGGCAAAATGGATATCGACGCGGTTCAACCCGGAAGACTGGTGAGTTTAATATTAATTTTTGTAATAGTATTAATCTTAGCTCTAGGTTTCATTGTACTAACTGCGGAAATCTTTCCGAACATTATATATATATATATATATATATATATATATATATATATATATATGATATATATATATATATATAACTATCTCTTAATCTTATGTAGAGCTTTTTATAAGTTTTTATATCACACATATACACAATAAATTGTCTAATCTGTATGTATAGTATATAGCTACTTATTAAAAGTAACTAACTTTGCTTTAAGTAAATAAAAAAGCTTTAAGAGGAGTAAAAAACCGCTACGTATATCAGTATATATGATTAGAAAACACTTTTAAAAGTTATTTGGGAATTTGATACTTTAGGTAACAATTAAATATCAATTATTGGACTCATTGAAGGGGAAACTGGAACAAACACAACAAAATAAAATATTTTAGTTATATATTTTTTGAATAGGTTTGCGAAATATATAAATATTGCTGCTAATAAACCGTTACACATTGGTTTCGAAAAAATGAAATAATCTTCATACTATATTTTGGTTTATTTACATATTTAGAAGATCTTCTTGATGTATTACTACTTGTAGTAGTGTGCTCAGCATAGAAAATTAAGAATGTATCCCAAATATACAGTGTGACCCAAAAGTCCCCTTTCCCTCGTAGCTATTGAACGGTTATACTATTTACAGATGTGTCCACATATTTTGACTATATAAACACTGTAGTTACCCTAACACATTTATTCGTTCTTTGATTTTTGATAAAAGGTCAAAATGTCATCCAGACCAAACAAACTAAATTATCGGACGAAAGCGTTTTGAAATTATTTTTCACATAAAAACGACAAATCTAGTCGCGAAATAGCATCCGCAGTAAACTGTAATCAATCTACAGTAATTAGAGTCATTAAGAAGTATGCTGAACAAGGAAAAATCGACGACAGACCGCGTAGTGGCCGACCAAAGAAAACTTCTGTTCGGGATGACGCTGCGTTAAGAAGAACAAGTCTGGCAGACAGAAGCCTTAATTCCACCCAATTGACGAAGCTGTGGTCTGAATCTACAGGTGTAAGCGTGTGCACTTCCACTGTGAGAAAAAGACTGCTTAGTTTTGGACTTAGAGGATGTAAGGCACAGAAGAAACCACTGCTTTCAGAAAAGCAAAGATTGCACCGTTTGAAATGGGCCAAGGAACATCGAATCTGGACAGCAGAGCAGTGGCAGAGTGTACTGTTTAGTGATGAATCCACTTTCAATATTAATAATCATGCTGGAAATGCCTACGTCAGAAGATTTCCTGGTGAAGAATTTTCTCCAAAATGTGTTCTTCCACAATTAAACATCCAACCTCCGTTATGATATGGGGTTGCATGTCCGCTCGAGGAGTTGGTCGCCTACACGTTGTCTCTGGGATGATGAATGCTACCAATACATTGAGGTACTACAGAATAAGATGTTTGCCGTAGTGAAAAAGATCTGTTTGGCGAAGAAAAATTTATTTTTCAGGATTATAATGCTCCTTGCCATAAAGCAATGTATTTGGTTTCATTTATGTATTTGGTAAGATGATGTAGGACTTTTTAACACCACTATATATCAATGAAATTTAGATGGAGAAAATAAGCAGACGTAGGTTTCTCAACTACGTATATTCAGGTGACGTAATAGTCATAAATGACGTTATATAGCCACCGTGACCTTTAATTCTAAATAGATACTTTTGGCAAGTGATATCTCATTTAAAAGGTTTTGAAAATAGCAACCAACCAACAAAATCCAACCATACTAATTTTGTTAGAGTTTAACCTAACTTTTATGAATAAATTAAGGACATACTAAAATTGTAGTTTCGCTTTTAGTTAATAAAGATTTAAGAACTCGTTCTTAAATATTAAGTGTTCCAAATTTGCTCCATTTACCTCCTGACAGCTCCTGAAAGTCTGGTGACCGAGCTGGTCATTCTATTGTACCTCATCGTTCAATCTATCTATTACGATATTCCTCATTTAGGTAACGTCTTACTGCACCATAATATTGCACCTTGCATTTTTTAACATCTCCAAACCAACTTTGTGGTTTCCCAAAATACCTCACCAAACATTTATTTTTTTGAAAATTGAGTTTTTGCGAAAGACTTGAGAAATTTGTATCACTCCAATAACTCAGTGTGTGTGTACCATTTCCATTGGACTAAAAGGTACTTTTGTAACAAAAACAAAATGTTTTTGTGTAATCTGGCTGTTGGATAATTTGATTAGAAATATTTCCACAGAATTTAGTCTTCGATCGGGGTCATCATCTGAAAGTTGGTGCACAATTTAATATGTATCTTCTTTGTGTGCCGTGCTTGTATTCAAGCGTTGGCTGTGGTCATATTGACAAGTTGATGAAATGATTCTCGGTCGGCAGCTAGATGAAATAGTTCCTCGACCGTTCGACATGTCCATTGTCCTAATGTTGCGCAGCCAGGACAGTTGTTTTCTTACGACCCATTATATGACCGAAGTATTGGACCTTTCTCATTTTGATGATATTGAGCAATGCTCGCTCTTTGTGCACGGTCTCTAGCACACGTTTGTTAGATATGTGTGCTGTCCACGGGATTCTGAGCACGAGCGACGAACATTATTATGTATGGATGAAACTTATTTTTAGTCAACACTCAGTGTACTGTCCTTTGACTGATTCCACAGATAGACGCAACTTGTGCTGTAAAGGAAGTAGAGTTCACTACATTCCTGAAATTATGTAAATTTTTTTGTCATTTACTCATTGTTGGTCGCCCAGATTCTTTGGGCATTTTGAACATTACGTTTTTTTCAAATTTCTGAAGAAGCTTCAAAGTAAATATTGGATTGGCATCCACCTTCGTGAAAAAAATCGATGAATATCGAAAAGACGGAAAAAAATTAACGTCATTATAAAATGTTTATTAATTATAATTTTCCGTACCACTTTTTCATTATTAATGTTACACATTTTAATTTTATCATTTTAAATTATATTTTTGTGTAGCTTGATTTGCCTTAGTCCTAGTAACAACTCATAATTTGTTTTATTTTTAAGTAAAAAAAAATAACTGGATATATTTCGGTTATATTGTAGCTTTTCCACTTACCCCTTAAATGTTACCACAATTTATAAGAATACTGTTTACCTACTGTCCAAAATAAATTTTTACTTAAGAACTTTATAATTGTTCTCAAGGGTAGTAAATAGAAAGAACCATGTATCAGTGTCAAAATTTGGAGAACTTCTGCACATTTGTTTTTTTTTTTATAAAATCCGTATATTTAAAATAAAGAACGTAGAATATTTTACGGTAAGTATTTTCATCTGATTCTTTGCTTTGTGTAGAATTTTTGATTATTTTTCGTGGTTATTTTAAATATTTTGCTAAATTCACCTTTTTCACTTTATGACATATACGACGGCTAGCTGATCTATTTGAAAGCTATTAGTCTATGATCTCCTTCGGCATTTTCTTGCAGTCACTTTTCCTATTGTCGTATTATTTTCTATTAGAGTCATTTGATGTAAATAAAACAATGGACAGAAAAACGTGTTATTTAATAAGGCCACGAAATCAATCAGACCTCGATAGTGTGGTTCTAGTAACTTTGATTTTAATTTTTGTAATGATAATAATCTAGCAAAAACCTTTCCAAACATTATATATAAACAGGATGCGGCATTAGTGTGAGGAAGTCAACGAAAAAAAAAAATTTAGGTTATAGTTGGAGCACAGATGGGACATAACGTTTACATTTTTAGGCTCTACTTGATATTCTTGTTTTTCAAGATAAGGTTTGATATTGATATATAAGTTATACTTCTATACGCGCGGTTGATGTTGGAAATTTGTATGGAAGTGAATTGGCGAAATCATTACATATGCAAGATATGAGTAAGAGAGAGACAGAAGATTTTTTTCTCTCTTTCTCTCTCGAGAATAAAAATGTATCTTTTGTAAAATATATTTAATATTTTATTAATATTATTATTCTTTTTTTATTAATATTAGTATCATGGTAAGTTAAACATATGCGTACGTAAGTTAAGTATATTGTCATTTTTAAATGCATATGAATATTGCATTTAATTTGTATTGTATTATTATATTGAATTATGTTGCAGTGTATTGTATTGTATTTTTATATTAATAACAAAAATAAACAATAGAATTTTTTTGCATCAACTGCTTATACTATGAAAATAAAAATATATTTTCATTAAAATATTGATTCAATCCTTCATTTACTATACTCCTATTACAGGTCAAATGTTTATATACAGCAAACGATGCACCATATACCTATATACCTAATTATTTTTCTCTTTCTGCTCTCTCTTACCTATAGCATTACATATGTAATGATTGTGCAGATTGACTCCCATATAAATTTATAACGGCGAACGCGTGTATAGAATGTAACTTCTACCAGCAGTCCCACTGGACTGCCACACCCGTTTTTTTATTAATTTGAAAAGGTTTTTGAAATACTTTAATATTGTCTAAAACTAGGAATGGGTACACAGGGACACCCTGTATTTTAGTACTGTAATGAAATGTTACTTTATGATACTTTATTATTTATTAACCGTCTCCATACCTCATTGCTTTAATATGTGGGTTATTCGAGATTTTTTGTACCAAACTTTATTTGCGACAAAAATTAAGAGAGAAAGTTTGGTTTGTGCAAAAAATACATAATGTACCGATTTTAAATAAAACGATCGATTCTAATTTATATAAATAATATTAATACATATAAGTTAGAACCACTCGTTTTGTCTAGCTGCTTCTTAAAAAATTTGAAACGTTTCATCGAATCTTTTGGAAAACAATCCTTATCATTCTTTTAAAACCTTTTATTTGATCATTTGAAAAAACTTTCTCGAATTTTCCATCAATTAGTTTTGTTAAAACGTTACGGAAAGTAATTCGTAAGACGAATGCCAAAGAGAAGCGAAACTAGGGTGGAATGGTTGGCGACGTAGGGTCACATTCACCATAAAGTGCAAGAAAAATAATACAACAGTCAGAAAGTTAGAAACAGATCAAACACTGGGCTAGAAAAAGTTATGCAAAAACTTATGCTCAGTCAAGACGGCCGTACAGTGCTAAATCGTAATCATTGTCTTAAATTAGAAAAACGACTTTGCCCCGTTACACGAACCCCCATCATTATTGACCAATGGCAGCCTCAACAGCTACAAGACGCTCAAGCAGATGATCCATGTATAAAAAAAGTATTGGATTGGATGCTATCAAAGTAAAAGACCTTCTTGGTAAGACATTATTGCATGTAATCCAAAAGTCAAGTGTTACTGGATTCAATGGAATTGTCTAGTGCCTAAAAGATGATCTTCTGTATAGAACCTTTGAGAACGGTGATGGTACAAAAACTAAGCTTCAGTTGATTGTACCTAAAAGTAAGAGTCAGAAGTATTGCTGTCAGTTGCATGACGGTACATTAGGTGGGCACTTTGGTATTACGAAGACTCTGCAAAAAGATCGAGAATGGTTCAATTGGATGAATTGTAAAGATTATGTAAGAAGATGTGAACAATGTGCAACCAGAAAAGGTCCAGTTGGTAAAAAGAGGGCGCCCATGAAAATAGTACAATGTTGGTAGTCTATGGAAAGAGTAGCAATCGGACATTGCAGGTCCACTTTCAGAGATGGAATGATGAAAAATCAATAAATCCTCGTAGTCATAGATTATTTTTCACGAAATGGACTGAGGGCCCATTTGATACCAAATCAAGAAGCTACTACCATTGCAAAGGCACTTGTTAAAGAATTCTAACTTTAATTAGCTGAATTCTTCTAATTCAGCTAATTTGGTGTTCCCTTGGACATCACTTCGACCAAGGGCGAAACTTCGAGTCAACCCTTTTCCAAAACGTTTTTAAATTGGTTGGTGTCAATAAGATCAGAACGACACCACTGCATCCTCTAATCAGATATAATGGTCAAGAGGAAGGACCGAAACGATGGTAAACACCTGTCCAAAGTTGTATCAAAACATCAAAGAGATTGGGATCAGCACATTCATTTATTCTTAATGGCATACCGCTCGGCCGTGAATGAAACTACCGGCCAGACTCCAACCTGCCTGATGTTAGGTGTGAAGTTCGTTTGCCCTGCTGTAGCGTTTACGCTACTGATTAACCCCCTTTAGAAATTTTTATTACCCGCCTACGATCGATTTTAAATCGACATTTCTCCACCCACGCGTTAGCGCTTTGAAAGATTGGTCGAGTTTGAAGGTGAAAAATTGTTCACCTTCAAAGTGACGGAATTGGAGCAAGGAAGATATTTGGGGAAGAATATAATTCATTAATAATAATAATAAATAAGTAATTTGTATAATAAAATCATTATTCCATTTATAAGAGTTCCACATAAAAGGAAGATTTTTTTGGCGGCTGCAGTTCCATATTCCGTCACTTCACTTGAGATATTCTCTTCAGAATTTCCCTCAAGGACTAGTAACTAAATCCTTAAACAGTTACAACCCGTGGATTTTGCTGTCACCCAGAGACCAGTGACGTGTTGTGGCTTGGTGCCCAGGATTCGTCCTGTATCAGCCTAAACTGATTTAGCCGTGCCGAAGAGGAATTTTCCTACGGACTATTCTTGGTTTATACTAATAATTTCATATTTTATTTGGCCAGTGGTAGTGACTATTCGCTTGTTGAGGGCTATTAGGTCCCATTGTATCTGTACACCACCCACTACCACTGTTACTTGGCTTTGCATTATATGTAAATTGTTTATACACATATACCTATATACATTTTTTATAAATATATTTACTGTTGCTATTTTGAGTTTTATTTCAGTTCTACTAACCTTTCAGTTTTATTTCAGTTCTGTTTGCTATGTATATAACATAGCAAAACAAGATTATTATTTAGTATTTTTGTATTTCAGAGTATTATCTCCAGATTTATTTGTTACTTCAAAATCTCAACTATCGTTGATGTTGGCGCCCTTCTTTTCTCTTCTTAGTGTTCTCTTTCTATAATTTATTCCCAGTGACCTTCTTCAGTTGTATCATGTTTGATATTACCAGGTCTCATTTCTTTCTTGTCTCATTAGCTCATTATCTCTTGTTATTGTTGTTTATATCTTTAAAAGCCACAATCCAGTGCATTGAAGCTAGCCCGAACACTCACTTGAGATTTAGTGTCTCTTTGGCCATTTAAATTTGTTCCTCTGAGCTTAGCCCTATTTTTAGTATTTTTTTTATCACTTCTCTTTCAGTTCTTCTGAAATTTGGAAGTTCTACACTTCCAAAAACCAATACTCCCGGAGTATTAAGTGTTTCACTGCGACCTAGAGTTTGGCTCCAGACCTTCCGAAGAACATGTTGCAAGCGAAGATTATGTCGACCGCTGAAGTTAAGAATGAACAACATTCATGAACTTGCCCGACAACACATCCAGTTAGCCAGTGACAGAATGAAAGATCAATATGATTCTCGATGCAAGAATGAAAGCTATGAAGTAGGTGATCTTGTTTGGCTTTATAATCCACAACGTCGTCGTGGCTTGTCTCCTAAACTGCAAAGACAATGGAAGGGTCAGTATGAAATTAAAAAGAGAATAAATGACGTAATATACTGAATTAAAAAGTTACCGAAAGGTAAACCAAAAGTAGTTCACATAAATCGTCTTGCACCTTATGCTGGCTCAAATGAAACAGAAGAAGCACGAATCCTTCAACATGAGATCGAAGATGACCGGCGACCAAGCTTTAATGAATTTATGTCAAAATACGATAGAGAGAAAGAGTGCTAGATTCGGCGTGACGACAGAAGTTCAGCAGTATCTTTTTAGTATTCCACATAACGTCTCTCTAGCCCATTGTGTGCCCACGATCTTGAAGTGACTAAAGGACTAAAAGTGACTAAATCTCATCCGTATTTTATAAGAAGTTCGGTCGTTTGGACGAGTTAAAAAATCAGCAGCCCAATGTTGGAAGAGTACTGAGATTAGAAGATTGTTCTCGATCTTTGCTGTATATGGTGACCAGGAAGTCGTATACAGACGGGCAAGCTACGAGGATATATGCGTGTGCTAATAATTTGAGAAAATGTTGCAATTATCGACATCAAGAATTTGGCCTTACCCAAGATAGGCCATGCACTAGAAAATCTGGGTTGGATCTTCCGAGAAACCGGCGTACGAATTACTGTGTGTTGCATTAATCCGAAGAGATCGTGTCCTTCAAAGACAGTAGACTGTTATTTCTTTCTGAGGGGTTCATGCAGAGCTGGAGAGTCCTGTAGATTCCGCCATCCTGGGCCTACATATAGAGTTGCTGATCGGGACGCTCAGATCTAAGAGGGAAGGAGTGTACGAACATGCATTCGGCGTGGCCATGTAACGGTTGCATCTCGAAAGGACGAGAACCTTCCAGAGATGTATCGAGCGCGGGAGAGATCGACCCGTCAAACAGGTGAATAGAGGTGGACTACTCCAGAATATTCTAGTACATAATAACTTTTATATATACGTAACGCTGTTATGACTGAAGTTTAGTTGATAAGATATATCGTGCTGTAAACTTATAAATAAATATATTTATATAAATTAAGAACCGCTCGTTTTATTTAATCTTGCTACAATATTATAAATTAAAATTTAAAGTTTTTAATGTTCTATCTGAATAAATTTTCTAACAAGAAACGTTTTGTATCATATTAATAAAATCATATCGTAGAATAAGGATAATCACGAAAAATGACTAACCCAATCAACTAATTGACTTTGTGTTAGACGACATTAGTTCTTATTATCTGATTACGTGTCTCATGTCATAAACATTTAAATTTTAATGTTGTCCGTTCCATAGGGACGTCGATATTTTTTATTACACGTGAATTTTTGGTTCACGGATGATATTGGAAAATCCGTAGAGGACGAATTTTTAAGAGACAAATGATTTATGTGTAATTAAAATATCGACAATGTGATGCGACATCTATTAAGTCCCAGTACTTGGCTTCGCTGGCAACTATGTCGCTATTCAGACAATTAAATTTCGGGAAAAATTAAAATATTCGAATATGATACACGTGCTGCCATCTACTCAAAGAATTGTTAAACGTTAGATTGTTTCAATGCCACTTGCAAATATGAGTAATACCTTAAAAAGTTTTAGAATAAATAAATAAATAAATAAATTGTCAAAAAACCAAAAAATATACCCTAGATTAATTAGTTTAAATGGCTTTTTAATATGTATCAAACTACTCTTATTTTAATTAAAAGTATCCTCTGAGGATTGAGTGAAACGAAATGAAATCACGTATATCTCCGCACCCCGCATAGCTTGTGATAATATATACACATATGGAAACCAAGCGTTAAGAAAACATGATTCTCGAAACACGGTATACTAACTCCAATAACACTATTTCTTTATAAATTAAACTATAGTTTATTTTTATGAACGAGAGAGTAATTAGCATAATTTTAACTGGTACCTCCGACCACTCCATGGGCGTGCTCAAGATTAATTGAAAAATTACTTTGAATAATTGTAAAAAATAAATGAATTATTTCAGTGTTATAAAGTGTTATGTGTATGTAAACAAAAGTGACCTCTTTTATCACACACTATATTAGAACTGACTGGCCTACATTAAAAAGGGTTTTAAAAAATTCACATTTTTTTTAATTTTTAAAAATTACAAAAGAGAAAAAGAGTTTTTAAAACCGTCTAAGGTATGTTAAATAGATGAATAAAAATATTAATATAAAACTTACAGCTACTTGTTACAAATCCAAATCAGATTCAGAAGATGAACTTTCAGAACCAAGATTTATAATAACTGGCTCGATCATTTTATCAGTAATATTGTCCAGCTTCCACATTTTTTCCTCTTCTTTAATAGTGTGATTTACTGCCTTTTCCCAGTTTTCAGGTTTTACATTATTTACGGCCTCCAAAAACAACTGTTTAACATCATGAATTTTAAAAGTGGTATTTTTTCTTGAAACTTCACTCTTTATCTGTGCCCATACCAGTTCAATCGGGTTTAATTCACAATGATATGGTGGGGATCTAAGTACTGTCATTCCACGATTTTTGGCAATTTCATCAATTTCGTATTTTTTAAATTTTTCTTTATGAAGGGCACACAACGAATAAAGTTCCTTTCTTATAGATCCGGGATGGTACGTAATATTTTTTGAACTCAGCCAATTCTGCAAGTCTTTTTTTAACCACTTGGTTGTGGGCAGTCCTTCTATAAGTCTGGAGTGATAACTTGCATTATCCATTACTATTACACAGTTCTTAGGAAGAAGATCTATCATTTGTTCGAACCATTCTTGAAAGACATCAGCGTTCATGTCTTCATGGTAGTCACCGGTACGAGTTGATTCAAAAGTTAATAAACCACCTTCAACAAAACCGTCTGAACTGCCAATGTGTACTATTATCAGCCTGCGTCCCTTTCCTGATGGTGGGTTTAAACCAGTAGATAAGTTATTTACAAAAGCGTGCCTTTGACTTGTAACAGTTTCATCCTGCCAAAATTTATTTGGTGTATGACCCTCGTTGATCCATGTTTCATCAAGATAAAATATTTTTCTTTTTTGGTTTCTCATTTCCTTTATGGTTCTTAGAAAATGTCTTCTCCATATGACAATATCGCTTCTTTCTAATAAAATAGACTTTCTGGGATTCTTTTTCCAGCGGAAGCCTATTTCTTTTAAAAGTTTCCATAACGTACTTCGACTCATTTCTGGGTAATCCTTATCATCTCGAACTGAGACAAGAACTTTATCCAATGTTGGAAATTCTTGTCTAAAGAAGAATTCATGCACTTTCCGTCGAAGTCCTTCTTTAAAATGATATTCTATTTGAAATTTTGGTTTCCCTGGAGCATTACGTGGCATTTGAAAACTACCACATTTCTCTTCTTTAATAACTCTGTAAATCGTAGATTTCCCAACACCAAGTGTACTGCTAACTAACTCAACGGTCTCATCAACACTTTCACATAAACGTTTGTCTGTAAATGATTTAAAACAATTAAATATTAATGTTTTTTCATTAACTGTTAAAGGACCAATTTTTCGGCGTTTACACGGCACTTCCAAATTTTCCATAACACTAGTATACACAATAAACTGCACCTTGCAACTGAAGTACCTACTTTTAGTGAACTGTTAAGAATTTTGAATACGCCACTTGGACCTTCCTACAAAATGGAAAAACCCACTATCACATTTTCTGTGGAATAAGTTTAGAAGGTAATTATCTAGTCAATTACTGTCGTAGATTCCTGGAATTAAAGAATTAAATGTTTGATTGTTGAAACCCTTACTTCGTGGAATGCACTCATTTCAGATAAAATAAAACGTTTTATTTTATCTAAAGAATTAAACTTTATTTTGCAAATAGGTAGGTACTTATTAAACTTTTATTGGTTATATATAACCAATAAAATAAACATCTTACATTTCTTGCAAATTCATTAGTACCTGTTAACCTCCATCACTCCGACACTGGCAACCTTATTTAGGGATTAGTAACCCTCACAACTATTGTATTTCAATTGTCATTCAGCCAGTCTCAATCAAGATAAGTTTATTAATGTAGTGTGTGTGTGTGTGTGTTTGTGTGTGTAGAGTAATTGTCTTGATACTTAGCAAAGTCGACGTCATTGTCTTTGCTAAGAGACGCTAATTGTATCCGAACGTATGCGGTCCCTCCGGTGAGTACCGATCACACAAGGATAGAAATTATTTTCATTTATTAATTTTTTTTAATAAACGAAAATTTCCACCCAGGTGAGATTCGAACTCACGACCTTTAGGTTTAAAGGTAGGCGCTCTTACCACTGAGCCACAGAGGGTGTCAAAACTAGATCTAATTTTTAGTAAGAGGTCAAAAAAGAGTTAACAAATAAGAAAATAATGGACATAATTTACACATATAGTTCTTTCTACAATTATAAACAAAATTATGAAAAAATCTTCTATAGGCAGTTAATCTATTCAAACTGTTTCCTATATTAAATGTCATATACATTATCAAATTGTAAAGTTCTCAATGGAAGCTCTTTTCCTTTAACGTCTATTATGCTAAAATCCGATTAATAGAATATCTAGAACTCTCATCCAGCCCTTTTACTAGCCATCTAAGACTGTTAAGGATAATCTAAATAGGCATTCCTAGGATTGCAACTAAATATTGGTTCTAAAAATCCCGCCAGAAGATATTTTAGAAAAACCCTTTTTTTCAGTTTTTTTCAGTTTTACATTTTTTCATATGATAAAGTTTTGTCTGATATAATAAATAAATATTTAAACTTTGAGGGTATACAAGGCAACTATCGAACACGGTGATTAATTTAATCTTGCCCAAGTACTTTCGATCAATAGATCATCTTCAGGTGCATTTCGTCAGTTGTGGCCTATCCGACATAGTAGAATGTCATAAATGTAAAATTTGGACATAACAATACAATACACTAAGACAAACAAACACTTTAAAATTTTTATGAAAAGCTACTTATGTTGTATAGAAGCCGGAGACAGAACTCTGATCTATTGATCGAAAGTACTTGGGCAAGATTAAATTAATCACCGTGTTCGATAGTTGCCTTGTATACCTCAAGTTTAATTATTCGAACATTCAACCTTATATTGAAATAAATATTTGACATAAATATTCACTGCAATATCTGTATTATAAAGTTCGATTTTATGAGAAGCATTTTTTTTTGTGCATGTGACACCATGTGAAAAAATGTTCTAAGCAAATTGTACGTTAATTTGAGTATTACTCATTTACGCTAGTTTCCATTTTATAAAACAAATTCACTTACTCACCCTTTTAAAATGATTTATTGGCAACTATACTGTTTGTTAAAATTTTCTTTATTTTTTAGGTCATTTAAGTAGACAAGATGCCTAATTTACTTCAATTTCTCCAAACTATTTCTACTTGGAGAATCGACGATGACGTGGAATTTGCTCATCCACCATCAACCCCTATCATTACTGTCATACCAGCTGTGGAGGAACCAGAAAAACCAAAACCAGAAGAATTAAGAATGGGAAGTAATGAGAATAAGGATGGTTTAAAAATACAGGATAAAATGGTAATAAGTTATTCAAGTTTAATTTTTAAGATGTAGATTAATTAATTGAAAAATGTTTAATTCTAAAGTTATTAACACGGACGGCCAACGAAAATTTTTTCACCCAGTTGTTGTTATTTATGCAGAAAACAAAAAAGCAGCGTAGTCTTTATCCTTATACAAAGGGGATTATTTTTAATGATAGCGCCATCTCATCGTTCCCAGTTTCCATTATTCTCTATTTAAGGACCCATCCTGTACCAAGTTTCTGGTGGTCACAGCCTGATTAATTTTATCCCCCCATTTTCGGTGTACCAGTTCTATGTTTCCAGTACCATATGTTTTCTGAAATTTAATTAACATATTTAAAAAAAATGTATCTTGTTTCAATATCTTCTTAAATATTTTCCCACATTCATTTCATTTTTTATATGATTACTTCGAATTTTCTCTAATTTTGATCTCCAGCAACTCCTTTCCATAAAATCCATTTCAGTTCATAAGAGCTTGTAATGTCTCTTACCCTTAAATTTTATAGTTTATCTAATTATATTTTTAATTGCATTTTGAATTTTTATTTTGAATTGCCAGTTCTCTTAAAATTAATTCTAAATATATAAAATCTAAACAAAATTAATTAAAAAACTTGCGACTCAAAGTATCAGGTAAATGGATCCAGAAAAAAAGCCTAGTGGAGACAAATCTGCTGAAAATACGGGCGGCTTAATAGTTCCCCTCCTTCATTCAATACTTTCATGTATTTTTAAAATTTCTTGTTTAAAAAGTGTCTCACAAATACAATGAAATGCGAAGGAGCCTCAAATTGTTGAGAACATAAATTTTCTTTACGATAATGGTCGGCCTGCTTGATTTTCGCTATTAGTGGCATTTTTTTAAGGCAGAGTATTTTTCATTAAAATGTCCAAGTAAAAAGAATGATCCAGCAATATGATGCACTACAATTTCTGTCCAAACATTTTTTTTATAATTATGTTTATTTACAATCTACATTAAAAAGGAGTATTAAGTAAATGTGATACAGGTTTTGCGCGTGAAGGAGAAACATCCAATGATGTCTCACCTTATTCTATTTTGGTTTAGTTCTGAAGAAGGTCTTAGGGCCAGGTTCTATCTAGTCTTCTTGTGGCTGGACCATTGTCGTATAATTCCTTACTAGTCATTTTCGTGGTGAATGGTACGTTAATTTTGTGACTCCGTGGCTCGATGGATTTCTTCTCTGATGAAAGGAATCTTTAAGTCATAGTGGAGTGTTTGATTACTTACGTACCATGGCGCATCCACTATCGATCTTAGTACTTTAGACTAAAATCTTTGGATAATATTCAGCGACGTTGGCTTTGCACAGCCCTATAGGTGTAGTCCGTAGAACCAGATAGGTTTAAGCATGGCTTTGTATAGAAGAATTTTGTTTTGGATGTTAAGTTTTGATTTACGTCCAAGAAGACAATACATTTGCCGGAATTTTAAGTCGAGCTGCCTTCTTTTGTCTGGATATGTTTCTTCCAAGTGAGACGTTGGTCAAGATGGAGGCCAAGGTATTTACTGTTTGTATTACTGTTGATATTCTTACATTTTCCATTCTTACAGGTGGGCATATATTGTGACGGTTGTAAATGTTATTTGAGTTGATTTTGTTTTATTTACTTTTGTTCTCCATTTTGTATACCAATCACTGAGTATGTTCTGAGTTCACTGAGATCCAATATCTCTAAAATCCAAGTCTGCGCTTTCCAAGCGGAAAACTCGTGAAAATTGCGTGGAATGGTAATACATTGGAACACACAAACCAACCTATATATCTATAACCTGGAATAACTTTGGATCGGTCACTCACCTACAGACAACATTGCATAAAAACGAGAGGGAAAGTAACAACTAGGAACAGCATACTCAGAAAGCTAACGTGAAGAAAATGGGGCTCACGTCCTGGCGTTTTAAGAACAACGACAGAGGCAGTGTGTTTTTCAACTGCTGAATATGCGTGCCCCGTTTTGGGCAGATCTGCTCACACCAAAAAAGTTGATACTGCACTAAATGAGACATGCAGGATAGTAACGCCTGATAGATCGCCCCAATAAAATTAAACATGGCAAAATGGGGAAAAATCGACCAAGATAATATGAACTGTCACTGTGAAAAAACACAGAATATGGAACATCTTCTAACATGCAGAAACTGTTCTCGTCGATGTACCCTCGAAGATATGTGGCTCGCCAACAAAGATGGAACCAATGTATCCGATACTGGGCCAAAATTTTATGAATGACATGTCCGGACACGATAAAGTAAAGTAAGTAAAGCCTGCAGAAAGAAATCACAGAGTTAATACGTGGAAGTATAGACCAAAGAACAAATACCAAAACAGTAAAGAGAAGCACTACTATGATCAAAACATAAAAAAGAAAATATTACGAAATGAAAAAATAGTCTGCACAAGGAATTTCATAAACTCTTTGTTGTTCATTTGAAATGTTGTCTTTGATTGATCGGACATTGAAGAGATGAAAGTTTTTGTTGAAGGGTAAATATTGTCTTAATTCCTCTTGATCTAAGAATTTTGTCAGTGACACTTTTGATGTAAGGAAGAAAAGCTTTTGTATGATGATTGAGTCTTTGGGTTGAAATTTAATGAGAGATTGATGTCTGTGGATGCTTCTATTGATGTGATTTTTGTGGTAACCGTTTTGGAAGAGGGCTTGTTTTAAACTAGATAGCTTAACGGGTCTACTTGCATCATCGTAAAAGCGTATTGATCTAAATAATAAGCGTATTAATGACTGAATTAATTTGTGAAGGTGGATTATGAGTATTGGCATGCAGGTAATGATTATTATGGGTGAGTTTTCGATAAACAGATGATGAATACCTTGGGATTGGTATTTTGGCGATAACGTCGAGAAACGGTAGGGATGAATCAGCTTCTACCTCCATCGTTATTTGGATACTAGGATGTATACATACCATTCAGATGGGTTTAAAACGACACCAAAGCATCACTGCCATGGGTCCAAATGACGAATGTATCATCAACATATCTTAGCCAATATGTAGGTTGGAGCATTGATAAAGATATTGGCAATTACTGGAGATAGTGGAGAGCCCATTAGGCACCATTTATTTGTCTGTAGAATTGATTTTGGAAGATGAAAATAAGTGTTGGACATACAATGTTTAATGAGAGATAAGTGGTCTTACTGGATACTGTATTTAGTTTTCAGAATGTATAGTTTCGTCTGTAAGAATGTTTGTAAAGAGTAAAAAATATCGACAATGGGATGTAGATAAATATCAGGCTTGTGAATTTTTGGATAGACCATATATTTGGGAAGTCATAAGCTACTGAAGAGAAACATTTAAATATAATCGTCAAATTATTTAATCAAATATATACAAGCGGTGAAATTCCACAAGACTGGTTAAAATCAGTCTTTATTCCCCTTCCAAAAACTAAGGGAGCAAAGAAGTGTGGTGATTTCAGACTTATTAGTTTAATGTCGCATATGTTAAAGTTATTCTTGAAAGTTATTCACCAACGCATTTATAAGAAATGTGAACAGGATATCAGTGATGAACAATTTGGCTTCCGAAATGGATTTGGGACACGGGAAGCATTAACCAGTTTTATTATACTGCTGCAAAAATGTCGAGACCAAAAAAAGGATCTCTTTTTATGTTTTATTGACTATCAAAAGGCCTTCGACAAAGTAAAACATGATAAGCTGATGGATTGCCTTCACAAAAAGGGACTAGACGAGAACGATTTTAAAATTATCCAAACGCTGTATTTTAACCAAACTGCAGCAGTTAGAACAGAAGCCGGTGACACAGAAATATTCAATATCAAGCGAGGTGTACGACAGGGGTGTGTATTGTCACCACTACTTTTCAATATATATTCGGAAGAAATCTTTGCACGAGCACTAGAGCAATCAAGAGAAGGTGTTAAAATTAACGGCAGAGTTCTAAATAATGTACGATACGCCGACGACACGGTCCTAATTGCAGAGAGCGCACAGGATCTCCAGACACTCTTAGATCGCGTCAGATCGATCGGAGAACAATACGGCCTCAGCATTAACGTCAAGAAAACAAAAACAATGATTGTCTCCAAAACATCCATCCATCCACCCATGGCTTTAAACGTGAATGGTAACATTATCGAAAATGTCGAGAAATTTCGATATCTAGGGTGCTGGATAACGAAAGATATAGATCCAGACATAGAAATAAAATCGCGAATTGAACAAGCAAGAAATGTCTTTTTAAAAATGAAACAAATGTTTACGTCCCAAACACTCAATCTCAAAATCCGATACCGAATGCTGAAATGTTACGTTTACAGCACCTTACTATATGGAATGGAGGCCTGGACCTTCAAAATCAACTCACTCAGGCGTTTGGAAAGTTTTGAAATGTGGTTATTTCGAAGGATGCTGAAAGTCCCCTGGACAGCGCATATGAGCAACGAGCAGGTCCTACACAAGATGGGTACCGACAGAGAACTCTTAAAAATAATGAAAACACGGAAAACCTCATATTTGGGACACATATACAGAAATGAGAAATACCAGCTACTGCAGCTTCTTATAGAGGGGAAGGTAGAAGGAAAACGTGGTCCTGGTAGACGGCAGGCGTCCTGGTTGAAGAACATTCGTGAGTGGACTGGTTTGGATTCTCAATCTTTAATAAGAAAAGCCAGGGACAGAAATGATTTTGCTGAGGTTATCGCCAACCTTCATTGAAGACGGCCCCAAAGAAGATATATTGGGGTGTTCTAGGAAAATTTTCAACGAGGAATTAGAGTTTGTTTGATGTCAACAAAAAGAGAGGTTTTATATAAGGACACTATTTCTAAAAGTAAACAGTAAGAGCCTGCATAAAGAGATGATGATAATGAAGGTATATTTGTATTTTGAAACAAAAACACTTTTGAAGTAAAAAATCTTCAGTTACGCTTTGTCCCATTCTTAATAAAACACCTGGTATATACTTTGTTTTTTTATAAACATGTTTACTATTGATTCCGTTGAGATAGTTTAAGATATTTTTATTGATATACAACAGTATCGTTTTTTTACCCATCATTTAAAAGACAGGATATACTCCAACAAGATAATGGCGTCAAAAGTTATTGATAAACTGATAATTCAGTATCGTTAATTATTGATATAGAGTCCATATGGTAAGTCATTTTTTACATAGGTACAAATTAGGTCATGTAAGTTTTCTATGTCGAAATAAATGTGATGTGAAGTTTGGTGATAAAATCAAATAAAATTAGAGGATGTTTTCATGAAGAGTTGTACTAAAATATGGGTAATTATGCATCAAAATAAATAATAAATACGTGGCAATTATCATTATTAAAATTGATTTACCACAACGTTTCTTATTTCTGTATTTTGTATAAATATTATTGTGTTAGCTTCCACAGTTTCTATCTAACACGTTAACCACCAGGGCTGTCAATAGTGACCGACACTTAACCTACCAACAATGTCCCAAAGCGACGTATGCTAGGGGATTACAGATTTCCACTTTGACTGACCAGACGACCGTTATGGCCCATTAATTTATTTAACACAAAATACATTTTACTGCTGTCAGACACAGGAAGAACAGTTTATTTAACATAATAAAACACTAAGAACTTCGTTTTCAAATTTTCCACAAAATTGATTATAATATCTTATTACTACAGCTAGTTTGGCAGAGTGTCTTTCTGCCTTTTTCATGTGATCTATTTTTGGTATGTGTTAACACTTTATAGTCTTTGTATATATAGTTAACTTAATAATTCGAGGAAGGGAGAATTGTTTTTCTCAAGTTGGTCATTCAGACTTGTGTCTGTGTTTTTTAATTCAATAATTTCCATAGATTCTAATAAAGATAGCTTAGAGTCTTTATTTTGGATGTGAAGAATTTGAAATTTGTTACTAAAAGAATGATTATGATCTAGAAGGTGAAGTGCTTATATAGAATCTGTTTTTTCATTATTGAAAGCCCTTTTATGTTCTGCTATACGTTTGTTAAAAGTTCTACCAGTTTGAGCGATGTAAGTTTTTGGACATTCGCCACATTTATGTTTGTATATACCACTTTATTAGTTTTTTTTTTATTTTGGCTTTTGTTGTTTTTCATATATTGCTCTAAAATTTGCTCAAGTTGTTGTTTGTTCTAAAAGCTGGTGTTATTCTTTCTTTTTAAGTGTTTGGCTATTTTTTTTAATCTTGCCTTTATATGTAATCGAGCGAAAGGTACTGGGTTGTTTATCTGGTGGTGGAAATATTAATTTCAGGGCTTTCTTGTGTAGTTTTTAATTTAAAATTTTAATAATTGTTTGTTCGTTATGTCCATTGTTTACTGCTATTTGCTTAATGATATTTAATTTTATCTCAAAGCTGTATTTTTATCAACTAAAAATTGCTTTTCGAGTATATTAAATGTTCAAATTGCCACCCACCAGCCTCTTAACAGTAATTGAAAGCACGACGACAATGTATTTGAACATTTTGGATCATTTTTGGAGTTATCTTATGATTTTCCAATATAATTCTATTTTTTAAATTATTTTTGCTTGATTAATGTAAATTTTTTATTTGAAGTAAACTCATAGGAAAAAATCAAGTGGTGTTAGTTCTGCAGATCTAGGGGAGAGTCTTGTACGTTGTTAAGACAGAATATGAAGTACAGAATATATATCATATAAAGCAGCAATATGTACTAACCAATCGCGTTTTTTGATTTTAATCAAAGGGTCTTTATTTTAAATTTTAGGCATGGTTGATTACATCATTTCAATCTATCAAATTGAAAATAGGATTAAAAAGCGCTGCAGGCAGTACTGGAGAATTGCAGAATATGTTGTCACCTGATCAGAATGGAGCTGGTTGTCGTAAACAGAGCAACGCAGATAAGCATGCTGAAGGAGTGTGCCATATTTCTCAAAGTCCCTTTAGAATTTTAAGG